>OY720632.1:126311809-128711809 GCA_963169105.1 Ceriagrion tenellum | reverse complement strand
ATACATGGGTGTTAACTTTTGTTCAGGACTTTTCCTGAGGGAAACATACGGGAAATATGAAATATATCTGACAAAAATGATTTCTTGCTTCAACAAAACAAGCCAACACTTTTCTTTTTTTAACGCCACTTGACCGAGACAGTCCTGCTTTAACACGAATAACTTTTCAAATAGCCAATACATCATGGCTACCATAATACACTACATACCTATAGCATATCGTACATCCCTATATTTTCTAAAACGGACATCCTTACATACAATACCTTCATCACCCATCCATCTCCTGTCCCCTCAGCAGCCACTAATCAAAATTATCAAACGACACCACTTCCTAGGAATGACAGGAATACATTCCGATACCTATCACAGAGGTAAAACAAAAAATATAGAAATAAATTAAAATTAATAAAAGACTTAGTTGACCTTAGTTATGATATAAAAACTTTATATTCGATATAAGCATGGCGATATGAGTGAATCAAATTCCAGTATGAATATTTCAGCAAAAACTAGCGACTTCTTTAATAACGGAGCGAGTGATATCAATACAGCAAAATGTGAGGGCGAGAAATTCGGAGGAATACGGAGCGTGGCTCGTTGAAGTAAACAAAGAGGAATGGCTAGATGGGAGGGATATCAGCGCCATCTGGAGGGATATTGAGTCATCGCTGACACTCGACTCTTCTGGCTGGGAAAACGGAAACCATTAATCATTCTTTCAATTCAGACAAAAGAAAACGAAACAGGAAGAATGTTGCAATCCGTCCAATAATTTTTGTACACCAGCAACAAAACCTAGCTCCACGCAATAAGTACACGCTCCACAGCGGGTAAAACTACGTGTACAACAAACGATTGCCGGGCACATTCTTCTCGATTCCAACACGATACAACCACGCCCCAGAATTATTAAATGATGGAGATATGGGCACCAATTAGAGAGGCGCAAAAAAACGGAACGGTTCCGAGAACGACTAAATCAACTAGGAATGAATAAAACTTCTCGCTGGGAGGACAGACAGCAATACGATGAGTGCGCTGTAGTTCGGAGATAAAAGACGGACACGCTCACTTTTCATTGTGGTAATGAATCAAGTTTTTCGCTGGTAATACGAGAGATTTACAGGGTGTTTCGGAAGAATCTCCGTCACTCCGGGCGATGTAACAGTATGCGATTTAAAAATATTTTTTGTAAAACGGACATGGGGTCACGATACCTTCGTTACGGAGATACGTCAACAAAAATACTTGAATCATTACTTTATACAGTTGCATTAAAATGAGGATATCCGGTTGTCAACTTAAGAATAAGCTACCTAAAGCATGAATGACGACACAGGCATGATACTACACATCTAAATGCACCCACGAAACACGACCCAAATCTCTTCATCGGGTATCGGCTACTATTACTCGGTGCATTCTTATCAACGATAAAATATACTAAAAGAATGCTTCTATGACACTTAATGCGTTTTTTCCACATTTTTGATGGCGTTCGAAATGGCTAGCGTTTGAAAGTATGCCTCCGCAACAAGGGCTGAATGTTAATTTACATCGAATTAATAAATAGATTACACCCAATTAACCTGAGGCTGAGCATTAAAAAAAGCATTAACATTTAAGGTGTTAGACCCCGGGAGTAGGCAGAAAGATTCCGCTCCCAAAAAAGGGAACATAGAGGCCGAGAAGTTCACGTCCTTGGGAAGTTACATTAAACCCGTGGAACCCTCGGCGCCTTCCGCAAACAGCGGGAGCGACACCAGCCGGAACTTCCCGAATCAACTCGATGAATACCCTGTTTCCATAATCACTCAACTTTGCCCCGTAGAGGGGACAAATGACCTAACGGGAAGTCGCAATAACCGCCATTAAAGCTGGGAAAAAGAAAAAGGCAGGGAACAATACGAAATTCTTGGTAATTTCTCAAGCCGAAAAGGGTTTTCTGGACCATGTTCTGAACTATGGACAATCAACTCCTCGGGCCAAAACGCGAATCGTTACGCCATTAAAAATCCCTATCTATAAAAGGCAATTTCGAATAAGCGAAACCTGGGTGATTAGTGGAGTATGCATTGGCTCGCAGTGCCGAAGACCCGTGGTATGATTCACGAACAGGGAAATAATTTTCTCAGGAAAATGACAATGAGGTAACAAGCGAAATATTCTATGAAACAAAACTTCCCCGAGATTACCTGTTTTCCGACCAACACGTTTAGCCTACTGAACCACCCAGATGTCAACTTAGCTTTTGAATGACTTTTCAAATTGGAAGTCACAAAGAACTTACTTCTTCATCGTGAGCCGTGCGCATTCGAGTGAATATGCTGAAGAGACACACCTACTATAATTATAATTTGAGTAAACTACCGATCACAGCATGTTAACATGGGAGGCAGTAATATCCTCCAGACATTACTTAGGGCTATAAACTAGGACGAGGCTTACGCATCCCTGTGGTCCCCAATGCTGGACTGGTAAGAGATAAGAGAAATAATAGCTCTTCACCCACGGCCACCCATTCCAGAAAAGTCGAACAGTTGAAGACAGATGAAAGGTAGTTTACGTGTTGTGTTCACGTTACAAAATACCGATGGAAGCGGCAACAAGAGGTACAATCCCGGTTCTAACTAAAATCAATACTAACTTGTATATCGTTCTCAATGCTATCGCATATATCGTTCTCAATACTAACAATCCCGGTTTCCCGATAGAAATAGAAGCTTCAGTTATAATGCTTTAAATTTTAACGCACTCTTCGCCATTCATCACGGATGACAATCAAAATCTCAAAATGAACGGATCTCTCGGTTGGCAGCTCTGGATAGAGAGAGAAAGGTAGAGAGACAGACATGAGGAAAGGGGCTTTCTCTTCCCTTCGTCGGGCGGAGGGAGACGGAATAGGTATGTTGAGTTGCGGGAGTATAAGGAGGAGGAAGGCTCCTGAGGAGGCAGCAGGATGAGGCAGGAGCAGAGCGGAGAGCGAACCCATGGAACTGAAACCTCGTCCTTCCTCCTGAACTCTCTCTCTCGCACCCCCTGCCGAACACCACTTCTCCCCCTCCACCACACCTCTCGCACCCCCAGCCAAACACCCCTTCTCCCTCCCCACCTCTCTCATCTCCTGCCACACACCCCTCATCCTCTCCCTCTCTCGCACCCCTTGCCATACTCCTTCCGACCCCTCAGAAGCCGCCACGCCCCCCTCCATGACCTCCCTCCCTGGGGGTAAGGGGTCCCGCCGCTTGAAATGCCCTCTCCTCTTTCGCACATCTCCTCCGTTTCGGCCACCACTCCACCTTTCGCAAAAAGGCCCTTCCCCCTCGTTTCCTTTCTTCTTCTTCTCGTGCTTGCCCACCAACCATCACACACACACACTACCACCATCCTACATGGGACCTCGACCGCCGACACCCCGACTGCACACACCTTCCCCCCCTCTCCCCGCCCCTCCGCCCCACGGATCGGGCCTACCTCTCTCCCCGCTCCTCTCTCGCGCGCACAAACCAACCTCCCGAAACCAGCCACCACCACCGCCGTTCCCAAAAAATACCCTCGTCTTCTCCTCCTCCTCTCGCCGCCGCCGCTCGGGGAACAGGTCAACGCGGCCAGACTGCCCAGCAGTGGCCGGACGACGCAAGGGGGCCTCGGAGAGGATATGCGGAGAGAGAGGAAGAATAGGCGGGGTACGGTCCACACAAGTCCGGACTTGAAGATTTCGCATTCCCATGCACAATTGGACGTCGCCGAACCAAGTCATCAACGATAATATAATCAAGGATTTCAGAAAAGTTAATAAAAGAATACAGATTTCGTACTATCCACATTTTTTGCGACTATAACGTGTTTCGAATATTTACATCATAATGACAAGTTGCAAATATGAGTTTCAACACCAGTCAAAAGAGAGATGGTATTCCATTTCTGTATCAAATCTTTAAGCTGTAGTAAGGATCAAGGAATCGATAGAGCTCAATTAATGGCGCAAAAACATCCCTTTTTCTGAACCACATTGTAATTTATTCCACACACAGGCACCTTTCAACTTGAGACATTGTTCCGCCGTCCGAATAAATGATTCATATTCGATTTAAAAAAAATATACATACCGGTAAATAATAAATTGATTTGCAAAATTAATCGAGCAAACTTACGGATCACACACCGCTGCATTTCAGACTTGATCCATGCGTCAGAATTTTCTCATTTTAATTATTATGTCTAACTGGAGCGCACGGCGAAAACTTACCCCATAGATAACAGCATCTACTTTTTTTGGCAAACATCTCTCTAAGTAGCAAGACACGATGCTAATAATTTTGTATTCATAAAAAAGAGACCTCTTCCTTCACAAAAAAGGGCCAAATTCTTCAATTTTACGATCAGTGATATCACGCCTCAACTACCTTGACTATCAAGTTCATGATGACACACTTATACTGAATCCGTGGCGTATCTGTCGTATCCCTGCGTCTTCGCGAGATTCGCGGATACTGACGGCAGTTGAAAGTTTCCCTTGCAAGTCGAGCGGCTGGCTCGCGGGTAACGGGGGCTTGATTGAGGTGGGTATTGGAAGGAGTCGGAAATGAGTCCACACCGGCGCTCTGATTTCAATTGCAGACTTTGATACGAGAAGAAAAACTTTACAAAAAACACGACCCTGTCAATTGGCGCTAACACTAGCAGCAGATGGGTAAAGCCCAACTGTTTCATCATTATGATGTTCAAGATTGTAAGGTCGGTGACTGTGCCATTATATACAGGTCCACAGTGGTCACTACTCTCAATCGTCATTATCATAGGAAAACCACTCACGTCACTTGCAACATACCACATAACGGTTGTCAAACACAACATATCCCTACAGCAACAGTTTGTTGATTCAAAATCGCTAAGCAAAATCGAAATAATACTGCGAAAACAAATATCGCACTGCATCGCGTTTGGCAGGAATTTCCTCCACAATGCAGTGTTGAGGCACTAATCTCCCGCCACCCCTCCTCTCAGTTTGCCTCTCCCTTTCCTCAACCGAGGTCACAAAAATCCACGACCCCCCCCCCCTGTCCCTCTTCCAACCCGCCTCCTTTGACGACCAAACCACTCTCCCTCTCAGTCTCCCCCCAGTACCAATGGCTTCTTAATCTCGCACAAACATTCCCCGTTGCAAACTCACCGCGACTGCCAAAGGGACGAGGGTTTATCTTCACACTCACAAACCCTACTACATATACTCCGCCACCGGTTCATGAGACATCTCAGAGGTCGGACCCTCCCTAACACGCAGTTGTTACGATTGTCCGATTCACAAGTGAAGGCATTGTGAGTCGAATGTGACCGGCTCATGCGACTACAGGGTAGATGAACATGTGTAGACATGTTTAACTCCCTTTCGGCACATCTGTATTTCGCTTAAGAATGGATGACGAGCTCCCTACACAATATCGACATATTATACATGCCAAAGAACCAATGAGGAAACGAAAAGCGCATAAAAAATCGATTCGCCGATAATCAAGAGACCTGAGTAAGCGGGCGACGGAAAGTAGAAGAGAAAATAGTTTTCTTTGGAACGCTTACAATACGTCATATAGTGGGAACAAACCAGAGTTATTTCCACCAAACGGAGAAGGACACAACAGTTAACACATGCAAAAAACAGTACATAAACTCAAACGACAACAGTACATAAACTCAAACGACAAACGAAAGAAGCAAAGATATCTGCTTATAGGCAATCCGAACCGTTTAACTTCCTCTCTGGTTAAGTACGCAATGTAATTTCCACTAAATTGCGCAGAATACGATCACTAATTTACTATCAATTTAGATATGTGAAAAAATCAACATATTCTACCAGAAGCGCTCATGCATAATTACCGCATTCATTCAGTGCATACTCCAAACCTATAAAAATATAGAAAAAAAATCCCCCAGTAAGTAGCCGTCACCTCGAGACAGATATAGAACCAGTTTAACGCCATACGTAGAGGACACTTGACCAGATGCGTACTTCTTGGCTTAAGGGAGAGAGAACCAGTAAGCAATTGAATGAAAGCCTTCAATAAAAACCAAATAACCATCGTAGGACACCATCAGATCATTGTAGTAACCCGGAACCCCCTGCTAAGATTTAAAAAAATATTAATACACCGTATGCATCAATTACAAGGTAAATCCGGGTCAGGAAGGTTTATTAGGTGCTGGCCTATATGAAAATTCCAATGAAACTAAAATACAAAGTCAGCTCCGCGAAGAGATCAATTTCCGACGATTAATCAGTGTGCCAAACAATTGGTTAAGCCAATTACAGACTATTTCTACCGGGAGCATCGGTATACGGGGCGTATATAACGATATACATACTGATTTAAGGAGGATATGATACCGACTCAATTTAATCATTTTAACTACTTTGTTTGAAAAAAATATCTTTCGCGGATGACATGCTTAACCAATAATCAACAAGAATAATCTACAAAAGATAAAGATCATTTATCGAAGATATTTTTAGCATAATATTTCTTTTCCAGCAACTGCAGAGGCATTCCCATTGAATTTCCATTCGATTCTTAGAAAGTAGTCGCCACTTGTCAGCAGTTTTTCGAGGACACGGCATTTATAATATAAAAAAATAATGTCCCGCCATGTTTTGCTCATTCTTCCATTGAACACCAATTAAACTCACGGAATTAGGGTAACTCGTAGTCACGTAAATAAATAAGGTATAGTGAAGAGCATGTTAGTACTAACTCAAACCTTGCCACACACCCTTTGGAACACTCGCTGGGTATTATGTGCATGTAGATATCATTATAAGCTCGATTGGAGAAAAACAATTGATGGAAACGTAGCGAATTTGCTTTTGCTCCAATCAATAAGAAAGCAATCACTTACGTAAGTATCCAGAATATGAATTCAATGACAAATTCAGACTTACGGTTGTTACCCAAACTGAAGTTGGCAATAAAAGGACACCGTTAAGACTCCATTAAGGTAGTTGGAGCGAAATATCATTTTACTATCCAATCCAATATTTACCTATCCAATGACACCAAAAATTCTACCCCTTACCAAATTACTTTCGGAGATATTTCCCAAAAAACACCAGACCTTTTTCAAGGGAGATGGTACGTGTATGCACTCCAGAGAGACATTATTTACAAAATGAGGTATTTCTAACACTTAGATGTCGTAAAAAACTAACAGTGTGTAGTTTGTACGTTTTCTCAACTATATTTGAAAATTAATCATATTGTCACAACAGTAAATTCTTCGGGATCACAACAAACCTTCCCTTTCTAAGGAGTTTCAAATGCACCACGCGAAATGAGTCAATTTGAAATTTAGATATTTTCAGTTAATTACTTACAATTTATGTCATATAAAACTATATTATTGCACCATTAATAATGTAATATTTAATTCATGTGTCCTACAGATGGTGAAATTAAAACGTGTAATTCGAATATGGTCCCTATTATGACTAGGGAACTATCTCGCTCGGACTACCTTAAGGGCATCCAAGAAAATCGTACTGCAGTAGGTACTAAATGCAATTCCAAAAAAGGACTACAGTGATTGTTTCAAAACACGTTGAATCGATTTCAGCTGGGTATTGATTCTGAGGGAGACTATTTTGAATAAATATAGTGAGTTTTTTCACATCATCCATTTCTTTTATTTCTCATAGCCACAGTCCTAACGGAACCGGGGCACACTGTGTAAGTCATTTTGCGGTGGACATAACTGTGACGGAAGCGCCGCATGAATTTCCTTCGACCTGGACCTATGAATATACAGCTTTAGCGCTCTTTCGGTTTTGGAAAAGTCAGAGGCGAAGAGCCATTGGACCCACCTCACGCCGCATCGCCATCGTCCCTCAAAACAGAGACATTTGTCTCGCACACAAACCTTCCCAGCGGTGGGCACAGTGACGTGGAGGAATTTCAGAGGCGACGGGGGAAACTCAGGCGAGGAGGGGGGCGTGAGGAGGCGGAGAGGTCGACCCCACATCAACGGCACACGGACTCTGATTTGGCGATGCGAATAAAACGGAAATCGCCTTCAAAAGACGAACCAGCGCCCTAATACACATACACGGTATCTTATGAGTCGCCGTAGCAACGCGTTTTCAAGGAGGGGGGGGGGGAGTTACGACTAAATCCAAGGAAAATGGAGGCAATAGTTTGGTCGATTGCTAACTTGCGGGGAGGCGACATTGATGAGCGCAATTTGAAAAAGTGGGAGGGTCTGTAAAGGAAAGTTAATTCCGGGTGCGGAGGAGGAGAAATGGGTGGAGAGGAACCGAAGTCGACATTACTAGTGTACCTACATTTTTTGAAGGTATTTCTAATCCAAAGTCACCAAAGGAGTCATAGTTCAGGGCCCCCATCGTACGGACGGTGTTCTGCACTAGAAACGCTCTCGATAAAGAAACTACGATCGGATTTTTTTCGTGAATATTGAAGTTTTGGTTTAAATTGCGGACCTTCCAATACGTCCATGGCAAGATTAGTAACACTAGTATTTTTCTTGTTCAATGCTGCGTTAACCAATACAAGAAAATACTTTTGGAATTACAACGAATATTTATTTGCTTGGTTATAGTAAAGAAAACGTGCAGGTTTTGGACTTTCGGGGACCTCTCACTTAAAAAATGTATGTATTAAAATGTTTTCGTTTGATGGCAGTGAACTTTGCCATTAATCTAATGCTGAAGTCACTTTTTGTCAATAGCTCAAAGAGGACTAATGGTCATTTTCATGAATTAACTTTTTCCCGGCACAGGATAAATGCGCAACAGAGAACATGGGCTTGTTTTGAAGTTCACAATAAGAAAACACGACCATTATCTGCGTACAGTGTGTTACCGATTCTATGAAGAGAAACATTGATATGGGGTGGAGTGCGCGCTGATATATGGGATTCGCGGCGGGAGTAAGTGTGGATCGGCATCTAAAGTCATGCCTAGTTCATTTCTGGTTAGATTTAACGGAGGTAAGGGGCAAAGGGTTTCAGTGCTTACCATTGCGGCAGCCTAATTTCATTTTGTCATGAGGGTCAAATCTAAATACGTAGAGGAAGACCTGAATTTTATCCTGGGTCAGACCACGAAAAACTCGAGTGATCCGAATCTTACCTCTTAGTTAGTCTAACGTGGAGGCTTCCAAGTCTAACGATTTCCAACCTATGTAGTCCTGCCTAAGCTGTACTGTTTTCGTTCGCTCGCAGTAGTTCTCAACGAAGCAAAAGTCTTTCCTTTGCATTCCGCTTTTTTTTCGGAAATAAAATCTTCCGGAGCAGGGATCAAAGTGATCACGGCACACACGAGATGTGACCTAACCAAAGCATTCTCTCCAGTTTAAAAATAAACTTTAAACCATGGGCAATCATCCAAATGGGCAATCCGTAGAATCGAAAGAAAAAGACCCTTGCTGAATGAACAAGACCCCTTCAGAATCCTCCCACGAAAAACCTCAAGAACATTCGACGAAAAAAAAAACGAAGAGAAACGGCTTTTCCACGTCCGGTTTTCAATTCCTTTTTGCCACCGACTCAACGCAAAACACTTCTGGGCGCGGAAGGAAGAAGGTCACGGCAGGGCGGAGTTCACGGAGCGGCTTCGAGAAGGGAGAGAATTTTCGACTTTCTACCTCGAATGCCCTCGACCGCTTAGAGGCCCAAGGAAACCCAAAAGAAAGGGAAGTTTTCCGCGCTCAAGAGACGCGTCTCCACGAGAGATTAACACAGGCCTGACGTCAACGTCACCTCGAGGAATAATATCCTTCTCTAAGGTAGTTCGAGCGACACTTATCAATTTCCGCAATTGAGACCATGTTCGAATTATATTTTAAATTTCCAGCAGCTGTAACATGCATTAACTAACAAGGGCAATGTTAATGACGCAAACACCCACTTTCTGATTGGCTGAATTTATCAGAGATCCGCTAGACGTACAACTTCCCTCGTTTGCTCCATGTAGCAAGCTGAAAATGTCTTTACAATCGAAGGTGTTTACTGTGATTTTATGATAATTATTTCAGTGAAAAAAAAAGTTTCCAAGAAAATGAGAGAGCATACGAATTAATCTCCTTAAAATTTCGAAGGCCTTCGTACACGACGCGGAAATTTTGTGTGTATCATGTGGTGAGAAAAATATGCGTATTTTAATAACTGAGAACCCGTACAAAGCACGTACCGTTACATTTCTGACACGTGTGTGCGTCAGAACTTCCTCATTCTTAAACAATAACTCCTAAGCACACCTTACCCCATGGAAAAAAGCTTTATTTAATAGGCAAATATCTCGAAAATTAGTGCAGCAAATAGCTAATATTTCGGTTTCATCATAAAATGCGATGTTACTCTCCACGATTAGGAAAAACACACTGCACTTTAAGGGTAGACATATCTCGCTCAAACGAACTACAGACATAAGATATATGCTGCATTTCGGGTTTTCAAGTTGTTGTTTTAGGTGGTTTGTCACCAAAAACAACAACGGGATGAAGACCCCAAAAAGCAGCCTATCCCATTGGAGCACTGCGGAAGCCTTTGCACTAACTTTAGGAATATACGACTACTGCAGCATACCACATCCAGCATCTAGGACAACTGCAAGATAGCAATCACCAACGAATAAGTAGAGGAGCCACAAGAGAACGAATGAAAATGATAATTCATAGAATGGCGACACGAAAATTTTCTTCTTCGCGGTTGCACTTCACGACGCGTGCTTCTACAATGCTTTCAAGGGCTTGAAAATGAATTAAAACGCTATTAAAGAACTTAACAATGTGATTAATTTTCAATCCAAGATTCAAATCGGAGCCGTTCCTTTAAACCAATCTGGAAACATTATGGCAACATTGACCACGAACTGTCGGCTATTTGGTTCGTGGAAAAAAAACGATATCTTACGCAAATACATACGGTATTGGGAAGAAGCAATCACTAGGAGGAGTCAGAATTATCTGAAAGCAAGAGCACGGACGACTGCAGTTTAACAGCCCAAAGATAGAAATATTGTCAATAATTACGCGGTAAAAATTGGTCATCGGTCTAAGAGTATGAGCGGCCAGCGAGTCGATAGCAGTGCGGGAGGCATATTATTCGAGGGGCTAGTTACATTTCCTGTGCCGAGAGTGGAATTATCGAACCACCTCCCGCTCACCTCCATTTCCGCATTTTTCACTCCTCGACGATCGAACCTCGAAATAAAAACAGACTCGTCCCATATGAAAATGTAAACGAAAAATGTAATTCGGAAATGGATTCCATATTCACTCCCATAATAAAGCTCAGGGCACAATATTACCTATTTGTATACAAGGCCAAATGTTGCAATGCGGCAAAGCATGGAAATATAATACTTTCGTCGCAATTTGTGTTCGCACATAAGACTTCCGCGATATCCGAGGTGGCCGCATTGCACATCACCTCAGAAAATTCATGATTGCATGTAGTCGTAGTTTTTGAACCGGAGTAACAGTTTTTACAAGGAAGCCAATTCCAACACGCATCCAACACGTTCATTATAAAATTACACGACTCGGTTAAGGGGCTAAAATTAAATTTTCAATTTTCGACTCACTTGCTGCACCATGAAACAAAATTTAACAGTAAATAATGTGCTAACTTCAGCGAAATGATAATAACCGCCCTGCTATGAAAATTCGAGGAGGAAAAGCAACAATTTCCACATCTTCATAATACACCGCGAGCCGCCGCTCGGGCGTGTGGCAGGGGGTGTTAGGTCACCAGCCGTGTAAATGTGTACGTTTTTTGGAGATGAAATGGTGACACGTATTATAAGAGTGTATTTAGTGGAGCTCAATTTTTATTGTGGTCACTTACTGTTCGCGGGAAGAACGAGTTTTTGTACCTATCTGTTCGGCAGAGTATCTCTCTTATTTTATCGCATCTGTCAGACCTAGAGAAGTAGTGAGGAGTCATGATAATATTGCCTATGCCGTTCTGAAAAATATCAGTTCTGAATTTAACAAGCAACCTAAGCCTAGCGTGTAGACTCCGAGTCTCTAGGGGCTCCCACCTTAATCCCTCTATATGTTGAGAGACACTACATGTACGCTCGTAGCAGTTTTTAACGAAGCGCGCTACTTTCCTTTGTATTTTATTAATTTTTTTGGTTAAATCTATTTGACCAGGGTGCCAAATGCTCGCGGCGTATTCGACGTGGGGCCTAACCAGAGCGAAGTAGCATCTCTCTTTGACTTTTTCATCCAAGTACCTTCCTATTATACGTTAACAAAACCTAGTTTCTTTAATACTGCGCCACATATGTTTTGTATGTCTAATCCCCACGATATATCAGATGTTGTAGTCTCATGACTCCGCGAAACATGATTACCGAGTAAAAGTAGTTTTAAAACTTGAACAATAAGAATTAAAGTAAAAAAAGTTGAAACTCGCCAAACGTGACCATAAAGTTACGGGTCAAATTGTATCAAATGTCGTATTTGCTGGAAGCTCAGCTCAAAATTCTTAAGACGTCATAAAGGTAATGCCGTAACGCAAAAATATGAGGCCACTTTTCACAACAAAACCAAAATCACTAACAAATTGTTATTTTAAAAATAATTCGACACATGAATAATACAGCAAAAAGATTTATCTAAATGATTATGAATATTATGTGAAAATCCAATGAGCTATACCGGAGTTATTTCAATTAAAACTAGAATCTACCAAATTTCTGCGCGGATAGTAAAAGGGTTTATCCACAGGCAGGGTGTGGGGATGAGGCTGTGCTCACCACGAAACGATTTCAAGGGCCGGAAAAAAAATCGTAGGGACAGGTCAGAAATGTCCCTCCTCGCGACAAGAAAACCAAATGGCAACATTAAAACCATTTCGAGACCACAAAATAGTAGGCATACAGAATTCAGAACTTTCAACACGGTTGGCAACCATTTGCACCTTCTCTGCGAATCCATGCTTGACCCAGGTCACGCCGGCAACGAATACAGGACCGGAAATGCGCATAAATCATCGAGTTGAATATAATGCTAGGGGTGGCCTGAAGTTAGAAATCCTCCTTCGCCAATACATTATGGGAGATCAATGCGAAATTGGTAAATCGGTGATCTCAACTCCCTGAGATTCGCGGCAGTCTGCGCAACCAGGCCAGAATTCATAGGTGGAAAATATTACGATTGAATAATTCATGCCTTCCGGATTGGATTAATTCCTAAAATCTGTTGACCTCGCCAACCCAGAACACCACAACCAGGGAGTCAAATGCGGAATTTTTTCGACCGCTGGATATCGAGAGATAAATGGGCCCGAGGTGTCACATTTTGCACCCGGCCGGCTTCCGCTCATTGTCTTTGGCTTGTAATGCTTGCAGACAAATGTGACAACATTAAAGCCAGTGAAACCCTATTCAGAATTAACACCAGCCAAGAAAGAATCCCTACATAAACAACTGCCGGTCCTCTATGCCCGAAACAAAAATAAAAAATCCCACGCATTTAATAAAAAAATTAAGAAAATTTTATTTTCTTTTTGACGCCTCTTTCCAACTATTCACCCTAACATGGCCGTAGGGATGAACATCTGCGATACCTAATGCGAAAGCTAAATAAAAGCATCCAAAATTAAAAATCAGATGCACACACTCAACCACATTCGACCGTTTTAAACACAGTCGACCTAGCAATAAACCCTCAGACACACACTGATTCCGAGATTATCTTACGCATTAAAATATAGCTACTATAGCTGTACAAAAAATAACGGTTTAAATTGGAGCGCTTAAGAGTAGTAATTCAGAAAGAAAATAAACCATTAAAATGAAACATCGGACATGATTTAATTATGCTACTTCCGCTCCAAATTTACGCACCACAAACTGGATGCGTTTTTGAACAAAAAGTGAATACGTGCTTCTGGCGAAAAGGAACTACTTAAAAGCAAATTCAATTAATGTCCATAAATACAGCATTACTGAAATACGATCATTTAAGAACGCCCCTCCATCGATGACTCTTGATTTTCAATTTTCGCGAGTTGATAAAATAACAATTCAGCATTTTCATTAAGCTAATTTGGCATGGAAAGGCCAAAAAATAACTTATCCTATAGGATTGTATTTGAAATTCTGATTATTATTATTATAAAT
Organism: Ceriagrion tenellum; assembly: GCA_963169105.1. NCBI lineage: Eukaryota > Metazoa > Arthropoda > Insecta > Odonata > Coenagrionidae > Ceriagrion > Ceriagrion tenellum. The sequence goes on along the minus strand of OY720632.1, from coordinate 128,697,663 downwards.
AAAATTATACAAATATATACATAAATATATATAATATTATAAATAAAAGCACCACCAAAATTTTCGAATACGATGGATTTCCAATGACCACAATGATTTGTTAAGCCTAGGATAACAATCTTAGATATCCCAACAACAAACGCAACATGAAGTGAAAGAGGATATAACATATTCTCGGTACTGCACTTATCTATGGGTGAATCAAAGATATACAACCCGTGAAGGGCGAAGCAAGTAAAGAGACTTCTTCGGTATTTCATTATTTACAATTAATTAACGTGCCATTGGAAGAATAAACAATGACACTTTTTGGTGTTTCGTGGGTACAAACAAGACGAACTTCAAACGACGCAAGGCAATGAAAATTCGACCGAAATTAATTAATTCGCAATGATACTTGAATAAGGAGAATTTAAGTCGGGTCATACTTTGATTAAAAAGGAAATAGAACGACTGTGGACCCTACCTTTAAACAAAATAGGCGCACCTTATACCGCACACAACGAAAACTACCACTAATATCGCTAGGCAATAAAGGATTGCGAAAAATAATTACTGCAGAAAAAAGAGCAAAGAAACTATTTTACATTCTCCACACATTTAGAAAGCCCAGCAAAAAGTACTGAAGGGCAATTTGAACTAAATTAAGCATTGCCCTGTAAAGATTTACTGAAACCACAGCAAACAAAAAACACACGGAGCAGAAGGCATCGTAAAAAATTACTATCTAAGCAATTAAAATGATGGCTTCAAAATGGATATGATCGAAAAGGCCGATATCTACAGATAAAAATGTCAATGGGTCGCTTTTCTCGGAAAAATACAATTATTTCGAATTAAGCCCCGCTTGTTATCCGAACTAATGGAATCGAAATGACTGGCAATAACTTTTAAGACATAATGAATACGACGGGGTTCAATTAAAGCGCACTGATAATGGACTTGCTGGGAGAAAGAAATATCGAGCCCCAAGTCCGAAGGCGGCATCGTTCAAAGCAATCGCGATCGAAATTACCGGACAAGACATCATTCATGCGGATAGAAAAAAAAAGTCACCCTCCCTCCACGAAAAGCCTATTCGCAGAGCTTCCGGTCGTTTCAGCGATCATTTCCACCGCCGGGCGGGCTGGAGACGATCTCTGGCATCACACCATTCTCGCGCGAATCTTTGAAGGGTGGCAACAATTGAGGAGACGGGAGGAGACTACTTGCCCTGGTACAATGCGTCGGATTTACTAGCGACATCCGCCCCGACGTCAAAAGATCGCAGGGAAAACTTTGCTCGACGGCTGTTACCAACCGCCTGCACGTAAACTTTGAGACTGCAAAAACTTGCGTAAGTTCACTCACCTCTGTCGGATACGATCTCCGACCATAAGTGTTTTTTGCAAGCCAAAGGTCAAAGTAAAGAACTAGCTTATTCTTTCACACTATATAAATAATTTCCAAGCATAAGAATCTACAATTTGAACTTCCAAGTGGCATAAGCTGTCGAAAACAGAATTCAGATTCTTCCCACCTGTGAGACATTTGTTTGTAGGATCTTCGAAATACTTTCGTACATATTCTGTGAACACTCGGAACTACTGCCTGAACTAATTATTCACGACAGAAACACTCGCTTGGACAGATGTGTTCCATTAGTTTGAAAGAGTTTAATGGAAATACCACACATTGACAGTGAGAATATGCACTCAAATTCTTTGATTTACAAGGCATTTTTACATCTTTATTAACGTTAGAGTTTCCAACTTCTCAACCGGAGCAATGTGAATATTTTCCCGTTCACAAATCGCAAAAAATTACTTTAATGGGCACGTTTGCGTCGGTATCAATTATCTCACGAACTTCCGCCGATAAATGAAGTAGAAGCAACAGTTAAGTGGTTTTAATTAACACTCGCGCAGTTCATCTTTTCAGAGCGACTAAACCTTGAGAAAGGATTGCCAGATTTCGCATTGTAATCCATGAATTTTCGCGGGGATTGGGATGGCATGGTGAACAGCGCACTTATTTTTCAAACTTAGGGCCCACTGTCATACCAGGCGAGGCCCGAATATTGAAATTCGAACGAACGAAATTCGTTCGTTCGAATATCGGCAGTGGCAGAGCAACTTAAGTAAAATCGCGATCTCTATAACTTATACTTGGGTGCCATCTGGACAGAAGATGCCGTGTTTCTTTCTACACCCTTCCTCCACTGCCCAAAAAATCCCGCTTCTTCCCACCCACACAATTTTCAAGTCTCAATTCTGGTTGGAATCCCGCATGACGCAAATGGCCCGGTGGGACGCCTCCCCTAATGACAACCACAACAAATACGCATCCGCGCGAATTTTTAAGGGCAGAGAATTTTCCCGAGACAGACTCGATGCTTATTAGTCTATATACAGTAGACCCTCGCTTTACGACATTAATCCGTTCCGGAGGACCGATCGTACAGCGAATTCCATCGTATGTTGGCATTATTTCCGGACGAGGAATCGGTTTAAAGAGCATAAGTGCCAATCCATTCAGTGTACGCGTCAGAGCCAATGCATACGAAATATCCTGGATTAAAATTATTTAAAATATTATCAAACCAATATTTAAAACACTATCGATATTTGAAACAAAATCAGAGAAATTTGAAATTTTAAAAAGCGAGCGCAAAATCAGCTCAGATCGTAAGTCGAATCCATCGTAAGTCGAACCCATCGTAAAGCGGGGGTCTACTGCACTACACTCCACGATACCCCAGGGGAGCGTGGCAGGGGGTGAGTTTACACCAACATACACCACGCTATATTAAACTATGTGCATGTAAGCTACAAGAAGTGTATGGAATGACCAAGAGACGACAAGAGTTTTGAAGGAAAATTACGAGAGGAGCGGTAATTACTACGCACGGGGTTAAAAACAACCATATGGGAGAAAATCGACTAATTAGCTACACCACCTATCAACAAACCTAGCTAGTAAGTGTTAGTGGCAGCTATTAAGGTCTCCCATCGTTTGCAGGAAAAATGACAATTTAAAACCGTCCATTCTGCCGTCTATCTCCCTCATTTATTCTCTTAATTTAATCTACTTTAGTATGTCGGGATTCGAAAAATGTTTTACAAGTCGTATGAAAATAGATCGTCATCGAACTCGCACAAAAATGTCAACATTCACATATCAAAACGACCCTTACATTCCTTCCCGATATTCGCACATTCGCGCACACGCGCGCATTCTTACTCCATTTTTAACCCCGACTCATGAAGATCCCAAACACCTGAAGTGTGTTCCAAGTGAGGTCTCACAACGGGGAAAATGCGACCTTTTTTAATTTCACCATCGTACTGGACCATAACCCTTTACACAAATCCCAATTACGATTATTTTGACCAGTTATTTCGCCAACATGATAACACCAAGAGAAACCAGGAGTCCATTTAACTCCAAGATATTTAAAAGATTACACGATACTTATTTCCCCATGCTCTATGTAATAAGAGAATTGATTAGTTTTTTTTCCAGAAATAACTACCGAAATTTTTCAAAAATATAATTATATGATGTATCGCACCACTTTCGAACTACCCAAAAGTTCCTGCTGCCATCGTGGCATGCATATCGTGTAGAGGGGCTGGAGTGACGCCGAAGAGAGTAATGAGCGACGCGAAAAGACGAGGCGAGAAAAGTAAACACGTCAATCTCCGCTCCCAATTCGGTCAAGACTTAGAACGTATTCACGTACCAGTCGGGTCGGGCGATTACCGATTGTGACGCCGCAAAACCGACGGACGTCCACGGGACGCACATTCCAGGCACATCGCCAGGGTGCGAATCCGCTCCAGTTTTCCTCCATCGGATTCACTGAGCTGGAAGGGAACTGGTCCTGATGTGTGGCGGATAGCAGGGAGAGAATGGGAAGCGAACCCGAAGGACGCCTTAACGAGGTTTAACCAAGTCGGCAAGCGGAATGTGGAACTCCCGATAGAGATACATGGACACAAACTTAATTCTCGATCGAATTTCGAAGTAATTCGCTCTCTTCCAGCGAAACATGTGCAACCGATCAATGTTAATAGATGCAGCTACTTTCACTCTCTTTCCTCACAAGAAAAAATGTCACGCATATACATAAATTAGTTGCGATAAATCATCAACATTGAAATGGGTCGTCTGATTTCGATCCTGTTAATTGATGATAAGAAACAAGATCAATCACACATCTAGCAAACGGTTATGAACCCCTAATTCACTATCTTCAGATTAAACAACTAACCCCTAACACATTTCTCGGCATCAAATAATACACAGCTTTCTTTCTCAATCAATTGCCTCTATTTTCATTCTGTAGGCTACCTTTCCAAACTTGTGTTTGTACGATCACGCATATTTTTTATTAAGGCCCTAGAAATTGGCAGTGCCACTGAAATTGGATATTTCTAAAAATGCATAAATAAGCGTCAAACGTACACGAAAACCTCCTCAGCATTAATTTAATAGCAGTTTGCTTCACTGCCAGCATTGTAAATCACAGATTCGTCCCCTTTTAAAAATATCAGCGAGAGAGTGAGCATTGAAGATCGATTAGATGTCAACGGTTAATGATAAAATATAATTATGTACATGGGAATTATGGAGAAAATTTTTATCTTCAAGATGCAGAATACTTCCTGAAAAAATATTAAAAGATAGAAATCCAAGCATTCGAATTGAAAGAAGAATGACTGTTTTATGTCACCGTATACACAGAAATTATTGCAAGCAATGTCGAGTTCATGGCCCTCGAATGTAATGTATCACCATGTGGCATTTCTTTTTCAGGTTCAAAAATAAGTGCCGAAATTTGGGAACACACCCATTTCACTGATGAAGGATTTAGAGGCAGCGAATTAGTTCGCGAACAATGAGAGACTGTATTCTGGGTGGCCACTCGTTCCACAACTAGAAATTCATGGCTATTTACGGTTCATTAAGGACAAAATTCTCCATCAGCACGGTAAAGTTGGAATTAAATGCCGTGTCATTCAAAATAATATTTTTTGTACATTACTATAATTCAAAATACAACGAAAAAATGGAGAAGTTTAAACATTTAAGAACCATTTAGGCCGTTTCTTTAACAGCTAAGATTGCAAATTTTTAACAGGTTTTTCTTATCAAGGTAATGAAAAGGTTACGTTATAGGGAGCATAATGCATTTCTGTAAATGAGATGTAGGGAAAAACATGATCTTTACCTGAATTTTCTCCAGTGTTTTAAGGGATCAGTAAGGAAGAAAGAACAATCTAAATTTACAAAATGAAATTGGTTAGAACAGCATATGGTAAAAAATTATTACCCCCAAGACTTATTTCAAGAACAAAATAAAACTGTCAGCACCACCTCAAAATCTGATGGAAATAGTGAGAACTCACATTCACCAAAAGTTTAAGTATACACAAGAATTTCACTGTTTTCATGGTGCTGTGGCCACCCTAGTTAAATGAATACAAACTGCACCCCCGCTTCAAGGTTCCAAATCACCCCAGAGCAAGTAACACATATGTGAAACGACAAAGGAGAGTTTATCCCCAGATCAACCATGACGGCGCCATGCAATGATAAAAAGATAAAAAACAGGGGAAGTTTGATTGAGATTCGTCATCCCAATAAAAACAAATCTAATGAATACCGTCTCAGCCACATTTTCGGGAGGAGTTTAAATTTGAAATGTAAAAGGGTGCGAAGGGGCAAGGGCATTAAACCCCCAGTTTGTGCGTCAGCTTACAATAAAAATTAGAAAATCACCTTCATTCCACCTTCTCCGTGACGCGCACCTACAGATGTTCTACAGTCAAATTCAATGACCTTTATAAAAATGGGAGTTTGAAAATGACATAGATTGTTCTAAATATTGTAACCACATATGGCCTAATATATTGTATTTTGGTATCAATTATTCATGCAACTGACAGGTTGTCCATGAGCGGTGACGAGATATGGGTTTCGACGCGGTGGCGTGAAATAGAAGGAAGTTCGATGCCAAATGTTAAGTAACCTGATTTCACTCGAAAAACATGAAGAGCCAACAAAATACAATTTGATATTCAAGTCTGACTATGGCTAACTTGTTGACAAGATAAACAATTCAAAATTGAAAATTTTAGCAGCATTATGCGAAAACGATTAGTGGAAAGAGGAGTCGCAAACTTATGACTAAGACGGAAATGCTCTGGAAACACTAAATGATGAAGGGCAATAGTACCACCGGTGAATCACTTCCGCATTGCGACCAGCGATCAAGACAAAAACCATAGCGAAATATATCGCAGCACGAAGTGATAAGAGGGACTTAAACATGATTCACACCAAATGTTCAACTTAAGACAACATTATAAGGCGCTAGTTCAGCACTATCTACCACTTCCCCAAAATTGGGTTCGGGAACCTATAGAACCACCGTCACGAGCGTAGGTGAGTAAAAATACACCTTGAAGGGAGACTGCCTATCTGGTATCAATTATGCTGTTTTGCAGCTTCTTCTGAATCAAAACATTTCGTCGCGATGGGGAGTGGGACGAGTCAGAAGATGTTCGGTTCGCGATTAAAGATTTTTCTGAGGAAACCAACGCCACCAAAATCAAGGTTGGATTTCGGCTATACTTTACGGTCAATAAACACACCCGAGCGGTAGAATACATGTGCTTTTTCAAGAAATCAGCCTTATCAGTGATGTTTCATGAGTAATTTTCAGTGACAAACTAAGCGGCGTACTCTACAATCCACACTGATAAGCATGATACACGTGAGAGTAAACCACCACCTTAAGCGAAAAATGAGGAAGATAAGCAATTTCATACACACCACTACAAGGGAGAAAATTTAACACACCAGCGGTTTCATTCCCGCGTTGCAAAATAACCGGTACTTTCACGATAATGTCTTTGAACTCAGTTACATTGAGTCAAATGAATGTGATCAATGGGAAATTACAGCAACCATAAATAAGTATTTGTAACTATGTAACATAATGTAGAGAGCTTAATTGTGGGAAGCTCTTGATGAACATTAAAGCACACTTAACACAATATCAAAAGATGTCAAACGTTCACCTAAGCAGAGATAATTGCAAATGCCAAGCAATACTGCAGATGCTTATCATCGTGTTGTTTTCTTATATGTTTCACTGTAAATTGGCGCTACTGCTGTTTGTGAACATTTTTTAAAATAAATATATCATCAATTTCATTTGTGGCCACAGGGCAATGGGAAAGAAATTCAAGGCATAAATTTCTTCATGGGGACATTCTAGGGAAATGCGTTTCAAACGAAGGAGCAACTCCTGATTGGATTTAAGCAATAAAAAACATTCAAACAGAGCCGGAGCTCCTGTTTTACCATACCCCACCCCAGCTAACAGTTAAATAACAGCAGCATGCACTATCTTCCAAATTTAGACACTGCGATTTGCTCCTTACAATCACAACCATCCCGCTTCCTGCGCATAAAATGCCCAACGCGATAGCTTGGTGTCGAAGATAACCAAAACAGAGAAATATCAAACCCAAATATGTATCAGGAAACGAAAGTTCACATGACGCCCTCATACTTCAAGCATGACTGATGGAATCAAATACTTAGTCCAGATAAATATACGCCGCCGAAGCTAATTTTAAATTTCATAGTTACACACCACCGATTCGAAATGACAAACATGGTCCTCCATACGCTTTTCGAGATTCTTGGAAAATAAAATACCAGATTCATTCGGGTAACTAGTTCTCTCAGTGAAAACAAAATCACGACCATTGACAGGGCTTGATACAAAACATTCTTTCCCGTGTCAATGAATTCAGTTTCCTAACGTCTATCTCTTCCGGTGTCGCAATGTAAGACATCACACAACATTGAGCATGGTCATCTACTTCGCACCAATTAACTCAAATCTTAATGTAGGATTAATACATGGGCATCCAAATTACTGTCGTTTTCGCATAACTCCGGACGTAATGATCAACCACTGTCATGCGGCAATGCTCAGGTGCAGCAGTAACTCGTAGTCCGACTAACGAGATTCGCATCCCGCCACACCACAACCACCTTGCAGAGAGCCACACACACACGTCAACACTATATTTATTATAATTAAATGGCAAATGAAATGGAAGGATCACACCCACTGTAACCGAAAGGAGAATTTTCGGATTAGAAAATAATTGAGGGTTGGTTACGAGTGAGGTTGGCTTGAGGTGAGTTCATCTGGTATGAATGAACAGGACACTTGGAACGGGAGGTTGTGTCGTAACTATTTCGCTACTTCCGCATCGCAGTCGCGACACAGCAAGCATGGGCGTGGGTGATCATAATCGATGTCTTGTCTACGAAACAAATCGTTTGAGATCACACTTCATCTCACCACAACATGTACACCAAGAACACGGTAGCATACGACAGCATGCGGAAGTAAACAACGCCGATAGAGCCTCTACAGAGGAGAGACGTTATTAATGCCTAACTATTTCGCGGCGTACACACTTAACACTAACAACGTGATTCGTGACCGAAGTGTTCGGCGACAAACTTCATCACCACCGAAGCAATCACATCGAAAACGTGCCTGACACCATGTGCTTGCAGGTTGCACCGAGACACACACAAGCTTGAAGCATTATTTATCAGGCGGAGATACTATAATCAGTTGAAGGCTCCACACTACACCGTGCTGCTACGAACCAATATCACACAAAACACAATAACAGCGAAAGCTGTCAAGCACACGGGCCAACCGCACCGATGTTTTCGTTTTGACAGCTGTAACGACGACTATTATAAGTACGATTACGGCCTAGGATCACTGCAGCATACACTAGGTTTCATTTTAAAAATCCATAGAGCTTACTGATAGCACCAATTTCTTAAAATATGCCGTTAATTCAGCGTGGGACATAAACATTCTGCGGCCATATTGGATTGAATGGACGCACTAACACAAGCGACAAACGCATTGTTTATCTTCCGACAGACCCAATAGCAGCAGTAAACAAAGTACTCACCAGCAATGCGGCCCGTTAATATTCCTATTGTAAACACAGTGCAGAGCAGAAACACTCTGGGCGCCATAAATTCACAATCATCGGGACACTTTCACATAAAAACTCGTACGAAATACGCCATGGACTACCGTGCGTAGTGATACACTCACTACTCCCAGCACACTAGAAGTCAGAAGAAACACCTTCCGCAGCTCTTCCATTAATGGCTTTCTCCCCCCTTGAAGTGGTTAAAAATCAGAAACAATTCCAATGTGCTTAATTCTCGAAATATAAATTAACTTGTATTCAGGTATTCAAGTCATTCAGTTAGATGGTTTTCTATATAATTATTCAGTCACAAAACCATTGATAGTAATTTGAACATGAATTTGCTTTACCCGCGTAGATTTGGATTCTTTCGAAGACCAGTTAGCCAAGGGTTATGGATGCAGACGTGTCTGGAAAGGGTTTAATTCAATTATAATCATTGCTAAGTGCACAGTTAAATTATTTTCTAAATGCAATAAAGTATAAGCTCACCCCAGTTGCGTTAGACATTATCCAACAGTGTTAGTTTCTGCACGAGAGTAAACATCACCATCCCAATGTTTTAGTAATTCGTAAAGGATTCACTGTCAAAAGTTACGACACCTATTCAAGAGTATAACAAATCAATAACACAACCGTGCCAAGACGAGACAGCTACTTCATTTAAGACAATCACCTATTACATGACACCATTGACCAATCCGGTTACACGTGCATTCAAGGATTATGTGGATGATTCTTCAATTTCATATATTATTCAGTGATGTTCTTCATAATCTAATTGAGGGCTTACAAAAGCATGACCCAACAATGTGACACACAAGATGAGTTACCTGTTCCTCAGCATTGGACAGTACTCGAGGCACTATAAAAAGATATAAAACACGTCACATAATCACATACTGTGGATATGAGAAAGGATGATCCACATGTAATGAATTTGATCAGTAACAAGCAAGAAAATGAGCACTCAGGAGCTTAATGATTTTTTTATTGTTTTCACATTACAACTTGCCAATGGAAAAGTTTTATTCCCTTCTCGGTTGTCATCAAAAGAAACAATTTCTACTTTCCCAACATATGAAGGATGTATTAGGAGAATTACCAGGCAAAATTGATTGAAATGTTAGACAATGAGAAAATAATTTGATTTAAAGCTCCAATGTCCATTTAAGTTCATGAACTTCATTGCAGCTAATTTTTATCCCTGTATCCTTAAACTAATGAAATTCCAGTTAATGATGAAAAGGTACAAAACTCGAGATTAGGATATTATTGTGAAGAACTCTTTCTGGATGAACAGGTTAACCACTAATGATTTGTAAGAATCAAACATTTCAAATGAAAAAAGCAAGAGACACAGAAAGGAATGTTTTTCTTTTTCAAGTCTTACAAACACACACTAGCCTGTACACGTACTTTCCCACAGCAACATCAAAAATAACAAAAGAATTTTTCACTGCAAGCAGTTTTGAGCCTTCTCCATGGATTACCAAATCACTTCAGACACAAGTTCATCTACGCCTCCTCTCATGTTGTCTACATGGCCTTCCCCTACCCCTTCTTGCACACTCCCTACACCCAGAAGGCCTGCCTCCCGAGGAGCTTGAGGAGGAACGAGATGAGGACGAGGAGTGGGGCCGCCTCCCATGCCTTCTGCGACTAGTGCTCCTCCTACGATCACCACGGTGGCCACTTCGGCTCCTCCATCCACGTCGACTACCACTGTGACTGCCTCTTCGGGCCCTCTGCCTCCTCCGACTACGGCTCTCGGGAGATGATGATGAGCGGGATGAAGAACTTGATGAGTGATGTCGCTCCTTATTGCTGTGCTTGCGCTCCCTGCTGGCATTTCGCCTCCGGTCCCGTCCACGCTCTCTTACCCTATCCCTATCGTGCCTCTCCTTCCCTCTTTCATGCTCTCGTCTTTCCTTCTCCTTCTTTGCAACATCCTCCTTCTCCTTTAGCCTCTCCCTTTCCTTCTTCTCAGACTCCTTCCTCATGCGGGCCTTCTCCATCTCGCTTCTAACCTTGGTGTCCTGCTTACCCTTTCGTGGACTGCTTTCCCCCTTGACCATCTCACCCTTCTCCCTCACTGATTCGGCTCTGTCTTCATCACGCAACTGGTCCAGCCCAACACAAGTAACTTTTGAGCTCTTTTCCTCATCCCTCTTGTGATCACCATGGCCTGTGGACACCTTGCTCAGCTCGGTCGATGCAGATGGTTTGTCCGGGGAGAAGGTGCGAACATCACCTTTCAAGGGCAATTCACCTAATTCTAGGCTCCCTCTATCACCAGATGAATGTTCCACCTCAAGGCCGAAGACTTCCGCACAGGAACCCTTATCACTTCTCACAAATTCCAAGCGTGAAACTTCACCACCCATGCCATCGTGTTTTACCACGTTCTCCTTCACTGCAATGTCATTCCTGTCTTTTTTTGGGTCTTCACTATGGCTATCTGATTGGATGTACATCCTGCCATGCTCCTCATTTTGGCCACCTTTAACAGAAGGCACTTTGGAGTTTGGAAAATTGTCATCATTTGCCTTGGAAGTTCCTCCGGCTCTAATGGACTTCTTCTCAGTTGTTCTCGAGTCTTCATCCTCCCGGTCTGACTGAGCACCATCCATTGTCTCATAATCTAAAGCATTATAATCAACTGGACCACCAACACTACCCTCTTCACATTCACCATCAGATTTCCCATGCTCAGATAATGTTGCACCATTGTCAGCATTCTCACCTCTTTCTTCACCAACATCTGTTGAAGTTGGGACATCAGGCACAGGTACTGGTTTTGGACTTACTCGCGTAACTACACCTACCACACTTTGTTTGAAAGGATGACCACGAGGATCAATGCCAATCAGTTCACTGACTTTCTGTGGCACCGGAACAGAATCATCATCCCTCATTTCACCCTCCTCTTCTGAAGATTCTGCTTGGACCGGGGGCTTGTCTGGAGGGGCATACTCTGGTGCATCTTCAGATCTGGATAAGGAATATAAAAAGATTAAATAATTTAGTACCAAAAGAAATAGATAAAATCATGCTCTGTCCCAGTTCCTAATCTTTCAACTTATCAACATATTCAAAGAACTATAGAACTGGCCGTGCAGTAATTTTAACTGAGTCACCCGCTAGTTTTCACACTATTGTGTGAAATTCACAGTAGAAAAATCATTCACCTAGACTAGGAATTAAAACCCAGATCCCTTCATTTCACACCGAGTGATCTAACCATGAGATTCACAGAAGATGATGCCTGGGTAGCTTGATTGGTTAGAGCACTCGGCCCAAAAGTGAGGGATATGGGTTTGATTCCCAGTCCAGGCGAATGATTTTTCCACTGAGAACTTCATACAATTGTGTAATCAACATATGCTTGCTAGCACTTTTCAAGGGCCACTACTGGGTAAAAAAGCACCTTCACACAGTGAGAAGTGGTGTTAAAACAAGTTGTACATAGAAGGCGAAAGGACAATGATGAAGCCACATCCCACCAACAAGGAAGATTCACCCAACATTCACCCCTCCACCACTCACTTTAGCATGCTGAAGTATCTTAATACCCACAACAGTCACTTTAGCTGCCTCATTCAATCATCTTCGATCAGCTTCCTTTCCAAATACATCTCACACTTCCTCATTTATTATCCTCTCCACCCAGTTTACTCTCATAAACATTCTCCATTCTGAAGCTTTAAAATTTCTAGTCATCCCTAATCAGTTTGCACTATCATAATCAACTGAACATCAAAGATCGAGAACAGTACTAACTTTGGATGGTGCTAAGGTGAGGATGCTTAGAAGTCTATAACATTACACCCAAGACAACTAAATCAGGATGCCAAAGAAATTTATATCTAGCCTTGGCTTCATCAGAGGCTCAGGTATTCGATGGAGATAATTGAATAATTCCAGGTTTGTTTGAAGAGAAACTGGACTTCAATCAGTCTAGTTCATGTAAGCAGAGCTACCTTAAGGTAACCTCCAGGTAGACAACAGACAACTCTACACAGTAAGCCCTTAAGGCCAACAATGATCATTTTATGGCTATTTTTGTTTGATCATGGCTTTGTGATAAAAAATAAACCTTAGAACCGCACAGAGTAATGTGTTTGTGTGAAAATTTGTTTTGGGGAAACTTTTACTGAAACATGGTTTCAATACACATATGATAAGAGTTGTATGAACCATTCACATCATCACAAGTGGTTTAGGCATTTGCTATCAGGCAAAACAGACTAACAAAATCAGGACAACTGTTGACATCAACAAAGTAAAGATCAACGGTGCTCATTCTGCAATTTGTACATTGTAGCTCAACAGCTTATGTGGCTGCAGAGTCTGCTTCAGCATTGTGTAGTGCCATTAAAACTCAAAAAAGCTTCAGTTCTCAGTAAAACTTGGCATGCATCCAGTCTCGTAAAACTTGACACATTATTAACTGACGACCAAATTGAGAAACCAAATCAAAGCTGCTTGACCTTACCAATACCAGCAAACTAAATTGGTGCCATCACCAAAAGAAACATATGGGTTTATGGCTATGATATGAAAACTAAGGCACAGTCATTACAGTGGGTGGGGAAAATGTCGCCCTGACCAAAATAAGCACATAAAACAGTCAAACTTGAAGTCGATGTAAACCTTTTTTTTTGTTATAGTGGAGGATCTATACCGATTTCTCATGAGCCAAAAACTATACCTCTGTATCAAGGTCTCATAATTATCAAAGATGATAAAATAATCTCCCTAGAGCCAATTCCCTGACTTTGACACTACTTTAGCCAATACTGAGATTATTTTGGGAGAATGGCAAAATGAATCCATTATGATAGCTATTTAAGGTGATATTTTTGTATACTTAATTTACACATGGCTGTATTTACTGTCATCAACATAAAATCTCATTAATGTAATTAGTCAGAATAATAAAACATTTAACTTTTATGACAGAAACTTCCAAGACCTGAAAAATCGTCATACATCTCACATTACCTGATTTCAAACATAAAACAGATACATACACTGTTAGGAGAAAATTCTATTTTTAAACATCTGCAAGACCAATATCAGGATGGCTATCGATATTGTAAGTGGTCACCTTTAGGATCCGCTGAGGGTCAATTAAGGGAACAACACTTCTCCGGAAAAAAGGCATTTATTCTTCCCTTATTCACAATTACCACCTTCACAACCTCATCTGCAACTCGCCTTCTCAAGACTGCTGCTCATCCGCTTCTTCTTCTTCCCCGTGACCCAGAAACCATGGCTTGGCATCCCCATGTGACCATCCTGTGTCCATCTCATTGGTCACCAACTGCATATTGCCCAAGGCTCCAAGACCCCTATCTAAATGAAGCCCAGTGAGCTCAGCAATATTAAAAACTAGATAACAGCCTCCATAGATGAGGACCCACACCATGACCCGAGGAACCCACTGAGCTCATTTCACTAATCTAAATGACCTCATGTCATTTCTTCCTTGGGGAGCAAATTAGCAAGATAAATCTAATGGAATGGCTCAGCCCAGCCATGGTCTCAGTTCACTCGGAAGTTTCACTTACAATATCCAATTTAGAAATCCCCTGACTTCTCCCTGAAGGATTGACCAATTTCTCAATCAATTCATCACAGAAAGGTCACCTGTTATTCTAAAATTTTAATTCAGCCCAATTAGAATTTTTGCCAAAACCAGGAAAAAGTTAAAAAATATGAAATCAATACTTTGGCCGCTTTAACACTAGAACCGCCGTACGTTTTACTACCCCTCCGACCGCTAAGGGGTCATTTTGACCCCTCTTCATTTTAATTAGAAAATAAATTACTGTATCCTAAAGAGAGATACATTTGTTAATTTTTAAATCTAAAATTACTTAGAACAATTAATTTTTAATATTATTATTATCATTTTAGCAAGTTAAACTAAATTATGATCACTTACATGTACAGTTTTTTAAAACAATTTAGTACATAAATGCGTCAAAATAATTAACAATTGCATAAGTTATTATTAGCAATAATATTTTTCTCGTTTATAAACTGGTATAAAAATTTTTAATGACTTTTTTCATAAAATTATTAGTGAACACAATTGTAGAGCACATCAATATGCAGACCAGACATGTTTTGCTTATCTTGCCACAGCAGGATCCACAAACGAATTTTTTGCATGATTTACATTTATCGGAAGCTTTATTACCTTTACACTTTCTAATCTGGCATTTTTTACGGGCGCGACCCTGACTATTCTCTTCCCGTTTTTCTTCACCTTCTCTATCATCGGATTCTGATGTTTCCTCAGTAGGAAGGTATTTGTTTCATAGCTCCTTCGCTAATTTTCTGATAAATTCTCTTCGCCACAGATATTCACCTGTTACTTTTCTGTACACAGTAAATGCATTTATCGCGGCCAAATCTAAAATATTGAAAAATGTGTGGACTGCCCATCTTCGCGCGGGAGCTTTGACTGTATACTGCCGATCCCAGACAACCAGGGATAGAGGAGGGAAACCACATTTTGATATTTTGTAAATGACTACACAAGGTAAGGGGCACACAGCTCAACAGCTTGCATGTGCGTCGCTGAATGCATTTGTCTGTAGCCAGGAAGTATACAAAATAAAACCGGGGAAAGAACCGAGAAATGGCATTTGATAATTTGTGAAAGACAAGACAAGGCAAGGAAAAAAATTTGGAAGGGAGACAAAATTCGTCCACATGCAATCGGCGGTCTAGACAAGCTGATGCCAGTCCGGCTGCTAGCTATCATCTTCGGGAACCAAGGGAAGAGGAAGTGGTGCAAACCATTTTATGTACAACGAAGCAGACACCATGAGCAGCAAACAAGAAAACGATGTACAAAAACGTAGGGTCATTTTGACCCCTTGGCGGTCCGAGGGGTTGAGGGCCTGTGCCTCAGAAAAATAACAATACTTATCTTTTACTTAAGTGGCATCCAATTAGGCATTAAAATCGATTAAAAGTCATATTCATATGATGACCCCATCTAAAAAATTCTAAGAGTGACAATCAAACATATACAACGTCAGGGGTCAAAATGACCCCTCGGCAGTTCTAGTGTTAATGAAATGAAGGCCGCTTTACATGGTACATTTTATTGTACAAACGAATGTATCATAGAATGTACAAGAAACTGAATGGAAATAGAGCAGGTTCTATTTCCTGTTAAGTCATTCAGACAATTGTACAATTTGCCACTTTACACGATACAATTTTCCTCATGCAAGATTTCATACATTAATTTGTACAATAAATTGTACTGCGTAAAGCAGCCTTAAAAGCTTTAGGTAGTCCCAATAAAAAAAATACAAAATTGATTAACCTTCATAAATAAAATTCTCCAACTTATACACACTTTCAATGCATATTTTGCATCCTGTTCCAAATGAAAGTATGCAGCCATTCATATCCTTGAATAATTACCTCATATAAGAAGTTAGCCATTCATACGTATGTCAGATAATACATATACCACACACTGGTGACCACACAGTGGAATAGTGCAGCCATTGGAGTTTGGAGCTGTAGTTTTCTTGCTCTGATGGCAGCTTATACTAAAGCAATGTTAATTCGTTTAGTCATCTCACCACAAAACTTTGACTAGTCATCAAGAGTAAAGATAGAAATCTTAACACGTGAGTGAATTTATCACACTTATTACATTTTTTTCCCTCAATGTGAAAAGAATTCCCTTACTGACTTCGCTTCTCCATAAATACAAAAATCACCGACAATGCCTAGTTTTCCAGGCTTTCCCTAATGATCACCACCCTAGCTAGATAATGACACGTTCAATAACATTGAAAATAAAGGGAGGGCCATTATCAATTGCAATTAAATTGCAAATTCTGAGTTTAGGAGGTCGAAGACATAGAACACAATATTGTCAGCATATTCAAGTATGACATTGATGGTAATCCATAGTTATTAACAGCAATAATTATGCGTGGACCACTCTCTTAAATATATGAAAACATAATTAGTACCGAGGCTTCTGCAGTGTTTTGATATGAGTTCTGTTTATTCGGGTTTTTCCTACCTTGATTCAGTTATATGGACAACAGTTTCGCTTGCATTACATCTAGTGTCCTACCTATCAAGGGCCTGATGACACTAGTTGTAACGCAAGTGAAACTGTTGTCCATAAAAATGAATTAGCACAGGAAAATCCCAAATAAATGAGAACATAATTGTTTGCAAGAAAGGCCAAACAAATAATTTTAGATTCCAAATTTAGTTTCATCAAGATAAATTAACATATTTTGCATCTACCAACAGCAGTATGAACTTTTTCATAATGAATATCAACAGGAATAAAATGAATGAAGGGGGCAGACATAAGTATGGGGGATTCTAACTGGGGGCCAGCCCCATGTTGAGGTAACAGTCACCTAACATCATCAAATCACTGGCATCCTGCAGTGCACATTTAAAATTTTCCACCCTTTGACACCTTCCAAAAATGTCTGCCTTCATCGAGTGTAGTATATGTTATGCTGTGATGTGTTAAAATTACTAAATTCCAGATATGTTGCATTCATTGGTATGGATACTATTTCTCTGAGTTCACTGGTTCACAGGCCTGTTCATTTTATGCATGTTCTATTTATACAAGTTAAGTGTTTAATGTGTTCTGTTGTCTTCATTTTGCCGTCATCCATTCCAGTTCTTAATCAGTTATTCATGCAACCAATGAGACTCCTGCTAGAGATGATGGCCTGCAGTGAATATTGCAATCAAGTGGATTCATTGTTTAACTTTAAATCAGTGTGCTGCTGCATAATCACACAGTAGTGTTTTTATCTAACAAGATTAATGATTTTTCAAGAAGTTGTACTAATTACATGAAATCTTTATTTGTATCATCTGTGATGAAATGGCTCAAATATAATGCACTTAGAGCTTTCACTTCACTATCTCAAGCATTAGCAAGCTTATTTTGGTGACTGTAATTTATCAATCCTTTTATTATTTGGTTGAGTACGTATTATATTTCCCACCAATTGTATCATTGAACACCTGACCCAGTGCATGAATGAAGTTAACGTCACCCATACATTGTCGTAGCATTTGCATGTTCATGGCAATTTTTTCATTGTTGTAGTATTTTCATTAATCATCACCCTTCTGAACAGCCGGTTAGGGGGAAATCCCCCGCGGGCCCACCGCCTCCCCCTCGGTTTCAAGCGTAGGCTTATTACCGAGTACCCTTCTGAACAGTAAGAACTTTTGAGCAGCAGTTCTAATTGGGAAGGCCACTAAGTAAGAGATTCCATCATTGCCAACGTTTCGATGGCCAAGCACGCCACTGTCTTTAATGCAGAATGACTTCTCGAATAGAATTGCTGAACATCACACCTGGGAAAGCCTCAGATCTTATGTTACTTTTGAAGTCTAAAGTTAATTATGAAAAGAAAAGGCACCCTTTGCAAGCTCAAGAATAACAAGAGTGCAAGCTATATTTTTCTGGTAATTAGTAAAGAGTCATTCCATAAAAACAGTAATTATTTGCAATATACACAAAAATAGCAAAATACTTCAACATTTATCTCCTTTAAACATCCAGGATGCCCTGTTTTCACCACTATGAACATTTTTACTGAGTCAGAGCCATCCATATTCATGGGCAAAAGATGTCAACAGCTCTTTACCGTTTTCCCTCCTTAGCAGGATTCCCTTTGAGAGGTGACATTTTCGTTCATAACAAGGTTATAGAATAAGCCTGTATCATCCACAACATAAAAATATACCGCCTGGGCTGTATTTCATTAATAAAATTCTAAGGACAGGAGCCCAGGCATCCACAACATTACATCCACACTTGCAGATTCCCGAAGTAATTTACGAAGAGATATTCCCTTCTTCGGTTAAACCCATTGAAACACCCATCAAAAGACAACATTGTCAACACCAAGTCTCTCAGCTAGATAATTGGCTTTCACCTTGGTAAAGGGGCTGCTTATTGTAATTCCTGCTGCTCTCTGCTAACAAAACCACAAGAAAAAGGCAGATTCTAACAGTGGATATTCCACAGGCCGCAAACGTTTCTAGCTGCTTCGACATCCTCCTAGTCTCTGACATCCTCCCATGTTGTATGAATCTTTGCCAATTCTTTAGAATTGAGAATAAGGTCAAGGAAGATCTGAGATGTCACTGAATTGCCTCCTAATATTTCTTTCAGAACACGTGCCACTTTCACATTCATTGACTATACCTAATTTTGCTTTAAGATCCAAGGACTAATGTTTTCCAGTCATGATGTTGTCTCATTCAAACAGAAGTGGGAGGGCACAACTGAGCAATAAAAAATTTGTTCTTGATCATCTCCATTGTAAATAATGGATGTCGTGAGCCTAAGCTTTTGCACAAAAAATGTGCAGTATACTCATAATATCAAATAACCCCTGTGGCAGCAATTTATTATTCTAATTATTTTTTATTTATTTAACATGTAAATCTTAGGGTAATAAAAGGTTCCTTGCCCATCCCTCATAATTTCCAGGTTATTTTTATTACCCCACTCATCACATGGGCCACCCACTGCATCTAGGAATAGTCCATCAAAAATTCATGCTGAAAAGGTTCAACTGCAAACTAGAAGTTTTACACAAGTTTCAAAGCATTTAACATTAGATGAGCAAAGGTAGGAGGTCGCACAATATAGCATAGGACCCAACAGTGGGAAAACAAGAGCAGGGTGAAGGATTGTGACAATTCACTAAGTCACTTATCATTATGAGTTGGTGCATATTTGGCCACTAAAACTGAGTATCTTTCCCAACCCTTTATAGTCTTCAGAAGAGTGGAACAAAATGACCAAATTAAACGGAAT
This sequence comes from Ceriagrion tenellum, assembly GCA_963169105.1. Classification (NCBI taxonomy): domain Eukaryota; kingdom Metazoa; phylum Arthropoda; class Insecta; order Odonata; family Coenagrionidae; genus Ceriagrion; species Ceriagrion tenellum. The sequence continues at coordinate 128,677,761 of OY720632.1, read as the reverse complement.
TTACAAAGACAGTTGCGAGCCACCTCAGAAAAAGAGTTAACCGTATAACTCCAGTAATGGACCAAATGATGGTTGTGGCACATTAAAAGCAGGGGGAAGAGTTTATATGGAGACAAATATTAATAGCACTGCAGGTATGATACAATATGTTTAGGTGGGAAAAGCCTGGTTTCTCATTGAACAAACATCATATGACTTAAATTAATGGTGTCAAGAGTTAATCAGATTCTTAAGTTATTAACACATATAAACTTTAACATGAATACCTCTGTGATCAAAAGATTCATTATTCTGGTACTCCAAAAAATAATAGTGAAACACACCTAATTAATCTTATAATGCAATGCCATAATTTTATCATAGCAGTTGAATGTGAGATATCTTAATAAAGACAACTCCAAAAATTCTACAAGGTTTGAATATCAAAAGCCAGGAAATTTACCCTTTGTTCGTATTTGTTCCAGCATTGGGATTCTCTAACATCTCTCGCTCTTGGTGTCTCTTCTTCCTCTCCTCCTCACGACGCTTTATCTCTTCCTCTCTCTTCTTACGTTCTTTTTCCATTTTCTGAAAATAAAAAAAACTTTAAAAAATTGATTCATCATATACTGTGAAACATCTCTTAAGATTGATTCCTCTTAATTAACTGATTTTTTCAGAGCCATTTTTCAATTATCATACACTCAATACTCATATTGAACATCCACCCCTCACACCCCTTTCAAAGTCCAATTTTCAAGGGGTACTTCCCCCTATTCAGTAATCAAAAAGGCTAACCCTACTTTGGCACCCTCCCACATCACTTTTACAGAGAGATTTGAGGGTGAGCATTAACCTCTTCACCACAGGCTGTGATGAATGGATGTAATGCATTAGATCTAATCCTTAAAAAATGAATCATCTCTGCCGATTAACAGTCAACCCAATATACAACACTATAAATAGTTCCAGCATACCAGTCAATTATCCATTTCAAAATTCTATCACCCGAGTTTGAAGACTAATATCTCAAAGACAGCTCAGTCAATTTAAAAATGAAGTACATCAAATCAAAGCTTGTTTATTTCTGCATTTAGTGATGGGATACAAAACTTTTTACTGTTTGTATTGATTTCAGTGTGCTTGAAAACAGAATTTTAGTGCATTTGCAGACGGTTGCACCGCATTTACCACTTTGTAACACCAACGCAGATTAAGATATCTTAACTTCCTTTTCAAATATTGTAGGTAAGATCTTTCTGAACAATCATAGGAAGTTTCAGATAACTTAGTGCATTAGTACTTTAGTTATTGATGAAATTGCAAGGTAGGTGGAAGTGGTCCCACACTTAAGTCTGCTGAGCATTCAAAGATCTCTTCCTCTAACTCCTTCCACAAATTGGCTTGTGTGTCATACCAGCAAGACTGTAGTACTCCATTGTCAAGTAGGGCAAATTGGGCCCACCCACATGTGTAGTGGGAAGACCTTTCTCCTCTAGTGGTTTCTAACGCCATCTACCTTGATCTTATGCTGGAGTCAGTAGTCTCTGAATCCCTTGTCATCCCATCCCACCAAATCACGGCTTTGCAGATCCTGCCCTTCACAATGACCAGATCCCAAATGGGATACTTGTACCTCCTGCTTCCCTCATGGTCTTTCTGGGGGTTATTATGCACGAGATCAGGGGTAATGTTGCTCTTCTCATCCTCTATGAGCAACCTAACATATGCCTCCATACTGGCTTCCACCCTATCCCCAGTCAACACACAGACATCAATCTTGATCAACTGGCCTGAGCAAATTATACTGCCCATTTCAATGGAAAGTTATCCACACAGTGCTTAAAATGATGCTACAATGTCATTTTTTGAAGTTCTTAAAAAATATTCAAGTGAAAATGAGTTTACTTTTAAGCAATATATTTCATATAAAGCCATCCACAGATATCCCTCATCACCAAGGGAGCAATATTGTTGATGTGGCATATTTCAGGCCAAGGAGGAAAAGGGCAGTAATATTGGTATCTTGGCTGGAATTGTTGGATTTGCACAACCACTATCCTATAAGTCTATTCGCAGATGATCTCCACGCCTTTCTCTAAATAAATATTGAGTAATTTTAATACCCAGTTGGATTAAGAGTGAGGTTATTCAGGGAGAAGCTTCTTCAAGCCAACACAGAGAGTGACGAATTAAAAAGAAAAAGCTGTATACAGTTCCCCATTTTTTTACACCTCTGACATAGAATTGAGCATCTTGGCTCTTGATTGATTAATCAATAGTTTTAAGTCATTTTACTTATCCATGAAATAAATACAGACGCTCAAAGTTGTGACATAAAAATTCCCATTTGGTTTCATCTGACAATCTCTGGAGTTGACGAGATAACAGATCCTCAAATGATTCAAAAGTTGAATAAAAACGATTTCTTTTCATTAAAAATTCACAGAAAGGAATTCATAATCCATGACAACTCTCATGATGAGACTGAATTATTCAAACAAAAACACCTTTAGCTTTCACAAATTGACTTGATTGAGAATCAATTGCACTACATTACCAACAAATGTCATGACAGACGAATTAACAGTTTGTACTTGGCTAGCAAAATAGCAAAAATAAAAATAGTTTAAGCTCAGTGTTCTAGACATTCTATCAATGTTTTAACATTATATCAATGATTGGGAAAATTAAGTCATACTTTACTAGAATACATTCATGCTCGCACAACTGAATTTGAAACTACTTGATGAATTTTGCAGCCAAGAAATTTTAAACAAAGCAAAATATTTGTCATTCCGTGATAGCCAAATTCTCTGATAACCCAAACCTATTTAGGTTAGAAGTGAAATCACAAGCAAGTGGAAAAAGTGCAAAAGACACACAAATTAAATTTTCATGAATCCACCAGCATCTAAAAATATCTACTTCACAAAATACGATGAAAATGTTTCTGAGCAGCTATTCTGAGACAAGTGCCAGCAGAGAGAAAGAATGAATTGAAGCGAAAGTGAGCCCCTCGCAACAGGTCAAGCTGTAGCTATGGCTGAAACATTTCCAGCTGAATATCAAGCAGCACTGGTCTCTAGCCTATGTACACTGTACAGATAGCTCTCCAGGAAGTCCATTTTCACCAACTGCTTCTACTTTGGAATTAGAATAATTTTGTGAAAAATTATGGTGCACCATTGAAGTACATTAAACACCCCACTCCATGAGATTTCACTGTACTCTTGCATCTGAAAAGATATAACATTCCTAGACCTTAACACTGGCAAACAACACAGAGAAGAAGGACTTCTAGAGTTTTACTTAACTTTCAATGCCAAACCAAAGGAAATAAAATCAATTAAGATATGTTAAATTCAAGATTAACACTCCAAAGGACTCTCTAAAGAAATTCATAATTAGATTTTTTAATGACCACAATGGGTCATTCACTCAGAACCCAATTCACAGCCTCATTCATGAACTGGCTAAATGGCCCCATGAAACTATTTTTTAAAAGTTAGTTGACAGCTAAAAGTTTGCTCCCAATAAATCTGTGAGTTCGAAAACCACCAGCCAATCAATCTAGCAACCAATATCATCACCAAGATCATAACTGATATTCTCTCAACTATATATCCCATTCTAGAAGAATGGTTCATTGGGTGAGATCATTAGACATCATTTGATATGAGAGTTTAATTCAAAAAGCAACAAATTTTACTTTTAGGAAAAAATCAAAGAATACTAAATATACTACGTATGTACATTCAAAAATGCACACAATGAAGGTTTTGAAACAGGATATTCCAATTATTTAAGGGATAATTAACCAACTTTTGAATATAAAAAATGATATATTAAGGCTACATGACAGTTCTTGAATTACAACCCATGGTGCTAAACACAGCAACAATATTATCCTCTCATGGTAACGTGATAAGAGGTTGACCAGTATTTCAATATAATAAACTACGAAATTACTAAAAAAAATTTTTAATAGCAAAATTCTAATTGTTACCATTCACCAAATCTTGGCCAATTTTTATGGCTTGATCAAATTTAAATCATTTAACTCCATCGCTTATTTCCAACCATAAAAAGGGATTTAACCATGGGATGCAAGCGCCTTTTGCAAAAGTTAGTGCTCAAAAAAATAGCTATTTTGAGATATGTAATATCTTCTGCTTGGATTTTTTTCCTAACAAAATTATAGATCCAATTTCCCTACAATCTTTCTCAGATGTTCACTACACATCCTTGAGAAATGTTCATGTATTTGATTAACTGTATCTCTCACTATACTTAAATTACCCTGTTTTATCATACTGGCCTATATGCGACAACTCATGCCCTAGAAGAGCTCACATGAGGAAATTTTATCATCACCGGGACTCTCACACCTACCCCATCACTGGCTGACTTTAGACCTTAAACTCATACACTTCATCACAAGTAAGTCCTTCTGCTCTGATCATCTTCCCTCCTGTTTTCCATTCCGTGTCATAGTCTCCTTCGCATACCCTAACTCTATAGCCCCATCTCCTAGTTTCCCTGATCTACCATAGCCTTCTTTCTTCACGCAACATCTTTACATCATAAATGAAACACAAGAAGGGTGGCTACTGATGCCATATTTTGAAATTTCACGAATTTTCCATCGCTCCTCCCTGGAGGATTTACCAATTTCCCAGACTGATATATCTCAAAAAGGTCACCAATTATTTGGCAATTCTATTTCAGCCTCATTAAATTTTTACCCAACACTGGAAATATTATAAAAAGTAGAAATCGATACATTAAAAGCAAAAGTACACCCATATAAAAACAATACAATAATACATTATCCATCATAATTTAAAGTCTCATCGAATTTATACACACATTTAATACACATTCCACATGTTGTTTTAAATGAAAGTACATGGCGATTCATATTCAGTTCAATAATTACTTCATGTAAGAAGTTTTATTTTATTATCTATTGATATATCACATAACATAACTAAAGCTGGTGACTGCAGTTGGGCCATAGGAGTATAGAGCTGTGGTTTCCTCATTGGAATGGCTGCTCACACAAAAGTGACATTAATTCGTTCAGTCATCTCTTTGCAAAACTTTGACAAGTCACCAAGTATCAAGAAGTACATCAAAGAATTTAATTACACAAATCCTACCGTATTTCACCGCATAATCGTCACAGATTTTATGCCAATTTTTTTTGCTAAAAAGTAGGGTGCGACCATTATGAGGGGAAATAAAATAAATAAAATTTTGCTGGTATTACTTATACATAGGTCATTTATTACATACTTAACTGCCTTTATTGCAAAGCTACGATCTCATGAATGGTAGGGCTACATTAAATGCAATGCATTAAAATATAAGACTACAAAGCAACACTATTTTCTTCCTGTTTAGCGTACACCGTATTTTTACGGCCTGAAATGAAAAGTTAACACATTATTAGTATTAGTACTAGTACATCCCTTACTCTGTATTTGTGAATGGCAGGGTAGAAATTTATGTCAGGTAGAGTGCAAAATTAGATAAATTTTTCCTTTTACAGCAATTGCCGTGATGAACAGAATTAACATGCGATGATTATGCAATGAAAAGTTGTGAACCAATTTTTGGACTGAAAAAGTAGGGTGTGACGATTATGCGATGGCGACGATTATGTGGTGAAATATGGTATTTTCTCCCAGACTCCAACAAGAACTCCCTAATTTTTCCCTGACTTCTCTAGGAATACAAGAATCCCAGACAATTCCAGGGGTTCCAAATGATCATTACCCTGACATTATATATCATCCTTCTCTCCCCTACCTTGCAATCATCAAATTTTAAAAAGTTGAATGACAAATATAATGACAATAGAGTCCACAAAAACAATCAAAATCCACACAGCTATAAAGAACACTAGAAATTTTTCAACAACCAGTAATACTAAACGTCATTTCACATAAAGCATGAAGAACCCACCATTTATCTTATGGCAGGTCCTAATCCACTTATGTATTAGTATTTGGTTTACATAAGTACGTATTTTTCCCAGTTTATAAAACCCAACTGTTTTCAACAAACAAGTGCAGCCAGTCCTTTAATAGTAACTTTTAAAACCTAAGTTACAAAAAAACAACATATTACATCAAAACATGCCCATACATTTATAATCATCTTCTTACCTCATATTCACTGAGTTTGATAGTCCGACTTTGAGCTTGGCGCCAGTGTGGAGGAGTCACACTGCGGGATCGACTTCGAGATGGTGTGCGATACCTCTGTAGGACAAAAATGGATATGATGCTAAGTGGAGAGCTGAAAACATTCTAATACAGAAAAAGCCAAAATTTGAATGAAAGGTTGATCATGGTAACATCAGTGCATCAGGTTCCGGAGACAACATCATTCCATTTAAAAAATAAAACATATTCTATAAGCAATAATAAAAATTGGACCTTATTTATTTTTGCTATCCCAAGTGCAGCACAATAGGCCAGTTTAAATTGACCAACTATTGGTTTCACAATAACTATGTAACCACAAAACCACACATTCAATGCTGAATAGTCAAAAAAAAGCAATAGCCTCAATACATACACCCAAGTTTTCCAGAATTGCTTACATTAGCTCATTGTACTAATGAACCTCCAGTTTGAAAGAGAAATCATTAACAAATGCTGAAACCTAGAGAGAAAACTAACACCAGTAGAGCCAAAAGTCTGTTTACTACATATTCACACTTCTACCGAAATTTCTATTGACATGCGACAATTTTGGCGATGAGGACCATTATATAGGACACTGAATACCTTCTGCATGTAAAACCACTTACTCCAGTCATAAAATTGTCAGCAACCAAAAAATATTCCAGTAAAAATTAGGAGCACACAGACTTCTATCTCTGGTGACATTTGGTGTCACTGGAGGGCCTTGAAATTTTTCATGCTAAATTTGTCACAATTTCTGGATATCCCTCATATGTGTAATAAGTTCACTCTACAACTATGAATGAGGAAAAAAACAAAATTAGCAAAAACAAAGTTATAAAAAAGTAACAGTGACTTCACTATTTTTCACCCTTCACAGACTGTTTGATGTTAAACTTCCTCAAGTGCCGTCAGGTAAGGAGTAACCAATTTATGGATGGCAGCAGGCAACAAAGGTGAATAGATCATTTCCCTATCATCTAAAAGCACAACATAGATTTATACTTTGCTATTCAGCATTGTTATTAATTATATTTTTTGTTTACTCTGCATGAACTACTTGACCACAAGGACCTGAAGAGGGAATAAGAGTGAAAAAAAACAAGAGAAGTAGCAAATAATGTGCTAACTGGAAAATGCAACACTAGATGCCTATCTCATGACATAAATATTATTAGGTAACATTACTCACAAACACTCCTCTCCCTTTGATGACTCGTCCACTTTTGGTGACACCTCGGATTCTTGATCTCTTCCTCTTCCCCTCACGTCGCTCACCCTCCCACCTCGTATCCTCCTCACCCCTCCCCCTCTCCTCTCCCCTGCGCCTATCCATTCCTTTTTTCTCATCCTTCTTCTTCTTTGGATCCTCACGAAGCCTCTTCTCATCGCCCTTCTTGGGCTTCTCAGAAGACCTCTTTGGACCTTTCTTCTCCTCGTCCTTCTTCTCCTCTGAGTCACTGCCAACTGCTCGGAGAAGAAACTTGTTCATAGGAATGTCAGGAATCTCATCTGCTTTTATTTTGGTGACAGTGACCAACGGATGCAGCTCTCCAGGCTCCAAGTCCTCACTCTCATTGGCAGATGATGTAACATCCTTCTTCCTGAAATGAGTAATACATGACATTTAAAGAGAGAGAATTTTACCAGAAAATAGCTGAGAAATAATTAAAATGAAGCTATGAGAACACCCTCAACCCCTTCTTTCCCAATCACAATGCTTTTTAAACTCCAAGAAAGCTCACATCTTATTGCTACAATCTACTTAGTTGACAGAGAGCTTCCTTTGCTACATGCAATGTTGGCGGGAGGGTATGGATATTTCGACACCTGGTAAAATTCTTCTCTCTTTTTAGTCTATTGAATTGCCATAGAAAATCTAATGGAGGGTTAATCAATGTAATGACAGATGCATCAAACAATTTTATCATAGGGAATCTAAATAACTCTGTAAGAAATTTTATAATTGAATCTTGATCCCAAAATTTTCATGATACCATTATTTTTCAAAACTCTATTCTTTAATGCCACGAGTAAATTGACCTATCTATTGATGAGGAATAGAGCATAGGTTAGTAAATGCAGCACCATTCATTCCCCTCGAAAAAAATCTTACCTCCTTGTAGCCGAAAAATATTTAAGTCCTGAGTTCACACTTATGTGATAACATGGTCAAACCATGCACCCTGCGCTGGAAAGCAATAAACAAACTGAACTGAATGAGTGCCTTTCTCCCCGCATCTTGAGAGGGAGAAGACCAATGAAGGGATTTTGACCTGTGAAAGGATTTTAGAAGGGGGTAAGGGCCCAGGCTTCTATTTACTCAATGTGTAGGTAAGAATGAAAGGGAGATGGCTCATAAGATAAGGACCTGTTGCTTCCAAAAGTGTAACTATGTTTTATTAAATGCAAAAGAACAATTTTTATATTCAATTCTATAAGATTCAACCTCTTGCAGTGAAGATAACAGCCTTCTCAGAACATAAAAGAGGAAGACCCATCACTTTCAGCAAAGGTTCCCTGTGTGTCAGTGTAGACTTGAAATGGATATTTGAGTCCTGTCATACTTTTGAACCATCCGAAAACAAGGGCAATTTTGCGACTTCATTTGCAAACATACATTTCTAATCTTCATGCTTCCCCACCCTTAGGTGAGTGCGGACTGGATTAGACAGACAACACACAAAACTCACCCCTATCCACCCAGAAATAACACCTTCACAAGACAAAACATTTCATCGAAGGAAGTTTCCTCACGCCAAATGAGTTTCAAAGGATTTGTTCTGTGCATTAATAGCTTCCCTGCACAAGGGGGCAAGGTTTGGCATTGATGCCAACTTGGGACGGGAAGTTTTTCCAATTTTTTTTCAATTTTTTTAGAATTAATAAAAATATGCATTAATAAATACACGAATTCTTCATACAATTCATGTCGATCACCTCCCCAGTAACATGAAAAACATTAAACAATTTTGTTCTTTTATAAAAATGTAGGTTAATCTTGCGAAATGTAGCCATTCGTTTGGCACAGTTGCCAGACGCATCAGCAGCTCTTTTCTACATGCTACATAATTCCAAGTGGTGACAGAAAATACATTATACGGGCTTGAGTAGGGGAGAGATATAGAAAGAGCGTGATGTTTGAGCCAATTAACATCCCCTGAACTCCCCTCCCTTCTTGGCCTACGAGAAAAGGCTTCATCATCACAAAATAACAAGCATTTCATTGGTCATCATAGCTATCACTGAATAGATAGTTGAAGCACGAATAGAGCCAGTCATGTTTCTTTCCTTCGTAGATTGTTCGTTTGGTAATAGAAATTGTGTCCTCGTAGCAAAGTTGAGTCAAATGCATGAAATGTGCTTTATAAATTTATAAAATTGCCATATATCCATAAATATGGCTGGTAAACCTACAGGGAGTGCATCAACAAAGAGGCCTTGTAAAGCAATCAATTTAGAGGAGAAATTGGAGGTTCTCCACTGTTTCAAAATAGGAGAACACGGTGCCAATATGCATGTTGGACTTAATACCTACAAATGAGCGAATTCACAAAAAGTGAAAATCTCTGCAGAGAGTTTGGTGTCTAGGAATTCGGTGCAAATAAAGAAGAGCAGGGATAAAGTAATGGAGGTCCTTCTCATGATATGGATCAAAGATCAAAATCAGCGATCTATCTCAATAAGTATCATGGTGAGTTCAGTTTATTCGGGTTTTTCCCGCATTGCTTCATTTTAACGGACAACAGTTTCGCTGACGTTACAGCTAGCATCATCAGGTCCTGAATAGCTGAATAGGACCTGCAGTTAGCGAAACTGTTGTTTGTTAAAATGAAGCTACGCGGGAAAACCCGAATAAACTGAACTCAATAAATCACCACGGAAGCCTCCATACCAAGTCTCATGGTGATTCAGGAAAAGGCAAGATCCACATAGAAAGATTTAACAGAAAAGCAAGAGTGGAGAAAGGAGAAGAAGAGGAGGAAACGAGTGTGCACACCTTCAATGCAAGTCGCGAGTGGTTTGGACGTTTTAAGCGGCGAGGAAGTCTACATAATATCAAAGTTACCAGTGAGGCAGCGAGTGTAGACACCGTAGCAGCAGACCTATTTCCAGAAAAATTGCAGGAGATAATAGAAATGGGTAGTTATACCTCTCGGCAGGTATTTACCATTGACAAAACGGGCTTATACTGGAAGAGAAAGAAACATGCATTACAAAAGAGGAGAGGACTGCTCCAGGCTTCAAATTGGCCAAGGATCGCCGAGACCTCCTTCTAGGTGGGAATGCTGAAGATGAAGTAAAATTAAAACCCTAGCTAATATGCCATGTGAAAAATCCCATAGCTTTAAGGAACTGATCAAAGACTGACCTGCCTTTGATATAGAGGAAATCTCGTAAAGCTTGGATGATGGCAACGATCTTTCAGGATTGGGTTGTCATGTTTTTCACCTTTTGTAAAAAAAACTGCAAAGAAAATGGCCTCACAAACAAGGCTTTATTAATTTTAGATAATGCCCCGGGCCATCCAGTGAATGTGGATGAGTTCATGGACAACAATGAAATAGTATTCCTTCCACCAAACACCACTTCACTTATCCAACCAATGGACCAAGGCATCATAGCAAGATTTTAAGCTTATTACATTCGTCGAGTGATGAACCAACTAATAAAAAAAATGGTGAGGGTTCAATTCACAAATTTTGGAAAGCGTCCAACATCAGCAAAGCCGTGGACAACATTGGCGCTTCATTGAATGAAGTGACACAACCAACACTAAATGGTAGCTGGAAGAACATTTGGCCAGAATGTGTTAGCTCTACATGCTTCCAAGATACACCTGAAAAAGGAATCAGACAGCAAATTTTGGAGCTGGTGAAGGAAGCTGGGTTCCATGAAGTGGACGAAGATGACGTAAAACCGTTGATTAATTCAAGTGAAGATAAATTAATGACACAAGACTTAATGGAGCTTCACCGACAAATGATTACAACACAAGAAGAGGAAGACACCATTGCACTTCAGGGACCAACTGAGAAAGAGTTGACCGCTACACATGTCTGATGCCTTCAGCCTAATTGAATCAGGATTAAAAAATTTTGACCAAGGATGATTCCAGTTTGGAGAGAAGAATGTGTCAAATGTGCCAAACAGATTGAAGACACATTGGGCTGCAACAGGGAAAAGTACTGTGCAAAAAAAAGAAGCCCATTCAGCCTACCCTTCGTTCTTATTTTGAAATAAAACGAAACAAAGGAGCCAAGCAGGTGAATGCCGACAGTAGCCACTCTTCTTGCAGTGAAGATGCATAAGAATATCTCTGACTATTTCTCCTCCTAGGGTATTCTGTGACATCAGGTACGTTCATGATTCTTTTTAAAGAAATGTTTTAATCTTATGCACATGTTTAAGTTTTTTGATAACTTACACATAATTAACTGATCAGATCATATAATAATCAGCTGCTTTTCCATAAAAAAGTATTGGTACAACAATTTGATGGACAAGGTGTGACATCCAGAACAAGGGATGAGAAGATACATCATACATACATACATACCCATCACGCCGTTCCCTTTCGGGGTAGGCACAGTCAAAATGTTTCACTCATTAATACATAATTGTACACCTTACTCTGCTTCAATAATTTCCTCCATACTGACCTATCCTTGCAAACCTCTTTTGCCTCATTTACCCCCGACGCTGGCTTGTCCTAAAAAATGCATAAATTACAAGCCTCAATCAACCCTAAAAAGGTAAACATTAATATCCATTGATGGAATCAATAGAGGAAATAAAGCCCTTTTGATGGTAGATAAATATTTTGCGAGAAAATATCATGAATTCACAAAAGATTAATATTTATTTGCTCCTAACTCATACATATTAATACATAAAATAGATGCATAATGCATAAATATGTATAACTAAAGAGCAAAAAAAAATATTAATCTTTTGTGAATTCATGATATTTTCTTGCAAAATATTTATCTACCATCAAAAGGGCTTTATTTCCTCCATTGATTCCATCAATGGATATTATTGTTTACCTTTCTAGGGTTGATTGAGACTTATAATTTATGCATTTTTTAGGACAAGCCAGCGTCTGAGATGTTCACGGCTGCAGGCAGCAACTTAAGTGGTAGGATGGCAGAGGGGAAAGTTGACGGCAACAGATGTGCATTGTAGCTTAGTTATGGTTCATATGATTCTGTCATCAACGAGATACGTACGCATGAAATACCTTCCCCACACATCCTCTCCAGTGCTTATGCAGAATTCATGTATTCATTCCCAGGTCCTAACACAGCAATCTTTGGGCAGCCATGTTTAGAGGACATTCCTCTTCCTCCATTCTAGATCTCTTGTACCACTGAGCTCTGCCGCCATAAAGGTTGATAGTAACCATCATACACATTTGTTGTAATGTGATGCCCCCTTAAAATTGTGGCCGAATTTAATTTACTTCACATGACATCATAAAATCAACTATAGTTATGGGAAATCTTCCCCACTGGGCATAATAAATCATAAATCAAACAAAAAATTGTAGAAAAGGTTGGGCAAATAAATAAAAGCAGCTACTATAATGAAATGGAATACTAAATGCGTTAACAATGCACATTGCTCAGCTGTCAGTGCCCTGGTAATAAGCATATTATGTACGAGCATCAAGAAGAAATATAGAACATACATTTGAAAATTCAAGGCAGATCACAGGGCTTCATTGCAGCTTTAAACTTCTTTATAATTTCAGCGAGTATCAATCCTCTCTTAAATAACCATTCAAATTTATTTATTTAAATGAAGGAGAAAAATTGAACGTGGAAATAAATGCAGTGGTAAATAAATGAATTTAAGTGGTCATAAAAATCTGGTTCTGTTTTAAGTCATTTCGATTAACGTCGCACATCATCAGTACGCATCTCCAAGATATATCGGGGACTAACAGTACATTAGTTTCCAGTACTCACAATTTTAAAATATTGAAATGCATTCATTCAGAGTATTTTACTTTTGGAAAATCTCTGCTTAACTCAAACCAGCTGCAAATCTTTGTGGGAAAAAATATGGATGACAAATGCCACCACATCTTTATCCAACACATTTCGGGGATCATTGAGTCATCCATGAGAAATAAATCAAACCAAAGATTTGGCATAGAGATAATTTACCAATATGGAAAATAATTCACAAAAAAAAATTTCAAGTTCATAAATTCCAAGAAGAAAAACAGGAAGCCCAAAAAAAAAGGTTTATGATTTGCCAAAAATGGAACCATATATATCAAATATGACTGATTAATCATTACCCCCTCATGTGAAACATGTAGCACAAGGTGGGAAAAAAATATGAAATAAGGAAAGATTAAGACCACCCAAGATTTAATTCTATGAATATGCCTCACCTATGCCAAGCTTTTTTCTGTTTAAATATTACCAAGGTCTGAAAACCTAAGTTAAGGCCTTCTCCAACCAGTAATGCTCATATCTACCGACCATCAGTCGGATATGGCATATACAGTGGAGCCCACTTATAACGAACCCGCTTATAACGAAGTCCCGCTTCTAACGAAGTGAAAGCCCTTCCCCGTCAAAAAAGGCCCTTTCACCATGTAAACAATCCTGCTTTTAATGAAGGCATACTGAAATGAGTCCCGCTTGTAACGAAGTTTGTCACGTTGCAAGATATCCTTATATATTAAACCTCTTCTCGGCTGTTGCAAAACATTAAGGCAATATCACCTTCCTGTTAAAACCTCAAGAGCTCTATCAATATCCAATAATTTACGTGAACAAATGCTCGTCCAGAAATCTACCCTAAGCACCTGAACTCCTCTTCTCACACTAGAAAAACATGGCAAATCCCACCCCTATCGTGCACTGAGCAAAACCCACCCCTGTCATGTGCTGGGCAACTCCCACCCCCTCTTTCTAGTCACCCCTCCCATTCTCCGCTGTCTGCTCCTCCCATGCTCGTCGGTTAACCCTTTCAACGCTAAGGCATAAATTGTGATACCTTCCCAGTGACGAAGTTCAGTTTTTTGCACATTTACATTCGGCACAATGAAATAAGACATATGTCAATAAAAATTTTAATTATTGAAGCCTATTTGTTGTAATTATAACTACTTAATTGCCGTTAAGATCATAATTTCACGAGTATATCCAGTTTGTAAACTCCTCTCACACTTTGCACTCATTTAATCCTCTCGGTTATAAAATATTGCGATATCAATAAAGAAGTCCATCCTCACAACAGATTGGATTCAGGGATTTTAAATTGCTCTTAAAACTAACTGCCCCATTGCCTTCAAGGTCATGTATCTCCTGACAGAATTCACTATACTGAGCCATCTTGATCAAGAGCTGAAGTGATTTCTCCATTTCTTCCTGAGTTAATTCACCGATTTGTCTTCTTACACGTGTGGTTCTTGAATTCCCTTTGAAGCGTAAACAATACGCTATCACTCGTTGCAATTTCCTCAGACTAGATAGAACCTCAGACGGCGCTGATATCAATAAAATTTTATAGAATGCGATTTATTTTGAAAACTTCAAAAGAAAATTCCTCATTCGGAAGTACAACTCTCTTTTCCCTCAGTATTTTGATCGTTACATATAATACGGAATACAAAATTTTAGTCCAGGAAAGAGATTGCTAGCATCTTTAATTGAGAATTGCCATAGTAATCCATTGGCTGTGTTCATAAAAGTACAAAATTCCCGCAGTCATTTTTAAAACTTAAAATCACCGACGAAAACCATAATCATAAAAATAAATCTGCATAGAAATTTGTTTTTAAAACTACAATCAATATTTACATAATTTCAGTATTTGACGTCCCTGTGATAATTTATGAAGCAAAGTGCAACACATAATTATGGGTTTCCCTCACAAGCCACGTAATTTGTGGGATTGACCGTCCTAATCCCTCGGTTGGCACTCTTGGCAATTTCGATTTTGCGTTGTCTATTTCATATCGATGTGGATGTCACCAAATTTGCAGTGTTCTACAATTGACAAATGTATTCTAATATATGTACACCGCAGAAAAATTGTCTTCAAGAAAATATATCGTCACATCCATGGATTAAGGGTGGTTGGCTAAGAATTTTTGGGTAGAAAGGAAAAGTGGACGGAAGGAGATGGGAGGAGGAGAGAGAAGTTGGGTTCCAAGGGCTGCCAGCGGCTGTGTGAGACTCCCCATGGGGTGAGGAATGGGGGGAAGGGCTCAGAGCATTGACCACGCACTGGTCACAGAGAGAGTTGGCCGATGGTGGGGGTGTATGGTGGGTCTCCGTAAAGAGTGGAGCGAGAGGAGGGATTAGCTCAGGAGAGGCCTTTGAGCAGGTTTTGCAATGACTGAATCACTAGGGCTGGCCTGAAGAAAGGCAGGGTGTGGATGAACAGCAGGCATCGGTGAACGGCTAGTGTGGAGACGGAGGGTGAGGATCCCTTGGTGAGGGGTGAGCGAGGGTAACAAGGAGGAAAGTGCATGGTTAAACAATGTCACGGTCGGGGGTGAAAGGTGTCTAGCTTGGAAGACAGCTGAGACAACAGAGTGGTGAACGGTTTTGAACAAAAGAATCATGGCATAGATTCATTCATTCTTAGATTTGCATTCGGATTTGCATTTGCATTTGCAATGATTCATGAACTGTCCTTATCAGCTGTTGTAGAGTATCAACAGTGCTATTGAGGAGAGAAATGTCGAACACAGAAATGCATTCATGAGTAAAAAAGGGAAGTTGAAGTTTCTCATCAAAGTGCGCCCCAATTTTTTTATAAACAACTGTCAATGAACACTATGGAACTCGCTGAGGGATAATGCGTTTTCAAGTTATCTACAATGGCAGTTCTACAATAAAATGGAAATTTTAAAAAATACAACAGAGTAAATGGAGTTGACTATATTCATTTTCACAGGGAAGGGTTTTCCCTGTATTTGACATATGAGTAACTTAAAATGAAAGGATTATCGTACCTTGTGCGTTAATTTTTTTGTTTCTCAAAGACTTTTTCACTCCACCATTACTGTTAATTCTTCTACGATTAAATTTTAATTTACAACAGCTAATTTAGCATGTGCAGCATTTATAGTGGTTGTGAAAATGGAGGTGCACCAATAAGAAGTTCATTAAATGAAAAGATCGATATTTTAGAAGACAGGTATGTCAGTACACCGCACATACCTCCTAGTGGTGGGTCGTGGACAACAGTATGCTGGCTCATAAGGTAGTCCTTTTAGAAGGGATCCTAGCTTGAGCAGAATGGGGAAAGCGGGCCTAGGATATTACTATGCTTTGGTTTCTCTTGTGGCATACTGGCAAAAATGTGCCAAAACTGACCAGTAGAGCACCGTAACCGTAAGCAGGGAAAGCGGCACGTGGTGCAGGTACCGCGAAGGCTGGTAACCTTGCATACTCTGTTACAACTTACTGCCAAACGTCAAAATTTTGCCTCGGACAGCCGAAGCCACGATGGGTGGTGGAAGCTGAATAAGGTTGGCCCATCAAGATATGGACTGGAAACGAACTGGACTCTCGGTACTTGGAATGTGAGAGGAGTGTATGGAAAGGAGCATGAGTTGCTGAATTAAATGAAAGTGAGATGAATGGATGTTCTGTGTGTATGTGAAATTAAGCGTAAGGGGTGGGATGCTGTTACATTAGATGGTGGTAGTCTGGCATTGTGGTCAGGAGTTGAAGATAATGTACACGGCAGTCAAAGTGTAGGACTCATTCTTAATGAGAGAGCTAAGTTGCTAGTAAGGAAGTACGAGTAAGTATTCCCTAGATTGCCCTGGGTTCACATGAAAGTAGGTATTAGGAGAGTTGTGATTGTGGCATGCTATGCACCAGTGGATGGAGAGAGTGACAGTGTGAAAGATGAGTTTTTGGAAAAACTGAAAGGTTTTGAATGAATGTGATCCTGGTGAGAGAATAATTTTACTAGGTGACATGAATGGGTGGGTTGGTGTGAGGCGGGATGCATCTGAGAGAGTGGTTGGGCCTTTTGGTGACCCCTGAGTGAACGATAATGGTGAAAACTTGGTGAGTGTGTGCTTGGAAAAAGGATTATTTGTGTCGAATACATGGTTAAAACATAAGAGAATACATATGTATACTTGGAAAATGGGTGATTGTAAAAGCATGATTGATTTTATTGTGCATGATGAGAGATTGAGAGGGTTAGTGTGGGACATGCGAGTGGTGAGGGGTGCTGAATGTGGAACAGACCACTATTTGGTACTCTTCAAAGTGAATCTAGGCAGAAAGTGGGTACCAAGGAAGAATGTTGCAAGTAAGCAGTTGAGAGTAAAAGTGGAAAGGTTGCTAGACAGCGAGGTAAGAATGTGGTATAGTTGCATGCTTGAGGATGCTCTATTGTTGAAACAGATAGAATAGGACGAGCATATCCGAAACGAGAACGTACATGATGCGTGGGAGTGTTTAAAAGGAGTGATTGCGGAATGTGCTAAAAGTGTATGTGGAAAAGGAGTGGTAGGAAGAACGAAAGGTGATGCTTGGTGGAATGAAGAAGTGAAAATTGCTGTCAGGGAAAAGAAAGAGGCGTACAAGGATATGATTGCTGCCAAATCTGAGGAAGAGCGTACTTAGACATGTGAGATTTACAGAAAGAAAAAGAATGAGTGCAAAATTGTTGTGAAAGAGAGCAAAGAAAGAATGCGTGTGGATGAAGCTAACAAAATGCAGAGTGATTTTGAAGGTAATAAAAAGCTGTTTTGAAAGTGGGTAAAAAAGGCTAAGATTGGTGAAGGTAGGGGAATGAATGCGGTAAAGAATAGAAGTGGAGAGATCATGTGGGACGAGAGCAATATCAGGGACTGCTGGAGGGAGTATTTTGAAGAATCGTACAATAATATTGCAGGCGTTGAGGATGAGCCTTGTGAAGTGGTACGTGAGAATGTGATGATGGAAAAGGATATCAGTGAGGAGGAGGCCACAACGGCAGTGAGAATATTGAAAAATGGGAAGGCTGCAGGCATAGATGAGATATCCAGTGAAATGCTGCAGTGTGGGTGTAAATTACTAATTTGTAGGCTGCACTAACTATACAATTTATGCTTACAGGTTTCTGTTGTTCCAGTGGATTGGAAGAATACTATCATTGTTCCGTTGTACAAAGGGAAGGGAGGAAAGACCGAATGTAATAATTATCGGGCCATTAGCTTATTGAGTATCCCGGGAAAAGTGTTCAGTAAAATATTGATCGAAAGAGTGAGGAATATTACTTCCGACAGAATATGGGGTGTGCAGTGTGGGCTTATGCCTGGGAGAGGATGTAGTGACCAGCTTTTTGCACTTCAGCAAGTGATACAAAAATGTACTAGTGTCCGAAAGAAAGTGTACTGTGCATTTGTCGATTTAGAGAAGGCATATGACAGAGTAAATAGAAAGAAGTTGTGGAAGGTTTTGAGAGACTATGGAGTGAATGGGCAGTTATTGAATGTTATGATGGCGATGTATGACAATAGTAAGGCAAGTGTAAGAGTTAACGGGGTTCTGAGTGATTGGTTTGTTATAAATTGGGGTGTAAAGCAAGTATGTCTCCATAGCTGTTTAATGTATTTATGGATAAATGTGTTAGAGATGCATGTAGTGAAAACGACGGTGTTTTGATTGGAAATGTAAACGTGGGAGTTATACCATATGCGGATGATGCTGTTTTGATCTCAGACAGTCAACAGGGATAACAGAAGCTCCTAGATAAGTTTTGTGAATCAACGGAGAGAATGGAATTGAAGGTAAATGCGTGCAAGACTCAAGTAGTAGTTTTCAATAAGGAGAATGGGGAGAATAACTGTATGATGAGGGCGAATGGTGAAGTAATTGTGGTAAATGGTGAAGTAAGTGGATGATTTTGTGTACTTAGGTAAGATGTATACGAAAGATGGAAGAATAGATGAAGAGATAAAGAGACGTGCCAATGCTGGAAGGAAAGTGGTAGGTAGCATGTGGAATATATCAAGGAATAAGTGCTTGTCTAAGGAAGAGAAAATTGCCGTGTACAAAAGTGTACTTCTTCCCACTTAGCTATATGATAGTGAAACATGGGTATGTCAGGATAGACATAAGGGTAGACTAAACGCCGTGGGTATGAGTTATCTGAGGAGTATTTGCGGCAAAATGGGAATGATAGGGTCAGGAATGAGTGGGTCATGAATGAATGTGGGTTAAATGCTCCAGTAATGGACGTGTGCTTCGTTGGTTTGGCCATGTTGAGAGAATGGATGAGAGTAGAATAACGAAACAGATATATGAGAGTAGAATGAATGGTGCGAGAGGTAGAGGTAGGCCGAGAAAGTTGTGGTTGAGGAAATTCTTAGGAGGATTATTAGGAGTTTTAAAAACAGGAGGGCATGTATGAAACAGTGTATGGAGGTAAATGAGGCAAAAGAGGTTTGCAAGGATAGGTCAGTATGGAGGGAATAATTGAAGCAGAGTTAGGTGTATAATTGTGTATTAATGAGTGAAACATTTTGACTGTGCCTACCCCGGAAGGGAACGGCGTGATGGGTATGTATGTATGAATGAAATCCCCAATAAATGTACTAGTGAATAGTTCAAACTCGATCCTCTTTATCAAAAAAGTTTGTAAACACTGACAAATGAATCGCCAATCTGCTACGAGACCACGGAGGAAAACGGCTTTATAATTGCAAAGACAAAGAAAATACAATATGTGGAAGACATAATGGTAAAAATTAAATAAAATTTAACAGTGATATCCACATTATAAATACAAAACGAAATTGCCACCTGAGAAGCTAAAAAATTATAACTGGTACTAGAAACCTGATGTTGTAATACATTGGAAATTAGGGAGCAACTGACAACCAACCGTCAAAAGAAAGATTTTTTTACAAATTATTATGTGCTCTTATAAGTAATACATTATATCATTCACTATATTGTGACTATTTGCTTTTCTTCATTACCGTATAGATTCCGTTAATAAGGAATATATGTGTGAATAGATTGAATAAAAATTGTGGACGTAGAAAAATTCATACATGAGCAGATGCTATTGCACCCCCTACCATACACCTGAACAGTGGCTCCGAGTGTAGTAGAAATGGTATATCCAAGTATTGTAGAATGCTGTAGATTTAGCTGCAGATTCAAAAATCTTAATTTATTTTAAAGATTGATTTATATGCCCCAACAATATAAGTTACATCGAACTATATCACATATGGGTAACATTACAGCTACAATATATACACTCGCAATGGGATTCGAACGCACCGTGTGTTAGTTAAAGGCCAATATTTTATTACTCTGAATCCCACATTTGTCGAATTGATATTGCTAAATCTAATCAGATGAACAAAAACGAAAGAAAAATGATAAAAACAACCAAGATAAACTTCTAGTCTATAGATTCAAACCATAAAAATTGAAAAAGTTTAAAACATTGCCGTTATGTAACTAAACAAGGCATTCCAAAACGCAGCCCACCTTAAAAAAGGTCGAAGCCTAACTAACTAACGCGTTACACTTATTTGCACAATCGTGTAGATGGTATTGTGACATTGATCACTATGGAGAGCGATAACATAAGAAGAAAAGTGTTGTTTAAATACTGAATTAGAAATTTTTAGGGACATAGACGACAAAATCACTAAGACCAACGCTGCAAAAAAAGTACGATATTTCACTTAGTATTCTGACAACAATGTTAAAAAATCAGGAGAAAATTGAAAAATCTTGTGAGCATATGACTTTTGGAGTTTATCGCAAAAAAATCCACCACTCTAAATAAGCGGATATTGAGGATGCTGTACTGACAGCCGAGGGGAGCATTTCAGGCCTCATTTTCACTCTACCCGTGTTTACATAGTTCCGTGAAATGTAAAGCAAAATCTGGCAGTTTTCAATCCTAGCAATAGGACTCTGATCACCTTGCCCAGACAAAACTCATCCGAGAGTCAGACGCCCATTGAGACGAAATTTGATTTGTGTTGGTTTTCTATGGAGTTCCCCCACCTCAACTTCCCCTACTTTCGCTCGCCGACTGCCCCCTTCCACGCCAAGGACCTTCCCATTCCACCCATGTTCTGGAGGGGGGACACCAGTCGAGGAAATTCTGAAATGGAGCTTACCGATGTCGCACATCGGCAGCTAGCCTTGATGCTGATGATTTAAATACGATGCATGGATACGATGTATATAATTGTAAATGATAGTCCTCATGGAAATTGATACCCTTCAGGAAACATACTGTTTCCTCTCGTGATATTATGAATACGAGACGACAAAATAACCCCTCCTCCATTTACTATATTTACTGCGCGAAAGATAGTTTAATTAGCATGTTCATTGGAGCATCTCTGGTAAAACGTTCTTTAGAAGTTGGCGAAGGCGACACTCTGAAATGGAGAAGAAAGTAGTTTTTTCGGTCGATTCGGATGGTAGCCTTTTTCCTAAATGCTTTCGCCAAGACACTTCTTTTCCTTTCCTGTGCAACATTATAAAATAATAGCCATGATATTACAGCAGTTTGCATGGTTCAAAGTTCAATTGTAAGTTCACAAGAGCGGGCCCACATATAACGAAGTTCGGATATAACGAAGTAAACTGCCAGCCCCCTCAACTTCGTTACAAACGGGCTCCACTGTAATATGAAAACTCTCATAGTTTATAGTACACTACCAAAAGACAGTTATCGTAAACTGGACATATTTTAACCAGGGCTAAGAAAGCAACATGATAACTTAAGGAAACTAAAGAGGAGCCAAACCTTGCACGATCTTTCTTCTTTTTCTTCTTTTCTTTTGCATCAGATTCTTCCTCACTACTGGACTCAGAAGAACTACTGCTGCTACTGCTGACTTTCTTCTTCTTTTCTGAAAGAATAAGGACTAGATATAAAAGCAATTTCCAACCCTCAATTATATTATGAATGGAAAATGATTGACTAATAATCTGACTGATGATTTTTTTAATACTACTCCATGTTACATTGATATAGAGCTATCTTAATGTCTTCACATACAATTTCACAGGTTTTATTCACAAGATATGTCTACTAAGAGGCAACATTAACCCTTCAGTGGGCACGTAAAATTTTGTTACACGATTAGACGTGCGGGCAACACCGGTGGCCCAAATTCAATTTTTTTATTGCCTAAAATTTTCAATTTTATAGCAAAATATTTTTAAAAGCAATACATTTAGACTATTATCTATTGTTTTTATTGTTTTTTTTCACTATGGAACATATTTATAGACATTAGTGGAACAAAACCTAAAGTCATTGAAAAATCGTGAAATATTTTGAGCATCGAGCATCCATTGTGACAAAATTTATATGAAATATCTAACAATTTTAACATAACTGATTATAATATTATAATGTATAAATACCATATAAATAATATATAATATAATAATGCCAACAGAAAAAGGTTACAGAGTTAGTCGCGTGGGCCACATTTGTGGCCCTGTCACACTGGCTTCCTTTTGCATGCTATTTAATACAAACCCTGTGACAATTTGTTACAAACGACCATGTAAGACTTATGAGGACATAATAATGTGCAGCAACTGAAACTTACAAATATATTATGCCATCCTATGAGAAATGGCACACAAATGAAACACTGTGGCCCACACGGCTACTGAGGGGTTAAGAGGCAGAAAGAGAGACTTAAAGACATTGTATTGAACAACTTTCTAAGTCACAAACTAACTGAATATAGAGCAGCAAAATTACTCTGAGAGCAATGTCATTTGGTAATGGAAAGTTGTAGGCTATTTCAATGGTGCTATACGCAGGCAATTTAACCCTTTCAATGCGGCCAGGTCTCCTGATCATGAGGCTTGCCACACAGCTGATAAGTTAATCGCCCACAAGTAACTCCTTGAGGAAGATATTTCAAAGCAAAAAGTCAAGAAGAACATATTTATAATATGTTTTTTATTTACTTAAAGATTAAAAAACATTTTGAAAGTTTTCTGTGAGTGAAAAGTTTTAATACATTCAAGTAATGGCGAGTAACCACAAAGCACTCCAAGGAGATTGGGCATAACAGTACATTCTGCAGAATGCATGCCTGCCGTCGTATTGAAATCAATCGCCTTCACTGGATTACTTAAAGGATTAAACCATTAAATATTATCTTTGTGCTCTTTCTTTATTCTTCGAAACATATTCAACAACGGTCCATCGTAACCACAAAAAACAAACATCTTTGCCCCTATTGACAACTGGCAAATAAGGCAACTTAAGATACTACACCTGCCATGTGAATGTACGTTTGCTGCAGTGAAAGGGTAAATGTGGCTTCATGTAAGAACACAAATGAAATTAATTAAAAATTAAGTAACTAGTGGGAAATACTAACCGGTTTTAAATTCAAAGCATCATTACATTACTGTAAAAATACTTAAATATCACTGTTACAACGAAGAAACCAAAGAAGTAAAACGTGCAATTTCCACAAAAAATAACAATTTACTTCCAACCAGAGTTTCTACGCTATTACACCATCCTCAGGTGATGTAGTGATGGGGTCATTTCATGTCAATTCATCCAGGAAAATAAAGATTTGACACCCACCATCTCAGATTTTGATGAAACTTGGTATGTTTCATCCTTTCATGTAGACATGAAACCATGTGAAGTTTTTCTTCCCTATATCTACTAGTTTTTTTCACAACCATTTGAAGTTTAGGCGAAACTGCAGTTTTTCTATGACCAAGGTGTCCGAGGGCACTTTTACTTCCAGAGGAAAAGAAATTGTCTGTCTTATTTCTTATCTAATTCTTATGAAAATCTGCAGTTTCATCAAAGAAACTATGAGGATTTCATATATAAATTGAGTGGTATCCTCAGAGATATCAACAATTCTCTATACACCTACGTTTCATGAGTTTTGAGAAAGTTTGACGCAGAAAACAAGGTTCTACAAAACATTAATTATTGACGAAAGGCAAAATTTTAATCAAGTCAATTGTTTTTCTAATAATCCTAAGGATATAACCCACCACCTGTGAAAATAAAATTCATGGCATTTTGCATGGTTTCCGAGATAAAAGATGTTAAAATACTAAAAAAAAAAGTGCGTTTCACAATTGTGATCATCAGTGTTGGGCCTTCCTGCAGATATTATTAGGCAAATGTTATACCTCTGTTTTCAACGTTTTAACAAATTGTCATGAGAAAAAGTTAGTATTAAGTACAAAAATAAGAATTTTTTAATGTGCAGGTCCTGTTTGGCTCATAAGAAGGAAAAAAATTAATTTCTAGAGTATTTAAAGTGTGATTGTTGTACTTACCATCATTGGTACACCATAAAACATACAACCTAAAAATGTATGAAACTTATCAAATATCCTGTTTTGATCCATTTAGGTGCCATAAGAAAAAAAATTAGTAAATCTCTAAGAACAGTAACACCAGAATTTTCACGCAAGATAAATAATATTCCAGTCATTACGAAAGCAATCCCTGGACAGAAAATTTGTGATGCATGTAGAGAGAAAGTTGACAAATATGGACACTGACAAAAAAAGAACACTATCACACTGAAGAGCTTGATATAACAGTAAACAGTGACTACATTGTACTAGATTTGGAAAAACAACCATCCAGAGAATTATTTTTAGAGGAAATAAATTCATCCTTAAACGAAATTGGGATGTCTCCTTTCAAACTCCATGCGGTTGCATCCCATAGTAAATCTGCATATGCTAAATGGAAAATTGACTCAGCAACTTCTGTTTTGAAAAAAAAAAGGTTTGTTAAGTCTAAGAACAAGATTTCATTCCAGAGAATACTACAAAAATACAAAAAGAAATACTAGAAAAGGCAAATGACATGGATAATTTTGTCAGGTTAGTCACAGAAAAATTAGGGACACTAGTCACTCGGCGAGAAACAATACAACTACTAGATTGTTAGTAGGGGGAGCCTTCAACAGGAGCTCAGGCACCTAGAACTTGAGTGGTCCATTGTGCCAACCCCATTTTTAACCTGCCTGCCACATGCAGACAGGGGGCAAGAGCGGTGACATATAAATGGTCACCCATCCAACCCTCGTCTGGGCCCAACATTGCTTAACTTCAGTGATCTTACTAGAACTGGTGTTTCAAAGAGGCTAGGCCCTTGCACCTATATAACTACTAACACTTGCTCCAACTTCGTGGAGTAGAAAAAAAATAGTGGAAGAATTTGGTGTTACTGAATATGCCATTCCACAAGCAAGGGAACTTCTTAGGATGAAAGGTATCACAGCAATACCTGATGCAAGGAAGTAAAAAAAGATAGAACAAACCACAGTTGACTTGGTTCAATCTTTCCATCAGAGTGATGGGTATTCCCGTGTTATGCCTGGGAAGAAAGATAAGATTAGTGTCTCTAAATATATTCACTTGCAAAAGAGGTTACTACTGAGTAACCTAAATGAGCTGTCTGCAGCCTTTAAATTTAAATACCCATCTATAAAAATTAAGTTATCAAAACCCTGTTTGTTACGACCTAAATGGTGTGTGTTGGTAGGCTCCCCAAGAAACTCATGCTGCATGTGTCTGTGCTGTCCATCAGAATGTATCACTTCTTCTGCATGCATGTTGCATAGAGGAGGCGTAGAGTAACTTATTTGGGTACTCGGTACATTCCAAGGATAACAGGTATTGCATGTTATGACACTGCTCAGAATGTTCATCAAACAAAAGCCTTAGGAAACAACTACAAAGTAAATTTGAGGAATGGGACCCTGAATATGAAGTAACATATAGTACATGGGTGACTACCGATCGAACACAACAGGTTAAATTAACTGTGATGTTATGAAAATATATAAATACTCTGGATGATAATCTGGAAAAACTCCTCCCACTTTATTTAATAACCAAATCTCAGTCAAAATATCTGAAAGAACTAAAAAGTAAACTCCAGCCAAATGAAGCCACTGTTTTACTGAATTTCAGCGAAAATTACAGTTACGTGATACAGGATGAGGTTCAGGGTGATCACTAAACTCAGGACAGTTGTTCCCTTCATCCAGTAGTAATTTACACTTATGGACAGACAATAGAAGACCTTATTGTGTCAAGTTAGTGTGTATTTTCAGATGACCGAGTACACGATGTGGCTTTTGTGTTTGAAATACAAAAAAAAGTTAGTTTTTAAAGGACAAATTCCCTCAAGTTAAAAAAGTTCAGTATTTCAGTGATGGTTGTGCTGGGCAATACAAGAACTGCAAAAACTTCCTAAAACTATGCCACCATCACCTGGACTTTGGTTTAGAAGCTTCTTTGCCATTTTTTGCAACCAGTCATGAGAAGTCTCCCTGCCATGGAATAGGTGGAACAATGAAGCAAATTATCGCCAGAGAAAGTTTCTAAAGTAATATGAGTAACACAATCACATCCATTGAAAATGTTTACAAAATCTGCAAGTCCAGAGTGGATAAAATATCCTTCTTCATTTAAAAAAAATAACATTTGCCAGTAATTCCGCAGCAACTAGAAAGTCGTTGGTATCAGGCAAAAACAATTCCATGCACACCTAGTTTTCACTTTTCCACCCCAATTTCAACTAACGCAATTGCGGCAAAGAAAATTAGTTTTGATGCCTCTTACAGTACGATTCATAATTTCTCAGGAAAACTAATATGTGAACAAAGTATGGCACAAATTTGGACTAATTCTTATGTGACCTGTTGTACGATAATCACTGGTTTTTTGGATTGGACATGTCTATTCATGTTGATGAATGTGACCTAAAAATAAAATTCACGCATCCTTACGGACCTGCAACATCATTTTACTGGCCTAAAGAGAAATAAGATATCTGTCTTGTTCCTATACATATATAATTTGTAATGTGGAAGCTCCTACCACAAAAGGCTCAGGGAGAGTGATTTACTTCTCAGAAAAAGACATAAAACGTGTGAACTCTCAGTTGTCATATTTAAAAAGAAGACTTGTAGTTAAAAATATTGAAAAAGAATTACAGAATTAGTGACAAATGAAAAAAGAACCTTCTCAGTGGTAGAAATATATTGAAGACTTTACATGTTGTGCTGTGTTAAACCAAGTAATTCAATGCACAGACAATTTTAAGTGATTATATTATGTATGTTGATTTTTAATTTTTACATTCTTCAACTAAAATATGGTAGTATGCAGGTGTGTGTATCAATACAAATTGGTGCAATTTAACTTGCAATCACATAACTTCCACATTTGAGGTGTTTTGCAAAGCTACATGTCAAATGTTTTTCTGCAACATGAAATTATGCAATATGAAATGCACAATTACACTTAAAATACTCTGGAAATTAATTTTTTTTCTTTCTTAGGAGCCAAACAGGACCTGCACATTAAAATATTCTTATTTTTATACTTAATACTAACCTCTTCTCATGAAAATTTGTTAAAACATTGAAAGCAGAGGTAAAACATTTGTCTAATTATATCTGCGGGAAGGCCCAACACTGATGATCACAATTGTGAAATGCACTTGTTTTTAGTGTTTTAACATCTTTTATATCAGAAACCATGCAAAATGCCATGAATTTTATTTTCAGAGGTGGTGGGTTATATCCTTAGGATTATCCGAAAAAAATTAGCTTGATTAACATATTGCCTTTGGTCAATAATTAATGTTTTGGAGAACCTTGTTTTCCGGGTTAAACTTTCTCAAATATTATGAAACATAAGTGTATGGAGAATTTTCTATATCTCAGAGGATATCACTCAATTTATATATGAAATCCTCATAGTTTCTATGATAAAACTGCAAATTATCATAATAATTAGATGAGAAATAAGACTGATAAAATTTCTTTTCCTCTGGAGGTACAAGTGCCCTTGGATACCTTGGTCATAGAAAAACTGCAGTTACACCTGAACTTCAAATGGTTGTGAAAAAAACTAGTATAAAGAGAGAAGAAAAACTTCACATGTTTTCATGTCTACATAAAAGAATGAAACAATCCAAGTTTCATCAAAATCTGAGATGGTGGGTGACATGGCCTGGACAAACTGACATGGAATGACCCGATGCCAAAACCTAGCTCAGAAGTAAATTAATTTTCTTGTAAAGGAAACTGCACATTATTTTTCTTCACTGCACTCAAATTCAACTCAATTTAGCAGCAACTGATAAACATGCATTGTTTCCATCTCAAAGAGAGCCTTCAAAATGAGTGACAAACGGGGCATTTCTTGCAGTTACAGAACATACATGCATAATAGAAATCTAATGCATGTTTCATAAATATTATAATGAACAATGAAAAATTTCAATAGAAACCTTTGGCCTTCACTCTGAGAACAAGTTCTCCACAGCTTGATACACGTGCATCTTGGAGAGGGCGGCACATTCGGTCAACTGGTAGGGCTTCTATGTGGGACACCACTTCCTTCCCAGACAGCAACTGCCCAAACACCACGTGGATGCTGAAATAAAATCCCACAAATCAATTAGAACAGCTAAGAAGTGGCCGGTTACACACAGCTAAGGATTTAAGAAATCAGAGGAACGAAAACTTACCCGTCCAAGTGAGGAGCTGGCTGCGTTGTACTACAACAACAAAACATGGATTAAAGTGGGATGAGAGTCCCAAACATGAACAGTGGACTCAGGGCCAATGGTGGGGCCAGGTTGTTCACTAGTAAACACTGTCTACACTATACGCAGAAATAAAATGACACATAAGACTTTTCAGTTAAAGACGACAATAAATCTAAACTAAACCCTGGAAAGAGACTTTGGTAATCTAAGAAAAAAGCCCTTTTTTCACACTACATATGTCATTGAAATTTAAGTGAAAAATCTACTGGCTAAGTACCTTTATTAACGAGCTGCAAATGGTTACATAACAGGAAAAACAGGGGTTGGTAGTACTTACACGAAAAACTGAGACCCGTTTGTATCAGCCCCCCGATTAGCCATAGATAGAAGAAATGGCTTGTCGTGCTTCAGTTCAAAATTTTCATCTGACAAAAAAGAGGAGCAAGGATAAATGATTCATTTACAAATTATTCAAATTTAACGCAATATATTTCATAAATTACAATTGCTAAATCAATTAAAACCAGTGGAGCATGTTTCCGACCGCTGCCTTTCAGTTTTGAAAGATGCCAGGGTGATACTATCGGGACTCTATCAAGACAAATCATTCGTAACATGCAATATACCTAATCCTACAATTACAGGATGCGTCATTTGACTAGCATCTGCTAAAAATATATAATAATCACAAACCATGATAGAGACTCCAACAAACATGTCTTACCATGAAATGTTCCTCCATAGATGGATTCCCCTCCAGTACCATTGCCCACTGAAAAATCTCCACCCTGTATCATGAAATCCTTCACTACCCGGTGAAATATTATGCCTTTATAATGAAGGGGTTTCGACGTAGTCTTTCCAACTCCCTTCTCTCCAGTACATAATGCACGAAAATTTTCGCACGTGACAGGGCATATATCAGAGAATAATTCGAAGACCATTCTCCCCATCGGAAGGCCGCCGATTTCAATGTCAAAGTAACATCGAGGGCGATGAGCTTTGGTCACAGTCATGTTGAATAGCTGAAATTGATACCACATTATGAGTACAGATTTCACGGACGTTCATGCACAATCAACATAGCAGGAATACGCCTAATTGCCTACACCACTTTCAATTTAAGTTACTTAAGTGTTACTTTTATCTCACTTACTCTGTACCACATGACCTTACCTTTAGACTTGTCTTCAAATGATAGAGTAAAAGCTAGGTATGAGTCAAATACTAATTATGCTCCCAAAACTGGGGGGCTCATATAATATTGTACACTACTCTCCTAAATCCAGACAACTTATTTATATCACGTACGCATAAAACCATCATGGCCGCTAAACTTCTTATCACGCTTTCAAGAGCGCTGTTTAGCGATCTTCGACTGTTCATGAACGCGCAATTTAAAACCGATCCAAGACTTTTCAAAGCCATTTTTAGTCGCGAACGCGAGGAGTAAAGAAAGAATAAAATATTCTCAGTATTAGGGTATAATTGCATCTCGGAAACCAGGAAGCCGCAATGAAATCTTTATAAATTTTACATGCGAAGAAATCCAGTGTCATACTGACAAGTTCCAATGTCAGATACAAGTAGAATGTTAAGAAAAGAAGCAAACAACGGTATTAATTACAATTAACTAGTAATGAGTAAATTTTTACATCTGAAACGACTTTAAACCAAGTTGTGATAAGGGGTGAGCTTCATGATCTCAATCCGTCTCTGACCGGAAGCGAAAAGAGCAATTAGAATAAATCAAGAGTAGTTTCTCGGAGGGCTCCCAAAAAATAATGTAAATAACATTTGTAGAGATAATCATGGTAACGTCTTGAATATACCCAGGTGATCAGCTAGTCATAGTTATTTGCAAGAACACTGTTCTTGGTTATTTGGTGCAATTGACGATGATAAACTTGAAAAAAAGTTTTTCAGAATACCGTATGAAAAAGATAATGTGTTGTCGGTGGGGAAAGTAAGCTGGATCTCGTTACTGATACTTATCTTTCAAAAATTTTCATATAATCGCCAATATTACACGAATGCATAAAAAAGCCCCACGGTGATTGTGCCGCAGTCGCTGATTTGTGCGGAACAGCAAACATCCTCTCTAACTAATCAAGAAAGTTTTTGCGATAACTTTCCATATACAATATCCAGTCGGACCAAGTAAGTGAGAGTATAGATCAGAAAAATTGTTGCTAATACACCACCTATACTGCCCCGATCAAATTGTCGAAAAGAATCCGCCTTGCAGGGTTGCAGGCGTTGCAGGGGTTGCAGGTATATAAAACAATTCAGCAACGCACGGCGTTGAAACTCATTTGAGATGAGTCTTCGTATCACTTCCAATCACTTCGGAGCTCACAATCAGTCGGAGTTGGCGGTGTCTTCTATAGGAAACCATCGGAAACTCTGGCATAGGGCAAGAATTCTCTTCCGTTAGGAGTTGCGTAATGATGGCAGTAATTGATATTAAACCGAATGGCTGGAAGGAAAGATAGGAAGACGTACTTGGCCAGTAATAATGAGGATGGTGTTGCATGATTATTGTTGAAACTATTGAATTGAATGGTGAAGTTCAACTCCAGTGACACGACTTGAGAAATTTTGCGTGCGTGCGTTAAAATTTTTGTTGTTCACCATGGCATCCACAATTGGGAAATCTCTCTCGAGGGTCAGCGTCGCATTAAAAACTGCAGGAAGCGAGGCCTTGCCCATAGCTGCTCCATTCTTGGAGTGTATTGTTCGGTACTTCGAACCCAAGGAACATTTTGTGACCGTGAATTGCTCATTCGAAGACAATTTGTTAACGTTATGCGGTCCTATTACAGGCACGGCGCACAATGTTGGCACCGAAGGTGTATCATCCGATGTTAGCGTGGTTCTTCAGGTAAGTTACTTTGTACTGTGGCTAAATTGTAAAATTAGTTGAGTGTGGTGACATTACCGTAATTCGGTGTATTTCCATTTGCTAGCACTCCGCAGAATGCCCGTTCGCGAATATAAATGAGGAGGATTCAGCACTCATTGAGCATGACGTGAAGGAAAGAGGTGTTGCTGTTGGAGTGGCTGTTGTGGTTGAATCGTCCGACAGCAAAA
Source organism: Ceriagrion tenellum (assembly GCA_963169105.1). Taxonomy (NCBI): domain Eukaryota; kingdom Metazoa; phylum Arthropoda; class Insecta; order Odonata; family Coenagrionidae; genus Ceriagrion; species Ceriagrion tenellum. The sequence continues at coordinate 128,645,932 of OY720632.1, read as the reverse complement.
TTTTGATGACACGAAGAGCTAGTCATTTGAGGACCTACCCAAATGCATGGGTCCCACCTGGTGGCCATATAGAGCTGAATGAATCAATTATTCAGGCAGGGTTACGGGAACTAGAAGAAGAAACTGGTGTTCACTTGGACGAATCGTCTACCACCGTAAAGGTCTTATGTCTTTGGGAAGCAGTTTACCCAGTTATATTAGGTTTTGGTCTACCGAGAAGGCATCACGTTGTTGTCTACCTTCATGCGTTGGTGAACAAACCATGGGAAGATATTCATAAGGATATGAAGGTAGGGGGTAAAAAATGAAGTAAGCCTGATGGTTGGAAATGGAAGTGAATGGCCTAGAGTCAATGAATGTATGGACGTAGCTATTTTTCCACGAAATTTCCTTTTGTGGCTGTTTATTTTTTCGAATGGCCATTTTCACTTGTGTGAAACTTATTTGCTCACTACTTGTGGCAATGCCCGGTTTTCATTTTTCTCATCTTCATCCATGTGGGGGATACAGCCAGTCGGTTGAATTTTTTGTTATAGTGAACCAGGTTTTAAATGGCAGTTGTAGTGAGGGTTCTCTCAAAGGTGGGTTGTGATAAATTTAATTTCCTTGATCTTTTTTAACTTTCATCAGAACCACTGTTCCATGCTACTACGGTAATGTTCATATCGTCCTTAAGAGACAAACATTCAGTAGAACTGAAGGGGTTATATCTTTTGAACCTTTTTGTTACACTATCTCATTATGCTCACCTTTTAGTATTATTACATAAATATTAGATGCATGAAATTAAACACCTTAAGTGTATCATATTTATATTTTTAGGGTGCATTTGCATATTGAGTCTCCTAAGTGGAGTGAGTGTATGAAGCAAAAGTATGAGCATACTGAGGTAAAAGTGGTATGCAAGGGCAGTGCAGTCTGGGGAAAATAATGATAGCATCCAGTTTTACTGGCCTGTCACAGAGACCAAAGGCGTTACATGATACATCAACCCTTGTGAATTAGTGTGTAAATGCATGAACGTGTGGATGAAGGCAAAAATTTCCCATGTATCCACACCATCCTGTACGGACGGATGAGCAGGAAAATGGAACCTGCTCCATTTGGTTCATGCATTGGTGCATGAACATGTATGGGTTTATATATCCTGGCCTTAATACTTTTTTGTATGAGTCTACTATGAAAGGGAATGGCATGACCGGCATCGATTTTCAGGGTTAAAAATGATCAGTTGTCATCAACCTGTAATCAAATCATTTGAATCCCGATACTTGTGTTTATACCCACTGGATTCTATTAATCGTGAAGCAATTTAATGCTAATGACAAAAAAGACCAAGGATAAAAATAATCTTGAGCCATACAATGTACGTGGGTGGTTTTACAGCTGAAGTTAAGTTGTTTTCTTCATGTCATCATTAGGAGAAGTATCTGAGTAGACCGTGTAGGGCAGGTCAAGTTCCACCGTTTTTTTTTACCTTTTTTTCACACTTCACCCGTAAGTATTGTTAAATGATTGCATAAATTATTCCACTTAAGTGAAATTATAATTTTCATGGCTAAGGTTACTCAGAGAACAAGGAACATTTAATGACTTAATGTCATTATTAGCAAATGTGCAAGTGAAAAATTCAAAGAATTTATGCTGTGGGCTTTGTTAACCGTGAAATATTAGATGGTATTTCATCATTTCTTATGCATTGTATGAGTTTTTATCCCCAATGAAAGGATATCTAAATAAATGAATATTCATTTTCAGCTGGACCCGGATGAAGTGCAGGCATGCACTTGGCTGACAGCAGAAATGGTGGACCATCTGTTGATGGGTGGTAACGAAAGTCTAGAAATGCATCATTTATTCACCATAGGAGATAATGGTTCCTTGCAGTCAAGTCCATTTGAATTAAATTCAATGTTTTCACACTTGACTCGAAAGAAAGGGAAAGTGTACACTGGCTCTCAGTTATCCCTCACCAAATGGTTGGAAGTTGTGAACAGCAGATCTACACCACCGAGTAAAATGTAAATAAATCTTCATTTTATTTTAAAGAAGGGTGAAATTTTTTCTTTTCAATTTCTTTCAAAGTCTGGATAAGTAGCATGTATTTTGAGAGGAAACATAACTACTTTCTATCTGATCATACACTGGATAGAGATTATTGAACATTGGATATAATTTTTAAAATATGAAGACAAGAGGATAATAAGCAAATTTGTTATATTGTGCATAAACATCACAAATTAAAAAGTATCACAATAAATACTCATGGTCAAACAAGCTGACCATTAACATAATGCTTTTGGTAAATTTCAATATCATCACCACCTGCACTGTCAATGCCAGGGTAATGCACATGATGGGTTGCAAGGTAATCATGTTAACGTTCTCTTTACATTACAATTTAATTTCTCCTTGGTTAGTATTATTAATTGAAAATAAACAACCCGAAAGTTCTTTCTGAAAGTGTGGTAATTACGACTTGGCCGCAGCAGCAGACGCAGCTGCTTCTTGCAATTGCAGCTGTGCCTGAAACTTCATTTCCATAACATCCATGACAGCTAAAAAAAAAGAAGAGCAAAAGATTACAAATCAACTGTCAATATTCAAGCCATTATTAACGAGTCGTTAATAATGACTATGGTACCGAGGCTTGGAATACCATACTAGCCTAAATTAAGTTGATGCCATTTCTCCAAGAACACCTTTAAAAGTCACACTCAGTATTTTAAAATATTTCTCAATGTTAAACAAGAACAGGTCATCTCTATACACACTTCAATACCCTTACATTGTAAATTAAGTTAAAATTCAGACTGTTCTGCTTCATACTAGAAATACACCAGGAAAGCATCTTGAATAAAAAAAGTAAAAATGGGTACAAATAAATTATGCAATTAAATACTCTATCCTCATTTAATTCAAGATGGGATTGAGACAACATTGGCTCTCAAAACTGAGGGGAACTAAGCCCCAATAAATGTTTTAAAAGCTCGTGTAGGATAATAGTTAGCAGTATACTGATTGGAGATACAAATGACAGCTAGGCGGCCGACAGCTAAAGATGGCCCAGAAAATGATGTTACCAAAATAAGTAATCCCAACAATAAAAAAGAACAAAAGGAGACAGCCAGGAAACAGAAGACAAAAAAAAAATTAGGAGTGAAGGTTGTGTTTTTGGTGTAGTGAAAAATATCACGGTTCACAATAAACATGTGTTACAACATTAACTAGGATTTATGACAAATCTGGGCGATTTTTACAGCAGATTTATTTGATAATAGTATGTAATAAATATGTAGCTCCATATCACTAAATTTCAAATAAAATAAATGCCGAGTCAACAATGCGGCATGAACACAATAGAACCAAATGTTCACAAAAAAACTAATCCTATTTATGAAGCTATAACTCTTCTCTCAAATGGCCTTTGAAATAATAGCCCTTTCACACGAGAGGTTTTTGAAGGTAAAATTGAGGGAGAAGTCCCCGGAGGAAGACCCAGGAATAAGTTCAGGGACCAAATAAAAGAAGACAGTACATAGGAAGAGATATCAGGAGCTAAGGGAACTAGCATTAGATAGGGAAGGGTGGAATGCTGCAGTCAACAAATCTTATGACTGAATGACCAACAGTGATCATGATCACACAGGAGTAACTGTGAAAGAAGGTTTTCAACTAAAGATATTCAAGTAGGGGAGTGTGGACCAGTCTGATTACTAATCATATATTCTAAGTCTTCCGTAAGAATTAGGATGAGCCGAATTGAATTTTAAATCTTTATTCCCAACCCCAACCATTGGTCTACACTTTAAGCTACTTCTGTATGAAGCACAAAAAAGGGTTTCTGAATTACTAAGCACACACAGTTTCACATAAAATAACTATTTCAGATGCCTTACTCCATCTAAAAGAGTTGAGAGATGAAAAGGAAAGAGACCTGTGACACAAAAAAATCCAAAAGATTCTTCTAGGATTCTCTTTCCTCCAGCATTTGGTCTGAAGAATTATAATTCTGAGATATCCTTTTGGGATAAGGAACCATATGGTTTGACTTTTTACGGAGTTCTGACCATGCCTGTCGTTGAGCTTGAACAAAATATACTAAGTATGCTAATTTGCTGGACCCCATTGTAGTCGGACATATATCAACAGTAGTCTAATAAATATTTTTTCACCATATGAGATGTCACACCCTTAACTTAGCTGACTTCATAAACTGTATAATTTAACATCAAAACTATCATTGTTCGCTGAGGAATGTTCCTAGTTTGTATTTTTTTTCTTGTATTGACCTATGAAGACACAACAAAACTACTTAGACGTTCCATGGCTCTGATATGTATGAGATTCCAATGTATATTAGAAGAAGTAAATACCAATTGTTCCTCTGAATTATTGACTTTAATGAGGAGAAAATGTGAGCGTAAAAAGTTTTCTAAGCCACAAATGTATCTAGATTCACAACCTATGGCAGTGTTATGCCTGAATCACACGATCATTTTTTCTGTCCCTTTTAAGGGATAGCTCCAATGATAGCTCAAATGATCGCTCGAAAATGATCGTGTGACTCGAACAAAGTCAGGGATGGCTCCAGCGATAGGGATCCCTATAGCTTTTTCTATCCCTGGGCACGTCCCTTTTTCAATCCCTGGAAGCATCGCTGACTCCACCATTTAGCCAATCAGAGTGCTCGGCCGTAAAGAGTGACTCCTTTTGGGATTTGGGACCGAAACTGACTGTTCGGCTTTCAATTGAATGAGAGTAGTTAACATAGAAATGATGTGAAAAGGGATGGAAAAAGGGACGGCCAAAATGACCGTGTGATTCAGAAAATGATAGCTCGAGCTATCCCTTAAAAGGGACGGAAAAAATGATTGTGTGATTCAGGCTTTAGGGAAAAAAAATACATTCACATCAAGGGGGAAAAAGTTTGCACAATCAACGGAAGTTCATTACTCTGTGAAAAATGTATTCTTCCCTTATTCTTTATGTATTGAAAATGCAAATTAAAAAATAGATTTATAGTCAAGCAAGTAAAAACAATGAATTCAACTATACAATTGTATATATTGGTATGTACTAAGGTATTAGCCGCGTTTGGATTTATGCAAAGCAGCTCTTGGGAGTTCCTCCCCATGGTGTCTTTTGGTGACAATAGTTTATCCAGCCATCCTGCTGGCTTCTTCAGGTCTGAAGTGTTGATGCAGCTAGTAGTCCATCCTTTACAGTCATGTCCCATCCAGTGGGTCTTCCTGATTGGCTGCCGGGTCATTCCATGTCAGTTCATCCAGGCCATGACCCCCACCATCGCAGATTTCGATGAAACGTGGTGTGTTTCATCCTTTCATGTAGACATGAAACCATGTGAAGTTTTTCTTGTCTATCTCTACTAGTTTTTTTTTACAACCATTTGAAGTTCAGGTGTAACTGCAGTTTTTCTATGACCAAGGTATCCGAGGGCACTTGTACCTCCAGAGGAAAAGAAATTTTATCAGTCTTATTTCTCATTAAATTCTTATGAAAATTTGCAGTTTTATCATAGAAACTATGAGGATTTCATATATAAATTGTGTGATATCCTCTGAAATATAAAAAATTCTCCATACACTTATGTTTCATAATATTTGAGAAAGTTTAACCCGGAAAACAAGGTTCTACAAAACATTAATTATTGACCAAAGGCAATATGTTAATCAAGCTAATTTTTTTCGGATAATCCTAAGGATATAACCCACCACCTCTGAAAATAAAATTCATGGCATTTTGCATGGTTTCTGAGATAAAAGATGTTAAAATACTAAAAACAAGTGCATTTCACAATTGTGATCATCAGTGTTGGGCCTTCCCGCAGATATAATTAGACAAATGTAATACCTCTGTTTTCAATGTTTTAACGAATTTTCATGAGAAGAGGTTAGTATTAAGTATAAAAATAAGAATATTTTAATGTGCAGGTCCTGTTTGGCTCCTAAGAAAGAAAAAAAATTAATTTCCAGAGTATTTTAAGTGTAATTGTGCATTTCATATTGCATAATTTCATGTTGCAGAAAAACATTTGACATGTAGCTTTGCAAAACACCTCAAATGTGGAAGTTATGTGATTGCAAGTTAAATTGCACCAATTTGTATTGATACACACACCTGCATACTACCATATTTTAGTTGAAGAATGTAAAAATTAAAAATCAACATACATAATATAATCACTTAAAATTGTCTGTGCATTGAATTACTTGGTTTAACACAGCACAACATGTAAAGTCTTCAATATATTTCTACCACTGAGAAGGTTCTTTTTTCATTTGTCACTAATTCTGTAATTCTTTTTCAATATTTTTAACTACAAGTCTTCTTTTTAAATATGACAACTGAGAGTTCACACGTTTTATGTCTTTTTCTGAGAAGTAAATCACTCTCCCTGGGCCTTTTGTGGTAGGAGCTTCCGCATTACAAATTATATTATTGGTAAATGTCTGCTTCCGTCACACATATTTGAAAATTTTTTTTCAATCCTTTCCACATAGCGTATCGCCGCGAAATTTATGTGACATAACGTAGAAACATGCCGGTATCTAGTGATGATTTTATTTTGTGGGAATAAGTAATGTACGATAAAAAGGAAATTTTCAAAGTTTGAGGTGACGATTTTCCTGGACGCCATTGCAGTGTTTCAACTTTTGAGCGCAGCGTGGCGCGACAGTCGCTGAGTTTCGTTTAATCACTGACATCTCCCATCCCATGTTATTCATAACCGCACAGAATGTCGTCGCTTGAACGCTGGAAACACAGGACATTTGAAGTAATGTTTCATTTCTGGTTTAGCCTATGTTAACAATTCATTCCACTGCCTTAACAATTCATTCTTATGCCCTTATCATGCCTTTATATACACTTCCCTTCCTGATTATAAAGGTGGAAATAGGAGGTGTAGGCATGGAGAGACATATATTTCCTAGAAAAAATCTCCCTCGAGACGGTTGGTGATTATAAGGGTGTAAATAGGAGGTGTAGGCATGTAGAGACGTATATTTTCTAGAAAAAAATATCCCTCGAGACGGTTGGTGATTATAAGGGTGTAAATAGGAGGTGCAGGCATGTAGAGAGGTATATTTTCTAGAAAAAAATCTCCCTCGAGACGGTTGGTGTTTATAAGAGTGTAAATAGGAGGTTCGTAGGAAGTGTTTCTGCATGCATGTTGCATAGAGGAGACAAATAGTCACTTATATGATTACTTGGTATGTTCCAAGGATAACAGGGATTGCATGTTATGACACTGTTCAGAATGTTCATCAAACAAAAGCCTTAAGAAACACCTACAAAGTAAATTTGAGGAATGGGACCCTGAAGATAAAGTGACATATAGTGAATGGGTGACAACCGATCGAACACAACTGGTTGAATTACCTGTGACATTATGAGAATATATAAATACTCTGGTTGATAATCTGGAAAAACTCCTCTCACATTCTTTATAACAAAAAACCAGTCAAAATATCTGAAAGAACTAAAAAGTAACCTCCAGCCAAAAGAAGCCATTTTTTTACTGGATTTCAGCGAAAATTACAGTTACGTGATACAGGATGAGGTTCACGGTTATCACTGGACTCAAGGCAGTTGTTCCCTTCATCTGGTGGTAATTTACACTTGTGGACAGCCAATAGAAGACCTTGTTGTGTCAAGTTAGTGTGTTTTTTCAGATGACCTAGACCACGATGTGGCTTTGGGGTTTGAAACACAAAAAATAGTTAGTTTTTAAAGGACAAATTCCCTCAAGTAAAAAAGTTCAGTATTTCAGTGATGGTTGTGCTAGGCAATACAAGAACTGCAAAAACTTCCTAAACCTATGCCACCGTCACCTGGACTTTGATTTAGAAGCTTCTTGGTCATTTTTTGAAACCAGTCATGGGAAATCTCCCTGCCATGGAATTGGTGGAACAGTGAGCGAATTATCACCAGAGTAAGTCTCCAATGTGATCTGGGTAACACAATCATATCCGTTGAAAATGTTTATAAATTCCACACGTCCAGAGTGGATAAAATATCCTTCTTCATTTTAAAAAAAGAACATTTGTCAGTAATTCGGCAGTAACTAGAAACTCGTTGGTATTAGACAAAACCAAATCCTGGCACATGCAGTTTTCCCTGTTTCACTCCTTGCAGCGAAGAAAATTAGTTGTGGAGCCTCTTTCAGTACAATTCATAATTTCCCAGGAAAACTAATATGTGACCTAAGTATGGCACAAAATTGCACTAATTCTTATGTGGCCTGTTTATACGATAATCAATGGTTTTTTGGATTGGTCATGTCTATTCATGTTGACGAATGTGACCTAAAAATAAAATTCACACATCCTTAGGGACCTGCAACATAATTTTACTGGCCTAATGAGAAATAAGATATCTGTCTTGTTCCTATAAATAATATAATTTGTAATGTGGAAGTTCCTACCACATAAGGCTCAGGGAGAGTGAGTTACTTCTCAAAAAAAGACATAAAACGTGTGAACTCTCCGTTGTCATATTTAAAAAGAAGACTTGTAGTTAAAAATATTGAAAAAGAATTACAGAATTAGTGACAAATGAAAAAAGAACCTTCTCAGTGGTAGAAATATATTGAAGACTTTACATGTTGTGCTGTGTTAAACCAAGTAATTCAATGCACAGACAATTTTAAGTGATTATATTATGTATGTTGATTTTTAATTTTTACATTCTTCAACTAAAATATGGTAGTATGCAGGTGTGTGTATCAATACAAATTGGTGCAATTTAACTTGCAATCACATAACTTCCACATTTGAGGTGTTTTGCAAAGCTACATGTCAAATGTTTTTCTGCAACATGAAATTATGCAATATGAAATGCACAATTACACTTAAAATACTCTGGAAATTAATTTTTTTTCTTTCTTAGGAGCCAAACAGGACCTGCACATTAAAATATTCTTATTTTTATACTTAATACTAACCTCTTCTCATGAAAATTTGTTAAAACATTGAAAGCAGAGGTAAAACATTTGTCTAATTATATCTGCGGGAAGGCCCAACACTGATGATCACAATTGTGAAATGCACTTGTTTTTAGTGTTTTAACATCTTTTATATCAGAAACCATGCAAAATGCCATGAATTTTATTTTCAGAGGTGGTGGGTTATATCCTTAGGATTATCCGAAAAAAATTAGCTTGATTAACATATTGCCTTTGGTCAATAATTAATGTTTTGGAGAACCTTGTTTTCCGGGTTAAACTTTCTCAAATATTATGAAACATAAGTGTATGGAGAATTTTCTATATCTCAGAGGATATCACACAATTTATATATGAAATCCTCATAGTTTCTATGATAAAACTGCAAATTTTCATAAGAATTTAATGAGAAATAAGACTGATAAAATTTCTTTTCCTCTGGAGGTACAAGTGCCCTCGGATACCTTGGTCATAGAAAAACTGCAGTTACACCTGAACTTCAAATGGTTGTGAAAAAAAACTGGTAGAGATAGACAAGAAAAACTTCACATGGTTTCATGTCTACAAGAAAGGATGAAGAATACCAAGTTTCATCGAAATCTGTGATGGTGGGTGTCAAATCTTAATTTTCCTGGATGAATTGATATTGAATGACCCTGCCTGGTTTTCTGCACTTTTCGGCATGAAGAGACTCTTCCAGGCACTAGATAGGTGGTAGCAGTCTTGTTGGTTGTAATTTATCCAGAGCTCGACATTTTTGATTCTTTCCCAAATCAGCTATGGATAGTTGCATCTTTCGTTGTAGGCAATCAGTGGTTCCTTGAAGTAAATATTATTGTCAGGCTCCATCTATATTTGTTTAGCAGCCACAGAGAGCCAGAACTGTTTCTTTCTGGTGGTCTGGTCAAGTTCTACATCTGACAGATCGTCCTTTCTCCCCAACATATGTACTCTGCTGAAGCAGTTAAGTAGGTAGCCCAAAGAATGTGCAAGGGAGCTTGTCCTTGGATTTAGGCAGGTGGTCGGCTGTCTTTCTGCAACACGTGGATCTGAATTTTATATTCACTTTTAATGGAATACGTGCAATTATCTCAGTGGTGCAAGCAAAATATGGCAGAGAATGGCAAATACGGTAACTTTTCCCTCAAACTACTTCTGCTGTAGTGCCTTCTTTTTCACAAAAGGCCCTTCTGGGGGCCATCTCATTGGGGTAGCCATTTATTCCCAGCACATTGACTGGGTGCTCTTCGTCTTTTTTAAGTAGGTCTTCATTGAAGTTGGTGACCAACTGACGATTCAGCATTCTCACCAGTATGGCCTGGGGTGGTGGTGCAATCACGCATGTCTTCTTCCTGTATACAGAGTGCCTCAGACTGCCAACTTATATCTTCTGAACTAAGACATCTAGGAATGGAAGTCTTCCATTCACCTCTGTCTCCATGGTGAAATGGAAGCCGGGGTGTTGTGCATTCAGGTGCAACATTGAATATCCATCCCCAATTGGAATCAATGATGCATCAATTGTTTGTTAAATGTAATATTTCTAACTTAAATTTATAAGATACAGTGACATATACTATAACAGTAATTTCAATAACAGTATGGCACACTTGGAAGCTTATTCTCATAGCTTCTGGATCAATAATATACATTCCCAAGATAAAAATAAGAAAATACATTGCATTCCAGAGGTTGATCAAGTAAGCATTCCCCATGCACCTAAAATCACTCCTTGTGTGCCTCTAGTGAAATTGTAAAAAAATTGACATTCTTGCCAAGTGGGAAGAGTAAATGTAGAAAGGGACCGCTAAACCCCAGAAAAATAAGTCTCTAGCATCCACTAGCACATTGCCAGTCACTCGGTACAATAATTTAGTGCATTTATAATTCACAATAGGAATAATACCCGAGTTTTACTGATCAAAAGGACGAAAGTTACCACTTAGATCACTGTGGTGTCCTTCATTTTCTACCACCAATCCAGTTACAAATATTTCAACAAAATAACATTAACCACCGATAAAGACAGTAAAAAACAATGCATATGAGCCATTCCATGTCAAATCAACACACTTTAGATAAAAATTTTACCTCACCATTTTAGATTTGGTTTAGTCATGGTGGGTGCTGAGACTAAGAAAAATACCAAATTTCAATTTTTTATCTCAACCGTTTCTGAAATATGGCTATATAAAATTTTCAAAAACTGGCCAAAAAGCATGAACGGAATTTTTTTTAATCGCTCCAGGAGCTGTCCCAATTGAGCTAAAGAGCTGGGAAAGGTGTAATTTTTCAGCATTTTCTATGCTCTTTCCATTGATATACAACATGACATAGGTTCTAATAAAAATGTTTTTGCAAAATACAAATTAAAATTTTGATTTAATTTTTTTCCAAAAAGTACATAATTTAAAATTTTCCAAATATTTCCATTTGTTTTATTTCTATTTGGTTCTGTAACCGTCACACAATCTTTAATACCTGGCATTGCCCGGCTAACTTAATCGTTTTCATAAAATGAATGTACAGTTTTGACAGTGTCTATTGGGAAACATTTCCCTGGTTATGGGTTTGGACCTTCCATAAATCCTTTTTCTTTAAAAATCTTTTTGATTGCCGAACAATGTAATTAGGAGCATTAAAGTCACTCATTATCTCCACTATTATTCACACATTATCTCCATAATCATATACTCCACTTTTCAGGTAAACTTGTAAGAATCGTTAGTTTTTTGCTCTACTTGTAGAATTATATAAGTTAGTTTTGAGACTTTGGAGAACAGATTCATCACTTTAGGTATCATTATCTGACGAAGAAGTTTCAGCAGCAACAAACAGTTTATGTTTAATCGACGAGGAGATTTTTTCACTTTTGATTTGGCATAGTGCTTAGATGTTATTTTTTTCTTAGCAATTGGGTACTCACCTAGTTCTTGAAGTGATGTTTTATTCATCTTCAGCATTTTTATCACTGATTGGCTCTGTACTTTTCAACTTAGTTACATCTTGCCTACATGTATCACAAATCATGGAGCCATCAGGTATTTGTGGAAATAACTCAGGCATCCACACTGTGACATTTCTCAGTTTTTTCTGTCTCTAATAAACTGATTTGATTTCTTAAATGGATTACAACACTGCTCTTTTTACTAGGTTCCATATTGATATTACAATTTACAAAAATCACTTAAAACACTCCTTCAATTTATAGTTCACTCGTTCTCTCAGCAAAAGCTCTAGCCAATGAATGATTGTACAGGCAGCAAGTGCATGGCTGGAGGCAGACTGTGCTTGTTTCAACTTGTTCACAGCCTGCATGCCTAGACAGAACCAGCTTGCTCAACCTGCATATACTGGCTCAAGTAAATGGAATGTACATCTTGATTAATCCATTTGGACCAGACCCATTACATCAATATCTACACTTTTTCATACCTTATTTAAATTTGTAGTTATAGGTCCCATGTTCAATATTTTTGTTTTACCAATATATTAGGGTATTAGTTTAAATTGTATAAAATTAAAGTAAGCTATTAATTTAACTATAGAATATGCTGATTGGTTATGTTTTAAGAAGATGATATTTCTGTTATTTGTTTAGTTACCTGCCTGTATATTTTAATTAAATTCCTATTTGTTAAAGGTAGGTATGGTCAAAACAGGGCTATTGGTGAAAACCAAGAGTCTGAAATAATTTTTTTTAACAATAAACCCCTCATCATCCCATATTTATATTTTGCCATGTGATTTACAACAGTACTAAGTATTTTTGGAAATATTTGGAAAATTTTAAATAATGTACTTTTTGGAAAAAAAGTAAATCAAAATTTTAATTTGTATTTTGCAAAAACATTTTTATTAGAACCTATGTTATGTTGTATATCAATGGAAAGAGCATAGAAAAGACTGCAAAATTACACCTTTACCAGCTCTCCAGCTCAATTGGGATAGCTCCTGGAGCGATTAAAAAAATTCCGTTCATGCTTTTTTGGCCAGTTTTTGAAAATTTTATATAGCCATATTTCAGAAACGGTTGAGATAAAAAATTGAAATTTGGTATTTTTCTTAGTCTCAGCACCCATTATGACTATACCAAAGTTTAGCAAAATCTAAAATGGTGAGGTAAAATTTTTATCTTAAGGATCTAAAATGTGTTGATTTGACATGGAATGGCTCATATGATAACCATTACACAGCTTAAAAATGCTGATTCCAGGGGGACAAAACCATTGATACCAAAGATCATCAACAATGGTGATTCTTTATGCAGCTACCATTGTTGGATATTACTCCACAATATAAATGGTGGATTTAATAACTTTTTCTTAAATAAGCAAATCAATTCAACTCACCGTCTCTTATTTTACTCTTTTCCAACCCCAATGTTTGTATTTTTTCCATTTGCTCAGTTACATAAATTACTTTTCTTTTGAAATAATCTTTAGCACCATCTATGTCCTAAAAATAAAATTTTTAAAAATCAGAATGCATTAAAACACAGAAACAAACGTAAATTTTGTTAACTCTTTTAACAATTTTAAACAAACCTTTTGGATAAAATAGCCCGTCCCAACGTCTACTATTACCGAGCTAGCATCGGCAATCTTCCCTGGAACATACATCTGATACCAGGTTAAGTATTTAGGTCATCAATGATTACTCCACAGTATGGATAAGCAATTGTAGTATGCAGTGTAATTACTAGCCTCGTATGAATGAGTCAAATCGAAAATGACCCAAAGATTTGTCTGAATCTTAGCGCTCCCATTAAAATGCAGTGACCTCTCAAGAAAGGATATTCTCGACAAAGATATCTACAGTCACAAACACGTTTCCACAATGCACTAGAAGTTAGATTAAAAAGAAAAGCGCCAATCAAATTATCGGTAGTTATGTAGCATCATGTTAACCTGTCATTACCCACATTGAGGACTGTTCTTAGGTGCTCTCCATTAGGAATCACCACTAAGTTGGAATACCTACTGCATATTTGTTTGGTCCAAGTTGGGCCATTAGCCCACTACTAGTTGGAGCGCCGAAATGATCATATAAATACCTATTAAACGAAGGTTATAGCCATACCAAAGCAATTCTAATTCAGCTGTCCAGACGCATACGGTTACAAAAAAACAGCTCTCATTCATATGCATAAATCCCACTAATGTTATATTTTAACATTATTAAATTATATGAGATACAAGCATATAGAGGATACAGATCCGGTGAGAGGAACCAATATGGGGTTTCCTTCGGCTTTCGGTGTGATTTTCTCAAGGCAATCCCCAGAATCTTGAAACTTTTGTTGGGCAATTTTCAAAGTTTGCAGAGAATCTTGAAATACAGTAAGTTCCTGTAACCGAAATCGTATTCAATAAGTATACACATTTCAAAAGAGAGGTGGTAAATCACGGGCTATTAAAAAACATGCTCAAAAGTATTAGTCTAAAAACCAATTATCACATAGGGAAAACTTACAACAGGCATTCAAAATCATAATTAATTACAACTATACATAGCTTCAAGTAGCAATAAAGCATCAACTTTTTACCATGGAGGCCTGAGCAAGAAACGTGGTGTACGGATTACAGCGAATACCACGAAAATAACGGCCCTCTACTCATTTCCATGCATATAATTGTAATAATTACCTGATCCAACTGTTGCCTTAACTGAGTTAATTGAGGTAAACTCAATTTGGTCAAATCAACTTGCTGTAACTGAGGTCCCTCCTGAGAAGCCATGTTTACCTAGCAACCAACAGTTGAAGCAAGAAACCGCATATTTGTTAACGAGTAAAAAAGAGCGCATTCTTTGAAAGTTGAAACCAAGAACACTGCATGCAGTGTTGTTGTTAAACATATTGCACATCATACGTATATATATTGCATGACGTATGTAATCACCTTGGAATTTTTCCGTCAGTGTTTTATTTTTATTTTATAAAACCAAAGCACATCCACTTATTTGTCCCCAACTTCTCCTTTGTCACAACAATTCACGTCCCGCAAGGTTATAACTACAGTAATATTAGTATTATTGTTAGATTGAATAGCACTTTATTAATAGGCTTCAATTCAATCTTAATGCTTCCTATTACGATGTATTAGGTCATTCTTTACTTATGAATTTAATATTCTGGGTGCTTTACAAAAATGCGGAGCTTGTATTCCATTTTCCCGCAGTGCAATATTGATACAGATAATCTGTTTAATGGATTTATAGTTTGAACATGGCACTTAGAATGTCTTTGGTACGGATCGTCGTCTCTAAATTTGCGCATGAAAAGACAGAATAAGGAAAAGTAGGAACGGATTTTGTCTTCCTACAATCTGGAGATACCATTTAGGTGTAAATTAGCAATAAAAATTTGCAGACCAATATTTTGGTAATGCACGTAATTACAGTGATTTTTTTCGTGCGCACATTAGTAGGTGAAATGGGTAGCAATGAGCCATTGTGTTAGCCCTAGGTTTAATTGATAATCTTTACAGGATGCAATCTATGAAGATTATCAACATCGATAGAAACAAAATATGCTGGGTTTTGAGACTATGTATGCTTATAATGAGCTCTTGACGTAAGTACCGACTGGTTACTCAGCAAAGGTATTATTTCACATGGTCCTTCTGATAATCTGCTTCCTTTGCTTAACAAAACTAAAAAACCCTGTACTTACTATCTTCAGCAAGGCTTCAATTTTGGTCCCTCTTCACTTGCCATGATTTCTTTCATTGGTGCCAATTTATGTTTGTAACATTCCTTTCAGTAGTTCCTATGCAATTTACTCCTAAGAAGGCTTTATATTGGTTTCCCATTGCCTTCCATATTGCAATACCTCAGACGACTCCATTAACTTCACTCTCCCCAGAAGCTGTGGCTGTTGATAATGGACCGATCCTCATGATCTGCCCCCATCAATGCCTTCTAATGAGACTGCAGCCTCTCAGCAGAAGTGCCAGTTCAGGTAGCATGTTAAAATTGGTTTCCTCAGTCGGGACGATATTTTCTGTCACTTAGCCTCAAACCTATGACCCTTGGAATGAGAGTGGAACACACTAACACTGGGCCACTCTAAGATTATACGCCTGAATAAGGGAAAAACATGAGGAAGTGATCATGTGTAGAGTCAAATGATAGAAGCAGCAGCATAGGTAATTAGAAGACTGTTAAGCCATTCGGCCCACTAATTTTTGTAATTGTAAATTGGGATAAAATTAATAGCTTAGGTAACACATTGGTATCAGACAATACGTTTACTAATCAAACTCGTATTGATATGGCCGGTTTAGCTCGGTGTGGTAAACGCAATGGGCTAGTGAGATCGATATGAGAAGCAGGCAAACTCGACCCGCTTTCTCTGCCAGTCTGAGATTTCAAATCGCTATGAACTGATTCAAATCGATGTTTCAATGGATTTTGCATTGGTAAACCAGATGATCCGAGTCGGCTGCCTCAGAATTTTCAGATCGGTCCGAGATCATATCGATCTGAGTTTGATTGGTAAATATAGGGAGAGAACATTCCGATGTGGTGGTGTCTAGATTCATCATCATCTGGTGTTCTGCCTGCTGGCAGGTCCCGTACACCACTGCTGTCTCCATCCGCTTCTGTCCCGAGTTTCTTTCTTTGCTTCATCATAGCTGATGTCCTTCACCTGATCCACCAATTTAATTCTTCTCCTTCCTCTCTTTTTCTTTCCTTCAGTTGAACCCTCAAGTGCCACAGTTATTATACTTTTCCCTCTCATCACATGGCCCAACCAGTTTCCTTTCCTTATTTCCTTTAGGAGCGACCTTCCTTCTTTTACTTTGCTCAAAACCTCTTCATTTCTCATCTTATCTACCCATCTTACTTTTTCCATCCTCCACATTTCATAAGCTTCTATTCTATTCCTTTCCCTCTTACCTAATGTCCACGCTTCACATCCATACATGAAAACGTTCCATGAATAACATTTAGCTAGTCTCTTTCTCAGCTCCAGATCCAGGCTTTTATTGCATAGCAAGTTTATCTTCTGGCTGAAGGCCTCTTTTGCCATTGCTATCCTTGCTTTTATTTCTGCAATACTTCTCCAGTCGTCTGTCACCATCGTTCCTAGGTACCGGTAGCTTTTCACTTTTCCTATTACACCTTCATTTATTTTCAGTTTACTGGCATCACCTTTGTCTTTCCTAGGTTTATCTTCATCCCATCTTCCAAAACCTTTATCAACCTTTGAAGTGATTGCATATCATCTGCTGATATTACCATGTCATCTGCAAATCTTATACTTCTTATCTTCCTACCTCCAATGCCGACTCCCTCTCTCCCATCCAAAGATTTATGGATCATGTCCTCAACACATATATTGAACAAGGTTGGCGACAGACAGCATCCCTGCCTTACTCCTCTACCAAGATCCACCCATTCGGCCTTATCCTCATTTATTTTTAATGCAGCTTTTTGCCTCATATATAATTCTCTAATGAGTTTTCTCTCCTTCCATACCAACCCCTTCTCTTTTAGAATATTTTATTCCATTCAACCCAATCAAAAGCCTTTTCCAGATCAATAAAACAAAGTGCCATTCCTTTTCCTCTCTCTATATACCTTTCTCCAGTTATTCTTAACAGGCCAATGACATCCCTTGTTCCCTTCCCTTTCCGGAAACCAAATTGTTCCTCCCCTACATTTTCTTCCATTATTCTTATTAATCTCCTGTTCAAAACTCGCAACATTATTTTGGCTGCATGTGTAATTAGGCTTATCGGTCTATGTTCAGTACATTTCCGTGTACCCGGCTACTTAGGAATTGGTACCATCACTGTTCTTACAAAATCTTGAGGCCATTCACCAGTGAGATATATTTTGTTACACATGTTAACAATTTCCTGCACTCTCTCTTCATTCAAGCACTTGAAAAATTCAATAGGGATCTCATCCATCCCTGTTGCCTTCCCTTTTCTCATTTCTTCAATTGCTTTTTCTACTTCCCTCTTCAACACTGAATAACCTCTATCTTCCGGGGGCACCATTTCTTCTGCCTCCAAGTCCAAATCCACTGGCTTCTCCTTTGAGCCATACAGGTCTTCCCAATATTCTGTCCATCTTTCTGTTATTTCTTTCCTCTCATGCATAATTCTGCCATCTATACTCTCATTTTACTCTTCATTTTCCTATTATCAGTTGTTACTGCCCTTACCTTCCTATACATCAGGTCATACTTTCTTTTCGAGGTTTTCTATGTCATCACATGCTTCCGCAAGCCACTTCTCTCTTGCCTTTTGAGTTTCCCTCTTCAATTCATTATTCAACCTTCGATACATTTCTCTTTCTTGCTCACCATTCTTATTCATATACTTCCTCCTTTCTTCCATCTTCTTCAACATCTCCTCTGTTACCCATGGCTTCTTTGCTCTGATTCCTCCATAGTATCCTATTTCTTTTTCTGCTTCACTTACTATAGAAGGATTAGATTCTAGATTAGACTATTAGGATTAGTGCCTAGATTAGGGATAAACAATTTTAAGACATAGAGCACCATTTGATAACAAGCAACACACAGCCTTGGTGTGATTTTCAACACATATGTGCAGCATTACTGATAAGGAATTTGTTGTAAGAAATTATACTTGATTAAATTAAAGAAGTCAACCCATCCAATTTATTTACAAGCACAGGTAAACACTTTAATTTCTATTGAACACCATGTATAAAATCTGTCGCTCAAGCAAACACAATGTTAAAATCCATAAAATAGTTATAATGAAGACATTCAGACACAATTAAATCTTGTAATCACACAATATAACTGGGCTTCTTAATCCAAGCAATTATAACAATTAACTAAGGATTAACATAATCACTATTTACACAATCAAAACATATTTTTCAAAAACAACTCTTTGTTGGCACAACCATAACAACTTACAATTTTAAAAAATAATAAAAACCATTGTAAACTTAAATGGAATAGACCAGTAATAAACACTTATGTTTTTGAATGACATAACAGTAACCATTTGTCACGATATGTCAAAGTAAAACCAGATGGCAACCAGATTGCCACCACAACAATTTATCCATGAGGCTTGGCTATGTTTTGTTGAGCCATTTGTGTTTGTAGCTGCTGTAACACAGAGAGCACTAGATCCTGTAGTGTCTGTAATGCAAAAAATAAAATCACATCAGGTTAGGGCCAAAAAAAATTAAACATATTCATTAGGACACAAATTCATAAAGAAGCAGTCACCTACATTATGCTATTAGCCCTCAATACTCCAGACCATAAATACTGTCAAAGGCTTAGAGATTTTTCTAAAAATTGGTAACCATTTAAGGCTAGAAATTTCAGGAACTAACCTTATCCTAACTCACAAAATGTTTATCTCATTGGTTGCAATTTACCTAAATTTGATAGTACAAAACATCAATTGAATTGTAGTATCAGAGGTGGGGTGTGATTTCATGACCTCTGATGTTATCTTTGGGATATCTTCATCACGACTTGGTGCTGTAACTGGGTCCACGAATTCACAGCTCAGGGAAAACACTTGTGTTTCTCCACTTCTAGCTGGTGGAGTTTTTTCACTACCACAGTTCCGGAGGTATGAGGGTCCAGTCCTGTGATGCCACAGAGTTAAGATGCCCTGGACTCGTGGCACTCCAGACTTCCGACAAAATCACAGGTCATGAAATTACAAACCAGCGACTCTGGACCTTAAAGTGCCATGAAGCACTTTAATTTCCAGGTATCCCGTGCAAATGTTGACTCCGAGAGATTTCTTCCCTATGATAATACTATCATAACAAACACAAGAATCAATCTTAAAGAAGAAAATTTGGCCATATAGGCAATTCTTTCAAGAGGAAATAAAGACAAACTTTTTTATTAAGTATTATTATTACTACCTGTCATTTAAGTAAATAGGTAACATGAAATAGGTACAAAATATTGAGTGTGCATAAAATGTGATCAGCATGGGTATTAATTTGTTCATATTTTCCCAAAACAATGGCATCCAAATCTTCTTGCAAAAAAGTGCATGGCCACAGCATGCTGACAGGAGGGCACTTGAGTCACTCCAGATATTTTGTCATAAAAATAGCACCAATTTCAGGGAAAAATGGCCCCACTTTTGGAAAAATTAACATCACTTTCTGCTGTACAATAAACCCACCATTGGATAGTCTCTAACTATCATCAAAGGGTAACTGACTCGGAAAAGCATGGAAAGTCATCTTCAACAACAAAAACCCATTTGAAGCCTTCACAGGAAATTGAGAGAAACATTATGCACCTCAAAGAAGAAAGAGTTACCTGTGGCTTGCAGTGCTCCTCAAGCCAACTGAAGATACAAGCCGATAGCTCAGCAAAGTTAGTCACAGAGATTGATGTGTTGAAGGACTGAAACAGCGAATCCATGATGGCCTGAAACTAGAACAGAAATTTCACAACTTATGGCATGCCGAGAAAACACTACCACATACATTAGAATACTCCCATATATAATTATTCATCACTAGAAGAGTCACCCCTGGATTCTTAACAGGAGGATAAAATTAAGATATAATATAAAACAATAAATGAAAAATAAAATAAATATAAAAAATATATATTTTTTTTAATTGCTTTTATGTAACAAAAAATGCACTATAAAGTAAAAAAAAAAACAATTTTAAAACAGTGCATGAAAGAGAAATTGGGTGATAAGCTCCTATATGAAAATTATAATGGTCTGATATAGAGAAATTGCATAAGGAGTTTCTGTATGAAAATTGTAATGCGCTGATGTAGAGAAATTGTGTGAGGAGCTTCTATAGGATAAGGACCAGTTTTTATGATGGGTTATGCGACTTAAACTAAAGCGTGGGGCGCAATTGGAATCAGTGTCAAAGAAACATATATTCAATACAGATATAATTGTAAAAGGGAATATTTATATTAAAATACTAATGTGAATTTCAATTATTATATGTTGAGTGCCGACGATGATTAATTCTAAATTAATTTTGCAAAATAAAAAGAGCCTGCAAGAGGAAAAAATAACTTAAAAAATTGATTTTCATAGGATCGTTTTGACCTGCTATAGGTTGAATCAGTAACAACTTTTGAACACCAACATTTCAAATGCATTTCTTATTGTACACGATTGAATCATGCAAAATATCAGGTCAATCATCAGAGCTCTTTTCAACATGCAAAGTAACGAAAATACTCACAGACCAACACACCAAGCACATTTTCATATATTTTATGGATGACTATCAACGAAAATTTCAAGGTAAACAGCTTATTACTTCATTCATTCCAAGGCAAAATAGAAAGGAGAATAATGCGCTTATGAGCCCATTGGAACCTCAACCATCCCTCTTGAATTCTAGGACTAGAGTTTTAAACAGGAGTTGTAAGTAGGTCTCCAGCAGTGTGCAAAATTGTGCGTAGTTAGCGATATGCTACAAATACCAATATGATACCTCACTGTAAGAATACTTGTGGCATGCTTTATGCAAATACTGTGTAATAGTTACGCAAATACAGTGTGATAGTCAATAGGTGCAAATGGACAGGAGGGGAAAAGATACCCCAGCGGCAATGTAACTAATATTTGATAATATTCAACATTTAATGAAATATGAGCCATAAAATCCCCCGCATGAATTTTCTGATCAAAGCCATTAGTCACATTACCAAATAAAAATGCTGTAGTTGAAATCAGAGGAAAATCGAGGATTCTTGCATTAAAAAAGTAATTTTTAAGCAAAAATGAAGCATACAAGAAAATTGATTGCAATAGATTAATTCTACATTCTTTCCATCAACCAAGAGTGAAAATTTCAACCAGCTATCTTCATATTCAGTGATTTAAAAAAGCAAACATTTAAACCTCTGCACTGATTTCAATGCTTTAAAAAGGTCCATTTTTGGGGGCCTGTACGAAAATGTGAATTCCATACAAACTAATGGAAAAATTTAAAATCAATTTTCATCCTTACAAATAGAAATTTACAAACAGAAATAAGCTTATGGTTAAACCAGATACAGTAGGTATTAGCATGCTAAATTTTGGCTCAATTGGTTGTCGTTTTCAGATGATTGAGTGATAGACAGACAGAGAACATATCAATTTTATATATTAGTAAGGATTAATTAAATGGAAATCATGACTAAAATATTTAACTATGCATTGCAAAACCCTATTTTTAGCAGTTTCATTCATTTTTACTTTTATAAACTTTTTATTCCCATCAATATTAATTAACCTTAATAGAAAGACTTCAGTTAGAAGTGTTGCAATGTCATTTCACACATGTAAACAGGGTCACTTGTAAACAGGGACATCAGGACTAGGTCGAAAGTTACCTCACTTTATTCTGATACCTCAGCATCATAATCAAAATATGTATATTCATGCAAAAATGATCTTTTTTCAACAGTTTAGCACTTTTTCATAATTGAAATAATACAAGCATAAATACTTTGCAACCGCCTGATTTAAAAAGCAAATGCATGCAACCACTTGATTAATAAAAACAAATATATAAAAACCACTTGATATTAAAAAACAATACATGCACATCTCACAAATAAGATATTTTAAATAAAACTGTTGTAGACATTCCTTCATACACATTTACGCTAAGCTTAAGTACATATTTCCTTTGATAGCAAATGCAAGTGCTATTAGCTAGATGTTTAAGTCTTTATAAAACTTGCCCTATCAACGCTTGAATCCAATATCCAAAAATTATATTTCAGAAAATGTTATGCCCTGGATTATTCTACAATATAGTAAACATTAGCAGTGGAAGCAGAGAAATCCACTCTGGGGTATAAGGCCAATAAAGAGAGAATAACGATTATGTGTTCTGCGAATGCTAGTGGGGAGCATAAAATGAAACTGCCGTGCATTGGAAAAGCAAAACATCCTCACTCAGTCAAAGGTACAGAAGTGAAATTTTTGCAGGTGGATTATTTTAGTAGCAAATCAGCATGGATGACAAGGAATATTTTTTAGTTCTGGTTCCAATCCGGAGGGGAGACATTTTTTTAAAAACAAAAGGCTTACCTCAAAAGGCGGTTCTTATCATCAACAATTCCCCATCACATCCCTTGACAGCGAACTGAAAAGTGCTGACAGCCTTATATTTGCTGCATTTCTCCCACCAAATGTAACTCCACTGATCCAGCCGATGGACCAAGGTGTGATAGCGACTACGAAGAGACATTACCATCAAGAACTCTTGGAGCTTCTCTTTAACGATAGTACTGACATGATTGACTTTTGGAAAAAACTGAAATTGAAAGAAGCACTTTACCTATCGGATCAAGCTAGGAAAATGGTGACGAAAATTACTATCTCTTGGTCATGGAGGAAAATTTACAGTGATTTTGATGCCCGTTTGATGGGTTTGAGGGGTTTGAAGAGGACCCAGAGAGTTTCAAATTTATTGACACCATCCAATCAATAATTGCCAGCAATCATCAGTTTCTGAGGTTAACATGGAAAATATAAATGAGTGGCTTAGTCATGACAATGAATTAGAAGAACATGAGATTCTTGATGATGATGCCGTTATCTCCGCTACCATAACTCCTAATACTAGTTCCATGTGTGCAGGTGCATGCAAAAGTGATGAAGAAACAATAGAAACAAAACTAGCTTCCCTCCAAATCGCTCTACAATCAGCAGAAAAGTAGACGGATCTTGAAAGGAAGACGACACTTCCATGCCAGACATTTTGCGAGTTAGAAAAATTAGGATGGACACTAAAAATAAAATTGCAATGCAAAATTACAAAAGAAAGTGACAAATTTTTTTTAACATCTTGTAAATATTTGCTTGAAGTCAGGATTTTTGTATTTATGTACCTGGAAACGTATTAAAGTTACTCGCAGTTTCCTGTGAGAAACTTCTATTGAGTACATAGAGGATACAATTTTTCCAGACCAAATTTATTACAGGCAGCATCAGAAGCTGTTAAAATATTTGGATAAAGAATCAATTTGTAAGCATGCCACTGCACGTGAAAAGGAGGTAAGTAGCATATGTAGCCTCATGTGTTCGGAAATAGGACTTGTCTGTGACCTTGACTTGTTTACTTCGATAGCCAGTCGCTCGCTAGGCAGAAGAGTAAGAACTCTGAGAAGTGACTCCTTATCTCCGCAGAAGAGGCATATGCTTTGTTGAGCTGTAGCTTTGGAGGAATATAACTCAAACTGTAGTCGTTCAACTTTGGGTCAGCTATCGGGACAGGCTTTATACAGGAAGTTAAAAAATGTGAGGCTAATTTCATCGATCAGCGTAGTCTCAGATTCCTTGAAATGAGCGCAATAAACAGTTTTGCAGGGCAAATAGTAGACAGGCATATAAAAACGGGACACATTGCACATCAGAGATTAAGATTCATCACTGAATTTTCCACGAAATGATAGAGCGTCTTCAATGTATGTAATCGACAGGCATAATTTTAGGTGGTGAGATGTTTTGGATGGAATGAATGATTGGCCGTAAAATGTAATGGCTGGAAAAATAGTTCAATGGAATGTGCACTAAAGACTCAAAGAAACCATGGCGCTGAAACTAAGGACAAAACTAATAAGAAAATGAACAGATAATCCATTTTTTTAATTATCCGATTGGACTTCCCCTCCATTACCATGGATAATTGGTGCTCTACTGTAGTGGATATATCAAGCCAAGTCATTTATAAACTTATGCATGAAGACTATTTTTGGTGTAGATACCATAGTCATTTTAGCACATTAGTCATTGAAAACATATGGTGTGCTAAATTCTTGTGGCTCTATTAAGTTTTCCTATTTCACCTCCTACTTTAAATCCTAAAAGCCTTCTTCTATTTACAATGCTTGCTTGCAGAATGGGTTGCTTTCTTGTGAGAGTTTATGCACTTACCACCTGTGACTTGGCCTCATCTGACACTCTCATATCAGTCTGGCCTGGCTGGTTTTGCTGTGCTTTTACGATCTGCTCATAGTTTGCTTGCATGATGCGGAGGGCAACCACCTCTTTTCTCAAAGCATTGCGTTCTTCCTCCTCCTTTCTTTTCTTCTGTAGAAGGTACTAAAAATAAACAAACACATTTATCATGAGCAAGAGAATGAATAATACAACTTTTAACACTTTTTTAAAAGTTAAATTCTCATTTTTAAGTAATTCTAAAACATTTATCATCAATCCTCATCAATTGCAGACATTGGCTTCTGGAAAAAGTCATAGAAATTATATGTGCAAAATTTTAATGAGAAAAAAATACACCAGTACTGTAAGTTGAAAGGTCTAGAGTTTGACTCTGGTTCAGGTGGATTTCTTCCAACAGCAATTGCATATAGGTATTTCATCACTGCAAATTACGTCAGAAACCAATAATTTTCAAGTACAATAGGATTGTTACAGGAAATATGTGACTCAAGGGCCCTAAGTACTTAGGAACTAAATATGCATATTTTTGGGCAGAAAAAGCACTCTTCCTATGTAAAGTCCAGAGTTTGCGAAGTAATACATTTCTTCTTTTATAATTCTTATGGACACTGGGTGAGGTGGTGTGGGAACCATTCACTGGTGCACAGATAGGATGGAAGGACAGTCTTGTATAAAAAGAAAATGGTTCAAGTTTAACTGCAGTGATATAGTGGTGTTTTGTGGTGCCCTGAGGTGCTCGAACTTAACAGAACCATATCTCAGGATTAAAAAGAGATACAAAAACGTGCAATGCGAATAATGTAACGAAAACCTCATGATGCTCCCTCCAAACCCATTTTTTTAAAAACTACACATACTCCCATTTCCATGTGTATATTTATTGCCAATTTTACTTTTCGTGCGTCAAAATCTAAATATGTTTGCTGTAAATTCTGATCTGCATAGTTACGAAACAAGAAACATTAAGAGTCTTCACTACAATTCTATAAGGACTAACAAAGCTAAGTTGGGACCACGAGAAATGGGTCTCAGAATATATAGCAAACTCCCGCAAAATTTAAAAATCATTGTATCTAATGAGTCATTTTAAATAATGTAACATATTTTCTACATGAAAAATAGTACTACTCAGTTAATGAATATCTTTTTGACAAAAAAATTGATTACTTTTTGTTGCTCTAGTAAGCAAGTATTGAAGATATGGCACTAAAATATGGTATCCATGTTGTGTGTGTATATCTTTGCTGAGACGTGTGATATTGCACTGTTTATATGTGAACTGTTGCACTATTTATATGTGAATATATGTGATTTATGTGTTTTTGTGCACCTACTTAGCTTCTTTTGAATCCTACTATTTTTTTAAACTATTGTATTTTTTAACGTGTCTTATATTTTTCTTTGTAAGATCTTTGGACAAAATAAATTATTAGTATTATTAGTCACCAACAAAATTTCACAACTGCATTTTACTTAAGAACCCCTTTGCTGACAATAAAGAGACATTTAGTTCTGAAGTACAGAGGGACCCTGGGGCAAGGGTTTCTGATGACTAACAGTGGAAATATTTTAGCATATGAATTCATATTCCAAATTGATTTTTAGGGGTGGAAAACATTATTTTTCTAAATATTGAAAAAATAAGTCTCACCCCAATGGACAGCCTATCCTAGCATTTGGGATGGTATAGCTTTTGGCTCAAAAAATCGTTTCTCTGAAGGTCTCATTCTCACATGCTGCCTTATTATATTGAAAAATCACCTGATTTGATTCCTGACCCTTATGGATTTTTTTCTATAGTTCATTTACAAGTAATCCATCTTCAGTTAGATGTAGGGATGATAGCGCACACTGAGCAGATCTTTAATGGCAATGCTACAAATCATTTTAGCACACAGTCATAATATACTTTTTATGAATGAAAAGAATAGTTAATACAACCATATCATATATGGAGGCCTTGGAATGGATCATTAATATTTATGTAAAAACCAGAAAGCAATTTTTTGAAATTTTTCTTTCATAACTGAGACAATATTGGGGCATGAATTAACCTTAGGTCAGTAGAGGAAGTACCACATTAACTCATACATCTGAGTAGAAAATGATGACAGCAATTTTATAAGATAAACTTTTGCCATGAATAAATATTCTCCGGGAAATATAATGTGTATCAAAAATGCTTAAAAAGCACACAACACTTATGTCCTTCCAGCACTTAATATGAGAATGTCTGGATATATTTCAATTCCATCGCACTTCAAAATGTGTGCATACTATAGTGCAGGTATCAACAGAGAATCCTAAATCTCAACAATAACGAATGAGTTGCATAGAGACATTTTCAAGTATAACATGAAGCACTCCTGCTCTAAGATGAGTGGTGAAAATAAGGGTGAATGAGAATTTTGACAATCAACAGTTGATAACCTTCATTAGAACATATGAAGTGCTAATTCTAAATTTTATATCATCCACCATCAAAATTTCAACACCATTTTCATTTTCCAACCTCAAGTTGATAAAACAGGCGCTTCAATTTTTTATCTCGTTTGATTGTTAAGTTTTCTCCCCAAGAAGAGCGAAAAAATTGAAACAGCGAATAAATTAATGATAAAATTGAATATTTGCTGATACAAATTTCAGCGACCATTACACAGACAACCTAAACGGAGTCTCAACTCCCTTAATACTGATATTTAATAATTATGCCTCAATACCAAATTTTGTTTCCGAAGAGGAGTTTTTTGGCCGAAGCAACAAAAAGAAACCCATGAAATAATAAATCATGCAATTTTCCACAAACAATTTACTTTTGACCTTTGTTTAAATGATGTGACATCATCTTCAGGTGAGTCACTTTTATTTGGTGGAAAATTGTATAATTAATTATTTCATTATGTATAAATTCAATTCAATTGTACAAGTATTTGCATATGTAATAGTAACATACTCATAGTAAAAACAAACTCACTTACATTGACAGAAGTTGGAAGACAATATGCCAGTACTATATTTTATGAAATATACTATGAGATATTTCTTTTCCACTTGAATTACCTGGATATAATCAATGGACTTTTGCAGAACTGTGGCCTTGCTTAGCTTGTAACCAGAACTATCAGGTTGCTGGCATGTTGGCACAAGGTCTTGAAGAGAATCATAACCTTTTTTGATGGCATCCCGACGCTTTTGTTCTGCTTGTGTGTGAGCTTCTCTTCTCCTTTCCTTGTAACTTCGGGGAGACCCTTTACCATCACTATCTTCATCATCTAATGGAAAAAAATTATTCAATATAACTCTGATTTTTTTCTTGGTTAACAAAATAAATTGAATTAAATTCAAAAAGATTAAATACAGCCTGTCACATAGATCCATGTGTTTCAACACAGGGTTTAAATATATGAGTATATATACAATATCCATATCACATCTGTGCCCATTTCAGATGGGTTCTTGTCCATGAATCCTGACGGCATGATTCAGGATTTATAGGCAAGAGGACATGTATAAAACAATGCATGCACGTAATTGAATAAAAAAATTAGGCAAGATTTTGGCAAAATAGAAGTAACTATTATGTACATTGCCAAATAAACCATAACAGAGAACCAATAAACAAATATATATATATATATATATGAAATAATGTTGAATGGGCACTGATAATAAATATTTATGAAAGAAACATGCTCCAGATGGATGTAAAATGAGCAAGGAGATGCTGACTGTCCTCCTATGTAGCAACAAAATTGGAATGGAAAAATTTTCCGTTGATCGGGAAATATAAATGCCCCAGATGCTTCAAACATGTTCAAACATTACCTTGCACATATGATTGCAACTCAAATGCCTGGATGACCACAACAATTTTTGGAAATTCCTGCGAGCACTGGATGCCAAGATGGGTGGACAAAATCATAAAATTTTGTTGCTAATTGATAACTGCACTGCACATCCAAAAGACACTGCATTTTTAAGAAATGTTAAAGTGGTGTTTTTTCCTCCAAATTGCACAAGTGTTCTTCAGCCCCTCTATCAAGGCATCATACGATGTATGAAGCACATGTATAGGAAACTACTAGTCAATGAAAGGTTGGCAAGCCTTCACAAGTCAGGAAGAAAAGTAAATATCCAGAAAGCGATGCATTTTGTGAAGTAAGCCTGGGACTCCATCAAAGCCAAGAGCATAAGAAATTGCTTTCGGACCTCTGGATTGCATCGCAGGACAAACAAGGACAATTTTGCATCGCTGAGTGATGAGGCAGTACATGAGCACACCCTTGTGGGCTGGGATCAGCTGTTCGGAGCAGGGGAGGGAATGACCTTTGACGAGTACATCGCCTGTGACGCTGACATCAAAGTCTGCAGGTTGGTTGTTGGAATTTATGTGACTATTAAAAATGAATCTTTATTTATGGAGATAATTATGTAACAAATAATTAATAACTATTCCAAACATAAATTTTTCATCTTCCTAAATTTAATTGAAAAAGTCGGTGAATCTCATTTCACATATTTTTATCTGTAGATTGATGTCAATAGATGAAGTCTATGAACAGAAAGTAAGAAGACAACAGGAAAGACGAAGCAGAGCCCGATCTCCTTAAGCATTCACAAACACAGTGGAAGTGATGGAGACATTGTGACAGATCATCACCAGTCATGAGGTCGATGAAAATTTGATGAATGCTTATATAAAAATTGACTATACTATCAAAGAATTATGGCTCAAAATGAAAGAACAAAAAACCTTGGACAGATGCTTCCAGCCCTCATAAGTTTATTAGTATTTCCCTTAAATTATGTACTTTTGTTTTCAATATTTGTAGAGAACATGCGGGAAGTTCCATTCTTGTTTTGTTACAAGCAATCAACTTTACACAATTATGTACGGGAAAGGATGTTTTTGGGCAAGCAGCTCAGATTGTTTATGTTTTCCAGTAGTTCTGACTGTCCTCACAGTACTATTATATTTGTTCATGTAAATGCTCATCAAGGTAAATACTAATATAGTATTTTCTGTGCAAACATTGTAATGTATTACAAGCAATTTTATTTTTGTATCCACGATTTCCACAAACATGAAATTCAATTGAGTGAGAAGTGGGCATTCGTGCCACGATTCAGAATCCCAGGTCCCTTCTAGAACATGCTAACGAGAGTCCGCAGTATTTCTATATTGTATGTGTTGTTATATATTCATATGGAAATATAAACGTGCGAGTTCTATATTCATATGATGCTGTTTTGATCTCAGAGAGCCAACAGGGATTACAGAAGCTCCTAGATAACTTTTGTGAATCAACAAATGAGAGAATGGAATTGAGGGTAAATGCATGCAAGACTTAAGTAGTAGTTTTTGATCAGGAGAATAACTGTGTGATGAGGGCGAATGGTGAAGTAATTGAACAAGTGGATGATTTAGTGTACTTAGGTAAGATGTTTGTGAAAGATGGATGGATAGATGAGGAGATAAAGAGACATGCGAATGCTGGAACGAAGTGGTAAATAGCATGTGGAGCATATCAAGGAATGAGTGCCTGTCTAAGGAAGCGAAAATCACCATGTGCAAAAGTGTACTTCTCTTTGCTTTATTGTATGGTAGTGAAACATGGGTATGTCAGGATAGACATAAAAGTAGACTAAACGCCGTGGGTATGAGTTATCTGAGGAGTGTTTGCGGCAAAAGTAGGATGGATAGGGTCAGGAATGAGTGGGTAATAAATGAATGTGGGTTACATGCTCCAGTAATGGACATATATGAAAGGAGTGTGCTTCGTTGATTTGACCATGTTGAGAGAATGGATGAGAGTCGAATAACAAAACAGATGTATAAGAGTGACATGAATGATGTGAGAGGTAGAGGTAGGCCGAGAAAGTTGTGGTCCAATGTGGTTAAGGAAATTCTTAAGAGGAGGAATATTATGAGTCTTAAAAACAGGAGGGTGTGTATGGGGCTAAATGAGGCAAAATAGGTTGGCAAGGATAAGTCAGTATGGAGGAAATTATTGAAGCAGAGTTAGGCGTACAAATATGTCATCATCCATTCAGCGTCCATACAGTGAGGTTGTGTGTGAGACTGTGCTCCCGTGTGCGACCAACTGTGACGAGTCCGAGTTTGCTGGCGCGGAGGGAACCCTGCGCGTTTGACCACGGCCCTGGTTACGTGGACACGTTGGGTGTGTAAGTTCAAGTATCAGAGCTTACGTGAACATGGTGTAATATCCTTCGTGGCTTATCACTATTTCGTGATGATGAATCGGAAAGGGTCCGGTCTCTCAGTGATCCGTGTACTTGCCTGTGTCCTAGCGTTTCAGCTATGCCTTTCTGCTGCATGGCGACTGAAAATTAATATGTGTAGTGTGGAATTCGTCATGGGCAGGCAAATTGTTGCTGAAAATTGCATGGTGTCCTGTAAACTACGCTTATCAGCCTTTATGCTGGTGTGCAGTGACTTCAGTCCGTTACGTTCCTCAACCGACGGTCTCTCGGTCTCGTCGCGGGTAATCCGCATCCCTGCGAGTGTCTTATTCCTCATATTACTTTGTTTGAGCACTTCTGGCGACATTGAACTAAATCCTGGTCCGGAAAATCTTAGTATTTACTACCAAAATGCTCGATCAATTAGTGGTAAGAAACTAAGTGACTTTAATATGGCACTTTCTGGCCCAGCATCGAATGTCGCTGATGTAATTTGCATTTCGGAAACATGGCTACGGCCACACATTCTGGATAGTGAAATTCTCAGTGAAAGTGACAGCTATAACGTTTTTCGTCGGGACAGAAATAGTGTTCTTGATCGTGAACGTAAAAAAGGTGGAGGGGTCCTCATTGCAGTTGCTGGTACCATCCCTGCTCGACGTCGAGAAGACCTTGAGAGTCCCTGTGAAATTGTCGTGGTTGAACTATCCTTGAGGATCACGCCACTCCTAAGACTTTTCACTGCATGTGTTTACCTGCCTCCACCACTGTCACATGGTGACCTTGATGCTCTGCATTCCTCCCTGGAGTTGCTGCAGGGTGATCTTTCTGAGCGTGACTCCCTCTTGATTCTGGGGGATTTTAACTTACGTGAAGTGTCTTGGGCGAAGGATCCTATCATTAACATCGTCCGTCCTTCGTCTCGAAATGGAAGTTTGAATGGTGACCATATAGATACCATTAATGGCTGGGTGAATGAGTTTAAGTTCAAACAATTAATTGATTTTCCTACTTGTGGTCAAAGCTTTCTAGATCCTGCCTTTCAAGCAAACGGCAGATTGGGTGTGTGTGACACAGAAGTGTTTAACCTTGGCCTTTGTTCAGATCTTTCGTCTGATCATTCCCCTATACTTTTAAATGTCAAATGTCAGCTGATCCGGTGTCAGAAGAAGTCCAAAAGGCCCCAACTGAATTGGAAGCGCATGGACATGTTAAACTTCAAATCAATCCTAGATCGATGTCCATGGATTATCCTTGACAGCGCACCTTCTGTGGACGAATGTTGCAAAATGTTCTACTCTTTGATTGATGGCTGTATTTCTGATTGCGTTCCCATACTTCAAGTAAATCCATTAAAATACCCCGTGTGGTTTGACGGTGAGTTAATTGCTGCCCTAAAATCTAAGAGCAGGGCTTTTCGCCGATGGAAACGCTCAAAAATGCAGTGTGACTATGCTGAGTTCTCACATTTTAGGGCTACCTTTAAGAGACTGCAAATTTTCAAATTTAAGTCTTATCTTAATGATATCGATGAGTCCTTAATGGAAGAACCTAAGCTTCTTTGGCGTTACTTACGTAGGAAAAGAGGTTGTCGGCGCCTACCTTCCTCTGTATTCTATGATGGGCGTATAGCTAATAATGATGAGAACATCTGTAATCTTTTTTCTGAGCACTTTTCCAGTGTGTTCAATGCGCCCATGTCCTCCAGCCAGAATATCGTAGACGACATTATATCTTCTTCTCCTATCTATCCCATGGATGTTCTGTCTAATATATCAATTACTAGGGAGGAAATTCTTAAGACGCTAATAGGGATGAAAAATAGCGTTTCTCCCGGTAGCGACCGATTACCGATTGCTATCGTGAAAACTTGTGCAAAAGAATTGAGTTTTCCTTTGTTAATATTATTTAATACAATCTTAAAGCATCATACTTTTCCTAAAATGTGGAAGAATGCAATTATTGTGCCAGTGTTTAAGACTGGAGACAAATGTAATTTAAGTAATTATAGGCCGATATCCATTTTACCGACATTTTCGAAGGTTTTCGAGAAGATTCTCAATGACAAAGTTCTCTCAAACTGTAAGGGAAACTTCTCTGAATCACAACATGGCTTTCGCCCTTGCCGATCGACTTCTACCAACTTAGCTGTACATGTTAACTCAGTGGCACACTCAATTGGAATGGGTTGTCAGATGGACTCAGTATACATTGACTTTGCTAAAGCCTTCGACAAGGTTGACCATGGTTATGTTTTATGTAAACTTAAGTGTTTTGGAATTGGTTGTAACTTGCTGAAACTTTTCCAGTCCTACTTAAGTAACAGGTCCCAAACTGTGGCTGTTGAAAGTTGCCTGTCTTCACCTGTAAACGTTACGTCTGGTGTCCCTCAGGGGTCAATTTTAGGGCCCCTGCTTTTTAATATATTTATTAATGACTTGCCTGGCTGTTTGAAATCGGAATGTCTTTTATATGCTGATGACTGTAAGGTATCAACCAGGGTCACCTCTCTTAACGAGTGTGTTATTTTACAAAATGAGTTGGATACATTTTTTAACTGGTGTGTTGAATGGAATTTATATCCTAATTTAACTAAATGTAAAATTATCACCTTTACCTTGAGGAAGAATATTATTCGTTATGACTATCACTTAAATGGTGTTCCTCTTGATCGTGTTACCTCAATTACTGACTTAGGAATCACTTTAGATAGCAAACTTTCCTTTAAACCACATATTCAGTCAATATGCTCGAAAGCTTATTGCCTTATGGGTTTTTTAAAACGAAATTGCATTCCCAATTTTTCTACTAAAACTGTTGTGCGAGCATACTGTACGATCGTCCGACCTGTTTTAGAATACGGTAGTATGATCTGGAATCCACACCATGTCACGTTAGAGAGGACACTTGAAAAAATACAGATGCGATTTGTGAAATGGCTGTGTTCTCTGGATAATGGTCCTGTCTATACAGCATCCGAATACCCCAATTTATGTAAATTTTTTACGCTCACTCCACTTGGAGTCAGAAGGAGGGTTTCAGATGCTATCTTTCTGCGTAAAATTATGATGGGTGATGTGGATTCCAGCCATCTACTTGGCTTAATCAACCTAAATGCGCCTCCAAGGAGAACTAAGCACACTCCACTCTTCAGATGCCACTTTAGTCGGGTGGATGTCTGTAAATATGAACCGCTAACTAGGATGATGCGCACGGCTAATGAATTTTTGAATAATTATAAAGATGCTGATTTTATTTCGGACCCTTTAGTGTCCCTAAAAAAGAAAATGTTCGTATTTTTTAATAGAACCTAAACAGTTGTTTTTCTTTTTCCTGATTGATTCATGTATGTATTTATTTACTTTATTGTATTTTTATTATAACACATGTAATTGGGGTTACCTGTATGTGTTAAATAAATTATTATTATTATTATGTATTCAAGAGTGAAACTTAGTGACTGTGCCTACCCAGGAAGGGAACTTCGTGATTGGTAACTATGTATAAAGAAGTGGAGATACGAGGAAGGTGAAGATTTCTGAAGAATGATTAATCTTGACTTCTTTTGTGTGATAACACAGAACATACAAAGCCAAAACTTTCCTAGGGCTGAAACTAACTAGAAAAGTACCGGCAATAGGAATTAATGTTGGTGACTATCTCTGTAGAATTTCAAAGGCATTGGCAAATGAAATAAAACAATGATTAAATCCCAACCTGTGTTATGAGCAGAGGAGGACAATGTGTGGATAGATCCAGTGCTGCTGCATCGAGAAAATGGAAATCGTTCTGTTGGGCTGGATGGTTCCAATTTGAGATCCGCATCTGCTGGTCCGACACTTGAAGAGGACCCTGAAAATGCGTGGAAATCAAAGCCATTTTCCTATGTTATGATGCACTCCTAAACGTTGGATTTATCCAAAAATCTACAACACTCAGACACCTGTAGTACCTTGCTCGAAGTTGTCTCCATACATAGACTCTGCCATTTTCACACACGTTGGTTCCTAAATACTGGAAACACAACTGCCATACACCAGAGAAAAAGCAATGGAATTATTTAGCATGAGAGACTGTAGGGAACTCATTACTAAGGAATTCCAGAATAATAATTTGGACGCCAACAGAAAATGTCACACTTAATCTATTCGAGTGTCGAAATATTAACGTTGCGTTGGAGCAATGAAGACTATTCTCTAGTGAGAATTAGGAAAATTAAACGAATCACATTAATAACCGAATAGCTAGTCCCAGAGAAGCTTGTCAAATATCCTCAGCGATTTCAATGTACAGCAAACGCTTAATTTTATTCAGTCTAAAGAATCTCTGTACCTACAAGCTTTTGGTTTCCCGAACAAAACAGGATTGCTCAGCTGGGTCGCGAAATTGGATGCATTTCATTCCTCGGCGATCTCACCTAGTCGAAGGAGAGATGTGCAACATTTGGAAAAATGTCTTTGTATTGAGTCGCAAAAGCACAAACGTACACAATGAAGTGACAGATAACACACAGCGAGTATGTTTTATCTTAGTGCGTACGTGAACATGATTCACTTCATTAGAAGCAAATCTATCGAATGATATAATCTAACGCGATAAGCATTCTGCTTCGATATATTTAATCGTCAAAAACAGTTGAAGACGTCAAGAAAAAGTTGTTTGATGAAAAAAAATTGCTAATCGAAGCAGTGTTGGTTATCTTGGTTATCGTGTTATGTCTCTGACTTAACTCATCTCATGCCAATTCGTGATGCGGCGATAGTATTGATTGGCATTCGCTAAATAAGATACGGAAATGCCATCGGTACGTAGCCTGCTAATTTGCTTCGCCGTTGTGCTGTCACTGTGATAAGGTATGTGATTGTTTACACTGATGTGGATAGTTTAGTGTTTCATGGGGTAACATACCTTAATTTTAGGATAATAATGCTAAAATGAGCTCCTGCAAGGACGAGATAGAGGCGTGCAAGGCACAACATAGTGACGGGCTAGAGTTGACAGGATCTCACTTTGCTCTGCAAGTTGCCCTACAGACAATGAAAGAGCGATGTCAGAGGTTGCAACAGAGGATCTCCAACCTAGAAGAAGAAAACTCCCGGTTGAAATCTCACCACTGTGACTGTGAGGTAGATGGTCAATGTGGAGCATCCGGTGACTCAGCTCAACAACAGCTGGAGCTACTGAAGGAACAAGTATCACAACTAACCAGGCAAAAGTCACAACTGTCTCATCAAATAATAATGGTCGTTACGGAAAACAAGCAATTGTGGAACCGGTTGTCGCACATGACGAAAGTTAACAAGTCTCTCGGGGGGCATTTATCAAAAATATCTGATACTCTGAATCAGCACACTTCAGGGTCTCTCCATAATTCCCCAAAGAAGTCCAAAGGAGGGGATATGAAACGTATGTCTCAGAGAAGTGACTCCACGTCTGCATCCTCGAGAAATCTGAACGAGACCAATGCGTTAAGAAAAGCAGGTTCTGAGCAAAATCCACTTATTGGTTTTCATTTAAAATATGTCTTATTTGTAGATGATCTTTTTAAATTTCTAATGGCCGATTTCATTTCAGAGCAAATCGACGGCAGTTTGGAGGAAATATCACTGAAGCTACTGAATAGTATTCAGCAGGAGAAAAATGAATTAGAGCAGCAATATGCACAGGTGAGTGTTTAACCTACGTTGCTATTTTTTTATTCAGAGAAAGTCCTGATTGACGCTGCCTACCTTTCATAAACATATGTTTTGAGCGCTAAACAATGACAGTGTTCTTAGACGGGATGCAATTTCCAATGTAACTAACATTAGGAGTTTTGTACAATTGTTTCGATATGTAATTCATGTTGTAGTTTAGAAATTATGTACCTACTAATCATCATGTGAGTTACATCACTATTTTTAAGTAGGTTCTGTGAAATTCCCGTTGACATTTGGGGCATTACTTGCTTTTACTTTCCTCTGACCTTGCAAATGATCTTTACTTTCACTCTATGAAGTCACTGAAGCCGCCAACCTTACCTGGAGGTGTCTGTATCCCCATATTTTACTTCCTTTACACCTCTTGTCCAACAGCCTCCATTCCACCACAGCCTGATAGTGTTCTCTTTTCTTCATGTGCCATCCATCCTCTTTCTTCTAACCTTGCTCTGCTTTTTTTGTTCACACCACTAACTTGAAAAGCTCTTTATAATCCTCCATTTTCCCAAATTTCTTTCTTCATTCAAGCCTTCCTAACTCTCTTTTCATGCTACTTCTCTTCCTGAAAGACCAAATTTCTGAACTACCCCTCCTTAATAGAGTTCTTTTCGAATATTTCTTCTCTCTTTTGACTCATATTTTAGTTGTATTATTTTTTTCTATTTATTTACTTGCCATGAATCCCTGTTTCCCCTAAAAAACTAACTAAGTAGTTGTAATTTTTTTTCTCTTGCTTTATGGCCTGAGAAATTGATTTTTGCCATGCCTCCCATCAGTGAAAATTTTAATTGCTGAAAAATAACTGCATACCATTAGCTGGCTTGCTTCCTAACATTTGGTCACCTGCAAATCACACTGTTTGCTGTCAACCTATATTCATTCTTCTAGACGTTCCAACTACCATCTGCACATAATTGATTATAATCTGATAATAATCGATCATCAGTGTGGTTACCTGTGAGCCACAACAATTTGTGGTGGGGAATATTTGTGGTAATGGACAATCCTGCATTTCTTCCCAGCCTGTCACTATCTATATTGATTTTCATCGACTGTTTTCACTTGCAATGTTCTGGGACATTAATAGGTTTCATATAAAATTCCTAATTTTCTGGAAAAATTCTTAATTTCTTTTGTACCTTCATCAACTTCTCATTTGTCGGCCCCGGTGGCGGCGGGGTAAAGTCCTCGCCTGCCAACCCTAGGGTCGCGGGTTCGAGTCCCGCCTGGGTAAAATATTTTCTGCCCAGGACATGGGTGTCTGTGTCTCGTACGTTGTTACTGTTATTCACCCGACGTAAATTGGCCAATTGTGCTGTATTCGGGGTAGTGAAGATAAATAAATAAATAAATTACTCAATGGCCATTATTATTCATTTCAAATATCTTTGCGACTGGCCTTCGTGTGTGCCCGTTAAGGTTCAAGTGGCGTCACGGTAGGAGTTGGAGCTTTCGATACCAGGGAAGTGGAGTGAGAGAGAGGTGGACGTTGCCATGTTTACTCAAAAGACTTTGTACCAGCATGTAAACAAAAGACCGCGTCTTGGTAGCATTCCGCAAGCCAACACGAGGCCATTTGCTATAGGCAAGAGTCCCAGCCTGAGCTGTCCATGGGTGGCCATGCAGAGTGTCCCTGGAGGAGGCCCTGCAGAGTAGCGCAGTGGAAGCGTGCTGGGCCCATAACCCAGAGGTCCATGGATCGAAACCACACTCTGCTACCATTTGAGACGCATGGGGGAAGAGGGTTGTTGGTAGAAACGTCAAAAAAGATAATTACTAAGAAAAAAGGCACCAGTTTTATTTAAACATAATACAAAGCAAACAATGGGGGCGATAGAGACCGAGGAGATAGGGACAATGGGCAGGAAGGATATGTGAGGCATGGGCGGTACCTGTGCGAGTGAAGATCCGGTGATCTGCTGGAAGCAGCGTCGATTCGTCTCCCTTTCTTAATGGACTCCACGTCGTCCTCACACGAGGAGTACGTCCCAAAAAATCAGCCGGGGGCAGGGTCGCATGTCCCTTTTATATCTAGCCTCACAAGGCTAGCCCCACAAGGCAGTACAAGGCAGTCCCGTTTGACAGGCAGGGTGCCTGTGTTCAAAGCGGTGGCGGTGGAATCCACCCGCACTCTGCACTCTCCCATTTCTTAGCGAGAGGAGAGGGCCATGACGTCATGGATGGCTCAAGCAGGCGCCACGGTCGAAGGGATTAACTCCTTTATGTCCCTTTCACTACCCACATTGACTCATTATCTCGACCAGTCTCAAAGGTCAGAGATAGGATCATAAGTGATGTTTCGGTCGGTGACTCAGAAGTGGACTCTTGAAAACAAAAATCTAAACCTTTATTGGTTATATTATCGTATAAAACAAAAGTCCCACCTATTTTCTGTGAATCAAGCCGATTAAAATGAGTCCGAACACCAAGTAATTTCGTTGATTTTTGCCTATTTTCGCGATTTTGGGAATGTGAAGGAAAGACAGTGGGGTGATGGAGAAAAGGAGGAAAGGAATTAGGTTAATGAGAAAATGAGGGCAAAAGGTTAGAGCTAAGTAAGATCACCATGGCACACCAAGCAAACGAAGGCAATGTACATTTGGCAACACAGGTAACTGACTCGTGAAGCGTACACAACGGAGGTCTGAGAGCAGCTGAATTTCCGAGAGGCTACGCTCCGCCTACTGCATTCTGGTTGGTTTTCGCAGAGTCATGTGCCCTCTACCCTCACCCCCACAAAACTTAGGTCTACCTCTCAGTCGCAAAGATATTTGAACAGAATATTAGTGATACCGATTGAGATAGATAGGGCACTTTCCATGTTGGCCAATGCTAGAAGCTGAAGCCACTCACCACCTTCATGAACCCTCATAATTGTTTTGCACTTGTGGACTATTGCACTAATTTTGCTGCTGTACCATGTTTTACTTACTGGAAGTCAGCATGCAACAATGTTGGTCCTCCTTACATGTTTTATTTATTTCTATTAAAAACATCCACATTCCCAATGAAAACTGTCAGAAAATTGGGTAGAATCCATGACACTAATCAGCCAGTATATGTCTCAAGTGTTACTTGCCTTGAATGTCAAACAAATGGTTGATATTCTTGCTTTACAACTGCTAATTCCTCCTTTCCGTTTTGCTATCCATTGGAAAGCAAGTAAAGAGCAGGGTTAAACAACATGGTTGTTACTTCAGTTCAGGCTTCACTCTGATGACATAGTGCCCTCTCCATATACCTCGATGGTGATACCCCATATTCCTTTCTATTAATGTTGTCATTTCACTATTTGTCAAGCATTTCCACCCTTCTATTTTTCCCCAAATTCAACAGTTACTGCTTGGTATGATTATTAATATTATTATCATGTAGTAGTCCCTTAAAGGTGCATTTCTCTTCATGGGGATGGTAATCAACTGACCGTGTACCCTTGGAAATTCAGACATAAACTCTTGCTATAAATGCCCCTCCCCTACTGCTCAAACTCATTACTATTTCTATTGAAATAGTATAATTTCTTGTTGCCATACTAACTGTGATGCCCATCAACACATTTTCAATCTCTATCAAAAATCCACGAGCTCAAGTTGCACCTATTTTTGTTGTATTTGTATAGTAAAATAAGCTCATTGGCTATGTATTTTTGCCTCAATTTTTTTGGAAAATTCTCATATTGTCTCAATTCTCTGCCTATTATAATATTCCTACCCCATCCGTCTTGTTTGCATCAATGCCTCTTCTTTTTTTACCTGCTAATGATTCTCTCTCTTGGCTGCCAAGTATACTTACTTTAACTGTTACCAGAGGTTATTGACCACTCTTTTTTTAAATTTATTTGTTTAATAAGTTTATAGTTCACCACCATAACAACATGGTAAACTATTACACAGTTCAATACAAAACACAATAACAACAGTCAAGGCTGGCTGAATATTACGTAATAGTCTTGATAACATGAGTGATCATTTTCCGTTGGACTGATTTTACACTTTTGATAACAATAACTGTATATCCTTCCTAAAATTTTCTTTTAACATGCTAGTATTCTGTTCTTTACAAAAGGTATTGTAGGTAATACATATTCTATTCAATGGTGCATTCTTACAATAATTTCTATTTACATCTCATACATAAAAAGTTCATTTAAGTCTCCCTTTCTTTGGTGGGACTATAAAATTTAATTTACCAACTAATTCCATACAATGGCCTTTGTTAATAATATCATACAAAAATAGGAAGTCATTTATAATTCTTCTTTCACTAAGACTCTGAAATTTAATCTCTAGTAACATATCTTTGTAATGTACAAAGTTTTCAAACAGGATAAAAATTGTGGCATACGTAGTACAATTGTCTCAAAAACCTTTTTTGGACACTCTTGATCATTATATCTAATTTCTTTAATTGGGGGTTCCAAACAGAACAATATTCCAGTTTACTTCTCACGTATGACAACTACAAAACTTTCAGCACTTTTTCATCAGCAAAATTTTTCGAAATTCGGTACAAAAATCCTTGCAATGTATAAGCAGAATTCTTGACTCCTATCAATTTATAAACAGAACTAATTTATAAGAAAAACTCTTGACCTTGTACTACTGTTTCAACCATTTTAATTTGCCTTATTATATATACATGAATTTTGGTACCTCGAGTTTGCTATCGTATATTCTTTATATGCACGAATATCTTTAAGTCACCTTTTTCTGAATTTTTTTGCCAGTGCAACTAAGTAGACATTTTATTCACTATCTGCCTCCATCCATGTAAAATATTTATCCACAGGCAATGATTCCACGTTGTTAATTTATATGCTCTAACATTTTTGTGGAAACTTAACATTAAGTATCTTGAATGTCACTTTTGGTCTATGGGTAGGTGAGAATGTAATTAATTAAAGTTGTCATTTCAATTTCAGATGGTGGAAATTAATAATGATACGTCACCCTCTTTTAACTTGAATACAATGGGCCTTTCATTCATATATGAAGATGAGAACCATGCAGTGAAGTTGATCAAAGAAAACTGCCAAGACTTGGAAAAGATGAAGCAAGCTTTGCTGGATCAACAGAGTGCTTTGAAAAGTGCTATATCGAAAGTTACAAATTTAAAAGAAGGTACAGTTGATGCTCTCTTTCTTACGTATCTACATTTCAACTGTTTTCTTAATATTCTGAATTTGAGGGTTGAGTGTTCTGAATCTGCTATTTCAAGATCAGGCTATTTCACAGCTCAGAATTGACTTGCCTTTTAGAGTGAAATATCATTGGATGTAAAAATTTAATGAATTTGGTCTCTTTACCATGAAAAAAATATCATCTTTCTAATGATATGACATTATTAGCCTCTTATTTCACTATTCTATAAGACTTGTGCATATGTGTATATAAGGGTGATACAGCC
The DNA here is from genome assembly GCA_963169105.1 of Ceriagrion tenellum. Lineage (NCBI taxonomy): Eukaryota > Metazoa > Arthropoda > Insecta > Odonata > Coenagrionidae > Ceriagrion > Ceriagrion tenellum. The sequence continues at coordinate 128,603,732 of OY720632.1, read as the reverse complement.
GTAAGTGATGTAAGTTGTTAAGTTTATTTTGATAGTTTCTACTTAATTGGTATTTTTTCCTCATAAGTTGTTCATGAAATCATTAGAAATGCCGATTGCAAAAGAAATCCTGATCATTATTTGTGGAAATATATTAATGAAAGAGTGCTTTATGTAGTTTTTGTAGTAACTAAAGAGTACTTTGAGTAAAGGAGAGAAAATCTCCAAAAGCCGTAAACAATTGACTACGGATGAAGAATAGTGAAATAGAGGATTAGTATAGTGAAATTAGAGGATTCAATTGTTTACGGCTTTTGGAGATTTTCTCTTTTTTATTTCATTGTCTAGCCATAAGAAGCTCTCCCCATCTTCGTGATGGCTTTCCATACTTTGAGTAGTTTGTGAGGATGACCTTCTACAAAGTTAAAGCATCAAGTTTCACTTAAATTGTTTTCCTTCAGAAAAATTTGCTCAAATGACATTGGTAGTTCTCTTCCTGTTTGTTCCTGGTATTTTTTTTAAATGAACAGTATTTTGCATGTCATTAAGCATGTGGATTAAATCTTTCTGACCTAAGTCCAAAATTCTTGCCGTGCACTCAAGGTTTGGCCAAATGAGATTGAGGTAAGATTTTTTTTTTACCTTTTTGTTGTAGCACCTTTCATAGACTATCTTGATGATGCCCAATCTCTTCATGGCAATCTCAAACACTGTAAGTTCCTACAGATTTTTATATACATTTGGTTTGAAGTTATAGTGATGCCCAGAGATGTTTGTCTACATATGCTACCACCATATTAGGTATTTAACATTGACAAGATGTCTTTGATGCAAAATTTGTTTCCTCTTCATGAAATTTATGTTATGGATTTCAGTAATTTTCATCATTAAAAATTGGCCTTTTTAGGTGGGATGTTACACTCAATTTTAATGAATGTGTCTTTAAATGCTTTATTTCCACGAACTCATCACACCAAAAAATTTTCTATAATTTTGGTATAATAACTGTGAAATTTCGTTGGGGATGTTGTGCTGACGACTTCAGTCTTGCCAGATAAATACCCTTCTGAGCCCTACAGGCCTACACAGGGCTGTTTATTGAAAGCTGGTCAGGTAATATTATGAGGGACCACTTTGACTCCTGTCCTCTTTAGGCAACCCTCCATCCCATCCAAATACTGCTACTGGCTACACTCTGGTAGGTATGGTGACTGGTCTAAGTTTCCTCTCGGCAGATGCATTATCCCAAGAGAAACTTTCATGTAATCATTGTTACTTTGGTACTTGTAAATGTAATTTCTGTTTGAGGCTTTTGCAGCGCTGGATTGCAGTTCTCTCCATTGTTTTCGGGTTAGCTGCGTCAAGTTTTATTCAGATGACGTTTCATGTGGCCAGCATAGGCCACGAAACGTCATCTGAATAAAACTTGATGCAGCTAACCCGAAAACAATGGAGAGAACTGTAAATGTAATTGTTTAAATAACCATTTTACTCTCAAAACATGATCTATGTAACGAATAATATTTTTAATGGTCAGAAAAATCTTAATTCTCTTCGCATGATTTCATGTGGAAAAGTTCAACTTGGTAGTCAGAACTACCTCTTGGAATGGGTCTTTTTTGTCTTCAGAGGGGTGTTATTTTATTTTGCAATTGCATTTTTTTGTATCTTAAGCTTGATTTTTTAAAAGTTTTATTTGATGTTGAGTTTTTAACATGGTCTCTTTCCAACCTCCAGTATTCCTGCATTTTTGTAATTAAGTACTTTCATGGAACCTGAATTACATGGAAACGAAATAAAGAATAAGTAAAAATACATTATTGGTATTTAATGAAAATTTGCTCCCATATGTGAGTGAATGGTAGTACCCAATAAAAGGGAAGAGAAACTTGAGTTGATTCGGGATGCTTCTGTCATGTATGGCTAGTGGTATACCAGTGGTCCATTTCTAGTTATGTGTACTATCTTAAAAGTTATTGTCACAGAATTGTATGATGCTTTGAAGTCTGTCTTGTTTGGATGTTTCATCCCCTAGGATATTTTTGTTCTTAAATGTAATGCCCCTGCAGTTTATTTGTTCATAGTTAAGTACATATTTTCCAGAGGTAGGTCATGGGTAGCACCAGAGGAGTACTGCAGCATTAATTTGTTACAACCATTGGCTTTTGATTTTTCTTTGCAGCTCAGACTAAGAGCTTCTGCCAACATTGCCTTGCAAAACATGGGAAGTGGAAGGAAAGTGATGCGTTAAATGAAGATGGTGCTAATGACAACACTTTGAAACTCAATGATGGAGATCTAAAATTCAAGGATCAATGGACTGGAGACATAACTGCTGATAAGCTGGACAATCCACATTCAGCCAGTCAGAAAGAAACCACAACTGCTGCTGTCAAAGAGCAAGTGCACACCTGTCCTATGTGTGGAATGAAGTGGGCTCATTCTACTCCTTTTGAAGTGTTTCAGAAGCATGTGACAGATCATTTTCCTCCTGATAATGATGACTGGGCTTCAATTGGGAATGACTTGGATATGTTGACGTAGCAAATTTTTGTCTAGTATTCTAATTCAAAACATGTATATACTTGTAAATGGTGTACATTGTGTAAGCCCTGGAGATATGTTGGTCAAAATCTTATTTTTGTCATTTGTATCCTCCATGAATTCTTCTGTTGCAAAATTGCATGACTAGAGGAGAAATTTTATCTTCAGCATATCTGAGCCTCCTCTCTGATGGGTTTCATCTGTATTCTTTATTGTATACTTGTCCAAAGTTTCATTAGCCAACAGATTGTCAATGTTCCTATTATAAATTACTTTTTACCTTTGTGACTATTCTTCAAATTGTGGCTAGTGAAGCTGTAACATAAACCTGATTAGGTTTCAGGCAAGGAAACCAAAGATAATGGGATTGTTTTAAACAATATTACAATTATGGATGCAAATTTGTATTAATTCACGCAGGGCTAATATTTGAAGCTAAGGAATTGGGATGTGTTGCACCAAACATGGCTATCATTTCATTTATTTTTGTGTAATTGGCAACTCTCCATGGCCCTTGCTGTTGGTTTAAGCTTATGTAAAGGTACTTATCAGCCAAGTTTGAGGCTGCACAGTTACGGGTGGTCAACCATGCCCCTAAGTTAATCGATTGATTGATTGATCGATTTTGGTAATAATGATGTTAATATTCTATTGATAAAAATTGTGGAAGTAAGTTGAAAAATGTGAGGGATAATTGCAAAGAAAATGATAGGTGTAATTCTCCTACATCAAGGTTGTATTTGATTTGCTACTTGGTGAATTTCTACCCTCTGGCAGTCCCCATTTTCTTTCCTTTTTTGGTTATATTTTTTGCCAAATTAAAGATATTCAGATGCTCATGGTGTACATAGGTCTCCTTATTGCTATGTATATAATAGAACATTCCTCTTTGAAGTTAAGAATTTTGCCTTAAGGAAGCCAGGCAATGACTGAAACTTTGATATATTGATAGAGAGAAGGCCTATTTTGACAACAGTTTGTATATATTTAGTATTTTTGGAATTGAATTTATCTTGAAGTTATTAATGTATCAGAAGATGAGGAAATAAAGTGTTATGAAGAGATATAATTTTTGTTGAAAGTTGGTGCAATCCTTAACCCTTTCAAGATTTCGGAATTCACCCCTATGAATGTCCACTGAACTGCGTACCAAGAGAGTCTTCCTTCCTCTCTGTACAGACCATTTTTGTACACCATTCATGGAGAGAGTTCTCGCAGGTATACACTCACACTCAGCTCCAACCTTCTTCGACCCCTCCCAGTGGGGGCCTTGCCATTATCTCCGACTCCAGGGCAGTTAAGCTCAACCCTTCGCTGATTTTCAACCTTCCCAGCGGCATGGGTTCACGGTCAACTATTTGTTTATTAAATGGTTTTAATACATTTATATTTGTTGCTTGCTCTCAAACTGTTGACTTTGAAATGAATTCCTTGTTTTTTACAGTGTATTTACAAATTTTAAATGAAACTCTAAAAATCGAAATTAACAGATTTAATGCATAAACGAATTCCAATGCAAAAATATGTGCTCCTGAAATACCCTTTTTTGATTCCCAATATGCCCTCGACAAACCGCATTAACTGTATATTTCCTTGAAATGCTTTAACTGAGATAAAAATTTCTTTCTCAGAAAAGCACATCATCTATCACAGCTATGACCTCCATTGTATCGTTTGGGAAATTCGCACTACCACGGGTATACAATACTCCTGTGGAGCTTCTCTGGAATTGCATCCATCGGTATAATTATGTTTTTCCCAGAATAACTTGTTCTCATACGTATCTCCAAAATACTATTCGAAAAAAAGTTTCTCTTCAGTTCTGTCTCAGTCTTTAGAGGCTTCGGAAGTTTCGAAAAAAATTGCCTACAAGGAGGTGTGCAGTAAGAGTGGTAAAAGATGCAAGACACAATATATGTGACACTGGACTTATGTGTGTGTGGACTGTGGATATGGACTGGACAGAAAAACTAACAGTTTTTCTGAGTTTGAAATATCTTGAGAAAAACTATTAGTTTTTCTGAGTGTGAAATGGAGGAAGTATATAATTTCACAAAAATATTCGCAATCTTGAAAAATGTAAAAAAATTTAAAAAAGTAAAAAATATAAAATAAAAATATTGTTAACCTCACTAATGCCGGTTCAAAGCCTGGATATGAAAGAAGATGTGAAATATTATTTTATGGTGACAACTCAGGAAAAATAAACATTTTATAAAATCAATCGAAAGAATATTTGAGCGAAGTTCAAAACATACTAGAAAAAATGAGATAACAAAATATTCTGGTTATGCATTATCAAACGTTGGTATGATATTTATCTTGAAATCAAGATGTCAGTTAATACTGATGGTAGGATTTCATTTAAAATTTGTAAGCGCTCACCTTAAAACAATGAGTTCAATACTGATTTTATACTTTTTGAGAAAGCAATAAATATTTATTTAGCAAAATCACTGAATAAACAATCATATGACCGTGCTCCCTAGCCACAAAGATGGTGCTAATACGACGAAGGGTCCAGGTACCTGCTCCCGGATTCAGAGGGAAAGGCCTGACCCCCGCTGTGTTGGGTCCCGAAATGAAGAAGCGGAGTACCCGTGAGTGCTAGAAAGGGGGGAAAGCATATTGATGGATATATACGACGTTTGTTCGATTGCATAGGAAAATCTCAGTCGGATACTTACGGCGTTCGTCTCCCAGGTCAGGAAACCTACTGCCGTATATTTCCGGCATTTGTAGCGAAAGGGTTAAAATGTATCTAATCAGGAAAATTTAGTTATTGTCGATTTTTGTAACCAGAGATCCCCTAGGAACTCACCCACTCCGTTTTCTGCAATATTTCTACGGCACCTGCGTCTTCGCCAAACTTGGCCATCACTTTGTACACCACTGAAAGAAGAATTAACCCATGGTAGTTTTCATTTACAGCCTTATCTCTTTTATAATAACACTAGTGCACCACTGAGAAAATCAGAGGGTGTTTAATACAACAATGTAATATAAAGTAAATTACCTGTTATGTTGAATGTAAATGCAAGGATTAACACGTAAAAGCAAAGAATAAGTAACTAGACAATATTTGTGGTGTGTTCACTTCCCAAGTCTGAAAAAATACCAGCAAGAAAACAGTTTGACATTGAAATCTCTTCTTGTGATAGATAATGCATCTCTTCATCCTCTAGGCTTGGCAGACAAATTTGTGGAGGAGTTTGTTTTCATCTCTGTGAAGTTTCTGCCTCCCAACATGACTTTCCAAATCCAGTCCATGGATCAGTAGGTGACTTTCTACTTCAAGAAGTTCTACATCAAAGTAATTATTTGGAGTGTTAGGTAACCTATATCCCAGACTTAACTCAAAAGAAGTTTCCCATTTTGATTTCATTCATATTTGGCAGAATTTTAGAACAGCACAGTAAAACTACACATGCAAAATTTACTTGGCCACGAAGCCAAGATATTCACTTCTAAAGGCCTAGTTACATGATAGATTAACCTATACCTGTTCATGTATGAATGCAAGAACCAAATACAGCAGGTTCTTTTTTCCTGTTCATGCATTTGAACAAGTTGGTGTGGTTACACAGTGAATTTTCGCGTTCATTCATTCTCACATTAACTTGTATGGGTTAATGTATCATGTAACCAGGACTTAAAATTATGCCATCCGCTCATTTTGGAAACTGGGCTACTTTGTTCACAGGCCTGTAGTAAGGTGAACAGAGTGATAGTGAGCAGCTAGGTGGGCCATATACTACCAGTATTTTGGAAGCGAATATCTCAGCTCACAAGGCATCAATGGATGGGAAATTTTACTGTGTGTGTGAAAGTGTGAAATGCTCATCCATAGCAAGGAAAGTGTAGAGGTAGAGTTGGGTTTTGGCAATTCCATTTCTTAAAAGGAAAATTCAGGAACAGCAGGAGAAGAGAATAGTGGAGGATGTCTTCAAAAGAAGATAGAATAGATGCTCGTACTTTGATCCCCAAAGTTGTGTAGAATAAGGCTAGGTAGAAAGTTTTACAGAACAATATAAAACTAATAGAGCTTATTCAATGCATATGAGGATTGTTGTAGCTGCAAGAGCAGCAAACTCTATACTGGGTTGTAGCCACAATAAAGAATTAATACCCATATTTCTTACAATAATAGGACTTCTTCATTCTTATTGAAAATTTCCCTAGCATTGGATACTTAAATAAGCCCCAAAATATTTGCTCATTGTAGGTAAATGGTCATTGCATGCTGAAATAAACTAATCCTAAAATGGGACAAAGCATCAATTGTCACCAGGCATAAGACTATTTTGTCTATAGGATGAGCATGGTTACCAACCATTGGCATTAATATTTCCCTGGCAGAGTCTGGTAGGTCAAAATCAACATATGTACCACTCTTCATGACACATTAGGGCAGGAGATGCTATGACTCAGAGAATTAAGAATGGCTAGAATTGAGAACAAGAATCCATACTTAAAGGGAAATTACAAAAAGGGAAAGTGATAGAGTGCTTGAGTGTCTCCTGTGTACATTTTAGTCAACATGGGATGGGAAGAATGATAAGATGGTGAAATCCACCAAACTTGTAGCCCTCACTATTTGTCAGCAAATGTCACTCAAGACCTTTAGCCTAAATGAAGTGTGAAATGCTCATCCATAGCAAGGAAAGTGGAGAGGTAGAGTTGGGTTTTGGCAATTCCATTTCTTAAAAGACTTAATTTAATAGAATGAAGAGACACCATATAAGTAATGCTGCTAGAGTATGGTTCTGACAAAAAACACCACAATCATGCAGCAAACATCCAATAGGTAAAAGAGATAAAAAAATCACCTATTGTAGCATGTTTTAATTACCAAAACAACACTTTTACAAAACTTAAGAATAATTGAAACTACAATATCAAACATCAAAATTACGTATTCAACCTAGATTAGTAGGTTTTACATCACTAACTTCAGGCAATGGTGACTTCTCCACAGACTTTTGCAGGAGATTTTGACTAAACCATGATGGTCTTGGCCTTTTCAATTCTACAACACGTTTCCCCTATAAAAATATAAAAATATCAAGTCACATCATTGAAAGGCATTATTCCCTGCTAAGTTTATATCATATGTATATTTGAATGTGATGAATCATCAATTGCTCCATTAACCTTTATCCAGGCGTGCAGGCTGTAGTTTACTGCCTCATTCATAAAAGCGCATTCAACTTTTGCATGATAGTATGCAGGAAGTTGAGAGGGACGTGTATTCTCCAGTTACACATTATGACATGAATATGATTTACAATAAAGAATAGAACAAAAAATGCTGATAAACAAAAAGGAGGAAAATTACTGCAGCGCGTCCACTGATGCTACGAAAAGAAGGCACGCCCTGATGAAGGTTAAATAATTGATGAAGATACCTTTCAAAGACCTTAAAATTGTTAAAGAAAATAACAATATTTTCTTTCAAAATACTTAGCCACACATAATATAGGTTAGATAGAAGTTTCTCATCACTGGAGTAAGTTAGCACAAAAATGGTTACATATTTTTCCCACAGGACTAAAGTCTTGCTGTCTGCAAGATAATCCTGAGAGAATTGTAAGTCAAAAGAAAATAAAATCAATTGCCAGCTTATGTTTATTGATTCTTTCTTGATGAATTTCCACACGTCAAGAATATGAAATAGAAAACTACTATTTGGCCAAAATACACTCTTCTCCTTCACAGTGACTAAGGCAATTGCATTTTAATGTTTGATGAGTGCTTTTCTGTGAAAAAATATAAAATGCTAAAAAAATATCGCCAAGGTATTATTCAAGGTTCTTGGTATTATTATACATTAATAGTAAAAATTGGAATACATCAAAATATATAACCCCCTATACAATAAAAACTTACAAAGGATAAACAAACTGTAAAACTATTAGTTTCATCACCAAGGTACTCTCATGATGAGTAAAATAGCTTCAATAATAGAAACTCTTGACTCAGCCTACACAACTGAAGGCACTTATTAACTGTGTGGAAATCAAAAAGGTACATACTCATAACCCCTTTTCATGAGATCCAGATTTCATCATCTTTCTTATAACTATAAATGGCCCATTCTCCGGGAGAAATTGCAAGCATTTATGAAGGAGTACATACATTTCTGGTACTTTAAATATTGGACCACACAAAAGAAAATTTCAAAGTGCGATTCCCATGACAATTACTGAAAATAACATCATCACACCCAGAGTGATTAAGAATGGAGTCATACTCATGATAGAAAAGGCGTTCCACAATGCAGAAAGTAAAAATTATAGTAAAGTGTATTGAGTGTATCTGGAACTTAAACGATATTATAAAAAATGTGGAAAAATGAACACTCATGCATTATTGTAATCGTAGTTATGTATATACTTTGTTCAGAAAGGAAAAAAAAACAATTTCATCGACCTTAACCAAATACAATGCTTTATGTAATTGAAATCTCAAACATTTACTTGAGTCAAATTCAGAAATATGAGTCATGGCTTACATATAGTAATCAAGCAAAAATGCGTGAGTGTGGAGGAATATATACTTAACAGAGGGAATGTAATGTGAGAGCAGAATTAGCTTTACAGGACTATCACAGAGATTTAATATTCTTCATAGAGCCTAACCCAAGAGAAAAAGGATTCATAAAAAATGTAAGCAACATGGAGGCATGAGGCACTGAGGAATCAACGCAAATAAAATTTCAGTCGGCATGGAAAGCACTACGACACTGTCTCACCTCCCAATAATCTGAAGGATGTTGTTCTCTCTCCCCCTCATAAAGGACAACCACATCTTTCTCAACTGGAGCCAGTCCCAGGCTATCTTGAATAGCTGCTTGAATGGCCTCGGTTTCTTGCTTCACTTTGGCATAACAATTTGCTGAAAGAAAGAGTTAGGAATTAAACCAATGAGCTATCATGTCCAGCGGAATGCTTGAAAACGAAACGGACCAGAAACTCACGGCAAAGAACATTTTCTTCGTGATAATGTCCACAAGTATCACAGACTCGAAGGCTGTGCTTTGGCACTAATATCTTGAGTCGGTAGAATGGGTCGCCAAATTTTCGCATCAGACGCTTTTCCACCGTTCTACGATTCTTTGGAACGGCCCATAATATTCCGTTTTCGAATATTTCATTATTGATACTTTTTTCATAGTTGTTGGGCGAAAGTTCAAAATTAGGTGCTCCACTAATAGCAACTATAGATATAAAAATGAAACAAAAATCCACAATTAAAAACCAAAATATTCCCTTAGTTCCATTCCACCGGTAATAAATACACATATATCGGTCAGTTTAGAGATATTCAATTCTATTAAGATTTAAAATAAAATTAGGTTACTTTGAGGTTGGAAGCCGCGAAATGAAGATGATAACTTAGCTTCCACTGCTGTAATATATTCACTTAGCAGACGCACGAGAGGTCTCAATAAGGCCGCCATCTTATTAATACCATTCATTTGTTTTTTGTAGTACGCAATTCTCCGTAAAGCGCTATGGCCGTGTCTATGTTATGGCTTGGCGACCCAGGATGTTCATCAGTCTTGAATATGGCGTGTATCAGTACGGGTAGACTATGTGCAAGAGTGGAGAGGTTCTGTCAATTTGGTCACAGCATTCAAGTTCGTAAAAAAGCACCAGTTGGATCCACAAAGTTGATACAATTTGGTTTTCAGCCAAGCTCTCGAGCGCTTACCCAAGGGTGCCAGGTACGTTGCACACTATACTTTTCTAGTGATAATATTCCGAAAAACATGGAAAAATACCTTTCAAAGACTTTTTCCTTGTGTGGAATGACATCCCCAGTGTTCACCGCCAAAATTTGTGGATGGATTTCTGTAATTGCATTTGAAAGCTACGCATTGTAGTGGTGCTTGCCCTTGATGCTCGTGCAAGGATAATGAACATTATTTTACTCCAGTTCGAGTGAAGTGCGTCGGTATTCTGTGTACAGGCGAAGAATACACATAGGGCCGTGGTCAACATAGTTTTTTCGTGATAATCTCCTCGGTTACGATTTTTCTCCTTATTATCGAATGTGTTGGGTGCTCTGTTGGAAGCTAACGATCATGTGTCAGCTCCCTTTTCGTAGCATATATGATAGAAAAATTTGTACTTCAGTGATGTGCAAATTCGATTTTGGTTGTTTTAGAAGTTATCTATGTATATTAGCTCGGGTCGTCTGCTTTTAAGCAGACAGTGTATCTATCGAAAGTGACCTTCGATTCGATATAATTTTCAAAAGTTTGCTCGAAACTGGCACTTTTTAAAAAAAGGAACACAAGGAAAAATATAATTGAAGCAGGAGATTGTTAATGTTGATTGATTTCTGTCTAAGAGCTGGCGCCTCTTGTCGTGACACGTTAATGTCTTCAATTTTCGCGTAATATTTAGCGAGGAGCGCTAAGCGCGATTGCTTGATATCGTAGGCGGTGGCGGAAATGTGCAACAATGCCTGTGAATCAAACTTTTTTCCCATATGCTTTTTTCTGCTACTCGTCATTTCATAGCAGAAACACATATTTGAACTATTTTTATGATTCCTCTCTAAGTAATAGGGACATTCCTTCCTACAGGGATTCTAGAAATTCGCGCTCTTTTTATAACAAATATGTATATTGAGGAGAAATTTTTTAAACGAGAGAAGAAAGAAACTTTGGTCTTTGTTAACGAATAAATAACGACAAGAAATTACTAAGATTGAATTTAGCTACTTACAATTTTTGGGCTCTCGTTCCTGAGTATTAACTGGCGGGATTTTCAAAACGGGAACTTAGCTTTCTGCGCCGACGCAATGAGTGTTTTTCCGTATATTTACGCGTACCTATTTCCCTAATGATGTGGTTGCAGTACCTTTTCCTTTCTTAAATGACAAGTGTGCCAAGTTCATTTTTTTCTTTTTAGCGAGGCCCTATCGTTCATGACCTTGCTCGCCCTCTTATAATTGTTTAGCCGTCATTTAGTTTCTATAATGGACAACACAACTCGTATGTTTTAGTTGCCTCTCCATTTTAGAAGTATCGGGATGGGTGAAAGTCGAGCTTGGAGTGGCCAAGCGGAATAACCGCTGAAAAGAAAGAGCCTCTTTAATACGGCGTATATCCTCTCATCAGTAGCAGATTTATCTTTGTTTAGTAGAAATTTTCACCTGCGACCCTCTTTAGTAGCCATATTGTGTAGATCACTCATATGCACTTCTTCACAGGTTCGAGATGACTCATGATCAATGCTGAATCCTTCTGCTGTCATACGATTCCGCTGTATTATATCCGACTAGCTGGAACACTAATGATTAAAAGTTTCACTTTCCTGTGATTTTTTGAAGCTGATGAGATTATCAGGATTGGTTTTTACCAATTTAATTTATTTTTTATTTATTGCATTCTTTGTCTTACTGGTAAAAAGTCTGTTGGGGTGAAGCGCAAACGTCAGATCTGCGACGTTTCGATAACTAAGCGCCTGTGTTTCTTTCTTCTTTCGTGTTTTTTTCGACATTTCTTTCCTCGGAGCTGATTAGTCAATTGCCCTGTTTTTACAGTTTCATGCTGACTTGTTTTGAGGCAATGGTTTGGCTACGTCGTGGTCTTCCAACAGTCCTTATTGCTGACCAATATTCGCGTTTAGATAGTTGTTCTGTTCACCTCTTTCAAGACAGTTTTTTCCACTACGTTTGACAATCTCTTACTGGTAGATTGGAATATTTTCAATATGCATAAAGGAACAGATTATACTCGTGCACTAGCGACAGGTGAATTATTTGGAATTTTATCCATGGGTTACAGGGAAGGATGCGGATACGTTTTCAGCGGTCCCGCTGGAACGAGAAATTTCACCGCCGTTCTCTCGAACGAGTGCGTGGTCTTTTTTTACAATCGACTTCGAACCTTCTTAAGGGTGGTACTTTCGATTTCGCTGGTTTCCTTGGATTGTTTTTCCGTCGCCGTCATTCAATTTAAGTCTTTTAGTTTATTGAGTTAGTTTTATTCAAAGTCCATTAGTTTGGTCAGGGAGTTGGATGTGATTGAGTCTTTTCGCAGGTATAAATCATTTTCCCTGCGTTAAATTTTTCGATCTGTCGGATGTCGAAGGAGGATGGTTGGTTTAACTATTTCGGCTGTTAGTGATGATAGAAAGTCTAGAAAATGCCTCTACTCTGTCCAAACTAATCTCTAGGTTACGCCCTACAATTTCAATTAGTTCCTGATGGAAGCTGATGTGCTCTTGAGGAGCGACTCAAGTGAAATTCAATAACGGGGCTCTCAGCATTACCGGATGTTACAGTTTTCTCCTATTAAAACCCGGGTTGACGGTGGAATTTGGGAGAGAAAGGGCTATCGCAAATCATTTATAGCGACAATAAGCAGTGAAAATCTACCAAATGTATGTTGTCTCGTCATAGTTATCATGTTAGATAATCTTCCTTGGCCTCTAACCATCGGAAGGCTTCCTTTCGCTCCTTTCTTATTGTTTTAATGAGTACGCTTGTGCAAAGATATGTACAAGCACCATGATATAGGGTGAGCGTTGCTATTATTTTACTTATATTATCTGAGGAGAAGGTAGCGATGATGAATGTGACCGTATAGATCGTGATCGATATATCGAAGAGGGTGCTGAGGGGAAGAATAATGGGTGTGCTCGGATGAGGAAGCTGGGGAGTAGGGATTCTGAAATTATCAGTACCTCGCATCATGGTGTAATAATTAAGGAAAAAATTTAATTATAGTTCTTGAATGATTTCCTGTTACTGCATGTATGGAGAGTCCTACCGCAAAAACAAATGTATTTAGTCTACCCTTAGCTGATGAAATGTTGTCGTAGAATTTTTTTTCGACTCGCTCAAAAAAGTTATGAAATGTTCACTTAGTGACCCACAATCGCCACTCCCGTAACCCGAGCAAGCCCGAGTCGTCACAAGCGAGTTAGGACTTCATTATTCGTATAAGTGAGGTCAACCTCTCCATATGTTTCCCCTTCCGCCAAAATCTTCGCATCGTATGTAATCCTATCGCTGTTCCTCATTTTCGATTGATAAGAAACGGCCCAGTCAGCGGCGTCAAATGATCACAGAAATCAGTTCAGACCATGGGAACATTTTTTTCTAGTTTGCAGTCATTGCATGCGGATGGTTGGGTTGAAGTGTAAAAAAACTCGGAGGAGCGTCATTGGTGTGCAAACCTTTTCCGCGTCCCATCCAGCATCGCGAAATGTAGTTTTGGCAATTTATTACAGGCATCTTCATGGAATGGGGCGTAGTCCTATGTTGGTGAGTCAATCTTACTCTCAAGTCGCTGTACGCACTGGGAAGGAAAAGATAACCGGCCGAGTTCCTCGGCGACGCCGGGAAAGCCATCTTTAAAAAGTGAAATCGCACCGGTGATGTTACGCTCTCGAAGGCGGGATTGTCCTGGGAAGTTGCGAGTGGCGAGTCACTGCGTTCCCGCCCTGACTTTTAATCGCTCTTTTTAAGCCGTGGTTTGCAGGCATCGAGTTACCAATGTTTACTGTATTTAATACCCATGCGGTGAAATGGCATTTAGCTCAGAGCAGTCTTAGGCGTTAATTGGCTTCTATTACCTTTCAAAGCAACTGTGGTCAATCGGAGAGAATCGTTATTTTTTTCGGTTGAAATTATCGCTTAACCAGTCGGTCGGCGTCAAAATCCTTAACAGAGTCTTGATTTTCTTGGGGTTTATACGCACCACCCTTATCATTTTGTCTTCTGAATGTTTCTGCCAGACTAAACTATTGTTATATATTGCGACAATCGATGACCCCCGACAGATGTTGAGCGAAAAATGTAATGTCGAGGGTCTTTTACGGGCGCAATATTCGTGTTTTCTTCCCCTCGAGTTTTTCAGCGCTGCCAATAGAAGTGTTCACTGTTCATGTGAAGCCATTGCTCTTTCAGCACTTTCTACACTTTCGGCGTAGTTTTGCTCGCAATTGTTCTTTTGTTTGCAACACCTTATTAGAGCCAACGGGAATGCATGGAATGTGTCCGGATAGCAGTCTCACCAATGCGATACTCTTTCTGTACTTTTTTCCTTTTTTCTGTATTTAAATTATTAAGTCTAAGCGGAACGAGAAGGCAATTCTCGGCGCTGTTGTTAAAACCAGTCATTGTTAATAGGGAACCAGTCAAAGTTAATAAATTAGGGGAATCGTTACATTTTTTAATATGTCTATAGTGATTTGGGGATAATAACGTTTGTGGAATAACCATCGTTGTGAATAGTGAGCTATTGCGGTGATTGACGAAGGTGGACGGTAATCTCTTTATGCCGATACGACCCTAATGTTTTGGTTTGTTTGTACGGTAAGAGGGTAGACGGCCACAAGAAATTCTCAATTATCTAAATTAGGGTAAAAATACCGCGAGTGAGTAAATTGTTATTCCGGTTGTTCCACTATCGAGTTCCAGTTTGTCTAGAATTATCATGAGGTTCTCCTTGCACACTGTATTTTGTATGCCCACTTCTTGGATTCACAGAAATCTGCAGTGACACGTGCATATCCTTGCATAATAGTTCATGAACTTACATTGATGCATTTCTTTTACACTTACAAATACCGCGAGTTAGTAAGTAATTCATTATTGTCCTGATTGCTCCACGGATGACTTTCTGTCTGTCTATGAATCCCAGTCTCTACTTTCTACTGTATTTCGTATGCCAACTTCTTCGTAGAATATGAGTACACACCTGTTCCACGTGCCTGTCCTTGCGTAATAGTGCATGGAATTGCATTGTTGTATTCCTTTTATAAAAGTTTTTTTTTGCGTGCATTATACAGTAGGATGGCGTAGCGTCTGGAGACTGCGTTGGCTGACTTCTATAGGAGGTGATTTCCGTGTCCAAATATATTTAATTTGTGTAGAGTTAGGGAATCGGTTATCATCTTACATTGATCATTGAAGATGGTAGGGGTTACGCGTGGAATTTTGAGGTGAAGAATTTGAATTTTGACTTTTTTTCGAAACGGTGCATCATTTAGGAAGGTATTGATTGGCTTTAACTAGTTGTGATGAAAACTTATCTGAGGAGTGTACCGATTAACTCCGAATTACATCATGAAACTGTCGCTCAGAATTTTCTACAATTAGAGCGTTGAATCGCTTGACAGTGCCGATAAAATGGGTATTGCTGTTGCTTTTTCGGTTCCCCCTTTCCTTTGGGGACAAAGAAAAAAATCTTGCCATCTTCATAGACTCTGTGAAAACCTGCTACAATAAGAATAGAATCGTCCGATGTGGCATTTCAAAGGCATTGGCTTCACTGTTCAAATGCCGGACCCATCTATGATGCGTAAGGGATATACCGTAACAGGTGCCTTGTACGAACACCATTGCGAAAGACGACAAGCCACACGATTTAAATTCTAAATCAACAGGTGGGATTAATGAATCCAGTCACTTCGGAGAATAAGGCGATCAGTGGCTTCTGCTAAACTGTGGACGAAATCATTCATCGCGACATATATTTTTTCTTTCGAATACCAATCAATCGCTTCCGCATTCACGGGCGGGAAAATCTGTCGCTCATGAATTAATTGCGATTTCGTGGAGGAATATTTCTCAGCGCACGTATCTAAAAAACTACATGCGGATTCGCTTCGATAACGGTCATTATTTTTTCCACGTTCTGAGTCACGGAGCCGATGGCCCAGTTAAGATCTACGCATTCATCGTTCCCTCGACCAAACTTTCTTCGAGCTCATCTTTTTCATTCGCGTGATATTCGCCCGCTAATGACGTTCTGAGAGACAGAAAAATCGCGGTTTTCGCCGCAAGAGGGTGCGGTGATCCATAGCGAGGGCAGAGCGCGGCGGAAAGACCGAAGCAGAGGAGAGATCGAAAATTTGCCCGCGACGTTATCACTTTCTCCGCTTATATTTTCCGCGATCGCACCAAATAAGAGTTTAACAATTGAGTGGGTCGTAGTGATACCATTATGTGCATTTTCCTAATCGTGAACCGTGTATTATTCCAGAGGTGTTTCGAAACCCATTGTGCCCTTAGTTTGTCTTATATTTATCAGTTGCATGGGGAGAAGAGGAACCCCTTTGGTGCGATCTTGGTTCTCCATAACGTGTGCGTATGCGTTATCGTATTGTTTCAAATGCGCACATGTGAGCGTCAACCTCATTGCCATAATTCAAATTTTGTTACGTGCTCGCTAGTTTTACTGACTGGATTGTATTCTTAGGGAACTATTGCTCTGGCGCGTGGTGGTATACAAGATAGAGATGTAATCGAACTTATCCTTCGTAGGTTGTACGTAGCTTGCTTTCCATGGCGCTGCGGTATTAAGGCTTTGTTTCAACCTTTGGGTAGTGATTGCACTTTTCTGTTTATTGCTCGGATTACCTTTGATGCCAGTGTCTACTTTTCCACTGCGAAATTGACGGTCAATTTATGAATGACGTTTTGCAATATTTTCTTTTACTGCTATGAATGTGGAAAATGTACTGCCAACATTGCACTAGAATCTTAAGATGGGTTTACCCTAACAAGTTACTTGCAGCTAGCGGCTTTTGACGTAACTTGCTGGCGTAAATAGTTCTGCAAGTCCATTTGCGGGGCTTTTTGAAGTCTCGACAAGTCGCGTACAGAAGTGCGTTGTAGCCAGTGTACGCAGCAACCAATCTGGCCTCAGATTCATTTCCACTATCTTGAGAGTATTTATTTAATCAGAGTAATGTCCACCGCATGCATTTTTTGGAGAAACTTATGGAATTAACTTACCACTTCATCCCACCCTTGGCTTAGTAAATTTGACGGCATTTGTTCTACTTACACACTTTACTTAATACGCTATACATGAAGGACCATTTTATTGTAAACAGAATAACACCGGTGGAGCAGTTACAGTATAGAATCATGCAATATTTAAGTTCGAAGAACATCGTCTATATTCTAAGCTGGTAAAGTCGTAATTTTTAAGGAGTTCCGAGGCATTTTATATCTCATATAGGTGGGCTGGTCGTTTTTATCCACCAGTGAAGTGTGGATTTTTCGTTTAAGGTAGTCCCTTATATTCCTTATTGTGCATGAATGCCTGTAAAATTAACGATTTATTGGGAGTGTAACCGGTATGCGAAGTAATTAATGAATATCGATTTTTATTGGTGTTATTTTTACACTTTTATCGTATTCCTATGCAAATATAAATCCATGTGTTATGTCTAATCCAAAAATGTTCCATTTCGAAAGTACATGACTACCCGTGGTTGAAAATGAGGAATTTTCATTGCAATTAGCTTATGATTTTAAGGCATGTGTCTCTCACTCTCTGTTAGCGTTTCTGTGTTACGCCTCTCACTACTTATAATTGATGTGTTGGCCCCAATGGCTTAAGTTTCAACTGATTGTTCAAATTGCACGCGATTTCTGTACGGTAGCCTTTCCATGCGATTTAATCCGTCAATATTACTTGAGCCTTCTTTCTTGCCATTGCTCTCCAGCTTCTATCGCCCTCCAAATGGCATAATCACACCTGTTCCTAATAGCTGAACCGTGAACATAGATGCTCTTGAGGGAGGCGTGTGTTAAGTGTCCGATGCTTTCACTATTCGTTTCAAGTGCTTTTGACCGATGCAAATCACGCACGAGTTAATTTCCGCGCCAAGTTACTTCATTGCCATAGGTTGCAATTCCGAGGGGTTTTTGAATCAAATAAATACTCTGCTATTATCTACATCTACTCATTACCCTGCAAGCCACCACAAGGGTGTTTGGCAGGGGACGACTTATAACCAACATGAACCACAGTGAAGAAGTTTGCTCTCGCCAGCAAGCACCACACTATCGGTATACTACAAATACCACAGAAACTATTAAAATTATCCATAATGTAAGTATGAAAACGTGACGCAAGTGTCAGGCAGGGAGCATGCAAAGCATGGTGTTAGCACAACTTGGTACATTTAGAAATGTGCATTAGGGTGCATATGAATTAATCAGCTACACTACTTGTCAGCTAATATATTTCAAAGTCTTAACGCTGCCACAATGGTCTTATCGATTGCAGGAAAAACGACGTTTTAAACCTTTCTGTTCTACAATCTCCTTCCCTTATTTTATTCTCATGATCCGATCTACCGTAGTGTGTTGGAGTTCGTAAGGTATTGAGAACTTCGTCTGAAAATAAATTGGTTTTAAATTTACATGAAAGAGGGAGTCTAATTTTCAATCGACTGTCTCGGGACGGATTATGTGGATTTTGGGGCTATTTAGAACCTTAGTCGGTTTATTTTTCAAACCTTTAATGTCCCATACGTATTGATGCCATGGTTGCTACCACCTTGACGAATGATTTTCTCTTTTGGTGGTCTCAGCTCTATTGCACTGCCAAGAGAAGCGAGTCTCACTCCCAAGTGTTACATTAGGCTAGCGCACGTAAAAGGCTGTCCTCGGAATTTTTCCGGAGCATTTCCTCGAGATACCGCTATCGGTAGATACGTATTTTTATAGAGGGAACCGAGGAGTAAGTAATGCGCTGATAAGGAATCCGGAATCGCTTCTGTCCGTGGTCATGTGTGGGCTTTGTGAACGGCGTGAGAGAGACTTGAATCAAAACGAGTAGTGGTCCAGCATCCGGCATTTGAAGGTGGAGAGAAAGCGATGAAAGCGAAACGGTGAAAAGCGAAACCGGTAATGACGCCAGCTTGTTGTGAGGTTTCGGGCCGACTGAAATACCGAAGTAAAACGTAAGCGCGGATTGGTGCAGCGCATGTCACAAGTTCACCTAATGTGTGCGCCTAGATATTTCGTCGTCGTATTTTAAGGACAAGCAGATACCTACTCTCGAGCATATTATTGTCTGATTAACTGATCCACGACATTTGAGCTATTCCCGTCCGTGTCAAAAATGATTTGGCGACAAGAAGTGTCGTGGCTGTTAAACCCTTACCATGTCTGCGGTATCATTTTTTGTCAATACTCCCTTTATCACTTTGAGCAGGCTTGTTGGATCGATTTATCCAAGTGCCTAATTACACTTGGTTCTTATTGAATCCTAAATAATGATATTTCATATTTGCTTCTTGGTTGGAGAATTTGATATAAATGCATCACCACGGTGATGTCACGTCTATCACGGTGATAAACTAATTCATCGATGTGAGGGAAATCACGTTAACTGTCTAATGCACTCTCTGCGCTGTTCTTGGAGGACATTTCACTGTTGTGATACATTTTATGGAATTTGGCGAGTTAAAATAATTTTGTTTTGTATCAATTTCGGTAATCCGGTTAAGCACAAAATATTTGGATTTTATTCCCAATTTAGTTTTTGTATGCTTACAGTGAGCATGTTTTGTGCTTTGAAGTATTTCAATCGGGATACGGGCCTTTTATTTCGCATGATGCGTGCATTTTTACTTTTTTGTCTTTTCCTTGCCGACGGCCTTACGTGATTTTCGTCGTTTTGTTAGAGAATGTTTGCTCAAAAAATCTCATTACCTAAGGTAACGGTATTACGAGTTTGCTCAAATGTAGGTCTCGCCGTGATTTTGATATAGTTTGATAGTGTGTAAGGGATTTTAGCCAGTCCCTGGTTTCCCCGAATGTGTTGCATATCTAAAAGGATTCGCGGCTCGTTCAGGCCATGTTGGAATGCATGCGTGTTTTGTACGAATGGCATTGACTCTTAGATTTACCTTCTTTCTTGTATTTTCCGTAACTTAGGGGCTTCCCGGATGTGTAAATTTGGTCATCGACGGCCTTGCACTTCTGTTTTCCTTTGAAAATGACGAGTGACTGCAGATGAGCTTGCAGAAATATGAGAGCATATGTTTGTTTTTTTTTCTTATTTTGAAGGTTGAGCTTTGTCCTTTACCTTTCCTTTTTTTAATTACAATGACGCTCAAATTCACTCTTGAAAACTTTCCAAAATCTACGCCGGGGAATGAGTTTGTAGAAATAACCCGACTGCGTGTTCGCTCCAAGGTCTATTCAATAATGTTCCGCGCGAGCTGCTTCATTTTCCCCAAAAGCTTTTATCGAATCCTCAATGGAGTGAAAGGGTACACCTTTTGCATTATGTGACGGCGGGAAAGCAATTTGACTGTGGTAATTGACTTATGTTCATATTCTCCATTAAGTTTGGGTGTATTTATAATCCATTCACTAGGTTGGGACATTTTCCAGTCACTTCTTCATCGCCCTAAATTGGGATTTTTTGTGGCAGTTGTCGAATTGATTGTTAAAACTGGAGGGAGATTGTATGTGGAATGGTATTTCGCAAAGTCAACCTGGTTTTTTCTATTGTTGATTAGATTATAATCGTGTCTCTGGAATGTTTATTATCTGGTGCTTAACAACCGATGATGTAGATGCGCGCGCGTCATTTTCTAAGATGAGGGATGTGTATTTTTTAATTAGAATAGTATAACTTGAAACGGAACTTTCTCGTCGAAGGTGTTTCTAAAGATAGTTTTACTCGAGGTACTTTATCGTATCTCTGGAAATTGCGTACGTATTTACCACGTGAGAGCGCTGGATCGGAACCATAGCTGGGGAAATTTTCCCATCTCTCATTTATGGATTTTCGCATGCATACTAGCCATTCACCGCTTCGCAGGACGTAATTTTCAATGCGCATCCGTGTAGACGCCAGATGGGGAAATAAAGCGCCTTGTTTAGTACGGCCTTAAGAGAAACCAAAATGTAAACTTAGAAAGGAGAGGAAGGAAATTGTTCGCGCAGTGTATAAATATGATCCTAGGTCGACTACGTAGGAAAAATTACGGTACCAGATCAAAGGATTTGGCGATCGGAAACAACGAAACTGGCTATTTAGATTAATTGATGTTCACAACCACCAAGCTGTCCATTAATTTTAAGTAGTTTAATTTTACGCTTAGCAATAGGTGGAAGACAAACAGGTAAGGGAACGAAATATCTATGGGTGAACATAATCAACCATGGCCTCGAAAGCACATAATAAATGCAAATTTTAAAGATTCAAACATGTGCTTGGAATACTATTTGTTCGAGTTGAATATTTTTTTAATTTTACTTTTTGAATGACTGATTTTTTTAAACTCGTGCCAGAGATGAGTGGAAGCTCGGCCATGCATGAGAGGGACTTAAGAAATTGGAGACTTTCGTCTAACAGGAAAGAACTAAGAAATTGGGCGAAGGTATTTAGTCAACCACTAAAGCATTGGGAGGGAATGTGTGGTAAGGTGTTATCTAACAATGAATACAAGAATTCTTATTCTCCACTCATTTATTGAGAGTACTGTGATTGAAATTCTAATCTCCGCGGTGGGAGCATAGTCGGCGCGTGCTTCATAGAGCGTTTGCGGAATTCTTAACTTTGAATTTATTGGTGTACCTCATTGAGACGGTTTCCAAAACAGACATGTGGATATGCGAAGATCATTATTTGGACGAGCTAATTGAATGAGGTTGACATTTACAATGGAAATGGAGCTCGTAGAGGAAAGGATAAAGGAGAGAACAAAACGTGAAGACAGTCGCGTTGCGTGTTGTCCCGAGTGGATGGAGGATGGACCATTGAGGACGATGAACGGTGAGGAGTCTTAGCCAGGGAACCTTGAGATGGAAGTGGGCAATGAAGAGTAAAATTACACTGTCACCGGTGGAGCAGGAAGTGAGCGGCTGAAAAGGAGGGAAGGCCACGTGGATCAGTAGGTGCAATAGACCTGAATGGATTCTGCATACTGTGAGACGAAATGCGTTTGTTAGAGAGATAACGGTATGGAGATAGAGGGAAAATTGAAAATAAGGAAATGAATGGCGGAACAATTCTTAGACCTGTTTGAGAGGTAATAACGTAATTCATCGTGTGTTAGAAACAGCTTTACGTCCAGTTTCATCTTAGTATCTTTATTTAAGAATGTCTCGAGGCGCTATATACCATTTTCAAAGCGTTGAATAGTAGTACACAGTGTGGAGACCGTGGTTGGTAGGGAGAAATAAAAAAAGTGCGGAAAGAAGAGTCCCTTGTTACTCAACTAGATGTCTATGTTCTGTTCGAATGGCCTATAATGATTAATGAATCGTGATAGGGAAACAATATCGGCGTTTGCGTTTCAGAAGTCAATATTTTGGAATTTTGAGGCCTTCAGTTTTCGCTAATGATGATAATCGGTTCTGTGGACAACTTCGAGGTAATCCTTATTTGATCGATTATTTTTCATCAAAAACTGCGTGATGTTGCACTGTTGTACTTTGCTATCGAATCCTCACATTGTACCGCCGTTGTCATACCTTCCTCTTTAACTTGGAATTATGATTATTTCTGTCTCGTCATGGGCGATTCTAATTACCTTTCAGTTTTTATATTACATTGAAATAAAAACTCAGCGATTACTTTAAATCGAATCCATCAATCTGTTTGTGGATCGTGAAACGGCTCGTGAAACGGCTCGTGAAAATCTCGTTATTTGTGCCAATGTTGTATTGGTCCAAGGATTTAGGTGTTGAACTGAAGGCTGTGTGATGTATCCTTGGTCTTCAAACTATCTGCTACGTGACCCCTGACTAAAATCTACCTCTGCTAAATCTTCCGATGTCGATTATAAATTACCAGGACTGGTGCCTGATTGGCAATTGTTTTTTGCCGAGTGATGATGTCAGAGTTAGTGTATGTGACTAAAAGTGCTAAATTTTACTATGCTTCCCTAACGGTTTAGTATTAGTTGAAATGAGTCGGTGGTTTGTTACTAGTGCATAAATACTTGGATATATAGTGTCTACTAGGATGAGGCATTTAGTTACTCAGCGTTTCGTTAATTTTTATGGCAGTGCTTTTCTTCTTTCGTATGATAGTGGCACTACTCGGTTAGTAGATACCATGGAGTGCCCCTAAAGGTCCAGGTGTATCATACAATTCTTCGTGCTAGAATCTTCGTGCAATTATCTGTTTCATTAAATTGTTTGGAAGAAATTATATCATTTATTACCATTATAATAGTGCGCCGAGTTGGAGGTATTTCAGGGAAGCAAAGAGAATTGTACTGCAGTGCCCAAAATCTTGGCGAGTTTTCACATCGTTTGGTGACTCCACGGAGTTGTTCGAAAGCTGTTTGGAAATCTTGCTGTGCAGGAAGACTTCATACATAGTCAGCGAGTCCTTTTTTCATTTCGAGTCGTACGCGAATGCATTCCTTAGGTTCGCGACCTGAGTTGCTTCGCCGTGCTAACAGAAAAAGGGAAAATGGTCCGACGACTGTTCACCTCCGAATTTGTTTTGGGAAATTTTACCAAATTTCGCTAATGCTTCCATCCGTGTGTTGTTTTAAGGTGCTCTTTGTCCCGATTTTTAATTACCGGTGATATATTTTCTCGAAACGTTTTTTATTGCTAAATGATTATGATTGAAGTTACTTACGATTACAGTTGGTGGCAATTCTGAGGCAAGCCATATAAAAGGATTTCTAAAATTGCCAATATTTTACATATTCCAAATCGGTTACAATATATTACAGTGGGAACTATTGAGGTGTGAGTCGTGGATTTCTTATGTTACTTCCATTTGCCTTGGATTCATATTAGTTTTAGCACTCACGATAAGGTGGTTGTAAGATGTGGAAAATCGAGGGAAATGCTAAACTCCCATTTCATAAGGTCTGGTTAAATATTAATTTCGTTGTGAAAAAATAATTTGATGTGTTCTTCAATCGATAGCACCCACGTTAACTAATCGCAGTCTGTTGTAATTCTTAAAACGCTAAATTTTAGTCAACATCAGTGGAAAGAAAAGACCACACCGTCATGAGTTTAACGCAGACTTTCTGAAACCTAACCGAAGGGAAGCAACTGTTGATACTCATAAGGGATACTTCGTAGGTCCTTTATCATTTATTCATTAGCATTAATTGGCTGGTGTAAGAGCCCGCGACAAAAACAAAATAAATGTGATAGTCTGGTGAATATATTCCAATTTTGCTAGGGATTGCCATGACATTGGAGGTGAATGGGTACGAAAATCACTATAGGTTGGGACCGGTCGATTCAGGACGAAAATTAATCAACGGTCGTCTCACTGATCTTATACATGGCATTCTTCACTCTTTCATTGGATAGTTTACCGGGAAACTAACATCAAGATTCCCGCTCAATATTGGAAAGTGTTTTACATTATTTTTTTCCTAATCAGTTCACGGAAGCGAGAACTGAGACGTGCGTCGTTGCTTCGTGAATGTCCTCTCGTGTCACTGTCTGCTATTTGGGTTTTTTGTGCTTTACTTCTCTTTGCAAATCTTGACTCATGAAGAAAATATCACTTATGTTTATTTGAATTGACTTATTGATTTTCTTTGTGCTTTCTAATATTGTTTATGTTCGGTAAATGTTTTGGCAGAATTAGCCCCCTGATGAAGAGGCAGAGCCACGTAAGGTGATCTCTGCAGCTTTAATCTACGAAGTTTATTGATCGTGCGTAATTCAGAGTGAGCTCATAACATTCATTGGCTGTCATTATTTGCTGAAAATTATTAGGTAGTTGGGTAATTATTGCAGGAAACAATCAATGTTTCCATTGTCTCTCAATGCACCCGGCATCTCAGGTGTTAATGGTCCATTGCCTTTGTTATTGAAAGGCTGTCTACGACATAACTTGAATAATAGTTATTATGAAGAAAATTTTGGTGGTAATTCCAGAAATCTCTGGTTTTTCCTCTTCAATCTGCTCTCTAGCGTGGTTTATATGGTTTATTCATGTGTCTTAACGTGAATGTAAATTGGACTGGAACTCATAATTTCGGTAGAGTTAGTGCAAATGGCCGTTCAATTTACCACCCTCTGACACTTATTTAAGGTGTTTGATGGTTAGCGTTAGTCATTATCTTAGATTTTATTTAAACCTTTGTATTGATATTCAATACCTCCTTCAATTAAAAGTGTGATGCAGGAAATGATATGTTCGATTATTAGAAAGAAAGGCTAAAGTTTCCAACGCGAATGAATGGATTTCTCTTGGAGAAAATACTGTGATTATTTACATGACGCAATTTGTTATCCACTCAAAAATTGTTCCTTTATTTCTGTATTTAGCCAGTTGTGATATCATTTATTCGACGCGAATTAATCCCTACGTTTTAATGAAAATTTGACTTGATCTGAGTTTTGCGGAGCGGAGAATTTGGTTTTTAGTACCCAGTTAATTAAAAAACCGAAGGTATCAATGCTTTTATCATATCAGCCGTTATTATATCATTAGTAACACTTTAACACTGGTGGAAACCGGTTTCGGCGATTAAATATCGACATATTGCATTGCTTTTTATCCCCCTGGCAATTGGCCATGAGGTAACATTTTCCAACTATGAACCTACTTTTTGCGGTGTAATTTTCACGACCGGTTTCATCGCGACGATGAGCGTTGCATTAATCTTCCACTATTTATCAGGATATCGCGAGCTAATTCCGTCGATAAAAAAGTGTTTCACCCTGACTTTATTCATGAACGTTATTAGACGCTTTTAGGACAACCAAATACAAGTGTTCAAACGTGTGGTGCGCTGCATTTCCAGATTGGGTGCTTTTTATTCTTAATTGACCATGTTATGTGTCCTCAATGATGTCAGGGATGATTTTGCATGGTTCTTCAAAAATTTGTCATCATGAGATTTGTACCTCATTTGAACTTATGTCTTCCATTACTTTTCCTGAATTTGGAACGTTTGAGTATTATTTGCTGTCATACAATCGTTGCTTCACTTTCGATGAACAGTCCATTTTTAATAAAGGGTGTTCATATAATGCAATTCATTTGTGGGAATCTCTCTAGTACCAGTTTAGGCTTTATTCACGACTGGTTTAACATTTGACGCAGTGTCCTGGAAAAACCAAAACGATACACTGCTAAGGGGTCTCATAATATCGAAGTAAATGCGTTCTAAAAAAACCTTAATGATGATTTTATTACGCATTTGGGTAAAGTGATTTCATCTTGGTACTTTTTATTATGGAAAAAATTCGTTAAGGAAAAGGAACAGCTGATCGTCAATTGACCTTACTAGACTGGGAAAGAGGCGACTACACACCCGAAATAGGGAGTTTTAAATTAAAACTAATGCGCCACCAGTGTTTTTTATTTTGTGCCCCCCTTGGATAAATGTAAGGGAATCATATCAATGAAGCTGGATGTGTTTACCCCATATTTTTGGTACCTGAAGGCTAGTTTCAAAGCCTGTTCAATTTTTGTTTTACCTTATTTTCATTCTTTTGCTTCATAAAACAGTAACTCCAGCAGATCTGGCGAGTAGTAGTTTAACCGCCTCAAATTTGTGATCAAGCAGTCTCCTCTTCTGCCGATCTAGCGATTCGCAATGCTATCTATATCTCTGTTCCTCCTGCTTAGCATGAAGTTTGATTTTTTCAGCATAGGGATCAAACAATGTCCGGGGATAAAAATTTGGCCTAGTGTCAGCCATAACTGAGTAGAGTGGTGGGCGGAAAGTTTTCCAGGAAATAAAAGAACCGACGAAAAACCTATGAAACGAATTACTTAGCGCTACTTAATTTTTTATCGAGTTTCGTTTGTGTTTCTGCTAGTTATCGAATACATTCTCAAGATCTCAGAGGATGAGTGGGGATTCAAGTCAATAGGATTTTCCATATGCGAAGTTTAAATGTCAGCTTTTGTTAAAAATCTTTTAGCATTCCATTCGCTTTTTGCGTCACTAAACAATGCCTTCCAGGAGATCCTCGCGGCGCCTTCCAACAACCTCTTTGGCGAACGCCGACCACGAGTGGAGGGGAGAGTGCAGATTCTTCCGTTGTTTGCATTGCTTGGGGATGATCCCCGCATCTCGATCACCCAATGTGAGCGTCAGGCTCTCGAAATAAAGACGCGACTCTTGCGCAGTGTGCGCGTTAGAGTGGGGAGTGTCGTTAGTAGTAACCGTATCATTGTACCGGATACCAGGTACTAAGGCGACTATTGGGTCTGTATGAGGGAGGCCTTGTGATGGACCAAAAACATACAGTTTTTCATTAAGCTTGTCTTTTTATTTCTTAGTATCAATGTTGTTGACCGAAGATAGAACAGCTTCTCCACACAGATTTAGGCTGACGTATCTACTGAAGGGCTTTTCATCAGAACCGACCCGGTATCTCGTGGCTGTCATTTTTGGCGCGGCGTGAATGAAGGGGAAAAAAGTTGTAAAATATAATTCATGTGTTGTTTCCATTGCTTTATAAATGCTGTGTTCCACCGCATTAGCACATATACTTAAATGATGTAGCCCTAGAGTTTTTTTCGACATGATAAATTATTAAAAAAGGTGTACTCAATTGCTCACGATTACTGATGCACCCACCTTCAGTGTTTGTGTGAAGAGGAGTTAGCGAGGTGGCCTGCGAGCTCGTCATTGCCTTATGGTGTCAGCATGGGCACTGCTGTTGCGGCTACCGCAATATCTCTCTAAACTGTAGTTGTTTGGTATTTTTCTTCAATTTTCAATGCTCCTTTGAATAATGACCCTTCTACTCTCCCAAAAATGTCTAAGGGAAATTTGTATTATATTTTCACGCTCCATCTGCTGTCAGAGATTGGTTGCTTTATTTGTTTCAAACCCAATTGCATGCCGTTATTGAAAGATAGTTTTTGTGGCAATAATGACGAGAATTTGGAATTTACTATTTGTTTTGACTAGCACAGTCGCAGTGAGACCTCTTAAATATGGTATTAATACATGTATTATTACCAACTCTTGAAGACGCCCCATACTACGGACGCTGTACGGCGCTCCCCGAATAATTTTCCGGGCACATTCTCCACATCCCCTCACTTTCCCCCTCCCCGAGAGAAGCCCTCCTCTTGGGGGAGGAATGGCGAGGGATGGTGCCCGGAGGACGTGCGCTGGTTCATCACTTGGCACGCGTGTTGCGAAATCTCTCTCCCTCCCTTTCTGTTGCTCGGTATTGTGCATCACGTACCAAAGCGGACTCGAAGGAATGGACGTTACGGCCTTCCTCGGTGGGTCGGCGGCAGCAGAAGGTGTGGGGTGGGACGCAGAGAGACGGAGGTGGTGCCAGCTGAGACGCGATTCCTGGTCGACTGTATTCCGTCCTGTCCCTCTCCTCATCCACTCGCTGCTCCTACCTTTTGTTTTTCAATTTGTTTCGAGGGTTTTTTTAGCGCAACTTCAGTGGCCATTGGCGCAGTTTATGCCGTCGCCCTTTAAAAATAATTCCGGATTCGATTTTGTTATCCCCGTTAAAATATATTTTCCCCCTTTGGTAACCGAAGTTGATTTTTTCTATAAAAAAGCACTCACCGCGACAAATCGATCTCCTAATACAGTATATACCAAAAGGCTAAGTATTCTTGCTATTAATGTTAACCAGACGTATAATAGCTTTGGGCCTAATCATATGAATCTTCCTCACCTATCTTCGCTCTAATTGCTGTTGTTGTACCGACGCGTTTGATTTTTTTCGACGCTGACGGCGGATAAAAAATCTTTGGATGCGGACTTTCGAGTTCACCATCATCATATCTGGTCTTAATTGGACAGTTTAGTTGCGCATGGGGCCTCTTTCCGGCATGTTTGAGAAAGTCCTCAGGGTGTGTTCAGCTTAATACTATTTATGAGGTGTTCTGAGTTTCGCCTCTTTTTGGTGGACTACTCGCAAAACATGAAAGAATTGGCACACCACTCGGCGTGCATTTTAATCGACGTGCTGAGGTCTGAACTTGGGTTGCTCTAACCTTTCTTATCGGCTCTAACCTCGGTTTGAAGAGTTGTGGGTAGAGCAAGGATAAAAGAGTGATGTCGTTGAAAGCCGTTCAGGCTGCGTTTAGAAAACGCATTAAGTATTAACGATTCTCTTCGGAGAAAGTGGTTGGTATTGGATTAACTTCAAAGATAATTTGCTAGGTTTTGTAAAATGCGGATGTAATGACGATGGTTTACAATGCTATAGCTGTAGCATTTTTTCACGGACATTTTATTGAAGTTGCCGTTAGAGAGGATGGAATGGAAATTTTATTCATGTGAAGTACGCGTGTCCACGACGCTTAGCTGACCATTAGAAAGTCGATCCGGTTTAATTTTCGTACAGAGTAGACAGCATGATGTTTCTCGGATGCTACATATATGAGAAAGATATTTCTACTTCAATGGCTTCGATAATCCGATTTCCCAACCGTCATTCGAGATTACGACTATATATAAGCAGGACGATCCAAAAACATTAGTTCCTTCCTCCTCCGAATTGTAAGTTCATGGAATCGAAAGACTTTGTCGGTTGCTGAAGTTCACCTCCGACCGTTTCATGCTCTCAGGCATGGATTTGAGGACCAGGTTTTGGTCTGGCTTTTGAGTCTTTAAACGCACGCTTTGCTGGAAGAACGATGAAAATGGCATAGGAATGCTGGCGGGAGACCATTGGTGATTCTGGGTTGGAGTTGCTTTCCAATCTCTCTGTGGACACTTCTTTGCTGTCTCATAGCCAGATTTAGGCATGCCTTCAGATCAAATCAGATAAAACTTCTTGCCCAAAGTGGAAAATATACAAATCCCTACAATCAGAACGAAGTGAATGTCCATGTGAATTCTTGAATGTGAGACGATACGTTTTGTGCTCGAATGTAAATACACTTCAAATCCAATGCTGATCCAATATATTTGTTTGTTTTTTTTCGGTTTTCCGGCCAGCTAATCAATCTGGGTGGGTATTGCAGCCGACGGCTCGCATATTCACTATGAATAATTAGTTCTCGTCATAACTCGCTTTCAGTAGTGCGAAATTATTCACTTCAAAAGGATATATTTGTCATTGCTTATGCTTGAATCACACGATCATTTTTTCCGTAGCTTTTAAGGGATAGTTCCAATGATAGCTCAAATGATCGCTCGAAAATAATCGTGTGATGCGAACAAAGTCAGGGATGGCTCCAGCGATAGGGATCCCTATCGCTTTTTCCGTCACGGGGCACGTCCCTTGTTCCGTCCCTGGAGGCATCACTGACTCAGTCAATCAGAGCGCTCGGCCGCTAAGAGCGACTCTAACTCCACGTTCGGCTTTCAATGGAGTGTGAGTAATAAACAAAGAGACAAAGCGGCCAAAAGCAGGCTACGCCGATGGAAATCCTCCATCGTAGCGCTCCCAATCAATTATAACGGATTAACCACGGAATAAACAATAAATTCAACGGATTATATCGTTGTATCAACACGTTTTGCGCGCTGAATTGATGCAAGAGTGAGCAGTGGAAACGCCGAAATTATGCGAAAAAGGACGGCCAAAATGATCGTGTGATTCAGAAAATGATGGCTCGAGCTATCTTTGTCACGGTCCCTGAAAAGCTATCATTAGAGCTATCCCTTAAAAGGGACGGAAAAAGTGATCGTTTGATTCAGTCTTTACATATATTATTAAGATCACGCATGTGTAGGGTAAATATACATACAAATTTATCATGGCTACTTAGCTTTATTCTAGTTCGCTGGTGTAGTTTGGAATGTCAGGATGTATGTTATGTCGAAGTATGACTGTAAGGTTTCTTGGCGAATAAAATAGATGACCAGCTCTCGGATGCGCTCGGGGTGAGGCCTTTCATAGCTCCTGGGATCGACAACATAAAAAAAACAATACCTTCGACTCATGTCGAAGTGAACGTTTATAGCATGTAGCAGATTGAATTACGAGAGAATATATGTAAATAACTGCTTTCCTCTGGAGTTGGCGTGATCTTCTGGCATTTACCCGAGGATAGGGAGACTGGCAAAACTGAATGTAGACAGCTGTGTGGAGTGTATAGGTTGTTAATTGGTGACGCAGACTACTGTATACTTCCTTGAAACGGAGTTGGTGCTTGTTTCGGGTTGTTATGGGACCCGTGAATTGGTGACGATTAAATCTGGAGTGAGCTGATTAGGAAAGCTGCCAGTGTGCATCCAATTTCGTCACTCCAGGGAGGGGCTTCCCCTCCGAAGGTCGCGTAGTCAACTGCTGCGGGGATTTCCCCTCTTAGCACCCTCCGCGGCTCCCTCGTCTGTCCGCTCTTGGTCGTCCGCCGATTCCCATTCACGGCGTGTCCGGAAGATCCGGCACGCGCCGCCTCGTCCTCCCTCGCTAGATAACTCTCTCCCTACCTCTATAGAATTCTACATTCGCTCCCTTCTCTCGCATGGTGCATGCAAATTTACCAAATGGAGGCATTCGGAATAGGGAAGTGGAGGTTAGTGGTTTCGCCCAGTGTCTTGGGCGAAATTTTCGCCGTGGGCACATTTTAAAAATCAGTTTCACGACGGAGTACCCGGATGGAAGCGGCTATGTAATGTTTTTAGGGTGAGCCATCCCCAGACTTGAAGACTAATCAGACCGTCGTAAATAAATGTGGTTTTGCGAAATGGGCGCGATCCTTGCTAGATTTTTTCGAACTCGTGATCGCTGGCCTTGAGGACGTCTGTGCTTAGTTTGTTTTGATAGTTGTTATATAGCTGCGAATGGAAATTGTTCACTAACTCTGATTGGGGAAGAAAGTAGTTGGGGTTATTAGAGGTCGAGTCCTTTCCGTACTAAGCCTCAGGGCGTGTGACATACTCATATCTGAGGTTGTTTCGTACCCTCTGGGAAATTCGGAGTCTTATGAAGATCTGAGAATCAGAAAACTCTGTTCCCTGCTCTATGAGTAAGTATTTTAATCTGAGAGTTCCAAAGGCACCGCCCAAGACTTAACTCTCAGGAACTACCGGGCCATCATGTTGCAACGCTGTATTTTTGTTTTTGACTAGTGTCTTCTTCACCCATAATAGCTTGATGTGACAAGTAGTCGGGGATCTCATCTACAACTCGTGTACTACTTAATTTCAGTAATTTACTCATTGATTTTTTGTGCCCCTTTGCAGTAGTGACAATGGAGTATAAATTAATGGCTGCCTTAAATTACAGCAGTATTTTTCTGTGAATTTATGAATAAGATATCGTGTCTTATTGAAATGAAACTAACTCTGAAATGAAACTTAGCTCTGAAAATATATAATTTTATAATCCATTTTCACGTAGATGCAGCTGATTTGATCTATTACTAATAATTTATCGTTATCGAATCGAATATCGAATTAGTCGTTCTTTTTCATCTTCTGCTCACTTTTGCTTGCCTTTAACTGATCTTCTCTTTCCCGATCCACTGGGAGAGGTCACTGTTTATTTGTTTCTCTGTCCTAATATAATCGTATTCGCATTGAATCAGGTATTCCTCCTGGCGTATAATGACGCACATCTCTCCTCTTGATTTTGCATGATTTATTCTGGTGGTGTTGGTTGCCCTTTCTGGTTCGTATTTTAGATTCGAGGAAAAATTACGCAAACGATGACGTCGAATAGGGATTTCCCCGAATAAAAATAGTTCAACGGACGAAGAAGATTTTCGTGATGGTCTCTTTAAATGGGCTGTCCCTGCTTCACTTGCTTCATTCACCTGCTTCGTCCAGTAATTCCTTCCTCGCTGAAATAACCATATTTTATCGCCCTTAAAGGTGTATTTTACGCCCAGCAGGACTTTAAATTGTATGGAATCCACCCAATAGTTCATCATATGGAATTATAATGGAATTATCGAGCGTATTGTTTGGCTTTTTGAACGTAATCTTAATTTATATTTTTAGCTGTCAATGGTTTTGTACCCAGGATCAACATTTAGGTTTTCTAGCTTTTATCTTTTTGTAGTCTTGAAATCAATTTCTTCCCTATTCATAAATGGGCGGGCGAAATTTTAAATTCTTTATCTGCTAGTATTTTACGTTCCACCGAAGACAAGTGTTTCCGCAGAGAACATACTTCAAGGTCCATTATTGGAGTGAACTTCATTCTTAACACACATGGTCGATATTATTTATAGAGGGAAGGATCAGGTCGAATCAACATGATAAGGTTTGGGGTGATCAGAATTAGATTCAGCGGTATTATCAGCCGGTGTGAGAAACTCGCTCAGATCCTACGCACCCTCGTTGAAAGTGAGGAGAAATTAGGATGAAAGAACCGTCTGGATACAGTTTTATATGACCCCAATCTATGTTTATTCTCCTCGTATTTATCGTGTATCTTTATGAAGAAGAATTGAATCGTCCTTGGTGGTATGAGGACAGAGGTAAAATTTGTACTGCACAACTCCGAATGAACGAGCGGCTTTCAAATTGAATTCAGAATCCCCGTCGCTGAAAAAAAATCTTGCGGCCGTAAGTTGCGTCACGAGTCCCAAAATTGAATACGTCCAACTCGGAATGTGCCTTTGGTCATTTATTCGCCACTCGGTGATTGGCATCGTTCAAGGTGGAGTGTTTTTACGGTTTTTACCGAGGCGATACCAAGCCGTGTCTACCGAAAGTCATTTTCATGACGAACATCGACCGCAGTGAAAGGGTACTTGGATGCAGAGATAATCTGGCTGTGAAATATGTCGGAACAAGGACTCGTGACCATTTTAGATCACCAAGCTCTCATCCCAAATCAAATTTTCCTGTGAAAATGAAATCCGCTCTCTAGCGTCTTTAGATCGGGCATTATTTTCCTCCGGAATCGAGCATGATTGCATCCGTGACTTTATCCAACAAGACTAGTCCTTGTCGCAACACCTGAGATTGAGGTCAGGAGCAAGCCCGCGAATTATAGCTCTGACGATCAGTATTATCACTATAGTATCAACAAACTCATATGTTTCTCAAGGTTATCCGTCATCAGATGCTTCCAGTATTGAGAATTCTCCGTGTTTCTTTTTCCATAGTTTATCTGGATTAATTGGGGCCGGAGTTACGTATGAGAAAATCACCTCTGATTCAATAATGATGGTAACAGTTTAATTGTTTTACTAATTATGCAATGCTTGTGACGAGAATTTGGGTTATGTAAAGAAACGTGTGCAATATGTGGGGATCATTATGTTAAAATAGTAACGCTGATATTGGGTCAAGTTATTGAAGTGAAGGTTTTCTTAAGCTTACAACTAAATTATATCCGCAATGATTGAATTTAAAATTTAAAATGAGGAATATTTAGAATTTCTCCCTCTGTGTACACCGCTCAAATTTAGCATTTGATTTCGATTTTATTGCGCAAAATTCGTTTGATTTTTATATGTGGCATTACTACCTCTCGTACCTGTCTTCCTCGGTTTTTTCATCATCTAATACTTTCCTTCACCAAATGTAACATGGTTTGAATTTTCGAAGATGATTATTATATATATATATATATATATATATATATATATATATATATATATATATATATATATATATATATAACTACACTTAGGATCACTCACGTGACGAATATATAAACAGTTTGCCAGAGAGAGGCAGACGCTAAACACAGAAAAACAGAAAAAAATGAACACACAGATTTTCTTAATATTTCGGTGCCACTAGCACCTTGTTCACTAGATCGTAGAAGACTGCAGTCTTCCACGAGCAGTCTTCTACGATCTTGTGAACGAGGTGCTAGTGACTTAGTGGCACCGAAATATTAAGAAAATCTGTAAGTGTGTTCATTTTTTTCTGTTTTTCTGTGTTTAGCGTCTGCCTCTCTGTGGCAAACTGTTTATATATATGTGAGTATATGTGTGAGTATATATATATGTGAGTATATGTGTTCCTATCCACTTTCTTTCTACCTTTCTGTATAAATATTTATGTGAGTATATATATATATATATATATATATATATATATATATATATATATATATATATATATATATATATATATATATATATATATATATATATATATATATATATATATAATTAATGATTCTGTTGAGGAAATACCATATAATAATTCTCACGATCAGTATTTAAGCAGTGTATTTATAGGGTAGTTGGTTAATTTGTGGCAATGTCGCCATGACGTGGAGCGTGTTGTGAAACCTAAGCGCTTACAATATACTGGCCCTTTTTTAAATCTGCGATGCCAGTCCTCAATCGGGCCACTGAATATAGTGTATTTTAATTTTAATTACTCAACTGACCCTTGAACTTGTGATCGAACTGTTGGAAAATTGACTGTATACTTTAATTTTACCTTTTATTCCGAATCCTCACTTAATGGTTTAAAAATGCCTCCCACAGGTGAGTCAACCAACCAAGTCTTTCCAGGATATGAATCGGTCGACGAGGACTAAAACCTAAGTTGTATTTTTTATGACACCTTCGAGTGCCTGTTGTCGACTTTGATTCTAAAGGTATTAGTTAGCTCTTAGTTTAAATTTCTTGCCGGGAATTATCATTCTTGTTGAAATTTTGACAAAATATCCTTCGTAGCTGATAATTCCTTTTTTATTTCATTCTCTTCTACTTCTAGTTTGTCGCGACGTAAGTAACTAAAAATTTTAAGAGTCAAGTATCGAGACCCTCCCTTAAATTTTGAAACTTCTTTCTTTCGATTTTCCTACCAAGTCTCCAGTTTGCTTCCCCTGCGTTCACATTGTCGTTTGCTTCTATTTTTACAAATTCTTTTAATTCTCACCTTATTTTACCTCCAATTTTAAAAGCCTCTCTGATGAATGGCGGGAATTGCTCACGCTAACCTATGTATGTGGGGAACGGGCGCGGATTTTAAAAGATTGATAGAATATGGTAGACTTCTATGTAGCTTTCATCCTGTATTTCTGTGATAAATCTCTGCACTTGATTGTCGTTATGTGCTCTCATCCCCTTTAAATTATGTGGGTAGGAGTAACTGATTTGCCCTAGTAATATCTGTAAATATGTGGCTTAAATTTTGTCACATATATCTTGTGTTGCGTCTGATGCCGTCTCACTATTCCCAGCGTAGGTTTACGTCTGTGTAATGCCTATCTCCAAGTGGTTTTAAACTTGTGCTTCTTCACTTATTTTAATTTTTTCTGTCATTTATCAAAGTTCTCGAGAAAAATCCGATTCATTTCCTTCCAGGGTTCTCAGGATTGCTTTGTTTCGATGGATATGCGGAGACACTATGGATATACTACGTTTTCCTAACTTAACATTTCAAATGATAATGAGATGAGCTAAAATTTTAAAGAATATTTGTAATCCCTTGTAAAATATGTGAGGATAAATTTTATCATCCTTTGATCTCAAAGCTCGTTCATAATGGAAAATTAATATAATAAATCAATTGAGGCACATTATTAGCGTACCAAGATTTTGTCGGTGTACATCTTGATTTGGATCGGGAAATTTTAACTATGGTACGGGTGTTTCCCTTTTTCTTTGACTGAATGTATTTGATTCCTTCGTCTGATACCTAATTTTGAAGTAATAATCAAGGAAAAAGCCGACAGATGAAGTCAAAAGTCATTTACGCTATGAAAGTTCGGTGGGTTGATTGGTTAGGATTGGTTACCTTTGCGAGTCATGGGCGGTACGAGGAAAACCTAGCATTGGTGTAAGCCTACTCTTCAAGATGCAAGGGGTCCACAGGTTAACGTCTCACCCGAACGGTGAAGTACAGGGCTTGATTATGTTCTTCATATGGTACCCAATCAGGAATTGGCAGTGAGTGACCGCTATTACCGCAACTCGAGCCGCCCATGGAGATGGGAAGAAAGTACCCTTACCACCACGCATATCCTTACATTCCTGATTATTAACTTCAGTCACGTATTAACCAAATGAAAAAC
The DNA here is from genome assembly GCA_963169105.1 of Ceriagrion tenellum. Taxonomy (NCBI): domain Eukaryota; kingdom Metazoa; phylum Arthropoda; class Insecta; order Odonata; family Coenagrionidae; genus Ceriagrion; species Ceriagrion tenellum. Next base: position 128,566,598 of record OY720632.1, on the reverse strand, counting down.
TTAAAGTATACCAACTTGCGTGTTAACATCAAATCCAGCAGGTCATAATTTTTTTCATAAGTAATGTTTCCTGGGCGGTATGTTTACAAGTACACTCTACAGCATCAGTCTTCACTTCGTGAAAGTACTTAGTACCCATGGTAAATAATGAAATCCTCTAATTTTACACTGAGTGTTATTTTAACTTGGCACAATGCATTGCACCGAGAGGAGGTATCTTGAGGTTTGGCCTGCTAATCTGTGAAATGCGTTGTACCGAGTTACAGTAATTCCCTCTGGAAAAGTACTAGATTTTATTCTTCAAGTATGGACGGAATGCTTGCGTCGTATCTGTTATAGATTTGACCTCGAAAACAGAGGCATACAAAACATTTGTCCCCTTTCTCGTTGCGTGAGCACTCATGACCGAAGGTATTCGACTGTCATGTCGTCGTGAGGACGATTACGTGAGAGGAAGTACGCACCCCATTCCCTGCGGAAGGCTCCTCCGCTACGGGACGCCAAGGTCGCAGAGGCGCCAGGAAACGGCGCTATTTTGGCATTTGGGGTGTTGAGCGGTAACCAGTGTTGTTACCGTGAGATCCGAGGCTGTCCCGCTACGAAAAATTAACTTTTATTTGTGCTAACATCTCGCTGACTCGATTTGATGGTATATAGAGTTGCACTCCGAAGTTAAACTCAAATGCCGCTCTTGGGGGATTACAATAGGACATTATCGTACTGTTATTTTGTTTTAACTTTGGTCGGTGTAATCTGGATCGGTAATATTTAAGAACAGAGTTCAGGTGTTATCTTTTTTCTTAACGCAACGTTTTAAGAATTACTGTTCGCATTGTATTCCCACCTCTTGTTTTCGCTCGTTGAAATCTCCAACTTGGTATTGTAATGCCTATACATGTTCAAGTTGGTTGCCTGAAAGGCAAGTGCTATTCTAATTCGCGGCGTAGTGCACATTTCTAGAATACATTGTGATTGAAATACTGTATGAAAGGCGTACTAGCCTTTATATTGTCGGCAGAAATCGCGACCTGATACATCCGTTAATTTTACGAGGAGTGGCGTCCATTCTTCAGCGGCAAAAAATGTTTCGTACATTACCATTAATATTCCTTCGTCTAGGTTTGTGCTATTGATTCTAAATCGTTCTGTGTATATTCTCGTCTCGTGCGCTGTTGACGTCATGCTTGCATCTCGGAACGCATGAGCAAGGCAGTGAATGATAACCTGTGAATTGAAACCACAGCTTGTGTTCAAATGTTTCCTCACTTTTCCTTATTATCATTTCAATATTTTGTGATATTTTACACACGTACATTAGACCATTTAAAGGCTAGTTTATTGAATCAATTTAGATTTTTCTAATGCTGTTATCGTATTAAAAAGATGCCAAATCCAAGTGTTCGTTAAATAAATTTGTTTAACTTTGTTGGTAGGCATTTTATGGCCTTTATTGTATAGATAAAATGTATTATTATCTCGATAGGATATTACTCGAATCGGAACGATTGGTAGATATGAGGACTGAAGAATAAATAGTTATTTCTCTCTGAAATTTGCTTCCATACCATGGCCCTTTACAATTTACGACCGTTTTCAATATAACAATCTCAGATGGCTATCTGAGATTGTCATATTGAAGGAGGGGTGGGGAATACTATGAGCTAGACCTGTGCGCCGATGGATAAAATACCGGCGGCGTACTTACTCAGCCATAATGTATTAACAAGTATTTCAGCATGTTATAGCGTAAATTATTCATTGTTTCTCATTATTTAATGTGCTAAATTGTTTAATTTACGTTAAAACTTATTTTATTAGTTTTTTATTAACGTATGCGAGAAATTTCTTTTCATTTTAAGTATTTAAGCAAATATCGTATCGTACAACTTCTATCAAACCTAATATTATACCCTTTCATCACTAAATTTTATAAGACAAATTCATGACTAATTTACCTGTTATCTCAAATGCGAGCAACAATTTTCGCTGTAAACAGATATGTCCATTTCACTGTTATAATTTTATTTATAGTTTTTCAAATATGATGAAATACCATTGAAACGATTCTGTATGTATTTTTATCACCTCTTCCTTCATAAATGTACCACATTATAAATTTTGAGAACGGGGATTTTATGGAAAAGGCCTCCCGTTTTTTAGATTTTTATTAAAAATTTAATATTTATAGATAAATATCCAAATTAATCTGACACACAAAAAGGCAATATAAAAAATTTAACTCTTGGAATTCGAAGAAGACCTCCAGAAGAACAACACAAACTTTTACAAATCATTTAAAAAGAAACTATTGGGGTACCCACCCCATAACCATCACTTTAGAAAAGAAAATGGGAAACTGGAACTTAACAATCAAGACAATGGCTGAGAATTTGTTTATTATTTCGTAATACTTCCAAACTGCCCACAACTCAAGGAAAGATTCCCACCAAAAGATCCCAATGAAAGCAACCCTAATTCACAAGTACCAGATAAAGAAGAAAGTACAAGAAAATTGAAAAGCCCCTAAACATTAAAGCACCACGTGAAGATGGAATCATAGCAGAACTTGTGATTGCAGCTGGACCAATAACCATAGCAGAGATAACACAAAAAATACAAAATTTTGGCGAACTGAGCGAATCCCTAATGACAGAGAAAATGTCCCTATTCATCCATTTTATTAAAAAAAGGAGATAGAATAGATGTAACAACTACAGAGAATTCCCACTCCTTCCCGTCACGTATCAAATTCTCTCACCATGCTTTCTTGTTCAGTAACAACTTAAATCCAAAATTACGGAATATCAAGCAGGCGTCAGGCCAGGTAGATCACTCCCGGAACAAATTATAAATCTAAAACTAACAATTCGGTACCAAAAGATATACTGCAGGAATATTATCTGCACCCTCATTGACTTCAAAAAAGCCTTTGATTCAGTCGATCGCGAATCTCTTGATCAAATTTTGACTAGGACACGACCCTAAAACACTTTCAACCATTAGACAGACGCTCACTGACCAAAAATGTTTATTAAAATTCAGGGGCAGAATTTCAGAAACCTTCGAAATATACATCTACATACTACCCCGCAAGCCACCGCTTGGGCGTGTGGCAGGGGGTGGTAGGTCATCAGCCGTGTAAAAATGGAAGTTTTGGAGGTGATATGGTGACATGCCCTATGAGAGTGTATTTGGAGGAGCTCAGTTTCTATTGTGGTCGCTTATTGTGCGCGGAAAGAACGAGTTTTTGTACCTATCTGTTCGGCAGACTATCTCTCTTATTTTATCGCATCTGTCAGACTTAGAAATGTAGTGAGGCGTCATGATAATATTCAGGAGTAAGTCAAAGAGATGTACTCTCAACATTACTCTTGATTGGCGTCCTAGAAAAAGTAACTCGATAATAGTGAAAAGACAATTGAAGTCTAAAAATTGATCAACCAATCAAATTAGGAATAACAAATGTAACAATTGACAACCTGGTTTTAGCAGAAACCGTCATGCCCAGGTGATGTCTTGCACTTCTGCAGGGGGTACTTGGCAGCGGCCGATGACCCATCATCAAGAATAAGACGTTTGGATTTTCCATGTTTTTGTTCTTGATTCCCTCTTCCTACCCAGCATACGCCCTCTCCCAGGATTTCCCAAGCCTTTACGGTCTTTGTTTCCCACCCCGCACCAGCTGCGGCGAACGATCCATCTACACTGTAGATTCTACAGACATCTGTCTGTAGATTCTATAGACATCCGACTTAAACCTTTGGGCTTTCAATGTTCTTGTTTGTGATTTCCCCTTATCTCTCCAGCACGCGCCCCTTTCCCAGGGTTTCTCCGGACGGTTTCTGTTTTCCAGCCCCACGCCATTCTGAGACTGCTTTGTTTGACGCATATCTCTTCCGTCACCCACGTTTTTCATGAATATATTTTATACCCAAATCTTCAATAGTATGATGATGATGACGCAGTTTCAGGACTAGTCGAGTTAAATCTTTCGTTAGTGAAACTGCAAGTGTTTTCTTTGTAATTACGGAACTTTTTCACCACATCACATCTAAATCTGTATTTGATATATTTGACGACCTCGTCAAAAATTATCAGAAGGGCATTAAATTAGAGCAGAAAACATAGCAACGACCTATGTAAAAATATCACCGTATGTTTAGAGCCATGTTCAACTAGACCAAAAGTCGAAGTCGAAATGAAATTAATTAGGTGGTTCATTGTTTCAATTGACAATGCAGTACCACAAATGTCAAAATGAGTTAGATAGCCTGTCTTCCGTCTTCCATACTTCAACGATTGTTCTAAAAGTACGGGAGTATCGGAAGCCCACCAACTCCTTTTTTGGCCACCATAATATGGCCACCGAGTTTTTTAATCGAAAGGCACTCCGTCGAAAAATACAGGGCTGCAAAACGAAACAGGAACCAATGAGTAGTTTCGTACCGGAACAAAACTATTAGCTTTCATATTCAATGTGACTTCGTTTCAGATTGAAACCTTAAAGTCTGGCTTGGTTTTAGTTTTGTTTCGGATTGAAATTAGAAATTGAGCCAAATATGTCATTCCGGAACTGTTCCTTCTCTCGAATAGTTTCGGTTTAAGTGAGTGGGAGCAATGATAGATTTATGATACTCTTATGATAGACCGTCGACAGTAAATCGACTTGTCCCAATGAAGACCATAGCGCAAGTGCGTATATTTGTCCTTTTTAGAGCATGAAAACACCACCACCAGATTTTCGACGGGCCAATCATCTTTGGAGCAGACATGCGCCTGCTCCCTCCTTTTAGGGAATGCCCAGTGCCTGGAAACTCCGGAGGAAAGGCGGCTCGCCTACCTTGAACCACTGCACCGCTCCCCCTCTGTCAATATCGCACCCTAGGTATCAAAACTGCCCCCTTAGAGGGTCATTTTCAGTGGTAATCGACCCCGAGGACGATGCGGACAGAATCTTTCGATAACACCTTAGGTAAAACAAAAGACAAAGAACAAGAGGGGACATTATTGCTTGAGAGCCATGCGTGGAATCTCATGGGCACATTTGTTCTTCTCCTTGGGTGCCGCATATCGGATAAACTTGTCAGTTTAAATGATCAGAGCCTCTTCCTTCTCCCTTTAGGCTTCTAAAGAGACCTCCGCCCCTCCAATCGTTCAAACAAAAATCGTACCTACAGCCTCTTTGCACCGGGACCGAGACAACTTTTCTCCCTCTCAGATTGCCGCAGAGATGTATATTTTGTAACCGTCCTTCCAATCACGCTTATTATCTTTTTAATAAATATCCATTACCTGTACTTCAGCACTTGCTTCATCCGCAGACGAAAATTCATAAGGTTTCCCTTTTATTACCCGTTATGACTGACCCGCCAAACTCAACCTAGTAAATCCCAGACCGTGGGAGGGGGGGGAGGGGAAGATAGTGAGGAGGGGACGCTACTGTAAAAGATTCCGAAGAACCGGCTGATGTTATTATTCGGAATATAAAACTGCAAAAATACGTTTCATATAATTTGTTACGTCAATTAATGTACATATTTGGGTGAATATCGAAAGACTTAACGTTTAAGAGCGGTAAAAGAAAGAGGACATATTTTTTCTTGTTTCGAGCTCCGCAGGAGACGAGAATATTCATGTCACCACCTGGATCCCCCTAGTTTAACCATTCATTACAGCCTTTCCGGAGTCATTTAAAATAGCTTGCCCATTTCATGGTTTTTCAGAATTTTTATAGGTCTAAGATGAAAATAGGAAAAGTAAAATAACAGCACAGCGATACAAAACTATACCTATGCGTTAACCTGGCTTTTAAGTTAACCAAATGTAGGTGATTAACTCTTCGTGTTATTTTAGTGCTTGTTTACGTGAAGAATCGGAATCGCTTCAGATACTATTTGCATTATGTAAATGGCATTTCATGGAAGATTACGCGTGGATGATAATCATCTATGCTGAAGGAAATAAAATATCTTATGCAATTTCATGACGCCGATTACTTCTCCCATCTCAATGCAAAGTGGCGAATGCACTCACCATCCTCTTTATATACTCTATGATTGCATTGTTGATTTATTTCCTTGAACTTCGTTTACCTACGGTCAAAGTGCAAAAGGGTTATTGTGTAAATACGCGACTATTGTTTTTATATTGAATGTAGCTAAAGTCCGAGCCTCCACAGCTTGTATTTAAACCAAATGGCTAAACTCCCGTTGTCAGACACATTTACATTGCATTGACTGGCTGAAAGGTATGGTACCTCGGAAGGGAAAAAGGAAGAAATAGAAGTCTTTGAAATGTAGCTATGGAGGGAGAACAGTAAAAGCGCAATAGACGGAAAGACTAACGAGAAGTTTCTTAGGTAGGTGAGTGAGGAAGGGAAATCTGGATATCACTCATCCTAAATACGCATAGTATAAAGAAATGGAGCACTAAGGATATCCGTCACCTTGTTCGATTATGCGGCCTGTTATATCATTATTTTAATCTCCTATTTCACAATGTTGATTAGGACGGCATCAACCGGGAAACTGAGGATAACGCACTCATGGGGCACTAAAGACTTGAGCAGAGTAAAATCCAGGCCGAGGAAGCGTGGACGTGTGGTTGCTGGCTCAAAACAAAATGGCAACTTTGTTAATTCCTATCGCACAGATTTAATTGAGAGAAAATCTTCAACATCACATCAAATATGGGCAGAAGAGCTGCTCTCTTTTTTCATTAGTTATTAAGTTTTACGTTATTATGAGGAGTCCTCAGTAATAAGTGAGTATAAGTATAGTTCCAACGCATCGGGGGCAATGGTCGGTAATTGACCACCTATGACGGCGCCGCGCCGCGCCGCCGACATGGAAGACCGGCGGCGCTATTGGCGGCGCGCCGTACATAATCCATCGGCGGCGGCGCACAGGTCTACTATGAGCATGTTTCCTCCCGATAGAATTTTCATCCAGCTCATTTCATCTTCTCGTTTTTTTGATAGTCATTACGGTGGGTGGAATGTATTTTTATATCTTTAAAGCTAAACAATTAGTATTTTTCACAGATTTCATGTGACGGCAGGTTTTTTTCGAATACACGACGTCACTTGTGGTGAATGTGCGCGGTTGGAATTGTGTGAATTCCGCAATAATTTCTTCTTACTACCACTTACGTCATTAGATGTAGAGAAATGGGCAAGAATACGTTGAATGACAAGTATACTTTACCTTGATGCTCAAAATGTCGCAATCGTGAATGTGTTTTCAAAGAAAATTGTGAATGGAGACTAACGAGACAACAATCTTCTGCTCCCTGGCATTTGTATCCTCCACTGTGTCTCTTGAAGTTTTCCGTCGCCTCGTCTCCCTCGAGGACGGTCGTTAAACTTAATGGCTAAGCCTTCCGTTTAATATTCAAACGGGTGGATGGGCGATTAAGGTAAGGAGGGGACCGGGAATTAGAAAGGTGGTGGACCAGAGGTCCTCCTCTTTCCGCGGAACCTCCCACTTGAAGTCGCTCGCCGTCGCCCACGAGGATGATATCGAGAAATTATTAAGGCCGCATTCCGCGCGTGCGAACAATGCACGGAGCATGACAATGACTCTCCGGTCGCTTCCGCGGCGCGTATCCGGCCCCTCCCGAAGGGTGCCATCTCAACTCCTCCCGCCTTCCACTCCCGCTTCGTCCCACTGAGGGGCGTGTGTTCCTCTCGTTAATGATTCAGGGGCGCGCGCTCGACGAGAGCGACCCCTATCGCAGATTTCTCCCTCTTTCTCTCTCTCCGCGGGCTTTGAATGTCTTCAAGGCGCTCTTCTTCCTCCGCGACTCATGGCTCAGGAGTTGTGGCTGGCTGGAGGGCGGCTTTGGTACTCGTAAGCTGAAAGTATTAGTGTTGTACACACGTAAATCCAACTGGAAGAAGACGGCAGTAATATTGTACCAATGTTGTTTTGCTACTGAGGTGTTATATATTGATTTACTTAGGCCAATGGACAAGGTTGCCAAAAATACTCCCAAAAATTTTGATACTATGTGTCGAAACCGAATGCCCCTGGTCTATATTTCGTGGAGCTACTGAGTGTTTAAAAAGTTTTTCTAAAGTTTTACTAAATCTTTAAAAAGTGGGAAATTCCCTATAAAATACACTCTGCTTTCACTTTTTCAATCTCTGCGAGATGCACAAATAATTTGGTTCGCGGTAAGGCGCACGGGTGCAAAGATATGCCCCTAGGAAATGAAATTCATCATTAAAAATCTTTTGACCTGTTCGAGACGCGAACCTGGATCTAAAAATTCCCGGTCAGGCGTGATAGACAGTTACATCACCAAGCCATGTTAATAAAAGGCGTGTTTGGCGAAGGTTTTCGTCTCAAGTTCACGTCGTAGTACCCGAGACGTGCTCGTGCTTGCTGAACCTCTTTCGCGGAGGATAAGGCGTATGTTTCCTAGAGTAAGCTCAACCGCGTCTCCGGTGCTGCGTAGTGGACCTGAGATGAGAACACCTAGTTCGCATAAGACCATTCAAAAATTCAACTTGAGCTGTTACAGCTTGGTGGCACCACTGTGTAACACAATTGACCGGCATTTGGAAGATCAGATTTTGAATCCAAGCGAAGACATAAATTTTCAAGTTGTATTTCTCCCCCTTCGTGTACTTTTGATGGAAAAATTTTACTTGAGATGGATTCGTGCTCTATAGTGTGAGTGGTATTTGATGAATATGTGGAGGAAAGTAGAAATCACTTTTCAAAATATAAATGCGGGGCTGAATAAAGCGTTTGGATGGCATGAAATATAGCGTACCTACCCTAGGAATATTTAGGAGAAAAATGGCCTTGGAGAAGAAGTATCAGATGTACGGGATATCTAGCCATTTCTTTTATATATTGGTGACTTAGGATCTCGAAACTCTCTCTTTTCATTATGTCTGATGTATTGATTTGGGGAAGTTTATCTTGTGGTTAAAAAACTCAAATTTCTCACCTAATTTCCACCCTAATTTGACACCCATTAACCTATGTAATTTTTTTTCTTTTTTCAGGTAAGAGCAGTCAGTGGGGTCATTCAGTCACTTCATTTGTATTCCTGATACTGGTGAGTCGAAGCCACCTCTCGTCTCACATCCTGATATTTAGCTTTCATTTGGCGATTGAATCTGGCATCTCTTTCTGCGAGAGTGTTGGGAAATAATCGTATTAGATATGGGTTCTTATACGAGTCCACCAACTCTGTTGTTGTGACATTCTTTTAACTGTTACGTAAAGAAGTCACAGAGATGCAGGAGATGTCCTGACATCCTTTTTAATTCTCATATACGAATTCTAACGAAAAAAATTTGCTAGACACGTGTGTGGTTATCATTTCTTAAAAAAACAAAACTTGCAGAAAATTGCAGGTTGAGCTATAGCCGAGGTCGCATTTTCTTGAGTAGGACGAGTGTGACTGTGAGGAGAGGTATCAAGGCAAGATTGGTGAATATCATGGAGCGTGGTACACTGCGCGGGACGGAAACTTGGTCATTGCGGAGAGAGAGTTAGAGAATGTACGTAGACCATAGGAGTTAGAGATGTGGGTTTGGAGAAGCTTGGAGAGGGTAGACTGGAAGACGTTTAATAACGTGTTGGGTGTCGCGGGAGAGGGTGGGCTGCTGGCGGTGGAGATTCAGAAAAGACCGGAGGGTGTGTTGATAGGTAAGGGCTTGATGAAAGGGTAATCGAGGAGTGAACGCCTGGGAAGCGCGGAAATGGAAGGAAGAAGATAGAAGAGTCTTGGTCTACTTAGGAAGAGGCAGACGGTGCTAGTAACTTAAGGTATATTGAGCGAAATACCATTTGACCGAGAAAACAATGAATTTGGTCTCATTTTAAAGAAAAATATCTTGCTCTTCCTAAGATACAATTATATCAGCCCCTTACCGAACTACTTTCCGAGACTTTTCACGAAAAATACTGGCTCTTTCACATGGGGTACAGTGCGTGTATGCACTCCAGAGAGACATTATTTAAGCAATACGGAATTTCCGACATCAGAAAATTAACAGTATATATTTGGTATATTTTCTCCACTATTTTTGAAAATGAATCATATTATCGCCGGAGTATTTATTTCGTAATAGCAAAAAAACCTTCCGTAGCGATGGAGTTTTAAACACACCACGTGAAAAAAATGAGTCAAGTTAAAGACTTTTTAGATGTTTTTATTTAATTAGATAGAATTTGTTCGATAAAAGTTTACTATTTCACCATTAATAGTGCTATATTTAATTCATGCTTTCTACAGCTGCTGAAATTAAAACGTGTAATTGGAATATGATCTTGATGACTAGGGAACTATTTCGCTCAAACTGCCTTTAGATGAGACCAGATGAGAAACTAGTGATGTTTAGGAAAGTAGCGAGATATTTTAGAAGTTGAGAGTTTAGGGGATGGACTATTAGAAAACCTACCCATCGCTTGTAGAATACCAAATTGTGAAGTCCTTTTGATGTTGAGAGGCTATATCACTATTGCCACATCACTGTCATGGCAACAGACAATAACAGACTTAAAATTAAAGACTAAAACAAAACTTTAAGCTTGTATGCACTAAAAATGACTTACAAATGAAAATGTATTCCTACTGCGTCTATTTTATAAAGTATGTTTTTGAAATGAAACAAAATATTCTATAATCCTAAGCAAAGGACGAAAAGTTTTTCTCACCCACAAGTGTTCTTGCGATAACAATTGAATTACCATAACATTTAGGTAGACAGGAGAAAACGCTGAGAAAGCGCGGAGGAAGGAGGAGGATAGGAATTTCTGACATTATGAGAGGCTTATGGAGCTGAAGAGGGCAAGTAATGTGTAAGAAGGTATAAAGATATTCCAGAAATGGGGAGGTTAGGCCTGTCGAAAAACCTACCAATGAGCTGGTGTAATGCCCGATGTTTTTAATACGTCTCCAAAGGTCTTCGCCCGTCTAGCGAGTCCCTCTCACTGTCTCGGTCACGGCCACGAGATCATAATACCATTCACCTAGGAGTTCCCAAGGTGAGACAATCGAGTGACGGTCTTTGGGCGTGGGAAACGTAATGTGGAATTTCTGGACGCCCAGTGCGAAAACGCCAATATTTAACCTCTCAATCCTTTTGCGGAGACATTACAATAGGTGAGGAAGATGACTTCCCCCGGAGGTGTATTCGATATTATATTTCTTCTACAATTTTCTCGTGCCGCATTCCAATTAGAGACGCATAAAAAACCTTGAATGCTCATTTGGTTCTGTTCTAAGAGTCATTCCGTTAAATCCCATCAATTCTTTCTGAACCAATGCCTACACGTACACTGCTTTCACTTTAGTCCCTCGTCTGATTCACTGTGGAATTGACTAGAAAATAAATTATACGGCCATTTGTATTTTTTGTCGCGTAGCGTCGGTGAAAATTCGTCTTCCTAATGTAATCGTCATAGGAAGGCTGGAAGCCAACTCTCGCTAATCTCCTGTGTAGCCGAATCACTTCTTTATTTCCTACCAGTCCGTGTCCTGTTATAAAGAATCTTGATGATTTAAGTCGTCTTTGGGGCATCTTAACGAATTGGTCGGACCGTTTTAAAGCAAAAATCAGTCCGTTAGCCTCTTTATATTCACGTAGTCACACCTGAAAAAAGGATGACAGCCGCGTACTTTGTGCTGTTGTAAAATTTTTGCACGAATGCAAATTTGCTACTTGCATGTATATCCAACTCTCGACTCTCTCGCACCCCGGGAGGAGAGTGAATGGAGTCTCCGTGTTGTCTATCCCGCCCCCTTCTTCTCTTGAGCTCCTCACTAAAAGAATTTGAGTTTAAAACTTCATTAGTCACAACTGAACATCCTCTGTCACATTTCGAGAGAGGTTATCGTGGATTATTTGGGTGATGTATTTGGATGGTTTTTGGATTTATGGAAATTATTTCCGTGCTTATCTCCGGGTTTATTTCTCAATGAAGGCCAATCCTAAGGAGAAGAACTTCTTATCATCTTCAGGGCTGTAAACGTACCCTCTTTAGAAATGCGAATATTCACATCTAAATTTTTGAAGATGATGGGGAAGTCTCTTTCCGAAATGGTGCCCTTGATGACGACATTAACCTGGACGAAAGCCCGAGGAAAATTGACCGAAATAGCTCTTTGGAAAAGACTCGAATCCATCCCTTGATATCCAACTCGCTTATTATCGTAGGAAACGATATTAATTGACGGTCACCTTCCCAAGTATCTGCCAAATTTGCTACTCTGGTCCGGTCACGCGTTAAAAGAAAGCGAAACCCCTTGTCTCTTTCGATTCTACCTGCTTTACCCGAACAACCTTTGCAAACATACGCTCATAGCGCTGTTAATCTCATCTGGCAAACGAATCAACCAAAAAATACCGCCTCTGGGAGTGTGATGAGATGAAATAGAAAAAGAAAAAATAGAATTTAAACTTCAGTTATTTGGAAGATCGTCGTCATGAGATTGGAAAGAAAACTTTCGATCGTTGATTTCCGTGGTGCAACATTACGGTGGACTCTGGATTTCCACCGTAACCTCTCGCGGGAGAAATTCCAAAAAAATGCAACAATCATAAAAGTAAACTTTGTGACTTTCACCATTTAAGGTTAAGGAGGACTCTTCTCCAGTCATAATAGGGACTTAAGTCATATTTTATTTAAAAATTTAAGCCGTTGTAAGAACTTGAAGTGAAAAGAGTAGTTATATAGCCGAGGAGAATATTTGTCAGATTTGTAGTAATTTACTGAGTATGCACCCTTCAGACTGCAATTTGAATTTTCAAGTTGCACCCTTTCCTTTAATAGTGCCTGAGTGCATTGAGTGCACATTCTAATAATTTTTAAATAATTAAAATAAAAATCTTGGGGCTCATTTCGTTCATGTGTATTCGTTTATGCGTTGAAAATCATAGGATAGATAGATATTTTATTGCTCAATTTTTGGTGTACAAACATGAATTTAAAAAACAAACAATGAGCTCTAGGTAGTTTCAAGGACTTCCTGTGGGAAGCTACCATCACCACATGAGTGCACAAAACACACTACAATATACACTCTATCAATACACACTACAAAGACAATACACATTATAAGTATGAATGATATAAAGTACAATTAATCATCAAATTTAGATGAAATATGCCATATTTAAGAATTAAACAATGACTTACCTAAAAAATTAAAAAATAAGATAGAATCTCTTTTACAAAATTACATACATACCAATGTAACCTTTTGCTAAACTTTGTGACTGTGCCTACCCCCTACCGGGGTAGGCACAGTTACAAAGTTTTACTCATAAATACATATTTGTACACTTAACTCAGCTTCTGTAATTTCCTCCTTACTGTCCTTTCGTTGCAAACGTCTTTTGTCTCATTTACCTCCAGACACTGCTTCATTCACGTCCTCCTGTTTTTCAGACATCTAATATTCCTCCTCCAAAGAATTTTCTCAACCACATTCAACCACAACTTTCTCGGCCTACCTCTACCTCTCGCACCATTCATTTTACTCTTATATATCTGTTACGTTATTCGACTCTCATCTATTCTCTCAACATGGCCAAACCAACGAAGCACACTCCTTTCATAAATGTCCATTACTAGAGCATCTAACCTACATTCATTTATTACCCACTCATTCCTGACCCTATCCATCCTGCATCTGCCGCAAACACTCCTCAGATAACTCAAACCCACGACGTTTAGTCTACTCTTATGTCTGTCCTGACATACCCGTGTTTGAAGTGAAAAAGTATAATTATTTATTCATTTTTCTTTTACCCAAAAACAGAGTCTAAACTTTCAAGAGCAAGCAGCCATTCCTGGAGTTTTTTTTAAGAATGTAAACTCATTTTTATGACCTTTTAGAGCAGTTGGGAACATATTGTATCGTTTTGTTCCGATATGAACATAACATATTTTAAATATGGATAGGCGAAATTTTGTAGAGAGAACAGCATATTTCTACGGCCACCATAATACGTGGTTTATCAAACCAGGTAGAAGTGTTGCCACTTCTCAAGAAGAACGTTCTTAGTACCTTATAAATGTCTTACAGGGAGCACCTTTTGGCTGCAAAAGAAGGGAAAACTGGGGTAACGTTTGCCTTTTCTGGAGATTGTCCTTATCATGCTCTTTTGAGCAAAGTAGACGGGATGTATTTAATTGTAATAAGCACCACCCCAGATAGTAATACCGTAGCTGAGCTACGAGTTTAATAATGCATTATGCAATATCTCTAAAAGTTCTAAGTTACATATGTTGCGGATATAATAAAGTTTTGCTGTACAATCAGTAAATATTTCCTAAATGATTGTAGATGAAGCTGCCACTTGAGGTAATGGTCAAAGGTTACTTCTAACTATTTAATAGAATCAACTCTGGCCACTAATACTCAGTCTTTACAAGTTATGGAGTTACATTTAATCTAATGATACAATTCATTCCGGTCCTTATGTAAACGGTTACAAGCATCGAAACTCACGATTTTTGTTTTCTATACATTAATTTTTAATTTGTTGTGAAAAAACCATGCTCGCATATAGTTAAAATCTCATTGCATTTCTTCTTTTAAAGAGTGGCAAGTTAAGCAGGCGTAGCACAATGCAAGATCATCAAAAAAGGTAGTAACTGTGTCTTTAAAACAATACAAATCGTTAATGTTCTCCAAAAATAGTATTGTGTACATTAACGATTTGTGTAGCTACAGTTTTAAAGGCGCAGTTACTAATAATATCGAAAGCGATGGAAATGATAGAACTAAAATAACATTTGTTTACCGAAATTACAGCAGGTTGTATCTAGAGCTTCAGCCTCGGTATCCGAAATTTAGACGAAATTATATTGAAACGTATATATATTTGTTTTCGACTAATTAACCCGTCATGACATCTTGATATTTTTAGCAACAATTGTAATAATTGTTTCGCGTTTAGAAGAAAATCTACATCAAATCATTATGAAATATATTTCATGTATACCATGAAGCATGAAGGCTGCGTGTTAAAATGGCGTTAATTGCCGAAAAACCAAATCGGTGTAATTCATTTGTTTTTCGTTTGTCTATTGATGTCACAAATGATAGCTCGTATTCAAAATTTCATGCATATCTGTAGTTACAAAAATTGTTTCAACCACCTTTAGTATTTCTTCACCTTCATGGACAGTATTGGGGAGAGTAATAATTTCTTTCAATACTCGAGGAAACAAACCATTTACTCACCTTTACATTCATGACGTGTTCTATGAGTCATAACTTTCTCATTTTGTAAACTGCACAGCGTAGCCTTACCTTGGAAAACGGATATAGTGAACGTTTTTGGAAAATATCTCGTTAAGTAGTGTGTCTTGAGTCTGATGTTTGGGTATAATTGCGAAAATAGACTTTTTATTTATAATGAGGCCAAATTCTGTGAATTTCTTTTATATTTGTAATTAATTACATTTTTAACGATGGGAATATCTTTATTAAAACGTAATCCAAGGAGGACAGACCTTGAGGATGCATAGAGGGCTTCGAGACTCTGTCTAATCTTAAATTGTGATGAAAGCTCAAAGCTTGGCTGTGCTATAATTAACAATCATTTGTTTCCACTCTGATTAAACTCGATGTAATCGTGAAGTCGGGCGATTTTTTTGTATTTTATTTGATTTATAATTACTTGAATTGAGTAGGTGGATGAAATCTATCCAAAAGCCATTGCACTGAAGGGGAAAACATTCTCTATTTAACGAAGTTTACTTTTTAACGAATATGTCTTACCAATCCTACTCATTGTTTTGTGGAATTCGTTCGAGGGCTAAAGCATTTTGGCGGAGACAGCGAAGTGATATCTCGATCAAAGTACCTTATATCGCAAACCGTCGACATTAATTTGGCTATGATATATGAGGGAAATTTTTCCTTATTAATAAAAAAGACTGTATTCGAATTGCATTTGTATATTTCAGTAGCTGTAAGAAGCTTGAAGTAACTGATGTAATACTAATGGCGTGGAATTGGTTTACACGACAAAAACTTTCAGTTATTAATTAAATATACCATTGTAAGTCTATAACTTGACTTATTTTTTTCACGACGTGTCGTAGGGGAAAACGCCTTAACTGGTGTAGTTTTTTTTCCATTCTGAAAATAAGTTCTACGGTGAGAAATTTGATGTATTTAAAAAACTGTTGAGATACATAACTGTTCCATAAAGATTGTTGAAATACTATTTGATAAAGTCGAGATAAATACGTAATAAATTACTCATTTTTTAAATAAGGTCTCACTGGAGTGCAGTACCATAGCTCATGAAAAACGTCTTCTAATATTTTGGCTAATAACTCGAAAAGTAATGTATATGTATTTGTTATCAGTAGTGATGTGGGCGGCTTTTCTTTTCGTATGAGATACAGTTCTCTACGTCTATGCGAAAAGGTATCTCGTTCAAATTACCTCAAATTTATCTTTTAGGATAGGCTCTTTGGTCGTCTGTGCACTCGCTCGTCACCAATTTCCGATTCAGGTGAGCTTTTTTAGTTAGAAATCCGTGACAGCGTGCCAAAGTGCATGCTTGGCGTGAGGAGGGCTCGTAATCGGGAATGGGCCCTCTCTTTCTCTCGCTGGACTCTTGGGGAGAGGACAGCGCTCGCTGCGTGGTTTATTTTTTTTTCAAGGAGAGTGGAATTGGGGGTGGTGAGGAGGGGTGGGCGACGGGAGGAGGATCTTGGGATTCTCTCCTTCACTCTCCTTGGATGATCGTCGGTCGCTCCGACCGAAGTCCATCTCCCCAAACTTTCGCTTTTCTCTCCCCTCCAAGTTTTTTGATTTATACTCCTCGACCCATTTCCATTCTAGCCGGCGGCGACGGCTCGTGGGTTCCAGTTGCGTCTAAGGAGGTCCCATCGCGACTCCCTTAGTCAAAACAATCGTAAAATCTCACATTTTTCGTTTTATTTGCTAAAAATGTACCAAATCACTATAATTACTCAAAGATATAATTGTTGCAATGGTTTGTTAGTTGTCGGAAGGTTTCATGGCAACGGCGACATCATCTCCTAATCATGTCTCTTTTGCAATGTTAAGTGGTCGACGACTAATCGATTAATTGTGAAAATTACGAAATTATTGTAGTGGTTAAGTCCTCATGATTTTGACCAAGTTAATTAATTTGATTATATCAGTAGTGTGCTAAAGCTCTCAGTATTATTATTCAAATTGGTTTACCAGGTTTAGCCTAAAAATATAAAAATATACTGCTTTAACTGATGACGTGCGACAGATACTGGAAATCGAACTTAAAAGTCCTGCTTGTAGATATTATTCTGCGAATACATGTTAATGGGCAATTTTTCGAACCCCATTTAATCTGAGTTGAGGCATTTTCACTTAAATTATCTCTGCTTTTTGGTTACAGTTCAAAGAAGATAGTTTAATGACTTCATTTTACGCGAGTTTTCCTCGAACTATATGCTTCATAAACATGAAATTTGTATTAAATAGAAAATGAAAACTTTTTTTTTACTTTGAGCGCATATGATTTCCGGCCATTTAATTTTCCAGAAAAGTGTGTTCACTCGTGTTTCTATGTGGGTTGCTCGAAAATTCCGAGTCTGAAGTTAACTTCATGTAACTTCATTGTCCACATGAAGGAATTGACGCCCTAGCCCGCTCTACCTCAATCTCAGATGCTCTCGCGACAGACGATGATTGCATTGGGTAAACGCTTTGGAAGTGCGCCTTCATTTTCTCTATGACGTGTGTAGTTCAGAAATGAACCTGAATGGGTTCTTGGGATTCGTTTGTCCGACTAGTTACAGTTTTGTGTTTGAAGGTCGCATTAGGGCATCCTCAATGATTGAAGGTTGCGAATACTTTCTTGCCATCCGAGAGGGTTTGAGATGACCGTGGCCTTTTTTTATTGACACTGTGCACTTCAAATTTCCTCTGGCCTAATAGAACAACATTCAACCTTGCCAGATGCGTGACAGAGCAATATATTGTATCATTGTTCCAATATTTGCTTACCTTTGACTCTTTCCTTGTTAGCAGTCCTTAAACATCCTGTGATAGTAGCCTGATTAGAGGTCTGTGTCGGAGCATATTAGAGCTTACCTTTTGGATAAAAACTTAGTTTTCATATCTCTTTACTCTTACTGGCGTAAATTATTCTTGATGCTGTTATTTTGAGATTGTTAATTACTAATCATACTGTTTCAATCATCTAATAGTAGTTTGAGTTCTCGAAATAGGATTATATTTGTTTTGTTACATATCCAAATCAACCAAGGGCCTTGAAAAAATCATATTACTTGACCGCGTGACGGAGATAATGATCTAAATCATTTAATTTGACCAGGACTCGAACCCGGATCTCCTAATTGCCGGTCAGGCGTGTTAGCCCGTTACACCGCAGAGCCATCTTTCACATAGGCGAATCACGAGGGGGTTTAATCGAACCAGATGTTCGCGTCTGAAGTCCACATTGAGGCACATGAGACGAATGTCGTGCTTACAAAGAGACTGTTGCGGTGGCCCTATTTTATTTATCAAGTATGTTTTGAGCAAAAAAAAGAAATTGTTTTATTCACGAGGTGTCCTCTGGTAGTGCTAGGTTTCATTCATGATTATGAAAGCAAATGTCAGCTAAAATATTAAGGTATGCTTTATTACCAGCGTTAACAGCATGAAAAATATCCTTTCATCGTGCATTGCTATCCTTTTATCGTGCAGTGCAGTGTTATGCATTTTGCTCGGAAAAGTTGTCATTACTATCGCATCGAATTTGGCAAAAATAATCCGGCCTACAAGATCACGAACACACGGTTAAGGTCAATGGTAACGATAGTATGCTAGGTATGTGAGTCAAATGACGGTTTCTACTTTCACCTTGGTGCATCATTTAGGTTTTCTCCATTGTATTTTGCCCGACCAATGCTCCCCGCCCTCGGTGCTGCCGTCACCTGCGCAGCAGAGCGTTGTATTCTCTTGAAATGAGTGCCGACGCTCGGACGTATCCCCCAGTGCTCGCCTTAAAGACATCGAACAAATGACCCAAGGTCGCGGATGGTCTTAGGTCTCGATGGAAACTTAACGAATGTCCTCCGGTAGCTACCAGAATCGCTTACCCTTATCAATCCTGTGGCAGATTTTCTGCAGCTTTCTACCTTGCTTTCCTTTTAGCTCTTTGTGTTATTCCTTCTTAAGTCTACATTTTAGCATTATTTTACTTTTAATAGCCTTTTCCAGCCTTGATCTTTCTCTGTAATGCTTCGCGTTTATTTCTACGTCTGGTATTGTTTTATAAGGGCTGTTGTGTGGCAAAATCTGTCCAATAAGTTTGTTTTTTCTTCTTTAAGTTTTCAATACACATAGTTCCCCCGAAACTCTTTGCAAGAATGTTTATAGGTAATTTTTTTACGTCATTTCATATTCATCTGTCTTCGATCATAACACTTTTCCTCTGCTTTGAATCTTTTTTTGTCCACAGCTGTCATTCTTAAAACGTTATAGCAATTAAGTGTGAGAACTCTACAATTTTTTATGTTCATATGGAGTAATTCGTTTTCCTTGCTTGTCAGAAGACTTTTCTTTTGTTGGAATATCTTCATTGTTTGTGCTCTTCTGCTCGTAATGTCTCTCTTGTTTCATCCAACACAAGTGATACCACTTCTGCTACATGAGTGGAAATATGTTATCCTTTCCCTTTTAACGATTTCCCCTCATGTTCATTATCTCGGTGGAATGGCCGTGCATTTTTAATCATTTCGGTTTCTCGAAAGAGTGTGAGAGGAAGGGGGAAAAACAAGAAAGGAGACGTTTGGACCTTCAAAAACTTTCTCCCGAATGCAGTGTGTGTCCGAGCGAACCGATGGAACCTTGTGTATGTGTGTGTGTGTTGGCCAGGCGGACACGGGGCGACTCCAGATGTGTCGGAGGCTCTCCTCTTCATCCACATAACGAAAGAGAAAATGACCGACGACGGGTGATTGAGGAAAGAAAAGTATCCCAGTCGTGGATTCGTCGATTAGCGAGTGGGCTCTGAGGAAGGTAAACAGCGGGCCGGAGATTACCGTAGGGAGGGTCTCGCTCTGTGCTCTGGCTCAAGACTTGGTGGCGCATGGCCCACTGGGAAGGAAGGCGACGACTATCGCTTTCACCGCTTCCTACCCCCACCTGACGGTCTCCGCTCTCTCTCTCCCTCCCCCTCCAATCTTCTTGTTTTTCCCTCCTTCCTCCTGTCCTCTCCTTTACTCCTCCTCCCCCCCGCCATATCTCTACCACTCCTTCTCCCTCGACCAGAAACCATCCGGAGGGTGTTCGCGAAACGGAGTAATTTGGCATGTCGAGCGACGAGGAGTGCGAGCATAATTACATTCCCATTCATCACATTTGCTTTCATTTACATCTTCAGAGTACCCTGCAAAACACCTCGATGGTGTGTGACAAGGA
This sequence comes from Ceriagrion tenellum, assembly GCA_963169105.1. NCBI lineage: Eukaryota > Metazoa > Arthropoda > Insecta > Odonata > Coenagrionidae > Ceriagrion > Ceriagrion tenellum. The sequence continues at coordinate 128,546,168 of OY720632.1, read as the reverse complement.
GTTAGTTTTCACCGGAATGGAGTGTTTACTTCAAATGGTATTGAATGAACGAGAATCTGTTCATGAGCTAATGCCTGCAAATTTGTACCTGGAGGTATTTTCACCGACATATCATTCATAGTCAGAACTCATTGTTTGAGGCTTCCTTTTATTGAAACGCTCCATGATAGAAACGTAAAAAATAGTGATGTGCTTGGCTTTATTTTGAGGTGTTGACTGCTTTCAATGGGTAAATGTCATTTTCAGGGTGTTCTTTATTTTAATGTCAGGAATTTCATGTATTTTGAAGACACTGTTCCTTGAAAATGATGTATCTTGAAAGCGGTACAGAAACCGTGCCTCGAAATGAAATGTGAAGCATTACTCTTTCATTCCTTCATAACACCATGTCATTCAGTACTTGCTAAAATTTGGTGGAAACTGAGTTTTAATGTATTTTGCAAATACCCAAATTCTGAGTTTTAAGAGTTGTAATGGAAATTTGCGACACGTTTTATTAACTAATTAGTACCAAATCAAATATTATGCAAATCAAAGTAATTCTAACATTTCATGGGGAAAATCTAATAATTAGCTACGCAACTTGTCGATAAACCTTTTTCGAGAAGGACCTCACAATTTATACTATGATCTCAAATCGTTCGCTGGAAAAATGTAACTTTCAATCTGTCCGTTCTGCTGCTTGTTACCCTAATTTTATGCTCTTTATCTAATCCACTCTCATTCGTGTTGGGGACAGTTTAAAAGGGGCCCAATTTTTTGGTAGAAGACCCTGGAAACTGGCTCTGAACTCTCATGTTGTTCATCTGTCGCATCCTAAATTCACTTCTATTAAATTGATGTGTATCTGGTACAAGCTTGCTCTCCTTCTCATGTGCCTCCTTATATATTATTAATTTTATCCACCATCTCAACCCTTGGTTTTTCGACTGCACTTTCCCACCTCTCTACATCAACCCTTATGTTTTTGATATATGTTGCATCATGGTACTCGCCCAGGTAATCAGCTCGTTTACAACCGTCTGGCTTACGTTATTCGTGTGTTCACTTTTCATGATTTTATTATTTCGCACCGAAAACTCTTTCAGCAAAAACTTTTCGGTTGCCGCATACCCAATGCCAATTAAGGCCGTACTTACGTCTATCTTTGCCTACCAAGTTTTTATCTAAGTTCACGTTAGTGAAGTCGAAACATGAATGAGATGAGCCGGATGATTTTGAAAATATAAAACTGATATGTAGAAATTGATAATAGCACCTGGGATATTGGATAAACTACGGTGGGAACCATCAAAAGCACGGAGAAAGCAAGGCAGATGGCGCTTATAGGACGGTAGAGGTGACCCGAGTTAACATTCACCACCAATGGATAGTATAAAGTCTCTTATTTATGACAGTAGACGGTTACGCTAACAAAATGAAATAGATGGAGACTAAGGCAAGGTTTCCAATACATTTTTTTCTTTTCAGGATTACCAGGATTAGGCTCCAGGCCTGTCCCGACTCCACTTTCACCGTCTGGACCTTGGTCTTCCGACATTTTTATTTCCTAATCGCTTGTATTCCTTAGCTTTGCCCGGAATTCTCTCTAAAGACATCCGCCCCACATGTTGGTTTCACTTTTCTCAGTTCTCTTCCGCTTTATGTCAAATGGGTTATACCCAAAGTTATGCGCTTATGGGTACAGTCTGTTGTCTTTGATAATGCCCTTTACTGATCGGAGAAATTTTATTTCTGATGTTACCATTCCCTTTTGGCTCTTTTGTCATGTCGCTGGCATTCAGACCAGTGCAACAGAAAGGTGCATCTTTTTTTCTTTCGCTTAGTTCGATATCGAAGCTTGAATTGTGGCTGAGAGATATGCAGTAAACTATTAGTTTCCATTCTTGTGACCAGAAAATTACGGGTGCACTTTCGTAACATGTCACGCGTCCTCATGTTGGCTCTCGGAGGAAAAACACGCATGTATTTTGCTTATCCGTGCGACGGTTTGTTCGCTGAAAACTGGTGCACCCACTCGCCTCTTGAGCGTCTGGTACCATCGATCTCTCGCACGTGAAAAGTGGGTTAGCCTGTCCCTTGTGCCCGGGATATGTTGTGAATCTGTGCTTCTCGTGGCGATGCATTCCTCTTCCAACCACTGTAAACAATTAATTCCTACCGAAAATCTAGGGAGAAAGGCGTTTAAAAAAAATTCTTCCGCCGCCTGATTGTTATTTTATTCCTCGTAGTGAGCCGATTAAGGTTTGACCGGCCGCGATGTGAGACCGAGAAACTTCCGCAATGAAACGGACTTTGATCGCCTCATGGGCATTCATTGGTATGCGCCTTAATACGTACGTGTCATTAAAAAACGAGCAAAATAGACGGAATTGTCGGTGTCAGTAGTACTAGTTTAAGATATTATCGAACGTGTTTGAATTGAGCAACGTCTTTGAGCGCAGATTATAGTTTGACGACGAAAACTTAATTGGCCGTTTACTTTTTTACTGTCGTATTGAAGCTATATCGAAGGGGTTTGTTCACTTTAAGCCAAGGAAGCCTTTCCTTAAGCTCCTTGTAGAGTGGTTTTTGGGTTGTTTTGTTCCTCTCCCTTTTTGAGATGTTTGGTGGAAGAATAGCAAGGTATTATTCAAATCATCAAGCAGTTAATATCTTCTCAATCGTCATTGAATATTCACCACAGTCTCACGTTAGCAACAATTTACTACGTCTATTTACAATAACAACTGAAAAGACTCGAATTGAAGTGGTGCCAAGGACTGGGTGAACTAAAGTGGAAATTTAGGCAACACGTAGCCTAGGCAACAATTCCAAGCATCTAAATTCATAATATATATTCATTGGTCTAACTCACAACAAACACAAAATCCATGAGATGAGCTTCGAAAATCAAAGAATCTCAGTCAGAGATTAAGATAGGGGAACCTCCCGTTGTGATTAAGATTTAGGAGATTCGTGGAGATGTAACGAAATTAAGACCTGTATGCATGGAAATCATTACTAACGCTTTTCACATTACAAACTGGGTTATCACAGCAGAGTTTTCAGAGATTTTGCTGCGTGAACTTGATAATGGTAATATTAATAGCAGTAGTATTCGGTATGGTTTTTATTCACATCGCCTCAAATAGGTGTTACTTATTTTATTAATGCTATCCAACTCACTAGTTACTGCAACGTCGCCACCCTGAAAAGTTGATCGCTTGCCCAGTCACGCGTTCCCAGGAGTGAAATTATTGTCAATTAAGCAATGTATTTTTTACCTTTGTTTTTTCCACTTTTTATTTTTAATTATTTATATATATTTGATATCTATATTTATATTAGGTTGTGTTTAGCTAGGAAAATCCATATTATTTGAAAAACGTGAAAAATATCACTCTGGCTCTTATATAAACTGCGATAATATAGCCTGGAAATTTTTGAAAATTTAGCCTTGAAAACCTGGAATTATGCTTGAATTTTTTAATGTGACTTTTGTGGACACCCTGACATCCTTTTCTTCAACAATTTTTTCACTTTCAATTTAGTCCCTTCTAAGGGCAATGGCCTTGTTTCAGCATCTCTGCCATTTTTTGCGGATTGTCGTGAAACCGTCTTTAGATATTTGCTTGAGAAGCCTTTAGATATATGCCTGGAAACCCTTAACTGCTTGAATTTCTGAATCAAAATGTGATCATTTCAGCTCTCTTTTGGTTGTAGGATACAGAAAAAACATGCTGTGAGGTCTATGCTGTATGGGGGGTGTGGTACTGCTCCCATTTTTTTTCGAAGCATTCGATGATGGCAGTAGTGTTTTAGGGCTGAGTATTATCACAATGAAGCTTCTAACCCCCTTTCAATTCAGGATGTATTGTGGGGATATGGTCCTTCAGAGACTAATGGTCCTTCAGAGAATAATGAGACTAGCCTCAGAGACGAGCAGAATCATGCATAATACATCTTAAAAGAAATGAAAAATATACTGGAAAGAGACAAGCTGGTGTAAGTAGTGGTGGTAAGTAAGGGTGAAAAAGGACTTCAAATACTCTAGGTATGAATATTAATTATGCTTTCAAAAACTTGGAAAAGTGACACGTTTCGCGTCCAATGATCAGACCACCAAGCTACCCAGTATACTAAGAATCCACTGGAATCGGCGGGGGGTTTATAGGAACAAACACTCCTCAAGGCATGACCCACGAAAGCGGCCAATAGATGGCGCCAGGGCTGCTTTTCACCCACCGGCAGAGAGAGAATGACACACACAGAAGGGGAAATGAAAGAATAACTCAAGCACGCAGACAGTTGTGAAAGATATAGAACAGGCGTTTCGGGTTACGCTAACCCAAGTAGGAAATGAGCCGTTCAGGCCATACAATCGTTCCAAAGGTCCGTGGTTCGATTCCCGGTCCAGTCGAATTTTTTCTGCTTGGAATCGGCCATCATTACATGTTCACACAACCATTGTGTTCGACAATTTTATGTGTTCCTATCCACTTTCTTCCTACCTTTCCTTTTGAACCTTTATTTTTTTCAAAGAGGTCTTTCTATACTTCAAAGCGCTTAATGTGTTGGTGCTCGGTGACTTATCTTGTAGTATAATAACTTTTCTGTCCCGCTCTCAGTCTTTACTTGCTCGTTGCATCACTTGTCATCCTGCCTCCTTGTTAGCAACCCTCTTCCTTGTGGTTCAGTTTTTTTGTTTAGTTTCATACTTGACGTTGACTTCTTGTATTTTACATTTAGTCATTTAAAGTGTACATCCCATCATCGAGTATGCGTATGGTGTCAGGTGCTGTATTAAAAGATGATTCCTCAGTAAATAATGTCTCTCTCCATTATCCGGTTCCATTTTTTTCTTTTCCATGAAAAAAATACCCCGGGGTAATAAATCCAGTTTTGTGCATTCTACCCTGCCAGCCGTAGCTTGGGAGTGTTGCTGGGGGTGTTCGGACACCAGCCGTATAGAGATGTAAGGGATAAGGTTTTGGGAGGTGAAATGGTGACGTGTATTATGGGAGTGTATTTAGTGGAGCTCAGTTTTTATTGTGGTTGCTTATTGTGCGCGGAAAGATGGATACTTTTCTGTTCGGCAATGTATCTCTCTTATTTTATCACTTCTGTCAGACCTTGAGATGTAGTGAGGCGTCATGATAGTATCCTCTGTGTCTCTCTGAAATGCACCAGTTCTGAATTTCTCAAGCTAGCTAAGCCTAGCTTATAACCTCCGAGTCTCTAGGGACTCCCACCTTAATCCCTCTAAAAGTTGTGAAACACTATACATATGACTCGAAACACTATATCTTCGAAATGCTGAGCCAGCCCACCTTCAGGCTGTGAGGCACAGTGATCTCACGCCAGGCATGCAGTGTTCGTATCAGCTATTTCTCAGCCATGTATTGAAATTGGGGAGAGAATTACCCCCTTAGCCTCTGTTTTATTTGCACTGCTTTTCTCTGGATGTACTTAGGTGTAGAATCTCTCTTTTCTTTGAGCTCGTCTTTTTTATTAATTCGCAATTAATGCTCCCTATGGCTCAAGAGTTTATATGATGAATGAAGTGTGGACATTTACTGGCTTAATAGCTGTTATGATTGATTATTTATTCAGGATTTAGTTATGGTTACTTATAACGGGAATATTTTGTACTTATTATAATATAACTCAGGAATCACGACTGAATTATTTAATCTTTTATATAGTATCGGCGGTGACATATTGTATTTCCATGTTAAAATATTTTTATTTTTCCCTCTTCATGCTTTGGTAACGTTAATCTTATTCCGGTTAATATTGACGCAATACATATTTTTATTTTTTGGAGGCATGGACGACATGAAATAATTTTTGGCCCTGAGAGTTGTGGCGTATAATCCCTCCAACGTCATCGTAGGTTTGGAGGTTGAAACTGGATAGTGGGCACGACTGATGGTTGTTTAAAGAAATAGCCCATCGATGGATTTGATATATGCTCGTTGATAATGGGACTTATTGAACGTTGTATTAGGAATTCAGTCGCTGAGTAATACTACGTGTTAACTGAGACCTATGGAATGTTAACTGTACCTGAGACCTGTGGAATGACCAATGAGCCCAGACCTAACGATTCTAAACGATTCTAACAGTCCGTGGCTCAGACTTACCAATCATCATTGTTATAAGTGATGATCTAGGAAGGGGTTATCTAAAAAATACCATCCTACGTAGTTAAGTCGATATACGCGCCCCTCAAAATTTTCTAATAGTTCCTTTTTCCCGTTAACGCTCTCTGTAACTTCTCTTGATCATCTAGGCTGCGATTGAGCGCGACGACATAATAACTTAAGAAAAGTCATTACGAGTTTTCCGGTGCTTTCTCGACGAGACATTGGTGGAATAAATATCCGCCGCCCATTAAGATGAATCAAAAACCTGACGTCAAATGAGTCGCTCTGAACATTTTTCGGCGAAGTGGTACAAAAATCTCAACTTTTCAGTTGTTTACTTTAGATGGAATGAGAAAACTAGATGCATTTATTTATGGATAAAATTCTAATATGTACTTCTGGTTTCAACAACGATACTCATATGGCAATCACATTGAAATGACCACATTAGCAGCAGGATTCCTATCAGACTCAACGGAAAGCATCGTAACTTGTTCATATCTCAAGTGCATTCATGTGTAGCGTTTGATAGGTTTTATTAACATAAGAGGCTCAAGAAGCTTGCGCGGAGTAATAGTTTTTGCAACAGACACCTGTGTGTGGTTATACTTAATTAGCGAATGAATGGCAGTGGATTAACGGAACCGTTTATTCCATCTAATTCTAATGTAGAATTGTACCACCTAATGGTGGCAATCAAATTCAGATCAAGCAAATTTCTGTATGACACGAAGGATGTTGTTTTAACCCCGCGCTGTATCTCTAGATGTTATAGAAGTGATTAAATACGAGAGATACCTACTCAGCTGAACTCATATGTAGAGAAATTTCAATGTTCTTTGCACAGAAGCAGTAATGATTGGCTACCTCTAAAACACATCAGTACAATATAATTCCGTTAATTACTCTCTTTTTTTATTTTTCTTGTCTACTACCTTTTCTCCATCCTCTTCAACTTTTAATGGCTGATTTAATAACATTCCAGGACTACATACCTCCGCGACGGCTCGCAGCATAGTATGTAGATGTAGATGATAGCATGTAAAATCGTTCTATTGTCCCCGTGTAACTCTCCTTGTTGTCATTTTGAGTGGAAATCTTCGAATATATTCCCAGGAGAAATTATGCTCCACGCGGGCAATCTCTTCTCCCGCGCGGAATTCCAGTTTTCTCAGCCCCCCCCCCCCCCCCCCGTGGCTTTTGAGTCATGCCGTGGAGATGTACTCGATTTCCGTTTTAGCGGCCGTCCCTAGACAGCATATATTTTCCCTCGCTCGGGGGAAGCAAGTGCTCTCTTCTCCTCTTCGCTCTCTGATAACGCTAAGTTAGCTTTCTCGGTGCATAATAGCGACGCTCCCTGTCGCTCTAACTTTCTCGCCAGTGCCTCGTTTCCATCTCTTTTAGAACAGAACCGTGGCCCCCGGTAGAAAACGCGCAATTGTAGTTTCAACTTGCTTTCGGTGGCTCGTCCGAGGCGTTCGTCGCCCTTATCATATTTTTTTTTGAAAAGCGACGTTGGAAATGCTTTCTTTTTCAATGACCGGAGCTAATAACTGTGCCCACCGAGGCTCCGATTGTTTTTGGTAAAAATTTTTGTGAATTAATTACGAGGCTTGGACTTGCCTGGGTTCACATTTTAATCTGTGCTTTCTCTTCTGTAAAGGGATAATTAACGAAGTGGATGGAAGCCGAGAGAGAGGAAACGGAAGTCTAAACTAGTAATACGTTAAGAGTTTCGTTTCAAGGGGAGTAGACCGGAGACGAAACCGATCGGAGAAACGAAACTACGAGTGTTACGCTTGGAGTTGGAGAGAAACCGGAATCGAAAATACTCTGGGTCGAAGCTTGACGAGTGCTGTGTGACGCAACTGAAAACCTGTTGTAAATTCTTTCAGTTTATACCGGTGCGACCGCATGACTCCTTTCCGCACTATTTAGTTCTTCGCCACTAGGTCATTTGGCTACTAGTCACGCAATGATCTTATAAAATTCTCCCTCACCGAGCACTTCTACCAATGGTCAAATTATGTGTATATATTGCTGCGCTAGAGAAAATAAGAATGTTGTAAAAAATGAAAACGTTTTGCGAATTATTCCAACTAATCTCCCCCAATATTTCGCTCTTTAACCTTTCCTTTCACTGTTATTGCCACCTTTCTTGGGAATGTTATTTTTACTGCCAACTCTATTTCTCAGTCACTCTTGATGAGGGATGGAGGGCCCGAGTTAAATTACGATTTAGTGTTAGGTGAAGGAAGAATTGATGGTGAAATCATTGATAATAAATTCGAAAATGGATGAGTATGCAAATGGCGGAGATCAGTTCATTTTTAGTGAAAGAACGTGAATGAAGGGTGGATACGCTCTACAGATTCAGGCTTCACTTCGTGAAAGTTAATAGTATCCATACTTAAAGAATTCAATAAAATTCTTAATTCATAATATTCTTAACTGAAGAATACCAAATAAAATTCTGTGGAAAAGTGCTAAATTGTATTCTTAAAGCATGGAAGGGTGGATAGTTGTCAGTATGGAAGAATCAAAGGGAAACAGGCCATTTTCACGCCGAGAAATAAATAGAAAAAAAGTGTGTGGTGTTGGGATATTGGTAGTAGAGTATCAGTTGAGTTCTGCCTCTCACCTCGTACTTAGACCCCACTAGAGATAAATAACGGAGAAAGTGGCTACCGTCCCGGTAAATTTCGTGCTTTATTTTAACTGTGAAAAAACATGGGTATTATGCAAAAGTTTCACTTTTATATCATTATATACGAGGGTGAGTCAATAAATAAGTCGCAAAACTGAATTGAGGCAAAAATAATTAAAGTAACTTTCTGACATTTATTTCACTTATCCACATATTCACCCTGTACATTCAGGCACTTATCCCATCTCTTTACAAGTCCTTGAAAGCCAGCAGCAAAGAAGTCCTTTGGTTGCTGTCGCAGCCAACGTGTAACCTCATAGATTACAGCATCATCTGTATCAAAATGACGGCCACCCAAATGATTTTTTAGGGGCCCAAACAGATGAAAACCACTGGGGGGATAATTCGGGACTGTACGGTGGATGTTCCAAGCGTTCCCAATGAAATGTTTACGACTGATTTTGATGATGAAATGCTGACATTTGCGACTTATTTATTGACTTACCCTCGTATATATATCCAACTGACGAAAAACACGTGTAGTGCACGATAATAAAAAAAAACAAATGTCATTGGCGTGACTGGCAGACACACAGAGAAAACACAAAAAAGAAAAACTCACAGATTTGTTTATATTTCGGCGGACACAACCGCCTTCGTCTACTAATTTCTGACGAAGGCGGTTGTGTCCGCCGAAATATAAACAAATATATGTACACACACAATAGAAAATTTCGCCAAATGGCCACAAACACAATAATAGAGGAAACTTACAGGGGGGGTAAAAAGACGAGAGTGAAAAGAAAGTCTTACTGGAAACGTTTCGGGTGTTAGCCCTTCCTCACTCTGTGACTGAGGAAGGGCTAACACCCGAAACTTGACTGTGTCACTTTGATATTGTCACGCAGCCATTATAATAATAAATTTATATTTTTTCGCGTTTGAAGATAATATATTCATGTGTAATCAAATAACACTAATGTAACATGGTATTTGTCATAAGGTTACGTGTTTAAATAGCATTGAATCTTCAAAGAGCCAAGTTATGATGAAATTTTTTCACTTTTATCCAAAGATATCGCTCAAAGGAACACGTAAGCGAATTTTCTCGAAAATCTGTTCGTGAGCAATAATAGTTCCATTCGCCTTCAATCGTTTGATGATTTAGTGGGGATCATATCTCAGTATTGATGAACAACTATCTTAAATATATATCTATAAGAAATTTTCTCTTTTAGGAAGTCTAACCTCACTTCGTTAAGTTTTATAGTCAAAATATCATATTATTTTCCTTTATATTCCTTAAGAATTATCCCTTTTTATCGTTTTTCTTTTCGCAAAATGACGAAGTTTTCATTATTCCATCTGAGCATGAGTGGGAACTAACCTGTTGTTATTGTCTCTGGCAGAGTTTTTTGTGTACCAGAATTCGTATCCCAACTTCTGAACTATTGAAATGGCCAGAAAAATTATCGCTAAGTACTTTGGAAATTTGATTCAAGTTCATCCCTTAACTCATATGTGGTTTCGACCGGGAGCATTCACCGGCAAGGTCATCGGTGTCTAGGGTTGTCAAGATTGTCAATGCCAAGAGTAGTCGTGAATTTTCCTCCCCGAGTATGTGGGTGTCGATTGAGACGTGGCCCAGGCTTGAAAAGCAGGCCACGTATTCAGTTTTATTGGAGCATACCTATCGTGGATGTGCACCGATTTCACTGTCCGAAAACCAAAGTGACCACGACCGCAAAACGCTGCTACTCTACGGTCCCTGCTCGGGCGTGCAGATCCAATCCATCTCTTATTTTTTTTACTGGTACCTTCCAAATCATAATCGGACGCAGCTTTTTTCTGTGCCTTTCGCGTCGCAGTCACACAATCAAGCCATCTCGTCGTTATTTGAATGCGAGTGCACCGTGCTGCATGTCGATTTTTGTTGGCGGCGCGCCTTCAAAATGCGTGACGGTCGTTTCAAATTCGGAAACGATCGTAAAATTATGTCTGGAGGATAATGGACCTTGGAGGAAATTTGGCGAAAGGACTAGTGAAAGTTTTTCAGATTCTGGATTCGAAGAAATTTCAACTCCCTTGGTTGCACTTTCACGCGTTCAACAAATTTATCAAATCTCTTGTTTCCAAATCCGATCTAAAAGAAGGATATGGTATGTAGTATATACTTAAAAGTAAGGTTTGTTGAGGCCATGTCAAATATGTTTACCGAAGGAGGAAAATGTTTACAGCTCGATTTACCACAGCGTCCTAATAAAAAAAATGGGCGTACGAGATGCATGTGGAATGTATAACGATCTTTCTGCAATGCTTTGCCACTATAATGGGTGTTACTATTGTTTGTATTTATAGTTTGTTTTTATTTCAGTTTCTACCTAAGTACCAGTGACTGAGTGTAACCTGACTAGTATTGCCTATTATATTATATTGCCGCACCACCAAACCTCGCGTTGACGGCGGGTTTCACCAGTCTTCATCGCGCGATCGAAAAACTGATGCGAAAATCGGCGTCGCCAAAAGTGGCAGAATATCTCACCTGATTTTAAACAGTGGAAGCTTTGTAAAGACTCCAGTTGTTGTGAAGTTGCTTTGTGATCCCCAGCGATGCAATCAACTATTAAACTACATACATAAAGAAATGCTGGGACGCCATGTACAAAAAACTTAATACCTTATGGAGGATCGGGTTGGTGTGGTGGCTAGAGTACTCGCCTACCGCACGGGCGGCCAGGGTTCAAATCCCTGCAGAGGTGGATGTTTTTCAGAGGAAGCCCGATCCCTAATAGAGTGTCTTGTGGAGGGCACTTCAAGTAGAGTACTCCGTCTGTCAGATGAGACGTTAAGACGTGGTCCCCTTGGCGCCTCGTTAAGAGCAGGCTAATGCAGACGCTTGATTCTATCCACCCTTCCTCCCTTACCTATCCCCTATGGCGCAAATGACCTTAGCCGTCGGTCGCCTCCCCAAGTATCCAATCCAATCTTAATGCCTTATGTTCTTTTTGTTAATTTAGTTCATAAAAAATTATTTTATGTTAGATATAAAATATATAATATGTTTCTCTGGTAATAATATAATGGCTTATAGGAAAAGTAAACAGGAATAGATGCTAAAATAATTTAATTATAATATGTAAGTGGGCGTTATGCTATCAATTCCTAAATATCCATAAAATCAAAATGAGGAACGAAAATGCTATATCTACAAAAGTATAGCTGATAGAAAAAAACTGATCTCATATTTAGATTCAGTGCCCAAAATATAATGAAAACCAGTTTAAAATTTTTCGGCACAAAAAAATTTTTCTTGTAGCCCTGTGTTATCTTTTGAATGTGTTTGGGTTAGTAATTGTGTCACAGTCTCCTTCCCTTTCTATTGTTTTGTATTGAACACTTTTTACTCCGCTACGTTTGCTGTAGTGAAGTATTTGGCATTCGTAACATTACAGAATATCGATTCCGTTAGTTTTACTACAGTGATGATGCATACTCATTAATGTCTAACGCATATTTTGTGGAGAGCAGCTCTATAGGAAGAGATTGAGGTACGAGAATGAGAGAACATAATCAGAAGTTATTAATTATTTTTCTGTGCCTCGTTTTCCTCTAAGCTATTCCAGGCGTTCTCTCTTTCTAGCCAATCCTCGCTACGTTATGTATCCTGCCGCGTTCTTGTTACATCCGCGTGTGATGCTCCTAAGACTTGATGTGTGGGTGAGTACGTAATTGGGTTAGATATTTCCTTGATTCTTTCGGTGTAGGTGGGTGGGATTTTTTCTGAGATGCGAACTTTTTTAGTTGAAAAACAATCAGGCTTCCGTATTTGGCGAAATAATATTTAATCACAGAAAAAATCTTTGTCCGAAGCTATGAGGGAGATTGCTGTGTTGATTTTGTGAACTCTTTACTATTTCACTAAGTCACGCGTATAAGTTGTCAACTCCTCGATCCATTGTATACCCAATTCTTGAAGTATGAGTAAGGAAAATTGTGAAGGAAATATACATGGTAAAATCGAAGACTGAGAGATGTTTGATACTCTAGGAAAGAAAAGATAATGGTCGCAAAATGGAACAATGAAAGTAAAATGATCGATAAGAGGGATGCTGGAGGGATGTCAATCTTGAGGGTGTAATGAAGATGGAAAGGGAGATGGGTTGAAATTATTATTTCTCAATTTTTCTGAAAATATTTATCAATTTCTCAATCTTTTCCGAAAAACTATTGGGCTAATATATAGTAACATATAAAAAAAACTCTCTAATGTGGTCCTCTGTCCTCTGGTATTATAGTGACTATGCTGTAAAAATATTGAGTAATTTTTCCGGTAAAGACTGTCCTGAGACGAGCGCTTCTTCTGAAGATAGAAGGGTAAGCAATTAGAAATAGGGCTCCGTAGCAGCAGGAGATGAAACGAATTTCTGGAGACGAAAATAACGATTTTTGACTTCGTTCTAAGTTAGGAAACGCGGAAATTTGCGTTCCTGCGGATGATCTCTCCTTGCTCACCCGCCAGCTTCCCCCAGATTTGCTTTCCTCGTGATGCAACCCCCGGTGGACCGATTGTTTCGTCAACTCCACACTCGGATGGATGCTAAGGGGAGGAAGAAAGGGGATTGATGGCGGGATGGTGTAAGGAACAGGGCGTGGAGGAGGAGGAGCTGGAGGAAAGGACGGGAGGGGGAGAAGGAGTAGGAGGATTTCACACTGACGGTTCACACCCACCTTCCCATTTCTCCGCCCCGTGTGTTTCTTGGCCGCTTCGCTGGATCCGCAAGGGATCCGGCCCACTGGTGCTCAATGGGACTCGCTGACCCCGTTGCCGTCGGCGAAAGTTGTTGAAAAGCGAAATGCGTGCGGCGATCGACCTTGATGCGTGCCGATCCATCTCGAGGATCGCAAAAGCACTTTTCTTTCTTCGTCTCCGTTTCTTTCTTTACACTCGTCCCACGCACATCGCTTCTGCGGAGGAAAACAGGTGGGGATCTGCATGGCTTGTCGTCTTTTTTTTCCGGGGATAGAGAGTGCGGGGCATTGGATTTGACGATGACTGATGGCTCTTCTCGGGCCGCCTTCGCATGAAGAGCGCGTCCTTGCATTTTATTTGCTCCCCGTGCGGTTCACGATCGTCATTTTTGCCCCACGCCCCTTGTGGTATGAAGCGAGCGACATGCGAGCGTGCTAATGGGACCGTCAAACATCCGGGCGTACTGGAGGGGCGTTGCGCGGCTAGTCTATCTTCTCCTTTGCAGTCTGCGTGCGCCCTGAAGACGACCTTCCTATCCTCTCATCCCATCCCAGAAGATCCTCCCCATTATCCTTTCGGGAAGCCTTAACCTTGATCTTTCTTTCGAAGGCTTTGTTGTTGTGGCGGTGGTGTGTTTTATTTTTTTGCGCAAACTAAAATACTCTTCCGCGTTGCCCAGATGGGATTTTTTTATGGGAGGACTTTCATTTTTGAGGTGCGTTCTCTTACTCTCTCGGCAGTGCGTCGGTGCCGACGTGGATTCCCGTCAGGAGAAAGGAGGACTCCGTCGAATACGCTCTCGCTCGCTCTTTCTCGCCCGTGCAATGGATTCCAGGGTTGGTGGGCGCCACGGGCCAATTGGCACGGTCGCCGTCCGTGCACGCCGCGGCGCGCGTATATGCGTTTAGCGGACCTTGCGATGGCGACGGAATGCTCGTGATGTAAATTATTGGTATCGGCACTCTCCCCGTTTTCCACAAAATATTGGCCCTAAGGTCACGGTCATTGTTGTTTTCCCTATTTTCATCCCCGTGTACGACGAAAAAGTGCAATTAACAGTTTTATGATGAGGATTAGATGACTTTGACAGATGCTGCGCCAAAAGTTTTTTCAATTGTACGTTAAATTTAAACGAATTCCTAATTTCCTACTTCCTAATTCCGATTTTTTAGCTTAAGGCGTTTGAAATGTGGTTGTCTAGGAGAATTGAGACCGAATGGTTGACGGTGAGGAAGACGACCGAGAAATTGCTCGATATGATGTGTAGGATGAGGAAGCTACTGAGGGGACTAGGAGGTGACAGAGTTCGTAGTTGGAAGGGATGATGAAGTACGAATGAATACGATAAAAGGGAGGTTGTAGGGTAAACGGGGAAGGAAAGAAAGATATGCTTTATGGACGGTATGGAGATAGGACGAATGCTGAGATGAAGAAAGAAATGATGTCAGGAGATAAGGGCTCGTACTTGTGCCAGTCTATGGGATTCTTGCTTTTTCACTTAAACCCATCTTTAACGATAGATCACCCCAGTAATTACCTCTAATTCTCTGTCAGAGGACGTATCCTAGTACTTGACCATCTTTCGGGAGTATGAGTCCAAATTTCATCTCTAGCTATTCTAGTTTAACTACAAAAATCCAAGTATCAAATCATTTTGATATGCCCATCGTATGAAAAAATATTATTGTGTACATTATTAAAGACATGACAAGTAAAAGAACCGGTCCAACACCTATTGATGCTATTTAGCATATCAGGACGTCAAAAGGAGTGTGATTCGTTGATTTTGACCGGAGTATGCGCATCTCATAACAGATAACGGGGCGAGTATTGTTAGTTTTGCCAGCATGTTTACCATTGACACATGTACAAGGCTAAATTCTACTCACATGCCCTCCGTCCGCACGGCCAAATGCCTTGCGTGTTTCTGTTATTCATTCTTTACTCCTGCTTGCTTACTAAAATTTTTGGGAGCAAGAATACAGGTGTGCCTTGAATCATGAGAGACGTTCTTAACATGGATACCAGTCCCAAAATCAAATCATGGGATATGGAACATACTTTGTCCGTTGCTGTCATTCCTATCGGAATGGTATTGTTTTCGTTTTTAACGTAACAGGGGCTTAGCAAGTTGCTATTCATCGTAAATATTGAATGATTGTGTATGTGGATTGGGTATTTGATTAAGAGGCTGTTTAATACTGCAATAACGAAGGAAATATTTGATTAAACTCTACAAAATGTGGAATGGTTGAGTGGTGTCCTATTTTCGATATCCTACATGTTGCCATCTTTTAAAATATGACGGTTAAATGGCTTTACTACAAACAGCCAATATTCCTCCCGAGCGAGAAACATCGCAATCAGTATTTGATTCCGTTGCTGGGGGTACATCATTCCCAGGAGGGGCCGACTTCCTCGTACCTCTCCTCGCCCTCAGACAGCCATCAGTCGATTTTCCTCGGGTGCCGATCTTTCGGCTCGTCCAACCGCGAGGCGGATAGCGGGATAGGCCCAGGGGAAGCTAATAGTCGGCGGGCGATGCGGGACGGTTGTGGCGCGGGGTTTCATCAATCTTCCCCTAATTTCACCGCGGCGAACAGCGACGGCGGAGCCGAGCGAATCGGAACGGGTGGCAATTATCACGTAGAGCGGCAGTCTTCTCCGCCGTCTTCGTTCTATTAGCCGTCATTCAAGAAAGGGTGCCGCTCTTTTCGGGACCATTCGCCCTACCCCCGTTCCTGCTCTCTCCCCTCTCCGCCCCTCCCCACCCCAAGGAGACATCATCCGATTCCCGTCTTTTCCTCTCAGCTTTCCCCCTTCATATCAAAGGAATTTTCCCAGTCTCTTATTAAATATTTTTTTCCTTCTCAAAGTAAATATTTTATGCCACCTGTTGTAACGTCAATTAACTTCTTGCTTAGGAAGTACATTGCTGCACAGTTTATTTGTATTTCTCCATCGCTCCTTAGAAGCAATTATGTCGTAAAACAATTTATTTTTTGTGTTCTTTATTTTTGTAAAATTATCCTATGACCAAACCTTTGCATAATCTAATTCACTTTACGTAATTTATGTTAACTACTTCACGTAATGATGACTACTTGATATACTTTATTTTCAAATAATATAAGTTTCATCACGTAATCAAACAATTCGGCGAATTGTAAGTTCAACCCTTTGGTGTATCCGTTAAAAACGGAGAAACACTTTTCATCATGACTAAAAACCTAGTTTCCTTCTCCTCTACGTTAATGAAAACTCTGGTTTCGACATTTCAACTATTTCCTTTGTATTTCTAATTGCAATTGTGATGATTTTTTTTGCGACTATGTTTTTGATTTCTACTATTTAAAATAAGTATAGTTCTTCCCGAGTATTTATTTAAGTTTAGTTTAATATGACTGCTTTATCTCAATTGTTTTCCTCCGTACAAAACCTTCGTCCTCGAACTCAGCCGGTCGGAATCAGTTGTGAGTTGATCATACAGTATGTTACCCGAAGCCATTATGTTTGTTGTTAAGATTCTTGAAGTTCCGTCACAAAGATTAAAGTACAGTTTGTATATTTTATTGAGGTTTATTATAGATGGTTTCTCCAAAGAATACTCCAACAGTCCTCGGCATCCGTCAATCCGAATGGATGGTAATGTTTATACGTAAAAAAACCCGATGTCTTTCATTTCTAACCGGTGTGAAGTTCATTAAAGTGTCGCTGTGACATTTCAAGTCCAATATACGTTTGGATAATACGTATAATTAACAGTGCGATGATTAGTTATGCGAATTTTACCCATGGCAACTTCTCTACCCTCCAATATTCGTCTTGGTTTATTTTTTGTAGACCCGAGTCATTTTAAACTGTTTCTTACTGTGAAGTACGCAATTATTTAAAACTTAAATCCATTTGAAATGCTTGGAAAAGTCTCTGCAAAACTTTGAGTTCAACAACTATTGATGATGCTTTCGTAAGAGGAATACATCGCTATTATGACCGCTATCCTTCAGATAACTCCGTATCCTCGACCTTCGTCGGTTCGATCGATTGTAAATTGTTCTTCACGCATGAAGCAATCGGAAGTCTTTCATTAAAAACCGGTGTGAAGTCCTTCGAAGTGTCGCCGTATCGCTTCCAGTTGATGTTTACGTTTCTATAACATAGAATTTATAATGCATTCCTGCGGTGAATATGTAAAATATAGATACGGAGATCCTCGACCACCGTCGATTGCAGACTGAAGGCTCGAGGTGCATGAAGTCTTTCATTTAAAAACCGGTATGAATTTTTTCCTTACGGTAATCTCAAAATTACTAGTTCAGTAGGCATATATTTAGAATTCCATTCATAAATGAGGTGTATTTTGATTTCTCCTACCTCCCTCTCTCAACAACTCCTTTGTCCAGGGTCTCTTCCACTTGCTTCTTCTTTTCGAGCCGTTTTTTGAAAGTGAACTTTTTGCGTGAATTTCACGTATTATGAGATTTAAAAGCTGTTCTGACGTTTATTTATGTGTCTCCAAAAATATTCTCACAGTGAAGTTGATTGTGCCTAAAGTGATTTTTAATATTTTATCTGGGGACCTCTTCTGCGTGATCCACCTTCTCCGTTCATCTTTTTTTTTCCATTCGAGTCTGTTTCAATTTTTCTAATCGTGAACTACGCTAGGTCTTTCATTTCATATCAATATGAAGTTCGTATGTTTTAAAATTTAATCTGCTCCAAGCTTTCAACCATTTATAAGAAACATACCTGAATCTCTTACCACCCAGATTGGCCAATTGTAGGACAGCCGTTGTAAATCTGTGTATAACTAAAATGGCTTCTTATTGTAAAAATGTGTATGGAACATCTGGGTAAATAAACCTTTTTTTTTGTTCTTCACTGCAATATAGGGCATATGTTTACCTTTCCATTAACCTTGAGGCAATCGAGGGACTTGAGTTTTTCAGTTACCCCTAGTGCTGACTGTTGTGAGCAGTAGTAATTGCTCTTGGTAGGACCACCCATGCTAGATGTGTCAGTGGATAGGAGCAGGTAGAGAGGTGGTCCATGTGATAGAATCTCGCTTTTAAAAACGACAATAGGAAGCCCACCGTCCTCTATATTTCCCTAAACATCATGGAAGTCGATATTGGTATTGACAGTTGCTTCTACTACATCTAAACCTTCTCTTTCAGGCAGGTCCTCTTTCGTAATTATTCTTATGCATTGAGCTATAGATGGAGGTCTACAGCTACAACGGCCTGAGATCCTTACGAGTAATCAAAAACTCGGACCATACAAGAGCTTATGTACGAGAATAAATCGCATAAAAAATTAGATATTTCTGTTTGCCGTACTAATTTTTTGGATTGGTGGGGATAAAATATTCTCTCACTAGCCTTTTATTTGGAGATCGAATTAAATGCCTAATCCTTACGTTTGTTAACGTGAGCTTGACTGACATGGTGAATCTACAAAATGCAATTCACCAACAACTCGGAAACTCGGCGAATCGGGACTTGGATTATTGAGACACCATTGCACCATGATGATCCTCCGCGATAACTCGTTCTTCTGTCATCTGTCCTCCGGCATTCGTCTCATCTTTTCCCGGTGGTGGTCTGGGATAAGATGAGGGAATATCGGAAGAATAAGAGGTTGAGGGGTGGGAGGAGCGAAAGGAAGAGACTCTTTTTCTCTCTTCCCTTCTCAGCGGTTCCACCTCGCCCACTTTCTCGCCGATGCCCCAAGCGCCGCTCGTGGCGCTTCCTTCCGGTTAAGGGAGGAGTTGGGGGAGGTGTAGGGGGGGGACTCCCGGCTGTGGAGAGAAGTAGGGGTCGTCGAAGGGGAGAGGGAGAAGGTGGATGGAAAGGAGAAGGGAGGGACTGGAAAGAAGAAAGGGGTGGAAGAGGTGGGGTGAGAGAGTTGATGGAGAGGTAGGTATATATGTATATATATACATGTATATAAAGAATTTTACCTTGTGACGTCACCGGGAGGACCACTTTCACATTCCTTATGTCTGGATGTGGGTTAAGACGGGGAGGGAGGGGATTGTGGCAGGGAGTGTGGGCAGCTGGTGGGTGGGGGTTCGAGAATGGGGTGGGGGGAACGCCGAGGGCTGGGGAGGGGAGAGGGAAGGTGGAACGGGACCGTTCGACTCTCTTTGCCGCATGTCCGCGACGCATCTCTCCGTTCCCCTCTTCCCCCATGAGAACGATTGCCTACGGAGGGGAGTGCGATTGCGTACGGAATGGTAAAGGCGGGGAGGTGTTGAGGTTGGTTAAATGGGAAAAATTAACTCGAAATTTACCTGACCATTTAACGTGTCAACTCCAGGGCACAGGGTTCGTGAAAAAACAGCGCTGACGAGACGACATGCGTTTGCATATGATGAATTGATTTATTTGCTGATGCAAAAAACAGCAGTAAAACATTTTACGTTGTCGAGCATGGCCGATAAATAAGTAGTTATTTAGTACAAATTTTTAATATTAGTAATTAGTTACTAAAGTCACAGAAAAAATCCTAATAGCAAACAAATGTTAGCGCAACTACTGATTGATCTTATAAGGAGTTAAAGGAGGTCGCAGAAAAAATATAAAGAAATGGAAAATACCTGTCATGTAATGTCCATTTTATTCTAAAACTCGACAATTTAAACACGTGGCTGTAATTAGGCTGAGCCTGAGCGTATAACATATGACTAGCGAAGGACGATACTAAAAACTATGAGACCGAGAAAACTACGAGTACGACGATACTACGAGTACGAGAAGGACGATACTAACGACTACGAGAAAACTACGAGTGATAATAAGAATTTAAAGGCGACCTAATCCTTCGTTAATTTTTTTCTGTATTTTAGCTCACTCTTATTTATTGTATAAACCCCGCTATTGCTCATATGTTCTGGGAGCCCATGCCAGTGTTAACTTTTAGTTGTTGTTTACTACCTGCCCTTCTTTCTGGGTAGAGATTTAAATGGGCAAATGACGTCTTGGCGCTCGACAGTTAATCAACTTTTTTGCGAGAATCGATCCACCTAAGATGGATATCGCGTATAATTTGTCCACAAACTTTAAGGGTAATTCCATGCTTCCTTGAAGTTATTGTTATTTTGAGGTTTTCTTCATAAGTGACTACGGTACCGCGACTTTTCCACTGCAAATACCTACGTTTTCAGCGGGTTAACTGCACTAATAACCCATTCAATATGATCCCATAAACTATCGTGCCGTATGGTTCCAACGTTCTATTTCATTCTCTAATCTGTGAATCTAGGTACATCGACTCGCACCGCCTCCCTTGTTAGTCCTCCCCTCCGCCTCCTCGTGCCCATCCCACTCCGCCTCTTCCTCACTCTACCCTTCCTCGGAGTCTTCCTCGGACAAGTATGTACTACTACACCTGCTCAGTCCTCTCAGTCGGGTCGGGTGAAAGTGCTTTTTTCCCGGGATTTGTTTGACTAATTCACTTAAGGCGACGGTCCCTCCTCCCGCCTACCTCCCCTCATTCCCCCTTCCTCTTACAACAAAGAGGATGGGAGTGGGTTGTGCCGCGCCCTCGCTGGACACTGTCCACTCCCCCACTCCTTACTCCCCCCCCTCCAAAATTCCCTGAGTCTTCCGTAATAGACATACGAGAGCGTTTTCGGGGATTGGCTCGTCGACGCAAACACAAACGCTTAGGCGTCCCTTGCCTCCTTTACGATTGCGTGTGCTTCTCTCTCTCCCCTCTCTCCCCCCTGTCTCTCTCTCGGTGGTGGACTCCTTAGGAAAAGTCCTCGGCGTGTCTCTCCTTATCGTGGCGAGCTTAGGGTTCGCGGCTCGGTTGCATTGGAGGGAGAGATGGACGATGGCGAGTGGGTCTTCTCCCTTTGGAGGGCGTCAATATTTACTTCTGCCGCGAAAAGGAGTCCTCTCGCTCGTCCCGAGTCTCCCGCTATCTATTTGGGACGGGCAGACTGTTCGGAGCCCGCCCCCCCTCCGCCCACACTGTGGACATTGGTGATGACTAGTGTCGTCAGAGCATGGATTGGAAAAGGGAGGAGAGAATGGAGAGCATACGGCACACAAAGTTGAAGTGCATGGGCCGTATTGGGGTGAATCTTGCGTCACACGGTGACTCGATTCCGTTCAGAGACGAGAATAATAAGCGGCAAAACAGCTGACTAGTATCGGCACTAAAACAGCATTTTGGCTTTCCATTAGAAAATAAGTGTTATTTTCTTATATTAGGCTATGAACCAATCATTTACTTGATGGAAATTAATGCGGTAAATTTAAATTTACGCTTTTTATTACTAGTTAACAAGAAATAATTTACTTGAATCGGACCTGATGATGTTGTACCTTGAGCTAGGACGTAAAAGAAACGTTTTTGTTGGAACATTATGTTGTATTATTGGTATATTACTGGTAAAGAATTTCGACAAAATTACGCCATAAACAACCCATTTGAATTAATTCATAAAAATAATTTTAAAATGCGTGGAACAACTTGATCAGTTAACGCACTACAGTAGAAAACAGCTTCTTGAACTTTCCCTAAACATCTACCGTAAAATAAAGGGTATTCCATATCTATACAGAATCGCGTCTTTGTTTTTCTTTCATTTGCAAGGACGTAAATTCTGCATTTGCTGCAAAGTGACGCCGCAATTAAAGCCATCTTAGCCGCGTGCTTTTCTCAGCGCAGCAATGAAAATGTTACCTTATGAAGGGTTTTCGGCTACTTAACATTTTAACTTTCATCGCTGATGATCATCAGTATTTCTTCTTCCATATGAAATTTTTATGTCAAAAATTTAAAGGAATTGATGTGCAACCCTATTGCTAGCATGCATCCGAGGGTCCTTTTTCACATTTGATCAAGTCCACGTTTGGTAATTTATTTTAGTAGGGCCAATCATGTGTCGATTAGTGACAGCAAATTGATTAGGCTAACAAAGATGCCCGTTTCCTATCGATCCTTCCTCCACATTCCACCTGCACCTAGTTAAAGACTTGTTTTGAGTCCAATACGGGATGTAGCTTTATGTGATGTAGAAACATAGACACTGAGACAAGAGATTGAGTATAGGTTGGTGTCGTCTTTGATATAGGTGTGGAGGAGAATAGAGAAGGTAGGATGGCTGGAATGAAGGACGAATGAGGAGTGCTTGGAATGGTGGGTTGGGAGAGAAAAACTCTAGAGGAAATTTGGAGAAGGGTAAGTAGGTGAATTGAAGAGTAATTGGGGAAGAAAAGGTTGCTATAGACCGAGGTAGAGAAGAGAATGTTAAGGAGAGAAAGAAAGAGAATAGGCTTAGTCAATTGGGTGGAGAGAGAGATATAACGTATGCCAATCTGGAAAACGAAATAGTTAATGGATGGAG
This sequence comes from Ceriagrion tenellum, assembly GCA_963169105.1. Classification (NCBI taxonomy): domain Eukaryota; kingdom Metazoa; phylum Arthropoda; class Insecta; order Odonata; family Coenagrionidae; genus Ceriagrion; species Ceriagrion tenellum. The sequence continues at coordinate 128,523,279 of OY720632.1, read as the reverse complement.
GGACCTTCAGCTGTGAAGGGGTAGTGTAGGTATTCCGACTTCCATCTAAATCTACCTTTACCAGTGGATCGTCTGAAGAAAAGGAAATGGTAGAATATGCGAAGAGGTTTTAGGAGGGATAGTTGTAGAAAGGCTTATGTAATGATTCTTGGCAGAATTGGGATAGAAATTTAGACCAAGACTGCCAGAGAACCTTCTAATGCAGACAAGGAACCTGTGGTGCCACTTCCTATTGGAGCTAAAATTATGATCAATGTTTGTTGATTAGTGACAGATACCTGTTCCGCTACCGTTTTCCCTCCAATTGTTTCATTTTATCCGCTTATTTTGGAGGTTGTTGATTTGTAATTTCCCCAGCATAGTCATTATTAGGAACGCACGCTTCTTTTCATCTCCTTAGTAGGAACACAATACTAATTATCTCAACCTACCTTCACCGGTAGATCACCTCTCATAATAATGCCAACCTACCCACCTATCTCTGATAGGCGCAAGTGACCTCTTTCGTCGGGTGCCTCCCCGACTTGCCAACCATAATCTATTTCCTCGCGTTGGGGTGTGTGGGTCAGGAAAGAATGGGAGTGACGCCCGTCGCTTGTGCCGTATTTGCGTTATTGCTGGTGGGCGACGGCGCGGATTTACCTCATTCCGCGCGCCTCTTTCTCTCTCTTTGCCAACTAGAAGGGGGATGGCGGCTTTTCTCGGCCTACATACCGCTCCTGTGTCGGAGAGAAATGGGTCGGTCGGTAAAAGTTTCCTCCAAGTTCGGTTCCTCGAATGTTATTCAAGAATTTCCTCGGGTGGAGAGTGCAGAAGGAAAAATTTGGGGAGGGTGGGCGTGTCGTGACGCAACAACCATTATTTCCCCCCCTCCCACAATTGCTCCTTCCCGTCGGCGATGCTCAAGGGAGTGGTAACACTCCTGCGGACAATCCGTGTTCTCACGCTTCCACTTTTGCCACATCCTAGTTTTGCGTCTTCGCGCGTGGGAATGCCTACTTCAGTGGTCCCCCGTTTACGATTTTTTGTACGGGACTTCCTATTATCCTCCGCATCGTTTTAAGTCCTCTCTTAGGCGTAAATCAATAAAATATCTTCTAGTTTGTGGTTACAGTCGATCTGAAAAGTGCTTTCGTAACAGAACCTCTCTTGGGTTTGGTGACAACCAACAGTTTGCGCAAAACCTTTTTGAAGAATTGTTGAGTAAGACATTCCATTCGACTCTTCTCTCCCGGAAAATTGGATTTTTCAAATTAATGTATACGTAATAAATGGTACATGTGTTACTTTTGGTTGTATGAAAGTTTTTTTTTTGTTTGGGGAAGATTCCCAATTAGTGAAACATGCGACGGAGTTCCAGCACCCCTCATTTTTGCTGAGGATGGTGAAGAGAATCCCAAGAGTGATTATTCAGTTCAGGTTTTTGAAAATTATAAGGTCGAGAGCATTTAATGTAAGTTGAAGGCACGAAGGTCATTCGTTGTCATCGTGAATGTAATATTTCTAAGGAGCTAATACCAAGTACAGCGAATCTAGGTCCGATGACAAATTTAACAGAATTGCATGTTAATGAAAAACATTACTATGTTACAATCACTGAGAAAAATATCACCCTTCTTGGCTTAGCACGAAGATCCCCCAGATTATAGGGCCCAGGTGAATTTTGTTGAGGGCGCCCGTGTAACTGAAATCGGTCAAAGCACAAGTATTTAGAACTCGGTACGATATCCATTCCGAGAGCATGATCGTGAATTTTTCTAACTCGTGAAGTGATTTTATTCAACGCAATAGTTACCTTAATATATTGAAACACCTCAGAAAGGAAAATTAGTTGTAGGATATTCTTCCGCTTGAGGTAATTTGTAGTGTAAGAGAGTAAAATTCTCTTTACTTTTAGAGACGCAAGAACCTATCGCCTTATACAACTGTTTTCTTCATCTCAGCATACGTATTAAATCTCTTTATGCCATCAATTTAATCTACTCTATTTTCCCCTTCCCCGCTTACTAAACGTTTTTCCCTATCTCCAATTCCGGCCTTCAGTGTCACCTCACCCAACATTACCTATTCCCTCCACCTACTCTGCCTACTCTTAATCGCCTTCAGAAGTTTCCTCTTCTCACTCACCTTACGTAGCATTACATCGTCACATTTTGTTTTTTTTCCTTTTCGTAAGAGGCCACCTATTGGTATGAAAGGGATATGTGTCCTTGCCCCAGTTGTTTCACGTGCTTTCGAGGAGCCGGAAGAAACATTTATCCTTTTACATCATTGGGAACGTAGTGGCGGTGTATCTTTGAAGTCAGCATCGTTATCCGAAATACGAAATCCTCCTGTTATCAAAATAGGTCGCGGAAGTGGAATTCATCGGGGATTAGAATGTTCGAAGTCACGCGCTAAATTCTATTACTTGATTGCGTATGGTAATATTGCACGACTCTTATTTTTCTGAGGAATTATGTAACAAAATATATCATTTGAGTGGTCATGTAAGTGGCTTTAGTAAATCCTATGTTAATTTTTCTGTAATCATTTTCGTCTAGGGTTAAAACGCCGAAAAGCTGCAATAATTTTGAATTCAAACTATGATCTCTTGAACTTTTACCTTTTGGTGACATCCTGGTACAAGACATGGCGTGGACTAAATTATCGATTTAAGATCTAATTAAGAAAATTCTGGTGGACGTTTATGCGTTTGAAAATACATACCAACATAGGTAATTATGCCATATATTAACGATCATTGAAGTCTCCTTGTTCCCAAGCGGAGACTTCAACGGCTGGGGTGGCTCTGAACCCTTAACATTCGAGGCTGTTATAACTATTTCTCTTTTTATGAGAATTACCAGGCGATTTGGATGACTGATGCCTCATAATTTGGTCGTCCAACGTTTGAACTTTGCGTGAGGTTATACTCAAAGTGATGTATCCAAGTATCCAACTATACTTTTGAAACGAAAGATATCTAGATAGATATCACAAATGAAAAATTAACTTGGTTTTCTTCCACAGATTTATTTTTTTACATGCTGTGCCAAGAAAATAAATCTGTGGAAGAAAACCAAGTTACTTTTTCATTTAAAATCAATGGTTGGCGAATTCACTTTGTGGAAATTATGATTCATGTTAATTTTGAAACCACTTAGTTTTTTCCACCAATTACTTACTTTTTCATTTGTGAAATTCAACTTCCACATAGTTGAGCCTCAAACTATGGAACGTATTTAGATAGATATGATTTTCCGGGTTTCATGTAAATGATTGACTCATGAATATATGTTGGCATGTTCAATATTTTTAACTAAGGCACATCAACTTCTCTAAATCACAGTAAAAGTTTGTAGCTCATTGGTTTAACTTAAAATTATTCTATTAAATATATGATAAAATAAAATATTCTATATTAAATCTATTTATTTTGCCTATTAATATCGAAAAACCCCAAATCTTTCACATGGTGTGTTATGTGTTATCTTACCGGGTTTTTTCGCGCTACCTCGCCGATGTATTCCTGGATTTTTATTTATTTGCTATGTGGACTACCCGCTTTCTAAGGTTGAGCTCCACTCGCGAAGGCTTTGGACGCAAACAGCACTACGGCAGGGACGATTATGCGAAGAAAAAACCCTCAATAAACAGTGCGTATTGTTAAAAGGAGAGGACAGTGAATGGTGGAATCTTCTGTATCATTGTGTTCAAATATTATGCTTGAGGAAAGAAAAGTCATTTCCGTTTCATTCGCCAATCTACCATATGTCACATACATATTTAAGTGCCAAATTTGGTGGGCGATGAATATTTTCTTTCGCATTACTCTTCTTCTTAGAATACCTCATTTAGTGTTTAAAGTTGTGTGCTTTTGATTCTATTTTGTCTGACACTGTCTCTGTCAATGTGGGTGTAAATAACCGATGATTCCCAGGTTAGATAGCATTTAAAAAATCTAGTTTCTGGTCGTGTCTTGAATTTGATCACTTAAGTTCGTCTTTAAGGTTCATGGTGCGGTAGCCTTGTTGTTGCACTAGAACGAAAAAAGGAGAACATCATCGGAGACAGTTTGTGCGGCGATTAGCGAACCATGTCGTTGGAGTTCTTTGAGGTAATATTGCCGTCGCGTCTCGGTTGGGCTGGTTCTTAGGTCTCCGAGAAGAGACCGGAGTACGCCAGAGAACAATGGGACTTTCAATTCAGGCAGTTGTCAAGATGCTTTTATTCACGTATCGTAAGCCCTGCGAGACAGTGGCCCGGTTTTCAAGCATGATAAAAAAATGCTGCACACGGAACTCAAACCACTCATTAAAAAAAATACTCTACACTCTGCCTACGCTCAAGCCACATTCAGTTACATTAAGTATAATCATAGTTGGAGAATATGAAATCGACCTCGACATTACCTCTAACGAATATGAGAGTTTTTTCAGATGATCAAATCATAAATACACGGTGAGAATTTTAGTCGTTTAATTATATATGCATCAGTCAGTTGAGACGGCTTAAATGGCTGTCGTGAATAGATGGTCATTTCACCATCTGCGTTTAATTTTAAGTTTTGTCAGTTTTTTTGTAGTGTCCTAATAAGAGCTTGATTCAGTGAATGACACCATAAGTTTAACATTACTGTTCACTTTTCCCACTCCTGTGTACGTTGTAGATTACCGGCAAAAGTCTGTCGTCTCAGTTACATTGAGAGTGTAAAGCTGTACCTTTTTCTGTCCCCATTTCCTTATTTCAATCATATAGTCTGATTACTCTTCGTTAGGATTATGCTGATGATATGTAAATGTCGCTCTTCGTCGCAATGATTTCACGCTCAGGCTTCTGATTACTTACAAACTTAGAAAAATTGTCGGTATAATTTTGAATGTTTGGGTGCATGCATTGATTTCGCCTTTGTTTTCAGTCATCATAAAACTGTAATTTGACCTTATTATGCCTTCTGTGTTAATTGGTCAATGCTATTTTCGATTATGATTAAAATATTTTATTGTATATGATTGAATTATTGTACACGTAGCGTCGTAATGGGTTGCGCTTTTGGCTCTTAATGAAGTTTGATAGAATTTTCCTTCCTAGAATAGAAGAAGCTTCCATTGAACTAAGCTCATAATTTTGGCCGGCGTCTCGATGGAAGGCTTTCGGTGACTATAATAAATCAAAGAGAGATTGATTTCATTCAGGTAGAGCTTTGCGTAATCGCTTACACGTATAGGCTGACTCCGCACCAATCCCAAAGCCTTCCTTCGATACGTCCGCCGAAATGAAGAGCTTAAACAGGTGGGGAGTCAGAGAGGAGTACACAATAACTGTTATAGTTACACAAAAACCAAGTAGTTCTGGACACCTGAGAAAATCATAGCTTATGATGACCCAAGGCGAGTATGATGTAATAAATTGGAAAAATTTCATGGTTTTCGTTATGACTGAAGATCTGACTCCTGACTCCTTGATATTCTTTCAGTGCAAAAAAGTTTTATCAAAATACTATGTAGTGTAATTTATCAAAATATCAAAATGATCTTAAGTGAATCAATCAAGTTAAGTTATTATCTCTTCATAATTTGAAGCACTAATTGCGATAGTAGTTGAATGCATCGCTGTCATGATAAATTAAAAATATTTTATGTTGGCATTACGTGGAAACAGTGAATCGCTCTTATTTAGTTAAATTCCTACGATAAAACCTAGAATAAGTGGCAGTAAACACCAGCAGATAATTATTCCCTTGTGTAAGAGAAATTTTAATGAAAAATTAGGATAAAACCTTAATTATCTTTCATTGGAAAACTAACACTTCATGTCGACTCTGCATGAGTGATCAAGTTGATCGATTCAAGATCGTCCAACGGTGCCCAGCCTTGCACCATTTTTCAAGTCGTTTGATACACTGTTGATAGCAGTAATCAGACCGCAGCGACAATTAAGCGAGCGCTCTCGTTTCTTCACTCTGTGACCATTCATTCTCACATACGATTTCACCTTATCATTTCTGCTGCCAATTAATTCAACTCTCCTTTTATTTTTGTGTCAATTTTTATGATTTAGACAACAAAACCTTTCTACGTGCAAAAATTCTCTCTTCATTGCTTCCGTCATTTCGTCAAAAATCAGTGTTGATGGAGACTGAAGATATTCCTATCATCTTACATGAATTGTGCCATCAATGCTTGATCCTACCATTTTGCGTGTGAGAGATATACTCTGTTCTTTAAAACCAGAACCACCTGCGACACATGCGCAATGATGGAGCTGAGGAGCTAGAATAATATACCTTGGAATTTTTGATGATGAAGAATATTCATATCGGAAAAGAGAACATAAAGAATGAGAAAATTCCAAGGAGTGAAATTATCCACCATAAACGGAACTCGTCCCTGGGTCCCTCGATGTAGCATATTTTCATCGCGATATCGAGGAATATGGGTTCGAGTCCCGATCATGGCGGATAATTTTTTCCTTTGTGGAAAGCAGTAGGTGATGCAGCTGCTGGTTCACAATAACCTCAATGTTATGATGTCTGGAAGTAAGCCGGTGCTTAAAATTGACGATAGACTGGTGAAAATAAGTCACAAAAAGTATTCGTGGACATTTCCCGGGCACAGTGTCTTGCCGTGAAGGCAAGGGGATTCTATTCGCTGCGAGGCTAACATAGGTGAATCAAATAGGTTACATCATCAGTCGATGACCCACAAATACCGCCGCAGACAGCACAAGATTTTTAGGAGCAGTAGCAGATCGCCAAATGTCGAAGGCTTTCCCCGCGACGGCTGGCTCCGTCCACTTCCGGGTGTCGCTGGTTTGGGAATGATGTGGGCTCCCAACTCTTTCGAGCTCGTTTGCGAAACGTGGGGACAATTAAAACTCTTCTGCATTTCAAGAGCTTGGCGGGCAACACCTCTGGGAAAGGGTCACGAGGGAAGCAAAGGTCGTTTGTATCTTTTGGTTTTTTATCTTTTCACTATCTGAAGTTTTAGATGGACGCTATGGTTTTTATCCAGTCCCAAACTATGCGCGTAGAACAAGTGACATAATAAAAAGATACATTGTAAAAGTAAAATTCATAAGTGATCCGAAATTTATTATCCGTTATTTGTGATTATTATATTTTGAATGATTTATGACCAAAAATAAGTAAAAATATTCCTTGTTGATGTAAATTTATTGTGACCCATCCAAAGGGAAATTACAGAATGTAAATTATTTGTAAATAAATTTATTATTATTATTATATTATTATTATTTACCGTGAAATATTCACGGCATAAACATAAACAGATTGATGCGCTTATCCACTAAAAAACTACTCATTTCCAACCCATTTATTTCCCAATATTTTTACTCCCTATTCTCTTTCTTTTTCACTGCTGGTTTATCAACTCTATCTTGGTGTCTAGATATTGGTTATATCCTGCGAGCCGCCGCAAGGTAGAGTGGTGGTAGCTTATACGATAACAACCATTCTTTTTGCATTGCTAATGTTTCCATTTTAGTTATCTTGCTGAAGTTAAATTTAAGGGTGCTCTGTCGTGATTCTGTGGGGACGCGAATTGTAGGAGGGGAAAATGGTATTTAAATTTCTAGCATCGATTGTAGAAACGACACGTATGAATCCAATCGAGTAATAAAATCTTTAAGTCAAAGCAATCGTTCGATATGCGTGGCAAAAACATTCGATAAATTTATTGGTTCCATAAATGTTCTCAATTTATTTGGCCGAAGAGAATGGGGTTAAAAACTTTTTACGCATCCTCCAGTGACCAATATTGAGGATGTGCTATGAACTGCTTGGCTTAATTATTGATATATGAGCTCGTATGTGTCCAATCACGAATGGCGAGAACATCTCATTAAGCTAACATTTAATGATGAGCATTTGTAATTCCATGTATAAGATACAAGTGTACTACTACTACGCAGTGGTAGACCGAACATTCGAATCTGTAAATTTTGGGAAAATTAATAAGGGAAGGAACAGTTCCTGCAACCCGAATTTAGTGATGAAGTCCATACCTGATGGGTCCAATAATTATCGATTCTATAGCAATATATATGTACAACCGCTCTCAGGTCTTCGTGTGTAATCTATCGTATTTTATCCCAGTGGTCGAGTCGGCAAATGTAGTGTGGTAGCCTAATAGTTCATTGTTGCCAAAGAAACTTCTCTTGATTTGATCTTGATTTCCCTGACCGTCTTGATTTTTCGGGTGTAAGGTTTTGCCACAATCCGTGGCGGATATTTGGTAAACATCGCGACTACTCCTGTTCTTGCGTGCTGTCAGAATAACGCGTCCGTTTTTCTTTTCTGAGAGTTCGCCCATCCGCTCTGGGCTCGTTGGGGGAATGACCGCGGAGGATTTAGCTTCGGCAATATAAATATTTATGCGGAAGGTGGGTGAGAGAAGAAGAAATCGACAAGTGTGGACCATGTCTTCTTTGGCACGGCATTGCGCGGGCCCTCCTTTGTACTCGCTTCGAAAGGAGGGCGTCTACGGATTGGAAATTGTGCTCCCTGGTGGGCGATTGGAACGCCGCACACATACGACTCGGAGAGAAGCATTTCCCTCCCCCCGAAAATTCGCGCCAGTGCACCAGGCCAACTGAAATTTTTTCTGAGAGTGGCCGGCGCCGTCGAATCTTGGCAGTATGTCGAATGAGGGGCCACTTCACCCGGCATTCGTAATTGGGTTTTCATTTGTTTCGCATTCGGGGACGCGCCTATCTCCTCGTCGAAGTGGAATGTTCTTCCCCGGATTTTCTCTACGTGCTTCAGTTGAAGAGATACTTTTAAGGGTGTGAGGTGGTTTTTAGGAGTGAAGAGGGAAGAACAACCCCGCTAGCATTATTTATCATCGTAAAAGAAATGCCGTTTTAATCCCTCTCTTTGTGTTGAGTTGTAGATTTTATTTTCATATCTTTCGTCAGCATAGAGTCATCGCTCTCTACGCTGATTTTGATGCAAATGAGGTACCATATTGGCCAAATATTCACCTAAAGCATTGAAAAGCTGTACCAGGTGCAGGTTGTGTTATCATACGGTAAATGTGTGTAATTTATTGATGTGCTGCGCGGAGATCCTTGTTTCGATTCTCTGTTCTATAGGACCACCTAACAATGGGAAGAAGTGTAAATCTCGTAGTGAGGGTTGCATAGTATCCATCTACTTACCGCAGAAAATGTAACCTCTTCATTTTCCCGGTCTTCTCCCTCGTCTCTTCGTTGCTTGGCGACATCAGTTTCGTTGCCCCTCCTACCGGCGTCCTGGAGACGCCAGCTGGAGTTCCAGCGAAATTGTTTTCGCCAAATAATGAGCAGACGCGGAAGAAGACAAGAAAATTAATAAATTCAACTTCAACTCCGCGAGCGTCTAGGATCGAACGTGACAAAAAAATAGGCATCTCTACCACTTATACGAAGTGTGGACCCACCCATTGGACGGCACGCTTCTTTGGCTCGTTTGCCTTTTACAGATTCTTTTAAGGCCTGGCCCTTTAGACAAGCCATTATGCTTACGCATCTATCTTCGTTTTTTTAAATTTTCTATACAAACTGAAACTTGGCGAGTCAAGCGTTTCCCAGTTACTTTTCCGATGTGGCCAATAGATTTCGTTCTTCGTTTCAGATAGGCTTTCGCGGTTTCCAATAGGTCACAGGCAAATAGTCAGTTAGTAGGGCACACACTCGCCCATCGTGAGTAAATACTCGCGTTTTTATGAAAGCTTTGTTGACATTTGTCTCGAAACCCGCGGAATAAGTAGCAACTTGTTTGGTTTATGTGTATATTCTTGAATAACAGAAAGTTCCCCGAAACTTTCCCCGCAGCCCATGGTGAGTTGGCGAGAAGAAAAAACTGGATTAGCAAATGTTGCCGCCGGCCCCACCCTCTTGCCATGTCGAGAGACTGTTTAATTTTTTTTCTCTTCATCCCATAGACGCGGCGTTTCTTTTTGTCCATCTCCTATCTCCTTATTCGTCTCCATTATTGTACTCTTACGTTTCTACCCCGCCGCGCTCTAAACTCGTAAAGGTCTCCTTAGGTCGTAATTATTCATAATATTGCTGGACCAAGTGTAAGACAAACCCGCGGAAAATTTTCCGGTGCTTCCGTCTAACTAGCATTCAAAGCGTCGTTTCAGCGCAGACACTTGTTCATCACGGCGTCTTTAGTCCGGAGAAAGTTAGACCTTTGACCTGTCATCTCTATGGCCGTCCTTTTGACATGTTTGGCTGACATCTCTTTGCCGTTGCCAAAATCCCTGAAGTGTCATTCTGATGATTAATTACGTCAGAGCTAACTATGAGCCCTTCCTTTCCTAGGATCAACTTAAAACCTGGCGAGTTGCCGTGGATACCGATATTTGATACTTGGTAGTATTCCGATATTAACAAAAGGAAACGCGTTTCAATTACGCGGGTGAAGATCATTTATTCAACGTGTTTCATCATCAGCTCGTATTTATCCTACGTCATTACATATTTCCCGTTGAGTTCCCTTATATTTATCTTCATGTACTTATTTTTAATTAAACTCCGACATATAAGGGAAGCATGCGGAATTATTAATAGTTTCCTTTGGTTTTGAAAAGTGTTTCGATGTTAATCTCTGCGTGTGGTTGGTAATTTAATGCATAAAGACTGCACAATTCCACCTGTATTTATATATTCCACAATGGATTTCATCGTCTGTATAATCATGTTGTGATTGCGGATTGTATCGTAAAGCCCTCTGATGATGTATCCAGAACCACTTCGGTCTGTGTGGAAATATGCAAATTATCTCTCATGCATCACGGTGGAATTTATTAATTCCCCCGAGTAAAGCCCGACTCCTTTTGAATTTTCTCATGAATGAGTGTATTAAGTGTATTATCTTTCTCCCCTCTCATTTGCTTTTTTCTCACCTTCATGTCTTCTCTCTCTTTGTCCAGAGGCTACCCACGACGACGAGGGTCGAGGCGGCATGCGGGGCCTCGAGCGTGTCGCCGACGCCGTGGGGCGGCGGAGGCGGCGGCGGGGGCTTCTTGCGACCCATGAGCGTGGCGAGCGCGGGCCCGCCACCCGCCGTCTCCAACCACGCCGTCAACTCACACGAAGCTGACCACGAAGCGGACTCGCAGACCGGAAAAGCCGTCGACCCGTACAGACTCCTCGCTGAAGAAATGAGCACGCTCTTCCACGACATACGACAGGTCAAACCTAATGGGGATGCGTGTTCTAACGTTCCTGCGTTAAGTGTCTTAAAGAGGGTTTTATAATTATGTAGTTGAGGGGAGACTCTTAAATTTTCTGAATCTTAAGAGTATCGAAAGTCCTTGAATTTCCTCACACCTTCATTTAATATTAAATATTAAGAAAATTTAAACTTTTTCGCATTCAATTGCCATCAGCGAGTCTTATGATTCAAAGAAGTCGCATCCACAATTCTATTCCTTGATAACTCATTCAGTCTCTGATAGCAGTAATTTTTCGGGTCCTGTTGTGTGAGACAATTTTTTTTTCACTCTGGTTTAATCACAAGAATTAACTTTATAGTTTCATTTTCATTCAACTTATAAAGATCCCATTCCGTTGCGTACAATCAAACGCTATTTAATTTATAATTTTCTCCAGTGCCTGATAAAATACATATGATTAAACATTAATTTCAGGTCAGTTATTGTAGGTCTACCTGAGAAACGAATTTCAGGTGGAATATTTAACTATGAGTATATTTACATCTGAATTAGCTGAGAAACGAATTTAAGATTAAATTTAAGTGTTTAATGTGCCATTATGTATGAAAAAATTGAAGTTCAGTGTAAACATTAAAGTTTTCAAATGAACCCTTCTGTGAGATGCTAAAAAAGTATTCTTTCCGACTTATGACTTAAAACGTCTCACAGGGATCTGGTTTGACTATGAAGGAGTGAAATTACGAAAAATGCCCGATGGACCGATATTTTCCATCTTAAATCTTTTCCGCAGTTTGTTTGAATCGAGAATACGAAGCTTCGGATATCTTCTCCCTCGTTGTTTTCCTATCAATGAAATTAAACGGTAGATTCCGAATTTACGTATAAATAGTAAAGTAGTAGTTCGTAGTAAAGAAATGAAAATATTTGGTGCTCTATTTTATGCGAAGTCAATGAAATAACTGGCTGGAATAAGCCTCATGCAATATCCCACATATTATGTCGTTTCCTGTTTTATATACGGCGATATCCGTTATTATTAAATTAATATCCGTTGATATATTTCCGGCTCTCCTTCTCGGCTCAATATTTGGCTTAAACATAACGAATTAATGATAATTCACCTATTGCTGCCTCTTCCTATGAGTTTTTTATGTGTTTATCACTGGAATTATACATATTTTCCTTAAAAATGGTCACTTAAGTACGCAGAACATATTTTAGGATATTTTTCATGAGAGTTGCGATGTATTCGCTCCTTATTTCCTGCTGTACTCCTTATAGGTATGCAATGAATTGCGCATTTTGCTTGAAAATTTTGATGCCGTTTTTATTGTGTAAATACAGAATTGAATTTGTGCGATTGCCGCCATTTTTTCCTTCCTTTTAGATTGAAGTTACGTCAAAAAATTTCTCTTCTCAAAATTGCGTGACTACCCGCTCAAGTTTTGCTACGTGACACCTAACACGATAGAGAGAACGGAAGTGGGAAGGAGGAAGAGGCTGCAATTTTTTTTAAGCACGCGATGATCATTGAAAATAGTATTGACGTCGGGTTTGGTGTGAATAAAATTCATTGTAACTCCAGTATCCGCTGCGTCCGACTCGCGTACCTTAAGCAACCCGCGTTCCTTATCGCATATTCTTTTTTGTTGCGCCGTTCTTTGTCATCGCGTTGCAATTGTGTCACTAGGCTTAAAATGGAATCGTGAAGCGAGACCAGGGTATACATTAGAATTAATGGCAGACACTGGAAGAGGTTCTCACGATGTTGAGGAATGAAAGAATGCACATGGTGGAGACTGCTAGGAGGTACATCAGATTTATCTACATGTACATACTACCCTCCGACCCGCCGCATGGGCGTGTGGGAGGGGGTGCTAGGACACTAACCGTGTAAAAATGTAAGGGATAGGGTTTTGGGAGGTGAAATGGCGACGTGTATAATGGGAGTATATTTAGTGGATTGTGGTCGCTTATTGTGCTCGAAAAGAGCGATTTTTTATACCTTTTTATTCGGCAATGCAATTCTTATTTTATCGCTTCCATGAGACCTAGAGATGTAGTGAGGCGTCATGATAATATTCTGTGTGTCGCTCTTAATCACACCAGTTCTGAATTTCTCAAGCAAGCTAAGCCTAGCGTAATGCCTCCGAGTCTCTAGGGGCTCCCACCTTCATCCTTCTAAAAGTTGTGAAATACGTGTATGTTTGAAATTCAAACATGGCGGGTGAAATTTTTTGAAGAAATTACCATGAGAAAAATTCGGCCTGGACCGGGAATCGAACCACGGACCTATGGTTTGCCGGACCAATGCGCAGACCACTACGCTATCCAGGCTTCCTAATTCCCATGGCAATTTTGGTGGATACAAGGCAACTAGGCAAGGCCTAAGATCTAGTTGCCTTGTATCCACCAAAATTGCCATGGGAATTAGGAAGCCTGGATAGCGTAGTGGTCTGCGCATTGGTCCGGCAAATCAAATTCGTGGTTCGACTCCCGGTCCAGGCCGAATTTTTCTCATGGCAATTTCTTCACATGTATGTTTGCTCGTAGCAATTTACGAAGCGTGCAGCTCTGCTTTGTATTTTATTAATTTTTTGGTTAAATCTTTTTGACCAGGGTCCAAATGTATGGAACAGGAGATCAGCGGAGGGGTATCATTTAATACTGTTACAGAAGGTGGAAAGGGTATTCATTTTGTTTGCGGTATACAGCCGAAATTACTATGTGGAATGCAGCCCTCAGGATATTATTCCCTTAAATAGAACGTGCTGTATTTTCACACAGTGGATAGAAATACGCTGTGCTACTACTAATACCAGATAGGACGTTCCCGTAACAAAAATGAGTGCTCTGCTTATGGTGTCATCCGGATGACACGAACAGTGGACAACTCGAGCATTAAAATAAGAATAATTGATGGAAGTTTCGAGAGTTAAGTTTTTGGCTGCGACAAAATGAGATAATTAGTTATTAACTTTTGCCTGTACTGGTATACAATATATTTAATCGATCATAATGATTAAATGTGTAGTTCGAAAATGAATCTCTTTCACAGCGGATATCACCCTTACTATAATTTCATTTACGAATGAAAGTTGCGAGTCTTACCTTTTTAACGTTAAATTTGTCTCATCTGTAGCAGACGAGGACCTGCATTGCCCGTGTAGATTTATCAGTGGGATATCTTCCAAAATTCTGTGTCCTCATGCGTTTCCTCGCATATCTGCGAAGAGCATCCAAATACCTCGCAAGCATCAATTATACAATGCACTCCAGACCTGGCTAGTACTTGATGTAATCCGAACCATGTCACAGCGTTCGACCCAAACGATAGGCAGCGACGTAATTAGAAAAAGTAACACCGTAAAAATACGCGATTATACAGTGGCGCTGTGTTTAGTAATGTGCTTTTTTGTTTTTAGAAACTAGTAAAAATATAATCGCCCCTGGCCGTTATGATTAACATGCTTGTAAAAAAATTTTACGAAATTATTCGACCCCAAAAAAATTAATCACTATCCCAGAAAATGAAAATCATTTCTTAAATTTTTTTAGCATTTCTACTACAAGTAAAACCATTTCACAGATTCTAATTGTTATTTCATTGCCTGATTATGTTTTTGAGATTGAGAGTATTAGAAACAATTTTTTGGTTTTAACATATGTTTCTAATATATACATAGTTAACAAAGTATATACTCAGTTAAAATGTTGATCTTATTTCATCGAATTATCTTATAATATTTTAGACCGCAAAAAACCCGTTGACCGCACGACTTCGGCTTGAATATCTTACATTGATTGGAAAACGGGGAAAAACAATAATCCTTCTTGGATCAGTGTAATTTAATTATTTCTGGAGAATTATGAAATTAATGGGCTGCAGGTACTCCTTCAAACCTTTTTTCTTGTCCACTAAATGTTGAAAATAAACCATTTCCGGTTTCACTCTCCCGCGTAAGAAATAAATTTTGAGCAAAGATTTTGTGAACTCTTAAATTTCTCGGAATAATTTTAATTTTTTAATGAATGTATTCCCACAAATTTTAAATATTCTTAGTCGTTGAGATATGCTCTTTAAATGCTTTCAGTGGCAATAGGTGCGATTCAGATTTGTGACGTTTTTTTTGACAAGGAAACGTTTCCACGAATACTGGATTTTATTATTTTCGACAGGGACATGATTTTTTTGAATGCCATTTGTTTTTCATGGTAGACAGCTGATTAATCAAGTTTTATCATTGCTCTGCGCGTGCCGAAAAATAAATCCCATGTAGAGCTCGACTCTATCCGCAGTTAGCCTTGGAACTTATCTCCCATGAATGTTGTGGTACCATTGTGTCTTCCCCTTGCGACTCGGTTTCATTTTACATGACTTGCAATTTTTTTGTTTGATTTTCGAGGGGTCTAGACTCCAATGCCATTCATGTGACGAGTATTAATGTCCTCCTTTGTAGCACTCTGCCGACTTTGCCGGATCAAATAACGTATGACAAAATAGCAGACATTTCCTTGCTTTTCATTGCCAATTCCTTAGACCAAATATTATCAGTTGAGATGAACGAGACAAAATAAGCGGAATGTTTAAGGATGCTGTTGCTTGAAGAATCTTTCTCAATGCGTTTACACAGCAACTCCGGCAGGTTTCTTTTGCTATTCTGGGCTTTTGAGCACCAGAATAATTTATGTCGCATTCGGGCGAGTGTTGTTGGTACAATTCAGTCTCCACATCCTTTCATTTTTACGTCGAATAACTAGACTATCCTGTAATCTGCGCTACGTGTAAATTGCATATTTAGTCATATGAAATAACTTAGAGTTAGCAAATATAATAAAATTTGACGTAGCTGTTCTTATTTCATTTGCTCTTTCAAGTCCATTGATGAATTCATTTTGTTTAATTCATTGACTTAATGAGTTATCATGCGTGTTAAAATGTGAAGTGATTATATTTCGGGTGTATCAAAACCTCCTTATGGAAGAAAGCGCCTTTTATTCCCACTTGTTACCCTTACTTAGTACTGTATTTAGTAATAATTTACTTTTACTGGCTATGCTAACGAGTTTCATGGTAACACGACGGGTACTATTTTAACTCCGCACTGTCTCTATAGCCAGCACAAGCGACAAAATTATTAAAATACACTGCCGAAGTAATAGGTACACAAATTCCTTCTTTCGGCGCGCCAATAATAATCATATAATAACAACAGAGCTATACACTAAAGCCTGAATTACGAGTTCATTTCTGCCGTCCTTTTTCAGGAATAGCGCCAATGATGACTAAAATGAAACCTTAAAAAAGAACTTGTGATGCCATCACTTGTGGAGATGCGGCAGTGGTAGAATCCTTTCCATCATCATTTGAGCATGTCCTTTTTCTCTGATCCTAAAGACGTAGGTGGCTTCGTCATTTTTCAAATCAGAGAATACGGGCAGTGTGGCTTCAAATCAAACTATATGTAAACGATTGATCCCTCGCGAGTGGAAGTGATGCGAGAAAGCATCAAGATGGGACGTTTTGGCGTTCATTTTGGCGGTTCCTGAAGAGCCATAGCTTGATGATCCCTCAACGCTTACGTAAAAGTGATCGTGTGATCCAGGCTTGGGGCACTTGGTTCTCATGCTCCTCCTTTCCCTGTTAAAATTTTGGATGACGTTACCATCACATCAACTGCCATTCGCCCCTACGATAGCTCGCAGAATAGTATATAGCTTGCTGTCGAACGGAGTTTGCCTCCAGTATTCCACTTCAACTTTTCTTTTCGACTCTTTTTGTGTCCAGGAACTGCGGAAGAACACGTCCAAACCAGAGCTTGAAAGAATCTCGTGTTATTACTTCGACGGCGAGGGAAAGGCCTTGCGACCGATGGTGGCGCTCCTCATGGGACGAGCAATCAACGAACACGTCCACAGGCACAGGCCCACGGTTGACAGGTGAGTTGAACGCAATCGCACTCCAAACTCCAAAGAGTTTTTTTCCCCCTCCTCTCAAGAGAGAGAATTTTTTCCCTCCTCTATTTTCAATATTTCCCCTCGGGTGCCTGTTCCTATCTTTAGATCGGGAATGGCATTTGTGATCTACTTTTAATGATTAATTGTCCTCGCATGCATTATCTGGATAATTGTATCGCGGGAATTTTGGTGGAAGTTGTCTTCGGGTGGAGCGAGGAAGGTCACCTTTCTCTACCATTTGGACTGCAGCGGTTCTCAACTTGGAGTACGCGTAGCATGAGGGACTGAGGACTGATGAGGGAGGGGTAGGCTTATGAGTTCGCTGTTAAAATTGGGGAGTATGGGAGCTGTGCATTCAAGGTGTTCAAGTTGGTGCAGGTGAGGGCCCATCATTGCTCTTCAGCGCACTCGAAAGACGATGATTGGAGTATAGGAATACTGCACGCTGTCAGGAACAATTTCTGGGACAATTGTCGCTGGTTAAGGTTATGGCAACCTGCCGGTAGGAAGCATGTTATAGGTGTACAACAGTCACGGCAAAATATTTTGTTGGTTGTCATCCGTGTCGTCATAAATACGTCTTAAAAAACGTAATCTTTTCACTCAAGAGTTATTAAACAATATACACCATCCATTTTTACGCATTTTTTAATTTTTATATCTTCACTACCCCGAACTACAGCGCATTCGGCCAATTCATATCGGGTGAATAACATCAACAACAGGCGAACACGTGTCCTGAGTGGTGATTATTCCATCTAGGAGGGATTCGAACCCACGACACTCGGTTCATTAGGTGAGGACTTAACCCTGTTGTTCACCGGGGCCGGAATATAGTGAATAATAACGCCCGAACTACGATCACGAATGTGATTATCTACGTTCTTTCGTTGTGTCGTGCAAATAAACTATGCCGCCCAATTGTTTTGGAGTGCGCCTTGTCTGGAAAGAATGGAAGGCAAATGCGCTCTTGTATTGCATTGAGCTGCGCACTGGAGTAAATGGAATGCTCCCTTTGGCATAGAGATGGCAAGCATATTGACGTATTCCACTGAATGCAGTTTACAGGAATACGATCTTGGGAAATTAGCTACTAAGTGGTACACACGAAAGAAATCTTGGTGACCACCATTCTTGCACTCTCGGATCCCTCAACCGCTTACGGGAGGATTAGTTTCGTCAGCTGTCGTTGCTGGGGAACCTGTTTACAAACTAATACTGTCAAGCAGAACAACTGGTGAAACTTAATTTTTCCTAACAGTGTAGAGAACCCGAGGCTGCAGAGATCATCCGAACGAAGCCGCGGATTTGTACGAACGAAAATATTGGGAACCCTTTGTCTAGAGCTTTGTTTTCTATCGAGTCATTTTTTATGCATACAATGAAAAAGTGTTGCTGTGACGCTTACTGTATTGTCTTTTTTGTTCATTTATTCGTTTATTTGTGTGTCTTTCTAAACTAATGTCTTCCTATGAATCTTTTTGCTTGTCTTCTAATTTATTACAGCCCCTACTTTTTTCTGGGACAACGCTAGGAGCTTGTGGGAAGAAGTTACTCATTCTGAATTTTTCATGATTTTATACATGCTCCAATTTCAGAACATGATCAAACCTTGATTCGATTTCTGTTTTTATGGCAGTTTCGTATATAAACACGTAGATATAATGCACATGCGATATATTGTGTAATAATTCGGTTAATTCAGATATTCTTATAATCGTGACGTAAAACATTTCCATATCATCTGAATGGTTGCCAATAAACATCTAGATGCGACGCTGAGTCAAAGATTGGAGTAGAATCATTTTGAAGAGTAATTATCGCGAAACAGTTCGAACCCTACGCCGAAAACCCAAGTCATAAGGTTCTTAAGTAAGGCAAAAAAATGTGAAATGTAATTCTTTTATAATTTCCACCGCTATATAATGCTGAGTTCCACCTTCCATATAAACTGATGCAATTAAGGTAATTTGAGCGAGAGATCATTTTTCTTAGAATTATGTGAATTTGGTATCATTTAGTAGGAAAACCTCACCTTTCCTAAGATACCAAATGATCTGCCACTTAGTGTACTCCTTTTCGAGATATATGCCAACAAATACCAGCCTTTTACTTGGTAATTGGCACGGAAATGGCACTCCAAAGAGCCTTTATTTAAAAATTGAAGAATTACTAACGCCTAGATCGTGGAAGACACTCACCAATGTTTATTCTATATTAATTGTCATCCATTTCGAAAAAGATATCACTTGTTCTCCGCCGAAGTTTTTGAAGAATCGTAAAAAAAAAACTTTTCTATGTGAAGGATTTTTCCCCTAGCGATTTGAGGTAACGAGTCTAGTGATTGACTTTGGCATGCATAATTGGGTTAATTGCAGGGAATCGTAGTTATACAGAACAATATTTCTAAGTCGTTGTAAAAATAATTTCTTCGTGCTTCTTACAACTGCTGAAATATAAAAATAAATTCCGGAATTAAACTCTATTATGACTACGGAAATATCTTGCTCAAACTACCTTAGATGAAGTAAGGTTATCTATCTCAGAATGTATTTCGACTTACTTGAAATATTTATAGAAAGTGCACTCAATGACCCACGAAAACCTCTCCATCCGCCTTACGACGTTTTCGAGAAATAAAATGGTAGTTCATCAAAATCGTTCGTCCTAATAACTTCTTTCTCGGCATTGCCCGTCATTGCATTCCTTCCCTCATAAATTGTACTCAAGAATTTATCCTATCTTCCCTGGGAATCCCCCACCTCTCTCCGTCATGTTCTCTCTGACATGAAGTTCCTTCATAGCATCTGGAGTGGTACTCTCCGCACAAATAACCCTCTCCCTCACTTTCCACTTCATGTTCCTTCTCGTACCACACGCAATAGTAGTCTTATTAACATCCCCAAATTTCGTCTTTCGATATCCAAGCGTTCCCTTTTCTACCGCATTCCAAAAAAGTTTAATACTCTGGCTTCGCATTCACCCTCCTTTGACCTCTTCTCGCCACCCTCCGCTTTCATATCATTCCTTACTATCCATTTGAGTAAATTAGTCCCATCTACCCTGTGTACATAGCGCTGATTCTCCGTCCACGCTCTTCTGTTCCTTTGTATATTTTCTTTTTTCTGTTATTATTTTATATTTTTAATGCTTCTAATTTATTTGTTTGTTGGTCATCCAATGCAATGAGCCTTTTTGCCATTTTTGGGACTTTTTCAAATAAATGATAAAGGATTTCTAAAAGGGAGTATAGAGGTGTTAATGGGGAGGAAATGCGGGAGGACTGCGGGGCCCTGGAGTGGAAATGGCACTTCATGAACGGCTGCCCGCTGAAGTAGGCGTTTGACATGCTCCTTTGTAAAGTGAATGCGGTCAGAAAACTTATTTCCAACTTAAACTTAAACTTTTTATGACGTAGCCTCCACCACAGATTGATGACATTCGCTCTCTCAGCCTCTTCGCCCTTTACCCTTGTTTCAGGGGTCTTCTACCAGCACAGAGGCAAGTGGCCATGATAGCCGAGATGATCCACACGGCATCGCTCATCCACGATGACGTCATCGATCAGTCGGACTTCAGGAGAGGGAAACCCAGCGTCAACGCACTTTGGGAGCAGAAGAAAGTAAGTGAAGGATTTTTTCAGTTCGTTTCTCGGCTTTTGTTTATTTTCTCTTTCACATTCGGTCATGTGTGAGTAAAGTTTTCTCGAGTTTCGTAATGGATTCCAACTAGAGAGTCGCGGAACTTGGTCGCATTCGCCAGCGAAGATGTCGAGGGCAAGCGAGCGTGTGTGAGTGTGCTGAGGAATTGTAAGCCTTCCGCGGGGACATAAAGGGGGAGCTCCTATTTCTTTGTCCCACATCACTCTGAATCCTTTCCTCTTCCCGAATTCACGCGCTCAGTTGGCGACTTCTATGTGAAGTTCTGGGATGCCTGTGGAACGCGGACGTTTCGATGGTCGATTCTTCCATCATATAACTCTGTGGTTCGCGAAATCTTTTGAATTTATTACCCTTTGACCATTCATTTTCCCAAAATTTTATCATTAGAATAGATAAATATTTGTTTGACATTTTTCACTATCAAATACACAACCTCTGACCACGTTCAGTAAAAATCTGCGATTCTCTATGCAGCGATTTCAGTACATTACGAAGCTACTCTGTTAAGAGAGTCCGCAGCAGATCCCCTCTCACTCCCAACCATCGTGACAACCGAGAAAACAATCACTCCTTCCTAGTAATAACAATAAAAATAATGAGAACAATTTTAATTACAATCCGCTGAAGTATCAAACGTTAAAAATATTAAACGGAGCCCATCCAGTCATAATACTCGGGTTCCCTCCCACTGAGTGGGGCTGAACAATAATGAAGACCGGTTTTGAACGAAGGGACGCACTAGGATACTCACGAGCTTCCTAAATGAACGACTCCCAGGGGTAAAATCTCAGAAAACTAACTTTAACCAAATATTTATTATTTTCATCCTTAACGCTATTTAAAACTTGTCGAGCTCTCAGGTGTGGAGCCTGTGAAAACTTCATTCACGTGGAGTCATCAGAGTACCTTTGGTCCTGCATGTTAATGGTTAACTTTTCCTCGACCGGTGGCGGCGTCGGACGCGGTCCTCAACCGGCCATCGTAAATCCTCGCCCCATCAGAGGCGAAGGTAGTTGAGGTCCATCTTTTCCAGGGGCAACTCGAAGCAGATCCGGGAGAAAGGGGTCCGAGCGGCACTCTCGATTCGAAACGATCGTCATGGATGTTTCTCGACAGCCGTCATAAATTGTTTGGTCGAATGTTTACGGTAAGAGTTTCCCAAAATACGGTTTTTTTAAATATCCCCCTTCCCCTGTGCTCATAGTTGGGTTTCTAAGTCATAATTGGGTTTCGTCAATTTATCGAAAAAGTTTTCCCTGACACGCTGGATGGATTCCCATTAATTGAACAGTATCACTTTATTATAATATCAGCATGCAATATGCTGATATTGTTAAGTTTAGTCCTCACGAGGCTAACCGCGTTCTTTTCTGCGGAATTTTCTTGTTGCCCATAATTTTGCTTTACCTTATCTGAACGATTAAGACTTGCAATAAAATATTGCTCATCCGTAGCGTTGAAATCTCTGTTGCTTCGATACGTAACTGACGTAATCTAACCTTTTTTTACGAGATTTTTTTCTAGGTGCAAAATAAAAAGCAGGACTTGGGTAATTTTTTCAAATGAATTGGTGCGTTTTTGCGGAGTGCGATCATTATGCCAACCTTTGCCATTCAGAGCTTCAAATAAAGAACGTAGGAGAAAATTTATCCTGACTCTCTTGAGCTCACCGGTTTGATGGCCTATATATCGCCTCATGGTGACGTTAACGTAGTTGAGGGGAGTGAGTGGTTTGGGTAAAAGGAAAGTTTCATCCAGAAGTGAATTATTTACGATGGCGAGTTGAAGAGGGTTACTCATTAGGCAAGAGTAACGTCTTTGATACCAAGCTTAATCATGCTTGCCGAAAAATTAACGATAAGTTGCAGCTAAGCACTTGGTGACCTTTTCTCATCCCCAATTGGGGCGAAGAACAAGGGAATTGAGAATGGTTTTCCTTTAAGGGCAAATGCATTATCTTGGACTCTATTTTTGCCCTGATACCTCATTTTATCTTGGAAAAATTGTCTACGTACAAGTCGCATGTGACATACACTACGCTTATCAATCGATCTCAGAACGATCTAACCGGATAAGCTCGGTATGGTGAATGCAACGGGCTAGTGGGATCGATCTGAGAAGCGGGACGAGTCTTGCTCAGCCAATCTGAAATTTCAGATGGATATGGACCAGCGGGTCTGTGGGGCTCCTCGTTATTCTTTTGGCTGTCATCGTGAAACAAAATATAATCGTTATTGTTCAAGAAGTGTGTTGTAACTAATTGTAACAATAGTGCCGTAACGGCAAGAGATGTGACATTGATGAAATCGCAATTCTACCCTCAATTGGGCAATTTTGTCTACTCGGAATGCGGCTGATAATTTCCAAATCTGCATTTGTTTATCCACGAGGTCTGTCTTGCCTAAACTGATAGATTCGATGGTACAAAAGCGATATTTTCAGTCCGTGTTGGTAAGCCAGTTGATCTGAGTCGGCTCGTTTGGAATTGTCAGATCGGTCCGAATTCAGATTGATCTGAGATGGATTGGTAAACGTAGTGATAATCGTATTTGTTATGTTAGGCGACCTTACCTAATGTATTCAGTAAGAGAATACCTTGCGATACTTAAAGACAGCCCTTAAATGTTTGCACAATACGTCATTGGATGGAATTTTAACTCAACTTGAAGGATGGAACTGAATTTGTCCTATTATAATTTCAGCTACATATTGAAAGAACCGGTCTCGTAGTTTCTACAAAGGTTTGTGGGAATTAGGATGCTGGTTCTTTCAATTGTAAACCAATGTTTTCCACGTAATTAGATCCAATACCATCAGTTATATTTTTTCAACTGTTTATAAATGAGAGGATTAGCCATTGTCCTTTTTTGCTCTAAGTTACCATAATCATAGTAACACAAGCCATCGGCTGCTGGCCTAAAAAGTGTTTGTAGGTATGTCATTTCATCTCATGCTGCTCCCCTCAGGGTAGACGTGAGACGTTCATTAAGACGGTGTTTTCTTAAAATTCTTAGAAAATCCCAGGGCCAGATCACTCCAGAAGTTGGTGACTTGCCTCAATGTTGTGCCATTGGCTGCCGTCCATCCTACTGTTAGTAGCACCGGCCGTAGCCTTGGCAGGTTATCACTCAGAGCCACTCCCTTATTTTTCTCCACCGTCGAAGTCCATTTTGGGCTGTGGAATGCTTCCCCGGGAAAGTAGTCCTGTTGGAAATTAGTATTAGAAGGAGTACTTTTCTATGAAATGCATTTTTGCTTTCCGTCGAGATGATCGGATGTAGAGGAATTTACGGTTTTACGGTGCAGTCACGCTCAAATGTTTCTACTTCCCTAGTTAAACGACTGCTACCAAATTTACGCCATCAGTGGACACACCTACATGTTTTTAAGGTGTCAAGAAAAAGAGGTTGAGGATCACTGCGTAACTCTTGGCGGCTGTTATAGGATGACTCGCCGGAAATAGCTCAAACCATTAATCTTCCATCAGCACTGGGAGTCTAATTTTGTTGACTCGGGAGGCAAGTCCCTGAAAATTGTGTATAGTCACAGTTAAGTGCAAATTTAAGAGCTGTCTTAAGATTACCAGTCACTCAATGTACCATTTCGGCGGACCGGCTGACTTCTAAAATTGGATAACGATTCGTATAAATTCTATGTTGCAATGATTGTGCCTTCAGCAATTGAATAATTAGAATGTTTTAGGGTTTCCAGATATTTATTATAGCGATGTGTCTCAGCAGATTTGTTTGTGCTGGTTTTAAGCAATAACCCTTGTAAAAGATTTAAGGATCATGCGTTATTCGAGCCAATATCACATATCTTCCTGTTTGTTCTGTATGGAGTGGATTCTTGATAATCGTGCTTTGACTTTAGAATTATTTTTTACAATTGAAATTTTATAGTGGAGGCAGAAACATTAGGTTGAGCTGTATGCGACTAAACTAATGGTAACGCTTCTACGAATGTGCTGTCTAATGACACTTTTTTCCTGGCAATAACAGTATTTCAATTTAACTTTGAATGCAGAATGAATTATAGACAGGATGTACATGAGAGTTCTACTCTCATAACGTTTCAAAAAACTAAATTATAGGCATCGCTTTCCCTTCACCTCTTTTGAGCTACATGGTAATGCTGAATGTCTATTGCGAGCCGTATTGAGTAGAATTCGATCCTAACTTCGTATTGATTTCATTTGGGACTAGAATTCGTTTTTTCCGTTTCTTCTAACGTTTCAAACTTCATCCGACTCACTTTCTACCCTAATGCGGCATTGTATCGAGCGACCCTCTATTGGCATTATTCGGTGTATTTTACCGTCGTCGGCTTGAAAGTCGGTCGATGTCATAATTCCGTAACTTTTTTTCTTTCGACTCCTTTAATCTTTTGTTTCTTTTTTATCGAGCCTAGAATTCCAATCCCCTCACCCTATATCCCCTCAGGGTCACCCCCATCCGATCCATTAACTCTCCACAGTCTTTCAACCCCTACCCTCCCACCTCGCTCCCTTTACGTGTATCTCTCCGTGGCCGCTGTGGTCAGTGGACCAGTGCCGAGCCGGGGTACTCACGTTTTTGTTCTCCGTTCCGAGCCCTCCTCTTTCCTTAAATCGGTCGAGGCTGTTTATCAGTTCGCTCGTTCCCTCGCCGGGATCCTGCGCAGTGATGCCAACCGACTTCGAACTAGGTGGCTGTTGGGTTCAAACAAAGCCGTTGAGAAAAAAAATTCTGCGTATTTTCCAGGATTTCGTTTAATAAACCGACCCAGGCTTCGGCAGTCATGTATCGATCTAATGAATGACTCGTACCTGCCAAAAACGTTGGCCGGCTATCTCAATAAAACTCTTGGAACTTCGTGGAATTTTCTTTATTTTAGATGCATATAACTATGCCCACTAAGTACTATCTGAAACTCTTAAGTAAATTCTTGCGGAACCTTTCCGTCCCTTGACAGTACGAGGGAAAATTTTCTCCGGAAAAAACCATGAATAATTTAATAGGAAAATAGCACCGGCTACAGATGGTGTACTATTTACACAGGATATGGGCCAAATTTTCTAGTGAAGTAAATATTAGAGCTCATAATTGAGGCGCTGTAACGAATTTTATCAGGGCTGCTACAGGATATTTTCCCCGGGGAAATGGAAATTTTTCCGATCAAAAACTTGCAATAGTCTTGGAATTTTTTGATTTCTGGTCTCGAGCAACCCTGTAAATGACTAAGTACTGAAAAAAAGCGCAATGTACAAAATGAGGCGAAATCGGAAAGTCAGCTCTCTGAAAATGGGGTTCGGGACAAGGTACGTGCTAATGAGGAACTTTTATCTTAACCCTATCCTGGGTCGCACACCTTAGTAAAATATTGCGGGACAGCTATGAAAAAACTTGGCTATATTATTAGTGTGGGGGGTAATTTCAATAAGAGAGCTGGAAAAGGATGAAGTGCTTCCGATTTATCGGATGACTCTGTACGGGAGCCCCTTCAGATTCGAAGAGACAATCATGATTAAGACTCAAAGGAAGCTGGGTTGGACCCAAGTTTACCTCTGGAACTGACGAAGTAATTAGAGTTCCTCGCTGTATTGGGAGGTTTTATCACCCATAATATGTGGTGCAACCACTTGGGTAGTGCATGTCGTCCTAATAATTGGTATATTGAAGTCGATGTTCTTATTTAGAGCGTCCTTACTAGAATGATGGAGAAATCATTATTTAGTCTTTTAGATAGCCAACTATCTAGGCTATGCGCGAGGAAAGGAGAAAACAACAGCGTTAGGAAAACTTTCGAGGCTTCCAGACACACAATGAGTCATCGTATACCCATTGCTCACTCGTCTCGTCGCAGCTCTGTTGAGTTTGTGGGATTCGTGCGGCTGCTTCGTTTGCAATCATTCCCTCTTTAAACCAGATGCTCGCTTGCCTCCTTGCTTGCTCTGCACTACTTGCATTGATCCGAGGTACGTGCATGTCCCAGAGATGACGAAGTACTATTCACGTCTATCCGTCGTTCGGGTTGTCAACCTCTGGACGATGATAGCAACGTCGATGAAAGTCCGAAGTTAATTAAAGAAGTGGTCTAGCTTGATTGTGCGCCGATACGGTTTGTGGCTACGCTCCAGTTTTTTTTTGACGCTTCAGTCATCTTTTGGCGTAGACCACGTTAAGTGTGGAAACATACTGCCACCATAATTGGCCCAAAATCGGAAAAAGATCAATTTTAACCAATTTATTCAAGTTTTCATCGTGTCTTCCGGTCATGTATGCTCTTATATTTTGGCCAAATTACCCACATATCGATTTGATTAACGGTTAATGGAGTGGAGACTCTGGTGGCTCTCCTTCCTGTTCGTATTAGCTCTTCGTTAATTGGCCCGAATCCCGAAGTGAGCCCTACCGGAAGGTTTGCGTTTCCAGTTGACTTCGTGCGCTATAAATCCGGCATACCCTATATCGGAAATTCGGCACGAGGGAAAAATTCCTACTAATTCATTGTCCGCGACTGCCGGTCGGTGAACCATTTCGAAGGTATCTTCCGAGTGCGCGCCAGTGTGTGACGCAAATGGAGTCCGGGGGCATTTTGGCAATTTTTTATTGATGCAGTGCGAAGAACGTTTGTCACAGCTCATTGCTCTCGTAAATTCCTTCGATTTGACCTCCGTGTTCTGTTGCCTTCATTTGACTTCTGGATTTGGCAGTTTTTTGTCACCAATCTGCCACTTCAAGAAAGATCTTCTGCTGGCAATAGCAGTACATTTTTTATTTATATGGCGAGTATTTGATAGATTGGAAGTTTTTGAAAGTAGTGGAAACTTTTGTAAACTTTTTTGCTTCTAATAGAAATGACAACTAATATTTATTGTGTTCAGCAGCAGTTCATCACAGTACATACTGGCATTTGCCTTAATTTTACATTCTGTATTTACGAGGTCTCATATGACCTTTTTTGCCATGTCATCTACTGAGTGCAACATTGTATTGGTCTTAAATGGAGAAACCTTGAATATCCATTGTAGTCTGAATAACGATTGCTTTTATGAGGGCCATCAAAGGAACATTTTGCGATTAGTGGTGAAGGAGTATGTATTTCGTAATATCCTCCATTGAATAAGCGGGAAAAAGTTATCCTTCTCATTGCACGTTTGCGGAAGTGAAACAATATGCGCTGTAAATATGTTGTGTCCGTAAACTGCCGTAAAAGTTAACTGAACGCCACTAAAAATCACTGCAGTATTGTTCTTAAATTCCTTTCCGCATACTTTGATGGTGATTTGCGAGCATTATTTCGATGCAGAGGTTCGTAAATTTCAGTCAGCATTTATATTGGGGCGTTTTGAAGAGCACATAGATTTGTCCCGAGGTGTAGGTTTTGCATGATGATCAGCGATTTAAAAGGTCATTTCTCAACGACTCATTGTCCTCGACATCCTAAAATCTTTCGTCCTTCACCCATCTACGCTGAAGGAAAGGGTCAGGCATGACATGTCATGTCAGCGCGTTCACGTTTTGCCGAATTTGCCGCGGCGAAATCACCACCATTTCTCAACACTCTTCCAGGCGTCAATTTGCCGGTACGCCACCGAATTACGCCCACCGCTTTAGCATTATGCCACTCAAGATAGGTGAATGAATTCCATTGCTGTCGAGCTCGCCCGTGAAACGCTTTCCTGGACCTTGATTTTTCTAAGAACTGTACTTTCAAATATCCATCCCCTTCCAACGTTCTTCCCCCTGAGTCACTTCCACGCCAAGGGTACGGCTTTCTAAAAAGGAAAAATTTCGCCTCGTAATATTTTTCGAACCGTATCTCGTCTTTCCTAACACCCTTGCCACCCCCACCCCTCCCGCGCGAAACTTTTCCCATTACGAGGTAATGAGCCTCTCCTTGAGCGCTCGAAACGTTTACTTTGATCAATCTGCACTCCTCGTCCTAAGATATCGATTTCGTAGTGCCCCGGGACCCGGAATGGAAAGAAAGAGAGAGTAAGAGGAAGGAGAATTTGGCGTCCGTATCGGAGGGAAAGGATCTTCTGGGCAGTTAGAAACCGTAAATAAGTTCAAATCTCTTCATCTTTCATCTTCTCTCTTCGCTGCTTTGTGCGGATAACGTACTGTTCCCTCTTCACTCTCCCCTTTGGGCTCTTCCGTTGTCTTAAGTTTTCCTTTAGGGGGGAGCAATAGGAGAATGGGATGTGAGATCTATTCTAGTAGTGATTTAGTTAGTGTAGACACTATACCTATTTCCGGTTCCGACATCCGAGGAGATGGGGCATGATAAAGTCATATTGTGCTAAGTTTTGTGAGGTTTATTGGATGGACAATAGGAAGGCTAATCGATACTTCTTCAGGTACCAAAATACTGTGGCGTGAGGTTTGGAAATATAACGAGCGTAGAAGCGCCTTTATACAACGTCTCATGTATATTTTTTTCTGTTTTGTTTTTTGTTTTATTTATTAAAATAATTTTTAAAATTCTGCTAAAAACAGTACCTCAGTGATTGCAGCGCGTCACCGGTCAGTAGGGTCAGGGTTGTTACCACCGTTATCATCAATGCGTACATCGGCGTTATTTTATCGTATATATTTATTTTAGAAACGTCATGAAGCCTTAGAGAGGTATCTTTCAATTCCTTGAAGCTTAATTGTATATGTATTTCACTATTACTTCTCAACATTTCGTCCAACGGATCTCCAAACCTCCCGTTATGACTTAACATTTCCTCCAAAGCGAGCGATAGTCACTCAGCGGCGGTGAACTTGCATCCCCGAACGTGGATGTGACGAGGTCCGCATCTGCCTCTGCCGTTGAAATCTCTGGAGTTACGTGTCGGCGACGACGTGTCGTCCAGTTTCTCCGCGCCTTCTCCTGTCACCTGATGCAATAATGTTTAGCGAAAGCTAACCGTTCTCCATTGAGCGTCATTGTTTGCGGGGCATGACGAGTTGGGTACAAGTGACATCCAAAGACATTGCGTGAACAAAAGCGCTTAATGGTTTGCGTCGAATAGAATCCAGGCCCAATGGATGAGAACTCCCATTTGAGGAGATTGGAAATAAAAGGAAAGGGAAACGTGATGTACGACGTTTTTTTAACGTTGCTTAATGGAATTATATTGGTGAAGAAATAAAAATACTTCTCATAATCCGCTAAGGATTTACCATCGACCCGAGTTTTCTCTGTTGTTCGTGTATTCGTTCAACTGTACTCTGCAGCATATGAAATCGGGGTTGGTAATATTTATTTGGAATATACAAAGATTTTCATTTTATCCCTAAATGAATCGAATCACTATGCACCATTAATGCGCAAATGATCATTCACTCTCCCATTGTGGTTCAACTTCCTTCTACCGCCTACTTTGATCCCGCCTCGTCCTGACAATATCCTGTCCCGGGATCCTCCTTCTGTCCTCTGAAGACCATTTTATCTCTCCGAAGCCTTTTTTGGCCGATCTCGGTTTCGGAAAGCCTCCTGAATCTCGTTCTTTCACAATTCCCACCATTCAGGAACGTCTGGAAAGCGACCACCTTTTAGGGAACTCTTTCCGAAAGGTTTGATCGGACAATCATTCACCTTCGAGAGCTCCCATTCACTCCGCCCGGGCCATTTTCAACTGCAAGGATGCTCAGATTATTTTAGCTCCTCGACCGATAAAATTTACTGGAGGCCTTAACCTGAGAATTGTCCTCTGATACTATCTAATGATCCAGTTTCTCAGCACACTATATACTAGGCTGTGTGAGTGGGTGCATATTTTCACCAATTATTCCATCATAAATGTTAACATTATTCCCTTTGATTTGAAACTAGATAGAAGTTTCAAAAAACAATAGCATTTCCGGCATTTTTAAATGGTATCGAGACGTGATTCTATCAAAGACAGGCAGGAAAAACCCCACATCGGTCAAAATGTGCTTTATAAGAGCGGTAGAGTGTTGCTCATTAAAAGATGGAGTAAGGAACGAAATCATTTCTGTGACTTTATGAATAAATGTCAAAATTTCTTGGTACTTTTTCGCAATGTTTTATTCTAAGTAGAGCGGTTTCGTATCGCATAGGCGATATCATCAGGCATCAAACCTGATGATGTCGCCTATACGACGAAACCGGTAGACTAAGAATAAAACACCGTGAAAAAGTACCAAGTAATGTTGAAATTTATTCTGAATGGATTTAACGAAATGAAGCCTGTCACCATCGAATTCATAGTATGACTTGAAACATCATCAATCTTGAAGGAAAAGTTACACAGTACCAAGTCAAATGGTGCAATGGAGGAACCAGAATTGCCTTCAGTATAATCCTAGTGGTATTCCCATTGCCGGTCGACCTTAGCGAAGATGGTTTTCGGTACAGGCTATGCACCGTAATCCATGAAGCGAGGAAGGAGTTTCTTTTCGATGAAAATTGGGGTAAAACTCTGCATCCGAAGTTAGAGAGAGAAAGAAGTAAGACGTCACCACAGCTTAGTAGACATTGAGGAATGCGTCGCCCCAACTTCTAAGAATTACAGCTAGGATCTCGGGAAGCCGAAAAGAATTTCTCCCCCCGTTAAGGTCTATTTGTGTGCAGATTTAAGTCCTCTTCCGGCCAAGTCAGCTCGTTGATATCCTGTCTTCCTTCAGCAATGCGTTGGAAAATGGTGAGGGTATGTGACGGTTACATATAAGGGGAAGGAACCTGTACCTGTAGAAGCACGATGCGGGAAAAGAGCGTTTTGAGTGAACGATGTAAGTCGTTTCGGGAAAAGTTAAATTTAATAATAAAAAGCACTCAGGCTTTCAAGTTGTGGTTAACCCTGGGGTTATTTTCTTGTAAGTCGGTACTTTTCGTCATTTTCATTGCCTTATTAAAAATGAATTCATTTAAGCTATTAAGGTTCAGTTACATTTAGAAAAGTGGTGGTTTGTGCCTCAGAATTTGGAGATATTTAACCCATGTCACCATGAGGTAGCAGTTATGTCATCGCATTGAGGTCGTCTAATGTTATTGCATCACGGGGAAGAGGGCTGGCGGCCATGGGTATCGTTTTCCATTCATTGATTCATTTTTAAGCGGTGGGAAGGACCTTCAATAAGTCTGGGAATTGAGCGTCCCGAACCGTCCCGTAAGAGGCGTAATTTTTCAATGCCTCACTGGCTATCTACTTTTCACTCAGTCTTCGGTATTATTTGTTAATCGAGTGTGGTGTGCGCTTTCAAACATTTTATGTGACTTCTCTTTTAGCCGAGAAAACACTGCTATTCAATTCTTCAATTTTCATATTGGATTTTTTATTAATAGTATAGGAATGCCGACGATTTATTTAATCCATTTCTCAAATAATCCTTCCTTGACCAACCTCACCTCGTGCCCATAATAGCGTTAAGTATCATAGTAGCCGGTTACTTCCTTTGAAAATAAAATTCTACAAGTTCTCCCTTGGCCTCGTATAGGTGTTTTCAACACTGCCTTTCTCTCGAGTCGATTGTTAGATGCATAATTGTGTTTTCTGTATTAGTGGAGGATCAGCTTGATTTGATGGCTATAATGGCTTCTCATCCCGAGCTCCTGGGTGTGAATATCACCAATGTCGAAGATTTTCACGTAGAATCCCGTACTCTAATTAGGTGTTAAGAATAAGTGCTTATAGTGTAGTTCTCTCTCCGTGGGATAGCATGGTAAACTATTGACACTTCAGCGGCCTTCCTTGAGAGCTAGCTGGTGTCTACGCTAGGTTTCTTTCCACCCATATTCCATTCTCCTAATAATTCTCACCTCCCATGCCATTGTATGCAGATATTTACTCATCTTCAAGGGCGCAAATGATCCTAGTGCTCGGACGCCTTTCCAATCAACCGTCCAACTGCTTATGCAGGCAGATATTTTTTGGGGAACAAAGTGTGTTTACCTCCATTCATAAGTGCAATTTTATTCCGTGGTAAAATCTGTTCATCGTATCACACCAAAGGGGCATATCTTGATTCTCCCATGCTCCGTGCCGCTCCGCACGCACTCCCACGACTAGTTTGGGCTATCCGGCCGAGAGTGTTGTTGCACCCGGCAACTCGATCGCTTCCCTTCCCGACCCGCCCCACCGGCCTCCCCTCAACCTGATCACCTCACGCCCGAAGAAATCCCCTTGGAGAACACCGTCGCTTTCCCTCAAAAACTCTGGAATGTTCTGGGGGCCGGAGAGGGAGGGAGAGAGTGTGGACGGAGTAGTTGAGGAAAAAAAGTCGGAAGATAAAAAAGAAGTTGAAGAAAGATCACATGGTTTCTTTCTGGGACCTCCAAAACACCCTCATAAGAAGGCTCTACCTTTTTTTTCCAGTTCTCCTCCCTTCATCCCCTCGCCTAGTCTTTCGTCCTTCACCCCCGTCCTCCAATCCCCTCCTCCCCTCTCTGAGGAGAGCCTCTCGTATAAACTGGAATAGTTGCCGGCTTTCCGGTGAGTGCTCGTGCACCTCCCCAGCCCCCCCACCCCCCTACCTTCTCGTGGAGTGGGCTGCTCTCAGTGGTCGCACAGGGTCATTTCTTAAGGGTCAGCCCACCCGTTCTGGATTTCGTGTGGCTAGCTGCGTTTCACGATCCTGGCTTTCCTTCCCGAAAGGTAACTCTCTGGAAGGCTGGGAAGTTAACAACCATGACTCGCTGTCTGGCGGAGGGAAGAGAGATGCCTCTGCTCCTAGCCGTGCATTGGCTCCGTTTACTCTTGAAAATGCTGTATGCATCCATCAGTTGCCCCAAAAAGTGATTGCTGCGTTTTTGGGCAAGCATTGTCTTTAAATTAGTAAATGTTCGTTTGTCGGTTAAGAAGCTTGCCTGAGTTAAAGTGGCTAATAAGTTCGGGTTAAGAATACGATTATGCCTGCATTTGTGTCTTAGCCCGCATATGTTTGCTTATGATGACAGCTTCGCTGGCTATTCGGTAGGATATTTTACGGTCATACCTACTCCACCACCACTTACCATGCGGACGGAAGCCAGGATATGCTGAGATCTTCCAAAAAATTTGCAAGGCAATCTCATAACTTCTCTGTTTCTACCTCGCTTCGTTTGTCTTTGACCGTATCGTTCTCCACCAACAATAAATGGACAACGGGAGGAATGAATATGATACGGAGATGTTGGCGAAAACATCTTAATTTTTTGCGTTTGCTAGACAGAATAATAAGTTTAGTATCTTTAGGGCTTCCTCAGTTCATTTCCTTCCATGCAAAATCCTGTTTTGATCCTGCTCGTAGTTATTTTGACGCTGTTAAATGAGTGAGATACGTTGGTGATATTTCTTGCTCCAAAGCTAATTTTCAAGTTAACAAAGTCACTTACTTCAAGGCGTTTTTGGTGATTTGCCCTCTAATGGCTATGTGAATCATATACCGAAGGTACGTTCCAGATTCGGATAAAAATGAAAGTCAGTGAATGATGACAAAAAGCTGTTAGCCACCCGCGCTGAATTTTATACTTACTTGACCAATGACTGTGCATCTCTTTCTCGGATTCATTAATCAAAATCTGTTTGACTCGAGGCATACCGAGAAAGCATATGTCATTGCATATTCCATGGCTGAAACGTTAAGAGGTCAATTGAAATTTGATCCTTTTTTGGTTGGTGTGGAAGCAAATTTTATATTACTTGAGTGGAGTACGGAGACGAGATAATCTAAAAAGATTTTTTTAAGCCTGCGTTATAATGACTCTTGAGGGGGTTATTGGGAAGAGTGTTGTATTAATAATGCTCTGGTTTTTTACCTCCTTTGTTTTGTAGCCAACCCTTAGTGGTGACCTTAGTCATTTTGCTCGCACAACTTGATCCTTTTTTTCATGGTCCTATTTTTTGTAAATGCTAAAGGAACCTCGAATTCAAATGCTAAAGGTCCCTGCTAAAGGCGTTTCGCCTGAGGCTCTCTTTGTCTCACGCGGAGGCCCTGAAGGCGAGTCGATCGCCACTCTGACCAGTGTTTCTCAATCGTTGGTGGACCACTTAGCGCTCCCTTTCTTTTTTGAAGAAGTGCCAGAGTATGTCATGTCCAATGTCCTACGCGTAACTCCACTGACGAGTGTGCCGAAATATCAAAAGTAAATGACGCTGGACATGAGTTATCGCCTTCTCTTGTGAACGACTCAGGTGTCAGAATGAATTATATTAACTTCTGCCAGAAGAATGGTGGGGCATAAGTTGTTGGACCGATTCATTTCTGTGACATTTTTTTTATTTTAGGCATTTTGGGATCCAAATTTTATATTTTGAATTAGGCAATTTGGCTCACTAATTATGCTAATACGATGCTGAAAATTAGGTAAATATACTATACACTTTATAATCTATCTGTAAAAACTAGTAGTCTGAGGGTAAGAATTATTTATTTCGTATTTCAAACTCTCGTTTTGCGTTGTGTCTCTGTTTCAGTCACAAGAGTTAATATCATAAACGGGTCCTTATCAGTTTTCGTATTCTGTACAACTCCGCTGTTGTAGTGCTTTATTTTATGAAAACCTTTTTGTTTTACCGTCATCATCTTTTTCAAGCTTGATTTCCCAGTGAAACCTGTTGGTCGCGGAAGTGCTGGTGGGATGGAAAAACGCTCTTCTCGTTGCATCTGAATGTATGAATATCTCACGCAATAGAACTAAATAACCTTAGCTATTCGACACCTAGCGGGTGATTCTTATATCACATTAGTACGCTAGGGTCAAACTAAAGGTTATGCGTAGTGGAAAGATTTCCGTTAGTGTTTACTCTTATTATTTATTGTCTTAATGTGTTCATTTGTAAAAATGTAATTTTGTTGAACCTAGAGTCCGAAGGACTAGGTTCTTGAAATACATTCTATTCTCTGTTCTATTCTATCTCTGTTCGCGACTACTGAGGATTGCGGGGCTATTTCAACTAATGGTGTAATGGCCCATTATTTGTATTTTAATGTGCACACTAGAGGTACCAATTTTCTTTAAATGCTTGGGCCTTTCTTTCGTATTTCTGGAGAGACTGCTAACAAGGCATGGCTGGATCCTATCCCCCATTGACGCCAAACGTTTTCAACGACGAAGGTATTTTGAATGCATCAAGACGCAATCGTATTTGCGGAAAGAAACTCATACAAAGGAAAGACGCATTTGATTTACTTTTTATTTATCGAAGCTTATGTCCTATCTATCGTACTGTCAGACGCGCTCAGCTGAAATGTTTCGGTATCGGGAAATACTACCTTTCACGTGGTGGCCGAGCTTTACCCTCTTTTCATCGATTCTTCGGCGAATTTTCGAGTTAACCTAGGGTCATACCCATAATGTACCTGAGATTCTCGATGAAAAACCTTTGACCTTCCTTAACATCTTATTGGAGGAATATCTGATTTTCCGAAATTTAAACGTGAGAAGGGGTAATTTACTACTTCGAGGCTTTTCTCTGCCAATTACTTTGTTGAACTCGGGCAAGGGAATGCTGGAGGTTTTGAACATTTTGCGTTTCTAAGTATCTTCCCTGCCTGTGCCTTTAGAAGACCTTCTCGTTGCTATTGATCAATAGTCTGTGTCCACTCCTTTATCAAATCAATCCTTGATCTGATGCATGCGGTGTTTGAAAGCAAATTGTTCAATGCCTTCGATCATAATACAGTCGGCGTGCACTGCTGTTGCACCTGCAGACGAGAACAAGACGCTGCGGCATTCTTAAGCAGCCTCAAGGAGTGGCCTCGTCTGGTGTTAGTCCAAAAAGGGGATAGTGACGGATATGAGGGTTCATGGTGGGGCAAACGTCGACTGCTATCCTTGATGGATGTCCCACCTGGTGGCCACCGCGAGTTGATGGCGCGAGTCAGTATTGGCATGCGGCCGAGGTTGGACCATCCTTGCAAAGATCCCTACTTGTTGTAGGTTATTTTATTCGTTATTGAGAGAGACGACCGACAACCTAGTTTATTTGCCCTATTTATTTTGGTTGGTAAGGATTTGTCGTTTGATTTTTATGAAAATAATGTGTTATAGCTCTCACCTAGTACGTTAGAGTGAATAGATGGAGGCATATATCATTTGGTTTTGTACCAAGATTCATTGCTGGTGGGAATTCGCAATTTCAGATGTTATTTAGAAGAAAATTTTGATGTTTGAATCGATATTAAATTCCCATTAATGTGATGAAGCGCCACCGATCTTACCTACAAGATCTTTTGCGTCTTCAACGCGGCGACTCTCTAAATTAACGATGAAGATGAAATCCGGCTTAGTTATCTTCCCAAAACGTTAGGATGAAATATTCGAACTTTGGTATCAAATAGTTTGTCATATTGGTTTGGGAAATAGAACCCATGGATTAGTAAGATGTGGGATTAC
Source organism: Ceriagrion tenellum (assembly GCA_963169105.1). Taxonomy (NCBI): domain Eukaryota; kingdom Metazoa; phylum Arthropoda; class Insecta; order Odonata; family Coenagrionidae; genus Ceriagrion; species Ceriagrion tenellum. Next base: position 128,486,180 of record OY720632.1, on the reverse strand, counting down.
CTGGGGTAGGGATATGGAGGGTGGACGGCTTTGGCGCACTCTTAACGGAATGCCCCCAGGGTCCACCGCCTAACATTACATGAAGGAGTGCTACATTCACATCAACTCTCTCAAAATGGCCTCCAAGCTGGGGAGGGGTTTTGCTGCAGAAATTCCGCCACTCTTGGCACTCGAACCTAGGTTGCCGGAATGGGCAGCCAGTCCTCGAGCCGGCAGAATCACCCTTCATCTTGTCTGGCATTAGTCTCTAATTGACGCTATTAGCACGTTCACCCGGCTCTTGTCTTTTCTCGCGAGGCTAATAGTCTAGATGGAGGGGACGTTTATGTTTGCTCAGCGTAAACAAAGGGGTCACCACTCCTACGTCGCCAAAATTAGCCTTTCAGGCGATTTCGGATCCGCCTCGGGTGACAACGTCTTTCTTCTTCCCCAGCTGCCCACGTATACTCCCCATCGCCCGAGAGACTCAATTGCTTCGGTCGCAGCCGCATCTGCGGTGTGTGATGAGGTGTGGCCAAACAGATTTTTCGGCTCCCTTCCGTTATGGAGGACGCAGTCGAGGGAGTGAGGTGGGAGTGAGTCCATCTCCCACCCAGCAGTTCACACCTCTCTCAGACAATGCCAAGTTCGGACCGTTCCCTTAAAAAAGATGATAAGGCAAGTCTTTTACTTATTATGTCGTCATCCCGAATTCATGTCACGGTCACATGTGTTCTCCCGTCCCGTGCTCGTCTCTCTTATTATTTTTGTAATTTTTTCACTCTCACCCGTGGTGTGCTATGGGGACAAAAAAATTGTCGTGGCCGTTTGAGTAAACGCGAAGATAAGCGTCGAGCTTTCCGTAATAGTTTTTACCCGGAAAGATACCGGATGTTTTCCCATCGTCTTCACAAATAAAATGAAACAGTCGCTTCGCTAAGTTGTTATGTAAGCCAAGAGATGATTATTTCCATATTACGCTGAAATTATTGGTTTAATGGCGCTCGGTCGTTGCTCCGAGTGAATGTATTCCTATTTCAAGGAATTGGGTGAACGTTTTGGCTAGAGAAGGAAGATAGAATTCGCGAAAAAAATGGAACGCGTAGGAAAGGAAACCGCGCGCTCTGCTAAAAACTGCTGCAAACCAACGGAAGAGTATAACACAGTTGATGGATAGCCTGGGTTATAAGCCTTAAGAGACTCGGGGGCCACATTCTAGGCTTGAATTACTTGAAAATTTTAGATCAGGCGAGTTTCAATAGGACACCTAGGATATTATTTTGACACCGTCAAATTGATGTAATTGGCGAAATAATGCAGGTGTGCCGAACTGAATGTGTTAAGTATCCCAGTTCTGCGTGTAATATTAGTGTCTATTTACAAAATTAGAGAGAAATAAAAGGAAACAATCCCTTATCTAAATATTCACACTTTTTTCCTCCCCCTTCCTTTTCCTGATTGGTTAGTTATACGGGGTAGGCGACCGACTGCTGAGGTCATTGCCATTGGGGCTTTGACGCCTTTGGAACTTTTAGATTAGGTTGTTGAGGGAAATATAGCCTGGAAAAAGGAGGAAGAGTGGAGAGAAACCCGGCGTCGACCATAGACTGACCTTAACGAAACGCGCTAGGGGAAGCACATTTCAACGTCCTATACGATGGACGGAGTACTACACCTGAAGTACTCTCCACGTAGCACCCGAATAGGGATCGGGATTACCTCTGTGAAATCGATTCACCGCCGGGATTAGAATCTGGCCTTCGGAATTGGACACCTGTACCCAAGCCACCGCAATAAACTCGATCCTTTCCCTTTACATGGCTGATGTTCGGACATCCTCTGCCATGCGCCCCTGCAGCGGCTCACGGGTTAATTTATGTAGATGCAGATGTAGAACTGGCTTCCATTCTAAGGCTTTGGTTAAGAATCCCGTCGGTGATAACCATTTTTCAGTGGTATCCCGTTCCTGACTTAGAGAGTACCTCTTTAGCAGAATTTCTTCCACTGGATGGGGTGTTTAACCCTATATGGATGAGCGAGTCAAATTTGTTACGTTTCAAAATCATTGAAATACTTGCTTTCTAAGAGGCTTTTCCATGTAGTTGCTCACTAGACAGAGTTGTAACGCTTGGGAACAAGTGTGTGGGAAGTTTCATCTCTTTCGGCGGTTCGGCAAACAATTTGAATAGATAAATGTCTGACGCTATTCACTGACGATGGCGTACCTGTTGGAGCTCGGAAATAAATAGTTTCATCTGTCATATGAAGAAAAAATTGGAAATTAAAAAAAAAGGTACGTTATGAAGGTAATTTGGAGGTATACGTTGGGTAAATATAATTATGTAAAGTATTATTTAAAATTAATATATGCAATACAAAGACGTCACATTTCAAAATTAATGTTATTATCAAATAACTTGCAATTAAAAAATACTTAAATACCTCTTTTTAAAAAACTTATTTAGTAGCAGTATTTTTTTCATGCTAATGTTTCATAATGCCGTCCATAGAGGGTTCATTTCAGACCATGCCATGGAGCCTTTTCGTTAATCATGGGCTGATTACCGTGGGGCAGATGACCTCGGCTGTCGATCACTGCCTGCTCAGGTCAGAAGACGCCAGTCAGTCGTGTAAATGATTTTATTAATGTTAGTCTTATCGTCTCCTGTGGTCGGACCTAAGTTTTACTCTCTGCGTTCCTGCTCTAGTCGAATCGTATGCATTTTTTTTATTAATCAACCGCGGAGTATTTTTCGGCGGCCAAATTTCACGTTCTATCGTCGGAGTTGGATCATAAACTTCTTTCACTTTCCCTTCTTCACGGTCCGCATACCGAAGTCGTTTCATTTAATGAATCCCAGTCATTAAGTCGAATATTACCCGGAAAAAAATGTCTGGAATGACAGCGGCGAAAGTTGGCGTGTGTGGGTACATAATATAAGTGAATACATACATGTTAATGGTTGAATCATCCTAAATGTACACATCGATACGAAACGAGTCGTTTTTTTTCTGACGAGAGCCGGTTTGCATGTCACTCAAGCTCTTCCTTACTGATCGGTTAGAGGTTTGCAAATACCTGCACACATCCTCATGGCCCCACAGCCGACGCCAAAATACAAGCGACCACAGTCGACCTGATGCTGTAAAAGGGTGCCTATAAAACTTTGCGGTCGAGATTTGTGAAGCCAGTTGGACACTGTACACGTAATGGCGCAATCTGATTTATGTACGAACGTGCATGTCTAATTGCATCTTGTAAATCGTTGATTTTCCAGGCGCAATGTAATTCAATCCTGCTCTAATTCAATAATTACTGCAAGGCAAATTGAGATAAACATGCTGTTTTTAATTATGAAATTCCGTGACCCGTGTGGAACGGGCTTGAGAGGCTCATCAAAAGTATTTTTTAGTTAGTATTCTATGATATAGGGTTAGTTTTTGATGTACTATTTCTTCTCTCATGTTTTTCCCGTCTCTTTCTCATCCTAGATGTTTCTTCAGTATAGCAAACTTCCTATTTCTCTGCATCCAATGCAATATGGAACCCTGTTTGTACCATGTATCCCGTTCTCCCAGCATTCCTAAGTGTCTGTCCTCAACATCCCCTCACATCTCATCAATTCTCCCCTTCAACTGCTTTGTGTCCTCCTAATTTCATCCATTTACTTTCTTTCTTCTCCTACCACGCGAAACTATTATTCCTTTGCCTTTCGCTTATCTATGTATTTTATGCATTCTCTTTTTTCCCCAAATCTCAAGTTTTACTTCACTCCTAAGTCGTGCTCCTTATCCCTTTTTTCACTAGCTGTCCTCAGTATTTTACTCCAAGTTTCTTGTTTTCGATTCTCTCCTATGTGCCAAAGAGTCGTTTTCCGGGGCTATTATTCTTATTATTCCCACGAATCTACGCTCGAATCCGTCCTCAACGCCCCTCAAACAGCTTTGATACTCTTTGATACCTGGTATCAAAACCGTTCGCAACAAGCAAATAAATCTGTGGTACTTTGCTATTTCCTTTTTGATCAATCTTCATACTTTATTTTATTTCCTGCTACTTAAATGTTTTAAATAATATTTTTCTTGTAAATTTCTGCAATTTAAATGAGTTAACTCACCAATTAGAGTTCAGCCTTATTATTTCAATTAATTTGTGGGTTTTTGATTGCTCCTGTCGTAACCGGTTGAGTTACGGCCTCAGCGTTGCAAAACATATTTACCTTGCTACAAGTCTATCGTTATTCTACTCCAATCTCTTTGTCATGTAAAATTCTTATTCTTCTTCTTCCTCATATTCTTTCTGCTATCGCCGTCTTTAGCTTTCCATTACTTTTGAGTAGTCACCTCCACCATCTTTTCTTGTGTCTTAGGTTCAGGAGAGCTCTCATGGAAAGACATAGTGTGTGGTGATATTGAGACTAGCACCTTGTATGCATTTTATGTCAGTGTTTACGTTTGGGATCAGGACGTCGGGCGGTTGAAGGTGCGTTTTGGGGCCATTGATCCCCGAGTTTGGCGATCTGGGGCGACGATGGAACGGGTCGCGAAGGAGGCGTGGTGCGAGTATGTGTGTGCACTTCTCGCCCTCCTTCCCTCTCTCCTTTCAGGCCGCAACCTTGACTGAATGACAAACCAGAGCGGGCCTTATGGCGTTCCGGTATCCACGATATGTGCACGCCACGGGCCATTAACGGACTCCCACCTTATGGGAACGTTGGGGGATTGTATCTCTTCGGACTCTTCTCTGTGTCTACTCATCAGCTGTATTCTTGCAGTTCTACGAAAAGAAAATACCGAGCAAAATAATTGTTTCGTCTCTTAACGTAGCGGACTGCTGATGATATCGACCTACCGAGGTCGTCCCTTGAATTGAGGAGTGCGCTTATCCATGGATGATTTTGTAACATTTTTAGACTGCGCACTTTTAAAAGGACCATTCGTAGGAAAAAAAGGAAACACACCCAGGAATCTGCATTCCCTCATGTGCCTACGCATTGAATCTCGGATCAGGTGTGTTTTCTCGCTGTGGTACAGTGAAAGTTAAGTGATGCGTGTGTAATAAATTATTCATTTTGGAATACCCCTTAGTTGAGGAGGAGCGAGTGCTAGTTTTTGAAATCCAGTTCTTACCAGCTTTAGATCACCCAAAATCTCTTGAAACTATATTTTATGGGTCCCATAAGGGATGAATTTAATGATCTCTGTATTAAGGGATCTTCCATACGTTCAATGAGTTTCTGCAGCGGGCCGCCATCAAAGGCTCTCCACTTGTGGCGCCTATGTACGGCGCAATAGTTAGCATTCCGATGCCCTCCGTGAGCGAATTGGCAACGGGGCCAATTATCGGCCCACCTTCCCCGACGCAAGTAAACGCTTCAATTAGGGTTAGCGGAGGTATCGGGAACTGCCGTCATTGTTCCCGGAGGAGACGAATGCGCCTATGGGATCCGGTTCCCCGACTGGCTTCGCTTTCTCGCCCTCATACCCCTATCTCCCTCGCGCTTTAAAGGAGAAAATGAAGATCGAAAGATGGTGGAGGGGAAACAAAAACTATGGCCAACCTGATTTGGACCACTACCGGAACTTTTCTTTCATCAATCAGAGCCAGACGGGATCCGATTAAATATATCCGCTCTCATCCCCCGCCCTCATGCCAGCTGCTTCCTCGGTTCCCCTCGCTCGCAGAAGTCTTCTCCCCGCTGCAGTTGGCGTCCGGCCTCATGCTTTCCTCTTCCATAACCGGAGCATGGGCAGGCGGACGTGCATGGAACTTCCGCTCACGTAATCCGTGGCTGAGATTCCGGCGGGGATCGGTGCTCCTTCGCACTCGCCACCGCTTCGCGTGTCCATTCCGCGCCCCGCCTCCCTCGCCTGATCGCCTTGAGATGTGCGAAGAGAACGGTGTATCCTAAATGTTCCAACACCCGCGTAATTCTGTGGAGGGGGTGTCCGCCAGGTCGCGACCTTTCACACGGTGCACGTGTAGGGTCATCAACCTCGTGCTTGAATAAATCTCCGTATGAAAGTTAAGATCGGACGACTTGGTGAACATCGCTATTGTCAGCATCTTTAATTATGAAAGAACTCTCCAAAAATGGCAAACGAGAGCTCCTTTCTTTTGACTGTGGGGTTTGAGAGGAAAGCACCTTTTCCTTTGAACCCCCATGGTTACGAAAGGTACAATTTTCAACGGATTTTGAAGAGGCTCATTTCATTAATATTTTCCTGTAAGAGCTTACCTCTTTGACTGTAATCACCACGTGAATATTTCATTGTCGAAAACAGTAGTTTATGCTGGAGACCCTCAAGTCAGAGACTGGAAACCTCGGTTCCACTTTTGATTTGTTGGTCACGAAATATGGTGGAACCAATGAGAATCGCGCATTTTGTTTATTCTGCCTTCCAAGATGTGGCTATCCCCCATTGTTTTTGCGATACAATGAAGCTCGTGTGAGTGTGGCGAACAAATTATAGGGGGGTGGGGGCTAAGTGATCTGCGAGCACTTACAAAATTCACTGTGTGGCTCGAGACGGAAGGAGGTAGTCGATTGCTGCTCCATGGAGATGCTTTCCTTTTGTTTCATTGTTTCTCATGCAATCCACCTCGTGACATTTCCGATAATCGCTCGCTAGTACAAAGCGTTGTTGCAGTGCCACCTTTGTCGTCTTCTTAATAAAAATGGTCTCTACTCAATACTAATCCCAACTACTTATTACCATGGGTTCGGTACCCTAGTTTATGGCTACAAATAGATCTTCTCATATATTTTTTTCCTACTATTTCTCTTTGCCTTCACCATCACCAGCATCCGGTTGTTTGAGTCTATTCTGGTTTATTCGATTAATCATATTTTGTTTAACCTTCCGCTCTTTCCCCTTAAATCATTCCTCTGCGTCTAATAATTACCACATGAGACTATTCGTCGTATTTTTTCTGTACTCCCAAATTCTCTCAAGTATACTCATCTCGTTCTTTTAATGTCTTTGTACAGCCCAGAATGGACCTAGAATCAAGGGACATCTATGCCCTTGGATTATAGGTCCTTTGTATCTGGGTGGAGCGGGAATGGTCGCGTCAGTAACCTTCCGAAGAAATAGAAAAGGAGAAATACCGGCGAAAAAGACACCCGACTGGGTTAAGATTCGGTCCAAATTCTCCGATTTCTTACGTGGTGACTCAACACGGCTCCATGTATGAAAAAATCTCGTTCCTCTAAAGAGATTTGTTCTTCTAAAGAAGAGATTCTTTGTGGGAGGAGGCCGGAGAACCTTAATAAACCTAAGCGAAATCGAAGTCTCTGGGTTCAAGTCCTAGTCCAGATGCGTAGTTATTTTTCCCTCTGCTAGTTTCTAATATCCGGTTGAATTACGTAACTTTCTCGTGAAGTTCTAGTCTAGCACGACCAATTTTGTGTGGTATGAGTCTGGAACTAACTGAAACCTGAGGCTGAAACTCGGACCGCTCCGACCACTGCTACAATGTGAATCTTGTGAGTGCATCGCTTCAAAGCTAATTAGGTGTTTACGTCTCGTATTCCATCGGATAATCCCGTGTCGTCCTTCGAACTCATTCATTCCCGGAAGGAGAGGAATCCTCCCTGACGAGGAATGCCCGTGCTCTTCGGTCGGGAGCGTTAATTTATTCGCTACTCGTCGCATCTCTGGTGACGACCCCCTACGATTTCCACTGCATTCCATCCGATCCGAACCTTGGCTTTCGCCGCGTGCGTGAGGTTTTCGTCGTGTGTTTCGCACTCATGCGTCGCTCAGGTGACCGGCTGTAAAGGGGAAGTGGAGGGAGGTTGTGTGCACTTGAAGGAGTGGCGGTGGAAAGGTGGAGCTGGCTACCCTATTGGGTCTCCGGCACTCAGTGAGATACTGATTCGATTGCACTCTCCCCGGATAATTGAATTAGAAAACATTTTTTGCCCCTTGTTTTTATATCGTGTGATCTGTATCGAGGTTATTGGCGCGCACCAGTCATGCTGCATGGCGCTAGAGGTTGGTTTCTGAAAAGATAACTATTCCGAGAAAACGGTAACGAGAATAATTCGTGTTTTTTTTACATCTGCGGCGTTGGTAGCTTTAGTGGAGAAACTTAACGTCCAAGCCAGATTAAGGGAAAAATTTGCGCGATACATGGATCTTGATGGAATGAACATTAAATTCATCTTTGGTGGTTCAATCCTAAGATTGGTTGACTGCAGCTCTCCACCCTTCCCTATCTAATGCTACTAGTAGTTCCCTTACCTCCTGGTATCTCTTTCTATGTACTTTCCTCTTTATTTGGTACATGAACATATTCCTTGGCCTTCCTCTGGGGAGATCTCCCTCTATTTGCCTTCAATTATGTTCTTCAAAAACCCATTGTGTCTCAGGGTATGTCCAATCTACCTGGTTATTCTTTTCTTTATGGTGTTCCATATGGTCCTCTCCTCCTCTACATATCTGTACTCTTTATTAATTCTTATATTGTCCGTCCATTTTATCTTCACCATCCTCCTCCTGCAGAATATAAAGTTATCGGAACAAAAAGTGAGTGAATTAATGTTTATAGTTTCTCGCATCTCTACAGCCAAACACTCAATTGAAACTGATGTCAAGTAAGGAAAAAATCCGGGCCATTACTGAATGAAAAATAACTATCGATAGTCAGCGATAGTGTAAGTTCATGTTAACTGATGATGAATCCATTCTGAACTGGAGAAGAAGATGAACACGTTCTGAAGTTCATGAAGAATCAAGTTAATCATGCCTATCTTAATTATTTCATAAGCTTATATGCATGGCGGCCAAAATATTGAAATAGGCCAAAAGTTGCTTGTAGACCTTTCCAACGTTTACAACAAATCTTCACCACGCGTGTTCCATTTTCTTCCTCCCGCCATCGTATATAGTTGACGACGCTCACCGAAATTACCGTGAAATTTTGCTGGGGATGCTGTTCTGATGAAGCCTCGCCTCCTTTAGGATTTTCAGGAGTGCTACCCATCAGCATGTCTTTTTTTCGTGGAATAATGGTAGTCCAGTTGATAGATTCCACTAAATTAGGAGAGGTAAATTGAGGCGTCGCTATGCGAAAATTTTTAAATTGTACTTGATTGAAGTAAATATGGACAATCATCAGCTGAGTACTATTTTTGTTACCGTCCAAGTTTTCTATAATGTAACTTTAGTGTAATATTCCCCCTCCAACGCAATTTCTCAACCTCTCCCTCGTATGGGCACCTATTGTTGATCTATTATCTTAATAATGACCCTAAGATATTGAAACTCAGGTCAGTATTAAAATGTATAAATATAATATTCAGTTATGGTAGTTTGAGCGAAATGTCATTTTTCCTAGAAATCTATAAATTTGGTCTCATATCTCACCTTTTCAAAGATGCCAAAAATTCAACCCTTTACCTCACTACTTGACGAGATATTTGCCAAAAAACATCGGCCCTTTTACGTGGGAAATGGTACGTATATGCACTCCAGCGATAGGTCAATTAAAAAATGAGGGATTTCTAACACCTAAATTTCGTTAAAAAAATTGACAGTGTGTAGTTTGTATGTTTTCTCAACTAATTTTGAAAAATAATCATATTGTCACCGTAGTGAATTCTTCGAGATCACAAAAAACCTTCCACAATAAAGGAGTTTTAAATGTACCTCGAAAAAAAAAGTCCAGTTAAAGACATATTTAGAAATTTTTATTTAATTACTTAGAATTTTCCATTTAATATTACATTACTGCACCATAAATAATGCAATATTTAATTCATGTGTCCATCAGCTGGTGAAATCATAACGTATAATTCGAATATAGTCTTTATCATGACTACAGATCTATCTCACTCAAACTACCTTAATAATTGTTCTCAGAATTATTACGACTATGTTAAATGTTGTTCCATTATTAGTAAATTAATGTAACAATCAATGTATTTTATATCTTGCTGAGTTTAATCAATTCTATATGAAATCAGAGGACTTTCTGCCGAACAGAAAATCTTCGACTATCTCTTTTCGATCGCGCTCCCCGCAGTGACTTCATCGGCCCTACATTGGTCCTCGCTCGCTACGTTGCCGTTTCATAACTGGGGGAGAATTTACTCCGAGCGGGAATTGAGAAACTCCTCATATAGTCGTCTGCGTCCTAGGCAAGATTGCTGGAGTCGACGGGCGCGCGCACGCTTGCGTCGGTGGATATTACGTTCGGCGTGAATCAAATCTCCGTCACTTTAATGAAAGCGCGTGTCCCATTTTCCTCCTCCCGCCGTCGCATATAGTTGACGACGCTCACTGAAATTTTCGTGAAAGCGCCGTCTCTCCCGGGATGGAGTAGGTTCGTGCATACATACTTCGAAACCTACCGAATCGTCCCGACGCTCTTATTTTTTCTCCTTTCTTCTCGTCCATCATTCCTTCTTTCACTCTCGACTGAAAAGGTGAGCCGGTGCTTGCCCGACGAGAAGGGGGGCCTCGTTTCTCCAACCTCATCATTTCCTGATTTGTTTACATTCCTCGAGCTGAAAGTGAGAGCAATCAGTTGCTCTTTCGTGAAGTTGCCGATGTAGTGCTGAAGGACTCTGCTGTTAAGGAAAACATTTTTTTCAACTCTTGTGGTATATTCCTTTTAAAAATGAAAGGACAATCGTACTTCATTTAACGCATTAGGTACCGCACCTTTCTGTTAATAAATATTTGAAACAAGCAAGATTTTCCCGGATTTTTACCATTAGTAAAAATTTTATCGTGATAAAATCGTAGGTAGACTTCACTCAGTTAAAAACTGGAGTGAAATCGGAGGCCCCTAAGGGTTCATAAAATCTTCTGTTATCCATTTCAGTTTTTTGCTTGCAGTTCTTCGTCCATCTCTATGTTGTGCCTCTTTCCTGGCTTACATATACGAATGTAACCCAAGACTTCTCTTTTTTATCATTATTATGTGTTAATTATAAATACGGAATGATTTTCATTGAAGTGATTCGATTTCAAGAAGTGTTATTAAGATCGGATCTCACCGGTGCACGTAAATCAGGCGTCCACAGTGCTATTCGGGACGTTAATGCGCCACTCTGACAACCCAAAGTCGCTGGTTCGTACCTCACCTCGAGTGCCGAATAAGTTCTTAAATGAGAACTTTAACCTTAGCTTATATGCGGTGATGTGATCATAGCATCTAGGGCACCTGAACGTTAAGGTCTATCACCACAACTTTCGGGAATCGGGATGCTGTGATGGCTCGAGAACTTCCCATCCCGAGGTCTCGCGATGGTCCGGGCTCAAATCTCGATTGTAGCGGAAGATATTTCAATGGAATTTCGGTCTTCTTGTGTGTTTTGTCGAGAACAGCTCAAGCGAAATACTCCACTCCGTTGGTTGAACTAAACCCGGCAATTGCACTTGACATTTACAGTCCTGATGACGATGGCAAAGTCAGCCGTCGAAAGGTCAGTCGTAGCGGTTTACCTGACCTGGCGGAAATCCCGAGAAAACTTCATCAGCATAATTCGCCGGGGGAACACCAAATCTTTATACCAATGTACGCCTGGATCTTCACCGCGGTGACTGGATAGGTTGAGGAAGCGTGATTCCAATGAGTGCATTTCGATGCCGTCGCCGTCGGTGGAAGGCAGGCCCACCCCCGCGGAGGGGAGATGCCATCTCGGGGGAGAGGGAGTATGACTTTGGTCTCCGCGATGCGACCAATGCTCGTGAGCTACTCGCTCTCAAGTTTCATTATCGTGGTGGCGGCGGTGGTGGTGTTGAGGGATAATAGAGTACGGTCAGCACGAAGGAGGGTGGCTATTTCGTCCACACACTCGCTACACGGCCTGGTGACCCCAATCGTCAGGACGTCGCAGCGTCTCCCGCCAGTCTCCACGTTTTCAGAGCAACACTGAAATGTTGTGAGCTCGCGCTGCTGTGTGCACCATTACGTCCCTACCACCCCTCCCGACCGTGCGACGACGCGTGAGGTAAATGCCCCGAATGTGTTGCGAACGTTGCAAAATCCCCTCGGTGCTCCCCAACGCTGTTTGCGTTGTTCTTGTTTTCTCCCCCACCACTCCTCGACTGATCACTGATCGCCCATCCGCGGCCTCCGGTCGCGTTTTCGGAACGCAATTTGACTTCGGAAGTGAGTATTTTTTGCTCATCACCAGCGAAATCTGAGGCCGTGCTAATTTTTTCTGTGCCTACCGGGTTTTCCCCAGAAACCGCAAGTTACGCAGAAATGGGAACTGATCCTTGGGCACTACTGTTCGTGCTTCTGTGGAACGACTTGCACGGTGGGGCTATGTGAGCTCAACTATCACCTACCGTGGTTGACCTTCCGGTCGACTAACCGTGATTTTCTTACTTTTGTGCTTTGGTGGTTATGAGTTTAGAGGATGCGTGTTGTGGCGGAGTTTATCTTGTACTCTTAAATTATAACTGATTGTATGCTTGTTTGGAGAAATTATCCGAAATCGGCTCCCATGATTTTGTTGAGACACAGTATCTTGAAGGTTTTAAGTATGTGAAATTCATTTGAACTGGTGAAATCTTCGATAAAATTAGTTGAGGGACCATAATTTGGCCATGAATTGATCCGCTGGTCTATTCATAAGGATATGACAATAAATCCGGACTAAAATATAGTGTTTTTTTTAGTCAAAAGTAATTTTTCCTGCGACTAAGACGATGGAAATTGGATTAGAGAAAGTTATAGGTTTATTTTTATGGCGTGCGGTTTGGGCACTCCAGTCTATCGCTTTATATAATGAAGATCAAAATCCTGTATTGGTGTTTCCGCCGCCCTTTTCAAGATTAAATCCTTAGTTTCAGCCGTTTTACAATACTGGCTCAGACATTACCTCAGAAAGGTAATAATAAGAACGACAGATGTTCGTATAGAATTATGGAATTGCTAGTCCATAATACGAATATCGAGATAGCGAACTACATTTGGACACACTGATAACATGCAGTCAGATGGGAAGGAAACACATTCTAATGCATAGTAGCACTGAGGGAGGGAAAGCCAGAGAGAGGAAAGGTAGAGGGGATGAAAGAGTGGGAATTAACACGGGCGACACATGTCCTTCGTAGCGAATTTGTATGGGATTCCTTCACCGTCCGTCGTGGCCGGCTTGTGCGGTCTGGAGGCCTGGTGAGAAGGACGTTGCGGTGGTCTGAGGGTACCGGGTGGGTGTGGAATCTTTAGCGAATTTTTCCGTAATTCTTGGAGGAACTTTCTCTGTCCGTCGACCGCACCACACACGCCACGAGCGTGTGTGTGTCGCATGAGCTCTCCGGCTAATGGCGGGCCGCGGCGGCGGATGATGCGGAAGCGTCGAAGATCCCAGGGCGGGAAAGAGAGAGACTCTCAAACAGAAAGAGCCCATACCCTCCAGACGGACCGGTAGGTCGATGACACTGCTCGACGACGGTGGGCGGGACGACCACTATTATGTCGCGTGGTCAACGGGTCTCTCCTCCCTTCCCCTCTTCCCATCGCCCAACTGACTTACAATTCGATCCCTCTGTGTCTCCTTATCAGACGAGCGGTGGTGTGGCGCGTTGTGGGTGAAATGGCGATCGGAGCGCGGATCTGAACGGAGAAATGGGACGACTTCGTCGGATATGGTCCGCGGATCTCGTTCTCCACGCCGAGCTCTTTCTCTTTTTCTTTATTTTTTTGATAGCGTGTGATTAGCGCGTCTTAATTAGACCGGTCGCCCGTTTTGCTTTCTCTCTCTCCCTCTCTGTCTCCACCCGAATCGCTTCACCTTCTTCCCGTGCCATTTCTGATGCGTGAATGATGGCGTAGGGCGCGATCCAAGGAATTAGGTGGCGAATATTTTGATGAACTTATGTTCGTTCGAAAATATTGAAGTAATTCAACGGCGTAATTCAAATACAACAGTGGAGTCGGTGTTGCTGAGGAGTAAAAATACTCAGTTATGTACACATTCTTGAGCTCAACTAATTACACTCCTACAATGTAGTCACCATTTCACCTCCCTAAACCTTATCCCTTACATTTTTACGCGGCTGGTGTCCTAACACCTCCTTCCACACGCTCATTCGGCGGCTCGCAGGGAAGTATGTAGATGTAGATGAATTTAATTTTCTACTCTATGACTTAGTGTTCCTTTTAATGTGTTTCTTCTAGAAAATTTTCTATCAAGGTAAACATGCCATTAAGCACGATAAATGTATGACTGTTTGTTACTTTTTAGTACAAGCAACGCATTTGCTAGAACTTAACTAGGCACTTAGAACTTAACTAGGCCTTTGCTAGCCTAGAAAATTGTTCCTAAATTATTTTTCATCTCTTTCTTAAGGGAAAACTTCCTTAAAATTAAGCCGGAAACAGTTTCTTCTTACCTAAGTAATGGCTTAATGGTGACCTTATTCCAAAAATTCAGTCCATCTTAACCTGGGGAGCCTATATGTATTAGATATATGCCTCTCTTCAAACCTCAATTCATATAATACTCTTTCAACTGTACGGAGAATTTAGGTGAGAACTGCTGAGAAGGAAGCATGACATGTTGCTATTGTCTTTCATATCACCTCTTTCAGGTGACGGCATAATTGTAAGGGTTAGACGTGGTTATAATTGGCTATTAATTTATCCACTCAAAGAAAGTACTTCATAAAGTTAGCTTAATTTCCTATCCTGGATTCGGGGACTTTTCTGGTCGTATACTTTATTAATGCTTAAGCGTCCCGGAAATGTTTTCAAGAGCACCGCTTTGCCATGCAAATGGGACGTAACGCTATTAGACCCCATTGCGCCTTGAGCAAAAACATTGGCCAATGTCGACTTTTAGAGTTTCACTCCATCTCCTACCTCCGCAACCTACCCATTGCTAATACGCCTGTCCCTGGTGGCAAAAATGACCTCAGCAGTCGGACGCCACCCTTTAAAATCTATTGCGTCACATACGTGCGCGAAGGAGGGTGTGTCGGGGAAGAATGTCATAACACGACAGGAGGAACCTCACCACGCTTCCCACGTAACATCACGACGTCCGCGTAAATCACCAAGCCCCCAATTGGCGAACTTATGCCCGTTACGCAGACCCGTCTCTGTGTAAACTTTCCTAAGCCCACCGTCCCACTCAGTTGATACGTTCTTTATATACGCATATATACCTATGTTTGTTTCGCTGTAGCTTAATAATTATAGGGACGTAGGCTAGCTTTTATGTGAGTGGACTCGGTGGACTCACACATAATTTTCGGATGGAACTGAAATTGCCTCCGTCTCTTTTGCAACGCGCGTGTGATGTTTAAACATGTTCGTCTTCACTCTATTTACGGAACTCGGGGATGAGCGTTTCGACATGGCAGTCCTGGTTTTTTTCTTTAAGGTCGAAGAAGTCTGGTAGCCAGAGCACTCGACCTCTGCTCCAAAAGAGCGCAAGACGCGGAAACTTCTCATTATGATAAGTGGGCGGAAGAGTTCTCCCCAGGAATGCTATGTAAACACAGAGGATGTAATCGCCGTGTTTCCCTCAATTTGGAATAGCATCCAGGGCCAAAGGGTGGTCCACGCGGGTTGCTTAAAGGATAAATCTGTTGCTCAATAGTCTTGGCCGTCTTTTCCTTTCTCCCAGAAATTTGAGCCATAATCGAACTTTCACTGGCCACTCGCACATTCTACGGCTTCTACTTAGAAGGAAGAGGCGAGCCGGGGCTGAGAAACTCGACTGTAACGGGGTCAAAGCACTTGGCTAGTGGCTGCAAGTGCCGGCGTTGTGGAGTACACGGATTCGACTTGACATTCGAGTACCAATATTGGTTCTGGGGCCGGGGAAAAATGAAACGTGGGGATAAGTGTTTTATCTTAGATAGGCTATCTTGGGAGTTATTTCAAACTGGAGCGTCCCCTTATAACCATGATCTTTTTAAATGTACCATTTCCAATGGAAAGTCATGCTAAGTTCGGGCTCAACGATAATTGACTTTAGACGTGTAAATCGATGTTAATACTTCTGTTTCCCTGCCAGTCCCTATGCATTTGATTGGCCTACTTCATTAGTGTGCGTGGGAGTTGATTCAGGGAGGACGTTATTGTGATTGATGTATGAGCACAATAAATCATATAGTAGTTTTGTAGTTAACATGTCATGCCAGCTATGTTATGTAGCCTGCCATCTTAGTCTGTCAAAGTGCTTGATGTGTCTCGAATTGTGATTTACGAGGAGTAGCAATAGCGCTTCATGTCTCCAATTTATTTTCTGAAAGAATTTTACTTCTATACCCAATGCTGGCTCAAGTGTCCTAGATGTTCATTTTCGAAGGTCATAATGCATGACGATGCTGAAAATATCGGGTTCCTTTGATCCTAAAGTATGTATTTCTCGGTCTTGAATTCTGTAATAGCAACCATTATCGTTGCATCTCATACTAAAAGGAATTTTTTTAGCAGAAATATGGGTTCATTTCAAAGTTAGGAATACATTCTCTCTTCCTCTGTGTGATTGACAGATTTGGAAAACTACAAAAATGTCTTGTTTAGTTTAGTAATTTAAAGCTAAAATATGCCTAACACGTATTGTTAAAGACTCATTACAGGATCATGTCTGAAAACAAAATGTGCCCATTAAATCATCCCTAATCGTAAACTTTGTAATGTAATGGTTTTATAGTGATCTGTGGCTTTGCATTTGCTCCACAAAACGTAATCAGCTCCTTTTCGGGATCATTCGGTTCGAGGCTGCACATAATGGCAAGGGATACTAGTTCCTACCATGAATTTCACCGAAATCACCGTAACAGACTATTACATATGGATGTTCAAAGGTTGGACGCATACACCTGTTGGCAGTAACTTTCTTTTATTTCACCTCGAACAAGTTTTTAGTCAAAGAGCACACCTTTTTAGGCGGGAAGACATGGCGTGTCGTGTGAAATAACGAGTGAATTGAATTTCCTAAGAAAGGAATTAATTAGGAATCTTTTTTAATAAGGGCCGCTCCGTAATTACTATTCGAATGCACCGACGGTGAGAATTTTAAATTAGAGAGAAAACTACACGGCCCGGCCGCCCGGTCCAACCGTCTTAGGCGGTTGTATACCGGTAATTTTTTTCCACTCTCCCTCTCTCTCTCTCTCCTGGCCATTTCTTCTTCCAAAATATGTTTTAAAACCGGTCCCGAATGGAAAGTTAAAAACTTCCATGGCAGCGAAAGGTTGGGAACCTCTTCCTTAGAGAGTCACGCTTTTTACGCCATAGATCCAGTGGTTTTATATCCGATTTTCACTCTCACATCCAAATAGCATCATCAGTGAGGCACCCTGGGGGGAAGTTGGGGGGGAAAGGTGGGAGGGCGTCCTGGGGTCTGTGTTTTTTGGGGGGGATTGGTGGGTGGAGGGGATTCTGTAGCGGGGGGAGGAGAGGCCGGAGGGTTAGTGTGGGAGGAGGGGAGGGAGATGAAAAAGGAGAGGGGAGAGAGGTGGGTGGGGCTCCTCATCAAATATGTGCCAATAATGGGATGGATGTGAGGGTAGCATTCCTCGACACATGGATGGACACAATAGTCCTTTCATCGAATGGGTACCGTCGAGAATCGCTGGCCAGCACTAATAAGCTACCGGCTTGCACGGACACGTCTTGATTCGGAATTTTTAATGGTTGGTCAGAAAACTTGACTCTATATCTCTTCGTAGAAGTACTTAACCTAAATATCCATTGTGAAAAGAAAAGAATAACCTGTACTTTTGTACAATTATTCGATCAGTACGACGCGTTTCACAGCTTCACTGCATCGTCAGGTACAGTGGTTTGTAGATAAGTAAAAAGTATTCTTTTCATAATGAATATTAAGGTTGGTTAGTTATTTGTTTTTGGAGGTGACCAAATACTGAGGTCATTTGTGTTATTGACCCTCCCAGCGCCTGCTGATGACGTATGGCATCAGCGTGGATGCACATTCATGCAATTTTTGCTATCGAATATATACATTTATAAACGACGACCTTATTGAGCGATGTGAGGTCTTAACACACCTATCTTACATTAGCACAGAGTTATATCGCTTAAACATCCATATTCTAAGCGATTGAAAGGTGGTTTTCGCACCTGCGACCTTTGGGTTAGTAGGCGAGGGCATTACCTCGGCGCTGTAGAAGTCGACAAAACTGTGGTGGTGCATCGATCGAACCCGAAACCCTCAACATCATCCCATTGATAGGATATTGTTAAAAATTTCCCATAATCTTGCTTCGAATGCGTCAAATAATAGAGGCTTCTCTCATTGTTTTTTATTTCAGTTCATTAAAATCAACCAGAAAATGACAAAATTGATTTCCGCTTTCAAGTAGAATTCCCTGGGCAGTGTGGCAAGGGTTATTTGGAGAACAGTAGGAAAAACACCCTGCGTGTGCCTAGGAATCCTCCGTTCAACATCCCTTTCGATGTATCCATTGTTGCCTAAACTTGAAATTTTCTCCGATCATCTAGGAAGGATCTATGTTTCACTGAAAAATATGCTCCCCTGCTGGGATTCCAACCCTTACCCTCAGAATGAGAAGCTATGACAATCCAAACCTATTTTTTGGGCCGTTGCGTTCTATTCTCAGAAATCAACGTCGTGTTCTCTTTGATAATTTTAATTATATCTGATATGGTCCCATCGGTAATGTGCTTTGCTTTCGGTTTGTCGGCAATATCCAACGGATCATCCTATCCGATTCGATTCGGATCCGTACGGTTGTCACAACCGTCAAGCCGAGTGGTATGCATCAAATTGCGATTTCCCTTTGGTGGCTGACAGGGAGTTCGCTGATTGCTCGGAAGCCACACCCCATACTGGACTATGTAAATATATGTTGTGCGGGGTGGATAAGGTCCTCTAATGTCGAAACGAGAAAATGATAGGATTTGCACGCGGCGTTCGGAACCGTCCGCAATTTTTCCCGCAATTGTCGTGGAGGCATTTCTTTTACGCGCTCGTTTGTGTGCGTTTCTTTTGTTTGTCTGAGTTTTTTTATTGTATGTACCACCCGTCATCCTCCTGTGACCCTCCACCCCCTGCCAAGCCCTTTCTTCCCCGTGGAACAGTACCGTGGGTGGAGACAATGCTTCCACAACAAACCCCCGCCTCTCTACACGCCCGGCCTACCGAGCCGCTCTTCCCTGGCGGCGGCTGCATGCGGAAATAAAGACGCCTGGCCTGTCGCGTGACCGAAATCCCGCCCCCTTTACTAGCCAAAATGGAGTTACGGTGACACATCGACTTCGGAACTAGCCATTTATTTCATATTACAACTCGAACTATAGCTCCGAGAAAATGCGATTCCATGTGACGTGCTCTATAACAATGGTGTACCATTTCTTCATCTCCTATATTTCGTGTTTTACCTAATGATTGGTCGTTGTTTGAACAGTCTCCCAAGCGTTACATCCCCAATTTGGGTTACACCTGGAACAGTAGCTTATATACGATTTTTTCATTGGGGTATCAGACAATATTTTATGAATTGATGTTGTCTATTTCAATGGGGAATTGAAAGTTTGTTCTAATCTGTTGTGGAACAAAATCGTTAAAAGTCTTATCTAGAAATAGTTTTGTCATCAATTTGTACAATTCGGATCAATCTTTAATTTGAACGCACTTATTCTATGCTTTCTGCTTGATTTGCTGTCAATTCTAGTTTATAACCATTTCCTCTCCTTGAAAAATTATACTTATTCAATCAACAGCACTAAACACTCAATTACGTTAGTCGATGGTCGTATTATAGATTGTATTGCTTGTTATTTTTTCATTCTGAACTAGTATGGTCGTATTATGGACTAAAACCCATTTCTCTAAGGCCCTCCAACATTGTCCTTACCGATCGCGAACATTGAGGTCATCGGGTGAAAGGTGATCATCAGAAGAAATCAAATAATTTATATTTTTAGTTACAATTACTTTAAATTAATCTGCCCTATAAATTCCGTAAAATGTATTTAAATAATAAATAGCTACCCATAGTTGTTTTATTTTGAATAATTCAATTCAAGAAAATGTAAATTATTTAAATTATCACAAGTATGGTCAGGGATGGGAAACCTGTTCACTATGCGCCTCATCACCACGATCCACTATTGCTCTCTAACAAGAGTTAGACGTGGATAATGTCGTGATTAATGGTTGAAATATACTGCAACGTAGTATTGGGAGCTTTCGATTAGCGCCTGTTGCAGATGCGCGCTGGTAAATTAAAAAAAAATTAACAATAACTTCTGTGATGATTTTCATTTTCTGTTAAGGGGTTCAACATGTATAATGTAAACTTTTTAATGATTTTGATACTCATGTTGGGCAAATTATGGGCTGTACACAAAAAATTCTGCCGTCACGATTAGGAACTTAAGGAATAGAATAGAATTACGCTCTGGGTTTTCCCATAAGAGCAAGACAGAAAATACAAATGAAATTCTGTTTTTAACGAATAAAGAACAAAAATATACCTGGTCAACCCCTCACAGTGATGAAAAAGAAAAATTTCACACCCACAAATAAATAACAGTAAATACAAAATATAAAATATAATATCAATCAGATAGAGATAAGAAACAAACAATAATTTCTCAGATCATTATGTAAGACATAAAATTATTTAAATGGATTCAAGTTTAAGTTTAGACATATATACTCATTATAGTAATGATTAAATAGTTTTTCTTTAAAAATATGCAGTGATGAAGAATCTTTTATAGATAATGGCAAAGAATTCTAGAGATTAGAACCAGAGATGAGAAAAGATTTAAGGTAACTATTTGTCCGAGGTTAAGGGCGTATGAGGTGGGAGGGGTCAGTTCTAGTGGTTCTAAAAACAGACTGATTTGGATTTAAGCATGGAAAAAGATAGGCTGGATATTTATTGGAAAAGAAAGTGAAGAGAAATGAACCAAGTACATACCAGGAACCAAGGAATGCTACCCACCGGAAATTGCCAAAAAAATCGCCCTTACCCCTCATTCCGTTCGTCGTTGTTTGTATGCGCTGATATGTTCCTATCTGTTCTAATCTCAACACCTAGAATAAGTAGCTCCCGTTGGTGTTGCATGTATCAATTGATAAGCAGATTTAAGAAATGTCATGGCAGAATTCTCTACTATCTTCCACTTTCCCTACCTCTACTCCTTCCTCTTGTGTCCTCCTTCGTCTCGGAATTGTGGAACTTAATGGAAACGGAAAGATGAGCCAACCGCCCTCGGTCACCATCTGCTCCGGCTGTAACCCGGCCTCTAGTCTTGTCTGGTTTCGGGCACACGATTGGAATTCGGAGCACACTTAGCGCGGCATGAGGTGGAACGGTGGAATCCGATTGGGATCAGCCGTTTCCGATCGAAAGGAGAAATCAGAAAGTAATTTTTTTTCCTTATGATCCTCAGATTGTAGTGCTACCTGCGTGCGATGGCGAACTGCGATCGGGTTAACCTATATCCATCATTAACAATATCTCTCGGTCAATTTTCGACGAAATCTCAATGAGTTACCTCAGTACTGAAACCTAAGTCAACCGTGGTGAGCGCCAGCGAGTTTCGCTGGTCCATGACTGTTGTTTCGCATGCCCTCTTTTTCACAAATAATTAGTTATTTAGATTTGTCTCTCGAGTCAAGACCACCTTCATCGAAAAAATAAATTTATAGGATTCAGAGTTTTATCTCTGTCTGGGATACAGAAATTTGGCTATATAAAAAATACCTTTTAAATTGTAAAGCCGGCGGGTTTCCAACAGGGTGATGGTGGTTTGTGGCACCGACGTTTCGAAGGCGTAGTCTGCCATCGTCCTCAGGGTGAACTTATCAGATCAGACCTAACTGATAAGTTCACCCTGAGGACGATGGCAGACTACGCTTTCTAATCGTTAGTGCCACAAACCACCATCACCCTGTTGGAAACCCGAGAGAAACATTCTAAGCATTCGCCAGGAAAGCCTTAAATCTTACCTTTATAAATTTTAATCTGTTTTGACATCGTGAGCGCATGCTCATTTTGTTTTTGTCGACATATTTGGAGGATACCGGGACAAGCACCACGGAATTACCTTCGCCCAGTCACCCGCTAGTACATATTAGTGCGGGATTACAGAGAGGAAGAGCCATTCGTCTTGACCACGAAAATTCGAAATCACGAGAGAGAAGGGCGCCTTGTCAACTTATCTGGCTGAGGCACTCTACATGGTATTGAGGGATCCGGGCTCGAGTCGCGGTCTCGGTGAATGATATTTCCTCTGTGGAATTCCGCGTTCTTACTGTTGGTTGTTTATTCGAGCAACTTCGATCGTCCACGCGATCGAGAATGGGTGGGTTGGTAAGGGAAGGAATGTGGGAAATGGGGTAGTCGTGGGGAGAATCTCGTCTTCGACATTAGTCTGCTCTTAGCGGAAGGTACGAGGGGGACCGCAGTTAAATGGCCAATCCGAAGGAACGAATACCTCAATTGGTGAAGACCTCTCCACAAAGCACAAAGTTGGAATCGGAGTTTTCATTGAAAAAATCTCAACCCCTGAACCCGGTCGATCCTGGGCCCTCAGGATGGGAGGCAATTTCTCTAGTCACCGCATCTACCCGATCTCTGTTATCTTGTTTCATCCCTCCCATATTATCCACTGGGCACCATCTGCAAACCAAAGGGTCGGTTTGCCCTATCTCTGGCTTGAAATTTGTGCTATAATAATTTCGTGGATATAATAACGAATTAAGGTTTAACATACAAAAACAGGGTAAACATGTAAAAAAAATCATCCTAAAGAACTCGAAACCATAACTAATCGCACCCATAAACATCTTCTGAGGATCCTGGTTTTGGAATCATACAACACCAACTTTCACGCCAAACTGTTACCCGCAATCAGTCGTTTCTCATTGGCTCCCTGACTGGTGTATAATTACGTACCTGCACCCCGTCTCTGTGGAGATTAAATGGTGGGTTAGAAATCATCGATTGTCGATGGACGTTTGGGCCGGCGGAAGTGTCATGAAGCTAAGTGCTTCACTTCCCCATACACGTACTACTCTTTTTCAAGTCCATATCTTCTGATTGATTGCGTCTTCACTTATTTTACGGGAACTATTAACTAATCATAGATGCATTTGATGGGCAATTTGTTGTCTTTGGTTCAACTAATTTTTCTTTGATGATTGATGTCAAAACACTCCTTGCAAAACTCTTCGCGGTGACTGGCATGTTTACTCGTATATTTTGATGAAAGTTTGAGAAGTTAATTCCTCACCTGACTTCTCGTCCTTTTTAATACGCCCCTTTGACAGTGAGCACATTTTTTTTCCGCCGTGCTCTCCGATACGAAAACGCTTCCTCAAAGAATTGATCGAGTGCCCGTACCGGTTTGAAACGACTCCGATGAACTCATCTTCCCTCGAGATGGAAAGTTCTGATTTCACTGCATAACGTTTTCGGTGTAAGAGCCGCTGTACCGTCTTTTGGTTGAATCTCCGCGTAGATTTCCGCCAGTTACCTAATCCATTCTCCGCCAAAATTTCTCATTTTTCTCCGGTGTGTTTTCCGTGAGAATCCTCCTTTTTTACCCACCAGGAAGATTTCGTGATTGACATCCGTCACGCCGCAATTAATTTTCCTTCGAAGGGATTTTCTTTCTTTCCCTGCCGCATTTTCGAAGTGCTAGTTACCTCATTAGTGGTCCTCACATCGGCGTTGGATAATTTCGCATGCAACGTGAGAAAGCATTCCACGTAACATTTCTTTTCAGAAGTGCAAAGAGTCAGAAAATTGAATTTTTTCTTAAAAAAGAAGAGCCTTCTTCTTCGTTTCTTAACCTTGCATTCTTGCTCTCAAGGAAGTACGAAGAAGACTGAGCGGTCTTCAAGTCCTCGAAACGTGACGAGGATGCTGTTTCAAATGTATTTACATACCAAACAGCCGATGTTGCGCTAAAGTTGCGATGAAAACTGAGAGTGAGTGGAATCGAAATGAATGGAGGACATTGGAAATGAAAGGTCGCGCATTGTTATTTTGGCCATACATAAATGTTTTTATTTCTTTGTGTCCTTATATCCTCAGTACTTGGTAGGAATGAAGAAGAGGTGAAGTCTCAGACGGTCACCCAGTTGGAAGGACGTACCTTTCGCCAATCAAGAGTGATGCCCGTCTAGAAGATGTATATGCGTTATGCTCTCTCTACCTTTTGTATCGCTTGCAGTTGTCCCATTCATCGTCGTGTGATCAGATGTTTTCAAATACCTCTGTAAACTAACATACGACTAGATGAAAAGTTCCTTGTATGCCCTCTGGGTATGCTCAGACG
Source organism: Ceriagrion tenellum (assembly GCA_963169105.1). Taxonomy (NCBI): domain Eukaryota; kingdom Metazoa; phylum Arthropoda; class Insecta; order Odonata; family Coenagrionidae; genus Ceriagrion; species Ceriagrion tenellum. The sequence goes on along the minus strand of OY720632.1, from coordinate 128,461,930 downwards.
TTTCGAAGGCCAAGTCGGCCGTCATCTTCAGGGTGATGTGCACATTGTGATGAAGCATATGCTTCACCCTGGAGCCGATAATGGGTGGCCTTCAAATCATCGGTGTTCTCCAAAGGTACGACTCATGGGGAAAGCCGAGAACTCTCCAACCGGAGCATCCGCACTGCGAAACCCGAGATCCTTTGGTATTATTGCAGTGGAAACAAAATGCATTGTCGTGGACGAAAAAAAAGCAAGAATTATTTCCACACCCTTGCTATTTTTAAAAACAATTTTGAGTATATCACGACTGCATAATTGATGCAATACTAGTAACGCTTATATTTTTTAGTTAATATTTATGAGGCATTTTCATTCTTTTAGCTTCTTAATTTCCGAAATATTGTGGAGGACATAAAGAATTCGTGAAGAACATAATTGTAGGTATTATAGAGGGAAGAGCCCACTGAGGAAGACCCAGAAATAAGTTAATGGACCAAATATAGAGGAAAGTAAATAGGAAAAGCCACCAGGAAGTAAGGGAACTAGCATTAGATAGGGAAGGGTGTAGGGCAGGAGTCAACCAATCTTATTGTTAGGATTGAACGATCAATGATGAGCTTCTAAATAGCTGAATAGAACGACTTAGGAAACCACATATGATTTGTTTGCTTATTATCGAGGGAATTAATGTTAAGAATCTGATAATTCTGAATCTGAATCTGGACACGAACTGAGTAACACGCCTTGAAAATGGAAAACAAGTCGTTTTCCGAAACGTCGGCAAACATGAAGCCAATCACCTGGTGCAGAGCCCGAGAAGAGTTTATTAATCTAATAATTATTAAGCAATCTTCTTGATAATCAACGACCCCTTATAATTTGGAAGGCCAAGGCAGTATTGAGTGTTATAAAGTACATACGAAGTGCATTTTAATTTCTTTGCTCGAGTTTCTAACATTTCTTTAGCCTATACTCTATTACATCTATGAATACAGACGTTATATAATGGAATCTTACTGCGCTAAATCTGTTGTAAATAAAACTCTTTGTACAACTCCACATTGGGCTTTTGAATGCCACGATCGATTTTTACGAAGCGTCAATTTTCAAGGTATCATTTACCAATATCACATTGAAAAATGACGCAACAACCGTCAAAATCGACTCAGGCCAGGAAAAGTCTAGTATGGAGTTGTAAATTCATAGTGTTTACTATTCATCATATTGAAATTTTGACCAGGCGACGCATACATTTCCTGGCAATTTGGTTTTTCGCCGAGCTGTGGAAATGGCGATAATTCCAAGACGTCTACTCCGTGTATCTTCTTTCTTCCGAGTACTTAATTCTCCCTCCATTCATTCTGGAGGGTTTGGGGGGGGAGGGGGGCGTGGAGTGGAGGAGAGGTAAATAGTAGAATTTTCAGTCTCCGGGACGGCGTTGGGGGAATGTGGTGTGTGACGTTTGTGGAGACCTCGACGATTCGGGGCCGCGCCTCCCTTGACCCGCCGCGCCCCTCCCGAGGATCACTCTCTCTGTGGCTCGAGTGAGTGATTGATTGATTGGTGGGGGTCGACCAGACCCTCCTCCTCCCCCTCCCCCCACGCTTCTCTCTCTCTCTCTTCCTCCCTCTGGTTGAGCAACGGGCGGCGGCACATGTGCTGCTTTCCAATTGTGGGAGTGTTTGTGTGCGATGGTGTCCCCCATCGACCACCCCTCACTCGTCAGACAACACCCCTCCCTCCCTCCTCCACCCTCTCCACGCTTTCATTCATATTTGTCTCCATGTAGTCTCTGAATAATTTTGCCTCCAAAGCCGGCATAAAACACGGCGGGCGCTTGTTTTCCGCGCCGACCATTCTTCTCGGTGAGAGTTTAATCCAGTGCAAGCTTAATTGCCGTCAAGGAGGTTGGAATACACTGCGCTCTGCGTGTGAGATTTTCGCGTGGACAATAGCCCACCATCTGAATTTTTCAACACTTACCACACTGACTTGGGCTTTCTTTCTTCGAGCATGATGCCAACTATTAGATAGAATATCCAGGAAATAGAATACTTCAACTGCAGTTTAATTAAATGTAAGCGAGAAATCTGGAAATGAACATTCTCAGTATGTGAAGCCTCGTTGAGAACAGATTTAAAACGCCTAGTAATTCAAATACTTTCTGATTTTTTGCTAGCATTAGAACGCTAGCTGTCATAGAGTTTCGTGACTACCAACCAGTTATGAGCGTTAATTTTTTTAACTTATTTTAAAATAGGTGGCGACTAATTTTGCCACACGTGGAATCTTGCCGATACAAGCTAAAAGTATTTAAATTGGAGTTACCTTTTAACCTATTAGTATTTAAATGTTTTGGCCTTGGAAGGCATGGCATTCCTATTCCAAGAACCCGATTTCCCTCCACGCTCCCTCTTCATGCTTGGGGATTTGCAGGTATATCAGTGTATTTTAACCTCCCTAACTCCCTTCAACCCGTCGTAATGTTGCAGTTCAGGGTAGCCTACCTGCACCGCTATGGAGCCAGCATTCACACGCGTCGCGCTAGAAGATTCTTATCTCCTCGTCTCATTATTCAGCGTGGAAGCGTGTCGTGAGTTGGCTGATAGTCAGATCCTGAAAAGCGCTAAAGTTGCGGCAGGAATTAGGGTTTTCATGCGTGGAATCCCTGTGCTTGCCCATCGTCTTTGTCTGTATTTTCTGATTTTTCCAGTAATATTTATTCTTAATTCGTATGCGTTATCATTGTGTTCTAATAAATCTTCATGTAGAGACATGATCTATCATAACTTTGGTGAACTAGTAGTAGCGATACAATGTCTCGTTTTTGTCTAAAATACAGATATATATTCATCACTAGCTATTCTTGGACTAGGCAATCGTGGGTACAATGGCATAACAGGAGGTCGCAGAATTCCCTTAATAACTAGAAATAAGTTTGGGAAGGAGTGGAGGTAATAGTATTTGCATGTCGTGCGGAGGTAATTAGTTTTTGGCCTATGCAAGAAAACTATAAATTCATTATCGTGGAATTATTTGTTCATCATGTAAACGCAATGTCGTTCACCGAACGCTCCTCCATGTCTTGTCACCTCTCGATTACAATTGTTTTTTTTTCGTGCGTGACGCAAGCGCCGCACCGTTTGAAAATTTGGAGACTCGGCCATGCGTGTGTTTGTGCTTTGACTGTAGGATGCATTACGCTCCGGCGAGACCGCCGCCAAGCCCATTTGTGGGCTTTTCTCAACCTTCGACCATCGGACGGACGACGAGACTCTCGGACCGTATTCTTCCCGGATGCCCTGCGGGAGAATTTTCTTTCGATTTTTTTATTTTAATTCACTCTTTCACTCTCTTTGGTTTCCAGTTTTATTTCCCCTCCCATACCCCTCCCTTCTCCAAGCGAGGAGATGTATGTATGTAGTCGGAGACCGCACCTGAGACTTTCTCCGCGCGCCCCGAAAAATCTCCGCCGTCCTTTTCCTTTTTTTCGCCCCTCAAAAAAGACTGGAGGGTGGGGGAGAAGAGGGGTTACGGGCTCGACTACAACTACTCCTGCTTGTGTTGCCCATTGCGTGCCTGTTCTCGTGCTTGCTGTAGCGCGTGTGTGACTTGTGTGCGTACGGTGCGTGTACCTACATCGTCCGGGACGCAGGTTTTCCGCTCCATGGGCTGTTTGGTTGTTCAATCTTTACCTTCAACTCTCACTTGAGAGACTTCGCCTCTCTTCACATACCTCTCTCTCTCTCTCTTCCTCCCGCCTGGCCGACTTTTCTCTTTCACTTTCCTTCGGAATAACGCCTCTCTCTTCTTTGTCTGTTTCTCTCTCACTCTCTCCCTCGACTGGTCTTAAGGCTTCCTCCTTCCGAGGAACTTGAAATTTACTGGACAGGAAACTGCTGGTCCCAATGCATGTGCAGGGCAACAATTAAGCGTGCTTACGATCGGAAGACCCGAGCAAAAACGTTCTGATAGCTACAGGTTCATAGGAAAATTCAGCTAATCAACTCCGGATGAAATGTAAGCCGAAGCTTGAAGTTAACGGTTGAAATATAATAAATTACTGTGGAATATTAACGCTTGAATTTTGATGTTTTATCGCACAATAATTCACTCGACTTCCCTAAATGTTACAGTCTGACGTGATCTGGAAAAGTTGTCGTTCACTATGTTTGTGAAACATTTTAGGCTGGACAAAGAGATCCTAGTGCATTTGGGGGACATCTGTTGTCGGATTTGTATCTGGAATTTGATGTAATGGTATTTTTTTATTTTATTTTGTGAAACATTTTAGGCTGGACAAAGAGATCCTAGTGCATTTGGGGGACATCTGTTGTCGGATTTGTATCTGGAATTTGATGTAATGGTAATTTTTGTATTTTATTTGATGCTTAGCACTTGTGTAAAAAAGGAAGGTATCTCTTTAATGTGACGAAATTAGACTAACCAAAATAGTTGATAGAATCGTAGGATGAAGATCTCACTCTGTGGTGTATTTCCATAGTTGAAATAAGAATACAACTTTGTGTTTCCACTCAGTTGTATATGTATTGTATATATATATTAATTGAATGTATGTATGATTTATGTATTTATATATATATATATATATATATATATATATATATATATATATATATATATATATATATATATATATATATATATATATATATATATTGTATATACATAAATTGTATACTGTACCCCTAATGATGGTATGACAGCCTAAACCGGTCGTAATCAATATGATAAATAAGTGGAAAACACAAAGTTGTGCTCTTCTTTCAAAATAGCAGACTTTCGATCTCACTAAATTTCCGTGGATACGACCTCACAAGGAGGGAAACAGGAAATTGAGGAGAAATGCCTCGCACGCTCTTGAGTGAAGGTGAGGCAAGAACTGTGGTGTATGGTAAGGATTTTTTGTCGAGTGGTCTTCGTCTACCACGCGCAAAATACGCGATACTTCTGCATTTATGCGTAAATTTTACGGTAAATAAAACGGAAACATGAGCCAGATTAAACCAGGGGTGCTTAACACGCAGCTCGCATATGGCACAGGACGTCCTGCATGCGGCCCACCTGGCAATTTAGAACTAGAATGAGTGAATCATGTAATTATTTTTTAGGGATACTCCGGTGTATTTCAAGTTGGTATGAGCCAAGAAAAGTTTCCTTCGCCGAAGCGGTCCAGAAAATCATTAAGTTCCGAGTAGAAACTAGAGTAACTGTAGTAGACCTTGACGAGTTTAATGGCGGAATTGGCTTCAACAATTGCGTGGAATGCCAATCCAAACTTTTTATCGCCTCTATGTCTTACTTTCCTCTGTCATATTATTTTCTTTTATTCGTTACTTGATGAAACTGCTTAAAGCACTCCACTATCGGTAGCCCTCCTGAATTACCCGCCGAATAGAATCGGGCGCATTCAGCGGCTTCGGAGGCGGCGGACTACTCACTTTTCAGAGACTCTCGAAGTCCTCGACGACAGGCGTGACTTATGGGCCTCGGGAGGAATCTCTCCTTCGCCTTTTTTGTCTGCGCGTCAAAATCTCCGTCGGAAGCCGTCCCTCTCTTCATCTCCGCCGCCTCTGCTTCGAGTTTAAAAAAAGAGCTCCATTACCTTCCGCGCGAAGGTGTTCTACATGCATTATCATTTGCTTGCGTTCCCCTCTTGAATAATGGGCGGCAAAAGGATGAATGTGTCGGTTGGGTGTGAATGACGTCCCCGGACCGATAAGGCGACAACCGCGAGCGCGCGCCCGGAATGCGGATGGCTCACCGCGCCATTGTTTTCGGCTCTTCGATCGGTTTCACACGACCACGCCATCGCATCACTTATATCTGACAGCTCTCTTCTCTCTCGAGGATGATGGGGAAGGGGGGGGGTGGGAGGAATTCGTGGCTCTCATTCGTCTCCCCCCCTCCTCCAAATAAGCTATTATTGTCGGTGACCCTGCCCCAGAGTTAACGCATGTGAACATCTGACCACGGCCACGTTGCAAAATGAGTGACTGTGCATTAATTGATAGTTTGTTTTGATCGGACGAGAATGATGCTTTCCCTGCACCATATACCTTCAACGAGCGAGTCCGGTGTTGAGTTGCGTGGTTCCTTCTCCGCATCGTTAGTTGATTTTCAGGAAGTTAAGAAAACTCAGAGCTGCAAGTTTAAGGCTTCTTCGCCGTAAATATAATGACAAGCTGCAATAGCTGTCCATTTAGTTTGCCAGCCAACGCCCAATGTAATCAACATGTGTTGACTATCCGGAGCCTACTCTGGTGGATATTATAATGTTCGGCCGCTTTTCGCTATATTACACGTTCATTAAGTCACTTATTGAAGTAGGTACGCTGTTTGGTAGTTCTGTCGACTTGCCTTAGGACGCTTATGCGGAAATGAACTTACTTCGGGAAATATGCTAAAAGACCAATAAATTGTCTCCCAAGCATCCGCGGAGATTTTTCTCTGCATGATCGTGCTTTTTTGAGACAATTACTCCCAGATTAGACCCGTAGACCTAACGCGAGCCGAGTTCTACTCGCTCGAGAGTAAAAGCTCTCCTTTAAATTCCAATTCCCAGGTGCGCTTAAGTCAGGTAATTCAGCTTTCCACCCCTGCTCGCATCGTCTCATTTCTGCGCATTTCGTCGTGCTGCGGCATTTCTTCCCTGTATTGCCCGGGAACGTATTATTTATAATTTGCTTATTAGTGTTTTATGGTCTTGGTTATTATTTTAAGCTATTACTTAAGCTTCAACGAATATGTTCTAGTACATTGGCCTCACAAGTTCCAAAGCTCGTTTACACATGAACACTGCTAGTGGCGGTCATTTGCATTCGATTTAATGGAAGAGTGGGCAGAAAGGTAACGAGAGGGGAAAGTTGTGATTCGAAGACTTATTGGAACACTGCCCAGTCGCTAATAGGTTCACAAAGAAAATCTAATGACTTTTTTATTATTATTTTACGGTCTTGTGTGCTCTAAGATCTTTGCCTCGTTACAAGTGGGTGTGTGTTCTCACAGTTAAGGTGGGTACTTGCAGTTGACCCTAACTGGTGCACGGACAGACTGCAGAGTAGCCAAAGTGTCATTAATTATTCGAGCTAAGGAATAGTGTTTATAATACATCTCAATCATTTCCCCTCAGAAAGCCTTGGCTGGCGCATTAGGATAAATTGGAATGAACTCAGAGGCTCAATACCAATGCTGGGAGCGTGAAAGAGTATTCTTGGGTTGAACGAAAAATGGAAGTATTATTGGTTGGAGGATATTTTGAAAGGAAGAATTGCCTCGAAGAAATAGATTTCGAATATTTTTATCCGAATCGATACTAATCGCATGGCACCTATTGGTATTTCTCTGTTGAGTTTAACTAGTGTATTGGCGATGTCCAATAAAATCAAAGCGTGAACGAATGAATTGAAATTGCAAATTTACAGATTGGAAACGGAATCGTGATCAAGTTTTGTAAAATCGCTCCCCTATCGTGAACTATCAATGGGACAAAGCGGTGATGAAACAAATTCATCAGTAGCCCACAGTCGAGACACGCAAGCCAGGTGGCCAAAAGGTCCTAAATTCTCATCCGTCATCGGAGAAAGATCATCGTTTTCTCTAAAAGGATTTGGGTTTTGGGATTTAGACGGCGCATTGTAGCCTTACTAATGGGAGAATCCAAAGCCTAATTCCACTCTTTTATCGTACTATCTGTTCGTTGTCGACTAAAACTCTAGTAGCGTGTGGCGCTATATGCATCGGAAACATGGCATTTACGGTATAAGGATGTAAGTAAACCGGAGACGTTTGATATGTGGGTTTGAAGAAAAACGGAGAGGGTAAGCTTGATAGCAAGGAACAAGAGGAAGTAGGTACTGCATATAATGGAAGAGAAAAGGAAAATAGTGATAAAGATTCGGAAAGGCAGAAAAGGTGATTGGAGGACATGTTGAGAGGTGAGAGTGTGTTGAAGAGAGAGCGAGAAGACAACGCTGGGAAAACGTAGAAGTAGTATCTCGTGAAGAATTTTGAACGACCTTAGGAGAGGTAGAGAGTATGAGGAACTTATAGGAGACATAGTGGCGAGTAGATATTGTCCGAGATCTCCCGGTATTTAGGAAAGTAGGGAAATGGCCATCGAAAAATTTACCAATCAGCTGGTATAAAACCCAATGAAATGAGCTCCCTACTTTGAGTACTTGGTTGGTACTCATGTTTCGTGTGGTAAGAATGTAGGTATTAGATGCGGGGAAAGTCGCAGTGTCTCGGCTTTTTTTCAAGAGCACCTTCTTCTCGCCTTTTGCAGGCGCTGAAAACGTCCAAGGACCCGATTCCTACCGAAATAAATAAGAAAACAGAACCTCTCCTCGCTGTTCGTCTGAGACGTCGCGGAAGGCTTCCCCTAGACTCGAGTCGGGAATCACTAATCAGGGAAAACAGTCACGTTTCCGGCGAGTGCTAAGCGAAGACTCGAAATTCATGCTGCCCTCGATTTTTTTTCGCCTCCCAGTTGTACTCCTCTCGACGATCGTCATCAAAAGTGCACCGTTGCCATTTCATTTTGTTACCTTAGCCCATTGTACTTGTATGTGGGGGAAAATATGCTTTTAATTCTGAGGGCGAAAAAAGTAAACGAATCAACACAATGTGACTACCAAAAGCAGTCCGCTCAATAAAATTCTTGCGTGGACTAGCGCTCATTAGAGTTGCAGATCATGCGTGTCCTTAAAACATTTTGATTTCCAATGACTGCTACTTTGTTCTTTTGGCTGAGCCAACGCTGACGAATCGGAAAATCCCGTACGTGTGATCTCAAATATTCACGGTTAAGTGACACTTTTTACGGGCGGTATGACCCATATCCAGCTTAAGGGATGACTTTTGTTTGCTGTGCAAAACTTAATGGGAACCATTATCGGAAATGAAGGCTACCGGCTGATTATGATTTTAAAGTTAAAGTGAGAGTCGACCAACGTTAAAATGGGAATTTTCCTCTGCAATCCAGAAAGCAACCTAGTTTGAAGGGTATGACTCTTTTCAGTCGTTACGATTTAGATACTTTATTTAGTTACATGCTTTGATTTACCGGTTCCTGTACTATGTAATAAATACTAAGAAAGACAACATAGCACGATACGTCTGGATCTAAAAGGTTGGATTAATAAGTGAGCTAAGGATTTTTCAGAGGGAACTTCTTTTTGTGAAATGTATATCATGAAAGGTAATATTGATCGGCTTTTTCGAGTAGGCTATTCGGATTATTGAAGAATTGGGTAAGGAATTTTTCTGTTTAATAATTGTAATAAGCTAAGAAGCTAAGCATCAGCTAATTTAAAAGCTTACGTTTATGACTCTAAGAAATTATGACTACTTATTTGAAATTATGTTGCGCGAGAAGTTTGGAACAACCAACAGATTTGTCTGGTGCCCCTTAAGTCCGCTTTACACTGTACATTTTGTTGCACAAACGAATGCATCATAGATTGTACAAGAAAATACATGGAATTCGAACAGGTTCTATTTCCGTTTCAGTCATTCAGACAATCATACAATTTGCCGCTTTACACTGTACAATTATCCTCATGAAGCAATTCATACATTCATTTTTACAATAAAATGCACCATATAAAGCGGCCTTTTGACGTTAAATATACCTTCTGCCTCAAGAGGGTCAGTTCCTTGAAATGTGTTTGATGGGCCACAAGAAGTATCACGACGTTGTGGAACTGTAGTGCGTAATGGTGTAAAATCATGAGGGAAGTCAGTACTCGAATCGTTTGCAAATTGCTCCCTCAGGCCCTGCGTCAGTCTCTGAGGGGCACGTGTGGCTAGCGAGTGGTGCTCCATCGCACTGTGGGCAGCCGCCTATTAGGCAACTTACGGTGGGCGCGGTCCCCTTCATCAAATGTAGGCGACTTCCTAGTGTGCCAAAATCTTGAGTGGTTGAAACTTCGATTTGAAATTCGATTACAGACCGTATGGACTGCGAGTCAAACTTATTTATGGGTAGAGTGCCGTCGATTAGACCTATGGCCGCGTCGTTATCATGGTTTGTACGGAAAACTCCCTTTGGGATATTCTTTCGATAGTTGCAAAACTTTTGGCTTTCCGATTTCGTTGAATAATACTCTATACTTCGTCTCCGAAGAATCGACGTCGTGCGAATGGAAGGGCTGCTCAAGAAACTTTCGGGAAGCCGAGTCCGTTCTTAATTTCCTGATGGTGATGAATTATACGATCGGCGAATTGGTGAGGGAAGATACTACTGGTGACACGTCTCTGTTAGTTTCGTGAGTCTCTGAGTTTTGGATTCGTATCCAAAATCAAAACTTGGATATCCTAACCCATAGAACATATAAATTATCAGCTAAATCGATATTTCCAAGAATATGATTTGCCGCCGATATTTTACTTTTAATTTCCATCTCTTATTGTTCGGCAAGTTATCTCTGTAGGCAACCACCAGCCATTCGAGGGGCCAGTGGGTAGAAAGGTCCCATCTTGAGTTAAAGAAATTACGGAGTCGTTAGTTTGGCTTCGTCCGATGGACTTGGCTAATTTTCGTTTCCGCCTGTTGATTTGATAGTGCAGCATATGAGGGTTAGCCGTGCGGAAAACACCTCATCGCTGTAGCGGTGATATGCTGAAGGAGAGCCCATCATCGGCGATGAAATATTTCATATGTCAAAGTCTCCTCAGTCTCGACTAATATATGGTGGAATTAATTGTTTCCCTCTAGATTGCCGAAAACGAGTCAATGTTTTAAATACTTGGTCAACGGTATGTAGGAAGAGTTCCCTTTTAAATTGATTTCAGGCAGAAAGTATTTATAATATCCTGCGAGAACATTAAGCCTACACCTATTTTCATCTTGGACCAATATTCCATGCTTTTGTATTTGCAGTAAAAAATAATAACTTCTTACCTATCTGGTCGCTTTTCCTTTTTTTTTAGAGTATGGCGGACGATCGTGCAAACGCATTTCTTCATATTTGGACTGGAATTGGTATGTCGCTGATCACTCAATGCACAGCAAGTCACATGAGTCATTATCGTGAACAGTTCGCGAAAAGGGAAATTCGCGGTGGGGATGGCGATGGTGTTGACGCGCGGAAAAGATCCGTGAGCGACCGCGCAACCTTTGACCTGTTGCGATGGTTACCAAAGAGGAACATTATTTTCTCCGTCGTGTGTGGCGCATCGGGGAAATATCGAGTTGACCCCGCGGGCAATGGAGAAAAACGTGCCCGCGTTTTCCGCTCGTCGCGTCACGTATTGAAACGGAGGGCTAAGGATGTGCGATTCGAAGGTGATAAACTAGCCGATGATCGGACCGCTAGTCTCTCTCCGTCAGCGGCGCCCTATCGAGGTCTTTCTCATACCTCTCTCTCTCTCTCCCTCTCTATCTCTCCCTCTCTCGTTCATGCATCCATTTGGCGCGGACTCTATCATCTCGTCATCCGTCCGATGCAAGAGCTCTTCCCGCATGGGTCGAACGAAACTCGGCGGTCGAGCTGTACGAAATTTTGCAATCGGGTGACGTAACTGAAGTTGATGGACCAGTCTAGTCCACATCTCATGGGGAAACAGAGGTGGACGAGAGAAGGGAAGAAGCCTCATGGTATCGCACCATTCAAAATTCAAAAGAAGTTTTTCCTCAATATGCCGCGGCGCGAAACTGTTGAGTCTATTCCTAGCAGCCATTTATGCTGAATGTAGTCGATAACAGATGAATTATATGTGTACCAGGGCGCTATTTTTATGACTATATCAATATTCATGGAGCATACTCCGTGGTTTAAGTGGTAGAAATTGTTGATTCTCCGTGTCCATCGGTGTTTTCTTGAGAGAAAGCGTAGCTTGTTATAATGCAGCGAGGAAGGGAAGCGTGATAGGCCCAATTTTATTTCTTCTGTACGTAAACGACTTGAATAGTGTAGTAAAAAATAGCAAGCTCCGTCTTTTTGCCGATGATGCAGTAGTGTATAAAGAAATTAGAAATGAGGAGGACAGACAGTGTTTAGCTAAGGATTTAGATGCGATTGATGATTGGTGTGATAGATGGCAGCTAGAATTAAATTTGAAGAAATGCGCGATTATGAATTTTTGGAAAAAGAATGGCCTTCCCCGGAATAATTATAGCATCAAAGAAAACAAAATATGTAACGTAGATTCAATTAAATACTTAGGCGTCACCATCAGTGAAGACATGTCATGGGGGAAACACATCAGGGAAATAACTAGTGTAGCAAACCGTAGATTAGGATTCGTAAAAAGGGTTCTAGGCAAATGCGATGAGAGAGTCCGAGAAAGAAGCTATTTTACACTTGTCAGGCCTCATTTAGAATATGCCGCTAGTATATGGGATCCGTACGAGGAAGGTATGATAAAAGAATTAGAGCGCGTGCAAAGGAGATCTGCTAGGTTTGTTAAATGTCGTTATGATAATTGTATTAGTGTTACGAGTTTAATAGAAGAACTAGGATGGGAATTATTATCAGAACGCAGGTTAAAATTTAGGTTAAACCTTTTAAGTAAATTCGAAACCGATTTGTTCACAGATGACGTTAGATATATATTAAGAACCCCTGCGTATTATGCTAGGTTTGACCATATTAACAAAATTAGAGAGATAGATTGTCGTACCGATAGATTTAAAATGTCATTTTTCCCGCGTACCATAAGAGAGAACAATAGGCAACGTAGCAAAAGGGATAGGTAGGTGAAACATAGTTAGAATAGTCTGTAGTGCATGATGCATGTAATAACTACCAATAATCCCTTCCTTATTATGTAGATTTTAACCTGTACTATACCGTAGTAACTAATATTCTATTGTAATAACTACTGCAATTACTTGCAATAACTAATAATCTACTGTAGTAACTAATAAACTATGACCCTATTTTCTAGCATGTCTACATTATATATCCTACTTACATGGCAATAGTGCATGTTTGGTGATCTTCACCCCCTGCCACACACCCTCGTGGTGGCTCGCAGGGTATTACGTAGATGTAGATGAAAGAATTAATGGTAAAGAAACGTTCAAAGAGCTTAATTCGATGTCTGACTTCCTGATTTTCCTTTTATATCAACGTGGGAGGGTATTAGTAGTATTGGCAGCTAAGCGTTGATTTCTCCATCGCGATAGTTGTTGTTTGTTCACCCAGTGGTTTTCAATGGATTCTCATGGATTTTGTCTTATTTAAGTCGATCACCTCAAGCACCACTCGAATGGAATGTACTCATGTATGTTATTGAAATATTCACTGTCCATAGGTCATGGAGATTTCCGTTATATACCCCATCGCAGTTACACTTCTATCAGTAAATACCGAAGCATAAATGGAACTGGCTCATGAAGTCAACGTTCAGTTTGAATTATCAATGGAATACATCTCTCCATGTTTAGTCACCATCAATGTGCAACCGATTAAATGACTTTACCTCCCGCATTTCTGCCATTAGTTTCCCCGGTCGCGAAATATTCTCAAACGATTACTGTAGTAAACTGTCTCCTTCTCCATTGTAAAATTATTCCACGACTCTTCGCGCTGATGCGTAGAGTAGCAATGTCTATCATTTATTACGGTATATTGAGGAACATGACTCCGAATTCTGTCGTATAAGTCTTTCATTTAGGTTTGCCAAGATTTAGATGTCATTATCTGGGGTATCACTAACACGAAGAGGTTGATAATCCTGAAACCCCTTGCTCTGAAGCATACATTATCCACAATATTCGGGAGAGTTGTGAGTAGATACGTGAAATCATTATGAAGAGGAGTAGCGGAACAGTTCGGTCGGGAAGATATATACCTACGCTTATTTGCTCTCAAAATACGTTAAAATTCGCTGTAGAGTGCTCATGTCAATAGTTAATAGTAGTTATTTGGGCGCAATTTTTTCCACTCTGATGAATGACCGCTAGGGACTCGGGTCCCCGTGGTGGTTTAAGGGCCGATTCTCCATTCCAAGGTCTCGGATTAGAATCCTGTCGGTGATGAAGATTTTTTTAGTCTCGATCCCCTATTGGTTGTGCTATGAAGGGTTTACAAAGTGTCATGCTTGCTCCGTTTGTCAGATTACGAAGGGTTGCTGGTGTGGTCCTCTTGGTGCCTTTCGTCGAGAGTAGGCTGATGCCGACTCCAGGTTTATCTCCACCCTTGCTCCATTCCTTGAATAATCCTAACCAGCCTACTCTCCAGTACCTCAGGGCCCAAATTACCTCACTTTTTGGTTGCTTCCCGAAGTATTCTACCAACCAATGAGTGACTGCGAGACGAAGACAACAGTTTTAATTGATTGTGATCCAGTTTTCACTCTGCTATTGCTGTACGTCTTTATCTGGCGAAAGTGAAAACGCTGATTGCATCCCTGATTCGCTCTCCTAAGATCCTTGCATTGGATGGCGACGTTCTGCTCCACACACTTCCCGATTTCTTTCTACTCCCCTCCATTCTGATCTTACGTGAAGTCAGGAAGCTCCCGTAACTCGTTGATCGATTTTTCATTTGGAATTCTGCCATCGCCGACCTATCAATAGGCTAATAGACGAGCTAATCTCTCTCGTTGCGCAAAACTTGGAACGGAGCAGTGAAATACTGCGATGAGGGCGGATGTTAACACCGAGCGATCGACACAGCTTGTCTATTACCCTCTCCAGCGCCTTTACGCTGCCTGAGACATAATTGAATACTTATTTCTTCCTCCAAGAGTGGAGACGATCGGAAATAGCTTCATTTTGTGATAATCACCAACGTAAAGTACGAAGATTACGTGTTTTGAACTAGATAGATGCTCAGCAATTAGTCTGTAGTGTTAGGGGTGGAACTCTATCCTGGAACGAAGAATATGAGTTAGATTCTTTCCTTTCGATAGTTAGGGCGCTTAGACTCAATATCAAGAAGATGAGATCGGTAATTACCCTTCCCGCTCTGACAAATTTTAATTCTTGTTTTTCTTCCGTTTCGATTCACCATCTCGTAAAATCAGAGATTAAATACTCTTTCAAAAATGATTTTATGGGACTAATTGGCGAGTTTAGATCTCCTTACTTCGTCTTTTATCAATTCTCATTGAAAAAAATTTCTACTGAACATCGAAAGATAAAAGGTGATTAAATAGTGACCTACCAAAGTTCACTAATGTCTTGCAGCGTGAAGGAGGATCATATTTAAATATCTTTCTCGGGCTTCGCACCGGGTAAAGTTTTCATAATCCGCCGACGTTTCGGAAAACGACTTGTTTTCCATTTTCAAGGCACGTGTTATTTCCGCCGTGACCACTATGACACTTTAACTGAGGATCATATTATATTCTTGAGGCTTGGCCAAATTCGGAGACATTCTTCCCCCAGGTGGCAGTTGTATGCGATTATATGATGTAGTTGCAATTTACTAGAATTGTGGTTGAATTTTATTTTGTGAACTATTTCCCACCTGCAATTGGTATCTGAAGTTCATCTATGCCCATAAAATTTTAAATCATTCAACTATTATCCTCGGTTAAAGCAGAAAACCAGTGGAATTAGAGCCTGAATTAACCCAACAAGGAAAATGTTTACTGAATCGGTCAGTTAATTGAAGGTGAAGAGTCATGCGGTAAAAAATGAGCCTATATGAAGGGAAAATATTTCGTGTTTTTTCTGCATACCCCGAAAATGAAAAATTAGTGCAATTCTTGGACTGACGGTGACAATTTGGAATGGTGTGAGAAGAATTAATTAAACGAGGGTGTCCGTGGAGGGAAGTCTCGCATTAGGTTGAATTTCGGGTGTACAGAAGCAGAAGTTCTTGCATGAATCGGTACACAAATGTGACGTGGACTGAATGTAGTCACGTTAGGGATGATGTTAGGTTACTTTACACTATTCTACGGCCTCCTCGCCCTCCGCGTCCTCAGAAAGACTGGTATTGTCGGGCTGGGTAGGGGGAATGGTGGCCATTGAGGAGGTCGAGAGGGTTGAAATCCTGAGGTCAAGGGCAGCAGCTCGGTAGGGGCGCTAGGGGCAATGGGTATTGATTCAGTGCATCAGTCTACCCCAGGGTGGCTACAGCAAGCAACTCTCTACCTCTATTGAAAACGGCTGTGTGTTGATGAACCGGAAGCTGGCCTCAGGCGACTGTCACCGTTAGCACTTCTAAAGATTCAGCATGCAAAGGAAAAAATGAATAACCACTGAGCCAATTCCATGAGCGCAAATACTGAACTGGCTCCCTAATCTAAAAAGGACTTTCAGTAGGTGAATGAGTACGTTAAAAAAGGTCCTCTCGCTAGGGAAATGATGCGATGCACTGATGAGTTCCCAAGCACCCGGGGTTCGGCACCCGTCTGTGGCGGAGATTTATCAGTGCAAACCATATCTCTCATAGAGTGTTACAGGAAGCCAATGCTCTCATATGTTCTCCGGCCGTCAGGTGGGACGTAAAACCATACACCACTTGGAGCCTTTTTGTGAGAGGCGGTCGGAGTTTCTCTCCGCACCTCCTCCGTGTCCCAAGTAATTTCCTCTCCTATTCCAAATTACTATCCTCCATTGTCGGTCGCCTCCCAAAGTAATTACAAGCATGAGTTACGTAACTGCGACTGTGCGCTCCTGGGTCGATTGCGCGAAGCCGCGCATTCACGATTCAAGTGTCCGGCGGGGGGCGTGGCCCCTGCTTCGCGCACTTCTCTCCCACCCCCTCCCTCTCCCGACTCCATCCCCATTGATCTCCGCTTTGAGTGCTCGCCCTCCCACGCGGAAATACATCGGCCTCAACCCCGCACGGTGCCAAGGTCGATCGCCGGGCGCCCAAACCCTCATCGCCCCGCTCACTCTCGCCGAATTATTCTCCTCCTCCTCTCAACACTACTCATTTATCACCCCGCTTTCGTCCCACTTTCGAGCCCTCTTTTTCCATTTCCTTAACCGTCCTCCTCGTTACACAATCTCGTAATAGTTGCTCCATTTTGTCGGCGAATTATCCGGATGCCATGGCTTATTTTTAGGGATCTTTTGTGAGATATCTTTTCATATTCAAATAAATGTAATCGGCCTCCTTAAATAAAAATGTTTCAGGTATTGGCGACAAAATAGGCGCAGATGTGAGCTTCCGAGAATTTTTTTTAAAAATTAAGAACGTTCTAAGTAATCCCGTCTGAAATTAGATAGGAAATAAGTGGTAAGTTTTCTTCTTTATTTTTACAAACAGCGTTTTAACTCATCCTAATACTTCTTGTTGAGTTAAATGTGCTGGATAAAGTTTTTGCGTCGCTACGTCTCCGTTAGGTAGGAACTGCGACCCTATGTCCTTAAGACGAAAAATGCTGGACAACATACCCCCTAACACCTACAATCGTTGCGCATATTCTTGAGTCACAATGTGTAATGAAAGATTGTGACGGTATATCAACCAATAGTAAGCGAATGTTGTGCTTTTCCTCATATTTAAAAATTTCCCGAACGTGTCGCTGATTTCTCATGGGTGGCCGGTATCAGAATACCACTTCAGGGAGGTGTCAAGGCGCGTGCCAACACGACCCCCTTGTCATTGACACTATAGTGGCACGCAGGGTGTTGCTTACACGCACTGAACATGTGGATCGACCTGCTTCCGGGGGCTGTTTCTCTCTCTCTCTACTCCTTTTGTTGGAATAATTGGGTCAGTCGACAGTTCGAGGCGATAGGTTCTCCACCGCCTGGGGCCGGAACCGTTGGAAGTTTTGCCTCGTCCAAAAAATGCTAATCGCCGCAGAGGGAGCCACGGGGCTTAAGGCGCGGAGACACCCGGAAGAAACTCGGATGGAGGAAAACGTCGGCGACCCGCCGACGAGGTAAATTATCCGGCGAATTATAAAGCCTGGCCCGTAAACTTGGTTGTTTTTTCCCTGATCAAGAAAGTGACAAAAAAAGGCTATCCGTTTGCTATGAGAAAATGTGTGGCACCGGGAGAAAAATCCTCAAATGTTTGTGCCCGTGATTGATCGCTCTATTTGAGGGGAAACTGGTTTCCGAGTCAGAATTTTCTTCGACGGAGACACGAGGGGGGGTTAGAGAGGCGAATTTTTGCGGGTGGGCCAGTGGTACTCCGGACTGCCTCGCTGGATAACTTTAATGCATCAGGAGATTAAGTGGAAATTGAAAAAAAATGTGTGCCTCAAAAAGTTTTTCAGACCCGTCAAATTGACTGTCGTAATTGCTTCGGAGCGATGACCATAAATAGCTGGACGAGCACTTCGAATTCCTGGCGGAAAGCAAAAGTGAGAGAATTTGCTCGATAGCCTTCCGAGTTGGTATTAATGGATTGCCTACTGCTCCTATTATTTTTGGCATAATTGGCAACTTTCTTACGCATGTAATCACTGAAGTACCTTGCATCCCGGCCTGTTATCTTCTTTAGCCGATCGTTATTCAAGAGTGTTTAACTGCTTCTGTACCAGATATCTTTTCTCCGTTTCTTTGGCCAATAGCACTCTCATTTTTATCCTCCATATTTTACTTTAAAAGGACGATTTGTATTCATCACATGACGTCATTTTTCGTTCAGCCCCCCTGTTCAGTGCAAAAGTTTATTCTTGATAAAATCGTTATTTATGTGCTCAAATAGTAAATTGTTCATTGGAAAGGGATTTGATAACAATTTGATGTTCCACCGAGTTAAACTTTTCTTCTGGTATGAAGTTGCTCTTTTGTAACGCTGTAGTATTCTAGATTCACAATGAATGTGTTGCTACCAACTGTAACTCAACGTAACGTCAAATCTCCCGGATTTAGACTTATGATCGTCAGCGGTAGTGCCTAGACGGTAGAATTGTATACGTTCCCTTATCCGAAAAATTGAAATTCCGATGCGATGAAAGTCATTAGACGAAAAGCTGATTTTTTGTGCAAAAGTTGAACCATTTCATTCCTCTTTGAAAATTAAATCAGTTTTACTGTGGGAAATTTCACATGTGTGTCTGTTACATCGTAGTCATGTAGCTCGACGAGAATTCCTTTTAAAAACTACTTGGTGTTATTTCCTGCGCATACCAGCGTGTTTTTCGTATGATTAGATGGATTAGCTTCTTAGTTCATGTCAAAGACTTGGCCTCTATCGGTTGATTTTTTCTTAATTCCGGAAAATATCAAATTTCGTTCTCAATTGTTAGGATCTTTCGCGTGGAAATGAAATAATACACATGCTGTACGAACGTAAGTTTTCGGTTTCCTCCACTTACAATATTAAAAATATTGCTTCCAATACTAAATAAGGAACTAGTTTTTTTGGGAAATGATTTTTTTCATATTCGCCCTGGCGTGATGGAATGACAGGGGCTACTTTTCCGACTTCTGCTGCGCTGATTTCATGCGCCCTCCCCTCACGATCGGCACGTGCCGACACCCAGACGGTTGCGGTCAAGACCACCTGAGTGATGCCCGAAATTAGGAAGAAACGACTTCTGATCGAACGGGGCCGCTTTCGCCCTGGCGACCGAGCTTCTGATCCATCGATGTGATCACGCCGCGGGTCGTTGGGTCGACTCCAGGTCAGACACCGTCTGGATCGTTTCCATTAATTGCGATAGAAAGTCTTTTTTTTTTCCTTCCTCTCCTTTGTCCGTATCTCGTTCTTCCACCTCCCCCACCCATCTCCGTCGACTAATGGCCTGCGATTATGAGGCCCTCATTCCAAATTTCAGCCGTCCGTGACGATCATGCCATCGAAGAAAGTTGGAAACTCTGGCGGATATGTATCTGTGAATTTCGTGGAAAGATCTAGAGAAGTACGAGTGTGGTTGACTGAGGTTCACCCTGAGGGTCAAAGAAGTGCAAATCGGGCATCTTTAAGTGGATCAGGTTGGTGTGGTGGCTAGTGTAATCGCTTTCCATTTCAAATGATGGAGTTCGAATCCTGGCAGTGTTGCATCTTTTTCAGTATCACCGCTATTCCCTACTTCAACTCATGTGGAGGAAAAGTCAAGGGAATTACTTCTGTTCCTTGACTGGGGCGGAAAACCATTGGCGCCCATCTGCCACTTTTTGTTGAAGTATGTCTATGCAGATGCTAGGTTTATATATACCCTTCTTATATCTCCAAGTGTTTCCTCTTTAAAGCCATTTATCCCATGTCAACCCATTTATCCTTGTGGGACTGATGATAGCTGTCTGACGCCACCTGTGGTGTATATCATCGAAACGATGGGATTTGGGTAGGATGAGAGTGGATGAAAAAATACATAGTTGCTGAGAATAGGGAGTTGCACTCTTTGCTAATTTCGACTTCGTGCATTTGAAATACCCTAACTTAGGAATTATTAGACTGCGCCACAATCATTCATTCTCTCACGGTGCCCAATGAAGTAATAATCTGATCTCAAATTCTTGATTCCTCGATGATCTTATCTCAATTTGATCCCTTGCTAACGGAAAGCGATTGAAAGCATTGTTTAGTCTACATTTTTGTTCAGTCTGCATGGTAGAGCTTGAATCATGTGCTGTAGCTATTCCGTCGCCCTCCGCGGTCACAGAAACTTATTCAAGGGCTACTTCACAGAACCCGAATTCAGAACTCGATCGATCGCTATTACCACACTCAGAACTGAGGTCGTCTGGTCCGATATTCACGGTCACCTCTCGCTTTTCAGATGTCGCGATCAACGTAAACATCTACGAAATTCAGGGACCTTTTAGTAGCGTGCAGCCCACCGATGTCTGTTCGTATCTTAATGAAAAGTAGGCGCCTGGATGGAAGTCGATGCTCTATTGAAATCCAGCGCCAGGCGGACAAATATTCGCACGAAAAGGAGACGTTAATCCATTTTGCTGCGGTACCGTCAGCCCTTCAGAAATAATACCTGTCATGTTAGACGTTGAATATATAATGATGCCAATGATGCTAGAGATTTTAAGGATTTTCCCTGCATCCTCTCTCTCTCTCTACAACCCTTGCTATGATCTCATCATAATTGTGTGGCACATAATTTTATACTGAATGCCGCTTTTCCTTAGTGATGAACGCGTATGATCCTTTTTTCGAGTCACAATTGTAATAATTGGCATATTTTGATGTTAGGAAATCCGATATGCGGTAGCTACATGGAAAGTAATGAAAGAAATCAATGTATAGCATTACAGCCTATCTCGAAATTATGGCTTCTTGATGTAAAATATAAATGTTCTGAAACCGTGACCTTGTTTCCTCCACAGAGAGTTCAGGTTCAATTTCAGCTTGTGGTTGGAGTGGTCTGTGTCCCCTCATTGATTATTTACCGATAACACCTCCAGTATGGAATACGCATTGATCGGTTAAACAGTGTATCTTCTTGGTAGCCAGCTTTATCTCCAAGCCTCGTGTAAGTTGACTGTCCATCTGCTCATGAAATGAGATCGCTCTATTCTAAAATCAGCTACTCCTGCGAGTGAAAGATGATGTGTACCAAAGCATTTTACAGTTTGAAATGAAGAAGAGACGTAATGCTATATCCGGATGCTGAAATTTATGTTCAACTACGTGGTGACTTTAACGACCGCTTTCATTTTTTTCGGACCTGCTGGAGTAATTTTTTTGTGGGTGCATCGTGCATCACCACCATCTGCGTGTGTGGTAAAACTGAAGTTAGCATTATTAGCCTTCTGCCAATCGAATCTAAGGTCCTTGGAGGGTTATGCTTTACTTTACACTACCGAGTAATCTTTTCCCACGTCTTCCTCACAAAACTGTCTGTTTCTACGACATTAAATCCCTTTATCTTTTGTCTCCCATCGAACGGATGAGAATTCCTATTCTTATTCGTACTTCCCTAAGGTCGCCCAAAATTGATCCCTCTGTTACCCTTTTCAACATGCCAATACCTTTCAGTATATAACCTCCATCACTGCTTCCTTAAATGCAGTGCACTAATGAAAATAAATACCTTTAATTACGCTGTGTTGTATCAGTTACTAGCGCCTACTAGCGCTTATGCTTTGATTCTCGGGTTATTTTTTTCATTTCTGCCACCCACTATATGGTCTGTCAATTTTTTCAAAATTGCTGGCAAAGAGACAAGACTTGCTCTGAGGAGGTTCATGGACTTCACTGGTTTACCTCAAAGTGGCAGCTTGGGATTTAACCGCTGCTTATGCAAAAGCTCTATTGCATTGCATTACTTGAGGCTTATAATATCCATTTAACTCAAGGATAAACTTATCTTTTATTTCTTAGACGGGATACGTGCATGTAAACCTTAGGTTGATAGCCAGTCAGTTGTGTTGCCAACAAGGCTATCGCCTCCGCTTGTGCTCACTGTTCAGATATTATTTCCGTCCCACAGTGGAAAAGGATGTTCCAAATTTCAATGATCATTCACGAACAGAAACTTTCATTGAGTTTCTACGAGCTTTGTGGTCGCGTTGTTTGCGGTCTCATTTAAGAGTTGCTGCTGGAGCGTTATTACTGGCTGTGAAATCCGGCGTGCGATGTGAAATCGCTCCTATTCCTCATTGTCCCCTTGCAGCCCTGGAGCGGCTATTTAATAAAGACCGCCGCACTCACGAAGAAAGTCCAACTCTTAATGTGCCTTCTTTGTAGCCACAAGGACTAGATCGTGTATGTTTCGATCGTTCAATTTCACGCCTTCACGTTTGAATGGGCAAGCATGAAAGGGATTGCTCAGCAATCTTGTTGCGTCATTAGGTTCTAATCTCGACTCTTTATTATTTTCTCATAGGAAAGAATTTTCTGCGGGCAACCTCTGGCAAAGCAGTGAACACGGGTCAGTCCTGTCGATGATTAAAGGAGTCACGACAGTTACAAAATAGCAGTTACTGGAAAAAAAAATCCGGAGGGTTATGTTTGATAGAAGTTTGATACAGTGGGAAATTCAACAGGGAGTCAGCCTTAAAATCACGGTGCGGGGTGTTAATTCTATCGTAATTAGCTTTGCGAAGCTGTGAAAAAGGCTCTTATAATTTTTAGTACGCTTGAGCCAATGTGGTAACCTTTTGTGCGTCAAATCTTGTCGAAACAAATCGAATTTCAGGGCTTTAAAAAATCGTTGGTCGGATATTTTATCCCGAGTGTAGGACGTTAGGCCTGAAGAATGGAATGTTTTTGGGATTAGTTACTTCTAGGCATTGCATTTTCCATCTTCACGTATAAAATACCAGAGAAGGTCATGATTGTTTAATTTTTTAACTATTTAAAAAAATGTGAATCATTTCTCGAGGAATAAGTGTTAGAGTCTAGCGATAATTTTGAGGGCTATCTTTTAACAATCGTACTTTGCATCAGATATATGATCCGTCAATACCTAAAATTCTTCCCTATCTGCAAAATTTCCCAAGAGTCTATCTATTGTCCTTCTGTCTTAAATGTATGTGAGTCAACGAGAAACCCGAGTAATCTAGGGATGGATCAGTGTCTCGGAATCGAATGTTTGTCATCAGAAGCACTATTTTGCTCAGCACCCTGCGAATCTTGAAAGCTTTCCCAGCATCATACTAAGCTTCCAATTTAGTCAATTGATCGTAAACCCTTTATGATCGCTCTTATGTTTTACCGTTTTGAAGAAATGTGTGGTTCTGTAACCGAAAAGAGTCTAAAAAAATATTAACTTTCCCTCGCACGTCAGTTATTTTGATCAGATTTCCCACTCCATTCGCCTTACCCGCTACGAATTAAATGACCACCGAACCACGTCCAACAGATTAGCTCGTAAAAGAATGAAAAATTGTGGGTATCGTATCATGTGCCTCGTTTCCTTTCGAGGAGGGCCGAGCACTCAGTCATAAAAAGTGCAGTTGTGCAACTCTTGAGGTACGTTTCCGTGATTTCCAGCATCCTTCACCAAACTGAAATCCGGCATTCGCACTGCTGTTATTTCTCGAATCAGGTTCCTCCGACTTGTTTACTGGAAAAATTGATTTTTTTCTTGATTTTCTGCTGAATGCGTGTATGTTAGGAGGTAAAGGGTGGTTGGCGATAGGTTGTAGTCAGCTTGTCAAGAATGACCTCGCTCTGCCAATAACGATTGACTGTGTATTGCTCCGGTGATCGCTGTGGTTTTGCTCTTTTACATTTACCACAGGTATTTTAGTTTAAAAAGTAAATTTTAATGAGTATTGGAAGATTGTAGAGGGACCTGACATCGGCATGAGCCTAATTAAAATGATAAATTCACAGGAGTCGCATTTTATCGTCCCGTTTGACAGACCTTGCCCTCACGGCGTCATTGCAAGGATCTGTTATCAAAGACGACTACTTTCGCTAGATCCGCCACCACCAAGATCTTATTCAAACCTGTCAGCTTAACGTTCCGTTCACCATGCCTCCGTTGTCTGCATTCATTTCCTATCCGGTCGTGCGCGCGTTCCGCATGAATGAAGTATTTTACTAGCATTGACTGCCTTTGCTTTGTCGGTTCATACTCATTTTGGGAGTTAGTATGGCTAAAAAAAGAACAATGGTGTCTGTAGCCTTCGAGCTTTGAACATCTTAGATACATCGAAGAGTCTTACGAACTAAAATTCAAATCGATGCTCGGGCTCCGCCCCTACGTCTTCACATCTATTTCGGCTGCCTACAATCCCAACTTGCTCCTGGTACCTGTTTGCCCCAATTACTTTCGCTCCATCATTGCTGTCTTGAATGAATCGATATTCCGACATATAGTACAACTCAGTGATGTCAATGCCATTGAAACGTTATAGGTGTAAAAATATTAAATTGAGCGTTGGTGAAGGCTGCATAATTAGAATTATGTATTGATATATTTCCTAATGTATTTCCATGTTTTTTTTCATTGATGAGAAAAGACTCGATTTAAAGAAACACAAATTTTAAATTGGGCGCCCTGCGATAGATTTTCAGTAATTTGTTATTTCCAACAAGGCCTTTGCATCACCGTTTCGTCTCAATGGATTTAAATAAATGAATATTTTTCTCATTGATTATAAATAATGAATTCTTAATGAGCATTTTATTTCGGGAATATCTCTGGCTTATTTTTCTTCGCTTTCCTTGGGCAAATGGTTTGGACGCACCAAGTACTGTGAACTACCCTCAATACCATTTTTATAATTCAAAATTAATCCCTTCCATATTTTAAGACCTTGATTCTGAGGAGTGGCTCTTAGCTGGTCCAGTTAAAGAGCATAGCCTCCGGAGAGTCCTCTGCTTGCGAGTTTCCTTGGTCATGACTTTTTGCCATCTTCTCGAGTTCAGTCCCAATGCCGAGTTTCGCTTTCGTCCCGCTCTCTTCATTTGTCAATTATTCTATCGCTGCGACTACGCTCCATTTGTTTTATTTTATTACCGAGGTAATATTTTGTTTCGCCTTCCGAGGTGAATACTCGGTGAAAGAATGTAACTGGTCGAGTTTAGTCGCTGCTCGTGTAGCCTTTCGTTCGACCTGCCCAACTGGTTTTGGGGCTAACGCTGGACAACTTTTTAACAAATCGGCCCACCGCTCCATATTTTTATGAAGCGGTTTGATAGGATCTTGCTGATTCACCATTTCTAAAGAGTAAAAAGAATACCTCTCTATCTGAGTGGCGGTGTATTTATTTTTTGTTACTGCAACCGCTAGAATTGCGTTGTGCAATTTTTAATTACCCTATCTTACCTCTTTTAATGAAAGCTAAATGGATGACAAAAATAAAAGGAAAAGTTTTCTCAGAGGAAACGGTTTCGGGCTAGATTTTGAGGTCCCCCGACGGCGAAGATTAAAGCACGACAATTTAGACGCTTTGGGTCACATTCACGCTGACGATGATACAAACATTTCATTAAAATCTTTAACTAAAGTTAACTGAGTTATGTTTCATGTTCGCAGTGAGAAGTTTTATATCCTATAGCCAGTTTTTAGTTGATATTGAGGTCTCATTGTGTACAGCCATGATCCGTTTTACCTACATTTATCAATCTAAGGCCAAGGAGTCGCTTCGTATACCTTTGTCACTTGCTAATTGTCGTGAAACTCGGAATATCTCAGTGTGTCGTCTGACTAGGTACTTTCGTCATTGCTAGAGATTGTAAGAGGCATAGTTATGCGATGAATATTGAGCCTATGTAGTCAAAAATAAGAATTCTCGAATTTCCACGGTCCCCTTGGACACCTTACAATTATGCCCAGCGTCAAGTAAGTATTAAGTCCCTGTCGTTCGCTCCTTTGTTGAACTTGGACAACGGAGGCTGAGTGTACTGAGCGGCTGAGGCGAGAGATTTCCATTAACACGATTTATCGCTACAAATGATGCTATTTAATTTTCCATGTGTCATAACAGCTCAGCGGTGGCTGCTGTTATCTTGTTTTGTAACTGATTTTTTATCGTATGTTTTTTCGGTGTCCGCAGGCTTTCAACAGGAAAAATAATCGTGGCGCAGAACTGGATAAAACATGAAAATAGTGAGCATGTTATCGTGTTTCTCCGGGTTATATTGGAGTATCTTGGGCTCCTCCTGTCGCAAACTATTGAAATACTAGCATTCCCCCATTGGGAGGAAATGGGAGAGCACAGTTTGGCTGAGGCGATTCGGACCGTTTTGCCGTTGAACTAATCCTATTGCTATTTCACTGTATTTAAATTACTACTAGGATATCGTTCTCGTTAAAATGAAAGCGTGAATTTAACGGTGAAGAGGGAAAGGAAACGCCACGCGAAACTACAAGAAATCACTAAAAGTAGTAACATGTGAGAGGTCTCAATATTACAGTATTGATATGATCAGCGAGGTATGTTCATATAATTTTTTTTACTTTAACTCAGATATTTACAACACAATTCATTACGCGAACTGGTTCTGCATCTACATATTGCCCTGGGGGAAACCGCAAGGGTGTTTGGCAGGGGGCGAGTTATCACCAACATGCACTATATATAGTTCGCATAGCATACTGGATAAGAATGGATAAATGCCTCTTCTACTATTTTTTTTTCATTTTTCGCTCCATGTACCTTTTCGTTTTATCGGGAAGCTAAAATCACGGCGAAAGAGAAAAATTGGTGGACATTAGTTGTGTAATAATGAAGTTTCAGACTATTTATAAATTAGTCATGGAATAAAGAATAAAGTATCGCAGTTGTCAATTATTCAAATTGAAGACTTTAAGATGTGCTTGAAGAAGAGTGCTTGGTAATCTGAACTTGGGCTTGAACTCAAATACTTAGTGTTGTGATGGAGAGATGCGGCAGTTGTAGCAGTCGTCGTTCACATCGTGGACGGATAGACACTGGGGAAATTACGTAAACCTTTCTTAAGGAATTGCTGCTAATAGAATTTTGAATCTAATGTTCATGCATTTGCTCTAGATTCGTTGATTGCGACTGTTTGCGGCAAGGAGCGACTCCATGTCAGTGCAACTGCGTATATTTTCCGCGCTTCAATATCGAGGACTCATTTGCAATCGGTCGAGCGGGCCTTACAATGAGTCGCGCTCTGAATTCACTCTCGGGCTGATCGGGGGAATTTCTGGAGGGGAAAATGATGTGGAGGCTGTAATTGCCTCGGTGAAAACTGGCCTGCACATCTTGCGAGTTAAAACTTTGGAAATGAACCTTTCTGCAGTCTTGCTTGAGGACAAATATTCGAGATACCTCTAGTCGCATTGTCTGAAGAGCTAATTTTCCAGCCAAGCACCATCTGGCATTTATTCTTGCTCATTGGAAACCTCTGGCTAACGGCCATAAATTAAGGACACCAGAGGTGAAATTTCTCATTTCAGCCGACTAAGAGAATATGAGCATGCGACGTTGAGAAATGCATTTCTTAATAATTTCAATATTTCTCATTCTCTAGAGTTAAACCCATTCATTTTGTCATTATTTTAATTTAAAATATTTGTAAGTAATTGAATGTGTGCATTGACGTTAATTAATTTAAAATGTACTCTATCAATCATGAAACGTTTTATGCACTTCCTCAATGGTCAGAAAATAGTCGTGAAATCCTAGAAACTGTACGGAAATTGTCATGAACAAGGCCTAAAAATTATCTTGCTTTTTTAGGAACGCGCTAATAACACATGGATGTAAAATATTTCAATACCCATTTTCGTCGTTAAAAGAGAAAAAAGGGGTATAATTCTTGACATATCAACAGCCGTTGTATGCATTTGAGTTGGCATTCTACCAGCGGATGGGTAGGTTTTTGGGCTGTTCTTTCTCTATCCCCTATTTCTGAGACATCATGACTATCTCCTTCCTCTAGTTGGATCGCCATCAGGTCTCACTTAAATTCTTCGTATACTTAACCTCTTCTTATTTCGTCCAAAATTCCCTTCCTCTTTCCCGCCTCCCCAAGCTTCCCCTCTCCCACCCTTGTTAACATGCCCGTGCCTCTCGAAGACCCTCCATCTATTTTTTCTGCTTCCTCCAAACCTCCGCCTCCAGCTTCCTCTCCTCTCCAAATACATTCAACTCCTCCTTGGTGGTCTCTCGCAACAAACGAGCTTCCCCTCTTCATTCCCCTTCAGAACCGCATCTCAAATGCCTCCAGTATACGTGCATTCTCTCTCCGCAATGACTAAGTTTTCGACCCATGCAGCGCCACGTTCTACAATAAAGTTAACCGTAATGTTTCCTTGCGTCCTCTCAAACATCCCTCAGCAGTGCCCTTCCAGCTGTGGCGTACGTGTGGAAAATAATTTTTTTGGTTCAAGATTCAGTACCTCCGGAGCATCCACCTTTGAGTTGGAGTGTAAATGCAATAACAGAATTTCAGTGTTCCCCACCCAGTTTCCTTTTTGATACCTTGGACACTTTCCTGGACTTTATTTCATCCCTTTCCATGAAGTCGTGACTGGGCGAGTGAATGCCATTAGTAGGTTTGCATTAAAGTCTCTAAGTCTTTTACTTATTGTTAGGCTTCATCGAAGCAAGGCCTCTATGTGTCACACGTCCTCATGAAATTGACCTCGGAATCTGGAGTATTGGGTGGTTTAGCTGATGACACATTCTCACAGGGAGCTGTGGAGTCTATTTCCGGTCCAGAAGCCTTTTTCCCTCGTCGGCTGCTTGTTAGGTGATGTGTCGTACAGCTCTTACACTTTGGAGGTCGTTTGCGTCATTAAGGACAGGTGCATTGGTCGTTTGTGGAAAGATTGCTTGGATAGCGCGAGAAGGGAGGAAAGAAACCCGTTGTTGACAATATAAGTCTCCTAAGGAGCCACTACTTTGCGTCTTAGACGACGGGCTAGGTTCTGCACTGGAAGTTCTCTCCACAATATACTCTAGCGGGGATCTAAATTCCTCCAAACACTCCTCCACCACTGCCAGGATTCTAACCAGGGCCTTGGGTTGGGTAGTCAGCTCTTTCTTGATCTCCTCACCTAAAAATATAGACAAATTCGAATAAACGGAAACATTTTATGGCTACCGCACTGGTTTCTGTGGGTTAGTTTGGTAAAGTAGAATATCGCCAGTCATGAAATCAGGGAGTCATCAGTCATCCGGGAGAAATATATTGCTTTTCATGGTTGGGAATGGGAAAATAGTGGGAAAAAGTAAGTAAATTGATATTTTTTGTGTATGTTAAATGTTTATAAGTAGCTAGAGTAAGCAAGGTAGCCAGGGAGACTAATTGGGAGATTTTTGATGTAACTGGAGAGAAAAGCAAGATGATGGCTGAGATTCGAAGAAGGTAGAAAAAGTGGGTGGAGGATGATTTTGTAGCGATTAAATGTCGGTAAGAGTGAGAGAAGGGAGGCTGGGTTGTCGTAGAAGAGGGAGGAAAAGCATTGGAATATTGGACGTCTATTTGGATTTACCTACATTAAGGAAAGTGAAAAGGTGACCCAGAAATTGGGGGTGTTGAAAGGACTCCAAAAAAATCTAACAATAAGCTGGTAGAATTCCTAATTAAAAGCAATCAGTTTGGAAGTTGTTTATTTACTTGCGCTCCAATGCGACCTTTTTTCATACATTTATCAAAAGATACCGCGAATGGTGGATAAAACACGAGTGAAAGGATTTGCGCTGAGTACATACTAGGAGAAGATGAAGAATTTTTATCTGAGCCTTGGTTGAATCGGTGAAAGGTGACTCGGGATAGTCCAGTCTCCACCGTATCCGAAATTGTGTAGCCCTTTTTATTCTAGCTTTTCAATTTTCCCTTTGCAGATTTTTTCCCTCGGCTCCCCTGATGCAATCCCGCGCCTCCCCGCGGATTCACTCTCGCGCAGCATAAAAGAGCCGAATTTCGCAACGGATCTCGTAGATCCGAACCGCGCACCTGACTTCAATTCGCGCCGGATGAGCCGGGCATTCCTCTTTCTTTCTCTTTCCCGAAACACTTTTACGTACGTTGAGTACGTCCCAAGGCCGTCGATGCGTCCAAACCCCCGGTTCGCCGTGTGCGGAGAACATTCGTGAGTGCCCGTTGACCTCATTCGCTTTGTTTGCCGTTGTAATGAAGGAGGAGCACGGGGGGAATGGGGAGATGTGGTGGAAAAAACACGTGAAAGTAATCGAGTTCGAAGTAGTTTTATTCTAATCGTCCGAGATGTGTTTATGTGCGTGTGTCCCTATATTTTCCCCATCCGTTCGCAAAGCGGACGGCGTCATCTCAAATCCTCGTGTGAGGAGTGAAAATTATGTCGGATCGTAGTCCGTCGGTGAAATCACTCTCTACGCTCTCACTCGGACTAGACGTGAATATCGTGATGCCACGGATAATCCTGCCGCGAGTGTATCCTGCAAAACAGCTCGTTAGCTGGTTCACGTGGAGGTGCAGTGAAGTTAGGGAAAGTGTTACAGTTCGGCATCTTACCGTCGTCGCTTTAAAATTCTCCAATATCAAGTTTTTGACTCGGGCATTTACATATGTATATACCTAAGGTCTATGTTTTCGTTAGAGTCAATTGACTGGACAAGTGATTCCAGAGACATGCTAATGAGAAAAATCGCTCATCTAATCATCGTTTTCATACTGCTATGTGAACTTCGTTTCGTGATAATTTCCTAACCCTTTATTTTTTAAAAAGGAGCTAATAGATCAACCAATTTCATTTTAGTTACCCAAATATAGTGCCTCTCTGCAACAGAAATAATTTAAGCTATAAGAAAGCCGTTATACTTAATAATCTAGTGGATATTTCTTTGGGCTGAGACAGATAAATGTGGGGCTTGCTGAGATCTTAGTGGAAAGAATGTATGAAGGCCTCATGCGATGGTATTTCGGCAAGCTACCAGAACCATATCCTTTTCTCTTCGATAGAATGCCTCTGATACCGTTGAAATCCAAGTTTAGTGTGAATAATTTTAACGAGGTCAGAATACTTTTTCATCTATTTTTACATCGATCAGTTAATCAATGGTAAATTCCTTTAATGAAGTGACAAATGAAACTGCGGGTTTACCGTACATGAAGTAACCGTCAACGTAAGATTTTTTACTCGCAAAAATCAAGTTCAATTTATGTTCCGGTTCCGCAACATCATGCCCGAGTCCAGGGGCGCAACAACGGGGCGGGTCAGGGGGGGCATTGCCCCCCCAAGCACGATTGTGGGGGGGGCTAGCCCCCCACATTAATGAGAGGTTGTGGCTCACTTTTTAATGGACACTGCCCGATTTGCAAAATTATTTGCGCCTTCATCCCTAGCGACTCCGCTCTGATTTTGAACACTGCGCAAAATTTTATATGGAGAAGATGAAAATTTATTTCCAGACTCTCTCTCACCCCCCACCCCCCGCTTAGCTAGCTTATACATATTTTTCAAGGAGTTTGCCCCCCCACGATTCGGGGGTTTTTGCGCCCCTGCTCGAGTCACCCGTTTTCGTGAGAAGTACTTTTCCGTTGCCGCACTTACTATAATGACGCCTTTGCGTGCGGCAGATGGATTGCCTTCGCTCGTGTGCATAGGACTCGTGTAGAAGTATTGCTGTATTTCTGGGAGGAAGCGATACTAAGGATACGATTACGGCACAAAATATTTGCAATAGTACTGCATTGTACATAAGGGTCATATTTTTCAAAATTATTTGGTATCAGTTTTTCCATACCTCTATCCTCGTGCAGAATGAAAAATAAACAGTTAAAGCGGACGTGCGCTCTCTTATCCTGTCCAAGGATTCCACTTCCATCTCGTAAAGGTAAGGAAGGCAGCTCAGGACCTTCCGCTGAAAATAAGTTAACCCCCTTCCCATTCCTCAATCTTTTGAAATGCTAAACTTTTGAAAAACTTTTTGACAGGAAGAAGTGTTCACCTTGAAGAGAACCCTGTGTAAATAAAGGCGTATCTCCGATTGTGCGTGTCCGATCTCCGATGTAGGTATTTAGCTCGTGCCAAACAGCTAATTGTGCCCTCTAAATAAATATCCTCCCGCTGAATAAAAAATAAGCAAAATGCGGCATTTCCATTCTAACGTCAGGCACCCTCATCAGCAGCTCATACCACTCCACACCTCAACCATTATAACTCCTTCTACATCCTATTCCGAATCCCCCTACCAACTCCTTTCTTCTTCCACCGTATTTGACGATTTTTTTTACGTGTCAGTGAGGTGCGGAATTTATTTTCTTGCCGAATCTTATACCAACCGCTGAGGTAAAAAATAATAGACCCGAGTTAATGCTGTAACAACATCATTGGGCGATTTTACTACTTAAAATTTGAATTATTTTCGTCCTAAAAGCTCCTGATGATGACGTCGTAGCATTAAAGCTCAGGACGTGAATTATTTCCGACTGAGTTCTGTAAAAGTTCTTATGCGGGAATGGATTCATCAATGTTATACCACAAAGTATGCGAGGAACGCGTTTTATTTGTGGATGAAAATACACCTATTGCTGTGAAATTTTATGTTGCTGTATGTCTGAGAAATTTGATGTTGTTGTGACATAGGATAGAATTCGCGCCTTGCGAACAGCAGGGGTCGCTGTTGTTTTGATTATGCGCCCCCTCATCCCTTTTCCCTGGACCCGTATTGAGCGGGATGTTGCCGTCGAGTCCTGGCCACGGTGGCTCATCGGAGCGCGAAGTGTTTCCCTGATTCCTCCCGGGCGCTCGCCTTCCTTCCCCCGGCCGTTCTCAGCTGTGCCCTCGCTGAGGTCAAGTGTTATATCTGGTGGATCGCCGCGAGATGTTAATCGCCGCGCTGCTTCTCTACCCCGCGAATGTTTCCGCGTGCTGTCGCAACTCGGAACTCTCCGCCGCTTCCCCGTTCTTGGTTTTGCGGAAGCCGCAGTACGCAAGGGACGATTGGGAAACGTTTGCTCTTCCTCATGGCACTCGCGTAAAGCGCCTTCATTGAGGGATGCAAACATTGCTCACTGATGGTTTTAGTGAGGCTAGTTAAATGTCGGATGAAATTGCCATTCCAGACCCGATGTTCTACTGACCGGTGCAAATATATGCATGTAGGATACTTTCGAGCCCTAAAACGTTCGATTACATCTATATTCGAATGAAGACGGAAATATGCTAAGGTTTCGAATTTTATAGATTGGTATTTCGTGTATTTTTCCAATCAAGAATCTTCTCAACCCCCCTTGTATAAATGTTATCACAAAGTCACCATGTGCATTGTACTTGCGGGAAAATGGAAATACACGCACTGTTGCTATTGTTTGGATCAAAGTTTACAATTTTGTTCCCATTTTAACGTCGTTGCAACACGTTTTTTAAGCATGAGAAGGGTTAAATGGACTACCCCTCCTGACACCTGTCATTTTCCGATTTTTATGTTATCTTTAAACTTTCCTTGTCATAGTAATCTATTTTTCAGCTATTAAGTCTCTCTCAAGTTCTACATTCTATCTCCCTCCGTTATACGGTATACATCATCTCTGCTTTCTGCCTTCCCGTCCCATGCATAGCGTTCCTTGCTTTGCCCCTCCATCACCTTTGTCGACATGTCCATTCCCACGCAGGTATGTGACCAGAATTTTTTTCTAAGGCAGTCGGATGTGGAGTTAATATTCACCCAAATGTATTGTAAAGATGTAGTTGTTGAATGTTTTTTGATTAAAAAAACCAGCCGGGCAACAATTTAAACGAATAGGATATCCGTAAACAAAACAAGAAGCTTATATGATTTTAAATATGTTAGACTTCCGATTTTACTTACTATTTTACCGCCCAAATATTTCCATAGGTTTTTCTGTAACTCGGAAGGGGCGGAGTATCCTATTTAACCTAGCCTCAATGGGCTTCTGGTCCTCTATCTAATTTTTTGTCGCATTCTTGGAGTTTCTACCACCAAAAACCTCTCCTTCACCCCTCTACCACCTTCCCTTTCGTTTTCCTCGCAACCCAGACCACCCTCTTCGCTCTTCACCGCATCTACTTCCGAGAACTTTTCTCTAGTCAGCTCGCATCCTTATTTTACGGGGAATTGGAAATCTTCGGAGGGAAATTTATGGATTGCCTATTTGGAGGAACTTGGTGGGAGGAATTAGAACCATTCCGTTTGATGGTCCCACCCGTGGGGGGGCCTCCGGTGGGCCGAAAAATAGCGGAGGTGCTAATTCGCACGTCGGTCGCCGCGGCAGTGGGTCAGGAAGAAGGAAGGAGGCGGGCTGTGAGCGCGTGAGCCGGTTCCGCCGCCGCCCACCTCTCCCTCGGCAGGCCCTTCCCCGCGATCGGACTTCCGGTCCTCGGGCGAATAACGGATGGAAAGATCGGCAACCTCACATCCCCCATATGCGTCACAATACGGGGTGCGGCAGAACTCTCACCGCACGCACTCTCGCCCGAAACGCCCACACGACAAAAAACCCTCGCCATTTGGAAATGAATGCCTATTGCTCTCGGTAAAATTTTCCCTCAGAGTTTTATGATTTGGTATTCTTATATTGTATAAAAATATTTTATGGAAATAGAACAGATTGTATAAAACATTTCATCGAAACAAGTTTAACGGAATTTTTATTATTATGTTTTTGATTTCATTCACGAGAAAGTGTAATTTGTGAGCGTTCTTATCTTGCGAAAGAAAATTTTTATTAAATAAGGAAGCATTTTTACTTTGATTATTTTTACTCAAAGATCTTTGTCGGAGAATTTACCGTTAGTAACAGGCATAAATAAGGGCTTTACAGTTGAGAGCTGGTGCAGTTAGGATCATAATCGATCCGCTGCATTAAACGTGAGTAAATGCATTGGATACTAAGAAATAACGAAAGGTTTAACGCTGAACACACGAGTTTATGCTTTTTATTTGCATCTCTTCCTGTAATGAATGTGCAGTGGGTGATTGCTCTGGTTTAAGCTGGTGAGTCATTTTTTCAGCATGTTTTATGTTGCGAAGAGATAAAAAAGGTGGGCGTAATCCATCATGAAGTGATGAAGATGATGAAGGGACGGGAATTACTGCCAATACAGTAACTTATCATCGTTACTGGCAATTCATTAGGGTTGTATTTCTGCAGCACGGAGAAAATATCCACGTGAAATAGGGAAGATCCGGAGTAAGGAGGAAGAGTAAGCGTTGTACAGGATCAGTTAGATGGCTGACGAAGAGTCGGCGTTAGAGGATGGAAATATTCTAAAGAGCTTCTTGTATATGACCGAGCCAATAAGATCTGGAATTTTTATTTAATCTACGATCAGCAACCGAATATTAAAACGTACAGGCTATCAAATTCGTGTCATGATTAATGAAATCAGATACCTGGTCGAGATGGTCCATGTGGATTCTGTTTAATTATGTTGCCTGGAATTTGAACCTTCAATATGGTGAAAATAGCAGATCTGTGAGGAAGAGCGCCAACGATTATGAAAGAGGATGTTTTCTCCTCGGTTGTTCTGGCATTCGTCTTGTTTTTCACCCTCCACGACGCAATTTTTGTATGAGCTCTGGAATTTTTATTTAATCGCTCCTGCTTTGAGCGAAGATATTTTCACTTCGCATATAAAACTGCGCAATCGAATGGCACGCGTGAAATCGCCATAAAAGTGTGCCGACGGAACTTTTCGATCGCCATGATATTAGCGACAACGGAACCTGCCACTCGTTCGGCAACTGTCTCTCTGTCTCTGCCACCGTCCATTCTATTTTGCGTGTCGGAATACTCCCGTTTGCGAGTTAAGGCCCTCCATCCCTTCTCCGTACTCCTAATGTCCCAATGGGACACTCCCAAACGCGCTCGACTTATTTTTTTGTTTCACTGTCTTTCTCTCCTCTCTCTCCTCCTTTGTATTCCTCCTTCAAAGGGAAGGACACATTAGACACCTTTCTTTAATGATTCACCTCGCAACTTTCTCCCGACTTCTAGCGAAGGAATCTCCGTGCGCCGACGTAAAAATACTTGCGAGGGGAATGCAAGATGCGACATCGGCAGGGAGGGGAACGAGAACTGTAGGGTAAGCATGATAATTTCGTTGCTCTTATTGCACTCCTTTACACTCGTTCCGTCCCTATTCAAGTTACGGATATACAGGACCCATGTTGATGATGCATGTTGATATTACTCCGAGGTTACAATTTTTCTCGGTATCGTTGCTGCACAATTTATTGGAATAACTTACTTCTTCAAATCAGGACATGTCATCTTTTTTTACAGTCATTTAGTGTTCATAAATCACTTTTGTGAAGGATATTTTTAGTATATATTTGTAGTTCTATTTTATCGGACTTAGAGCAAAGGATAGTTCTCTGCTTCCTCTGTCCCTTGGAAAACTCATAGAAGTTGAAACTTAACGCCTTTTAGAATTAACGAGCAAGTCAAAATGATTTTCTTTAAAAAAAGGTTTCCTTGCATTCTTATTTTATGTTCAGTCATTCACAAAGGTATGCTAACGATATCGGTTCCGAGTTAACTATCCGTAAGATGTCTTAATGCATATTTATTACTTATCGATAGCGATTTCGGCCGTAACTGATTGGATTAATGTAAATAAACTCAGTTTTTTCCATTATTATTTTATGATTTCCCTCCTGCCATATATTTAATTTCCATTCCTGATTACGTTAATTAGTCCATCAAACTTAAGAAATAGTTTTCGTTCTGTAATTTTACCGGAAAATTCATTTTCTTGAGTTATAGTAAGTGATGAGAGTGTGCAGTAAAATAATATTTGCCTATATCTTCAGCATATCTACGATTCAAGTTTTGGGTATGAGGACTCGCTTTCCTTCTGAATTTCCCAATATATCCCGCCTTGGGTTTCCCTGAAAGTCCTGGTGACCAGAAAACCTCACAGTTCGGGTTTGGATGGTCGAATCCTCTGGTTTGGATTCAGGTCCGGTACCGTCCGGCTGAAAGGTCTATATGCAGACCAATTTGCCATAGACTAGTTATAGTTTAGTAAAACTAGCTCAATTTCGTATTCGTGAGTCCATTTCATGAAGCAAGAAGACAGGTGCACGTTCTGTCATTTCTTTCAATGAAATTTCGAGCATTGGCACCGGTCCCTGTTGAGGAATTCCTTCTTCGTCACCGGAGAAACTTGGCCGCTCCATTCTCACATCGACTTCTCCGCTCTGTGACGTCGCAGTAAGAGGCAAAACGAAAGCGAAACCTATCCATAGTAATTACGTTTTTTAATTATGAGAAAAAAACATCTGGACCTAACAGATCGTGTTACGGTACACTTTCCGGTTTCGTTTTTGCTGAAATGAAAATAAAACGATTGGAACAGGTTCCGGATCTAATACAGGTTCTTAAAAGTAGTTCAATGTTCCGAGAGAATTATATCTTCAAATCGGTTGAGGATCAAGCTCAAATCTAAGTAATGTGGTTTTGTAATGCCTAGCCATTAGTATGTGCCAATCTTCTTTCATGACTGCGTAGGCATTGAATTTTAACGTTCAATTTGCCTTATCAACCGGACATCAACTCATTGGTGCTGCAAATGACGATTTCGAACTATTGACTACGCCGAGAGATTAGCTCTTGGGTTCGCAATGTAAATATATGCTTTGGAATCAATTTCACTGTACGCTTTCTGCGTGTCCTACTTCTACTTAACGAGCTGTAATAGTGTTTAAAGCTTCTTAACTGAAGTGTTCTTAATCTGAAGTGTTCGTGCGAACTATCTTCTCTACTCGGGAACTAGAATGTATTCATTCTAAATTTAATGAACTGGTTCTTTACAATGAAAAAGTTAAATGCATTATATTCTACACTTTATCTCAGCAACCGACCCGGGTTTCGGTATTTGATGCCATTATCAGGTGTTTGGCACAATGTGCCGAAAAGGTCATAATATACTGACTCCGGGATCGGTTGGTGAAATTAAGTGTGGAATCTGATACAGGAACCTCTTAAATTAAGAAGAATATGACCGATTGCCACTGAGTAATGCCGGAGTTAAGTGCCTCATAAAATGAATTAGATTTAACATTTGATTATTCAGTTATAATAACTCATTAAGCAATCACCCACTCCGTATTTTGTTTACTTACTAAGTCAATATTTTGTGGATTTGTGTTAATTACATGGAGTTTTCTTAGCTGCTATTGCCTTTACCCTCACTTAACGGTCCTATCGAATCGGTGGAACTCACCGCAGATGAATACCTAACCTAATCATGTTTCACGCCATTACGTTTCTATTTAAATTAGTGGAATTGAAATAACCAGCTACTTAGATTGATTGAATGGTTCTGTTTTCGGCCCGCCAAACGACAAAATCCGATGATTTCTCCTTTTACGGAGAATTAATGACGACAGAGGTCACATTCGCGTGATGGTCGACTTGCTTCAGTAATTCTAATAAATGTTAATCATGCGCCGTAGGGGCGTAGGGTGCTGAAATTATTCGGTGAGTCATTTTGTAATCGCGACTTACGCGAAGGTTTCCTTTGAGATCATTTGTTGTTTGAAATGCTATGGTTCGATCAATATGGAATTTGTTGATTCACAAGAAATTCGGTGTTAATTTTTATGGCATGTCTAAAAGACACAGTCAGATAGTATGCTGTGCATTGAAACTGGAACTGTTTATTGAATAAATTATCCTGTTCAAGAGTACTTGTGATTCCGTCGTTGAAATCTCTTTCCCAGCCTCCATACCCTTTATCCGACGGTATCTTTAGCCTCTATCTTGCTAAATCGTGTCCCACTCCGAGG
The DNA here is from genome assembly GCA_963169105.1 of Ceriagrion tenellum. Taxonomy (NCBI): domain Eukaryota; kingdom Metazoa; phylum Arthropoda; class Insecta; order Odonata; family Coenagrionidae; genus Ceriagrion; species Ceriagrion tenellum. The sequence continues at coordinate 128,422,983 of OY720632.1, read as the reverse complement.
GTGTTTATGAAGTATCTGGCGTTTTAATCTGAAGGTTAGCGTGTGCCCATGCGGGGGAAACATCATTAAAACAGTGCTTACTTAATGAGAAAGGTCTTCTACCTCAAAATGTGATGTGAAAGCCTTCTCAAAATGCTATGTGAAAATACCTAGATTATCGGTTGCTTAATTTTCTGTCCACCTAAGGTCACTGTTGTACTAAAGAACCGACAAACATACACGAGAGCGTTAATCATCTCAATAAGATGGCCCCCTATTTCGTATTTCATAACATTCAAACAAAGAGTGAGAATATTCGCATTGTAAGCGGTTTACCCCCTATCCAAATCCATGCGTAGAAGACCATCATTAACTATCATATCAAACGCTCACTAATTGAACCGAAGGCGCTAATCTGCTGGAGTCTCCTCAATTTTCTTTCTCCTCTTGTTGATGGAGGAACTCCGCGCCCTTCGCGTAATTACCTTTCCATGAAACGAGCGGATGGAGCCGGAGTTGCGCGTGAAAATAAGTTGAGATTATGGCGAAGATTACAGCGGAAATGAATTTGAGAAATGAAACCCGCGGACCTTCAGTGAGTGAAACTGCACAAGAGCTGGTTTGCCGAAGGATAGGACTGATGAGGAGCTCAAGAGCGGAAATGATTCTATTCAGCGAGTATTTGATGACGACTATGCACTAGTGCAAGTTTTTACGGAAAAATATCCTTCTGACATCGTTGGTGCTACAGATTCGTTAAAAATATATGTAGATACCTGCCAAGTTTATATTGCGAATGTAATACATATGTAATTGGTAGCGGATGTCTGGCGGCGTGATAAGGCGTGTGAACTTTCTAGATTTGCTTCCTAATGTTTTCTCTTAACTACTCGCTCTCGGTGCCATAATGTCCTGCGAAAATTTCCTCTTGTAAATACCGAGGCTTAAGGGTCATTTGAAAAGGAAATAATGTGTATTACTTTGCCCCTATTGACCATTTTTTGGATCTGCCTTATTATTATTTGCTCTACTGGAACTATGTAATTCATCATTTCATTATGAAGGAATTCCACCAAGTTATTTCCAATACCATTAATTCAATTATTTGCTGTTTTTATGGTATGCAAGTTTGTGGTTAATTATCCCTAATATCTGATTGTGCCACTTAACTACCGATTTTTTGTATAATTCTGGTGAACAGTGTATACGGTCATCATTTTGTGTCATTGATTTATTGCTAGAGAGACAGCAGTGCAATTTACCACGACGTGTGGAGACGCTAGTGTGGTGTTTTAAAATCCTATGCCCGAGTTCCAATCGTTGTGATGACGACCTCAATGTGGAGCTCTAATTCCTGACGGCTAAAGGGCAGGCATCACCCGAAGTACTGCACTTCGTGCTTCATGGGGGCTTAATGACTGTAAAACTCAGAGCTTCTCTTGGTTTAGTGTAGGAGAATGCCAACGCTGGGCTAATCTACACGACTACCACCTGCTATGCGGCGTTCTCCAAAAACTTATCCCCTGGCCTTATTATCCATTTACATTGGCTCAAATATCTGAGACCTGAAATGTCTTAATCGAAAGGCACACGTTCTTTAAATTCAAGTTTGCAACCATACGAAAATGGAGAAAATTAATATATTGGATAAGCAATGTACTGTATTTTTTGTGGGAAATGCAGTCCTTTTAATATTTCCATTCCAGGATAAATATGAACGTTAAAATATTAACTTCGTATTGACGGGTATGTGCACGTTAGAGAGCGGGTTTTAATGCCGCAAGAGCCGTGCGGGGCTGGGCGAGTAGTTTTTTTTTCTTCCACCGCGATGGCATTTTAAGTGAACTCCTTCGTGGGAAACTGTAGATTAAGCAACAGGATAGATGGAGTCATGGCGCACTATAGTGAACCCAGTTAATTTTACGCAATGTATTCAAACCAATATGGCCATCTAGCGTGTCTTCCACTGATACGGTATATTGCGTCTGAGTAAAATTAATCTACATTTTCATCTACGAAATACCGTGCAAGCCACCACTAGGGTGTGTGGCACGGGGTGATTCCACACCAGGCATGCAGCACTCATCCCAGTTCAAATCAGCCCCGCGCACGTTCCCCCGAATGACAGGCGCAGGCCAGAGGCAGTCAGGGCAACTGTACGCAGTCAGACCAGAAACCAGGAGAGTGATACGTAGAAGAACATGCTACCATTCAGTACACTAGTCAAGATTTAACTACTGGTTAGTATTATTAATGCGACAAATAAATAGCTGTACTATGTACTAAAACATGCAAGAGTATATCATGCCGGAGATTGCATGCAAGGTTAGTATCTAAAATTCATGTTTAGATATTTAGCACTACAGAAAAAACCTATTTAACCTAGTTAGTATCCTAGAACTTCTCTATCGCAAATATTATGGCCCCTTATTGAACGTGGAAAAAATGACATTTTAAATCTATCAATAAATATTTCCTTAATCTTCTTCCTGTGATCGTTCCTACCATAATAGTTTGCCTCTAGTAAAATACTTTGAACGTCCCGCAAAAAATAACCTACATCAAAATTTCGTAAAAGATTTAACCTATATTTTCCCCTTCGATCGGATAGAAGTTCCCACCTTAATTTCCTCAACAATTTAGTTACACTACTATGTTAATCCTAACAATTTTTAACAAATCTAGCTGCCCTCCGCTGTATTCGACCTATATGTGAAACTAGTCCTACTTCGTAAGGGTCCCATATACTAGCGGCGTGATAATGAAGAAATATTTCCGATGGCGTGATAACCCGAAGTGTCGGCCGACTGGACCGCTGACAAATGTTCAAAGTCGGACCAGGAATATGTATAAGTTCACCTAAACTGAAGAAACCTGCATTATCTAAATACCAGACCTTGTTGGGAATCCATTGGCGGCACTGCGAAAGGAGCTGGCCCTCACACACCGTGTGAATTTCACCTGCTTTTGAGGTTTGCTCTTTCTAGCTGTGAGCTTTACCGTAGAGAAAAGAGTATTGTCTTCCCTGACAGTTTCCTCGCCCATATCATTGACCTCCTTGCTGAAAATCTTTGCTATTTTATGTTACATCATCATCAGTAGCAGCCATTAGTGTGCCGAATAGTCATCTGAATCTCTCCACTCCGTTCTCCTTACTGCTTATAATTTCTTCACAAAATTTCATTTCAACACCCTTCATTGTATGCCTGACGCATTCCGTTCACAGTTACCAAGATTGTTTTCAAATCACTCGCTACGTGTCTCATAAGTTTGTTTATTCTCATCCGCAGAACTTGCATTTTTTTCTCCTACTTCGTATGATTTCTTCTGTGGTGATTCCCTGCGTCCGTTTGATCGTCATTTTTCGACATAACCGCGTTCACATTGCTTCCATTGCCTTTGCTATGCCACTATCAGCGTCCCAGCTTTACTGAATGTTTTCATGATATTTAGAAATTTTTAATATTACCGTTTCAATTTTTTAAGCAATTTCTATTTCTCTACTATCACGGCTTAATTCTGGTTTTTATTATTTCCAATACCTCGATATTGCACTCTTTATTCTACTTATATCTGCTTCCATGAAGTGACTGCCTCTGTCGGTGGTATGGTTCAAAGCATCTCCCTTGTCTCGGACGCCTGTCGGTCTGGTTATACATTGCTATGATCTTCGGAGTGGCATTTACGTCGACTTCCTGTCCAAGAGAAGCATCAGCCCCCCTGTGGAGGAAGCTGCGCAGTAGCCTAGAAACTTTCACTGATTTCATTCCGACATATGTGAATGATAAACACACTCTTCCTGTGGATGGAATCCGCATTGGTTTCACGGTCAAGTGTAATCTCTTAGCTCGCAGCTGCAAGAGCGCTTTCTTGTTGCATTTCCCTGGAGCACTAGTTTGCTGACGACTTTTTTTGCGGCGATTTTGAAAAACGTTACGCCATTGCGTATACGGCTACGCTCATTGTTTAGTAACCAGATCGACGTTCGATGAATTAATTGTTTTTTTGTCTTTTAACTGACCGGATTAATCTCTGGAGCCAACCCAAGTGTATGTCTGCATGTTATTAGATCAAGGACGCGCGGAGTTTTCTCCTGTCGAAAGGGTAATAACAGTGATTGCGCGCGCCACTTCAAGATAGTAGATGAAAGGAGGAAAGGTAGTGTGAGTTTAAGTCAGGAGTGGACAAAAACGTATGTATCGATCTTGAGTAATGACGAGGCGCTAAGGCCGACTTTGGATGCATGAATATGTGGAACAGAAAAGTGTTACACAGCTGGTGGAAAGACTGGGTTGGCAGTTGCTTGAGACTCGGGGATTGGTCACGGTAGACTAAGATCACTGGAATACTTCAGATCGGTTATATTTCTGGTATTAAATGTTTATTTATATATTTTTCGCCCTCACTACACATGTTGAATAGGGAAGAAGCGACTTAAGGAGGGTCTCATTATCACACGCGTCTCATTCACAGCTGCTGCAGCAACTGTAAGACAAGTAAACCTCACATGTCATACCTTCGGTCACTGAATTTAGAAAATCATTTACTATCAGTTTTTCATGATTATTATTGTCTAAAACTGTCTTATCTCACCAATCTCCCACCTTTGAGTCGGCTTGCAAGGTAATACGTATATGAAGAACCGCATAAACAGCATTATTATATATACTTAAAATCACACCAAGCTTTATTTATCGTAAGTAATAGATGAGCATAATGAAATAGGTGTATCAGTGGAAGATCAATAGGAGTCTAATGAGCTTGCAGTTCGGTATGAATCCGTGCAAGAATGTTCTGGAAGCAATGGTAGCATGCCAAACTAGTCTAGAAAAGTTGAACGTCCCATCCGACGGAGGGAGCAATACACTTAAGGTGTAACAAAGAAAGCACTCGAGTAGGGATAGGGATTTTCGTTATAAAAATCTCGGTCACAGCCGGAATTCAAACCTGGCCCCTCAAGATGGGAGGCCAATACCGTGGTATCCACACCTACCCGAATCCCCTCTGGTTTCTGATTTTCCCTCTGCCACACGCTTGTGCGCTTGCACTCAGGATATTATGTTGGTGGGGATTTCGTGCATTGGGGGGCGGAGCGTCTCGAGATCATAAGTGGTCGGCCGCTTGGAAAAGGTCGGGGACCGTTCCAGTCCCTTGGGCGACAGGTAGGCGAAACTATCGTAAGAGAGGCCTGCCTACGACTCGTGTGACGCAACTCCCGCCCTCGCCCCATTCCCACCCTCGCCCCCTGCATGAAGCGACGTGCGGCACCTCCCAGTGCGTGTGATCCCCGCGGCATCGCCTCCTTTCCCGAAAGGGCACCCATCGAAGCAGGGTTAATATCTCGTGAAATACGAACGCAGAACCCCTTCACGGAACAGGACTCGCGTCCGGCGCTCTCTTTTCAAAACCCGAGTAATCCTACGTGATCTTCCATCAATTAGTCTTAGAGTAACTGTCTATCGTTTTAATCCTGGAGTAACCTTTTTACGACACTAACTGGTTATGGTTTATCCAAATGTGTATGTTGTACCGAACGTTTTATTTATGAATGAACCGGTTTAAGAATCACTCACCAACGCTTCGTCGCATTACCAATAATTTGCGATGTATTTAATTATGACAAGTCTAGAGCACATATGTATCCCGCGGGATCTAAGAAACCGATCGGTCTTTTATCCAAATTACAATGGTCAGGGATGGAGGATGGCTTCTCGGGAGAGCCAGGAATCATAATTTGGATTGTGTATTTTATTGTGAGGCAATCGATCCCAGCAAAGTCTCTAAAAGATCAAAGGAAGCATGAATATTCTCCGAAAATCATCTATGCTAGTGCTTCGAACGTGTCGGTTTTGAACTGGTACAGATCCAATCTTTTTCATTTCCCCCTCTAAACTTTATTCTTCCTTCTACCTACTTGCGTAATATCTCCTGTCTTTAATGGCCTTCAGCGTTTTATTTCCCCAATGCACTCGCTATATTCACCTTCTTTGAGTCCTGTTGATTTCCTTCTGCAACTTCTCTCTTACTTTGGCCAGAACTTCTTTTCGTTTCCTTACTGTGGATTGTAGTCGTAACCTAGCTTTATTGAAGAGGAACTTGCGTTGTAAAATTTTGATCGGAAGCGAAATATATCTATTTCGCTGGACTTCTTTTCACTAGCAGTATCTACGACGAAATGGAATGGCGTTAAGAGTATTAATGGTTGAATAATTTTGAGTGTTACGTTATGAAATTTTCATAATATGGTGACACAGATTTCCGTCCGCATTCACTCCTATCCATCGGCATTTCCATCCTCTTTTCCACATTTTAAAGCTAATTACACCAAAGAAAAAGTCGTTGTAAGGAGGCTCCTAATAAAGACAGTATCATTATGTCGGTTAGTATTGTTTGTCATTTCGTGCCGTATTTATTGATCCATCAGGTTTTAAATTCTGTTTCAGTATTATTTGTTAGTGGGGACTGGATTTTGTAAATACATAATCTTTCTTTAGTTAGTATTCATTGGTTTTGCCAGATGAAACCTAAAATGGTGGATTGATGTAATTTCGTTCTGTATGACTCGTACATTTTTCATAGGCATGTGAATGAACGAAAAACAGCTAAAAATTATTTTTCTTTTGTCAGTATATTTTGAAATCTGTCCCTCAACGGGGTTTGAGGACTGCCAAATTAGAATGCCAGTTGAAAAAGCATGCTTGTATCATAATTTCGAGAGGTCTTTCTTAGTCCTATTAATAAAATTCTGAACTTCTTATCAGGATCTGGTAGTTGAGGCGTACTTCATCACCAGCGCCGGCGAGTCACTCTAAAATATGGCGCGTTCTTGCCTAAAAACCAAAGGTTACGGGTTCGAATCCCTCTCATAGTCGAAGTGTTAACTGCAATGCTTCAGCCCCTAGGCGAGCTAGATTGCTGGTGTTGGAGGTCATGTGGACCTTTATGGAGGTGGTGGTTCCGGTTGACAGTATTAAGCCAATGTTGTCACAAGTTTTGGAATCGGCGCTCCAATTTATGAGCACCGTCGGCAGAGAGTGAAGTTTCAACCACCTATTAACGTATCGAGCCTCGACATAAGTTATTTGAATCGCAACCATAATCATTGAAAATAAATTTCACCGACGGAAAGTGTTGATTCATTTCTTTCCGTGTTGCGAACGAGGAGGGATGTCGTCTCCGCCAAGTTTTACCAAGGCTATGGGGAAGGAGTCCTTGGAGAATACAATCCTTGGAGAATTCGCCAAGAAAGAATTTATTCGTTCTTAAGTTATTCCTGTCAATTCTTTCGCGTTGGCGTACCAACGTCCGCTAGGCTGCCACCCTATATCTGCAACCCTCTCCGCTTTTTCAGGTATATAGTTCCAAATTCGAGAATATGAGAGCGACACGACCCTTTACTACTGTCGAGGATAGAACTATGGTTTCTCTAAACTGCCCTTTGTTACGAATAATTCAACTGCGGAATATTAAAATTGAGGAGTAGGAACTGTATTCAGTGTTCTCTTCGATCGTGAATGGAGTGTTCGAGAGGGTGATCGATGAACTCACGGAAAATAATCCCCGCTGGTGGTCTCGAATGGTGATCGTGACCGCTCCACTTCTCCTTAAGTTATGAATAAATGTACATTTATTATATGCATATAAATAATGCAACCCTTATATGCATAAAAAATCTGTGGGATGAACTCATAACGTGCCCGCGAAGCCTTTCGAAGATTGATGCATTCGTGGGTGCTCGTAAAAACGCTCGAAGGCGAATGTACTCATGCGTATTACGCGTGGGAAAGTGAGGGAAAACACATGAAATGGACGGATTCCACGCCAACAATGATTCATCGCGAAATCTACGAGAAACATTTTACAGTGCGTTGTTGCAAAGTATAACTCTAGCCAGAGAAATTAGTCAAATTCGTCTCTTTAAAGCATTTAATATATTTATTATATAACTTCAAATACACTGTAAAAATTAAATTGCAATTATTTATTCTAGCCAAATACATAAAGCTAAACCATCACATAAAGTGTCAATGTAAATTTTGCATGGGCTAAGCCATTTGTTTTTCAAAGAACTGCGGTCCTGACCGAACCAGCGGTGTCCGTTCCGTCGGCCAAGCGATTTATTTACCCGTGTCAACCGCTGGTGGTCGCACGGTTGCGTGAAAGTCATTAACGGAAAAAATCATTGGTCTGTCTGGGAAACGAACCCCGATCCCTCGATTTCGTGCCGTGTGCTCTAACCAATTAAGCTGCCTCATTCCTTTGAGCCATCTTATTCCTTGAAGCCTCCAAGAACTTTACTATCGAAGATGGTGCCTGAGTGCCTAATTGGCTAGAGCATTGGGCGCGAAATTGAGAGGTCTGGGTTTGAATCCCAGTCCAGGTGAATGATTTTTCCGTAATTCATTTCACACAATTGATCCGATCGTCTATGTAGCCATGCTCTTAGGTACTTCCAAGAGCCAAACCGACACCAATAAATAATTTATAATTGCTTAGAGTGAACACAATTGAAAGTGCTTGTGGATTTATCAGTGTTTTAAATATGCACCTATTTCCAGACATATACTTTCGGGAGCTCGTGCTGGCATTACTGTTTTACATAAAGCGTGCTTCATTTTGTCTGACCGGTAACTTTGTAGATTATGTATAGGATGTTGGGAGATTTGCCATGAATTGTCGTATGAGTTGGCCTGAATACGAACCTTTATGTCCTAATTCAGGAAGAACTGTCATGCCTCAAGTAAGTCGAGAGTCTGTCGTCAGAGCCTCGATAAATCCTAATTTTTCATCGGAACAATCTGGATTCTTAAATAGTTTTACGTGAAAATGTTATCTTTGCTGGAAATGGACGATTTCAAGCACAGAGGACTACTATTCTCAATTCTTATATTATTCCTCCCCTAGGGCCGTTTTGCAAGAGCCACTTCACTGCACAGTCTGATGAACGGAAAGACGTGCAGTAAAAATTGTATCGCATTGGGCGGGAAATTGCAAAAATCACTGCGCAAATGCCTAAACGAGAAATAGAGAAGCCCATGCTCTAATTTCTCGCCCACCTTCTAGCACTTTTTTATGTGTTAATCTGGTCAGTTAGTTTAACTTGTAAGACGGTCTTGAATGAAGGCCCCAGAGTATCCGACGTGAGACGTGAGGATACGAATTCGAATCCTGGTACAGTCAAACTTTTTCTCTATATTCCTTCCGGCTCCGTGAGCAACGTCCCCATCAGCTCTGCCTTATCCCTTTCTTCACTTTCCCATTCTTAAAGTTTGTATGAGATTATGTATATACATGCGAACTTTCCCTTCCTCTAACTCTTTTTATTAAACTTTTACACGCATGTAGACATACTAGCTCACATGCGGGTACACCGACTCCCTACACACTTAAATGCTCCCCTCCCACATCACACGCCTTCTCCTCTCGACTGGGGAAAGGTTGGAGACGAGGAGGGGGTGGGAGTTTGGAGAAAACCGAAAATAAAAACCGACTGTAGAAAAACCTGTCCTTGGTGTGATAGTGTCGTAACTTTTTCAAAGTAGGAAGTGCGGGTTATATTTTCTTTCACGCCAAGCCTCTTTGTGACGCCCCTCCACCCCTCAACCTCCCCCACCTCCTTAAGTCTCTGTATCACTTGCCATTTGGGAGAGCGTTTTTGAATGCCGGAAAAGATTCCCTTCGGTTTGTTTTCTCCCGTTTGGATCGAGCCCTCCTTGTTAAAGGAGAGGGGTCACCCGATTATCATCGGTATCGCTCCAGTTGCCTTTACCAAATGCTGATGCCGCCGTTACGAAACATCGTCTCTGGCGGCGAACATCCCTCCCGTTCGATGCCGTGATGTATTCCACTATTACTCAACGGTTTCTTTACCTCTGGCTCGCCCCGACCATATCCATTCCTCCTTATTAGGTCTCCGTCAGACGTTGTAATCTACCGATTTCCATCAATCCGTCGGCCCGACTCTAGGCATCAATGAGTCGAGGGCCTAATAGGTGAAATGAGCCTGTTACTTGAGTAGGGAAAAAGTTAGGATCACAAATGGGTTCAGGGATGTTTCTGACTGCAGAATGAATCGATCATCGTGTATATACTACGTAAAGCTGTGGACAGGTGTGAGTGTGGGACGTTGTGGCAGAATTTAGCTTCTTAATTGAATAGGAGAAGATTGGGGGAATTAAGATAGTTGCTTTAGAGGGATATGTCGGCGGTGCAAAGGCCGTGGCCTACTACGTATCGGACGCTTGCAAAGAGAACATAGGGGAACCTGACCAGAGAGTGAGAGAAAAACAGTTTCGAAACCTGGTATTGGAGGTGGATGCTGAAGACACAATGAGCTGATAAAATGAGAAACGAGGAAGTGGACAAGAGCAGGAGAGCAGAAGACGGTAGGGCCATATGGAGTTCTGTCCGGGAAGAAGGATACGTATTCCTCGATGAAATGTGATTTGGAGCAATTGGTACTTCCTTCTTGGAACAAGATTACATAGAGGTGGAGTAGAAGTCAACACGCGTTGTTTTTAGGGGTGAAAGTTATCAGTGCACTGCTCAGATTGTTTAATTTCATCATTTTTAAGAGCTGGGAAACCACCTGCTGGCATGGAGATGCAGCTTCTCGCTCGTGTACCGAAGATGGACGTCGTTGAGTTTGCCTCAGATTCTGACGGTCATCTTATACGTCCCGAGTACTGTTGTCCTAGGCTGCAAGTGGTAGACAGAAGGTGGGAAACCATCTCCGCCATCCAAGCTTGTCAAAATAACATGTACTACTACTTCTATCGGGAAATAATTACCTAGCAGATTTTTTTTAAAGTGCGTAGGCAGTCAAAAGAAGAGAATTACTTTGCCGAATGCGGGCACTGCAGTGTAAAAACGATATTTTTTCTGAATGTGACAGTCTCAGGCTTTTCTTGGTTGAATTTCTTCATTATGAAGATGGAGAAAACACTGTCGAATCCACAAAAATATATGTATCTAATGTATTCAGGCCGTGGTATCGACTCTGACACTCAGCATGAAAATCATAGTTAAAAGTGATTAAATGTCTGTACTTTTTGTGGAATGTAAACTTTGTGTTGTGTGTTCTTATCATCATCGAGTTGTGTGCCAATAATTTAAATTTTCCATGGAACTTCTCCAATCGCTTCACCTCAATATTTCTACCGTATGTCCCACCAAGTCTCTCCCGATTCTGTTGATTCTATTCCAACCGGCTTGGGCACATCGAGAGGCGCGATGGGTTTATTATGACTTACAGAGAGTGAAGAGAAGTTAAGCAAAGGTCACGCGAGAAAGTCCACGGGATATACGCGTAGTTAAAATAAAATAGGTAGGGGTGTGAAAACGAGGACATATCTGTGCGTAAGGACGGCCATTGAAGAAAGATGGTCGGCGGTACCGGAATCGAACTAATGAATGATTTTTTTTAGGAATGACCGACCGTCGATGAGCGGTAGTAAAGATTCTGATCAATGAGCGTTGGCGCGAGAGAATGAAGGGGGCTCCGCATGGCTATTCCCACGCCCCTTCGAAAACTTGAGTTATTTCCGGGATTCGATGAATAAATTTTTAGACCATGAATCAAGAACGCCATTCGTCATAAAAAAAATAAGACTGGGTGAGGTCACGACACCTGAGGAGAAAGCAAAGCGTCCAAGCGAGGTCCATTAAGTCTCTCCTCCCTTGGTGTGTTTCATCGGAGTGTAAGGGACGATCCACTGTGCGGATGTGGAAAGAAGCGTAATTCGATATTAGCATTGGTGCCTACCTTGCCTATCTGATTAATTCATAACCAGTCAAAGTTTTTGTGCCCACTGGAAATTACATCAGTGTGTATCCATGAGGTTTACGTAATATTCTTCCGGGGTGAATTTCGATTAATTGTATCCGGATATATTGTATGGAGTTTTCTGACGGCTCTTGGATTTTATGGCAAGTTCCATGTTAATGAAAACAACGTTGTATTTCACACTTTTTCAATTCAGCCTACCACCGACCATGGTTTCAGTACATACGTACCGTTACCTTAGCTTGGGTGCGATTGGTGTTTTATATCTAGTTGCAGGAACGACATATATGTATTCTTTAAAGTTATGGAACCCATTAGCCTTGGCAACCACTCAATAAGTGTTGCAGAAACATTCGATAAATTTATTAGTTTTTATTATTATATTAGTTTTATATACATTTATTATTATTATATTAGTTTATTATTATATAAGCTATATTATATTAGTTTTTATAACTTATGGCATGGAGATATGGGTTCCATAAGTAGCCAAGATGGCGGATGCGTAATGAACCGCCTGGAGACTTAATAACTTAATAAAAGCGTTGTGTTGAGAATAGTGGTTAGTTTTTTACTCTTACTAATTATTACGCGCATTAGCAATTATGCATAGGCTAAACTTTGATAAATTTTATCCGGCAGTAGAAGATTTGAGCAAACTTTCGAAGCTATTAACTATTGTTAAATAAGTTATGTAATTAGCAGATGTGTTCCTGCAATCCGAATATTTTTATGATATCCATAGCTTCATGGATCTCATAACTATTGATTCCATAATTAAATGTTCTTGCAATCGGCCATTATTCGAGTAAAGCTTTCTATTCTTTAGGTATAACATGTTTAACAATGGATACGTGGTGTCTTTGAGAATAGGTGATTAATAATGATATTGGTACATATGTACTGTAACCATGGTTGGGGGTTAGTTGAATCTATAAGGTGTGGAATATAATGTTGTTTTTACTTAACGTTTGACGTGAAAGTGTTCCACCTAGTGACGCCACAGACTATTATTGACTCCATGTTAATGGCCAGTGGTTTCATCCGTGAATTATGAGGGAGAAGTTTTTATCAATTATCCTGGTAAAATTGACGATATGGAGCCGTCAAACAGTTGCGATATGTCAGAGATATTCTAAAGAGGGTCTGAGTTGTCTCGGCTACTAACGTGAAGGTATGAGTTGTACGCCAGTAACCTCAAAATTCGTACTTTCACGTATGAAGTCATTGCATGAGCGACCGAAGGAGTAACGGGCGGAGAGAGTGAGTGAGTGCAAGGCCAACGCTCCATGCTTCCGTTTAAGAAATGTATTTGAGAGGAAGAGGCCATCCCATTGGATTAATGAGCGAGACAGGAACCTTGAAACCTCCCGTGAAACTACTCCGTTTAAGCGCGTTCTCCATCCCAGTGCACGCAGCGTATCGAGGAGGCGAGTTGATCCCTTTCTGTAAGTTTCTATGAATCTGATGAAATTCCCTCCTGATTGACGGTATCTCTCCTCTCATTCAGGCTCCAATGTCTCCACCCATTCTCCCTTAAGAATCTTTTCACTTTCGGAGAAGGGGAGCGAGGTGGATTGGTGACTAGAGTTCGGATTCTCCTCCTGTGAGTCCAGGTTCGATTGAAGTCTGTGGTGGATATTTTTCTGAGACATTTTACCATGGTTTGAGCGTAATTCGGCGGTTTATTCGAGTAAAGCTCTCTACTCTTTAGATAACTCTTGTTTAACAGTAATGGATTCCTTGGTGCCTTTGAGGATAGGTGAGTGCCGAAGCCGAGGTTTTCCGCAATCTATCTTCCATTTCCCTTATCCCCAAAATAAACTTCAGCTCCAACGTACTCGGCGCATGATGATGGCGATGACGACAAATGATGGCGCACAGGACCCTGTTTATGATTCGCCCCTCTCAATCAGTACTTCTGCGTGTAGAGAATCCTGCATATACCGCATCACTGGCCAACAAGCTCCAAACGATGACGCGTTAGGTTTCACATGTTCGTAATAAGGTCGCCTATCCAGTTGTAATCACCTATATTTGTGCTCATTTTCTTGGGCTATTTCCAATCTCTGAACTTAGAAAAATTTCGTAACTTTATTGGAATTAACTGATAAGGCATTGGTACATTCAGGAAATAACACTACCCATCCAGCTATAGTCGCGTCCAAATATGCGCTTATATTTACCTCTCCTTTACCTCTTGTGTATCGAGTTTTCTTTGCACGCCTCGGTTACTTCGAGATTTTTTAAAAATCTGTTAGTTCATCGACGACAACTAATAATCCGATGGTGTTGCTATCTTAAGTTACCTTCTCCAAATTTTACGTTCCACAATCGTCTTTTAATTAACGTGGCATTCTCGATCTCCACTACTTTCGTCGGAAGGCTCAAAAAAAGGCTTCCGCCGACGACCCCAGTTAATCTTCCCGCTCTCGTCTCCTCATCCGGGGGTGGCTCATACTTTATATTGTCCTTAGCGAGTCGGGACGAGACGAAAGTGGAAAGCGGCGTCGACGCGGGAAGTCGCCGACTCGGGCGACACACAGCCGACAAAGCGTGACTCCCCCCCCCTTCCCTGCGTCCTAGTCGCTCCCGCCGAAGAGGGAGCGACTAGGACGCAGGCACTTGGATACATCCTCCCGTTCGACGAGAGCGAGAGTTGAAATTCCTGCTTCGTGGGAAGCGCACGGCTTTTATTCCGAGTCCCATCACGCGTCGCATCGATCGGGGAAATCGGACTTAATGGCGGGTCCGGAGTCAACACGGCTTCGAGAAAACGTTGATTTTCTCTGACTTCCGCGGATTGGGAATGTTTTCATTTGCTCGTTCGTCTCGCGACATGTGTCTGTTGTACACACTATAGCATTCTTCTACCATTGTCGGAGCGCAGAGCGGACACGAATATGCGAGGATGAGACCGCTGATATCGCCGCAAAAAGAAGACGCACGTAGTTGTGAATCTGCCAAACTCTTAACTTTCCTGAAGAGCAAGAAATCACTTTCGCTGGCTGGCTAAAATCAAGTTTTTCTCTATTTATAAGCTATTTTCTTGCAGTATTATGCCGACAATTTCTTTATTGGTTGAAAATGTCTCTAGAGTTTAATTCCGATTAAATATCCAAATTATTTAGCGGTTTATGCTGATTTGCAACTTAACGTTTTTGTGAAGATAGGCTGTTCTTCTAGAAACTCTTACGACATAATAAAAACCTTGGTGCTACTCTGCAACGGAGAAAAAATTACATTCAGAGCAAGAAATAGATTTTATTTTATCTGCTTGACATTTATGTTTTTCTATCATCGTTTTTGAGTCACTATCTTGAATATGAGCGTCATTCTCTCATGAGTGATCCATTTTATTTTTTATCCTCTGCAGCTCATTAAAACTCGTTTACTCACTTTTTTGCGTGTTTGCAAAGAAGTAACTAACGAAATGAATGTTCTGCTAGTTCAGCTAGTAGCGAGTTCAGAGGAATTTTCAGGTTTTTATTGATAACCATTCCCCCTATCTGAGAATGCAAGACTCAATTTTTTTATAAGACTCAATTTTTTTCTCGGGTTTTATAACCCGAGTCATAATATCCTAAAATTATCAGAGTTTATTTTGAAATGGGATAATTGTCTATACTCTCATCGTCTCTCTGAATTTTATACTTTTTATCCATCAATAACTACTGCGTTGTGACCGTCAGTAACGAATAAAGCGATGCATCAAAATTTTCCCGTCGGT
This sequence comes from Ceriagrion tenellum, assembly GCA_963169105.1. NCBI lineage: Eukaryota > Metazoa > Arthropoda > Insecta > Odonata > Coenagrionidae > Ceriagrion > Ceriagrion tenellum. The sequence goes on along the minus strand of OY720632.1, from coordinate 128,407,489 downwards.
ACCGCCGTGCGATGATGAGGGTTAGGGCCTCAGGGTATTATGTTGGTAATCGAAGGGATTGAGAATCATTCTGGAAAAAAACGGAGGTAGTACTTACATAGGCTATTAGAAAGATAATTGCTTCAGAAAGAGAGGCGTTCATTAGTAGAAGAGAGCTAATGACAGGAGCTTTGAATAAAGGAGTTGAGAAAAGGTTTGTGATGAGCTTTATACGGAGCGTGGCGCTCGGTGGTAGCGAAACTTGGGCCGTGGTAAGTGCTGACGGGATGAGATCGGAGGTGTTCGAGATATGGGTGTGCAGTAGGATGGGGAAAGTGCGATGGACGCGAAGGAAGACGAGCAATAAAGTTTTGGAAATGGTGGGGCTGGAGAGAAATATGCGAGGAAATTAAGGGGAAGAGAAAACTGGATTTTGCTGAGGGCCGTTTAGGAAGCGAATTGTTGAGGAAGAGGTGAGATAGGTATTTTGGCTATGAAGAGAGGTAAAAATTATGATGAACTGTCGAGAGACAGAGAGATCATGAGAGGAAGTAGAGCAGCTCTAGCAAGGGCAATAGGTGATCAGCAATGATCCGTCGAAAATCTATCCTTACCTGTAGATATCCAAATAAAATTTGAATAGTAGTTGAATCGCGGGACTTTTTTCGCCCATTCGCGTAAGTTTTTTTCCCAAATGCGATGGTAACACAACCTTTGGCTTGAGCAAGGCTCTGTGCCAACCGTGATAGCGCTTGCGCTGATCTGCCCATTGCTAAGTTATTTGTAAGTAGACCGAAATTCCAGATCCCCTCCGGTTAGGATAGGTGGGTAGATAGGCAATAGAAAGGCTATTACAACAATTAAGGAAGGTTGGAGAACCCGGCGTCGAAATTAGCCTAAAAGCGTCAAGGTGTTCGTACTTATACGTTCCATTCGACGGGCGGGATTTTCATTTTATCATCACCGATTTAATGTCACCCATGTTCATGATTTAGCACCTTGTGGTACTATTCATCATTCGTATTAATGGTAGTAATCAGTTGTATCTTAAATTGTGAACTGCATGTTAGCATTTTCGTCTACGTAGCACTCTCCTAGTTTCTGATCTGACCACGCATTGCAAACCTTAATGCTATTGGCCTGCGCCTGGCATCCGGACGAGCGTGCGCGGTTGTTTTTTCATCTGGGATGAGTGCTGCATACTTGGTGTGGAATTACCCCGTGCCACGCACCCTAGTGGTAGCTTGCATGGTATTTCGTAGATGTAGGTGTTAATGTAACGATCGGGACTCCTTGGAAAATATCTCCGCCAGTGTCGTGACTCGATTCCGGACCATTCGGGCTTGGAAGCTAGTTCTTAAGTCATCGTACCAAATTGATCCCTTTGTTCTCCGCGTAGGTGACAACCGCTCGCGCTGGTCAGAACTTGATTCAAGAAGTGATGAGTCTATAACTGAATTCAAACGGGCGACTCGGACGGTGTAGGTCGGCGGATGTAGCCGCGATTAGCCAGATCAACCCGGAAGACGCGGGAAAATGCTGCCCCGCCGATGTATCATGATTGTTTCAAATGTGCAGCGCAGTATATCCATCCTTGTTATTATTTCATGCCACAGTAGGTGAGCAGGTGATGTAGATTAATTGCCAATGAAATTTTAATGAGAAAAGGAGGAGTTGGTTTCGTTCCGAGAAAATCAGATGAATAACAAGGAATGCCGCTAAAACCATGGGAAATATTTGAGCCTGAGAATAATCGTGAGATTCCCCTAAGAATTTGGAAAAGAAAAAACTTTTCTTAAAGCCATCCATTCTCATATGGATAATTGTGAAGATGTTTTTTCCTAGCCATATGTGGAGATAATGTCTCTTTTTCTTTTCACCATATCGTGATTGCGATAAAAAAATCTAATCGCCAAAATCGCATCGAGTCTTCTTTCCCTTCCGATTTTTTATGCCTCGGTGATATTGATGTGACGTTATCTTGTGCTGGTAAAGTGCTGGCGTTTGTAAGACTTTCTTCTTTAGTCACTTCTGGGCCGGGGGTGTAAAGTCACTGAGAAAAAGGCAAGAGTTTAAGATTAGCGTCCAGGCTCCCAAAATTTCTGCACGAAGAGAAAATGTGAACCCGTGTGAGTAGTTTGTGTGATAACCAAGAGTCTCATGTTTCTCTTTTATAGATTTCATCGAAGTTAGGGGGACTAATATGGGTGACGCATTTCAATGGTTAAATGCCAGCTGATTCAAAAGTTGCGATGTTAAATGCCGTCTTCAAACATCCTCAGCTCTTGGTGTGTCTTAGAATAAAAACATCCTTCCTCTTATTACATCGTTCCGTCAATGATAACCGGATAGGCTTGCGCCCAGTGAAGTAGAATTTCTTTAGTACTCTTGTGTCATGGTGATAAGGGTCCCTGAAAAATGTCAACATTTTTTATGAAGGCATGGAATGGAAAGTTGACGCTATGGAAAGAGCTGAGAAAAATCTAAATTTTTGGCCTCTTAATACCAGCGCCGAGTTTCTCTCCACCCATCCTCCTCCATTCTCTGTTTACCCCTAACAAACTTCTTCACTAACCTGCTCTCAACATATGACCACAGTTATCTGTCGCGTCCTCTCTGAAATATGCACTCTGAACTCGTGCAAAATTCACTGCAAACCGACCTTTTGCATTCGACATTCTATGACTCAATCATTTGATTACTTAACAGTTTGTACGTGTCAATCAACGCGCCGGAATGTAGATAAATGCATGCTTTTAACTTCATTTTCTCTCCAGTAATATGCAATGGATACAGCTGAACCATCAGTCATGCTCAATGCTTTTATCCCCATAACCTGTTCTCGTGCCTCTCTAGAGGCATAAATAGCTATTGCTAATTACGTGTAAAGTTGGGTATTCATGTTTTTTCTTGATCAGCATTACTTGTTTATTTATAATGCATAATTTTCATTGTTTTGGACACAAAAAACTCAGACGGAGGTAGTTGACCCATCCCGCCCTCTATAAATGGTCCCTCCGTTTATAAATTTTCTGTCACATAATGCGCCGGCTTCATTGTTCTCAACGTGCTTCTCTGAAGCGATGGATGAGGCAATCGGCGCGAGATCTGCATAGCGAGGGATGAAAGGAAGCCAAAATAAGAGACGAGGATAAAGCCATCAACATAATCACACTGACTACTGTGACTCCCGGGCCGGTCTTTGACTGAGTAGGTTACGATTCCGTCACGGATTGTTTTGAAAGACGCCGCCCGCGAAGCGAGTGCAAAATGTTACGCGACGATGAATCCCTGGGTCGTCACTAAGTGTAGTGCACGGGGGTGTCATTCTATTAGGAGTCGTCGGAACGCCAGGCGAGAAAGCCAGAGACGGGGGAGGGGATGGGCGAGTGCCATTTTCAACTTCAACTCCAACGCAAATTTTCTTGAGGCCTTGCTCAATCCCTCGCGAGTTATGCAATTTTAATAGTTCGGCCGAGCTGTGGGGTGAGTTTCCGCAGAGTCATCCTAAACTCCCCGCAAATCCCTTACGGATTTGATTTAGACAGCGGCCGCTAAGGGGAATAGCAGAACTCTGGTGATTGAGTCCGTTGGTTCAGTTCCCGACCAGCTGTTCAAATCGGAAGGGTTGACATATTCGCAATGAATTTGGTTCCTTGGACGTCGTTGGACCATTATCATGCCAGGTGCTCTTCCACAGCCCTTCTTTTCTTCTTTATAGACGTCAAATTCCTGGATGGAGGGATTTGCCTTTAACTACGACTTTTTCATTTCGGTGAACGAGTCCTTTTGCTGGAAAATTTCGCTTCGTCTGCTGTCCTTGACAGCGAAACCCTGGCCTCTTGTTTGAGATCACCTCCTTTTCTTAATATTTGCTATGCCGTTTCAGTCGCTTATGCCCAAATACCAACATCTCTACCCTTAAATTACCCCGTCATCCCAATGTTGAGGGATGACCTCACCTGTCCAAATCCAATCCATGCTATCAATACAATTTCCATTATTTTTTCCTCTGTTTATTTCTTTTAACTTTTCTCTATGGTTTTTTCTCTAATTATTAGGTTTATTTGGTCAGGGATTATCGTGTCTTTTTTGTTTTTGCGAAGGAAGCTGTTGCCCTTTTATCCGTCGTCCATTGAAGTCGTGTGTGTTTGTTCTTCACGTTTTGTCCTTCAACGTTTTATTTGCCATTTATCACTAAAACGTTAAAATAGGAATGGATGTGTAAAGTGTGCATTTCATTATCAACACCTATTCGTTCAGCAATTTTTTTTTCAGAAAAGATGGCCTTTTCATTCCAATGTACATGCTAACATTATATTTCGAGTTGTTCCGGTTTCATTGGCGTGTTTATCTTCTTCATTCATATCTGCAGACTTCCGCAATTTCGCCAAGTTTTTTGACCCCCATTCTCAGATGGTGCGAAAGCAAGTTAACGAAGAGTTCTAGTCTCCCAAACAAGAAGAAGTTGATGAAGTTGTCAAATTATATAGAATTACGAATAACCCCCTAAGCAACCTCCAGGATGTATATTATTGGGCGATTCCACGCCAGGCATGCAATTCTCGTCCCAATTCAAGGTAAATTTTTGCTCTCTGCCGTGGCGGCGAAGCGAAGACGAAAAACAGCTTTGTTTGTCTCTACTTGTGGGTATTATAGGAATAACTTACCTGCAACTATTGTTCAAATTATTTTTGGGCAAGTATTTAGAGTAAATCATAGTAGTTGAATTAATGGTACCGTAGCTACTCTCTAATGTCTTCCAATCAATGACAAAGATCGGTTGCTATTCTGAGTTGTTAAGATTGTCAAAAAGTACCAAAGTTAATTCACTGTCGGAATTTGTCGGAAGGGCTGACTGGAATTAATATTCGTAATTCCGATACATCCTAGGAATTAAAACTTTTTTCCTCTTCCTCTCTCGTCTGTTCCCTGCATACAAGTCATTTGAATTTGATTATCACATTGCAATGAGGTTTGGCCATGTGGTCCAATTCCGGAAAAATGTTTTTATTTCAGAAAAAACCAAATCACTACATCGTATTAATAAGTTGGCATGTTGATATTAAATATAGTCAAACTGGATGCACGGTATAATTATTAAATGTTGCTGATGGCATAGTTTTAATGTTTCATAAAAGTACATTTTAAATAGCTATGAAAAAACACACATTCTCCTTGAATAGCACAAATGAATTGACTTCTCTTCATTCCATCTATATAGATGGACTAAAACCCACGCCGCGCCGTCGGTGGCGTCCGAAAAAACCACAATTGAAATACTTTTCATAATGGCTGCGTGTTTTCTGCTAGGTCTTTAGTTTTTCTCGTGATCTATTAAGTTGGACGCGGTATGTTTTTTAAGCCAATGAAAGCAGCAGTCATGTTTCTGAAGATTCGTCGCTGCTAATAGCGAGAAAGCTTTTTAGGGGTTCGTGAGTCGATGGTTCGGGGAGGTGCCCTCGGCCGTCAAACTTGTACGACTTCGTGGTGACCGTACTTCGATTCTGATCGATTCAACCCTCTCCCACCCCCATCTGCTTTCGGCATCTCTATCCCACGGAACACTCCAAAAGAGATGCTTCGCACCATTTCATTTCCTTCCCCATCTTCCGCTATTTCCGCATCCTACTGGGCCTTATTTCTCTCCCTTCTCACTTAACATATTCTTCCTCTTGTATTTCCATCCCTTTCCCTTTCTGTGTCCTCTCCCTCACTCCCCCTTCCATTCGCTCTCACTCTCTTTCCATCCCTCCCACCGATCCACCCCCTGCTCCTTCCCCCTCTGTCTCCCCCCCTTGGGGTGTCCCACATTCCACTCCCTTCCCTCCACGTCTCGCTCTCAACTTCGCTCTCGGAGCCGCAGCCGAGTGGGTCGGCGGGCAACATCAGACCACCCCACGGGTCCTCCCTCCCTCTCCGTCGGCCGACCAACTAACCTCCCCTCGGCGGAGCCCCCACGCTGCCTCCCACCCCTCAACTCCCCGTCCTCCGTCTCCTCCCTCACGGCCCTACCTGCGTCCAACCCCCCCCCCCCCCCCCCGCCTCCCCGTTGAGCACGGGAGAGTTTCGACAGGTGGCCGGGAGGTTTCGTTCTCTCTCTCTCCCCCCTCCTACATCCATCTTTCTCTTTTCCTCCCTCTTTCTCTTCTCCTCCTCTACTGTTGCTGGTGGAGGGAGAGGGAGAGAGTAGTAGGGGAGGTGGACCGGAGGTGGATTGTCCTTTCGGGGGTAGTCTTTAAAAAAATAAAAACTTCCCGAGAGGTGGTAAGATCCGGGTTTTCGGAAGTGTAACGAGGCGCCCCTCGAGACGGATGTTCAGGGTTCATAATCAGTCGGAATACAGTCCAACCGCGTTAACTAGGAATGCCTCGAGATTTGAAAAACCGAGTTGGGGACGCATTTCGAGTAATGCTAAATGTCTTTCTTTAATCGAATTACTTAAATAATCATATGTGTTGAGGAAATTAGTTCTATGAGTGTTATTGAAAATTAAGTTGTCACGAGCCCACCAACCTCTCAATTCTCTGGTCCTTAATTAAGCGTCATATTTAACTATTCTTATTATTTGAAGTCGTTGAATCGATTCAATACTCAAGTCAGGGTAATACATTCTCTAGAAAAAATGTATTCATCTTCACAGCTTTTACTAATTGCAACCAGCTTGCATGCTTTGACTACAATGCACTACTCGGCCCTGGAATTTTAATACTATCCTGAAGGAACTCGAAACTACAACCATAGGGTCGGCTGACGAGTACGATTCCCCAGCACTACAGAAGTCTTATTGTTTCCTGAAGCCCCCATTGATTCCCATGATTTTGCTTGGAAATATTTTCTTATTTACTATTACTTGGCCCCTTTACGAATATTTCCGAAGATTGGACACAGTGGGTTTCTTGTGCTTAAACCCCACAAAGTATGGTTTCCCATCTAAATTGTTAGAGTGGTTTTAGAGACAAATATTTACATTCAATTATTGTTCTTATAGGTGCATAGTTTAAAATGATGAGTGGAATTTATCTAGAGTATTGGTCCAATATCCTCAATGACTACGATTCAGTGGTGTTAGTGTAGTTGGATGCTTCAACTCCCATGGATGTATCGTACTGTCTAGCCTCAGGTATTGAACTTAAGGCATACACAACAGCCATGTCCGAGGTGGGATTCGAACCCGAGTCATAGGAGTTCCCGGGCTGGCGCGTCACATAACCTTGCCTCCATCGCCAGCAGTAATTTTGACCGAGAGAAAATGTTCTTAGGAAGTAAGTAAACTGTAAATATTACCGTCATTCGAATTCAAATTTCTTTCTTAATATAAAAAATACTTTCTTTCTTACTATTACTTAATACTCTATTTCTTTCTTAATATAATACTACTTTTGATAACTCTAATACTTGAATTCCGGGTCACAGAAATTCAAACGACGCTCATCGTTGAACGAATGCGTATCTGTAGCCCACGGTGCAAGTTTAATGCCTAAAGTTCCGCGTGTGTCGACTTTTTTTGGTCACATACGTATGGACCCAGTTGAGTTGCGAACCGCGACTGCATTCGTACATCGTTGTAGTAAATTAATTAGTAATCCATGTCTCTCCATTAATGTCGGAGTTATTTCGATTTCTATTGGATTTTTTGCACGTTTCCGAGGACAGTTTGATTGCGATGAAGTGTCCTTGCTGCATTTTCCCGCTCTGGAGCATTGTGGAGTACTTGGTTACCACTTCTTCCAGCCAGATTCCGTTCCGGATTACATTTATACGGCGCCTCATTCACTCGGTCGACGATGTGTGAATTACGGATAACGATTCTCACTAAGGGCTGCTAAACGATCCCTATGGAGCCTTCCATTCACAACAGACTGCCCACCCGTGCCAAGTTTCTCTCTCTCTCTTTATTCTCTCATCTGTTCGTGGACGGCTCTGAGCATATTGGCTCTCCATCTCATCAGGCGTTCATTTGCCTCCTTTGAATTCAAAAACATCAAATAATTTGGTAAAATTTCCATTAGTTAATTGTGTCTATAACATGAAAAAATAACGTCTTCCTGTCAGTTGAAGAAACGACTCATATATATCCGAATTATCCGTGAAATCTGTACAAGTCTTGTACACTCGTTCAACATGCGTTTCAGAAATATTTGTTTAATTTATTAGTGTCATAAATATAGAAATCTCTTGATTATCCGTGCTAAGGAATGCAAGAAGATGCGCGGATTATCGAGGTACACGAATGAGCGACAAACACGGAAAATGTGGCGATGATGCAAATGGACTACGCTAACTGATTTATTTAAGCAGTTTACGTAAGAAGGAATCAAATAAAAGTAAAAAATGAGAGCTTTTTAATGTTTTCAAGGGCTTCGAAGTTTCGGAGCACTAATTTTGTCTTTACGTTTGGAATGTCAAAACTTTGAAGTGTAGGGAGGAGAGAGTTGCAGGTAATACGCTTATCTGGTAATCCATACACAGATAATCGAAAGTTCTCTGAAATCCCATAATTAATTTTTGTGATAAACTGGAGTTAAAAACTTATTCCACAAGTAACCACAATCGTGGATAAGCAATGAATTGCTTTGAGGCTATGTTACTTAATAAAAGTATATTTAAATTTAATTTATAAATATCTAAATATATAAATCTGAAATTTACGTATATAATAAGCTCGATTTAGCGGAAGGAGAGTAGACCAAGAATGCGAAGCAATGGCTGTAAAGAGGCAAGTTATGGAAGCGGTAGTTCCTGCCGCATGTATTAAGAAAAAGGTCCGTAAATTAATTTATCTCATAGCTTACGATCCCATGGCTAAATGTTTGCACAATTGGTCATTTTTGTCTGCATAGTATCCCTATAAAAGGATAATTTATTCGCTGTGAAATGTCTGGTCGTTCATTGTTACGACGGACAACTAATGGCTTTTCTGACATTGAGAGCAGTACGGTATGTTGACGAAGGGATGACTTATTTTGGGAATAGGAGAAGGGTGGAGAGAGAAGCCAGGCATCAGCTTACTCTTGACCGAAGACACCAGTGGGTCTTAAGTTTAACGTCTTACGTGACGGTCAAAGTTATGAAAAAAAGTTTTACTTCTGGAGTACTCTACATATGGCACCAAAATTGGGATCAGAATTTAATTGGGAAACATCCGCCCTGGTTGAAAATCGATACTAAGCCCTCAGCTCACCAGCCACCAATTCTCTATATCGATTAAATAGCTTAATATTTTCTTTCATTATGGTTCAAAATACAATTGGCTTCTCCATTTGATGCGGGTAAATATGGCGCGTGGGTATAATTCTCCAATATGTTGAATCTTATGTTAACAAGCCATTCCTTCATCATCACTCAGTAAACATCCTTTTTTAATCGCCTTTTCTCGCGTCGTATTTTTTAAAAATCAGATTCAGTATGCAGTATTTGTAACTGTGAACGGGCCGTCGAGCGCTTCTCAATAATGGTGATTAACGATGAAAACCACCTTGCGCTCACTCCACGCATGCATGAACTCGTATTTAAAACCTCACCGTGATGAATTTCATTTTCATGCTGGCCTCGAGTTTCCTAATCCGTAGCATTTAAGCTGGAAGTAGCGTTGCGCCTGGGCTACTGTTTCTAAGGACATCGATGTAATTATTTTCGTTGTGTAAGTGAGCTTATTGTAAAACTTCCTTTCGATTTCAAGGATTCGCTCTTATTTATATTTTAATGGATCCGAAATCGCGATGCAACCGCCTGATGCATCCCGTATGCAGATTATGTGAGATGAATGGGTGAGTTTGTTGGAAAAAGGATTGTGCCAATAAAGCCTATGTCACGGGGATGTTGATGGAATATGGATTGTTTTGCTTTTTTCTTACTATCGCCTAAGGTCTCCCAGTAAATTCCCCTATACCATTAGCTACGTGATGACGAAGACAGTTGTGAAACTCTACATTTTATGCATTTCGATTGAGTCCCGGGGAATGGATATGGCGGCAGAAAGCGAAAGCTTTTGAGTGCAGAATGTTGAAAGGATCTTTTGTATGCCACTCTCCTTCTCGGCTATTATTTCAGTTGTTTCACCGCACTTGGAAACGGAGGGAAAAAGTAAGAGGACCACTCGATGGGACAGATTTTCCATGATAACGAATATTTCCATTTGCTGGTGCCAACGACCAGGCGGTTTACGTGCAATATCCCCGTTTTTCAACATATAATGATGACTGGTCTGGGCAGAAAATGGATAATTACGCGTTTTAGTTAGCAAGTCACGCATTTCACGCGCACAAACACGAGCCATTTTAATTCACTTGAATATTTACCGAGTCAAGAATTATTGTGATTTCAATCTCTTTTCAATATCCTTAGATTGAAGTTAACCTTATGATCTATTCAGATTTTAAGAACAGAAAATACAAACAAGAGATTTTACACACCGTTAGAATATTTTACGAATTACATTATTATCCCTCTTTGAAGATGACTGTTTCAGAATCGGTCTGATGCAATTCCTTACCATCGAGAAACGTTGGTGTGTGATGCTTATTTTCTCAATGAGTCAGTATCACTATATTACTCTCTTATTATAGGCCCATTTCGTTGATTAACTTTGTCTTTGTTTTACTGTTGGTATTGTTCAGTTGTGACCACTCAACTGTATAAAGTATCGAAATTGCGTTGTCAATAGGTTCCTCTCCTCCATGGCTTTTTCATTGCAGTGACCTCAAATCAAGGTAATAATTCTTTATTTTCGGTAGAAGCAATCTGTGAAGTAGTAGGTCGTTGCAGTCTTTGAGCGTGGCCTCTGAACTTGTTTTTTCTTCTTCATCTTTGTATTTCTTAATTCTATTATGGGTGGCAGCCATTGGCCCATATTAAACGGCAGCCGATGTATTGGTGCCAAATTGTACCAGTTCAAGAACCTCAACATTGGCTAAAATGTTATATTTAATTTCTTCTCGTTATTTCTTATATTTCACTCCTCCAATTGGGATAGAAAGCCCACCTGCCGAGACGAACGAACGCCCTGTTTGATATTTACGTACCGGCACCCTTGAAAATGGATCAGCGAATGTAGTTTCAAGATCCGATCGTAACCTTTGAAAAAGCGTAAAGTCTATTCGTACATATTTCTCGTCGGATTCGAAAGTTGGCGAGCGCGTGTGGTAAGTGCAGCAAGCGGCTATTTTTCTGCGGAATAGAGAGACTGCGGTGGTCGGAGCAATGTTGCAGCGGTCGGGGCCCGGCAGGACCTAATTACGCCACCGGAGGAGGGAGTCTTAAGGAGAGTCAGCTGCTGGAGGGATTCGCTCGCTCACCTGTGCCCACCGTCTCCGCAGAAATTGCTCGCTCCTCGTCCCGCCCCAACCGGTGATACATCGGCTATGACAATTGCCGGTGAATGTCGACATGTTTTGATGGGCGCGACGTGGGGGTGAATGTTTTGACGTACGATCGTAATGAGCCTCCGTGAACCCCATCCCCTCCCCCCTCAACATTCACGTTCGCTTCTTTCGTTACGCTTGGAATATCATTCCTCGGACACATATTTAGCTTTAACGTGAGCTTTCGACGGCCCAGATTAATTTTATTACCTCTTTAGCGATATTCGGTGATATAGCTCCGCAGTAATGAAATGAAAACACACACTCAGCTTGACCATGAGTTATAATTTTAAAAGTTGTGGTAGCGAAACAATATGCACTTTCTCTTCGTCAAAAATTAAGCTTAATTTGGAATCACATTCGTACATTATATAGGTATGTCCTTATATATATACTCTTGACTCCAGCTCTGAGTGGCTGGCACGTCGTCCAAATTACTGAGTCATTGAAATATTAAACTGGCTGAGAGGTCTTGGAGAAGGCAGAGTAATGGATGGGATTTGTGGTTAGCGTGGGAGGGGTTGGAACAAAAAATAAAAGATTTTGTACGACATAAGATAAGAGAGAGGGTACTAATGACTCAAGAGAGACTTATGGCTTGCTAATAGATCTTTGTGTGGAAAAAATTGCTTCAATTTGGCCGCGAAAAGTGAAATTAATATCGAAACTGCTCAAAGAACCTAGCGACCAGTTTGTGGGAAACTTAATATATCGAATGATGGTTAACATTTTAAATTTAAAATGAAAGAAAATAAACTGCTGCACTAACATCGATACGCCTTCCGCTCGGGCTGGATAGTTGTCTCCGGAGGACTGGGTGCGGGAAGTCGATATATTTTCTCTCGTGGAGGGCGTGGTGAGATGTCATTTGGGTGGGACCTTGCCCTACCGCCAAGGGTCGAACCTCAGTCCTCGAGGGCTAGAGAAGTCCGTATCTATCCACCAGACTTGTGGTATCGGACCACCGGCGGCGTGGACGTAATGAATGTGATGAAACTCCCATTTGTTTCGCTGAGCACCCGCTAATAAATGAGCTCCTTTCCCGTCTGCCCTATACCGGATAGTAACGCAATAGCTCTTCCAATCGTGCTCGTTTTTTTTCGACGAATTGCGCTCGCGGTGCTTCACGATCAGCATGACTATTGGCTCATCTTGAAAGTAATGTGCGAGCAGTTCGGAGCGATCACTTTCAGTCGAAGATGCTGAGACCTAAGAGCCTGATGATCTTCTGATCATCAAGCTCATCATTATGATCGTCTTTTTTACTTTCCTTTCTTAAAACAGTCTTTGCACGACAAAGTTTCGGCACGAATTTCTTTGGATTTGTATTCTTTCAGTTCCCGTCTTAAAATTCCATCAGCTCTTTTCATTCCCTCATCACGATGATGAGTTGGCAAGGAATAATGTTATTCTCAGCAATACTTGGCGTGCTGTGCCCAAATATTTTAGCGTTGTTGAACAAACTCGGTGGAACGTTTTTTGTATATTTTGCGGTTTCATCGGCTACTGTTGTGGGTTTTAAAGGCATTCCTTGTGAAAGGAAAGCTTGCGAAATATAACCTATGAAAAACTGAGCATATCTCTGGGGTTGCTATTTCTCGTCTTTATGTCTGAACGTTATTTTTAATGAGGGGAAAATACATAAAATGTTTGCAATGGAGGGAAATAGAAATTATTATGCCAAATAGTTGAAGTCTAGAAATGGCGAAGCGTATTGAAAACTCAATGTCGGGATCGGCAGTGAAACGTATCATTTTTGATATAATTAGTTTAGCCATTCTCATTGGAGTAAATTAAAACACTACCATTGTGATGTTTTAAAATACTGTTCATTCTGAGTATTTTCTCTTTGAGCCCCTTAAACACATTTCGGCAAGACAGTCTCCATGTAGCATTTCTCACTCACTAGTTGTGACGCACGGATGGAACTGTTAAAATATCCCTGCAATACAATGGAAGAGAAACCAAAGAGAAGAGATTGCTGCGGGGTTGGCATTCTTCGCAAACGTGCGAGTTTCCTCAGGGATCGGAGAAAATGTCAGAACGCAACCCTTAATTCTCATTATAGAGATTACGTTGGGCATTTCCTCTGTAATTTGAAGCATTTTCTCGTCATAGTTCATCAATACCGATAAGTTAACCTTCGTAGCTACTTTGCTCTATCTCTTCCGTCTATTGTAATACCACCTCGAAACAGACTTTAATGTATGAAGTTCCACTCAGAATTCATAATTGAAATTAAACAGTTGTATTTTTCTGCGACGTTTGTCTGTAGAAGAGCACCAGTGATTTGATTTCTGTATTGAATCTCCCTTTAATATCCATCTGCAAACATTTTCGAACCTGGGGCTTTCTGAAAATGTTTTTCTTTCACTTTACTTTTGTAACATCGTGCTATGTTTGATTGTAATAGATGGGATTTCTTTTGATGGTCTTCTTTTTCCGTCAGTCAGCCTTTTCAGAACTAAGCGATAACCCGTGGTTCGTTATGGTGTGCGTTGACGTCAGGGTACGAAGTGTTGTAGGGAAAGTATAGTGTGCGATGACCATGTATTTATACCGTGTTTGATCGGTGATTCACTCAAGTTGTACGTGTTAAATTGATTTTACTTTGGACGGAAAGAGATATATCTGTTCGTCAGATCGCGTGTCTTAATATGATACCTTTCACGATGCTAATGGAGCGAGCACGAGGTGCCCGATGTAATTTCGTTATTTCCCATTGTATGGACCCGATTGGGAAAGGTTTTATGGATAATTTATTCTATGGTTTTCTATCTTCTAGCGCCTTTTTCCTCACCTCATTCGTCTCCATCTGTTCTCATGGAGTCCAGCATGCCCACCCTTTTCTTTCCTCTTCCACGTTTTCCTAATACTCGACTCCTTATGATGGTCTTCAAAATCCCCTCACCACCGATCACCTGTTTCAAGCACATTATCTCCTCCTAATTTACTTCAGGGACTTGTTTTCCTCCCTTTACCACGCCAAACACTTATTATTTTATGTAAATCGAACTGTAATCATTCTTTTCCTCATTCACTTCTCTAAGCATCCACTCTTTTAATTGAAAAATAATTCTTACAGGACCCTGAGAGAATTTTCACCCTCTACTCTCACCCTGAAGCCCACGTTTTGCTTCCGTACCACAGGCTCCGCTCAGGACACGCTCTACGTGTCTTCAAATCTTCTCTAATATTTTTAACGTCTTTGATGAGAGCTCGAGTCATATATTCACCCTGTTAGAGAACGCCTCTTTGCCGAGCGCTCTTCTTTTCCCAATATCCTTGGTACTGCGTCCAAAATACTGCTATAGTAACTAATTGGCTCAACATGCTCTAGTTCGCGTCCTGCTTGTGTATTTTTTAAAACTCATATGACGTAGAATACTCTTTGCTCTTCATCTTAAGTCGTGAGAATAGGCGTCGGTGTCCGTTATAGACTTCAGGGGTTGGGTTTTTTCTCGAGATTTCGACTTTTGATGTCCGGCAACCCTGTTTCCCCTCGACCCATCATTATCCATACTCAGCGGGCTCAGTGGTAGGGCTCCGATGGGGTGGAGGGGTGGGAGTAGGCGTTTAGGGGTTGCATGAAATGGTCCTCCTCAGCCGGCTCTGGGGGGAGGAATCGGAATCCAGGCGGTGAGGGGGCGGATGGGAAGAGGCGGTCGGTGGAGCACGGCCGGGAGTGTTGTTCTCTTCGCCCGCTACCTGGGCTGGGCGGCTCTGCGGAGGGAGAGAGGACGGGTTTTGAGCCCGCGAAGGCCGTGGTGGATGGCGGAGGCGGCAGGTGTAGTGCCGAATGAGAGGCCATCCATGACCTGCGCCAAAGTCATCCCGCTTCAGAGGAATGGGGGTCATTTTCTGCTATAGCGGGCCGGGAACGGGACTCAAGAGATTTGTGGTTCGCCACCCTTGCGCTCCCAGACCTTTTATGAGGTGAAGAGCAAATTCGTTCGTAAGGTTCCACCATTGACTGGAGTTTAGGATTTTTTTTGATTCGATGTTACAGAAAAATTGTCCTCGATTGGTTTCCTTCAACATCATCCTACCATACCTCTCTATTTTTTCCTCGGATGCAGCTTGAAACCACATAACCGTTTTGGCGAAAATGAGTGAGACAATCAAAAAAAAGTAATTCATGTGTCTCATTCAGATGTTATGTTTGTAAATCGTGGTGCCCATTTCCTTTAGAAGTACACATGAAATTCAATAACGTTTCCAAATCACCTTAACTTTTGAATTATTAGTGAGTAACCTACATTTATTAAAGGCTAGATACGTCAGGTCTCTGCCACAGAGTGATAAGAATGTGTGAGCATACGAACTTGAGGACAAAGATGACTGTCGAACGTACATGTACAGTGTTCGCTTGGATTTAAGCATTGGGGTGTTGACGCTCGAAAGTGAAGTGGGTTTTTTGCGAAAAAATGGTCCACATTAAATGGCTATCTGTATCGTGCAATTTGCCTGTAAACTTAATGAATAACTGTGTGTTTTTTTAGATATTATATTCCTTTCCATTAGTCCATTCTTACTGTAGAGTTCTATCTGCTTCCCACTTTGACATATATGTTTTCACTATATACACCCGAGAAAACGCTAAAGAGTACGTTATCCTTAGTTAAATGGTGAAGTATAAGACTGTATTCCTGTAATTGTCGATTTCCGTATCGAAGTGATCTTTTTCGTTTTTATCGTTAACTGGCGTGATTGTTTTTGATGATCATTGCTGATTGTTTTTGTCCCTTCTTTGCAGGTTGCGATGGCCGGCGACTTCATCCTAGCGGTTGCGTCTATGATGATTGCTCGTTTGCGGGACAATGACGTCACAATCGTTTTAAGCCAAGTGAGTATGATCAAATCTTTGGAGACATCATGTTTGAAGGAATAGTTTGGGCACTCCTGGGTAATAACAATGGTAACACGGTAACAATGATTGAGTTGATTTACGACTGATTAAATCTCATAGGCGACTTCATGAGGGGTCCTAATGATGCCCTTTCAGGAGATTGAGCATCGAAACCGGTCGTGATTATATTAATCATCCAAAATAGTCATTATTTATATATTTAGTCACAGTTAATTTTTACATAGTTGACTAAGAAACTACAAATTTATTCTTTTTCTGGTCATCAATCTAATCTACAGGACTACCAGTTCGATGGATGGTGTGAATGAAGTGTTTTACCCAACCATCTGTCTAAATCTAAATCTAATCAGGTCTTAAATCAGAGAAAACTTGGTCGACAAATGCGAATAGGATTTGAGAAATGTACATTTGAAAGTCAAGAGTTCAGTAAAAGAGTTCCTTTACGTTTTGGCTATTTCTCTCCAGTTGTGACGGGCCTAAAAAATATTCATCCGCTCTAGGAGGCTTACTGGACCGGATGTCTCGAACCTTCTAACGTGTGAAATTGTCGAAGTTTGGAATTTCCACCTGTATCGTAGGTCACCATACTTTTCCTCTACGCCGTACGAGGAGAAAGTTGCAATAATTCTCAAAGCTGATTATAGGTGATGTGTATCTGTCTCCTTGGGGACCGAATCGACCAGCTGGTGTGGAGGTTACGTTTGACCTTTAAGAGAGACCACTCACTCTTCTTCTAGATCACGAAAATCGGTAGGTACACTTGGCGTTGCTGGTGCAATCCATGAAGACACCCTTTAATGAACTGGGTCATCACGCGAGATTTCAGGGACTACTTTCAAATACTCCTCACGCATTTAATGTTTTGCTCTTTTTTGCTTCCTAGACCTGGTTTTATGATGTCTGATTAATCCATGCATGTACAAATGGTGCTTTTATACCCATATATTCAAATGATCCTTCCGATTGCCCTATCGATCGTGTATTTTTGAGCTCAACGGGAAGAGTAAATTTTGTTTTTACATTTACTGCAGGTTACCGGCCGTATTTTCCTTACCTCTTGCTTCCTTTTTGTATAAGTTGGTAAAACACACTATAAATAGTTGCATTGTGTACCTAAAGCATAAAAAAGAACGAAAAGCATAATCAAGCATTAAAAATTGTGCTCAACAGTTGTATAACTACAGTTCGGTACATACTGTATGACTGTAACATTTAGTACACCTGTTACCGGACTTGTACCCGCATTTCTCTTTGATTTCCGCCGATTTTCTCAAATATGACGTAAGAGATCAAAAAAGCGACTTCACATGTGTGATAAAATTGTCTTTCTCACTTATGTGTGTCTATGAAAACATTGGACCGTGGATTATAAAACAGGTCCTAAAAGTGATTTAAGTATTGAGTAAAAATAACGCTTAAAGTATGAATTTCTGAATGTCTACATGAACGATAGTAATGGAAGGTAGCCTAACAAATCAAATCGTTAGATTTACGAAGTGATTCGTGCGAGACCAACACGTCGATAAACATGACGAAAACGACCTAAGATCTATGTAAGTGAGCTAAACTGTCGATTATGCGGTCTTCGCATAGTGGTATTGTATGCAGCTAAAGGGAAGGACTCCCAAAAGATCTCCCCGGAAACCTCATTTCATATTTCACCGTAAAATTAAGTGAGAAAATTACTTTTCGCGTTCACTTTTCTGAGTAATCTTTCAAGCCGAAATACCCAATCGGCAATGAGTCTTCACTTATTGGGCACGCAATATTTGCTAGTTCATATGCACCTCTGGATTGGTGGTAAGTTAGTTATGGATAAAAATTACTTGATGCTGATGTGTTGGTTGGGCCGTCGAGAAAGCGTGCAACGGACGAAATGAGCCCACCGACTAGGTCGCAGGTCCCAGGTCGTGTGCTCGCTTGCTTGTTTTGCCGATCGCGAGCTGTAAGAAGAGGAGAGCATGTTGTTGTATTAAACCATACATTCTTCTCGTATTGGTATTGTCTCGTAGTTATCGGGGTTTAGGTTTGTCGACGCAGTACATCATAACTATCAGCAAGACTTAATCTAGAGTTGATACTTACTTAAGATCTCAGTACAGATACCTTTAGTGGGTCTCAATAAGTTTCTTTAGAGCAGGGGCTATAGACCACCGGGAAATTTTTCTCCATGTGGGAATTTTGGATGTTTTATGGAGATTCGGGATCACTGTTCTGCGAAATGTGATTTTCTGTATTTTAATTATTTTCAATTTCTTTTGTTGTGTCCAATGAAATTTATTGATCGAGACCAATCGAGACAGATGAAAATCGATTCTTATACATGCATTATTTTCGTATGCGGTATTGAATTATTACGTAATAAGTTTTATGGGGAATGGGAATGACATTATAAACTGTGGTGCTAGACAGTAATAGAGTTAAAAGGTTGAGAAATATGGCACATTTAGGTGACCACCTCCACATTTAGTTGACACTATGGTGGCTCTTATGGAGATTTGTTCCCTCCATAGAAGTCCTTGTAGCCGACGGTGTGTTGTTGCCAGCAGCAGCTGGAAAGAAAAACCGAGGGCTTTGTAGTATGCTGACTTTAGATCTAGGAGTCTTCCGATGTGTAAATATTGTCCCCAAAAATAACTTGTGCATAAGGCGGTGTTGGAAGTGGTTGCCACTTAGTAGGAATGAACGTACCGAGTCTAAGTTTTGCATTAGTTTTGAAGAAAACTTTACTTCACAACACTTGAATAAAAATCTGACTTATTTTAATACTCGGTTAATCGGTATCGAACTGTTCCAATGACCGGAGTGTTTGTCTCTGATCCTTTGGCTCCGAGTTCGAATCACGAACGAAATGGAGACTATTTCAAGTGAAAACCTGAAACCAACCGTATGATCATGTGAAGAGCACTTCAAATGCGGCACCAAATCTGTGGGATTGGATGTAAAACAATGGACTTTGTAAGGGCCTCTCGTAGTGACTTTCACAGTCCACGCTATGTATCTCACCTCTCTCCCTACATCCCCCAAAATAACTGCACACTTACCTGTCCATAATGGTATACATGGTATAAACACCCATTGCCGGCATTGCCGAGCCAAGCTATGTTAATGTGCGAGCAAAATTTTATTTGGCCACCACTAATATAGAATTAGTTGACAGACTGTGATTTCTTGTACTGCAAGTTAATTTTAAGGATTTAGTTGGATTTCTGAACGATCCTCTTAACATTTTTGTTTCCTTTCCCGCAAGGAGTTTAAAATTTCTCTTTTATTTGTCTCCAAGCTTTTGAGTTTTACGAGGAAAATTATTTGTAGGGAGCTTTTACCTTGTATCTGCTATATGTGTGTATGTGTAATTTTAACCCGTTCCTTTCAATGCGTTGGTGACGATAATGCTAATGAAGGAAATTGTTAATCCGTAGGATTAATCGTTCTATTTGTAGAAGTGAGTGTTGAATTTCAGCCACGTTCACCGAACCCTAAAGATCTTTTTGTTTATAAATACATGCTGGAAGTTATCAATACACTCTTCTTTTCGTACTTTCTGTTCACTTTTCACATACATTAATAAATCACATACTGGCCGCCCGTGGCTTTTGCTCATGTTGCGTGTTCCTTGGGCCGGATCTGCTTGTCGGGCGCTTCCTTTAATACTACTACTACCCGATTAATCTGTATAATTCCCTCAGATTAATCTGCATAATTCCCTCTGCATAATCCCATCAGATGATCGAACGCCCTCTGTCACGGATTCCCTCTACAAGTACGTCGTTATAGACATTGACCGTTGGCCCTGCCGGTCATGGACTACTTCCCTCTCTATGTCCCTTCCCCTCCTGGTATCTCACCCAGAGTCACTTGAAAGCTGGCTTACGCCAAGCTCGCTCGCGGTGAGCGATCTTACTCTTGAAAGCGATAAGTGCCAGTTTGCAGACCTTCACTCTCCAGTACAAGGCGCCCAGGGGCTCAACATTGAAAATTCTCCATCTGAGCTGGTGCATTTTTTCCTTGAAATCTCCTTTTGAGTACTGACTTCGACTGGGAAATTGTGCCTCATTTCCTGTGGCTGAACCTGGTCAGGGGACCAATGCGGAATCTACCTCATTGATTACTTCTCCGACGAAGTGGATGCGTGTCTTGAAGGCCATTGATGAGGCCAAATTATCACGGTTTAAATAATCGTGGCATTTTTTAAATTTTCTCACGGCCATGATTAAGAGATACTGGCAATCTCGTTGTTGAGGTGGCTAGAATACATGTCTATCCTTACCAAGGGTTCAGGATCAATTCTCTAATGTGGTAGGTCTTTTTCAATGGAAACGGATGATTACTAGACTGGGGTTTTCTCCACCCCATCCGCAGATGATCTTCCACCCAAATACTCCACCGTTATGGGGGACGCTGTTTATTTCCTGTATTTGTGAAGAGAATATTGAGTCAGATTTCATTATATTCGCAGTTTTCAAAGAAGTCCTGTAATGAAGACGGTGTTGCCTTTTTTCGCATCGGCTCTACCGCAGCTTTTTTGTGGATATAAAATATTCGTTAATCAAAACATGTTATTCTTTTTGCTATCAACCATTGAAACTCAGAAGAAAGCTATTTGTTTGGACGTTGAATCTGAAACAAGTCAAATTCACCTGGCCTTACTTTGCCGTACGTTTAGTATGCGGTTGATTTGAAAGCAGAATCAATTACCATTTTCAAAGCAGTAATAGGTAATGGTTGAATCTTCCGCTTTGCGGGTTTTCCGCCGCGTTGGTTCATCTTGGGGATGATATTTCGTCGGCTATCCTGCAGGCTTCCTCAGGTTCAAGTGAGGTCACATGGACATGAGGAAACCTGCAGGATAGCCGGCGAAATATCGTCCCCAAGATGAACCAACGCGGCGGAAAACCCGAAAAGCGGGTTTCAACCATCATCCAAACCCCGCGGAAGCCTGAATCACAAAGTAATAGGTAATGTTTGTAATTAAAAATTGATGAATCCTTGGGTTAACTCTTTATATAAGTCTCAGCACTCGACTTTAAAACTCTATTGAAGGCTTTTTTGTTTCTTGTCGATGGATTTATCGAATACTACAATCATCTGGTGTGTCGATTTGAGTTTAGAAATGATGGGTAGAGTTTTTTTTGCTATTTGTCGTATATATACTCGTAATGAAGGTGGGTGAATATTTTTATCTTGATTTTCGCGGCTCAGTTCTGGATGGAATTGATCATCCGTGGGCAAGGCGCGAGGCGGAAGTAGTCACATAGCTATTAATCTTGGATTCGTCTTTGATTTGGCGACATGGCTATGTGCTGATTTACGGCAAATTCATGATTTTTCATCGGCTCGAATATTTATGTGGAAAGCTAAAAGCGAAAATTAGCGGCAATCATTTTAAGTATTAATCCTTATTCTAAGGGCTACGCAAACAGATTTGCTTGAAGTAGCAAAGCAGAGCCGTAACTAAAAAGTGCGTGGAATCTGCTGAGGCGTTCTCGGCCGTGGTATGCAACCCGCGAAGTTCAGCAAAACTTAGTATGTTACCGTTAAGAATTAAGGATGGTGATCGCTCTCTGTTCGTACGACAAATGATAAAGGAGTGGGTAATGGATCGTGAAATATCCCAAAGTGCAGTATTTTAAATTCTTTCGGCATATCTCGAAAAGGGAAATAGAAATATTTTCTCAGGCACGTGTGGTAGTCACAAGCGCACCACGGTTTGTACCGTATTGGGAAAACAATTTTAAAACCGCGGCCATGCGTTCCAAGCGATTCTCGCGCCTGCGTGATCGTTCATGGGAGATGGGTTTCACTGGACACCTTGGGATTAATTAGCGGAGAAGTGGATGGATAAATATTGGTGGAAAATTGAATGTCCCTGAGTCAAGAGTAGGTCGAATAGGGAAATCAATCTTTGTCCTGAAACGAATCGGTAAAAAAATGGGATGTCCCTCTTAAAAGTGTTGTCGGTGAAAAGGTTTAGCTGTATTATTGGTGCTCTTCTCCAGAGCAAGGACACGATCGTCTTTGGGTTTGGTGGATGTGTAACTTAAGTTTTCGCGCTACTCCAGAATCTTTTTGTGGTTGTGTAACATCGGGACGGGTTCATTCGTGGGTTAAGTTCGTCAAGTGATTTCGTCCACATTTTATATTCGCAATTTCGAATTTTATGGAAACGGTCTAGTGAGAGCACCGTCCATTAGTTATGTAACCCTGATTTTTTACGCCTATTTCCTCTCGGTGTCCCATTTTTTTCGTTATCCCGAAAGTAATCGTTCCAAAATACTTGGTTAAATTTTTGCGAGCACTACATCCATTCCTTTCTTAATTTAATTAAACAAACAAGAGAGAAGTAAAACCCTATATTAAGTCGAATGTCCCTTGGTCGGTTTCCGATTCACGAAAACCATTTTCATATAGATACTTTCAACGCATGCACTGTTGATCATCGTAGAGTTGAAAAAATCTTTAAATATTCACCGTGTCACGTATTTTGATTATTAAGGGAATCCACCCTCGTTAACATTGGCTCTTTTGGAGGTAAACTCATCGTTGTCTGTTCTATTGTGGGTGAATGTAATGGTGCTTAATGAAAGCTGGTCCTAGTAAGTCCTCCGAGAAAGCCTTTTGAAATGGACATCTAGTGTCACAGTGGTCTGCATATTGGCCTGTGATGACGAAGGTTTGTGATTCAACAACGGTCGAGGTAACTTTTTTCCTATTGAAAATTCAGTGGTGGTAATGAGGTTTAATGGAGGTCTTCTAATGGTATCACTGCTAGTAAATAGAAAAATACCTCTTTGCTATCAGACCCCGACTCTTCTTAGTACTTCTTTCAATTTCATCTTCGGAAAACTGCTGGAATATTATAATAGGATCCTCATAATAATCGTGTCTCCAAGGTGACGTTGTTACTTATCCAGCAAAACCCAGCCCCCCCTTGCCTAACCTGTCCCACTCCCTCTGCCATGTGGGTGAGGTCATTATTAATTGACCAACCCAGAGTTTGCTCTACTGTTTACTCTGCCTAAGTGGCCATTAAAGTGCATGTCATTAGCTCAAAGAATGCATCTTGTTGAACCGTAATTAAAATAATCTTGATTACGATCCATTTGTTTTTTTCCACCACCTTTTACGAATGACTTAATGAGTGTGTGTGCAATCTACAAGTGGGTGTCTCTCCTTCCTTAATGAGATCAGATTGTCAACTTGCCCCTAGAAGTTCTGCAAGTACATATCTACATAAATTCACTGCTAACTCCATGCCTCAATGCATTGATAGATTGAGAGCACAGTTATTTTCTTCAGGTGATTGAAGTAGTTCATGAAAGTCTCCAATATGGAAAGAGTGGCTTCCTAATAGCCAGTCTAGGTTGGCTGGGAGAATTGTCTGGTCATGATGGAATAAGCAGATACAGATAAGGTAGGGGGCTGCAATCAACCTAGTTTAGAATTGAACACCTGATGATGATGATGATATAGTGTTCTTTACGTGATACCAAGGAAGTGAAATGAGTGGTTGTGACGTGAAGTAATAGGAATTAATATCAAGTTGTAGTAGATGTAGTTAAAAAATGGCATAATTACATCAAAAGTACTCATTAAATGGTATAAGTGGCTGGCTGAAGGTGTTCATTAGAGAGCAGGTCTTAAACTCTTAATTGCTGTTTCAATTCCTGGCATACCTTTTTCTGAAGCTAATCATTGACCCATTATTACCTGCATAGTATTTTAAAATTTCTTCTTCCATTTCTACTGTCAAACATTTAATATTTTACTTCTTACAAATTTAACAAGTGCTTAGCAAGGTATAAATATGGTACTTCCTGGTGAAAGTGATGGATACCCATAGTATAAACTTCATACTCTACCACAGAATTGTGTCTTTTATATTCATTAACTTCTAATTTACTTTCAAATTCTACTGATGTTATGTATATTATTCTGATTTTATTCTGTTTTGTGGCATACCCGCTTATAGTAAGTTTTATTTTTCTAGGTTGTAACTGACCTAGTCCAAGGTGAATTCATGCAGCTTGGATCTAAGGAGACTGAAAATGAAAGATTTGCTCACTACCTCACCAAAACATATAGGAAAACTGCCAGTTTAATAGCAAACTCAGTCAAAGCCGTAAGTATAAGTATTGGTGCAACTATCAGTAGGTAATGCTTGTTGTCAATGCAATTAAAAGGTAAAATTAGATGCTTATTTAGAATATCTCCAAGTATAGCTTTGGACTTAATGTCATTTTACTTTTGTTTTGAAGCCTTGGTCTTGAATGTTATCTCCTTTACATTAGTATTTACTCACAGTTTATAATGTGAATATGTCCATGTTAATTTTCATTCAACTCTCCTTCTGCACTGTGTAGTTTATATGAATGAGGCAATAGGACACCTTAAGCTCACCCTTGAAGAGGGATTGAAAGTAAGCATTGTGTGGGTAAGAAAGGGGACGCTCCTCTTTAACTTTTCGTGGATTTCTCCTAAATAAACTTCTAATGGCACATATATGTTACAACTCTCTTGGTTTGTCAGTGTTTCATGCTGCTTGTTTGAGAAGTTTTAAGAATTTGCTTCACTTGTCAAGGATGTTTAAGCTTGATAAAGAGGATGGGAAAATATAATAGATGGAATCAGGTGGTGTAATCAATCTCTATGAATAGCTGTAGAAAAAAGATCAAATGCTCATGTTTCACCTGTATTTAATGTGTTAATAGCACATGTTTTTCATCTCATTTATGCTCGATTATGTCACAGCTTGGCAAAACATATGCCAATGAAATACTAAATACCTTTATACACTAAAACCAAGTTTGTTCTTGTCAACCAGGCTTTGACAGGTTGGAGGAGACAGAGGGACCTAGTTATGTCAATCTTTCCAAAAACTGTTGACTGCGCTATCATTTGTTTTTCCCACTCTATTGATTGCTTACTGTTACTGATGGTTCATAAAAATATGTACTTTTTTCCACTGAGTCTCAAAACAGTATTTAATGGATCTGAGCATAGTAAACTTCTTAAATTCTGATGCATAGTCATGGTATGAAAATGGTTTGCCAAGTATAAAAAAATTTGTGCTGTGAAATTAATTATTTTAACATTTGAGAACAACTATCTGATCTTCAATGCAATCCTCTTAAAATGCTGTTCATGGATACCTTTCTTGTTGTGTCCATCTCAATAATATGTTTGTATTTTTGTAAAAGTATCCTATGGCTTTATCATATAAGTGGTAATGTTTTCTTCTTGGTCTCTGAGTTCCTTCCACATTGGTTCATTGTGGATGAGGGTAACTTTGGGCAAGGGCATCCCAATGAGCATCTTTATACCTGAGATGCTGACTGGAACGCTGACGAAATTCTCTTGATTTGAAGTGAACCAATGCCAAAGGAACCAAGAAACCTTGTCGATGCCCTAAAATCACTGTGAAACCCAATGCAGCAAATGTTAACGTTCCCCATAAAGCAGGGATTTATTATGTATGGTTCCGGTTTACCATTTTCTCACTGCCATAGCTTTTAAATTTTGCCTTTAATTTAAATTTAACAGGTAGCAATGCTTTCTGGAGCCGATGAACCTACGATAGAGCTAGCTTTCCAGTATGGTCGAAACTTGGGATTAGCTTTCCAGTTGGTGGATGACCTTCTTGATTTTGTCTCCTCTGCTGCTGAGCTTGGAAAACCAGCTTGTGCTGACCTTCAATTGGGCCTTGCCACAGCTCCCGTTTTATTTGCTTGTGAAAAGGTATGCAAAGGAATCTTGAAAATAGTTACTGAAATACAGTTGGGGATCACTCGGATTGAAGTCTGAGTGACAAAAATATGTAAACAACATTTCTGTAATCTATACATAGTTGATATATCTTTTCCAAATCCTTTGTAAAAATATTTGGTCGGTAACTGCTAAGAAAGAGTAATATCTGGTCTAGAAGTGGTCTGTAACTGGTCTGCTCTGGATTTTAAAGATATTTTTTTAAATTTCAAATCCAGACCAGTAACAGTCCACCTCCAGATCAGATATTTTTACTTGGGACTGCATACTATTTGGTTTATTTATTGCTTTATTTTCTTAAAAATTGTTCATATTAAAATGTGACAATCGTCTCGTGCTGTCAAAATAAAAGTAGAAAAAACATACATTCTAAAACTGTCATTTAACAAATACGTCGCGTTCTGCCGTAAGGTAGGAGTTACACTATATACACACATTTATTTACCTTTGTTTAGGTGCTCTATATATTCATCCACCAAAGAGAAAGAATTCTGCAATAGTTATGTACATATTTTTTGTTTAAATGACTTTTCACTAGTAATTGTTTTTATAATAACTGGGAGTGCATTATATCACTATGTACCTTTTATCTTAGGCTGTTTTTCAAATAATTTTAATCTCTGCTATAGCGCAATATAATGTTCACTGCCTCTGGTATCATATTGGTGTACCTCAGTACTACTCTTTAGCAATTGTAAGTTCAAATGGGTGTACATAAGCGTCTTAAACACAAGAAGTGCTGGAAGGGACATAACTGCGAGCTGCTTAAAAGCTAGTTTACATGTATCCTTTACTTTTAGGTCCTCAACATATTAGATTGCTTTAGGTAAGGAGGTATTGAGCTGAATTGCAGTTGTGTTGTTCATGTGTGGAGAAAAATATGTCCATCCACTTATCTATATGTGTTTTGTTTTAATTCCTAGGGTGATTACAATCTACATTCGTGGGGAAGCTTCCAAGTTTTCTTTTTGTCATATGACCACTTATTTGCATTTTATGGAAACCTACAGTTGATATCCTCGTACTTTCTGTCATTTGACCTTGCTTGATTTCATGTTTGAAATTATTAGATTATTTTGCTTTAATTTGGTTCTAAGGTTCTAAAATACAATCAAATTTTTTCCATTTGAAACATTTCTGTATACTTTCTATTATCCATTTATTTCTGGTGTTACATAGTAAGTCAGTGGAATTAGTAGCTGCTTGTTTTATGTTACTCCAGTAATGCACCGGATTTTATGAAACCAATGTCTAGAATTACATGGGGATGGTTCTTATCTATTATCAAACCACTTACTGTATGTATTTGGCTATTTATGCTATAAACCTAATTTGTGATTTCATTTTCATTATTTATTTTCCTGTGTTCTCACAAAATTTATGTGTAAAAATCAAACTTTCACAGTAGAGTAGGAAGGTTGGGGTAAAAAAAAGCTCATGTAATGAACAGTCACAATAATGGCGTGAGTGTGAACCAAATTGATAAAAATTTGATTGAGCTGGAAATTTAACATTGCCCCTCCAAAAGGTCAGACTTTGATTCATGCTCCAGTCTTTCCACATTCACACAACGATTGCATTTGTCAGTTTTTTGTGTTCTCTATTCTTTTCTTTCTCCATCTATGAGAAAGATTTATTTTTGCTGTTGACCTTAAGTAAAATTGATCAAATGAATGAAATCAAAGTTATTAACCTAATTTTCACCATTTGCCTTTCCAGTTTCCAGAGTTGAACCCAATGATAATGCGTCGTTTCTCTGAGCCTGGGGACGTGGAGAAGGCATTCGACTACGTGCACCGTTCTCATGGCCTCGACCAGACTCGTTTCTTGGCAAAGCAGCATTGTGCCGAAGCCGCACGTTTAGCACGATCCCTGTCCTCTTCACCATACCGTTCCGGCCTCCTTACAGTCTGTGGCCTGGTTCTCAATCGCACTAAATAAGAAGATTCTCTGCCTAAAAACTGGCATCTGAAGGTTTTTTCTAGTGTTATTGTGGTATGAAATGTACTTGGCATTTCATGTGATGAAGTTTTCAAGCTAATGCATTGTTGCATTTGAGTATAGTTGCCATTTTCCATAAACAGAGGTCTTCTTCTATCTCAGATGACAGTGAGCCATCGCATTGCTTGCTGATTAAATGTACTCAACCAAAGTCACTGTAATATTTCTACAAATGGAACACACATTTGTCACTGATGCAAAGAGGTTTCTTCCACGTATGAAAGCATGTATTTTACTCTTTGTTGTGCTAATTTTAAAAAATCTGAAAAAAAAGAAAGGACTCATTTTGGCATCAAGTTGAATGCCAAATTCTTAAGTGCCTTTTTCTACCTGGGAAATGACTGTGTATTTAAGTATTACACATCCAATTTGCAGCTGCACTCCGTGCTTTCTCATTTGCCCTTGTGGATGCACTATTAAGTTCATCTGTGTGGAACTTAAGGTAATTGTTATCTTTGACTCTTTGAATTGTTCTTCTGTTGAGGAAGGTATGCGTGTATGTGTTGCATTATTTTTGTATATACTGTACAGACATTCATCACTGTAAACTAAACCTCATTCTGTATTTTTAAAGATGTCATCTAAGAGAGAATCATTATATTTTTATGCAAACTGATAAGCTGATATATTTGAAGTATGATTTAACAGCACAGTTATTAATATCAAAATCAAAACATGTATATATTATATTTAACATCTTCATTGTAATAGAATAATTATTTTTTAATGGCAAAAGGAAATTATAAGCTGTTATAAATAGTTTTATCCTGTTCTTATCAAATCAATATTTGGTGTTATTGGGGAAAAGAAATTCTTTATTTCATTTTTATGAATATTGTCATTTTAATGTTGAGTTAAAGCCATTGTTCTTTTAAAAATGTAAAAAAGTGTATATATGTTATGACTTTAAATTTTGTTGCTCTCATAAACTTAAATTGCCCCTTTATGCTGAGTATAGTATAATCTAAATAAAGGAACCGATGAAATAATCACTAATTGTGAGTCAAGCCCAAGGAAGTTTATCAAGCATACATCTTCAGGTTGTGGGAAAACTCCAGCATGTAGGAAAAATTTTATTAATAAAACCATATGTGTACCTTGAAAGATTATTACTTATTCCTTTGATCCCCATATTTTTCTCTAGGAAATTCGTTACATTATAGAGTGGTGTACCATTAAATGTGATTCATTCATATGTTTTCCTGATTTGGAATTTGTTTTATCTGAAACAAATATGGAAATCTTATCATTTTGACTTAGGTACTAGATGAACATAAATCATGAAATCAATTTTTAATTTAAGATTATTTAACTTATCCTTGTACTTGTATGTGGTTTTGACATCCTCTTTTTGCTCAGAATGTACTGTCCAAGGGGAATTTATCTAAATGTATAGATTAGTTACCAGGATGTTAATAATGCATCATCTTGCAAGGCAGAAGTTATGAGTGCTTCTTCAGGCATGCCTGCTATGTTTGCCATCACACTAAGGCCTTAGGTAAGGCTTTTCAGTTTGATTATTGTACTTGGGGTATCTACAAACATAAATCTTCTACTCTTTGGAGACCAGTTTACGGAGTAGTATTATTATGAATATATTGTCAAGAGTATTGTTTTTGTGTGGCTGAAAACAAAGCAGTATAAATATGATCCATCATACATTACGGACAGATGTTTTTTTGAGTCTTACCCAAATCTCTCCCTCAAATCTTGAATTTTAAAAATTTTCAAAATCATTTCCAGTGAGAAACAGAAGGCGGCCCTTCCTATTTTTCCAGGAAGTCCTACCTTACAAGATTTGAGCTGTTGTGAAGGATTGCCTTCAGTGTTGAAACCCTATTATTTCCTTTAAGTTAAATGCAAAACCTTTAAAAAATGAAGGGCCACATATTAGCAAAGATATAGGAAAAACTCCCATGGCATTTTTGTCGAGGCTTCTCCAATTCAGGTCATCATGATCTTCCTCCTGGAATCCTTCTTGTGCTGTAACAGGTTCCATTTGCTGCTTATCCACATCCATCTTGATCATTCAATGACATGTTCTGGTGTGGCATTGATTTTTTCAATGTCCATCTTAATTAAGTCCATTCATAATTTTTTACGTCTGCAGCATGGCTGCCATCCATCAGAGTCAAATAACTTGGCTATCCTCCCCTCAGAGGGCTTTTGAAATGTATGAAGTGTCTGCACTATATAACCCTTCTGTCCTACATTTTTCTGAGATGGGTACTACACCCTATCATCATCAGATGTCATAATTTCTGGTGTGGATGAGTTGTGATAGATGAAGGCACATTGAAGCATTCAAATTGCCATTATGTGCAGAGCCTGCTCGTAGGTACTTTACGGTCATCAGCCAGTATTCCAATCCATAAGGGGAACTGAACACTCCACTGTATTATAGACTCAGGGTGTAGAAGTATTGGGAAGTCACACTGGACTCCTGTCACCTGGTGCCATGTCAACCAGGCAGTGTTGGAACAAGCACTGGCATTTTGGAGACTTTCACCCTCACTGCTTTTGAGGTATCCAAGGTATTTAAACTGTACCACATACAAGATCCTCTTGCACAATTGTGATGGTCCCATCACTTTGGGGGCCACAATCCATATATTCTGTCCTCTGTGTTCAGTCAAAAACCGAAAATGACTCGGCTGTTTGCTCCATTGCTTTTGCTCATGAGCCTCTCAGTCTTTTATATTTGCTAGGTAGACATCATTAGCATAGAGCAGTCACCATGGATGAGGCTGTTGTAGGAGATAATTTCCATTTTCATTCAGAGAATAAACAGAAGGAGCAAAGGGGCTAATCTCTTATGGACTCATATGTTTGATGGCAAAGGGAGGCAATGTTCCCTCTACTCCTCTAACCATAGGAGAAAATTGCAGTGGATAACTGAACTTACTAGGCACAGGCTTCAACAGCATTGTAGGATTGCTGGGCATGAAAATTAGGCTCATGCAGGCTGTGATCATGCTCATCTGAATTTTATTATTTAATTTGACCCCTAAGTGACTGATTGTAATTCATGGTCTCCTGTATTTGTAATACTGATGAAGCAGTCTGGATGCCAGCTAATAAATATCATTATACTCTTTCATATTAAGCATCTACATTGCTTTTGTTGATCTATACACGAGTATTATAAACTGGCTGGATTTGAGATTAATAAAAAAGACATACACCCATCATAAGCTGTAAGAGTTAGGGGTGAGGAAACAACTATAGGCGTGCATATAAGGAGGGGAGTCTGTGTTAAAGTGACGAAATTTACATTGGTGCGGAGATTGTGTCTACGCAGCCGGTGCTGCTCTCCCAGGGCTGAACTCTCTGTGTGTACCGGCAAGTGCTGCCCTCTGTGGAGGGAGATGTAACTATCTCATGTCTCGCATTTTTAATAAAGAGTGCAGTTCGTCACCAACCTCAGACTGGAGTAGTTCGTTACGCTCTCCCAAACCCTAACCAATACTACAGAGAGTAAATACTGTTTTAATAGTCTGGCCGGGCTGCTGTCTGTAACCACAAGCTTTCTACAAATATGTCAGTAAACTGATGAAGGAACTTCTTGAAGGTGGCGGTGAGATAAATCTATGAGTGTATACATTAAAACCTGGTCAAAGGGGTAATGGTAAAGGGGATGGTGCTTGGTAAAATGGCAGAGAGTCAAGGAGAACTTCAGAAGAAGATGAAAAGATTCTGGACAACGAGTGAAGAGAATGGAATGAGAATAAATAGAAAGAAAACAAAAGTAATGAGGACAATGAAGACAGAGGACCTTTAAATCATTAAGCTGGATGGATGACAACCACAAGTACCTACTTTCTTACAAATGTTGTAAAACTTGCTTATAACAAATTGTAGAGGGTCAGCATTTTATTTTGTTACATCTAAACTTGCATTACTTGCTATGCCCACCATCACATCCCAGGAATAATGCCATAAATTGTCTGCATTAACACAACAGATCTCTCGAAATTGACCACCATCAAAAAGTTAAAAAAAATTTAACCATCCAATATTGCATATATCATATCAAGGCATTAATTGCAGCTACTCAGTTCATCACTCATAAAACACCACTAATCTGTTCCTGAGCTATGAATCTTAATGAAATAAAAAATTGAAAATATCCTTAGCATCTTCCAGTACAAGAGTGTGTTGCAATGATCCATTTACTGATAGCTATTTATATACTCTCTTCCACTGATTCATTCTATCTCAATAGTGTTACTCCTGTAGCATTTCATGTATGTGGACTATGACTTTGAGAATTCAATTGTGAGGCTACCCGTTCCGCTTGCATCAAGAAATTAGGTCTTGCGGAAATTCACAAATAAGTGAAGCATTATCCAGATTGGTATGGATCTGAAAAGTGTAAGAAAGAAATGAAAGAGCACATGTCAAAACTCATTATGTCAGGCCACATAAGCCTGATGTTACAATTCCTGGCATGCTGAAGCTAATCATTGACCCTTTAGTACCTACTTAGAATTTTAAAATTTCTTCTTTC
This sequence comes from Ceriagrion tenellum, assembly GCA_963169105.1. Lineage (NCBI taxonomy): Eukaryota > Metazoa > Arthropoda > Insecta > Odonata > Coenagrionidae > Ceriagrion > Ceriagrion tenellum. The sequence continues at coordinate 128,375,001 of OY720632.1, read as the reverse complement.
GTTTCTGCATCAAGAGAGATATAGAGCAATCAACATTTTTGACACACAGTACTTAGTGTACAGAAAATTATTATCTCTTGAGCCAAACATAATGTTGCTGGCAATTGAGATAGTTTAGCTTCATATTCACAAGTGATATCAAGTTGCTCTAAAGCATAATGTTGTGAGCAGTGGTGTCTAAACCTCGACTATTGTTATTGAGCCAGATGGTCTTTGATAGCAAGCAGTGCTCAGCTTTGCTTGAAGTTATATTGATGTGTGTAGTACTTTGAATAACTTAGTAGCAAAAACGCTTATCGGTTGCTAGTAAGATTACAAATGAGCCTACATATCTTCCTTTCTCTATAAATTTACATTCTTATTAGGATCAGATCCCAGAGAGCCAAATGCCTGTGAGGTCATTGTTCACAACCATGGTGATTGGCTCATGAAAATGTCTTCAGTTCAGTCTGCAACTGAAGTTAAAAAAAAATGTAACTCAAGAGAAAATATATCTCTAGGAAAGTGATGATAAAGATTTTTCACAACGACATTAATCAATATACTAAAAAAGGAGATAGCTAAGAAATATGATATTTCATCCTCCATGCTGTCTACTGTTTTGCTCAAAGAGGAGCCATAGGAAAGGCTGCATTTAAGGGCAAAATAAATTGAAACTAAAAACAATGAAGAATTAGAAGAAGTGCTCGTGGAATGGGTTTTTCAAGCAAAGGTAAACAGTAACCATCTCAGTAGTCAGCACCTTAAAGAAAAAGCAAAGAAAGTGCTATTCATTTGAAAATTCAAGGGTTGGCAGCTACCAATCAATGACCATATCAATTTGTTTGATTTTGTTTTGGAGTTTGTCGATCATGCAACATTTGCTTTGGGAGAATCAATTCAAAAACAGGATGCGGAAAGGTTAGAAAAGAAGTTCGGAAATAGAGCAACCACCAAGAGATGGCCCAGTACAATTGATCATCACCATACAGTAATCAACTTGACCGACGAGAGGATTGATGAAGATGCACTCTCCGTTCTTTCCAAGGGCTTTAACTGTGCACCCACACCCTATATATCCCATTTAATGAAATAATTGGAGGAATAGAGCAAGTAATATGGAAACTACCCAACGACGAAGCAGAGGAGGTAAGAAGTGAAATCTCTTTCATCCTTAAAAAAGCTGTTCCACCAAAAGCCAACATTTCGAAGAAAGAAAGAATGGCTGTGTAATCTTTAAGAAGAAATAATTCCGCAACTGTTCTGCCTGCTGACAAGGGAAATGCTACCGCTCTTATCAAAAAGGCTGATTACCATCACAAGATTCTGGAGTTACTAATGGACAGTGCTTATAGAAAAATACCCGAGACCCAATCGAAACCATCACCAGGAGGACCGTACAGATAATTAAGGAAATGAATCTTCCATAAGAGACAGTTAAGAATCTATTTTCTCATACACCAGTGCCTCCTAGGATATATGAGTTGCCAAAGATGCACAAGGAAGGTACTCCACTCAGGCCTATTGTCAGTACAATTAACTCTCCCACGTATAATGTAGCAAAATACCTAACGTATTTTAACCTCATTCCTGGGACTTGGTGAACACCATGTGAAGAACTTGCTAGAATTTTTGAAATCCCTAAAAGATATTCGTTTGGATATGAATGACATAATGGTTAGTCTTGATGTGGTGTCCGTCTTCACTCGCGTGCCTCTTGCTGACACCTTAAGACTATTGGAGAGAAAACTCGATGCCAAAACAGTCAAGCTATTCCATCATGAACTGACCTGTTCGTACTTTTCTTTCGAGGGGATTTACTATGAGCAGGTTGATGGTGTTGCCATGGGATCGCCGCTTTCACCAGCAATAGCTAACTTTTACATGGATGACTTTGAGGAAAAAGGCTCAGTTAAGCTCTCCTACGTCCAAAGTGTTTTTTCAGATATGTAGATGACTCCTTCTTAGTCTGGCCACATGGTACAGTTGCATTAGAAGGCTTTCTAAATCACATGAACAACCAACATCCAAACATCAAATTTACCATGGAGAAAGAAGAAAGTGGTCAACTTCTGTTCCTCGACATCTTAATCTGCAGGAAAGAAGATGGGAGCCTAGGCCACAGCATTTACTGGAAGCCTACCCATACTGACATTTATCTCAATGGACAGAGCATCATCCATCACAAAAAGGTACAATTTTATCCATGCTTATCCATAGAGCCAAAACAATATCTGATAAAGGAAGCATTTAAGCTGAATTGCAGCACCTAGAAAGGACATTTCTACAGAATGGCTATGGTAGACAACAGGTTTTTAAAGCCTTAAGTAGATTTGGTAAAACTCAGGCGAGTGACGTAGGAGAACCGCCTAAAAAACCTTTGGCCAATGCTTAGATCCCTTATGTCTCCACTATATTGGGAAGATTCACCGCATTCTGCATCATTTTAACATTAAAACGATCCATCTACCACCATCTAAATTAAGGGACTAGTTGGTTGAGGCAAAAGATCCCACCGGCTTGAAGACACCAGGGGTATATCAGATTCTGTGTGAATGCGGCAAAATATATGTGGGGGAGACCAGCTGAACAATTGAAATGAGGCTTAAAGAGCATCATACACAGCATCAACAAAGACCATGCCATTAAATGGGCCAATGCAAAAATCCTTTGCCGCGCACACCATTACTGGGACCACATTATCAAAGAGGCCATCGAGATATGATTACATCCGAATAACTTTAATAGAGACACTGGATTCTAACTAAGTAACACCTGGAGGCCTGTAATCAAATGTATTCAATAGATGAGAAAATATCGTAACAGTTGGTAACCTTCATTGTTGGGGCATCAATGGCCAGTTTAAAATCAGTGTTATAGTGGACACGACGGAAATAACACACGCCTTGAAAATGGAAAATAAGTCGTTTTCCGAAATGTCAGCAATTTTTGAAAATATTACCCGGTGCAAAGCCCAAGAAAGATATTTAAACATATTACACCGGGAAAATGTTAAATCTTTAATGACTGTATCAGTTTAGGAAGAGGAAAGGAATCATGTACCGGCTAATAAGTGGTGAATCCCCAGCTGTTATCCAAACGCCTATTGATATGTGGGTTAATGAAATTCTTTCCACAAAATGCACAGGCTACACACTCAGAGACCCATTCAATGCAGATGAATTGGGGTTGTCTTACATCTTTACATGCTCTCTCATTTTCTCTTCCTTTGCAATAGGAGGCATGGGCTCAAGTAATACTGCAAGCAGTGTGGAACTGTTACCCAAATGCTAGGTTTAAGGATGACACTGATGAAGAGGATCACTTTGCTGTCGCAGAACTTCCAGAACTCTTACAGAGCAGAATATTGTGGCATAAGTTGATTGTACACTTTCAATGTGTTTTCATATTAATTTCTGACAGTTTTTCTAATAATCTAATGCAACTATTGTATATTTAAAAATAAATAAAAAGAGCATTAAAGAGTTCTCAATCATGAGTTTCCCTCTATGACAAACACGGAAGCAGAGATTTACTGGGAAATATGACTATATAGTACACAATAGCCACTGGATAGAATAAATTAGGTGCACAAGAGCCCAAGGAAATTTTCGTAGAACCTTTAGATATTAATTTGGAATATAACTACAATATATGAATGATATAAAAGATAAAGGTAATTAGGAACGAGGAAGTGCACAGGGAGATTAAAGAAATTATAAGAATTCTGAAAGAAAAAGAAAGGGCAGTTGGATTGGACATTTTTTAAAGAAAGGTTGACTTACAGCGGTTAGAGATTAAATGGTAAATAGACGGCTCTGGGGGAAGGAGGAATACTGACAGATATTAAGAATGGAAAAAATCATGAAGAAATGAAGAGAGAATCCCAGAAAAGACTTTAGTGGAGCACGACTACCTTCAAAACCTGTCTGAAGTCAAATTACCGATGATGATTGTAATTTATCTATGACGATGATGATGATAACCGGGTATTCCCATAGTTGATTACCTTGGTAACGTAATAAAATTCATTAATTTTCGTGATCAATCAATGAATAATAAATCCTAAAGGTACACCAAAAGTACGACTGATTTCTGCCTTTTTATATGTGTGATCTCAAAGATTGAGATAAGATCCATGGCCTGATGAAGAAAAATTAGCGGTAAATCACATTGTAAAAAGGATGGAGCAATTGATTGAGAATTTGAAATTCCACCGCCGCATGGAATTCGCACTTCGGGACAAAAGAATAACGTTATAGTTTTGGCGCTAAAAGTTAGTTCTTGTCGCAGTTCCTCCGATCATTGTGATAATCAGTTCATTTAAGGTTTTTTAGCCTGTTCTTAAAGGGTACCTTATTCGTAGGATTTTCTCCGACCCAGAGTACCCGAATCAGCTGTCCTGCGGGGGTTTATTGTGGAATAATCCGTTGCTTAGTTTTTGCGCGGCCATCACAAATATGTCAGGATTTTTTGACCTCTGCGAGAAATATTTTAAGTCAAGAGATATCTATGAAATCCTGGGCATTCCGAAGGATGCATCAGATGCCCAAGGTATTTATTCCTTAATATCCATCCATTTGCATGAAATGAATGTCCCAATATGTTATCGTCATTCGCAATTTTTTCCAGTTCGCAAGGCATATCATAAGGCGTCTTTAAAAGTCCACCCGGACAGGGTGGACGCTAATGAGAAAAAGGAATGCACCGAAAAATTCAAAATTGTGGGAAAGATTCATTCGATTCTGAGTGATTCTGATAAAAGAGCCCTGTATGATGAAACGGGTAAGGATTGTAAAACTGGTTTTGTTTTCACTTGCCCATCTTCTCTTTTAAAGGGTCAGCAATTTTTCTCTCTCATTAGGAGACATCGGAGAAGATGACGACTTTTCGGAGAGAAATTGGACCAAATACTGGCGGCTTTTGTTTAAGAAGATAACGTTGCAGGATATAAAGAATTTTGAGGCCAAATACAAGGGTGAGTTCTCATTTTTCATATTTGGAATTGTAATGCAGTTGTGACACTTCGAAATTTTGCCATTCAACACGTTATTAAATTTAGTTGGTTGACTTAGCATGTTGGGGATTGACTCAATTGTCATTCCTTTTGATGGCACTAAGAGATAGCATCGTATTCTATTGGTGGTATACCACCTTTTAGGATCTAAGGAGGAACTGGAGGATCTTCGAAAGGCATACATGGAAGGTGAGGGTGACATGGACTACATTTTGGAAACTGTGTTATGTGCTACATTGGAAGATGAGCCAAGGCTGAGGGAGTTAATCCAAAATATGATTGATGAGGATGAAATTCCTGCATATCCGAAGTTTACAAATGAAAGTCAGAGCAAAAAGAAGAAAAGGAAGCGAATGGTAATTTAAACTTTTGTTTTATTCTAATCTGAAGTCCTCTTCATTTTGAAATCCCTTGTCTAAAATGACACTCAAGTTACACCTCCCTTCTTATTCTAGAAAAAGTGAAGGTTTCATTTTTTGTTAGTTACCTGAGTACTTTGTGGTTAGATGAATTGATTTTATTCTCATTTACTTAGATGTTGCATGAATTAACTAGGAAGTATCAATGTTCATTGTATCATGTGGAAGTGTTGCCGCTGGAGGGTGATATATTTTAGGACAGATCTTGACTTAACCACCATGACAGCATCCCTCATGCATTGGCCTAGTTTGAAGATTCATTTAACATTTCTGATCTCACATGTTCCCTGATTGCCCTTAACCTGTCTAACATGAGCATAGCAGTGCAACCCACCAGTTCATGTCCTTATGTGGAATTCCATTTGCATATCATTCCTAGGCATTCCTGATTAGGAAAAAATAGCTTATAGGTACCTAGTTACTCCTTGTAATAAGCGATTCTTCTCATTATGGAATTACATTTATGGTCCTGAAATTCTTTCTCCGGGTATCATTTAAATTAGGTACCTTTGTTGAGAATTGCATTGTTTTGAAGTTACAGTTTTATTGGGATCATTGACTTACACAGTAACCAAGCATAAAAACAACAAAACAAGTAGCCAGGGTACTGCTGCTTCAACTGTTCTCAACACCCTCCCTCAGTTGAAGCTCCTCGGGTATTTTTTAGGTCCAGACCATCGCGGCACCTCTGGAAAGAAGTTTTCTTTAATGGCTTGGTCAGAATGTCTGCAATCTGGTTTTCTGACTCGATGTACTTCACCTCGACGATTCCATCATTGATCTTCTCTCTAATGAAATGGTATCTTATTTCAACATGTTTCATCCTCCTGTGGCTAGCTGGATTTTTCGCTACTAATATTGCCAATTGGTTGTCCTCCATGAGGGCAATTGGTTCTCCGCATGGCACATGTAGGTCCTCTAGCAATTGCTTTAGCCAGCATGCTTCACTTGTTGCAAGACTGAGACCAATATATTCGGCCTTAGTAGATGATAGGGCAATGCTATTTTGCTTTTTGGAGGCCCATATGACGGTTGATTCAAATACCTTGAAGACATATCCCACAGTCGACTTTCTGTCAATGATATCACCTGCCCAATATGCATCAACATATCCAATTACTTTCTCTTCTTTGCTTCTTTTGAACTCAAGACCAAAGTCCAATGTTCCCTTTATGTATCTAAGGACTCTCTTTAGAGCCGCCCACAGGTTTTCACCTCCCTGGGATTGGAAACGGCTCAAGTAACTGACAGCAAATCCTAAATCTGGTCTTGATCCAATAACTGCATACATTAGGCTTCCTATTAATTCTTTACATTGCTTTTTCAGTTGCTCATTTTCTGATTTTTCGTCAATCTGAAATGAATCCATTGGAGTAGCTACTGGTTTGCACTCCTCCATGTTAAATCTTTTCAACACTCCCCTTAGATACTCTGATTGGTCTAACGTAAGCAACCCTTTCTTTTCATTTTGCCTAATCTTTAAGCCCAAATAAGTACCACCCCGTCCCATATCCTTCATCTTGAAGTTTCTTGCTATGTCTTCTTTAAGGCTTGTAATTTCTTCTTTACAGGTTCCTAATATTAGCAGATCATCGACATATAGTAGAATAAAGAGTTTCCTGCTCCCCTTGATTTTGGTGTACAGGCAGAAGTCATTTTTAGAACGTGTAAATCCTTGGTTCTCCATGTATTCATTGAATGTTTCATTCCAATACCTTGGGGACTTTTTCAACCCATAAATTGATTTGTTAAGCTTCCCTACGTTCCCATTTCCATCTGGTATTTCAATATATACACTATCTTGAATCTCAGCATACAAGAAGGCGTTGCAGACATCCATTTGATATGCTGTCATCCCATACTGATTTCCCACAGCCAGAAGAATTCTCAGTGTAGCTAGTTTGGCAACTGGTGCATAAGTCTCTGAGTAGTCCAGCCCCGAAGCCTCCTTTTGCTTGAAGCCTCTCGCCACCATACGTGCTTTGTATTCCACTTTTCCTTCTTCATCTATCTTCTTACGAAAAATCCATTTACAATCAATCACGTTTGTATCATTTGGCCTATTTACTTCAGTCCATGTCTTGTTCTCTTTCAATGCTTTTAATTCTTCATGGACTGCAGTCTTCCACTCCTTCATTGAGATAGCTTCTTTGTAAGTCATTTCTTCACTTTCAGCAAACATCGCTGCAAAACCTGTTTCATAGTCATCTAGCCACTCTGGTTTCTTGATTTTCCTTTTATTTCTTCTTTTATCTGTATAATTTTCCATATTTTTGTTGAATGTAGTAATATTTGTTGTAGCAGTTGATTTCTCTGCATTATCAGTGGCCTCTTCTTCAGAAAACTCCTGTTGAATAGATATTTCTCTTTCTGGCTCAACAAGGTCATCATTAATAGTGCCTTCTAGTCCATTGTCATCATGAATAGTGCCTTCTAGTCCATTATTTGCTTCTCCTGAATTTCTTAAACTTCTGACTTCTTCCTGATCTCCATTTTCATCTATCTTATCTTCTTCCCTATGACCCAATGTCCTGTATGGGCTGAAGGTTACATCCCGGATGGTGTCAACCTCGTTTTCTTTCTGATAGAAGATTCTGTATCCTTTTGAAACAACACTGTAACCCACAAATATGCCCTTTCTGCTCTTATAGTCCCATTTCTTTCGTTTTACTTTAGGTATATGGGTGTACACTATGGAACCAAAGGTCTTCAGTTGCTTAAGGTCAGGTTTCTTTCCAAAGATAACTTCATATGGCGATTTTCCATCCTTTCCAGATGAACCACTTCTGTTGAGCAGATAAACTGCAGTGTTGACTGCCTCTGCCCATAGTCTTTTATGAAGGCATTTTGCCGCAAGCATTGTTCTAGCTGCCTCCACTACAGTTCTATTTTCTCGCTCAATTTTTCCATTCTGCTGTGGGGTGTATTTTACTGTGAGCTGATGCTTAATCCCCCTCCCCTCAAACAATGCTTTCATATTACCATTAACAAACTCAGTCCCATTGTCGGTGCGGAAAGCTTTAATTTTCTTTCCAGTTTCATTTTCAAATCTGTTGATGAATACTGTTATCAATTTATGCACTTCAAACTTATTTTTCATAAAATAAACATTTTTGTATCTTGAGGCATGATCTTTCAGCAGAAGAAAGTATCGTGAACCCCCAACTGACTCCTCCTCCATAGGCCCACAAACATCTGCATGTATAAGTTCACCAATTTCCTCTATCTTTGTTGTGCTGTTTCCAAAACTATCTTTGTGCATCTTTCCTTTAATGCACGCCTCACAGAAGAACTCTTGGTCTTCGTAATCAATCTTCTCCTTTCTAAGTAATATTTTTACCTGTGCTATATTCAGGTGTCCCAGCCTTTCATGCCACTCCATCAAACTAACTTTCTTCTCTCTGGCTATCAGAACAGTTCCATGCTTAAACTTCATCTTCATCCTGTACATATTTCCATTTCTCTCTGCAATGGCACAGATATCATTCCTTTTATTCAATACAGAACAGCCAGCTTCATTAACTTGAATATTGTATCCCAATTTTGTAACAGCACCCATTGAAAACAAGTTGGCCTCTAACTCTGGGATGTAGAGAACTTCATTTATTTCGGAGAGATGCCAACTTTTCCCATCAAACATATAACATTCGATTTTTCCTATTCCTTCAGCTGACATTATTTGTCCATTGGCTGCTTTGACTTTATTATGAGCTTCCCTTAGTTCTGTAAACCATACTCTATTTCGACACATATGTTGACTTGCTGCACTATCCAAATACCATTCTGATTCTGTTAGTTCTTCGAAAGAGATAAACGCACGTTTTGTATTCCAGTTCCAGTTACTTTCCTCCTTTTTATTTGAATCTTTTCTACCCGACCCATTTCTGAACCAACAATCCTTCATTACATGCCCCCTTTTCTTGCAATGGTAGCAAACTTTGTTCTTGCAATCCCTTTTTAAATGTCCCGCTTTTCCACACTTAAAGCATTTAGTTTCTTTTCTTGCAGTACAGCGCCGTCCGGAGTACAATGCGGAACTTTGTTCACTTGGGTTAGCCGCCGATTTCATTCGCCTTTCCGAGTACAACGCGGAACTCGGTTCATTTGGGTTCTCCGCTGAGTTAATGCTTTCTTACTCCGTAATTAGCCGGCTCATTAGGTTATTTAATTTCTGTTCTTCAGCAGGAACGCTTTGCCACGCCGCAATAAAATGTTTAAATTCCTCTGGAAGTGCCATAATAATTTTTGTTTGAATCATAAGCTCTGATATATTTTCTCCTGCCTGCTTTAATTTATTTACGATTCCTTCAATTCTTGTGATGAATGATGCCATATTATCTTGAACCTCAAATTTTGAGTTAAAAAACTGTTGCTGAAGCAGATGCACGCTGACTTCTGACGTCCTTTCATATACTGCTTTTAATTTCGCCCACATTTCTCCCGCTGTGTTGCAGCTCAATAGATGCGTCATTGGACCTTCTTCAAGACGCGTAACCAATATTTCTTGGGCCTTTACGTCGACTCCTTCCCACTTTCCTTTATCCCTTTCGTCTGCTGGGCAGGCTGCATTTTCATTTACGTGCTTAAAAAGTCCCTTAGACTTAAGTAAAATTGTCACCTGGAATTTCCATAGCTCCCAATTTTCTCCACCTTTTAGTTTTAATGCAAACTCTGCCATTTTTTTTTCAGTTCTACTTCTTCAAAATATTTTTCTTCCAGCTCCAATGATCAATTCTTAATTCCTATAATTATTATCTGGGAATCTGGGCCCATAACCTTTTGAAGTTACAGTTTTATTGGGATCATTGACTTACACAGTAACCAAGCATAAAAACAACAAAACAAGTAGCCAGGGCACTGCTGCTTCAACTGTTCTCAACACATTGCTTAGTTATTTTTCTGAGAGGACTATCGGGACGAGCATCTGAATGTTTCGGGTAGTGAAAACTGCAGTAAATGTATTTGCTTCCTTTTCACCAGCCAAATTTTTTTCCAGTTGTTCAAGGCCTGGAATACCTGGGAAAGTAAGGGAAAACGTAAATGGACCTAGAAATTTTTTTTCAAAGTAAAATGCGATTGTTTGCAATAAGTGAGTCTATTAGTTAGTGGACCAGAGTTAGTGGGCTTTCTACTACCTTGTCTGGATGAGGCAGTGGAGCTCTTATTTGGTGTTTTTTTAAAATCAATTATGCCTCTAAACATTGCAAGAACAAGAGATGTATAGGGAATGTTCTAAATGCATACAAAGTGATTAAATGTGCCTCACTTTGGTTGCCAGGACAAATAGCACTTCAGGATAGGTAAGCAGCTAGTAGGCTATTAGTCTTGGGTGGTGCGTCCCTCACGTTAATGTGTTTTCAATTTTCCCTCATCGCAAATGAGAAATAATGAACAATATGACTTCAGAAAGGAAGCCAATTTTCTCCCATTGTGGTATTGGTGATTCTCTCTTTGTCAAGATAGTTAATTCACACACAGCACTTGTATTAATATGTTGTGCTTCTATTTCTGTGATATCTTTAAAATACACACCAAAGCACTGAAGTTTTAACTGGGGAAAATGTCAATTTAGGCCTGGAAAAACCCTGTGCTTTCACTATCTTCTCTGTAGCAATTGTATTGGAAGCCCTTATGCACTTTGAATCAGCGTGTGATTACTGCCAGTGCAACTTCTCTATCAAAATAGGCATGAGGTCAGGGTTCAGGGTTGGAATCTGAAAATTTTACACCTATTGCATGGCTTATATTTGTTCAGGGCTTAAATTCATCTGCGGTAAATTTTATGCTCAAATTTTTTTTTGGTTGTGTTGCAATAATGGCCGCTGGTTAAGTTCATAAAGTGCACTTTCACCTTCCTGATCAATCACTTACTTTCAATTTCTTCTGGTACTTACTCAGAAATCATTATTGACAATAGTGGTTTTGACGTATTCCAAAACTCCAGTCATGTGTTTGTTTTTTTGACCTCATTTCTCCTCCATCCAGGAGGCATCTTCGTCAGCCAATTTTTTTCAGTTGCCCCAGGATATAGAGAATGGTTGTGTATACTGAGGGTGTTTCTATCTTAGAGTCCACTTCTTTGTTTTCCTCTCCGTCCATCAATGTCCTCTTCTGCATTCTGGTGGCTTTTCTTAGTATGCATTTTGGAGCATATCCATTCTTCAGGGCTGCAGGAAGGTGTTGCTACTCAGCCGGAGGTGGTTCAGCATCAGAAATGCTGAAGGCCCTATGAAAATAAGTATCAATTAAAGATGCCCCCTGAGTGGGGTGATGAAGCATATAGGTTTCTTTGCGGAGCTCTGAATGTCCAAGGTTACCATTGGCTCTTTTGCTGAACAGTATGGCACCTGTCCCTATTCTTCAGTTTCCTCAGTAACCTTAATGGCTGGTGCTGGGGGTTTGAGGTGGGTGGAGGAACCTGAGTGCTGGTGGTTGGTGATGGTTTAGGAATTGTCTGAGTTTATCCTTCCTGTGAGACCATATGACAAAAGTAACTTCAACATACCTCATCCACATCAGTGATTTACTTGGCATTCCTGTATGGCTTTCTGTCCAAAATCCTCAGTGAATATGCTGGCCGTACCTGGAAATGTAGTGAATACCATGGCCGTATCTTGGTTTTGATGGCGAAAGTTCCCTTTCCAAATGAAGTATGAATTCAAGCAGAATTCCTTAACTTCAGGGAAGCTCTTTGGTAGTCCCATCTTGATAAGTTATTTGATGAGGTGGATAGAATCATTGATGAGTATATCGGTGTACAGGGATATCACATAAAACCTCACCATTAAATTTTTTTAAATGAACTATGCTGAGTTCTGCTCAAACATATCAGCTCTGCGAGTAAATGGCTCCGGGCTTGATGTGTGTGTTGGATGAGCTTAAATGTCAGTGTGTCAACATTGCTGTCAATCAAGTGTAAAAGGGCACCATACTTGTGGCTTTTGAGTAATCTAAGTAGCTTCAGGTGAAAGAAGAATTTGGTATTCCTTGAGTATTGGTCACAGTCTCATCTTCTTTCAATTCTGCAGGTTAATGATTTAACTTCATAATTGGTGTTGTTGTCACTGTACAGGGCAGACACTTATGGCTGTCGTTGAACTTGTAGATAATGATTAGCATTGCCCTCGTCTGCTGACAATCTGAGATGGTCCTTCGTGATCCACCAGTTCGTTAGAGCCCTTCATTCTACCACCATAGTGTTAAGCCTTTTGGAGCATTGTTTAGACATCCTGCCTAATCATATCTGCTTGCCTTTTTGGTAGATTATGGATTGTCACTTCTAACTTTATGATGATGTGCTCTGTGTGTTTTGACTGGAGGCAAAGCAAGTCTCAGCATTTGATGGCTCTCATATTAACCACACAATCCATGACTGAACCAACCACAGCCTGGTGAAGCTGCCACTACAGTCCTATCCGAAATGCCTACAAAAGTGAACAAATGTGGAAGATGATGTTGAGCTGTTTGGGCTTGTTAGTTTTCTCCTATTGACCATGAGCAACCATGGCACAAGCACACATATATAGTTGCACATATATATAATGTGTATCTCTTTTTGTCCCTTCTTCTTCCAGATAATTATTTCCTTGCAGTACAATTTTACATGATTTACCAACAGGAGTGTTCTTGACAGGATTTTAGCTCATACTACAATCTGCAAATGGTGCTAGTTGGAATAATGCACAAATGGCAAAAACTTAAATGCCGACTTCACTTTTTCCCTGAAAACTTTGCTTGACTGTTTCGAAGAGTTGCATTTTAACCTTCATCCAGGTGTACCCTCTTTTGTAGTGCCAGGTGGTAAATGACTGTAATTTGCAGTATACCTATTTTGGGGTTTTTATTATCTCAACACTTCATCCTAAATATTTTTAATGATGAATTTGATTAACAAACTTTTTATTTTGGGGATAATTTTTTTTGTTAGCGTCCATTCATTTTCATGAATGAGAGTGTTAACTACTTCCCACCCACCAGGATAAAAGTTAATGATTTATTTACTTTTATACTTGGTGGAATCATTTGTATTTTATTTTGTTCCAGTATTGTATGTTGGTCAGGACAATGTGGAATCATTGGAATCAAATGAATAAATTCATATGATATGATAATTGGTTATGAATTGATAATTGATTTTTTAATTATTAATTGATTATTGATTAATTGATAATTTACCAATGATGATTAATTGATCAGCTACTGACTTTGGCTTCTGTGTGTTCATAATTGGAGCAAAAAGTTGGGGACATATGTGTTTGGGAAGGACTTGTGTAAGGATCAGCCAACTTGGAATAATATCTTATGTCTTTATTTTCACTCAAGGTGGAGAAAGAAGCTCAGGAAGCAGAACAAATGAAAGAAGAGCTGGGGCTGGGTGATAAGGAATCTGATCTCTTCGCCCTGATCCGTAAGAAGCAAACCAACCGAGAGCAGGAAATGGATTCCTTTTATGACTCCCTTGCTGAGAAGTATGGTGGAAAAAATAAAACCAGCAAAGCAAAACCCAAAGGGAAAAGGAAATGAATTTTATAGTCCTTTTAAGTTGCCTATATTGAATTTCCAATGTTTTTTGGTTGTAAAATGATGCCTAGCAATGGAAGTGCAACTTTATGCTTTCTTTAGAAATTTCTGTGCTATGATGTTCTATCTGTGTTATCTGTGACATTATTATTAATACTGCTTCTGGGTATTTTCTTGGGTATTAATGTGGACTAATGTCTGAGACAAGATAGGAATTTTATGAAATGGCAGGTTTCTAAATCATTTTTTAAAAGCCATTATAACTCTTTTTACATGAAATGGTATTATTTTATTGAAATACTCGTGTTGATATGTACCTTTTTATGTAATATAATTGTAATAAAAATACCTTAAACATGTCTGCTAATTGTGTTTGTTTACATTTCCAGTGAGTGGGCATTGTTGATGATTTAGAAATAAGAATTTCAGCTTTGGTTGTTGATATAGAGATGTTTGTTTACTTGTAAATACAAATGTATCAGTCATCATAAGGGTTTATTAATTCTATCGTTAATATGCGTGTGGTTAATAGTTTGTGTGTAAAATAGCTGGGTGGCATGTGTGTTGTTAAGGTGTATAGTTGTGGTTTTGACTGAATAATACAAAAGACATTGTGTGTTGAAGGAGAGTAGTAGTGAAAATGGCTAAGAGATTTTTTAACAGAAAGGAATCAGAGGAGGAAGAGAGGGAATTTATCCCTTCTGGTCTCACCGGTACTTATCGATCCAACTTTGACCCAGATGAAATGCCCCCTCCACCACCGCCTGACTCTCCTCCCATAACAGAGAGAGAGCAAAATGAAGGTGATCACGTACCAAGGCTTAATATTCCTGGTACTAACTTGGGTTATTATGGTGAAGACCCTCCTCAAAATGTTTCTGATCCCAGTATGGAAAGCAGAGAATCAAGATTTTATGCTCAGTTCATTCCATCAGGACCACAAGAGAGGGCTTCTGAGGATGCATCTGGAGTTCCTCAGGTTAGGTCACTTTTTAGTGCAGCAGACTCAAAAATTGGGCCTCCAGTTGACACTCCAATGATGTTGCATCCTCGAGCATCAATTTTATCTCGGGGCTATCCAAGAATTAGAGCCAGTTCTGATAACCTAGTTGCATCACAGCCAAGGGCAAGCAGTCTAACTGTTTCTAGGCCATCCCCTCCTTACTTTACTTCCCAAGCAACCCAAACTCTTACTCTTTCAAGGCCTTCCTATCCATACATAGGTGTCCCGGCAACTTCTCAGCCAAAATCACACCAATCGAGGCCTCTCCATGATGTTCCTCCACCCACTGAGCCTATGGCGACAGATGTCCCACCATTTAGTCCATCGCGTCCTAAACCATCTTTCCTTAGATCTCGTCACAGTTGGTTTCAAGGAAGTAAGAAACTGGGTGATTATCATAGACTTGATGATGAGGAAGAGTTTATTCGTGAAATTCCTCTAGAGCGGCAACAAAGTGTGGTCTTGCCAATTCTGGCTGATAGGGAGCGTGTGTACTTTGATCTTGTTGGATCTGGTGATGTGAATCAAGTGAAGGAATTCCTCAAAGAAAATCCTGGGTTCAATATCAACTGTGTAGATTTTGAGGTGAGATTATTTTTCATTTTATTTGATTTGTTGATTAAATCCACGGCTATGTGCTTGAAACTAGATTTGTTTTATATGTGATATTTTTTGGTCACTAAGAAAACTGGATCTGGGATTTACTTATACTTTGGTTTTCTTTTCAAGTATGAAAAATGGGACATCATCACTTATGTGTATTTTAGAAACTTCACTTAGCTAGATTTGGCTTGAAAGCAGTTTTTAATCATTTTTATGCAATGTATATTAGCTGGTTTTGTGCTACTATTAATTTTCATGAGTGTAGAGGAACTTAGTTTTACTGGCTTACAGGATAGGAATTGATTTCTTTTTTTAGGGTCACTCAGCTCTCCATATAGCTGTTTATAATAATGATGAGGCAATGGTGAGCTTTCTCTTGGAGCAGCGGCACATTGAAATCGGTGACTGTGCTCTACATGCTGTGCGTCTGGGAAATGCTAATATGGTTACTCTGATTTTGGACCGATTATCATCGTACATGCCCAATCTGGAGTACTGTGGTGTTCCGAATTCATCTGATTTTTCATCAGATATAACACCTTTGATTTTGGCTGCTCATTGTGGGCATTACGAGATAATAGGAATGCTTATTGAACGAGGTCATAAGCTCATCCCTCCTCATCATCCAAGATGTAACTGCAAGGAAGTTTGTCAGTAAGTCATAATTAACAACTAAGAAGAAGTTGGCATAAAAAATCTTAAGTAATAATCAGTGAGACAGATGGAATAGGTATGTCTTTATTGAGCATTAGAGTGTTTGTCTCAATTAATTTTAAAGCTACATATTAAGGTACCTCATATTTGCTGGCATTGATTCGTGATGGTATTTTGAGATCCCATTAAGCTTTTGGAAATACTTTGTGATTTGATGTCTTGTTATTCTAAATCTTAGAGATTGTGTCCATAAGTAATTCTAATATCTGTAAGAATATTCAAAACTAATTGGAGTATTCTCAGGTCTCCCGAGGGCAGGCCTCATTTGAAGACCTGAGAAAACCTTCATCAAACCATATTCCAGGGAAACCTGAAGGGTCATATTTTAGGTTGAACTTAGAGTCTATCTTTTTACTTGAGTGAGGGTTCTCATCTTCTTCTGATAAGTCTCTCTACAGTCTTGAAACTTTTCTCTTTATTATACTTATTATTCTTAATGCTAGAAATAAAACAGAAGGTTCTATGTATTGGTAATTTTCGGTTCTCCCCACATTGAACCATTTTTATGGATGACTGCTTCGCCAGCTTTCCAGTCGGCTTCATGAGGTCCTAATTCATTCAAGGTTCTATGTAGCTTGTGTGACTGAAAAATTACACTCTCCTCTGTCATTGTGAATTCTTCCTCCTGATTCATGGTGAAAAAATATTGTTTATTTTATTTTTTAAAGAGAATGTTAAAGTCTTTTATAACATGCATGCCATTTTTTACATTTTCTAGAGCAAGAGAAGATGAACTTTACCGTTTGAGTACAAAGTATGAACGGTTAAACCTTTATAGGGCATTGGCGAGCCCTGCTTACATATGTCACACTTCCTCAGATCCAATACTTACCGCTTTCAAGCTGTGTGTTGAACTTCAGCAGAGAAGTAGAATTGAGGACGAATTTCGTGCTATCTATGTAGATTTGGCTAAGGAAGTTAGAAGCTTTCCCGTTGCGTTAATAGGTGAGTATTTATTTGAATGCTTTGAAGCATTTTGGATCCAGATAAATGGAAGTATATTGTAAACTACTCATACAGTCACTGACTTTATTCAGATGATAATTAGAATTATGAGACGCAGTGCTATATGCTTGACTTAAGTTATCAGATATTATAGGTTTACCTAGTGGAGCTTTAATTAATTCCTTGGGGACAGAAAGTCAATGAATAACATTGACCCCAGGCTAATCCCTCCTATCTCTGTCATATTAGGCATCAATTAATTAAATCAAGCTATACCTTAAGTTATAGTTTTCTCTCTGTCAATATTTTCAAGTTCTTGTAAAGGAAGTAAAGTATACTACAAATCTCATTCAATGAATTTCTAGAAACAGTTGTGAAACACCTCTTCTGATTTACTTCACTTTGATGATTTCAAGAGCTCCTGCAATTCATACCGGGAGAGACTTCATCTAAAATTTTCTTAATTCACCTTGGAGTTATCTTTTGAGACCTCCTTGTCAGTAGAATAATTTTTTTTCACCATTAATGTTAGGGATGGTTGTTTTGCTCAATATTTTTTTCTTCTGAAAGAAATCATAAAATGGCACTTGGGGTGCTATCTGTATCAGGCTTAGGATATATCTCGAGTTTTGAGAGGATAAGTCAACTTGACTGAGTTTATGAGTCACTAAAAGTTGGTAATGTCTGCAGAAATAACTACATTTTGTAAAAGAAAATCCCATATTATTTAATGAATAATAAAAATATTGACTACGAAACTGACAATACCTGTCCTTATTCACAAATGTAATTTGAAAGTTGATCACGAAGGATATAAGGTGTGGAAAACTTATTGACATGCACAAACATAGACAGTATACATGTTATATACACATATATTTCTAAATCTCCTCAATATCATAACATCCCCATGTTATTATTCCCAAACTGGTTCTATGAGTCCCCGCCCCAAACAGAAGTTTCTTCACATGTGAGCAAATAGAAATCATTGGTTAAATCCTGGTGATTTCCAAGGGCCAGTGTCCCATTTCAATCTCTCATTTTATCTTAATCATCAAATTTGTAAATATATTGAATGATCTTGGATGCTGATTTTTGACTAGTTACCAATACATAAATACAATAATAATATGGCCCCCAATTCTTTATGAAGCCTCTATGTGCATGACTGATAATTTGAACCTAAACATTGGAGATGTTCTGGATATCATGACTACGAGATCAATCTCATGTATTATAGAGAAAAGACCTTCCATATCTCTCTTTATTGGTATATTCCTCCTGCCTCAGGGCCAAGTCTGCCAACTAATGTGATGTATAGGTTATACTTTATGAGTATTTTATACTTGACACATTTGGTTGCTGAAAGATTACCTCTCTAAAGAATGTTCTTCATTGTAGGTTGCTGCCGTAATGAAGAGGAAGTAGAGGTGTTACTCTCATTGTCAGATGGTTGTGACTGTCCTGGCCAGTTTCAGTTTCCAAGGCTTGAGCTAGCTGTGGATTGTTACCAGAAGGAGTTTGTTTCTCACCCTAATGTGCAACATGTATGGGTACATTAATTTCACATAAAATATAATTATCGTGGTCTTGTACCTACATGGTTGACAGTATTTTGAAACTAGTGAACTTCTTGAAAGATAATTAATCTTAAAAATGTGCCTGGGGTCACTACTTGACTAACTCTGGCTTTTTGAATCACCCATTGTTGGACCATGAGTACAGATTTAAATTACCTAATGTGAAATTAATATCACTCTGTGAAAATTCCACAGTAAATAATGAAGTATTGTGAAGTTGTTACCAAGTGAAATTAGTTTCGCTACATGGGTTCCATGAATTCAAGCCTAATAAAATGATTCATATTTTAAATTAATTTGGAAAACTTATAGTTGCTTCTAATAAATGGTTTATTGTTTGTCAATTGTACCATATTTTACTTCAGGTTTTGAGGCGTGCCTGGCTGGGGAACTATTACAAGTGGCATAAAAAGACTTATACGGCAAAAGCATTATCTGTTCTTCCTCGTATTCCAATGATTCCTGTCATTGTACTCATGTGCATGATAGCACCTACCAGTAAACGTGTAAAATATTGGAGCTTACCAGTGAACAGGATGATTTCATCTCTTGCATCATACCTTGTTTTCCTCGTTTTGATTTTTCTTGAATCCAATCAGAATAAGAAGGAACAGTTAAGGGGACCCCCTCGATCAGGTAAATCTGATGTATGCTATACTCCTTGGTTTTGTACATCGGAGGAAACTAAGTGGCTGTGAGAAATGACCAGGCCCTTTGAGGTACTATACTCTTTGGTTTTGTACTTCGGAGGAAACTAAGTGGCTGTGAGAAATGACCAGGCCCAGACCAAAATGGAAGATTTTTGCAGACATGACAAAAAAATTTCTTAGTAAATTTCACGCATAAAAGTTTATTTCCAACCTAGGTTTCAACTGCACAGCAATCATTTTCAAGGTCTTTTTAGCCTTGAAAATGATTACTGTGCAGTCGAAACCTAGAATCTTGAAAAAGATTGCTGTGCAGGCGAAACCTTGGTCAGAAATAAACCTTTTATTGTGGAATTTACAAAGAAATATTTTTGATGATTCACATTTTGCCAAAATTTTGACCATAATAACAAAGAATTATTGACTTTGTTGACCTCTAATATTCTACTTCTTTATTTTTTCAGGTTTAGAGGGAATTTTGGTCATATTTGTTACATCTCATGTATTTAGCTCAATTAGATTGTGCATGCTTCAAGGACCCCGCCGTTTTTTTAGTCATTTGTGGAACTGGTAAGTGTGCATACATGAGATGTTATAATTATAACTGACAGTTAACTGATTTGTTTCTGTATAAATTTGCAAATTGGACTCAATGCATTAATGCTTCACTTGAAATGACTGGACAATATATAAGGTGGCAAGGGAAGAAAATGGCTCACTATGTTGTTGCCTCCTTAATTATTGCTAATTAATTGCCTCCTAAATGAAAACAATTCTGTTGATTAAAGCTATGGAATATGGATGACTATAATTTACTGTAGCAATATATAGATTATCATTTCTGATTAAAAATTATTTATATAAATAATTTTTAATCCACACTGTCACAAATCATCATGAAATGGAGGCCAACTCAGTGTACATCCACAAAGTTTTTGTGGGAGGCAAGGGCTATCAAGAATCTTGCCATGTACCCAGCATGAGAGGATCTATGGTTTAGTCTTAAGTTTTCATTCTTATAGAAAAACTGAGCAGTTTAATTTTTACAATGATAACCACATCAGAGGTAACAACTATTTTTATCAATGCTGATGCTTGTTCAGTTTTTCTGGACTTGAATTCACAGTCAGTTGTGACATAAAAGGAATACATATGTGTTTAAAACGGGTTAAGTGATGAGGTGCACACACATTTGGTTTTTCCAGCCTGTAGACTCTGGTAAAAATATTTGGTCATGGAAACATTATTTGACTTGTCTGGAGTTTATCACGCAGAGATTAATGATTTGGAAAGAGTTTTTTAAATACATAATATTAATCAGTTCTGGATTCTCAGTTAATTATCATTAATCAGTTAATTATGCTGGCTTGGTTTCTCACCCATGGGATAAAAAAATGTATCTTCTAGGTATGACTTGATCAACCAACTGCTATTTGTATTGGCTTTTTTATTCTGGCTGGCAGCTCTAATAGATATATACAACAACGGAGATGTGCACCTAGAAAGGAAATATTGGGATAAATTGGATCCAACCCTTCTGGCAGAGGGCTTTTTTGCTGTTGCCACAATCCTGTCATTTTCTAAGCTCCTTCTCCTCTGTCAGCTTAATTTTTATTTAGGACCTTTACAGGTAAATTTTCGTTTATATGTCTGATGCCTTTTTTTAAATAATGTCGTTCATAATGTGGGGAGTAGGGAGCACAAGTGCTCATGTCAGTTTTTTGCCACAATTTTATATGCTCACAGAAGCAGTCCTGTACCAGTATTCTGTAAGTAAACAAACTTATCTGCTTATCCAATGGCAAAATGGAGAGTGCCTATATAAAGAAAGAACAAAAAGATGAAAAGAGAGAATTTATTGTGTGCCAAAAGGGGGGGGGATTGAACTCTTCCATTTTAAAATTGCAATTGCCAGGGGCACTAAAAATCCTATGTTAACCATTGTTCTACCTTCTGTGTTTTTTCTCTAGAAAACACCTCATAGTGTTTAATTTTTCATTTACTTCACTTTGAGCCCCATTTTCCTAGCAGTGATAATTTTGACTTCCATTATTACTGTCAATGGCTATATGTAGTGCAAAAAACGATGAAATTGACGTAAACATTTCCATATGTAGTTGTGTGTGCTTTCCTTTGACAATTTTCATTTTAAATGTTTACCACTATATATTTGCTAACACCCGCATAGCAAAAATACCTCTCAGATACATCTTGGAGATATCTCGAATATCACATGTGATGTCTCAGAGACATATATGTATCCTTCAGAGACATTTCCGAGACCTCGCCGAGACGTCACTATGTCCAAAATTATGGTCTATGCGATGTCTTATGAGATATCTCATAGATGTCTTTAAACATCTCTGAGATGTTTCAGAGAGATTCAAGATGTATCTGACACAAGCCACACATAGCTAAAATACATCTCAGAGATATCTCGAATATCACATGTAATGTCTCAGAGACATACATGTACCCTTCTGAGCCTTTTCTGAGATGTCACCATGTCCAAAATAATGGTATATACTTCAATTCTCTATGATAAATATCTGTCTTAGATGGTAATCTTCAAAGCATGACTACAGCATTGACTTTTATTGCTATTATCAGGCGCTGTAAACAATGTCATTTTAGGAGAGTCAGGGCTACATTTGTAATTAACTAAAGATAAAAGCTCATGGTCAGTTCACAATGATTGTATTGCCTTTTATTATTATATTATAACCAAAAAAATTTAATGATATAAATGTGATCAGAGTATAATGCCATTAATGGCAAATTGTTGTCAATCCTCTTGGTTTGCTTGACTCCTTCCAAGGGCTTCACTGGAGGTTTTTGGCATACTATTTGACCTAAAACGTTGGAGAAATCAAATCAATGGGATGAATAGTAATTCAAATGCTAAGAACTTTATTAAGTCGCAGTACATATATATGAATAAAACTTACTTTACTTGCTCCCGGTCAAGCCTCAACTTAGACAACCTTGGCCTGTTTTTTATGTGCGATGATATTTCCTCATCAGTAGCAGATTTCATATATTTTTCCTCACAACAACTGTAAATAAACAACAAGAGATGTAGTTCAATGATTAACATAAAAACTAAACCTACAGAAATGGAACCAACAAAAATGATTCCTACAATTTAAAGCAAAACAATCTAACAAGAGTAAGGGATAGCAGCAGATTGCAACAGTCATCAAAAATGAAACATACCAAAAATAACTTTGGTAAATGCCAAAGTGGAAAACACCTCCTTCTGCTTCCTTCCCTCCCAACTAAACATTGTGGCAATTCCATTTGAAATGCATTTTCTCAGTATATTCTGAGTAATGCCCTTGACATCATTTCCCCCATAAGTGGAAAGGTCTGCAACCTGAAACAAGGAAGTGGAATACATATATATCACAAGGAATCAACAATCACAATCAATCGCCGTCCAATATGTATTATTCCAAAATCGTAATCCAAAACAGCAGCCAAAGTCGAAATTCAATCAAAAATATAAAGGATTGGGAAATACGAACACCGCGAATAATCACCTCAACCAACAACCTCAACTGAAGCTCACTCACCTCTTGTATATAATCTTTGCTCACTCACCACTCCGAATCAAACTTAGAAGATTTCCCGCAGGAACCAACATGTGTACCGGTATCACTATTCCGCATAGACCTATGGGAACGAATGGTAATGGCGGGTCTGTCGACTATACATTTTTCCTCATTGCCAAGAATCAATTTTGGTTGAATGATGCAATTTGTAATATAGTAATTCCATGGTAGATATATGAAGCAGTGGCAATAATCCCAACTTCAGAAGAGTTTGGAAAAGCATGGTAAGGCGTTGATCACGTTAAATTACTAATGTAGAAATTAATTTTCTGAATATCTCACGAATACCTCTCGGAGGCATCTCTGTGACATTCGTGATGTTTGAGATGTTCGAGACTATGGTGAGACATCTCTGAGACATTCATTGCTATGTGGGCACATCCAATTCACTATTTTTCATTCTCTCATGTGTTGCATAATTCCCTGAAATAAATATCTGTTTTTTACTTATGGGCAAATTAATTTTACCCTAAATGAGCATTTACTTTCAGGTTTCTTTGGGAAAAATGACCAAGGATTTAGCCAAGTTTCTAGTAATATTCATTGTCATTATCATTTCATTTACTGCAGGTTGGTTCAGTGTTTTCTCCTGAAATGTCTTTTTCTAATTAATCAGTTCTCTGCCAGAATGAGCATTGATATTACAATTTATTCAAGGATTATGCAGACTATACCACTACTATGATGGAATGATACAGACTGATGTTGCAAGTGGTCAAAAAACAGTACAAGTCAGTTCTTTTGTGAATGTTGGAGAAACCATAAAGACTTTATTCTGGGCAATTTTCTGCATGGCCCCTCTTGAGTCAGCTGATGTAATCATTGAAGATTTACCCTCTGACAATAACAGTACTATAGTGACAAATAAACATGTTTTCACGGAGACTGTGGGATACATAGCATTTGCTCGTAAGTTAATTTTATGAATGATATGCCTTAATTTGAATATCAATTGAACCAGCAGTGTGCTTACGCCACCTAATATTCTTCGATGTACCATCACTTCCAGGAGTAACTTGATGTCAACTTTGTGCAATTAACATAACTTTGCTAGTTAAGGTAATGACTCCTATAGCCACTTACAAGTACCTTTTTGGAAGAATGGGTTTATAAAAGGAGGGGACTATTGAGAAATTTACATGGGGTTAACCCATGCCAAGAATCATCTCAACAACATGTCATAACTCCCAATGCCAAGGTGGTAACCATTTGCACATCTGGTTAGTGTTATTCTGATAAGGAGTTAAACCCTCAGTCAAGAGTAACCTAAGCCAGATCCATTCTAGTAAGAGGTTTAGGGGGAAGCTAATTCCATGCCTGTGACAATCTAACTCAAGGTACACACAGTTTCAAAAAATACTTCTCAAGGTTGTTCAGTACCATTGCCAACTTTGTTGAATATATACACACACAAACATGCTAATCAATCAAAAATACCAAAATGGATGGCTGATGCCAAATCAAAGGGGAAGGTCATAATCGTTCTACAGGCTAGTGTTTTTGAATGAGGAATTAACCCTCACTCAAGAGAACACTATGCCAGGTCCACTTATGTAAGAGGTTTTGGGGGTAGTTAATCCCACACCAGTGATCTAGTGACACCAGGTACTGATGACTTCACAATATGGTTCACAAGGTCATTGATCCGAATTACCAATTATGCGGAGTACAAAAACAAACACTTAGCACACTAAAACTCCAAATGAATAATTTATAGAAATCAAAAAGCAAAATAATGGTAGAAGGAGGAAGGCAAAAGTTGAATAGGTAGGTTACAAATTGGAAGTCATTTCCTTTTTTATTGGAGGAGAGAATTCAGTGTGTAATGGTGATTTTCCTGTATCTCATTGTTCACTATATCGACCTCCATTGATATAGGATATTCTCTCGAGGAAATGGTCGTACAAGTAATAAGACAGCAATTCTTGACCAACGTGTCAATACGTAATTTATTCCATCATCAGGGCTACAAAAAAACATATACTCTGAAGGTCAACCACAACACATCTCAGAATAACCCAATATATTTAAAAAAAATGGTATATCAAATAAAACAACACTGTAAATTACCTACGAATCACATTAAGAACCCGAATTCACATCACACTGCCACTGCAATTCTGTCATCATCTTCCCGACCATCCATGACCACCTGGCATAACAAACTCCATCAAGAACTACTCCCCTGCCTCTATTCATCGCACCAATGTCTATATGACCTGCCATGCAAAATATATGTCCTCACAAACATCCACATGCCCTTGCTTGAAGACGACTGAACGTCACAAAGTACACAAAACCAAAAAAGAGCCAAGATAGAAGTCTTTCAACAAAATTGCAAACGTCGGTCAAGAATTGCTGTCTTATTACTCGTATGACCTTTCCTCGAGAGAATATCCGATTTTCCTGTAGTTACTCATTTGAATGCATATGGCTGTCATTCAGTGATAAGCTACAGAAATGGATCAAATTATTTTAAATAATTGAACATGCAGTATTATTAGTTTATTGTAATTATTTATATTTAAACCCTGCATTACTTTAGTAATTCCTCTTTCATTTGGTTTCATTTTTGTTGTGCCACCAAGATGGGGGAAAATATGGTAAACCATGAGAAATTCTAATGGCAAGTTTTTTTGGTCCCTGGTTAAATATTCTCTTAGAATAAAAAAAACTAATTTGATATGTTCTCCTATCTATAATGCTTATAGCAATTAACCAATAGTATGATGTAATATAATGAAACCTAACTCCCTGTTAAGATCAAGTTAACACAATGGCTATATCATATTGCAGTTACTATTAACCCAGACATTATGAGGCTGAGTGATAATATAACCAAGGATTTGGACGGCTATCTGGCAAAGCTAGGTGGCAACTAAGCGACAGATAGTTGTGTTTACTGGGGGTAAAAAGAAAATAAATAATGGTTCATACTCAAGGCATCCATGTTTCTAAAATTCAGCTCATCTGGAGGAAGTGAGCTCTTTAAACTGAAATTAATCCATTCTCTTTGTAATCATTGATTGGAACTGAAACCATTATTTAGGTGATAGTCATGGCTTTGTCAGATTAGGTACTTTTTAATTCATGGCTCTCGATTAGTACATGATATTTTTACCCTCTGGGCATTTTTCTTAATTTTATGCCATTTCATAAGTAGCTGGCAAGGGACTCAAGATTTTTGCCCTCCGACTTATATCTTGGTCGACTATACTTTTTTGGCTCAGCATTATCTATAAGCTAGTTAGTTAGCACAACACCTTAATTGAACTTCTCCCCTCAAAAAACAGTATTTGTTGAGTAGGTATTTCTGTCCTTTATTTTTTTAAATAACCTATGATGCTATCATGTCAAAGTTTTACAGGCATGGCCTGTGGTATCCCAACAGAGTTCACATTAAATGAAATTAGGATATTTTAAAAGCAATTTGAATATTTCAAATAACATTAAAATATCTGGTACAATCAGAGGCAGGGATATTACAAACATTCAACCTTATTTAGGAGTATATAGCATAATTTAAAGAAATCAAAATTTTTAGCTATTGGTTTTTATCCATCTACTTGATTGATTTTATCACAGTGGATTGAATGACTCCCACTCATCAACATACGAATTTCATTTCAGTTTTTGAAGTTCTGTCTGTGATAATCATACTTAATATGCTCATTGCTGCAATGTCTAACACCTACCAAAAAGTTGCAGACAATGTGAATATCGAATGGACTTTTGGCCGCACACAGGTAATGCAAAAAATTCTGTTTGGCTTAAGATAGATGACAGATTGATTGAATGAGTCAGAATTTGAGAACTGTAATTGCTGCAGGAAAATCTACCAATATGAGGTTTTTTGCTTTGAGCCCTCTGCAATATGAAGTACAGAGCAGTCCCCCAGGTGCTAAATACTTAAGTACATAATCATTTTTACCATCCAGTTGTGGCTGTATCAGATATCCTTTACGTTAGGGGTGTTCTGCTGACAGATATCGTTTTTCCCTTAAAAAAACTAGGTATATTTGAGAAGTTTTCTTGGTTAATTATTAGAATGTTATTTATGCAATGTTTGAAGAGGTGGCACTGATTCCTCTGCACATGTTTAAATGTCCATTAAAGCAAAAGTGTTCAACAAAAGGTGTGACCAGGTCCAATGAATTCCATCCCAGGATGCTATGCTGATATTAATTTTTGATAGGTTATTTCCTACCAGTTTCAAAATATTTTTTCATTATTATTGAAGAACTCCTGAAGGTCAGCAGAGACTAATTTAAGACACCTGGCACTCCGTATAATTTTCTACCAAAGAGTTCCACCCCCCCCCCCCCACTTTACCTTGGGGTTAAGCCTTAAAATTGTGGAATCTGAGCCAGTTTTGGTACCAGGTTGTCTTGGTCATACATCACCATATGTGGCGGCATTGCTTATTAAATAATCATTGCACACATATATTTGTAAAGCATAGATGCTTTGCAAATATCTGTGCATATATGCTTTACAAATATATGTGTTATATACAGCCGCTGTGCTTTTCAAGGGGGACGTCTTGTTAGTCTTAGGTTGAGGGTTAAAATAGTGGGGATGCGGGAAATAGGATTTTGCATTTGAAATTACCGCGGGTTTCGATGACGATGTCCTCTACTGGCAGGCAATTAACTAGCTGTGGGTCAACATTTGAAATTACCGCGAGTTTCGCTGGTGTCGCCATCTGCGAGTTGTAATACCCACTAACATAAGTATTGTTCATTGACGCCGCTGTGGGAGTAATGTCAATCCCTTCGTTAGCTCCCTTTTTCGTACACTAGTATTATCGTATTACATATTCGGTTTGGGGCGGACATAAAACCGTTTATACTTGAGATTTGTCCCAGGTCCGCACGTGTTTAAGACGTTTTTACACGAGATAAGTTCCGTGTTATACTCAGCCTATACGCCAATTTGCGGTCGTTTGTGCTGTATGGGTAATGGTTTCCAAATTTCATTCTAGATAATTCAAAAAAACTTCCAAATCTCACCTTATTCACATCTGTTACAAGTATTGTCTGCTACTAGGATATTTGATGGAGGGACTAAAGAATAAGAATGTCTATTACTCAATAGAAAATATGTTTATGCTAATTTCATAAATTGAAATGATGAGATGAGATTTCCAATTTAAGTAACAATGAACAATTCCATTAGAGAAAATATATTTTATTTTGATTCAGAATTCTGCATGTTATTACTTCATTGGGTGAGGAAATATTGCAACTCAAGTATTTTATGTACAACATCTAACTAAATAGGGATAGAACTAATAAAGTAGAGGGTTGTGGGAAGGGATGGAAAAACCAGGATAAATGGAGGGGGAGGGACACAAAAACCTGGAGTATTGGAGAATAAATGATGCTTTCTTGAGTGGAATTACATTGTTATCTTTTTGTTACCTTCATGAATGAGAAATTCCTCGTAGTTTAACCTGAGACTGTTCATTT
This sequence comes from Ceriagrion tenellum, assembly GCA_963169105.1. NCBI lineage: Eukaryota > Metazoa > Arthropoda > Insecta > Odonata > Coenagrionidae > Ceriagrion > Ceriagrion tenellum. Next base: position 128,346,489 of record OY720632.1, on the reverse strand, counting down.
CAATAAAAATGTTCATAAGTATTTCTAATTTCCACTCAGTACCTAGTAGTACATATGTTTGTTCTCACATACCAATGTTTGACATAAGAGTTGGCAGTAGAGGTATCAAAACAGAGAGATATTGCATCAACAGCCATAAACCAATGCATAAGAGTACATACCCCTGTTCATTATCACAGTGAAAGAAATGGTCATTAAAATTATACATTTAATTGCATAAATGTTTTTTTGTGTGGTAGTCATGAAAAAAATTCTTTACTAGCTTGAGCAATGTCCTCTCCTTGTTTTTTTCATTCAATTGTTAGCCATTGAAATTAATGAACGTGCTAATTATAATAAGAAAGATAGTTAGAGGGGATTAGGAAATATAGATTTAAAGTGATGAAAAAATTATATTGATTAAAATAGAAATGCAACTGGTAAAAAAAAGCGTTCCATTGCAGAATCCTTTCAGAGAATAGGATGGTGTTGTGTTTATGGGATTTTTTTTACTTTGAAAGTGAAGAAAAGAAGAGAGTTATGGTGAAAAGAAAATTGAGAAGAGTTGTTCTAAATGAGGAAAGCCCGAGTATTCAGATGTGGCTACAGAAGTAGGTGGAGAGAAATTCAGAGAATGAGATGCTATAGGGTGAGAAATTAGTGAGAGATGGAGATGACTGAGCACATAGGGTAAGGAGTCAATAGGGATAAATGCTCAGGCGTTATGTGATTAGCTGCATACAATATATTGGATAGCTGATGGGAAAAATTGGTCCAAAAAAAATTAACCAATTTAAACCAGTTGACTCCCTCTTCTATGTAAATTCAGTATTTGATTTTTGTTGCAGGTTTACCTGGGGTACATGTCACAAACAATTCTGCCTCCACCTTTCAATCTCCTTCCAACTCCACGTGGGCTGTCTTCTATGGGAGAATGGTGTTTGATATGCTTAAGACCCGGCAAAGGGAAAAGAGCTCGTTGCTCCTTTTCTCACTGTTGTTATGTTGTGAGTAATGCACTAATCTGACTGTAAGTTCTATACTGGGGTTATGAAGAAGATAATTTAGCTAATTGATATTTTTTCTTTTAGGAAAGGGAAGAACCAAGTAATGTGAAAGAAGAATATCCTGAAATCATCTCCCAATTGGCTCAGAGATATTTCACTGAAAAGGAGTCATCTAGCGATTCGGGAGCTGAGTCAGGCATACCCCTAAGTTCTAACTTGGATGCTCTTAAGCATGAGATATCAGAGTTGAAAACTCTTCTGAAGGAATGTTTAACCTCAAGAACATGACTGTAAGATCTGATCGCTCTTTTTGTGCATACCATCACAAGAACTGTGATTCCTATAAGAAATCTTCTGATTGAGGAGCATTTATGACCTATAAGTGGATTTGCTTTGCAAATAAAAAGACTACTTTATTGGAGATGTATTTAAAATGTTTAATCATATTTTCAAGAATATCCTGATATCATATTTTTTATTAGAGATAACATTCTGAAAGGAATTATGCAAGTGCAGGCTGTGGCAACTCTCATGACCATAGTTAAGGATGAAATAGATTATGTCACCTTGATTTTGTTCCCATCATTATAGGATGCATCTGCCAATGATTTCTTCATTTTTTTATATGAGTAAAGGACCTAATAAATAATGTTTAGACATTAGAAATTAAGAGTTTAAGCTTGTTCTGTTAGAAATTAATGAAAGTTGAGCCCCATAGAACCGGGGTGGATTAAGGTCATTGCATTTTTAGGGTTGTTAGATTGCTACTTCCTGGGGATCTGAGGTGTATGGAATACCTTCCCTTGTTGCAACTGATATCCAAACGATATTTGTTGTGATTATAATGTCTATTTTGTCTATTCTCCTAGGAATTATTGGGGGGGAGGAGAGTCAACCCTCTCTGAACCCATTCATAATCCACCCGTGCCATATACTGACATTTTTTGGAATCTCCTGGTTTTCTGTGACTCTTCATCATTCATTAAATGACTCTTTTCAATTATTTCTGTTTTATCAGCTGAAACTTAAGAACATGTAATATCAGTCATAATTTGAAATTCTACTGATAAGATTATTTTCCATTCTACCGATCGTTGATGACGGTAAGTGGAATCGAACAACGGACCTTTGTCTTGCCAGGCCAATACGCACACCTTTACGCTACTCAGGTTTTCTAATGCCTATATGACAATTTTGGAAAGATGCAAGGGAACTAGGTGTTTAGCCCCTTTGGTGGATTGCACTCATAAGGGAAAGCAGACTTCAAAGGAGCCACTATCCGTAAGCATTGATCCTGTAGTAGCACTTTTTCCGCGATAAGCTACGTATCATTTAGCAATTAGTAACTTGTTGTCATCACTAATCCAGGTAGAGTGAACGTTTTTAAAGGATCCTCAGCAGGTCGCAATGCAAATTTTATTCAAGGATAGCAAGAGCTTACAGATACAACTCAACTGCATTTTTCAGTTATTACAGGGGATGTTCCATCACCGGAAAGTTACCTCAGAGGTCATCGGAGGAAGCTCTCACCGGTCTCGTTACTGAAGTCTGCGATGCTCCCCATTCCACTGCGTTCAAGTTATCCGCCGCCTCCGCCTGTGTGAATGAGGTGTGATTGTCAATTGTCGGTCGCGTACGTCGCGTATATCGCTACGTGGTTGTTATCGCGTAGGAGTACTGTTATTAACTTCGTCACCAAAACAGAGGTTTTTCTCGGAGAAATGTGAGTAATTATCTATGTTTATTAATTATATAAGTTATTGGGATTGATGGTGTTCAAGACATACATTTTTTCTCAGAAATATGCGTTACTAGAGCTCTTATTTGGCGTGTGGCATGAATTCCAATATACAGTGGATAGTTTATTTGTATAGGAAAACGCCATATTCTGTTGCAAAATTAAAAGGCATACGTTGTTAGAATTATTATTTCATGAGAACGCATGTACATGCTTTATTTATTATGGGATGAGTTCAGTTTCTGGATAACACTGTAAAACATGAAGTGGATGAAGGCAAACTGTCAGCTAGTATTCTGTATTGCAATTTTGAAAGCTTTTAGACTCTGGTTTATTGTCAGATTGCCCATATCAATGCATTTCTATCCCAAAAAGTTTTACGGAATATTTGTGGTAATTGTGATTTCCAAGCCATTAAAGTGTTGATATACGTTCTGCATTGGCTGTTTTGTAATATGTGGCATTCAACGAATGACGTTTATGGGTTCGAGGAATCATTCCTGGAATGGAGTATTCTTCACGAATTCTTTGAAAATTGAATTTTGGTGTCAATAGCATATGGTAAATATCTCTGAATGATGCACCTCGATCACGGAGTGTGGGGACTTTTTTTTCAGTAAGTGCTTTGTTTGAGATAATTACCCCCGAGCAAAAGTGATACGTTAGTCGTAACCATGCCTCTCTCATGCATGTGTAATTGAGTTTGTGCCCTGGAAATTTGATTCATTGGTCCCCGTAAGCCTATCTACTTCTTACCCCCTGGAATTTTTTGGCAGTCATTATCTATGAATTCTGGACGAACTTGCCCATAGTTTCCAATCCAAGGGAGTCATTTCTAGTTGTTGATGTGCCCAAGGATAAAACATGCATTGAACTGCATTGCTCCCATGATGAATTATTGTATCAAATGTTTTCTACTTAGTATTTGTGTTTTTATCATGTTGGAGTTGGTAGTTATCCCTGGCAAACTACTGTACGTTGGGTTAGACTTTATTTTCGTAGTTTTTAATCTTGGTGGGTTGCTGCGCACGTATTTGATTACCGAAAACTCTTAATTCGCTCTTTCATTGCTGAATGCTCTGTCGGCCTTGGTAAATGTTAGAAAGCAACGGACACTTTAATTCCTTGTGCCTCAATTTGTTTGTGTATCAAGACACCTGTTACATATTCTGCGGCAGTCATGGTACTTAGCGATGCATTGAACATTCGCCTCGTTGACATCCACCAAGTAATCATGAGCATTCCTGTGACTGGCGGTTATCAATTTCGCTATCGATTTACTTTTTAACTATCGTATGACAACATTTAATCCTGCGTAAAGAAAGCCGACAATGTAATCATTGAGTGGTATTCATTTATACGAGATTACTACTTCCTGCAATTACATCCATTTCTTAAGAATGATACGAACCCAAGGATCATTTATCATTTACGTCATTAGTGCTTACTTCCGCACTGCTGTTTCCTGTGGTCCGCTCATGACTCACGGATTGAAGCGCATTCAGAACTGGAGGGAGGTCGTCATGAATAGCGATCCACTTCCATTGAAAGCCTTTTCTTTTGTCTGTTCTTCGTTTCCAGTATACCTCGTGACCATGAGCCCCTATCTTGGAGCTTCAAGTCAATGCACCAGTGTATTAAATACTGTTAAATACCTCCCGAAGTCAAGTCGTCCGATATTTATTCCACTGATTATTTATTACATTTTTCTTCTATGTGGAAGGCGAAATGGTAACAATCGTAATAGAAAAGTGAACTGACCGACAGCTTTGAGTAACTAGGCTTTAATAAGGCCGTGTTGTAGTATCTAAGCTATGTGGTAATTTTCGTTGATTTTTAAAATCTGATGTTTTAGAATAATTCCATTCTCCGTTAATAATTTTCCGAGTGGCATTTCCCACGAATTTAAAGATACATTTCATCTCCTGTGGTTTGCGTCAGATCCCATGACATTGTTTATTTTACTTACTCGAAAAAGACGTGACACACGCATAGATCAGGAAAGCTTCGGAATACCATGGTCATGTATATGCAGCTGTCGTGCCCGTCTTCGCTCATCTCGACGGGATAACAAAAAAAATTCCTTCGCTGTTTTTCGACATGCTAACCTTGCAGACGTCGCAGATATGTCAATGGCTTTCTAACTACTTGCAAGTGTGGCGTTTTTTGAAGTTAAGTGTCGTTATTGATGTCCGATATTTCGTGAAATTATTGTTACCCATGCCTTAATCGAAGCAAACCAAATGATTGCTTTATTGTGTCATATTAAACTGCATTGTTCTGTCGCACATATACAGGTAAATTTGTGTATGTATGTACCAGCGGTTTACTAAGCCAAAAAGCACCTCTTTATTATTTCGTCTAAAATGTCTCCTAGAATTTCCTTATCACTCTCGATGTGTCCCTGCGTTGGTATTTGTTCCCCAAATGATAGCACATCACCGCCGCAGTTATCGCTCGGATATTTACATGCTCCCTAAGTTGATTTTTTCCTCGAGGCTTACGATCTGCTTTGATATACTTTGGCGATATTTAGTATACGTTCGTCAAATGCCGCTACAGTTTTCGATCAGGTATTAACATGCCTTCTACGTTGATTTTTCTCGAGGCTTATGATCTGCTGTGCTTTACGTGGGCACACAGGTCCGCCCATACGCCTTTCGTATTCCCCGTTATTAAATTTCCGCTGTTGCCTTTCATGTTTAGAACCTTCCGTCTGGCTCGATTTAGCAGATGCAAGGATAGAATCATCGGGAGCAAGTGAGATAAGTCGCAAATTCCGCGTATTTAGGGGCAGTCGTCGGCTGAACGCATCACGATCTCGCGCGTAAGGCGTCTTCCTTCAGAATCGTCTGCAGCCCGAGAGCAGCTCGCGGGCATTTACGTCATTCGAAGTTTTTTCTGTTGATTTCTGCGGCGCTTTCTTTGCGCTCTGTCTTGGAAATATCCTCAAGCGTCAACGTCATTCGCTCTTCTCCGAGTTTTGTTTTTGTTCCATGGTCACTTCGCGGAGTGTAATCGCTAGGGAGCATGAATCAGTGCAGGAAGGCCTTTGTTCGTAATCGTTTACAAGTCTCATCGCGCGTTACCCCTGACTCACGCTCTCGGTCAGCTATGCGTCGATGTAGAACACCTACCCTCTCGCCTTTGTGCTCGGATTAAATTCTTGCATCCGCGATGTCTCCGAAGGGGAAGTTCATTTCTGACTTGGCAACAGTGCACTCCTCTCTCCCAGTTTGTTTTTTTTAACTGACTCAATAACTGAGCCGTCGTCCTTTGCTTGTGGTTGAGCCTTGGCTTTGGTGAGGGACTCCTGCAGCCGCCAGATTTGCAAGGATTACATGGTTTTATCGACTACATGGTTTTAACGTCACACTTCTTTTTTTGCCATTCGCGGAAAGTTTTTTTAAGTGTCCCTATTTTTTCACCCGTCTGCGACTGTAATTTATTTTCATGCGTAAACACTTGCGCGCGCTGAAAGGAAAGTCTATAAATGAGGTGGATACATATGCGTGTTTTTGTTTTTGTGCTAAAGTGAACAATGCCAAGAGGAGTCGTTATGTGGGTGTGTGATGAAAGAGTTGTGGACCCTCGTAGAGGTCGATTTCCTGTGTTGTGACGGCAGCGCTTTGAAGCGATAATGACAACCCTTTTAAAATTTCCCTAGGGGTACTTGGGTGTTGCAACGCGTACATTGAGTGACATTTTTCGAATGTGTTTCTTTTATAAGGTGGTGGGGGAGGCACCGGTGTTGATCTGCGAGCGGAAATACGACTTCAGATTGGTATCGCTGCAATGGCGAACTTAGTACAGGGTCATATCTTCGTCAGCCTGTTGGTGATTTCAGCGGTTGTGCTGAATGGACACGTTCCAGCTGTATCAGCGCTGTCTGGCCCGAATGTTTGTATTCGACAAGAAACGTAAGTTTAGCCTTTCTTATCAGTGTTGCCCTCAGCATATAAGCCCGCCTGATCTTGCTTTTCCTAAGCAAATATTGGGCATATTTGTTTCAAAATATTTGAAGCTTCTTGTGAAATATTGACGCAGGAAAAAGGTGAATTACCGCAGTCTCGCAAACCTGGATTTTTTTCTTTGGAAAACAGGGCCATAAATTGTTAGAAATACCGTGAAATGATGTATGGGAATTGATTTGATTTTTTTAAAGCAAGTTTGGAAAAAGATCTTGTAGAATTTATCGCTCCACTTGTGGGCGTAGCCGGGTGGGGGAAGGGGAGATGCCAGCAGCTCCCCCTAAATGAAGTACACGAACGACTTTACTCGAGAAATAAAGAGAAAAAAGATGTACGCGGGGAACTTGGTTGATAATTTGTTTTGGAACTCTGTAAATGTGGCAACACATGGATCTATCTGTATATTGAACCAAAATTAAAAATTAATGAATTACCTTTATGCATTTCACATCCTCCAACATAAATCCTACTTATGCCTATGGCTCTACTTAACCAAACTGAGGTAGCTGTGTCCGCAGTGGCATTAACATGGGGCGAGGGGGGAGTATTATGGGGATCTGTACCCCCTTTTACAGGGCAGGAGGTTTTGGCTCATAAATCAATGAAAAGAATTCAGCCACGAAATATTGTTTTGAAAACTTTCTCTATTTAAAACATTTTAAATTAAAACTATTTGTGGATGTAAAAGAAGACATTGTAATGGAGTTTTGAGGGGTTGTTTTTTATAAATTCCCCTTCCAGTGTGGCGTGATATACCTCCTCCCCCAAAAGGTAATCCTTATTAACCTTAATCATTTGGATTAAAATTCCTGCAGCTGGTTCTGCTGGCCATATTCAATTTGGACTTTCAGTGGGAACATTGTGAGTTTAAATAACCATATTCATTGTTCATACATTTTTCTGTATGCTCAGCCAGTTGATCCATCTTGCTAGTATACATTTAAATGTATGCTAGCCATTTACAGGTTATACCACTAGTCCCTCTAATAATTGATTGATTTATTTAATCATTGATTTGAGTCATTTCCTGATGACTTAAGATGGAGCAGAATATCTTGATGGGGTGGGTCCTTTTTGCTCTTTTTTTCTTAGTCTAAAATGTAATACCCAGCAGAAGTGGCCCACCCTTACGGACATTACAGATATAATTTTGTTTCCAAATCAGCTAATATCTGTGAGAATTTTTACCTCAATGTTTTGAAATTTCGACTGAAAACACTAAATTGTCATTAATTTTAGTTCAGTTATAGCGACCATATTCTGGGTTAGAATATGTCAATTTGAATTAAAATTGATATTTAAGCATCAATATGCCAGTTATGTCCCTGACGGGCCAAAGATGTCTATTCTAGGGCTGGAAAAGGGGACATTGCTTTAACTGAACCTAAATTAATGAAAATTTTGGTATTTTCAGTCAAAAATTTGAAACTTTGAGGTAAAAATTCTCACATAAGATATGATTTGATCCGGAAAAAAATTATATATGTCATGTCCAAGTGGTTGGGCCAGTTTGACCAGGTATTACATTTCGCTCCGAAAAAAGTGGCAAAAACCCACCCTAGAATTGCACATTGAGAGAAACAGTTTTCAAGCCTACAATTTATGTTTTTCTACTCAGACCAGTGTTACCTGATTTAGTTAATGGATTTTTTTCATATTGCTCTCTAATGTATTAGTGTTGCATACCTTTTTACTGCATAAGGGTCTGAGAGGTGTATTTGATAAGGAACTATTAACGAAAATTATACCCAAAAATGTTTTTCACCCTGAGGAATCTTAAATGTTATAGCTATCACTAGTTAGCAACTGTATTTTTATCTACAATTCGTAAATTTTGATGAATTTTTATTGATATGCTCATTGAAGTCAGTAGAAGTTCCAAATAAGAAGTGGTTTAACCCCTCTAAATCTAATGTGTGCACTAGAGGTGGATTATTCGCGAAGGAACTGGTCCATGAATTGAACGGAAGGACCAAGGACTGACTTTGTGGAACGACCGTTCCTTTTGGTCCATAGTTCCTTTTGTTCCGCCCACAGGGGTAGCCTTGAAGCTCTCTCCAGCGGGGAGAATTGAAGCTGAATTGACGATCAATTTTGCGCAATTAGCCATGTTGTGACTATGAAAGTATTAAGTGATCCTATGCAAAAGCATTGAAATCTGGTGACTTTCGTGGCTTTGTTGAGGCTCAATTGTGGATTTTTTTGAGTCCATCGAGGATTTCAGGGAATAAAACATTTTTGTAGCTGCCTCCAAAATCTCTCTCTCTCTCAAAAAGTCTCACGTTTTATATCGTAATTTGGAGAAATAATGCGAGTGCCACGAGCGGCCATCTGTGCGTGCAAAAGGTGTTCGAGCTCTGCATTTGGCTGCCAAAACAGAATAAATAAGAAATCTAAACAGCTACTAATATTATTATTGAAACTAGTATTATTGTCTTTCCCAAAATTCCTTGGTGTGGAATGTATTTATCCTTTGTATTAGTCGACTGCCCTCGATTTTTTGTATACTTATAAGCTTTGGCCTTGAGGGATGAGCTTTATGAGGGATTGAACGCCTCTGTTTTCAATCAATAGTTTGTTAAAATTTATGATAATTGGTGCATTTTAATGAATAATTATAGCTGCAAAAGGTGTTCTAATAAAAAAAAATGTCGCTCGTTTGCCGTAGTCTGAGTTCTTTTCACAGTGAGTAGACTAAATTTTTTGGGCCGCTCTTGCATTTTATTACTTCATTGTTCATCTGTAATCCACGGGTAGGAACAGTTATTAGTAATGAAACATGGTCCACTGTGATGCCTAACTTGTTGCCATCTGTGTCCTTGGCCTCTTTTCCTCAGACCGTGTTCACAATTAGAATTGGAGAAGAGGTAATTGTATGCATTTGTGATATCCAATATTATGCACATTTGTAATTAATTGAGGACTATTGAAGAAAAAGAACAAACATCTGCGCCCAGCAAATTCTATTACAACGTTGGAAGCTACTTGGAATGCATAATGGACATGGTCAGTAGGTATTCGGTTTAAGTTGACATCGGGACGATATTTAATGCATTTCTGACGTGCGTCATCATAGGTCATTACGACCATTTGTGATAAACGGAGACAAATATAAGCTTTGGAGCTGTCATTCATACACAGGAGTTTCCCAAACGACACTTGAATGTAGTTTTCATGTGAAATGGGATGTTATCTCTAAGTATTAGGTTTCCAATGGCATCGAAGCAGACGATGTTGTAAGCATATGCTATTTTCCCTATTGCTACAAACTGTCATGAATTAAAGAATCGAAGCAAGCATCTTTTAATGTACAAAGGTTAATATTAATGTATATATATACATTTCACGAGTTATATTAGCTCCTGGGTGCCTTATTTGATTAAAATTGTACCGCTAAAATACGAAGAGTTAAAGGGAAGATGGCAATATTTTCATAGTCAGAACATTGCTAAATGCTCAAGGCTGGTGGCTTCATCTTTCTTGTGTAGGTTACCCCTTTGGTTCCGTTGGTCCTTTTTTCCTTTTGGTCATTCGGTCCTTTGGGTCCATCATTCTTTGCAGTCTATCATTCCTTTCAGTCCATCATTACTTTCGCTCTATTGCTCCTATATTTAAGCTTTAAGGCATAGGATGTTCTTTATGACTAATAAGTAGTAATTCTTTTATTTATATAAAGGAAACCTTTTTACGAAACCATGCATAAAGTTGGTTATATTACCTTCCGTCTCATTTCATACAACATTCTTACACATCATAATTATGGTATATCAAATATTTCTAAGTTTTTTCATATTCTTTAAACACCAAGAACATATTAAAAATAAAAATACATGACCACCAATAAATGAAGGAACGGTGAGCAAGTGAAAAGGAACAGGTCCCAAAAAGGACCAGTCCAGAGAATGAGTTCCCAAGAATAAGCGGGATTGCCCATCTCTAGTGTGCACCATGAATTTTTTCAGCCTCAGTTTTCTTATGTTTTTGGCTTGTAGCTATATCTTTAGTTGCCTTGCAAAACTTGCTTCAGACTTGCTATAGAGCTTCGCAGTATCACTACCTCAGTTACAGGAGTATGTACTTAGGATTCTGTCAGTTAATCAGTGCAAGTAGAACCCTACATCATATTAATCTGTAATTACCCAAAGAAAAGGGCATACTATGTATAGTGATGTACTGAGAAGATTTGACTATTTGATGCAGTGGCAGTTTTGTGTCGCAACTCTGATCCGTTGATCAGAAAAAAAAGTGCTTAAGGATACAAGTGTCCTCACTAACATTCTATGTGTATCTTGTGATGTGTCTGGAAAACTAAAGTCTGGCGTCATTGACTTCATGCTAGTCATTCCTTTTTTTATTGCCCCATCTTTACTAACCTTTCCACTGTCCACCCAGTTTCCACTGTCCATCCTTCTTTCTGCCTTTTGAATAATCACAAGGCCAATTTGTGAAAAAGATAAATCCACAGCTCTTAATTTTGGATTTTATGACAGAGGGGTCAGACATTTATCCCCTACAGCCCTCACTCTTTGTCTTTGACTAGTTGTTTTAGTACTTCAATTTGGGATATGTCATTTAGTGCCCTGAAGTTTTTTGAATGATCCGGGTCTTACTTTCAATCATTGTGGTCTATTCAATTCTAAAATTGGTAAATCTGAGCTTTCGTCACAATTGCTTAAACTTCTTTTTAACCCCCTCCAAGTAGTGAATTGCCACCGAAATCACGTCAGTTATCTTGTTGATTCGGTGCATGTATGAAAAATTGTTGCTACACTATATAACTCAATTTTCTAGAATTGACAAGGTATTAAATGTGAGAAGTGTGTTTTTTCCTCCCCACCATCGGAAGAAAAAGTTTCGCCTACTTCCCAGTAGGGGGTTGAGAAGTTGAAGATTCTCTTCGCTATATAACTCCCTCTCATAACTTTCTTTCCACATCTAACTTAAACCCTCCACCCTTGATGTGGGTACTTTTTGTATGAATGAAAATCCTTGGTAGTGGATGATTGGAGGGGGCATTGTTGTGAAGTTGTAGTGTATTTTTTAAAGTAATGAGATCCCAATGGTGGGAGAGTAATTAGAGGGGGCATATTTTTTTGTGGGAGCGATGTTGTATCATGATTTTGAAGGAAAGAAATCTTTGTAGTGGGGGGTTGATTAGTGGAGGGCATGAGTAAAGCCAATCCCTCTCCCTGAAGTGGGCAACATTACTCACATTGCAACAAATCCCCCTATAATAATCCATCCACGCCTGGGAAACATGCCTTAAATAAATTATGCTTTGACATCCTGGGTAATGCACCAATGTCCCTTTTAATCACCTACCCATTTCAGGGGTTACATTTCTTTAAAAACATGGACAGTAACATCACCTACACAACTGCAATTCTGCCATCCAACCACCAACCCACCACAGGGATTTCATTCCCTTAAAAATATACTACCGTATCGCCATCACTACAGCAATGCTCCCCCATTCAATCATTTCATTTGAACTGTAAAATAGCTAATTCAATCTAATATTTTTGCTGAAATCATCTTATCTACCTAGAGACAGCACCCTGAAAAGCTGATTCTAAAAAGTAGTGTTGCAATAATCTACCTGTTATCTACCTCCATTCTTCCCCATGACTTTTTCTTATTGAATGTGACTTTCCATGCTTATATTCTCCTTTTAAACTGCATTTTCTCCTTCCTCATCCCTCACAAATGCCCATATCCCTTTTTTTATTTTCCGAAAAATTACATTTTGTGCTTTTTCTTCCCCCAGAAATGCCATAACTACTATTGAAAATAATAATTTCTGGCTGCATACCATCCCACTCTAGCACTTCTGTTTCACTCCTCAAGCCCATAACCTTGTTTGGGAGTAGAAGAATGGCATATTTTAGATATGAAATACATAATTGCCAATGCCTTTACTGGCTCTTTGGAAAATGTCAAATGGCCTCAAATCTGGTGAAAAAATTGCAAAATAGACCATTTTCAGAAAATATTTTCTCTAAAAATACTCTAATGGCACATATGTTTCTTGCCGTTACTAAATGCTTATTCCTGGCAATACTCCTTGGTATCATTGTTATTTTCACTATTTACAGGAGCTTTCAAAATGAATGTATGTGGCCAAACCTAATATAATACATACAAATTTATCAACATAATATCTCTGTATCTCAGATGTGATACTTGGATTGACAAATTATGATGATTATTTTTACTGAAATGTGATGTTACACTTTTGATTCAAAGGTTTCTTCTGGCTGTGATAACTGGGAGTGAAATAACTTTTATATGTTAATGAACACTCAAAAATTATCATTTTAGAGTCTGGAAACATTACTTTTGTCAATGATAAAAAAATGTGCCACTGTAATGTACACTTGTAAAATATGAACTCCTACCCTATAGCTGTACTACATTGCAGTGTTCAGGGCAGTACATTATCATTGTTATTTTTTTTCATTTTTATCTCTTGCCACTGCAAGGTGCCATTATGTTGTCTCTGGGTTGTATTAACCAAGGCCACTACATACAAATATTGATCTGGGTGGTAGTGTAATGGCTCCGATGTGGCTGCACGAACAGATCAATATCCCTTGTTATTTGGCTTGATGTTAATTGCCTTTCAGACTGCCAGGAATCTTCTTACTATCCAAGCGGTGCCAAGAAGTGCTGCTTTCTGCATGTTTATTAAATGTTTACTACGCAGACCTAGCTTGTCCATTGCATTGATTATTCTTTAGAGACTAGGCCATTGGTGGATATCGCAATAGGTATTACTTCCACTGACTTGGCTTTGTACATGCTCATCATTTCCACAGCAAGGGCCTGGTACTTTCTTCTTTTTTTGGCTACTGCATGGCTTACATTCTTGTCCAGAGGAGTAGTGATTTCTATGATCATTATATTGTGGGCGCTTTTATCAAACAAAACAATGTCTGGTTTATTAGCTTCCACAGCGCTATACGTTATCATCTCCGTATCCCACAATAACTTGTAGCGGTCATTTTGCAATACAGGATCGGGCTTGTATTTATAGTATGGCACCTCTTCTTGGACTACAACATCCCTCATGGCAACAGCGAGGTACACTATTTTGGCAACGCCATTGTGGCTAGGTAATCGCATTGCGAAAGCGCACCACATGCCCCTGAGACATGTTGGATACTTTCACCTGGTGACACAGTCGACAAACGTCTATGACTGTTTTATCCCCCATGATATGGCGTATGTAGTTGCGTGTGGAAATCACTTCATCCTGGATGGCAATAATGAAACCTTCTGTCTTGCCAAACAAACCACTTGCGATAAGCCAGAGTGCACTCGCCTCCTTGTCAACATCCGCAGACGACAGTGCAGCTGCATATTGGCCATGCAAAGCTTTTTGCTTCCATTCCTTCTTTATTATTATTATTTTTGCTATGATTGTTTGTACCATGATTATGGTGACATTATATTACATGTTGTATGATTATTTATTGTATAAATGAATGGGAAATAATTGTCTGCTTTGAGGTTGAGGAATGTCTGGCACCTTAAAGCTTTTTTCTGGTATGATAAGCTTATTGTGCATTCATCAGCATATGCTACAATTTGGGAATTTTTTATTCATAAACCTGCCATTCATGTTATGTAGTTTATCAGGATTTTGGCTTCTCTTTTATTTTTGCTCATGTATTCTATGTTGTCCCTTCTTAACACCATCTCTTTTTAAATTAAACTAATTCTAGGTATACTACTACGATAAGGGTATCAGAGCAAAAGCCTTACCAAGTCAAAGAATATGCATGGTGCCTTAATATTCCTCCAAGATGCACAAAATATAGGATAAAGTTCAAAACCGAATATAGGAATCAGGTAAGATGAGAATCTATGTTGGTAAATTCACTCTCTGAATCTGTTTGAATTCTCTGTTTCTTTATGTTGAAGAATCTGAAATAATTAATCTTTTTTGTCCATGCATGGAATTAATTAGGAATAAATAATCTTTTTTGTCCATGCATGGCTTTAGGAATAAATAATCCAAGATTATTTATTAATAGGAATAAATAATCCAAGATTATTTATTCCTAAAGATTATTATTGCCCTTGCCAAATACTTGCAAGTATTAGGGGAAGGCATATATGGGTTGCAATTTTGTGTTGATTTTCTCCTTATCAATTGCTTTGTAAAATGTAATGTAATTCTCAGGTCATTTCTTGAATGTATTGAAGTTATTGCTTCTAACCTCACCAATATTTCTGTGGGGTTCTTCAGCTATTGAATTTTATTGCATTAAAACTATTTTCTAAGGATATTGAAATTAAACTCATTCTCTTTCACAGTTTATTCCTTGTTTTAATTTGTGGTTTTCATGATTTAGATCATTATTAATCGCATTTTAATAACCTAAGATTTTTCAATGTCATTATTTTTTTTTGATAGGATATTGTGAAAACAAGGCCTGTGGAGGAGTGTTGTGCAGGGTACACAAAAAGCAATGGTGATGAAGAAGTATGCATTCCTGTTTGCTCAAATGACTGTGTGCATGGTGTCTGTAGCTCCCCAGATCTTTGCCGCTGTGAAACAGGGTTTGGTGGGCCAACATGCAATGTTTGTAAGTTTCTTAAGTTAGGATCAGTGGGTTAAGTTATAGTGAAATCTATTTCTAGCGAGTCTATATGTCATTAACCCTTCAGTGGGCACGTAAAATTTTGTTACATGATTGGGCACGAGGGCCCAATTCAATTTGGGGTGGCCCAAATTCAATTTTTTTAACTGCCTAAAATTTTCAATCTTTTTGTAAAATATTTTTACAAACAATAAATTTAGACTAATAACTATAGTTTATTTAGGTTTTTACACCATGGAACATATTTATAGTCATCAGTGGAACAAAACCCCAAGTCATCGAATAGTTGTAAAATTTTTGAGCAAACAAACATCCACTGTGACAAAATTTATATAAATTATCCAACAATTTTTATATTAAGTGCTGATTATAATATAATAATGTATATGTACTATATAAATAATATATAATATAACAATGTCGACAGAAAAAGGTTACACAGTTAGTTGCGTGGGCCACAGATGTGGCCCAGTCACGCTGGCTTCATTTTGCACGCTATTTAATGCTAACCCTGCAACAATTTGTTAAAAACGACCATGTGAGGCTTTTGAGAACATAATAAAATGCAGCTACTGAAACTTACAAGTATATTATGCCATCCTATGAGAAATGGCACACAAGTGAAACACTGTGGGCCACCCCTGTGGCCCATGCGCCTTCTGAAGAGTTAATGACCAACAGATTTGTGGTGCTCTTCCCCTAAAATGCGTTAATGAGGTATTGTGGAGAAATAATGGTGTTATTATGTTTTTTTACTCTGCGATTACCTTCATATCATAAATCCTGATTTTGATTTTTGTTTTAACTGGGAAAATCATATTTATAGGTGATATCTTTGTGGAAATAACACCTCTGAAGAGGTTGAAATTTTTGGTAGTGAAGTAGTTTTTTTTTATAAAATGTATGGTAGCCCATTTTAATGGCCTGTTTAGGTGTATCAAAGTGATTAGTTGTTGTTGAGCTTTGTTTGTATGCTCCTTGGACATATTACCTTCTTAGTATATAAATGAATTCCCTCAAGTTACTATTTCACTCCTTTCAATGGATACTAAACACTATTTTTGTTAATTGATTTTTGCAGATATTTCCTCTTTTTGGCTCAAAAAATGAGTAATGCAAACAAGTACGAGCCCATGACCCATGCGAGCAACATGTATCTTGTTGTTTGTTATGTCAACCAATATCGTGAAACTATTAGAGGCTCAAACTAAAATGTTTTGTAGTTTTATGAGTTTTTGATAATCATGAACTCATTCAATGAGGACATGCAGTAATGTCGGAAAAAACATTATTGATTTTTTTTACTGTACCCAATTACTGAATGTGTAAAACTATGTTCTACACTCTGCATTGTTTGACTTATTTGTAAGGAAACCTGCTGGACACCCTCGAGGTGGCTTGCAGGTTATTATTTAGATGCAGAACTTAATTTTATAATGTTATATTTTATCCCTTATTTTGTTTAATATTTCTATTCAGCATGTCCTGCTGGGAGATGGGGTCAGGATTGTGAGAAACATTGTCAGTGTTTGAATGGAGCCACGTGCGATCCTGCAGAAGGCTTGTGCCAGTGCACACGAGGTTGGCGTGGTGAACACTGCCAGGAAGAATGCCCTCCTGACAGATATGGGCAAGATTGTGGTGAAATATGCCGGTGCAGAAATGGAGGTTCCTGTCACCACATATCTGGTGAATGCCACTGCGCACCTGGATGGACAGGGCCATTGTAAGTCTGGACATTTTTGTTCAGAGCTTTGTCTATTATTGCTGAAAAACCTTTTGTTGTGAAGACATTTTCTATCTTATGACAAGAGAAAAATGAGTCAAGATAAATATGTAATTATTTAATTATTCAGAATTTCAGTAATGTAAAACAAAATTTTTACCCTATTTATATTACAAAATTGACTTCATGCATTTTATTGCTACTGAAATAAAATTGAAAATTGTGTATGACCTTCATTATGACTAGGAAAAATCATGCTTAAACTACTTCTACAGCAGGAATTGAAACCACTGGTCATGAATATTTTTAAATACATTTTATTTAAAATTTAATTTTAGTCTATTGAAAATTAATTTTAAATAAACCTTATCAAGTTGTTTCAAAAGTTCCCATTTAATGAACTGGGCCAATTATTTTTTGCTGAGACCCAATTTTCCCATTAGGCAACTGTAGGTTAATAGTGTTCTTTTGTTATTGTGTTTGGTGCCATCTTTGTTTTTTACCTTTCAGGTGTGAAGACCCATGCCCTAAAGGAACTCATGGGGAAGAATGCTCTTCCATGTGCCGATGCCAAAATGGAGGGTCATGCAGCCCTACCACAGGGAAATGCTATTGCACACCTGGTTGGACTGTAAGATATTTTGCTTCATATGTGGCACTGCCATCGAGTACCATGCATGAATTGTGAAACCTTGCTGTTCTATTGGGAACTGTTCATTTTTTTCTGTAGTCAGTTTTATTGAATGGTGGAATTTCTGTGCTTTAAAGTTCTACATTCTTTCCAATCATGAAGTTGTGCTCTAAAAATTTTACTGTTTTGATTGCATCCAGGGTGATGTTTGTGCTAATCGCTGCCCCCTTGGCTTTTGGGGTGTCAACTGCAGCAAGACTTGTGATTGCTACAATGGTGCCACCTGCCATCACTTAACAGGGAAATGCAAGTGTCTGCCAGGATTTATTGGTGAAAAAGTAAGAAATTAATTTTAATTAGCTCTCATTCTACAGTATTCATACTTATATATTTATAAAGTATTATCTAAGTATAGTAAATTTTTTCTGTTCAGCTACTGTTCATCTCTTTTTGGAAATAATAAAATACGTGAAGACTAAGTAATTTTTATTTGTGTTTTTAGTTGCATGACGAAAAGTTCTCATTAAGTATATAAAAGAGGTTAAGAGGGCCTTTGTAACTTAGCTTGATAGAGCACTCGATGAAAGATTGAGGGATCTGAGTTAAAAACCAAGTCAAGGTGGATGACTTTTCCTTGTGGAATCATCATGCTCAGAGCCAATGTTAATAATTATGTTAATAGTGTGATAAGTTTCTGTGAATAATTTAGTAAACAGTGTTAAAAATGAACCCCACTTCACATTTTGATTTATTTGAATTCTCATTAAAGCTCTGAATAACTGGTATCGATCCTATATTGGATCACACCTATTCAGTCTTGGTCCATTGTTTGTTTGCGAAATAAGCTAAACCAGTGCATGAATCTCTTGTGTCATTTGTCTGTAATGTCTTGTTTCATGTATCAATCTCTGGTGTCATGAACAACTTAGTGATAAAATACTGATAGAATGTTTTCTTTGTTTCAATATTGTGCATTCTGTTGGGTTTTTCCATTCAATGGCTGTCCTTTTAGTACCCATTGTTAGTCTGCAATCATGTTTATCTTAACCTCATTAGAATTTGTTTCATGAGCTGCATGTTGTGTATATTACTACTACTGTATAGACTTGCAAATTTTAGTCGACATTGTGTCTTGTGAAAAATGCATTCATTTGTCTTGACCTACTTTTTTTTCAATATCCCAACTAGGTCGTTTGCCATGATAAATCTTAAAAAGTTTCACTTTGTGACCCTGAAGGGTGGACATTTCATTACATTCTGGTTTTGATCAGTTTCCAAGAGTTTGGTTCTTTAAGGTGAAAGCTCTCATAATCTGCTTGTAATAATAATGAATAAGTTACATCTTTGCTTTTGGTGGCATAAGAAGAAAAAACATATTTTAGACTTCAGTTCTCTCTTTTTATTTAAACCTGTAACCATTAAAAAGTATGGTTTTTCTTGGCTTTTTGCTATTTAACCAATGTGATCAAATCATGAAAATTTAAATACATCCAGGGATGTTGGACTTCAGTCTATTACAACCTGGTGTTCTTCTGGCATTCCTGTTGTGCAAATTATTTTTAGGTTTTCCAATGTTTCGGGAGATTCAATTCAGACTACATTTCCATGCTCAGATCTCATGTTGAAATACTAGCTAAACTGCTGTCCCTTACCGAGTTGAGGGCCCGAAAAGAATCAGTTGACTTTTGTCACTTTTAGGCAATTGTGCTACCACTGCCAATGTTTTCTAACTGAATGAAGGCTCCAAGTTGTGCTAACCTCATCGCATTATGCCTTCAAGAATATAACCAGTTACATTAGTTGAGGAGAATGTTAAAATATTTGCCTTTTAAAAGTTATAATTTTTATTTAGACTGAAAGCTTTAGGGGGTCATTGAAGGAAAATAACAGTGTATAAAGTGTAGTGAATAGGGTCACTTAAAGACTTCATTGTTACAGTGTGGAAATACTAATGTTACCCATGACATTTTAAATGTTTAGTGTAACCAGCAGTGTCCAGAAGGAAAGTATGGGATGAATTGCTCAAAAACGTGCGACTGTACGAATGAAGCAACTTGCTCTCCTGCAAACGGGTCCTGCAAGTGCTCAGATGGTTGGAAGGGTGAAACTTGCTCAGAAAGAATCTGCCCTCCTGGCTTATTTGGGGAAGGCTGTGGAGACATTTGTCAATGTGATGTCACTAACACTGAGGTGTAAGTTCTGTATTGTTCTTCCTGATGGATGAATTTATTGAATAATTGATGTTGATTTCAAGTTTGCCAGGTTGCTATTGGTCACTTTAGGAATCCTTTATCAATCTGTATTCTCTGGTGAACTATAGGTGCCATCCATGGACTGGGAAGTGCACATGCAAACCTGGTTGGGATGGGAAAACGTGTGCCAGGCCTTGCCCACTATACACTTATGGCAAAGGTTGCCATTCTATATGCTCATGCCAGAACAATGCTCAGTGTCACCCAGTGAATGGCACTTGCCTGTGTGCAGCTGGTAAGTTAGCCTATTTCATATTTTTTTAATACTTTGGGAAAATCCTGTTTTCTCAAATATTTCTTTTAGTAAGACTGTCTGATCTTGTCATTTGGGATTATACTCTGCTTAAATGCTCTGATCTTTCCTGTACTGATGGGGTATGTTGAGGTTTGAAATGTCAATGGTACTCATTCATTTTGAAATTACTGGAACTTATTGGATGTTATGTTTGTTTAGTGACATTTAAGCTTATCTCTAGTTTTTCTTTATTTTATGTCGTAAATAATGATGAAGATATTAGAACTGGGACAAAATGAACTGATCATTAAATGAATGATTCACACAAACTGCAAGTTGCGTGTGGTATTTTAAGTTTGAGCCAAATCCTGCATTGTTGTATAAATGAAGCAGTGGCTATTTGGAGTCCATATGTAATACTGAAATAAATGCTTAAAAATTTGGCTTTCCAGGGTATCGTGGTGAAAACTGCAGTGAACCCTGTCCCCCTGGAACTTTTGGGGAAGACTGTGCTCAGAGGTGCAACTGTAGGAATAAAGCCACCTGCTCAAATGAAAATGGAAGATGCATTTGTCGTCCTGGTAAGATTTATGGAGTGATTAATGGCAATGCAGCATGTAATGTGTTTTGTGGTGATGGTGGTGATTCGTAAGCTTGTTATTTCATCAGAGCTGATGGTGAACGAAATTTGTAACTATTATGTATTTATGTTGGCATTTTCAATATTTATTTAAAGTTTAAGTAGTTCATTTGTAGGTTTACTGATGAGCCTAAATTCTTGAGAAAGTGACCACCAGCATAATGTTTCTAGGGCAACAAAGAGGTTGTATCTATTCTTTCCGATTCATTCTGATTTTTCATACTTTTTTAATGACTTATTTTTTTAGTTGTGATTCATCACGATGACAGTTATTCATTTCATGTGTTTTTTTAAAGAGGGCTATGACATTCTACTTAAATTTTGTTTAAGAGTTAACTAGTTTTGGCTGAGCTATCAGAAGCATGCAAATTGAACTAGTTCAATGAAGGGATTAAAAAGCTTGTTGGTTTGATGTTTAATCAGAGTTTACTCTGGAAAAGTAATGCCGAACAGGATCATAAAGTTCTAAATTAGAATCCCAGCCACCCCTAGGTGTGGTGAGGCATTTGCCTGTCAATCCAAAGGTCATGGGCCACAAGTTCTTCCAGGGTGGTTATTTTGACTGCCCAGAACATTGATTTTGGTGATGTCTATTTTTAACTGCTAGTGACTAGTTTCAAGGCCAGTGAAGGTTGTTTTTGGGGTTGATGGTACTTTAAATATATCTTTCACCATGAGAAAATAAGTGCAGTTGTTCTAGAAATACCAAAGTGTGTGACTTGTTGTACCTCACCTTCACTACTCAATACTTTTCACTGTTGAAGTTCACTGGATTTGGTGATGCATGCCTATTTTATTAGATTTGTATTAGTAAATACCTGTGGCCTGATTTTTTGCTTTTATTATTTTTTTATCAGGCCTTTGATATTCATGGTACAGATGACTCTTGTTTCTTGATCACAGATTAAATGTGAAAGGCTTTTTCAGTATTGGGTCACATTCTGCAATGTATGTCTTTCTTCCACAGTGAAAAGTCCCATTTTTCCTACAGTTTCCCTGGATATCATAAGTTTTCATTTGCTTTTTATGTGTCAGCATTCCTTTAAATTTTTTGAATTCCTCCACTTGTCTTCCCCTCTATCTGGTTTTGTTATCCATTTTCAAGCATTACTACAACAGAAAGCCTATAGCTCCTGAATTTATTAACATTCCTCTCACTATGATAACTGGTTTCAGATTTCAGATAACGGCAACACTTCCAGCCATATCTAAGTCTTCATGGACTTGTCATTCTGTTTCACAAAAGAGCCTGTTGGGTGGAATTGCCTTATATACCCACCATACCCCTCATGGCCCATTGACTCACTGTTTTAGACCAATAACATGTCCATTTCCTTGTTTGACTTACTAATTATGTAATGTGTAGGAGCCCTTAAATTATTATCAATTGTATTGGAATGTTTCCAAAGCTTACAGGAATTGTTGGCATATCCCCCCATGTTTTGTTATTTTATTCATGTGTGCTTCTGCAGTTTCCCAAATGAAATTAGAGGGTTGTCTGTACTATGATTTATGGGTGCATGTTTTGTCTTGTGTGCATTGTTGATTGTTTTTATTATCTTAGGATGGGAAGGTCACCTTTGTGATCGTCCATGTGGAAGCAAATTCTATGGCAAAAACTGCAGTGAACAATGTAAATGCTCAAATAATGCTGTTTGTAACCCAGAGAATGGTGAGTAATATTCATACATGTTTAGTGATAAATACCCACCATAATAGGTTCATTTTTTTTCTCATTTTGGTCTTGTTTAGTACCTTTTTGTAGTTCATTTTCTATTCCATTACTTATTTTCATATTTCAATAATGATTTGTTGAATATTATATTTACCTGCTCTGTATTATCTCAAGAAGCAGATGCTGTGTAAATACTTCCATCAACCATTGCAAGCAAAGGGGAAGTGTAGGGGCATATTACATTTCACTATTTATGTGCCTTTCGTACCCTTAACTGCTCTTTATGATCATAACTTTTCTGACATGACATCACATATTGTGGTTCCATTCCATAGGGATCATGTTGAGAAGAGCATAAAAGCGTAGGGCAGGAAATAATTCGACAATGCTCCCTTATGCACCCTAAACCATTGAGCTACTGTAGATTGCAGTGTAGTCAAGAGGTTTTTCAACATTAACCTCAGAATGGAAGCAGAGGAGGTCTTTATACCTTTTAAAGAATGCTAAACAATTCACTTTGTGTATATGTTTGCATTATTTATTTTTCAAAGTACATAATTAAATGTGAACCAGAATACACGTATAATGAATTTTACTTTCCTTTTAGCATGGAAATTAAAATGTTGGTTTATATGGGGATGCTTCGACAATTTAGGAGGGTGAAAGGGGTATTATTTTTGCATATTATAATTCTTAGTGAGGTGATATGAGTGCATTTTGTATTTTCTAATGTACTTTATCGTAACCTCTCCTGTGATATTGAGTTTCTGTCAAGGTAGGATGTGAGTAGCCAGTCACGTAAGTTTTGTATTTTCATTGGAGTAATAATATGTGGTTTATTGATTAAAATGTCAAGTGACTTTCAGTCTCTCTACAGGCTTCAGTCAGTGTTTAGTCACCTGGAAATTGCTTGGGTTTTCTTTAAATCACAGTTTTGTAAATTGAGGGAACATTGTGGGTGTAAATATATAGAACATGGTGGGAATATATTGTTTTCATGATATTTCATATAAGCAGATGCGTAAATCTTGATTTATTTAACCCCTTCCACTACGATTCATTTTCTGAATATGGTGCTTCTATCCATTATTTATTTCTTCTGTGGTTCTTTTTAAATGGAATGGTGGGTAATTAAATGATATTTTGCCATTTGTAATTAATGTAGAAGAGTGAAATAAAAAGTAATGATTAGTTCATATTGTAAAGTATCTAATTATATACTTTACTTTTTGTTAAGGCATTTTTATTATAAACTACAACTGTAAGAATAATAATAGTAACTATTAACATAAAAGAAGATTACATAAATGTCACTGAAAAATCTATACATAAAGTTAAAAATTGGGAAATGTTTTTGTTTAAACTGAGATCTATACCACAGTAATAGTGACAGATCAATGGATGCTGGGAAAGGGCAGGTTAATCTCTTTAGTCTCTTACAGACATATCACCTACTAAATTATCATATGAACACTTTTTTTAAGCATTGTTAGAGGTGTTTTAATTAATGTATTTATCATGATACCACAGAGTGCGTACATCAATTGTTTACAGTTGTCATAACTGATACTAGAAGATTTAGGCGCCATGCTCAGAAAAGTGCAGAAAAGAGCGTAAGAGTACAAGGGCTTAGAGGGTAGGGCACATCCTACAAGAATCTGATCACGGCTGAGGCAATACTTGAATATCATTATTTGTAATTTTTATAGTGATTGGCAATTGTTTTTTCTCAATTATTTGCAACATATTTTTCATTTGATATTTGGGGCTATATTTCTTTAACATGTTCACTTCGGGGCTGATCAAAGCCCTACCCCTCACAGTGAGGCATGGCCCACCGGTGGGTCACACTCAAACTTTTCCATGGGCAGCATGGCCCACCAGTGGGTCACAGTCCTTGATTCCTACTCTCACAATACGCCATGCAAGTTAGGATAATTCAATGTATTTTACGGCAGCATTGCTTGTTGGATTTGCATGACCCACCGGTGGGCCACACTGCAGTGAATGCGTTAAAGATGAAATTTAATCCTCAACATTATTCTTTGAAATAATACAACTGCCAACTATTGTTTTGTAAATTATTCTTTAATTTTTATGGACAATTTGTATTTCTAGCCAAGGGTATTTTCTCTTTTGGCTCATGCTTTCTTTAACCACTTGACTGGCGAATGAATTTGTCAAAAAGCGCATTTCATATGAGGAAAATTTTTTTTTGTATCAATTCAATTTTTTAGCCACACTAAGGGGAATAATTTCTTATCATATTTCATATATACACATTTTTTATGTACATATTTCTGCTGGTTCTTTTTTGTAAGTTTCACTAAGCTTAAGAGTCCTTCCCGGAGTAAATGTTACAAATCCACTCAACCTGTTTCGCACTCACTAAAACAAATAGAATTTGATCTCAAACCAGCTGCATTTGGAAGAAATAAATTTCTTTCGTGCTAGTTGTCCTTTCCAGTGGAGTAGAGACTCATCAACCACTATTACTGCTTCAGGGATGTGGATGGCAGAGAACCACTTTTTCATGTGCTCCAAGACTGGTAGGATTTTGAAAAGTTTTTTGTTGGAGTAGTCATCACTAAATCTTTCATTGTCCACAAAATCGATAAATTTCAGTGGCAGATCAAGTCTTCTCCCCGTAAAAACATTTCAAAAGTATGGAGACAAGATGCTCTCCCGAATTGAAAAACGGTGGTTATAGTCAGGGTTTCTGTACACTTCATAATAGAAACCCCAATGCTTTATTTCACCAGAACTTGACTCACTCCACCCGTGCACCCTTGAGCACGGTTTTTGATCTGGATTCATGTCCAAAAACTGCTTTGCGTGGAAGTTTTTTTAGCTCAGATATCAAGCCACACAGTTCATCATCCACAAAGTTTTGGAATATCTCTAAAACATCCTCCTTATTCTCCAACTGTATCATTATGCCACTGGTGCCTTCAAAATCGAATCGACTATGCACAGTTTTGAACAAGCTCCATGACCGAGGATCGGATGGTATTCACTCCACTTCCTCTTCCTCTGATTCCTCGGTTTCTGCTGATTCAGAGGAACTTACATCGGTATGCATAAAAATGTTGTTGCTCTCCTCACTGCTTCACTTTCGTAGCTTTCTTTCAAGAGTTCACAAATGGCGTTGGAAGAGAGAGAAGTGTGCCTTCCTCTTTTACTACTTTTCCATTACTGATGGAACACTCCTAATTAATGCTTTCCCCGGGAATGAAAGATCCAATACGAGTTTGCACCTATCTCAACAGTTTCACACTCTCTCTTATTACTCACAAAAATCTGGCAATTTACACTTACTGTACGCTCAATATTTGCACGATTTCCACTCTTGCCAAACGGATAGAACGGTTACCCTTTCCCTGCGGGGGTTCTATCGCCCCTTCACTGCCCTTCTCTATCTCAAATACAGTGGGAGCTGGGGATCGCATAGCAGGGACCAATTTCTTACAGGGAGTACACAACTGCAGCAAACGGAAGTAGATGGACATCTCATTCACATGATTGGAGGAGAAAATGACGTAGGCAGAGTAGGGGTAGTTTCAGGCTAGACTCCATGCATTGGGAAGTTCCCTTGAAATTTTCGACCGTGGGCAGGTCCGTAGATATGGCTTCTGAACTCGTACTTTCCCGAAAAGGTGAAAGTGGTGATTCAAAAAAGTGAACAAAGATGCAATTATGAGCACCAAATCAATTTGCTGCAGACATGACATTGAACGCTAAGTATATCTGCTTTGGTTTTAGAGTACATTAGCAAACTGCTAACTCGAGCTGTGAAATGACATGGTATTACAAAATACCTATGGAAACCACTTTATAATAAATAAATGAGGAGTAAATGCATACTGCTCTTTAGGGATAAAGGAATCACAATGATTGCATTTGATTCTAAAACTGTAAAAATGTTTTTACGGAAGTAATGAAATACGTCAAAAAAGTAGGGGTTATGCAACCCCTATACACATGTGCAGGCTTCGACGATAGTGCATATTTTTGACAAAATATCCTCTGAAGCTGCCATCTCATCTGTTGGCCAGAGAGCGTACTTGAAGGATGAAGAAAGGTACAAAAGAAACTCCCAGCGAGATATCTTGTCACACCCAAATGGGAGAACACAAAGTCAAACATGGCGAGATATCTCGTCATCCCCTGGCAAGTGGTTTAAGAGATTGGTCAATATTATTCAAGTCAAACTTTCAGTGCTTTATTTGCAAAGAGCTTGTGAAAGCCGAGCTTGTGATATTTTTTATGCCATGTCTTTCTTGGAAAAAGATGAATGATAGTAAGAAAGATAACGTGACTCAATGTTTATATTAATGTTGAACATCCATTATAGAATTGGTTTTGATAATTTAAAGTCACTTTCTGCATTGGATAAATGGAAGGCATCAACAATATTTCATCATGTTTTTTCAAGGTACATGCACATGTTTGCCAGGATTCATGGGAGAATTTTGTGATCAGAGATGCGATTCTGGATTTTTTGGAATGAATTGTAAGCAGCGTTGTGATTGCTCACCAGAAAACAGTCGTGGTTGTGACCCCATCACTGGAAAATGCCACTGCTTACCTGAGTGGAATGGTAAATTAATTTTTGTTGAAAAACATTTTTGGGAGGAGTGAAGTGTTAGATCCTTGGGCATAAGGTACTTTTGTTTTCCCATTGAAAACAGTTTTCATTAATGAGTCATGCATGTTGTTGCTGTACAATCTTGTTATTTTAAAACTTGACAGAAATATAGTAGCTGTAGTTTGGCCTGTAAACATTGGACTTATATCATTGGGTATTCTACCGGCTTCTTTCTAAATGTATGGTTAGTCCTTATCTTAACTCTCTGGGGAACCTTTTCACTTTCCTGCCCGTAACATGCAGGTTTGCATATTAAAGTTTGTTCTGAATTGATTTGTCATTTTACCCCTTTTCCATTTTTATGGTTACTTGATATACCAAAAATGGGCTCTCCGTAATTTGAAAGCAATGAATATAAGGAAACGATCATGCATGAATGAGGAACAAATGTGCTTGGAATGAGGGAGAATGTGTGAATGTGAAGTTTTTGGTGGTAGAGATGATTTATTCACTGTTTCGTTCTCCCATGTCAGGTGTTCAGTGTGAAACAAAGTGTCCCCCTGGGATGTATGGTGAATCTTGCTCCAGCCATTGCAACTGTCTCAATAACAGCTCATGTTCCGCTGATACTGGTGAATGCATATGTTCCAGGGGATGGAAAGGCCCATCTTGCAATGAGCCCTGCACCGAAGGATTCTTTGGACTCGGGTGCAGAGAGAAATGCCCCGACCGCTTTTACGGTAACAGTCAGTGATCAATTTTATATTTTTTTCTTGTGTGTTTTCGTGCCAGTGTAGCTTTGTGTGATGCTGTGGAGTCCGACGCCTATCTGCAAGTATCTTCCCAAATGACATGCCTGTTTTCCACAAATCTCCTTGAGCTGATGTTCAAGCTTGCTGTAATTGGAACTGCTGCATTCCCAATGTTAAGAACAATTGTTTTGTCCAAAAAATAAGAAAATGATATTCAGTGTCATTTCTAGTTATAGTTTTAATGATGAATGATGGAAAATTAGGTCAGCTGATTTATGTGAGCACATGGCCCTTTAAGTACTTCCAGACTGAGGATCATGCCTACAATGAATACAATTTTATTATAACTACTTTCAGTTTCTTTTGGCAGTAGAGGTGATTTATTTGGGTTTATATTAATACAATTTAAAATATACTATCAACTGTAATAGGCCCTGTGCTTGGGCCCATTGAAGTTGACTTCATATTATATATTTGGTGTATCACAATGCCTGGTGGCTATTGTGCTCAAAAGAGTAGCTCAAGAATAATCTCTCAAATAATTGGATAAATAATCATAGCCTCTTGAATGATCAGATAAGTTGTAATTTCCTCTCAATTAAACATATAAGTTGGATGATATCTAAAAAATAAATATCTTAATGGACTGTTGAATTATTTGCCTTCCCCTAGAATAAACAATGGCAGTCAAGGCTAATTAATCTTAAATATTAAATTAAGCATACTGACTTCATTGCCTGATTGTGTGGTATAATTATGATATATTTTATCATTGGCTTGCTCAAGCTTTCTAAATTCCAGGTGAAGAGCTTAACTTGGTTATTTGTAAGGATGAGTCAAATCCAAATGTCGATTCTCGATTCCACCAATTCTCAGGATTAGAATCGGTATCGAGAATTGATCGCCTAAAGTATATTCTGATTCCATCGATTCCAGATAGATAAATATTCAAATCAAATTTCATTTATCACATCATATCTGTCTCAGTAAATTTGGGTGTAGGCTATCAATTTGTACTTTTTATCTACCTCAATAAGCTGAGGATATATTTGCTGTTTGTTATTAAATATAATTTTTGAGCTACTCAATTGTCTTTGTTATTTTATTTCAGGCAATACTTGAATTCAAGTAATAGTCCTACGCTACTGGTATATCAATATCCCACCTGTTATTAGGAATAAGAATCGATGGAATCGGAATCAGGAATCGATTTGAAAGAATCTGAATAGGAATAAAAAAAAAGTGGAATCGACTCATCCCTAGTTCTTTGAAAATGTAAATATTTATGGTTGAAGAAGTAATTTGAGAGGAATAATCCTGTTAGGCAGGTGTATATAGTGGTGCAGAGTATGCCAATATGATGTCATTTCTTATTTTCACATCTTGCTTGATTTGTTTATCCTTCCATTCTCATGTATTATTTTGTTTCACATGATATGATATAGTTGTACTACATATTCACCCATTGACGTAGTGTTTCTTGTATGTGATCAATTTTCTCTGAGGAATTACATATTTATTACATAAAAACTTACCTTTGTTTATTATGTTTTTATATAAAAAGTTCCACATAGTAATAAATTAAACAAAGTTAAAAAAATAAAAATATATCATATTGTCTCGATTAATATTAATGAAATTAATGCTTTAATGTTGATTACTTTTATGATTGCAAAGATAACACTATCTGAAGTTGGCAAATCAGCATATATTCAGGTCAATGGGTTAATGATCATGTGTGAACATTATTCTGAACTTCTTATATTTGTGCAGTTTTTAGCGTATCTTCCAGAACTTGCTTGTTTCCTAAAACTGTCTGAGCAGTCATATTTTTATTGCTGGTAATAGAATTTGCTCTAATATGGCTTTCATTTAAGCTTATTTAAGTAGGTATGGACTGTTTTCAGTGGAGGTGGAATAGTTTGTTTCTTCAAGCCCTAATAAATGAGTGTCTCAATTGATATTTTTTGATGTTTCTGTGAATATAAATGTCATTTTGCTTGTTGCTACATTTGTCTCTTTATGTTGTATGGATGCTCAAAGGATGGATGGTTCATAATTGGTTGTGAACATTGTGGTTGCTGGCAAAGAGTGAGCTTTTTCCTTAACCTATATAAGCTTTAAGAGAATTGGCATTGTATAAAGTTTTTTTTTTTGCAAGTTGTTTCTCATATTTTTAAGTAATGAAGTATTGTGTATAATCAAGTATTAGGTGAATTTGTATACCAAAATTTTGGCCTAAAAACTGGGGATCAGATTATATACCAGTCAATCTTTTGGCAGCTTATATCTTAGGTTAAAAAAATTAGGTTAATTTTTCCCATACCACTGGGCATCACTTAAGTGCTATATACCCCTCTCTGAAATGCTTGAAAGAATGAGTGTATAACATCGTTTTCAGTTGATGTTTGTAACTTTCGTTGGTAATATGGACCTGTTTCTTGGATTATGTGAACGTAATCGAAGTGGTTGAGATCTTGTTGCAATCCTTAGAATTTTGATTCTCAACAAAAGGCTGGGTTGAGTTAAGGGACACACATTAGTGAAACATCGTCATAAAATTTTATGACATTATTGTAATGAGAGAGGAGACATAATTTTCGAAAAATGGTTTATCGAAACACCCTTTGAGCCGAGAGAAATCTTGCATTTGGTCAGTTTTATGCCCTCACTGACACATTAAAGTATCCTTTGTCTCATCATCCCATTGTCAGAAAGATATACTTGAGGAGAGGAACTGCTTGACTTATGTGTCATCTGTTGAGGAAAATTAAGGGTATCATTTTTTTCAAGATGGTAAAGAAAAAACACTTCTGAGGTTTGACATTATTCTAATCTCTTTAAAATGGCTTATTACCATATTAAAATGTTCGTGAGAATGCAAATGGTTTGCAAGAAAGGTGGACAATTTGGTAGCTGAGTTTCTATTTTTAGTATATATTTTTAAAAAAACTTTTCAGTAGTGACTCATGTGCACATTTACCAGGTTGGACTGTACTCGATTCATGGGAAAATATACAATTTTTTGGCAGAGAAATCAGCAGTCAAAGTGTACATAATGTTGCCTTATGCAGTAGTATATGTGGTGTATTGAGTTAGATTTAATAAATTGAAGTGAATAAGAAAGCTAAAACATAGTAAAAAATGTAAAAAAATATGTTAAGTCAGAAAATGGATATTGCAAGACAAAATTTTCTATTGAGCATTTCTTTCTTTGCATTAATAGTATATATATTCTTAGCCATCCTGGCACCAGCTAAGCATATGGTGTGCCCTTATTTCCCATCCCTGTGTGATGCTTATTTCCATTAATAATGCCTTTGATGAACAATATGTTACAATAATTTTGAGGTTTGCTTTGGCTCTCATTGGCTTAATTTGTAAAGTAATCAATCTAAATTGAGATCAATTGAAATGTGCTGCACTACACCATTAATTTCTTCTTAGGAAATGGAACTTGTGACCATGTGACTGGAGAATTTGTATGCAGACCAGGATTCATTGGATATACCTGCGAACATCCTTGCCCAAAGGACACTTATGGGAAAAATTGCTTAAAGAAGTGCGGCTGCAAAAATGGAGCCGAATGTCATCATATTACAGGTAGTGCAACCCTTGTGAAATGGCTGATTTACTTAAAATTGGATTATTTTGGTGACCATTTGAAATCACCTCTTGTTTGAATTCAATGAAATACTGATTTTTATGTTCCCAAATTGAGTTGAACTGCATAGGTGTAATTTTATCCAATTCCAATCCAGGTCATATTCCTCCTGCTTATTTGCATAGTTAAATGTTGCTATCCCATGTTATTTTGTGTGTATTTGATCACTATAATCTGGAAAAACATGAATTTTGCCATATATTTAGCTAAGCTCAGCTGAAATAGGATTCAACTGCAATAGATGATGACTTCTTTGAATCTGTCTTTCCGTTATGTTGAATTCTTAATGGTCTTCAAGGACATAATGTCTAGTTCCTTTGAAACCACCCGAGGTTAATATTATAAATAAGAAGCCTTGATAGTGTAGTGATCTGCTCATAGGCACTATAGGCCAAAGGTCCATGGATCTAGGTGGATTTTTTTGTGTAGTAATTATTGTGAATTTCTTCAATATGATTTGGTAGGATGACTGTCATCGCATCATGCACTGAAACTGATATCCTGTGGTCAAAATTTATGACTTAACATTTGATTTCATGATTTTGAGTGTCTTATGGTTGGCTAAGTGTGAAGTAAATTAGTTTCGTAGGCAAGTACTTCAAAATAATTGTGCTTGTGTAAATTAAACAAACTGAATAACAAGTTCTTCTAATTATTGTTTAGTGAACCAGTCACCTTAAACATTAATTGATTATCTGCTCTCACCATCAAATGAAGTAGTTTTGAGTCTGTCGGTGAAATTTTTTTCTCTTGCTGCAATAACAACGGACTACCTTCAAACTATCCAAATGGCAGTCCGGTGGAGCTGAGAAAGGATCAATGTGCTAATCAATATTAATTAAAGCTATGTGCTATCACTAGAGTTTGTGCGATGTTAAGTCTCCTGAATATCATAACAGGCATGCCAGACTTAAAGCAAAGTAAAACAAGAGATGGAAATCCTACTCCTATTCCTTTTATAATCCAATTTTTTATTCTTAGAGTTATTCCATATGGAAAAAAAGCAAATAGCTTTATACTGACAGCTGGTGGCAGATTCAACTGCTGCATATTATTTATTGAAATATTTGATCTAGGGATTAATGGATTCCCCTTTTTTTCGTATCCGATTCTTTAAAATCGATTCTCGATTCTGATTCCATTGATTGTTAATAACAGGTGGGATATTGACATACCATTAGCATACGACTATTATTTAAATTCAAGTATTGCCTGAAATAAAATAACAAAGACAATGAAGTCGCTCAAAAAGTACATTAATTTTCAAATAGCAAATATATCCTCAGCTTAATGAGGTAGATAAAAAGTACAAATTGATAGCCTACACCCAAATTTACTGATACAAATATGATGTGATAAATGAAATTTGATTTGAATAGTTATCCATCTGGAATCGATGGAATTGGAATCGACTTTAGGCGATCGATTCTTGATACCGATTCTAATCCTGAGAATCGGTGGAATTGAGAATCGACATTTGGATTTGACTCATTCTTAATTTGATCCAAGTGTTTTGTATGCAACTAGAGTTTAAAAGTAGAGAGTTGCATCTTCAGGTATTGTGCAGGGTGCATAAATGTGTTTAGGATCCTAAACTGAAAAAAGATCTTTTCTGTGTGCTAAGCCTTTTTGAGGAATGTATGCTTATTGTAGCAAGATGAATCAGAGCCAGTTCATTGCAAAGCAAGGTTCTTGTAGTTTGGTAAATAAATGTGCCAATAATTTTTATCTCATTAAAAGGTGCTTGCTCATGCTTACCTGGTTGGAGGGGACCATCATGTAGTATTCCGTGCTCAGCTGGAACATACGGCATGAACTGCAGTCAGCACTGCAGATGTTTGAATGGCGGCAGCTGTCGACGCAATGATGGTCTCTGCCGCTGTCCTCCAGGATGGATTGGGCAGCAATGCACTGAAAGTAGGTTATATCTTAGATCTTTTTACTAAGAAGGGGTAACATCAGCGTGACAGATCTCATTTTATTTTCACTTTGAAAGATTTGAATATTTTAATGAATGATAAGAAGCTTTTTCATTTGTTATTTAGCAGTTTCATATCCACTGCCATCATAGTCTATATTGGCATCTATGCTATGTCCATATATTTCACATAGTTTGTTTCCATTGTGGTATTATTTGCCCTTCATGAACTCTTTGGTCATTTACTTCTGGAAGTTACATCAGGTTAGGGGCAGCCAGGTCTTTGGGGGTCCAAGGAAACAAAAGAGAAAAGACTGAAGATGCTCTCTTGCCTATATGTAGTGTTGCCGCGAGACAAGACGAGACTTGAGCCAGTCTCGTCTCAATCTCATTTTCTAAACTCTGGTATCATCTCGAGTCTTGTCTCGTGATCCCCAGTCTCGTCTCAGGTGTCGGATGAGTCTCGTCTCGCTTCCACCAAAATAAAGTAGCATAAAAAGCCCAGTTTCCTTAGTGTACGTAAATGCTGAATCAATACACTCAAAATAGTAATGACATTTATATGAATTTTTAATATATATAAAATTGGTCACTGAATACATCAAACTGCATGCACAATCATAGATTATCTTGATACTCGTTGAATAAATTAGAAATGTGAAATAAAATTGGTGAATAATGGCTACATAGTCACAACGTTGGTACAGAGAAATCCACTGAAGGTTGAAACATATAACTGTAAAATCAATGGTTTTGGTTGTTGGTTAAAAAATGAATGAACATTTTTACTTCAAAAAGTAATTCAAATAATTTTCAGGTTTAAAATAGTTAAATCAAGATAAGTTTTTATTTGACTAACCAAATTGCACGTCACCTACAAGTCACGTGTAAACTTCTGGCAGATTCGTGGTCCAAGTGGTTTCTATGCTTACTTATTGTCAGTACTGCCCGTGAGAACAATCATTCTGCTGGAACAGATGTAGCAGATTGCTAAGGAAGTCTCTCACCATTTTTTCCAGCACTGGTAAAGTTGGCTCATTTGCATTCCACCAAGTTAATATGTTTACATTACTAGTGGATCTCAGATTATGAAGAGAATCTCCTTGTTCTTTCCTCCATTCTTCACACTGGAATGACTGACCAGGAGTGAATGTAGTAAAACCATTTTCTGATAACAAAAAAGGGGCAAAAACTCGATTGAAAAGTTAAAAAAAAATTAAGTAAAAGTTCAGAGATGAATTAAATTTTTCTGATCTGAATGATCAAAATTGTTACGGTAAGTGAACTTAATCGACGAGGGGTAAATAAAGGGATATGTTTAGTCGAAAGAACAACGCTCAATACTGGGTAGTAGCTGCTTATTCATAGAATATACATCTTGCAAATTGTCCTCATCACTTTATACTTGGGATGAGTTGATTCCACTTTTTTTCGATTCAGATTCTTTTAAATTGATTCCTGAGTCTCGATTCCGATTCCATTGATTCTTATTCCTAATAACAGGTGGGATATTGATATACCAGTAGCATAGGAATATTACTTGAATTCAAGTATTGGCTGAAATAAAATAACAAAGGCACTTGAGTTGCTCAAAAATTATATTTATTAACAAATAGCAAATATATCCTCAGCTTATTGAGGTAGATAAAAAGTACAAATTGATAGCCTACACCAAAATTTACTGAGACGAAACTAATTTATCGCAAAATCATCATTGAATTATATGGCAAATTTAATATTAGGAAAACGTTACCCTAACTTAGTATTAGGAGATGGAAGTAGTTTTAAGGATAATGTTACACTAATTACCAATTAATCACACATTTCTGTATTTCGAGAGTCTCGTGGAAGTGTTATCGTCTCGTCAAAAAGCAGTCTCGTCTCGAGTCTCACCTCAAATTCTCCACTAAGGTCTCGTCTCAAGCCTTGTCTCGAAAACGAGACGAGAGGAGAAAGTCTCGCGGCAATACTACCTATGCATGCTCTCTGTATTTGTTCTCTGCACTGAACTATTGTTATTATGTAGTTATTTTACTTTTCCTTGGCTCTGCTTAGCATTCTTCTACTGTTTAAGAATGGGAGAGTGAACAGGAGATGATACTGTGGGAATTGGAAAATGGTCATTGCAAATTGCTCATTGCTTTTTGGTTCAAGCATCGTATCATATGTGCGTTGATATTAAATATGAATGGTTGAAGTGTTGACTCATTTGTCTCTGATTCTTATTTCAGTTTGTCCTGAGGGGTATTACGGTGATCATTGCATGATGCCTTGTGAGTGTCCGAGTGAGAATTTCATCTGTCATCCAGCCGATGGATGTGTGTGTCGTAATGGATTTACAGGTATGTGGGAAGGCATATTTCTGTAGAGCCACTTATATGACATGCCAATTGCCCATTTTTAATTACCAAGCAGTGATTTTGCAACATCTTGTTCTTTTCAGGGGAGAAATGTGACATTCCAATTTTGTCAAAAAATGTGCAGGAGATACCACAAGAATCAGGGTCTGGTGTTGTGGGCACGATTACGGGGCTTATTGTGGCTGCCATCTTAATTGTTATAATTTACTTGCTGGTGTGTTATCACCGACGAAGAGTGGCTAGGTTGAAAAATGAGATAGCCAGGGTCACTTATATAGCCGATCCCAATCTTGCTCCAGGTATGCTATTTCCATCATTATCAGCTTTCATTCCTCAGCCAAGGAGTGTAAAAGTTGCTGGCCAATTAGTTTGGACTTGAATTCCTACCCTAAATATTTTGATTTTTGAGATTTGCTCTGGGGAATATGTTGTTAAACTGGTGAACTTTGCATTTCACTATCATTATGTGTAATTATTTATGGTCTTAATATCTCCTAGCTTTTGATGATTGTGATGATATTTTCTACTATTTATCTGAAGTGAAAATGTTCATCTTCACAGATTAAAATGCAGGCAAGACATGAATATTACTAAACTTCATTTATACTTCATTATAAAAATAATTCTCTGAATTCATTACTGGAAAAAACCTTATAAATACTTGAGCGTAATGACACATTCTTAGACCCTCTTTGTTCTACAAACCTGCCCAGTGCAGGCCTTTATTAAAATTAAGTAAAAACATTTCTGGTAAAATTAATGTTTATTTTAAATCCAATAGGGTGATAGTGTATTCACCCCAGGACATGTATCATACTGTTCAGTTAGGACCCTTTCTCCAGCACCCTCTGTTACCCTATAGTTTCCTTTCACCCTCTCTCCTCACCTGATTTAAGCCAGCTTTGGGAACCTCTGATCTCAAGGATGGTCTGCTCCTGGCATTGTTGAGACATTGTTTATGAAGTTAATGGATGTTGAATCCCCCTGGAAATTATCATTTATATCATGAGGACATGGATTTACGATAATTTCAATCACTATCATGTGATATTTGTTATGTCTTTCTTCTGTGTTGGTTTTCCAGTGATTGTTTGTGTTATGAACCAGTGTAGCATACTGTGTGCCCAGTTATCTGCATCTAATGATTTACTGCTATATTGCTTCGTATAAGTATTTTTATGTTCTACCTGTATGCAATCCTCCTTTATATTTGCTTTGCATGTTTTTTTTTTCAAGACTTTTAACAATCATGCTTCGCTTGCATGTAAGTTGTTCTACCTGCTGTCAGGTTCTTTTGAAGTATGCATGGTTTGTGATTATTTGATCTATCTAAAGAACATTTGGCAAGCAGCTTATCCAACAGTTGATCCTTGTCATTTTCAAATATGTTAATACTTAATTTGTTTTTTCTCTTTCAATAGATCAGCATCATTTTGATAATCCTGTGTATTCTTATCAAAATTCTGGTCGAGGTGGGTCTGCGGCCAATGGATTCTCAAGTTGCATGATAGGAGATGGTTCTTCACAGCCCCTCAACAATGTTAACAAGATTCGAAATGATTTAGGCGTTGGAAAAAATTTAACTAATTTAGAACGGCAAAAGCTGGGCATTGCCTCCAGCAGTGCAATGGGTGATGATGATGACGACAACCTTAGCAATAAAGGTAGAGTTGGATTGTTAAACCCAACATTTGTTTTAAGCCTAAAAATGCTAGTAGAGGTAGTTATTTAGAGTGTGAGTGTGAGTCTTTTTTTTTGGCATCAGCCCTTTTCTCATTTTCACGTGCAGTGGTGATCCTTTAGCTGTGGCTTGTTACAATTTCAAATCGTTGTTTAGTATCACCTATTAAGCCTTGCTGAATTGGTAGTTGAAATGGGCATGATATATGTTTGTCCTGGCAATTAACCCTAATTTACCTTAAAGGCCATATTATCTGGTGTTGTGTGTTTGAAATCTCTCTCCAATAATGAACAACTTGCAGCATTGTGTTGACTGTATAAGTGCACGCAGAATTTTGTGAAAGTGGTGGCGTATTGTCAATTGAATCCTCATTTATTTTCCATCACCATTGTTTTTCAAGAACTGTAGCAGCTTGTGTTCATTTATAGTGTATCTAAGGGAAATAGTTTTGAATGCTTAGGTTTCACTCCCCAGAGGGCCCTCATTCCCTTAAGCATCAGCAGTTTTGGTGATCCATTCCCTAAAATTGGCTCCTTCTGGTTCAAGTTTTACTTATGTTTAGTTTGGACATTTTATTATTAAAAAAAGAATTAGGCTGCCAACACAGGTGTCAAAATATTTGGGTTCAAGACAACTTTGCTTGATAATAAGCTCTGAGATGAGAATCATGATGACATAATCTATCGCAAATCGAGTTCTCCAGCCAAATCAGTAATTTATGGTTTTTACTTGTATGGTGTTTCATACTACTGTAGAGTACTGATTATCCAACGGTCTGATGACCAATGACTAGCACCCTTTCCCCTCCTCCCCCACATAGCTTCTAACCCTACTGTTCTTGGCCAGCGGCCATGTTAGAGCCTACAAAATTGCTATATTTTGCGAACACAAAAGGTTTTTCTGTTACTTACGTGACTGTGATACACTATGGTGAGTCTACCATATCATGCACCAATGTTGGTGCACCCCAGGCAAGCAAACTTCTGGCTCTGTGGCCATGTTATATTTGCTGTGTTTCCCTCAGGAAAATTAATGATTCAAAATGTATACCCTTCAGACAGGATGGGGCACTTCATGCTAGCTATTTACACCAAGAAGTTGAGTATTATTAAATTTTCATTTAAGGGAGAGTCTGTTGCTAATTTTGTGGTGGACTGCACCAGAGGCATCACTGCAGCATGTATTATAATGAAAGATAGGACCACACATCATTATTGAATTTTGCAAGTGGAATTTAAAGCAAAAAACAATGAATTAAATGTGTTTTGCTAATGTTTCTGTAAAAATATTTGGCTAGAAACAAATTCAGATGCACGCAGCAGCTATTAGAGACAGGAGATAAGTAGTGTTATGTGCTTGAGATTCAGTGTTTGGTAATCTTCTATTATTTGCTTCCAGAGCGGTACAGGTTAAGACCTGGTGAAGTATTACATGGGGAGGGAAGTGGGTTAGGTTCCTCTGGCTGTTCTTAATTTGTCTCAGATGAGGAGGTTTGGGGGTCTAAAATCATTGAATGTAATTTTTTTTTGCTCCTCGACCTTACTTGTATGGCAATGCTCTGTTTTCCTGAAGGAGAAGGCTTTACAAGTGTAAGTTGAAATACTTTTAGTTAAAGCCCTGGAAAGTATAACAAACCGCAGTTATTACTGGATCAGGCTCCTCTCATTGCTTAAATTACATGCTTCCTGTATTTTGGGTATTTCATGTTTAATCCCATCTGCCAGAAGCCTCAAAGTCTTATCTTACTTGTTATATGGTGAGAAATTACAATGTTCAACTATACCACCGGGCATAGTCACAGCCAAGGAGTATAGAGTACAGGAGAGACAACGCCATGTTAAAGATTTGAGGTGGAATCTGGAGCAAGGAATCAGTTACAAAAGAATCACCTACTCGGCGCTACCATAGGCCCCTCCCCTATGGTTGGCGTAATCCCACAGCCGCAATGGTAAATTCCTGATGAAATACATTGCACTAGTCTCGAGAATAATCACGTCAAAATTATATAAGTTATGCATGACCTCACTAAGTATTTATACCTTTCAGATTATTGAGCTAGGCTACTAGAGAGACCCATTTATACTCCCTTGCGTGACAGAGTGCCACGCCCCCGAAGAGAAACGCAACATACGGGATACCACTTAAAGAAGTAGCTAGTTGGTAAAACAGTTTTCCTGAGCTAAACCAAAGTTATGGAAAATGCTAACCAATTACCTAGCAAAAAACAGCCACCCACTAGCATTACGGAATGTGATATCGGCATACATAGCAGACTATGAGAACCCCCAAGGGCAATGGTTTTGAGCATGAAAGCGAAGGTAGCACCATCACCAGGGGCGATCCCAGAGGGGGGGATAAAGGGGATACATCCCCCCCTGAAAATTTTGGGTTTTACAAAACAATTTTAACATCTACATAATTTAATGGTTGTTTCCCCCCTGAAATAAATTCCGGGGATCGCCCCTGACCATCACTACTGACCAAAATTTTAATGAAAAGCAGGGGCAGTCACCCAAGGATTACTAGCTTAGAGCCAAAATGCTAAACAAAGGTCCACCACTATAAGAACGATATGAAATAGATGGAATCAGTTCTTTTATAAAGGCATGTCAAATATATTTCACAATCAAAATCAGCACTGTTGACACATTCACGTACAAATGAATACAAGGCTATAGGTTAAAACAGTTACAAAGATAACTCTAAAAAACAATTATTTTAGGTGATAAAGGCTGTTCCATTGTGTACTCTACAAATGAAGATCACCTTGGTCCCATTACTAACTGAAGAGCAGGATTGCACTGATAAAAAATGTTGACAGTGAACACAATCTTTCAATCACCACTTTGAATCTCACCTCTTCCATTGTAAGCTTTCCATCCAAACAAAATATTTCTATGAATGCAAGAGGGTGGATGGATTGACCACAAAGGAGTATGTCAGTCTGAAATGGAGAACAAATATACATTTCAGAAAAAGGTACAGTATCTCTATCATCAGCTCAATTATTATTCATTTACACTCAGAGCTTGTAGGATTTCTCCTGTCAGCAACTCAGCATTTCAAAAAAACCTAAGCTTAAAAGAAAATTCATCCTCGGAATCATGGAATCACTCAAGAAACAGTGATCCACATAAACCTCATTCATACTCAGGGTTAAGAAGGATGTCTACCGTGAACCGTCAGTCGCAAAGTGAAAAATTGAACAAAATTGCACACTTGGAATCATTAAGACTGAGGCGTTCCAAGAAAGTGACTCCCTTAAACAGCACTCAGGGTTCAGAAAGAAGGCTGCTATACGAGTGACCCACCAACTGGACAAATACATCATAAGATGATGCCAGTGATACCAAATCGTGACGAAAGCATACAGGGATCAGGTATCAAGTGAACTACAGAAAATGACATTTAACACAGTTTAGGAAGTGCTCGAAAAAATAATACAATGTCGCCACATAAATTCTACCATAATATTGCTAGAAAATTGATACGGATGAGCGTTGACAAGCGACCATAAAAATGTACGCAACTAACCCCACGTGGTCACACATCCATAATTTTATACGGGCGGGAAACAACCATTGACAGGAAATGCCACTCACATTGAATACAACCATACTGAAATATTACTACGAATTTCGATTACCCATACATCAAAGTACACAACAAAGAGTCAGCACCTACCAAAGAAAAGGTACTCCATGCATTGAAATTTGAACTTACCTTAGGTGCCTTGAAAAGGCTCGGATTTTTCAAGCCTTTTTCCTTATTCCGTCAATATGTTGACGTGTAGCCACTGGCTCACCCAGGAACAAAGCAACTAGAAGCCATGTTTTAACTATAAAGTCTTCTTCTTTCACCAAATCACGGAACGAAGTTCTCCC
This sequence comes from Ceriagrion tenellum, assembly GCA_963169105.1. Lineage (NCBI taxonomy): Eukaryota > Metazoa > Arthropoda > Insecta > Odonata > Coenagrionidae > Ceriagrion > Ceriagrion tenellum. The sequence goes on along the minus strand of OY720632.1, from coordinate 128,305,179 downwards.
ATACCTTCACTCGTCAGCCGCAAACACGAGAAAGAATGAGCCACAGCAATTACTCACACGGGTCTCATAGTGACAGTGCCGCACTTGGTGGAAGCGTAATCCTCTTCCCACCAGGATTTCTTGCTCCCGATTCAGCCTCAATTTTCCCCCCTCCCCCCCCTATTCCATTAGCTCTCCTGTACTCTATACTCCTTGGTCACAGCATTGAAGTGACTGTGTGTTATTTTGGTCCTGGAAAAATGGCTATGAATAGATTTTGGCTTCGAGTTTATTTTGAAGTAGTTTAAAACTCAAATATTGCAATCGCTTATCAGTCCATAAAAGATATGTGGCTAGATGTGTTGTAGCTTTTGGTTGAGGAATCGTACTCCAATGAGCTGAAGTCATGGATTTATGCATCAGCTAACTTGACAAGAGTTCCGGAAGTTAAAAAAACACATGCCAAATTTTTCTCATGAGCATAGCTGCAAATTTCTTGTGCATTAAAGTGCATGTAATCTATAATCTAATCATTAATTTTAACCTAAGAAGTGTTTTTAAGAAGGAAATGGAATTGATTGTCTGATCATTGAAGTTGTCAGGAAAAATGAGTGTTTCAATAATGTACGTGCAAAAGACTCGGTGAAAGATTGATGCTAAACTCAAAGCCTCAACTCTTAGGATATTGAATATGAAAGGATTTTATGTCTTTTTTGGTTATCCTGTAGGACGTCTCCCTCAATTACCATGGATAATCAGTGCTCTACAGTAATGCTGTGTTTTTCATGTGGAATATGGTTAAGTAGTACCTGAAAGTGTGTACAAATTGCATGTCTTGCCCTCATTTTGCTATAGATTGTGGAATTGCAAAGGTGGCTTGCCACTATGTTTCATGACCAGATGTAATTAATGTACAAGACTTTAATTCGACAGGTACTTATGGCTTTGGAAAATTTGTGGCATTTTTTTCTATTTTGGCATAGTTATGTCAATTAATTGTTAATATTCCTGTGGATTAGTATGCTTCATGAGCAAGGGCAAGAATTACTTTTGTAAGCTTTACTAGAGTGAACTACTCTGCTGAATCTTTCTGTTGCTTACATCTTTCCTAACAGCATTTGAGATGCATATCCCTACTCAGCGATGTGAATGTGCCACATTTCATCCTGTAAATAATTGAAATTTATATTTCATTTTTTGTATTAGAGATATTCTTGCTTCCATTGTCATTTTCTCTGCATTATGCTCTGACTAGTATTATACTATAGTTCTATCGTTGATGTCGTGTGTTTTTAAGATCGCTAGCAATTTTTAAGGAGGATTGTTAGAATTCCTGGGTCCTCATTTGAGACAAGTCGGTGGTTCAATGTGAGTGGAATGGAGGGCCTTTGGGATTGGAGTGAAGTTTTTATAACCTTAATTATAAATACAGACTTTATTGAATAGTAGGTGAAATGAAGAAGGCCAAGGGAAAGAAAAAATGAGAAAGAGAAAGTGGGAAAGAGGGAAATTCTTATACCATATTGCAAAATTCTCTGCCAATAGTTTTGATATTGTAATGAAACAGTGTGAGACAGTGTTGCTGCTGCATAGGCAATGCTATACCATTTCGGAATGGTTGGCTGGAAATTCACAATGACCTCTTTGTGGGATTTCCAATCTGTCAACTCTTAATTCCAATCCAAATTGAATTAAGCGAGAGTATTTTGATCAAATTCTATCTTAACTGCCAAATTTCCTTGCCATCTATTCTCTCCTTAATATTTTTTCCTAGTTAGATGATAGTTTAATTCTGATAACATTCTGAATCCATGTGCGAAATTCCACAGAGAAAAAATCATCCGCCTTGACCGGGCGGATTTTTGCTCTGTGGAATTTCGCACATTTGTGCATTGCGGGTGACTCCGTAAAAGTGGAACTCTGTGGCTAGTCCTGGATAGCTTAAAATTCTGAATCCATTCTTTCTCCTACATGAGTGCTTTAGATGGTGAAGAAACTCGCAGTTTCAGTTAACATACCCTGTAAAGAAAAAATTTTCATTGACATCACCCATGGCTCAACCGATTCCCCTAGTTATTTTTTTTCTTCCATTAACATTTAATTTTATTTAAATCATAAAATGCTTCAATCGAGAGCCTCCGGTTTCATATTTGATCCACTTCTTTCTGTGTTATGATGCTAAATTTATTTAAACTACTGTTTGTTTGTCATGGTTGCCATAGCGATGGCTCCTGTGTGTTACTGCTGAAATTGGGCAGCTCTAGTGGCAGTAAAATGTGTAGCAGGAAACATCATCAACCTTATGGCATAATTGCTCACCATGTTTAGATATCTGTTGATTACATAGCTCCTTGGTAGCATTGGTGATATTGGCAGGGAATTTTTGAATGTGTTATTGATGTTTTTGTAAAGGGATGATACAGCCATTGAGGAAATACATCACTTGTTTAGGTGCTATGTAGAGAGCACTTGAAGTATAGTACTTCTTCTATCAGATGGCAGGTTATATTATAGGCCCCTTTGTGCCCAGATTAGATTTGAATGTAAACCTTTCCATAGAGGCATCTGTCAATAGTTGATGGCTGCCTTCCTGGAGAACTTACCATCAATCTTACTCTATCAAGGGTACTCAGGGTATGTACTCCTTGCTGAGTGAGGAGTCATTGTGAAAGTTACAGTTCATTTTTTGAAACTGTCTCCCAAACATAGAAATAGTGAAAATAGTGCATTCATTATTTCATCCAGTTTTATCCAGAATGAAAACAATAGCTTAAACCACATAAAGTCACTCGGAAAAATCATTCATCAGCAAGGCTACAAAGAAGACAAATATTAAATCTACATATGGTATTGCAACAGTAATATTTTCAGAAACCTTTTTCATTAGTCTTTGGCTAAGGTCAAGATTGGTAATGCTCGACAGGAGTTAAGCATCTCAACTTGTTTAAGGGAAGATTTGGCTGGCAGTGGCCGGTGTAAAGCTTGGTTAGCTTGGATCCCTTCTTTGTGCAAATATTACTGACAAAAGTGAGTGCAATGTGCTTTCATAGGTTGACAAGGTTTGTTGTTGTTGGCAGAGAGGTAAATAGTCTTCTCAATAAGCCCTGATGTTCCCAACTGTGCTGCTGATCTTGGATCCGGAGACTTTAGGTTTGGCAGATGAGTTGGAGAGAAGGGGCATAGTGAGTTCATTGTTCTCCCTTCAAGCAGCCCGTTTCTTTCTTTTGATAAACCTTTGAGACAGAGATAGGGGGGAGGGAGTTATGAGACCAAGGATTGAGGGAGTGAGGATGCCATTCCCTTCTATATGAAATCTTAGTGCCAAGAGGGCCTAAAGTCCTCAAGCATAGCATTGTATTGGAGACTCTGGGTCACCCTTTTGCAAGGTTAGATGTTTTCTGCCATTGTGAGCATTTACTCTTGTTGCCCTTGTGTACTGATGCCAAAATGAAAAATATTTCTGGCATGAATACTGTACAGGTGCTCATTGTTAATTTTTATTTAATTATTATATTGCTATTAATATACATTTCATTTTGTTTTACACTTGCATGGTTATTTCATATAATGCAATAATTCTTTGGTATGCTCCCTCTTCGTCTACCAATTGTCATAGAAAATATTTACTGGAACCTTATTGCCTGTTAACTAGGTTTAATTGATAATCGAAGCAATAAATGTAGTCATTATTGTGCATATGTGATGAAATAGCATTTATTAATTCTTAGTCAATTTTAAAATAAAACTAGTCGGGCTTTGAGTATGATGGTGCCCATTGATTACATTTTAAAATTATTATATTGATTAAAATGATGCATGTTTTCTCTTACATGTTTGTCTATTATCGTTTTCTCTTATATGTTTGTCTGTTATAAATCTTGGCAACATAAAATTTACGTAAAAATAAACATAGGGTACATAATTGTAAATAATTTTTGGCATCAAAAGTTGGTATATGTCCAAGTCCCATTTAGGGAAATTTGGATGTTTGATGGCTCTGCAGGAATAGGACTTTATTCAGTGATGAATTTTTCAAGAGCATGTTCCATAATTGTTACAAAAGGATGATAATGTGAATCTACTGCATTTTGAATAATTTGCCAGTAACAATCCTTAGGAGTCATGACTGAATGCTTGATAGCGCATATCTCTAACTTAAGTTTTAATGCTTAGTTTAATCCTTTTGGAATTTATTTACTGAATATATATCAATTTGCTATCACATGGCCAATATCTTATCTTGTTTTCCTTAATGAAAGAAATGAGGGACTTTTATGGCTATAATGGTCATTTAATGCAGATATGGCTTGAAATCTTACCCTTGAAATGAAAGGCGAAGTTGTCTGATTATCAGTTACTATAAAACAAGCTTGAAATACTTGATGAAAGATAAAAGAGCTGCTTTTCCCCACCAATGTAATTTTACCTTCTTTTGCTGTGACTTTTGAGTGAATTGTGTTCTGGGGCCGGAACATTTGTCTCGTTAATATAGATTGAGTAGATATAAATAAGCATATTATTTTCTCTTTTTTTATTTCTTTTAAACTATTGCTATGGTGAGATGAGTCAAAGTTATTGCTTTCTATCACTATTGTAGTTTTACAACAGCAAAGTTTTGTAAAGAAACTTTCCAGTCTTCACCTAAGTTATATCGACCCATATGGTCATGTCAATTATGTAAGGTAAAAAATCCTTGTTGTTGAAACGATGTGTTAATGAGCACAAATTTACTTCTTTGAATGAATTGAACATTGCTGCCTCTGAGATTTACGTAAAAATAGTGCTGTAATTATAAAAAGTTACAAAATAGTGGAGTTATAATAATAAATTTGAAAATGGTGCTATAACTTCCCAAAATCCCCCATCTTCTTTCCTTGATTTAAAAATTTTATTGCTGTATATAAAAGTAGTTACCATTTTTGATGTCCTGAATGAGTCCAAACTGTTAATCTCTTTCTCTTTTTGTGTCTGGGCTCATCGAGTGTTAAGGTTAGACGTTAGTAACCTGTAATCCTCGTATAAAATAAGGTCATAATTAGTGATAGCCATGTGTATTACTGAATAACCTGAACTAATTTATTTACTCTTATTGTGTGACATTAACTCTCCTGTAGAGAGTTGGAAGCATTCTCTTAATATTTACTGTAGATCCTGAGCTAGTGTCAAGACCTTTTAGATGTATTTGATGATGATTTGCTTCCTTGTTGTGAAGGTAATCACAAATTCATGCAACCAAACTCATTTTTTCTCGTGTGTCTTCATGCTGATTGCATTGTTTTTCTTGTTTGAGCATCATGATTCTTTTACTTTCCATCATTTCCGCATCTCAATGCTATGCTCTTGGTAATGGGTTGGATTTAAAGCCGTGTGATTTTTGATGATGCTATGGTGTGCGGTGATGTATGAACAATACTCTTTATGTGGTTTCAAGCTCTTGTCCTCCTGCATTATCAGTATAGGACTTCTTTTTGCTTTTGTTCTGTAATGCTAATGTTCTTTGTCCAAAGTTGAAAGGACGCTTCCCTTAAATCTCTCTCCAGCTGTGACCCTTATGTTCTGAAATGCTTACTTCAGTTTCCTCTTGTTGATGGCTATTACTACTTGATCTTGTATAGTCATATTTTTCAACTGTGCTGTCTTATTAGTTTGACTTGTTTTGTTTCTCTAAGGATATGTCTTAAGAAGTATGAATGGTTTTATGATGCTTGCTGCATTGCATTTCTTTTGTTTTTGTATCAATCTTCCTGACGTTGAACAATTCTTTAGATGTTCCGTTAACTTATTGTTAGCTCAAGTGTTTAGTAGTGATGTGGTTAGGACTCAAGGATTTGATCTAAACTTATCGAATTCATTGATTCGAGATTCCATCAGATCCTTCCAAAAAATAATCTAGCCCAGGTTGTGGTTTATGCATATGATATATGTTCTATGTTGCATTAAACTCCTCCTCAAAATTTTAGTATCTTGATCAGTTGACTGCAAAAGTGTTGTTTGCTTGAAAATTTATTGCATCATTAATATGTTAATAAGCAGAGATCTTATGGTTGTCAGTCACCATGAGTATCATTAAAAATATGGTGCACGTACACCCCATCCTTATAGCCTCCCAATGCATTGCCATGAAAGCTAATGTGTACACCATATACCATTATGCCTGCCATTTTTATTATGTGTCAGACTGAAAATTCCTCATCTTTTCCTTAAAAAACTAAATTTTGAGCTGCTTGAAAATAATCTTGTAACTTAGAATGAACTGTCAAATATCACTTTTTCCACTGCTGATGTTGTAAAATTTTCATTTGTTTTTGTTGCTTTGTCATACCATGGTTTTATGCCACAAATATGAGGCCATGCACTTTAAGCAGAGTCCTGTGTCTTCAGCAAAATTAAGCCTGGTCCCTTCAAAGCATTAATAGAAGAGTTTTTTGGTTCTTAACATGGATTAAATTTAAAGTAAAGGCCTAATTAAATTGCTCTAAGAGACTAGAATAGATGTTTGTATAGCAATGCTTGAAGAAAATTCTGGTGGTTGTCTTTTTATCACATCATAGCATTTGAAATCTGGTCTTTATATTGGATTTATTGGAGTCAATGTTTTAAAATGCTGTGTGCCATTTTGAGCCAAAATCAATAGTGTACAAATCAGCCTATCCCATTTATGAATATTTAGAACCGACTCTTAAATCTCCCTTTGTATCCAAAATCATAAAAGCAAAGGTAGATCACAAGTAGTTGTGTCAGGCCATTTGCATGGAATCACCCTAGAGTGAAATTAGGAATTACTTTTCTCAAAGAAATGCTGTTGAAAAAGCTGCAATTTTTATTTCTTGCTGCAATATTTTATTTCCCTCCAAGGAATTTCAGAAGTCATAAATGCACTATGGAATCACATAAAAAACTGTCAGCTCCAGCCTATGTAGCAGAAATTTGAACAAATATTCAGGGAAAGTTATGAAACACCTACAAAAACGCCTTTGAACTGCTGTAGCATCAGTATTTTGAACCAGTCTTCAGTATTCCCAGCAATTTTCTAAATATGAAATAAACAAATTAGATCCTGACAGACTGAGAATGCCCGATTTTGTAATTAGAAGTCAACCAGTTACTTTTGTTCCGCTAGCTTTTTTTGGATTCCCAATTTAAGTATTTATAAATGCCACTGTGCTGCTAATTGCTGACCAGTTTTATTTCTTCTTTAAAGCTAAATTTTTATGGCACCAATTATCTCACCAAACTAAATTATTATATTTGTGTTTGAGGATAAACCTAGAGCTGCCTTTTAGTTCATGAATTCAAATAAATATTTAAAACAGATTTGGATGTCATTTGATGTATATATGTATATTGGTAATGCAAAGGGATTGAGGTTTAAAATTTAATAAAAGCAGAATGCATGCGGGAATACAAATTTGAGATTCCACAATTGAAATTTGATTAAAAATAGAGATAAATTTTGGATTTTGACCCATCTCCCTTGTTTAGTCTGGCTTTAGATTTATCAGTCTACGAGAAAGCAAAAGTTCAAATGTTAAAATCTCGTAGTTACATTATTATTAAATGACAGAGTAATGCAAAATCATCACAAATTAAATGTAAATGTTGAAACCAGGATCTTATTTTGATACCCTTATTGTATACAATTGGATACATTAATAGTATAAATTAATTGAAATAATTCATGAAATCATGAAATGCCCTCTGTGTGTCAATATATTTTATGGAAGTGAAGGAATTGTTAGTACACGTATGAATTCTTACACGCTTAAAGAAAGTGACATTCGAGAAATACTTATGAGATAATTGCTGTGAATGAGGTGGGTTTTGGAAATCAAGTCCCATCCCCATAGTGCTCGCCTTCATCAGCGTTGTTTTGTCCCCATGCCGTGATATCCTGGCTCTGAAGCTCTCTGTGATGAAGGTCCAGTCCAAACCTGAGATCAATTAGAGGAGCATTGCTTAATATTGGATTGGTTGAAGTATTCATAGATATGCCTTCCACCCTGAATTTATTTATAAAAGCACCCCTTAATTTGTTCTTTTAACTGTCTCCTTTTGTTTTAAATTGAATTGAATCCTATTAGAACTTGCCCTGATGAAAAAATTGGCTCTTTAACTATCCACTCAAATTAGTAGTGTATATGTTCTGAGTACAATGTATGTAGTACTTCTTTATGCTTGCTAATGCATTTTGAATAATTTGACTGGTTTGCATGCTACATGATGCAAGCATGCAGGGAAGTACTTGACCCATGAAATTCCTGCTCTGCAATCTAGCCAGTGATATGAAAAAGGTGATATTGATGATATTTTTCCATGTTTATAACTCCAGGGGCATATGGAACATCTTTCAATGCTGCCAGTTTGAAAAACCGTGATGCTGATGCTGGTAATCCAAATGTGAACATGTACCACAGTATTGAAGATGTGAGGGGGGCAAAGAAGATGAGAGACGGTGAAGAGTCTGATGACTATGATGATGGAAGGCAGAAGGTGGAGCACCTGTATGATGAGATCAAAGTGAAAGATGTGATAGGCAAGGAAAATGGTAAGTTTTTGATTGGAGAATTACTCCTTGATATAATTACATTCCTGCCTTTTTTACCATATATTTGTTAACCTGGGAGAGGGCGGGTGGGGTGTCATCGACACCCCAATGCAAGTATTTTGTTTATTTTTCCTTGGAAAAATTTAGTCATTTTGTCTTATTTTATAAATGGATCTCTCTTATCACCTTCACGCTACGTATTTATTTTTATATTATTACTAATAAACTGATGTTGGGAGAAAAATATTCAACAGAAGTCTTTTCTGCAGCTTATTTGGCACTCGTAAAAATAATTGATGATACCTTTTCAACTCTTGTTTACTAAGACAAGAAGTTTCTTATTATACCTTCTGAATATGATGTTCTACATGCTAAATATGAAATAAAACTTGCATTATTTATTCATTTGAATGCAATATAAAATCAAAATTGTTAATAAAGAATTAGGAGAGTTGAACATTTTTCAAACATTGAAAATTGACCAGTATTCTGAGACGTGCGACTATAATATTCATTATGTAAGTAAATACTTTTCTCGTAAACATTCCCCACACACAGTTTTCATATGCCCGAGGGACATTGGTATACCAAATTTATCTCAGTAGTTTTTCGTTTTACAGTCTTTACTCGTAGGGAAAACTTTGCAATGGGACGATGTCAACCGTTTCCATTTTGAAGGTTCAAGACATTCATCTTTTGGGACGAGATTTGAGGCTTTATTGCATAATGATTTCAGCAAAATTTTTGCTACAGATCTCTTTATTATATTCTCTTTCACCAAGGACATACCTTATTCCTTCAAAAAGTTTGGTTGAGTGTTTGTTTGGTCTCTATCAATGACAAATACACTACCCTAGCATTTAATGTAGCAATGTCAATCTTATGAAAGAAGATTTTCAATGGCCAGCAATTTTCTGGGTACAGAACAATTGCTGACCTAGCATCTACAACATCGACAGCTCCCTTCGTAAGGTTATATAAATGTATCATCACTGGTTTTCTGCCTTCAGAATCAGTAAATTCAATTTCACTATTTTGTCCACTCTTCTCATAAAGTATTCTGTGTAATGTCTCAATGTCTTCTTTGTTGTACAAATTAAGTACATGGCGGTCACTCTGCCAATAAAATGTTTCATTTTTAGAAGTGCGGTGATCTTTAAAATTAAAAATATTACAAATATTACTGGAAAAGTTTAATGGAGTTGAAGTATGTTGGAACAGCAGCAGTAGAAAGTTATATTTCTTACCATTATGGCCGCAGTATAAATACAGGAAAACAGCTTGGGGGCAGTTCGACGATTCCTAAGAGGAACGTGGGAGGGCGCATGGGGTGTAGGTAACACCCCAGAACACTTTGACTCGTTCCGATCTCGAAGCGAAATGAAATGTTTATGGACTGCTGACATAAATTAATCAGAATGTAAGAGATTTGAAGGTATGAAAACTTGCAACATTTTAGATACAATACATGAATATACAATGCATCAAAGAAGAACCTTGGGGTGTCATTACACCCCGTGCGCCCTTTCCCGGGTTAAGTGCATGCTGATGATCAAGAATAATTTCATCATAGTACAAATCAGGATGTTGGCCAAAACTACCCGTCATTTACTGCATTTTCTCCCTGTGTTCCAGTATTCAGGTTCAAATGTTGCACTCATTCTATCCTTTCAATGTAGATGAAAACTTTCGTGATGATTCCATACAATAGCATACAGCTAACTTGCATGCAACACAAAAAAAACGGAAAAATCCACAAAAATATGAAATTTAAACAGATGCCTCGGCACTGGCATGAGTTTCTGCCTAACTTTGGAAGGATGAAAACTTGAGGTTGAAAGCAGATATGTTCCCGGCTAGCTAGCGGTGTACTTTGTGACAAGAGATACATATATGTCATTTGTCTCAGTAGAACTGCTCTCATGATAGTCATTACCTCATGGCATCTAAGATCTTTTTTTATAATTGAACGTAAATAATTGTTCTAAGATTCTGAAATAAAAATATGTCATGGCTTTTTGCCTGCTTCAGTGAATATTTTGAATTTAAAAAAATTTTTGAGTGGAAAACATGCATGGAAAATTGTAAACACGTGCTGTGCTGCTTCTATGTATAGTTTTGTACTAGAACATACTTTTGCATTAAAATGCTTGAAATAGTAATAAGAGTAAGTCAGGCTTAAAACCTAGTTCTAGAGAACACATGTACTGATTGACCATGACTAGCTTTTCGCTGTTATAATTCTTAACCTATGGCAAAAGAAGGAATGTAGTTTAAGTAAATCAGCATCTGTGAAATTATAGACTTCTTGTAGTCTTTTTTATTCTTCTATAAATATCAAGTCATTGGAGAATTCACAGCTTGAATTTAGTAAATGTGTCATATAATGAATGATTAACTCTAGAGTCAATTGTTTAAATAATTGCTTGAATTTTCGATCCTACTCTTAATGTAAAATGAGGTGCTTCTAAATTATGAGTAAAAGGTAACTGTCTGATCAACCTCATGCAAAAATTATGTCATTAGGTTAATTATTTGAAATTGTACAAGTGTGATAAAAATTATTTCGAATGAAAGTACATAATCTTACCTTTAATCTATGATGAGAAGTGTTTATTTTTCAAATCATAATGCCTTAATTTTTCATGAGAAAGTCTGTGAAACAAACAAGATCGGCAATAAGGCTGCATGAACTTGTATGTAACATAGCAATTCTCTTCATGTTTTGGACATAAATAAATTAAAAAATCTATAATTTGATGGTCATATTAAAAATTAATTTCTGTAGTGTGTGTCTTCTTAAATATGGGAAAGATATTTCCCTAACATGGTAACCTGAGTGTATTAGATAATGCTGAAATGATGAATTCAATGCATACTCTGTTATTTCTGATTTCCATAATCCTCAGAGATTCTATAGTGCGTTCCACATTTGGTTGACAGTACAGGCCTTATGGAGTACAGTGTTGCCAAACCTACGCTCCGTCATCCGGCATCCTGATGGTGTGGGCCACCAGTCATAACACCCCGCCAAAATGTCAAATTTAAAAAGAAATAATGGAGGCCCTCGATTCACGTCGTTCCGATATATGTTTGATTCGATAGTATGCGTCGTAAATAGCGATTATTATATTCTAAAATTCAATACCACAGTGCGCAATCATAATTTTTATATGTTTATACTGTAAACATGCATTAATCCCATCATAAAAGGCCATTTAAATATATTTTTTCTGAGTGAAGGAGTAAGAATGAACGTAGGAATCAACCACTGGTATATAATTAAATTTAAGTGGTCACGAATATCTTGTTGTTTTACGTCCATTGGATTTTCGTCGCACATCGTCAGCACGCATCTCCGACTCGGGAATCGAGTACGAAAAAAGATTGATAGAAATGGAATTATGAAGAGAAAAGACATACTATTTATTAGAATATGAATGGAAAATTTTATAAGTTTTAATGGAAATTTTTATTGATGGAAGTATTTATCCAGAGAATGTCCCAGGAATTTGGGGAAAATTCAATTCTGAAGAAGGGGAATTCTTTGGTTAATCAATTTGGTTAAATCAAGGGATTTGTACATGAGAAACAACTAACCCATAGGTGAAAAGTAGGGCCTACTCTTACCGTTTCACCGTAATTTTTAAATGGAACACTTCATGGGCTAGTGTCTTTGGGGCATCGAGTAAATAATATTAAAAAATAGTGACAGTCGTTGTTTACAATATTTTGTGGATTATTTTCTAGCACCAATCGATGCAATCATTCTCCTCAATGAGGTTAATGATCCTGCAAATTTTTTGCATGCAACAGCTATTTCTACTTCCTTGACGCGCTGACGAAGACTGAGGAGCGTTTCTTATTTCTTTCTTACTCCAACTCATGTCTGCAAATAGCTTAATATTGATCCATATGTCGTCTGTGAGCGCAAAAACTTTTTTCACGATAATTTTTAGCTGTCTACATTAATTGTATAGCAATTGTATAAAAATCGTCCCTTTTAATAAGAATGATTCGTTTCCCTCTGCAGTCGCATACGCAGGGCCACCCAGAGGTAGGGCAAGGGGGGCAGTTTGCCCCAGCTCAGCACCTTTTGAGCCTTGAAGCCGCTAAAATAAAAAACTCAATATTTACCATATTCTGTGGAGTAATTTCTATTTTCCATTGAGACAATAAGCAGATAATACACAACACTCCTTAAGCCTCGTTTCCCCTTACCTTACCACAATCGTAACAAAGGAACCATCCCCAATTCCATTCATCCATTTCCAATCTGGTTGCCGTATTTTCCTCCTTTTGAGGATTTGCGAGTCTACCGGATTCCCTTCTACTTGCGACCCTTCTTAAGCCCCCTGCCCATTTCTGCACGTAAGTTGTCCCTAGAGTGCCCAGGCCTGAGGTCTGACGTCCAGGTTCTTTTGTACATACATTTTTCTTTAGGCGGGTCCCTCCCACTCCTCGCACAATGGAGCCCACAGGGCCCCACAGGCGGAAGCCAACGGGAAGGACACCGCGGGTGACTTGACACAGAAGCTATCCCTTTCGTTGAAACCCTATACAGCTCCCAAGCATTCAATGCAACCTATTGAAGGGGAAGACGTCAGGCGAAATCCTTGAAAGAACAATCAATTGCCGCTGCTTCCTACTGCCCTTCTCCGGTATTCCAACGATTAATTTTGGAACAACAACGTCCCTTGTGAAAATGTATCGCATACCCTCAATTACCTGTTCGAAATTTGCTTTTTTTATATTTTACCAAAACACTTTCCACTAATGCTAGGAGATGAAAAACATCGCCTACAACTAAATGATAGTGTAAGTATGCGTAAAAATGTTAGCAAAATGATTCACTACCGCCGAAGAATTATTTTCCCCTTGTTTTAAGCAAGCTAAGGTATTTGGATTTACTTCTATTTTTTATTTTTTAAATTCTAAGACCGATCAAGTGAGAACCTCTCTGGCAAAGTTTAAGGAAAATAATATGACGCGATGCCAATACACGCATGCTCTAGGAATTATACTCGAGTTTTTTTTTTAAGAGCGGTCCTCTTCATGAGTTTGACTTTTTCAATGGACTTATGTGTCGCTTATACAGCAATGATGATAAACTCTACGCTTTCAAGTCTCCATACATAATTCTTGTCTAAAGCAGATTGTATAATAGCACTGTAATCAGCCGAAACATAAAAAGATTAACTATTATCAAAACAAAATGTCACCATACCTTCTTATTCATGAGTCCGACAGATATTCCACTCCCTCCATGTAGCGCGATGTGCTCGGCTGTGGCTCGTCCTCCGTTGAGGGAGATGTCGACTGAGAGGATGAAGACGATGTCAGACGAATAATTAACTCTTCAATGTCATCTTGCAAATTGTCTGCATGCCACATGTCTTCTTCCACTTTCTTCACGTGCTCGACATAGTTTTTCCAATTTTCAGAAGTGATGGCATCAAAGCTTTCTGCAATGAGTTTTTCTACTTCTTTCTTCTTAAAAGTGGTGTTCTTCATCCCAACGTAATGTTTTACTTGAGCCCAAACCATTTCAATTGGATTCAATTCGCAATGATATGGTGGTAGTCTTAGCACTCTACAGCCATAACTCTTCGCTAGTTCATCTATCTTAAATTTTTCATATTTTTCCCGTACTTGATTCACCACAAATAAAAGATCTCTTTTCAAGCTGTCCTCATCAAAGCTAATTCCTTTGCTAACCAACCACTCTTTAATGGAATTTTTCCTCCAGCTTGTGGTAGGTAGGGATTCCAACTTCCTCGAATGGTATGATGCATTATCTACAACTATAATTGTGCCTTCGGGTATGTTTGAGAGAAGTGAGTGCTCAAAACAGCTCTCATAACACTCACCATCAACTTCGTCACGCTCATCCATGGTGTTTTTCTTCCATAAAAAACACGTGCTTCTCCCTCTATGAACCCTTTCTCAGTCCCTGCATGTATAATTGCAAAGCGTCCACCTCGGGAGGTGGGGGCCTTCAGCCCGGTTGTAAGTCCAGAAAGGTAAGCCTGACGAGGAGTTTCTAGTTTTTTATCGCGCCCAGTCATGTTCACTGTTTGTCCGACATTGGTTCAAGTTTCGTCTGTGAAAATAATAACCCTTCGTTCACAACGATATTTTTTTAGCTGCCTTAAATAATTATGTCACCAACGAATAATATCATCCCTTTCAATTAAGATGCTTCTTTTTCCCCTGCGTTCGTACACGAAACCTATGTCTACAAGAAGGCGATATAATGTAGTCCTCTTGAAATTTGGAAGATCTTTGTCCATGTTGACTGAGCTTGAAATAGATTTTAAAGTCGGAGGAATATTTTCATGAAAAATTCATGTACTTTTCTTCAAACTCCCGATCTCACAAAATCATCGTGAATCAACGCTCTCGAATTCTTGTAAGGCTGTCTAACTTTTTTAGTCTTTGAAGGTGTCACCAATGGACCACGGGACGCTTCCTTTCTCACTCTTTAAATAGTGGACTGAGACCAGCCTTCGAAGTTTCACGGCAGGCTTCAGTTATACTGAGGGATTTGTTGAAGTAAGAGAAGACGTTGAACACCAGCTCTCTTTCACTGCTTCTCAGCTTCCCCCCTTTTCTCCTCCTCTTCGCATCGGACATGGTGATAGGGCACCTTACAGCAGATATTGATGAAAAATACTCCACAGCTCTGATAAACACAGCAGACTACACTCCACTTGTTCACTCAAAAAAATCCTACAAGAAACTGAACATCTTCGCTAATTCTTTTCCGAGCCCCTTCCGCTGGGGTTGCTTCCCGTGCAGATGTTTTATGGCACCCTATTAACGGAACTTCTGAAAAACCTAGAGTGCCCTTTTCCTTAAGGGCTTACACCGAATAGGAATGCCCCTCGTGCAGATTATGGAATAATTTCTTTCATGTTTCCTACGGCAAGACTCGTAAAGGCGAAATTTACGTCTTATTTCAAAGCCATCAAAAGGATCATGGGATAGGCTTACGTATGTCATTGTCTTGAAATATAAATATTTCTAATACAACGTATGAGTACTCTCCTTAAAAAACATCTAACGAAGAATTACATGCATTTTAGTAAGCATTTATATAAAGATATAAATCCTGGTTTCCACCGAAGAATCTCCCGTCTGCGCTGTGTTAGTTAGCAAGACAGCAAGCAGCGTGCCTCGGCGGTGCCGTGGCCCGCTGCTTGCTGTCTTGCGTAGCGCCGTAATAATTTTTCTTAAGATCAAAATGTTGTAGCTTTCTTCACAATTGAGATAACTAATTGATTTTTTGACTAAAAACAAATTAATAGTTTTCTTCAAATTTTATACACAGGATATACGGACCTAAAACTTAAGGAACGTAAGTTAGCAGGCGATTACTTTTTACCTTACAAAAACCTAACTTTTTAGTCCTTACGATATTTACAACAGTATAACAAAATTTCAGCTCAATTAACTTCTAATTGATGTACATCTTTATTGAAATAAAAAGAATACGGAACGTTTTGCATAAGTTTCAATCCAGTATGAAGAACGGTTTGCCCACAATTGAGTGAAGAAGACTAAGTCAAAAGAGCCGCGTTTGTTGCGTAAATTAATGAAAATGTTTTTTATAACTTTTATTATTAATTTTATGGAAAAACTATTACAACCAGTAAATGTAGTGTCTCTCTTTGCATTAAAAGAGATGATGATAAATTAGATAGTGCAATATTAATTTTTCTGCTGCTGTTGGCAACAGCGCATCTCCATAAGAGCCCATACTGTCAACAAAATGTGGAATGCACTTTAGAAACATACATATCTACTGTGCATACAGAGGTACTACTATATATTAATGTGAAAGAAGTCAGGCATTTAACAGTTTTTTTGCGCATAGATATATTTTTATCATACTTTTGTTTCTGTGAGGTTTGTGACATACTAGCTTTGTATTTATAGCACCAATGTAGCAGTAAG
Organism: Ceriagrion tenellum; assembly: GCA_963169105.1. Classification (NCBI taxonomy): domain Eukaryota; kingdom Metazoa; phylum Arthropoda; class Insecta; order Odonata; family Coenagrionidae; genus Ceriagrion; species Ceriagrion tenellum. Next base: position 128,288,696 of record OY720632.1, on the reverse strand, counting down.
CTATTTAAACCCCAGAAATAACATTAACTGTTGTGTATTTAAGGTCCTGGACATTTTAGACTAGGGAACTTTTGAAATGTTTATATTTGACGTCTCCCATTTTAATATTTTGTATAAGTGAAGAATATGCTGATCAGATTAAACAAAGATGTCATTGCCTCCTTTTTCCACAGAGCTGGAGTATGACCATCTTGACTATACACGGCCAGCTACAGCTTGGAAGCCTCATTACCAAAGAATGGCCAATGGTCTTGGTGGCCATGGGAAGAATGCAGCTCCATCAACATCATCCAGTTCTCAGAATAATTCACGACCTGATGATGATGACACGTTTAAGTCTGGCATTTATAAGAATTAATTGGTTAGTGCAATTGAAATTAATGATTCCTTCATAATCAAGTACTAAGTATATTAAATTAAAACTTCTTAGTATATTTAAACAAGGGATCTCAAACTAGGACAGACACTTGTTGTGGTATACTCTGTGGTTAGTGCAATTTCTTCATGGAAAGCAACAACGAAGATGGAGTAATGCAAGTTTTGGACCAATGATCTTCTCATCCAGGACAGGAGGGAAGTAGCTAGTAGGATTATTTCAATTTTATAAATACTTGCTATTTAATTACCTGCCGAAGTGGAAGCTAAATGTTGCATGAGAGTAAGGAGCACGAGTTGGGAGTTGTGGTGTTAAGCTGGGTGGTACCATGGTGAAATGTGTTTTAGAGGAGATGTGCATGAACTTACGTGGGTGCATCAATGTTCCTCGATAGATGCTAAGACTGGGTCGCCAAGTTAGTGATTTTCTGTTCTTATCATAATCACCCTCGAAAGCACTCAAATGTTACAGCTGAAATGACTGTCATCTTTGTCATGCTGTCATTGCCAAGTAGCTGGTGGGTGGAAAAGCATGAAGATCCTTTATAGTAACTTTGAAGTCTCTATTTAATACCAGTGGTATTAGTGCTCCTCCTTTTTTTAATCTAATATTTTATTATAATTTTTCGTCATGAAGCATTTCATGTTCAGTTGATGCATTTCAACTTAAGCCTATTTAATGCAATTCAACCAAGGTGATGAGTCAAAATGGGATTAATTTTTCTTCATTGTAGGGTGGTAATTGTGCCTTGTGTCAACCTATTATCGTTATCTTTTTTTTTTTAAATATAAGTGCAGTTTTGTGATTTAAAATGTATTCTTTGGTGAAAGCAGTTTACCATGATTCACTTGCAATAAAATCACTTATTCTAGTTTTTAACAAGCACAATCAAATTGGCATGTGCTTAAAAACAGAATTTTTCCTCAACATGTCTTCAGTAGGTCTGTGTGGAAGATCAGCTGGAAAATCAGAGATAGTGGAATGCTTGCTATTAATTAAGCAAAGCCTGAGTAAGAAAACAGAAATTTTAGAGACTTGAAAATTTTCATTTTAGCCACCCTTTCCTGTTGTGATGATAAGATGAACCTTGTTCCAGCTACATATTTGTTTCTTCTACCATCTGGCTTCTATGGCTATATCTAATTGTGCCATTCTCGGAAATCAGTGTCATGTTTTATAGGTAGATTTTCTTGTTTTTGATAATGTCACATTTTGTTACTTTACTGATGAGAGGCTGAGAATATTTTTTGAACTTTTATACTGTTACCTTTCATAGAATACATTTACATCGAAGATTGAGCCACAGAACATGAACTGGCTGTGTTTTGAGATCCCTCTGCCAAATAATAATTAATGACAAATAACAGAATGTCGTCCATGATCAAGGTCCATTCATGAGTCTTCTATAAAACTAGGCCATATTAGTTTCTTCTGTAAATATTAATGTAAAGGTTTTATCACATATATGTACAGTAATTACATGAATCATATCATTTTTATCAATTTTATCACCTCATTGTTGTAAATATGTACCAGGGCACTCTTGCCTGAACAAATGTGATTTAAATGTTTTTCCTTTCTGTAGAAAGCAATATAATTGGAAATTGTATGTCCTCCTTGTGGTATGTGATAAATTTAGTATGCACGAAGAATTGCTGAAGTTGTAAGTGCCTTACATCTTACGAAGCGATTTGTGATTGTCTCTGTGATTTATGAAGTCTTCTTCCATTTGATGTTCAAGTGTTTGGAATTTGTACTATGTAGGCATGTTCAAGTGGTCATGTAAAATTATGTATATGAAATCTCTAATGCCATGTGCTTTTACTAAGTAATATCACATATGCAGTTTCTGAAATTTGTGTTTACTATTTTATTGTTCTGTGAACATGGCAACAGCAATTAATTTGCAGTATGATTGCTGTTATGCAGTCCCTTTGCCACATCATGGCATTTGGATATGCATTCTTTGTCAAAAAATATCTCTTTATTTTCCTATCTCTTATTATGACTTTTTCGCAATTCAAGCTCCATTTTTGCATCTTCAACATATGTGGTTTTGTAGACTTGGTCTGTAATCAGAGTGAACCCATTCATCGGACCTTTCCCATAGTAGTTGATGGTTGTCTTCCCAAGAGTTGTCATTGAATTAAGTATTAATGTTAAATAACATTATCTATGTGAGATATGTGTATTATGTTGTAGCTTGTCATACAGTGAATGTTTACTGGTATCTGCTCACTGAACAATTATATCATAACTTAAGTTTCACTGTTCTAACATTATAAATAATTACCTCGAAAATGAGATTGTCTTGAGGCAAGCTTTCGATTGATTGAACTTTTATCTGGATCAAGAGCCTTGGATACAAGACAACAAAGATAATTTTGACCTATTTCAAAATATCCATTAGTGTATATAACTGTTAATTTCACAGAAGGCAACTGTCTCAGAAGTTAATGCTCATGTATGGTGATCTTTTAGTCTCTTTGGAATGTTGTACTTGAGCACTGAGTATTTCTAAGAGATAATGATTTGCTCATAACTTCTTACCAGATGCTCATTTTAAGTCTTGGCCGAGCCAAGCAAAAATCAAGGTGTGTATGTTTCATATCACATTCCTTTATTCTGGCAGAATGTGACTCTTGTAACTTAGTGTTTCTACCTGTATATTTTCTCACTTTTTCGCATCACTGATAATTGGCTCCATGAAGTTTTATTCCCACCGGAATTTTTGTGAGAGGTGATTATGAAGAAGAATTGAGGTAATAATGTAAGTAAATCAAAATTGTTAGGAACAGATGATTGAGTAGCTGTTGTTGTTGTTGTTGTTATTGTGTGAATTTCCAAGGACTATTCCTTAAGTGTGTATGTGAGTATAAAGTGCGTGTTTGAATTTGTCGAAATTCTTTTAATGATAAATATTTGTAGTACATCAGATGTAATGAAGAAGGCCTATATATTCACCAAAATATTTTTATGATGAGATATAGAATGATTTCACTTTGCCATAAAATTTTCGACCTTGATAAATCTAATGGCACATGTCGATTGTACAAAGATGTAAATTCTACGATATATGTGTGTGATAAATGTTATAATTTACGACATGTAGTGACTTTAACATTTTTTTTTTTTGCTTTTAGTACCTTTATAGATATATTTTTATGGCTTTTGCGCTATCTTTTACCATTGTTTTGCCAAATGATTAATCTTTATATCAATTAAAAATATTTGGATTTTATCGGTTGAAAACTTATTTTAATAATTTTGTTTACATCTTTCTGAGTACATGTTATATTACCAACATTGCTAATTCTTTGTTAATTTTTTGTGAACTTAAAGAGAAATAAAATTACTCTCATCATTTATGAAAATTTGAGAAGCTTATTCCTGTGGATTGCCTGTTTCATCATGTGCTTGCATTGCCCAATACTGAATGTTTAAGTTCTACAATACTTCCAGCTGACTCATGGCTAGTTTCACTCAAGATGCTTGGTTAAAGTATGATTCTGCTACCCTCCAATAAGATCACCCTTGACATCTCAACTTCTCCAGTAGCTATCCCCAAGTTGTAAGAGACAGGTTCCTCATTCTTTATGGTAGGAAACTGCCATGATGAAAATTCTCACCTTATTGAAAATTTTTAAGAATAAATCCTTATATTTTATCCAGTCTCTATTCAAACTAGTAAATATGCCAACCACCTCCTCAATTATTAAAATACTCGTGGGGAAACAAGTCAAATGCTGGTTGTTTTTTTTTAATGTTGCTAACAGTTGAGATCATCTGCACCAAGTAGATAAGTAGGCTGGTCTTGAAAGGATGAATAAGGAAATGGAAGATGGGGGAAACAAAACTTAGTATCTGTGCTAGCTATCTCTTGGTCTAGGTAACTACAGCTGTGTATCCCATCTGACGAACTGAGTTGTACTCCTTAAGACCTTTATGTGAGGTACCCAAGTAGGGTTATAACTGAATTAAATGGTAACTGTTACAGGAATTTCACCATGAACTCTTATGATGGGAACCCAATATTAATGCCAGCCACCATGCATAATGACACTATTGGTAAGGACACCATACTTCCTGGTTTGCTGGGAAAGTATTGATTTACACATTTTCCATTTTTATTGTGTATAAATCATCTTTGAGAGTAAAAATATTTATCATTTTCATTAAAATGCAACAATCTTTTCCCTTAAATAAGCATTTTAAATTCTTTTGACATAATAAATGCTTGGTATGTACTTCTTCCTATATTTATCATGTCTTAGGCCATTGAGGAAGTTGCACCACCTGAGGTTAAGATGAGTGAAGCTGTGTAGAGTGAGAGTGACGGGCTTTCAAATGCTTCCCTTGATTGGAGAAACATGTTTGGAAAATTGTCTCTGGTCCAAGAAATGCAAAAGTTTGTCTTGCTTCAAAAAGCTTGTCTTCTTACATATATGGTTCATTAAAGTTGACTCCAAGTAGCTTTTGAGCTCAAAAACACTTCACGTGGCTGCCTATGCACCTACTCTTTCAAGCTACCCAGTTCTTCATCTAGGTTTATTTCCCTCTCTCCTTCATCTCATCAAGGGAGGGTTCAGTTACTATTGGCACCCCTTGACAAACATTAATAGCCTACCGTTGACATTGGCGAGACAATAAACTGTTGGCAGTTCTAGAGACTTAAAGTATTATTAAAGGTTTGATCTGAATCTATGAATTAAGGCTTCCATTGCTCCATTCTAGAGACTTGGATCTCTTACTTTACGAATAACGTTTTTTTTATTATTTCAATGAGACGTTTATATAAAACAGATTACTCAGAACAAGCACTTAGATAATAGCCCAATTCGCCAAAACAGTCGACTAAGATGAGATTTAACAGCTCGTCAAAGTCGATGGAGGCTATTGTAACGACAATTGACGCTTATGGACGAGTGACATAAGTTACAGAATACCCCTCTAGAGAGAGTATTCCTGTCCCTCACCCATTCTCCCATAGTATCCTCTCCTCTCCAATTGCGTCCATAAATCTATCATCTCTTATTACCTGCTTCCTCTGCCACCTCCTAATTATCTCTAACAACTCCCTTTTCTGTTTATTGGGTAATGATCTGACCAACCTCCGTTCCCCTCCATACTTTCACTGTTAACTTCTCCAATACACTTCCTTCCGTTTTTCTCTATTGGTTCTTAGGTTTCCGCGGCATTTCGAAAAATGATGCTTGTTATACCGATTCCCTCCTTGTCGCTTCGTCATTCGATGTCACCATCAAAGGATGTCACGCGGAGGGAATCCCGAAAAGTTACCTTCATATTTTTTTTCATGCGTTCAGGCTTTTGTATCGTCCACTGCTAAGGTCCGTGGCTGAATCTTTATTTGTATTTTCTTAGCTTATTACTCGAGATCGCGATTAATTGGTCGATGAATCAAAATCCACGGTATGTACAAGTCAGATAACGCCCTAAAGTGTTGCGTGGTGACCCTGATTACAGGGGAGATCGCGTGTCTTTTGAATGCATTTCTTGGAGCCACGACGTTTTGCTATACTCAGATGCTCCTGAATTATTGTCTGTGTAAATTACGGAGTCGGCCGCGTACGTACTGATTTTGGTGAATGCGTATTCTTAATAGAACTTTTCGCACGATTATTGACAACAATGTTTAGTGGGAAAGATTTTACTAATTAGCAGTTGTCTATAATAACATTTTAGGACTTAGGTTTTAATCTGATGAGGTTACGAGAACTTATTGCTTATATTACATATTCCACCAATTAATTTAGAGGAAATTTCAGTTTCAATGCAATAAATTGTCATAAGAGGTTTACTTGTTAATTGCCCTTTTTACCTCAGTTCTGTCATCAAATTGCGGATAATGGAGACAAGCAGGGTAAATGAATGGCTAGAGTGCGAAAATATTCGAGCGAATGTAATGAGCATTTTAAAAACCAGAGATATGATTAATTAAGCTATGAGACAACAAGTTTCATTTCGCGGCAATATAAATATGATAGGTCGGTTATTACCTGCTTGAAAGAGTCGCAACAAATATTGAAGAGAAGCGACTATGGTGCCTTCGATGAAAATTTTTTGGGGAATATGAAGGAATATTTTTAACGCGTGTGCATCACTGATTGGACATCACAGACACAGTAAGAAACTCAAGGTAGTCTAAGGTAACGACTGTAAAAGGGAACAAAAACCGGACCATCACCCTTCCCGTGTCGTACGTAACGGCTTTTTCCGGCCAACGGTGGATGTCTGCGAACTGTCTGAGGGCTAAATATCCCACACGCAATGAAACTGGTTGCGAGGAACTCTAGGGAAGCCATCCACAACTGGCCTCTCTAAATTGAGGGCCCTAGTGGAGTTGGGATATCAATGATGACAGACCTCCGAAGACGGGAGCTCGTATGAAGTGGACGTAAGCACTAAGGGGCGACCTCCTTGCATGCTTTCATGCCAGCAAACCCGCTTGAAAGAGGTATATGGCAAGGAAGCACCCTTTGCGGTGAGAGATGCATCTTGAACACGACCACCTGTCGCATCAGAATCTGCGCGACTATGCCAACCACCTGCAAAAAATGGAAACTCCCCACCAACCGACTGTTCAGAGGAATACACCACCGGCTAGACCACCCTCCCCGACATAGGTAGCATCTCCACTGGTTGACTTGACAGCCAATGCCATTTCGGCATCCCCGTTCAGTAGGAAGGAGGTTGATCAAGTCGGCTCTGTACACCGATCGCGGTTGTTGAGCGAAATCGCCTATGATGGACAGACGAGGCAGAGAGAGATCCACCGTAAGATCCTTCTGCGGAGTAACCACCTGACCCGGTTGATTGGTTTTACCGACGTAAACCTTACGGAGACGTTAATTGCGTCGTCTACGAAGCTGCCAGAACAATGGCCCACTCCCAAAAAACAACCTCCTGGGAGGACAAAACGGCAAAAAGGCTGGTACAGTTGGAGGCCATGGTCACGCTGGCTCGACGACAGGAATCGAGGGTGCAGTGATGGAATACATCACATCTGGGCGGACTTGCTCACGTTAAGTTCGGCACATAGCGCGCAGCTTTAGGTTCCATCATCACACCCTTAATACAAGCGTGCTGCTTACTATTAAACAGCGCAATATCAATTGGGAAGCCCCCTCACCACGGCCCATGAAAAACTCCTCTGGAGGAGTAAGGCCGTGAGGGAGAATTCTACCTTTCTCCTTTAACCATTCCGTCTCTTTCAACCATCGAACGCTCTCATCGAATCTCCGCTCCCCGTCCAATCTTTCTGGAAGTATTGGAAAGGATATCTAAGAAACGCCGAAGCCATTCAGCGGAGACACTCCAGCCATAAGTCTCTTTAATGAGTTACCCGACCGCCACCTTCATAATGTAGATGACCCTCTTTCAGACACAGCGACATTAAGAGGGCCTTCTCTGACAAGAAGACTTCTCGACTCCAGGAATGGACAGCGTGAATAACTTCTGGTGGAAGAAGTTTACTTCCACCCACTAACACCTTGTCAGGTGAATCTTCACGTCCTATCTCTCAGGCAGAGAACGAATTTCACCATGTCCTATTGAGGGACGCAAGGTTCTAATACCTAATCACAGCGTAGCTGTGGAGTGTTACTTACCCAAGAAGGTATGGTCCAAGAGAGGTCGCCTCCTGAGAGTAATCAACCTAGCGGCGAGCAGACAGGAAAGGAAATGTGTGCTATTTTCCGCAAAGGAAACGTCCTTATTCTTCTTGATGAACGGAACAGCGGAAGCTGAGAAGATATGCAGAGCTTTGATATTTTATCTGGGTAGTTTTTTCTGAAACTGCCTGCTTATCGGGAAAACTTTTGGGGTTCTACCATTGGCAATTACTTTATACACTCCGACGGCTTTTATACATAGGAATGGGAAAATGTCTTGGACATATTTTGGGAATATTCGATGAATATTTAAGATTTGCTGAAAAAAATCTCAATTTTCCTCCCGGAGTTGGGAAAAAGCATATGAAGCCAGAGTACCTCTTAGCTTAATTTCATCCGGAGGAACTCTTAGATCTATTGATAAAATATTATAGAGGAGATGACCTCTGTAATGGCTAGGTGGATGATAATCATGGTTTGGTTATGGAGACGCAAGGGAAATTTAGAATGTGGGCAATGTGTTCTCGCTCGCTTCGTAGACTACGAGAGGGTATTTGTTAGAGTGGGTTGGACGAAGCTGATAAAAGTACTAAAGCTCAGAGAGATACATTGGAAGGATCATCGCCGAGCTTATAGCTAGCATGCTAACTTAAGACCACTTATGTAAAAAAGTGATTTGATAATCGTTTATTTAATTTTAAATCTATTTTCATCTTTCTAATTTCCATCCCGTTTACTTAATTTTCTTAAGTCAGCGTATGTTAAATAAATTACGGAAAAAAACAGAGTAGAGATAGGAAGAGGAGTAGAGTTTGGGTGTCCACTATCGCTCTTACTTCTGATGTAAACGCGGAAGAAATGGTTAGATAGGCATGAGAAAAGATACCAGTGGAAATGAAAGTTGGCGATAAAGTCAGTGAGATTCCCGGTTGATCAACCTTTAGTGACCTATCTTGCCTAAAGACATGGATGGTTGCCTTATGTGTACGGAGCGGAAGAAAAGGGACGATCTAATCATGCGAAAACGAAGGTAATGAGATTTTTTCTGAGGTAATAAGGCGGGACCATGTGAGTATCAAGGCAGGAGGGGCATTGAATTCAGCAAGTCAGACAGCCCTTTGTCTTTTAACTACCAAGTCGTCCTAGTGAACAATGTGGTTGTCAAATGAGAGGGGATTTTTGGGCATTAAACCACTTTCCAGTGACGGACTCATTTGTCTCACCGCAACTTGTCGACCTGTGGCATAGGGGTTAGGGCCGTACCGTCTGACCATGGTATATACTACGGGTTCTAGTGCCGCCCGGATGGATTATTCACTGGCCTGAGCATGAGTGTTTACGTGATGGGTAATGCGCTAATACAAGCGATTGCTATTTCGACTTGCTATTTCGCTTCAGCAGACGTTGCTCCGTATCAGTGCGGGGAATGTGTGATTAGGCGTTTCCGCTCAATACTCAGTTTCCTTAATAGAACGAGTTCTACATGCATTATCCTCGGCGCTACGAAAATTGAACCGTTTCTAACTAGCGCAGATGCGTTTGTAGTCGATTTTGTTGTATAAATTGATTTTTTTCGGAAGTTGGCTGGCTTGCACACCTTGAGACTGTCCCCGCCGATGAAAGATAATCCCTAAAAATTGAAAATATATTTGACAAGGACTTGTTTCACGTACCAGAAACACGTCATTGGTGTACCAGGTTTGGCACGCCTGCCAAGAATTTCCCACCCCCAGCCCTGGGCTTAGATAACTTGAAAATTTCGAATCAAAGGTACAAAAGTGACTGGGAAAGCATCGGTTTTACCCCACACGATACCTTTAGAGTTGAGAGAGGCCACAAAATATTAGTCATTGTCGAATTGATAGGTACATAAATTCCTTCTCTCAACTGTTTGTGACTACAGCAAAAACAATGAGACACTAAGACATTATCTTGCAATTCACTTTGTTCCTTCTACTATTTCGACACTTTTTCCTTTCCCCTCTCTTTCTCATGGATGGTGTCCCTCCCACACGCCCCGGCGACGTCTTGAAGGGTTGTGTTCGGATGTAGATAGCATTACGTGTTCCCTTACCTTTTCTAAATCCTAACTCATAATCGGCTGGGTTCCATTTCCCCTATTTATCTATCTTGTATTATTTAATCCAGAGACTAATCTTAATGGTTACTAATGAAGCTCATCGGTCTATTGCTCTCGCGATCTTTTCCTCGACTCTTCTTAGGGATAGCAGTTAACGGCGACTTAATTAGGTGTGCCAACCACATTTTTCTCTCCTTCATCCTATGAATAAGGGCGAACAATTTCCTCCTTCCGCTTCTTAGGCTCTTGAGCAATTATGTGGAAATTCCTTTGACCTTGTTACTTTTCATTTCCCGTTGCATTGCTTCCATCCTATGAGCGAGTATTCACAATCCAACACTATCCTTATCAGCGTCATTTTCCTGTTTTTACTTAAATAAGGAAACCTAATCTCTTGGTCGTATTGCTCTTGGTCGTATTTCTGTTTGAAATTCAATTATTCAGTTCTCTGAACATTCTGTTCGTTCGTGTTTACTTGCCTCCATTATCCTCACTCTGCCGCCTTTACCACGATCTCTCCCGAAGTCGATTGGTATCATAGTTTTAAATTCATAAGGGTTTCCATTATTTCCTCCGAAATCCTTATTCGTTTGTAATTTTTCCACTCATTTCCCTCTCTTTGTTTCCTTTCCACTCAAATTTTACCCTCAATCTCCTCTATTTCCTTTCCATTTTCTGCTGTTTGATTCTATGCATTCAATATGCACGCCGGCTGTCCATTTGAATCCTTTTAATCTAGACCTGGAAATTACTCATCGATGTTTATTAATATATACCCATAATGTAATTCTTCTTCGGGAAAACTATGCATATAAATCGCGCTGTTCTTCAATGGATGACTAACCATAATTTCAACTGTGAATATTCCTAGGGTTTCCGTCCGGGTAAGATGCTCCATCTTCTCCAACGCCGACGTTTCGATGAATAAGTCATTCATCGAAACGTCGGCGTTGGAGAAGATGGAGCATCTTACCCGGACAGAAACCCGAGAAAAATTCACAGCAATCATTCGCCGGGAGAAAGTGAAATCTTACATAATTTCAACTTTCAAGATTACTACCGACAAAGCCCTCTCTCTACGTGGATTTAAATCATTGCGAGCGAATATAATGAGGTTAATAAGAAGACTAAGATTATTAGGAGATTTTATCACAAAACTGTGCGCATGAACCATCACTCGAAGCAATGGGCCGTGATGCGACTAAAGCGAAAGTCGCATCCAAGGGTTGAGCAGTGAGGAGTGAAGTCCTTAAACAAACGCTGGCAGCCACATTACACCCCTCTCTCCTTGTTGCTAGTTTATAGAGGTGTTAAGATACTGGCCATTTGTGTTATTTTTTAACGAAAAAATAATCTTTGTAGGCGATTATGTCGTATTTTATGAACGGGCGCTTTGACCTGGTTCTTTTGTGGTCAAGAATTATGCAATGGAAAAAGTGTATTTATATTTGACAGTCTTACTGTTGATCACACATTTTATCTGAGCAACTGAAATCACCGATATTGTGAGAGAGATGATATCTTCGATGACAGAGGTAGACTCGAGTCCTCGTCCCCCTCCTAGAAGTCTTAATCTTTCTTGATTTCTTGGTAATTTTTGAAGATTTTTCCTGAATCATCCTATTTTTCGAAAATAATACTTTTTGTTACTCTAAAAATCCTAAATAGTTTTTCCCTCAGATTTTGGTGGGTCGTCATAGATATTTATCACAGTGTTTTATCTAATTCCTTTCCAACTACCACTTCGGCTGGTCCCGAACACTCGCTACAAATCCTTGGAATTAAGCCTTGCTAAGTAAAATTTATATCTTTATCTGACTTTTCCATTACCCTAGATCCGCTCACACTATGGACCCAAGTTCCCTCGATTATTTTTCATGTCTGCTTCGATCTATTTCGCCTTTCCCGTTTCTATATCGTAAAGAAACAGCGAGATTGATAGTTACATACGAACGCTTAGGTTCTTGAATTTTCCAAAGAAAAAATAAAGGATATACGATATGATCCCGGCGTAACTCGGTGGAAATCCGTGATTTTCTTCATAATTAAAAGTTAACTTGGTCTGATTACACACTATTTTCTCTCACCGACCCAGGTTTCGGCACATCAAGCCATTTTAAAGGTTATGGCTTCGAAATGGTATGATGTGCCGAAAACTGGGTCAGGGAGAGAAAATAAAGTGTGGAATCACACCAAGTTAACTTTTCATTATGAAGAAATAAAGGATATGTTAAAATTCTGATTGACAGTGCTCGGATAAGCTTGGTGGTTAGGGTTCTGGCTTCATCGCGAAGGAGGCATGGTGGTAAAAGGCGCGGGTAAAGAGGCCTGGGTAAAAGGCGCGGAGATGACGAAAATTCTTTACTGATTCATCCGTACTTGGGTGCCATGAAGAGAACTTCAAAGACAGTGATTGATCTGTCGGATTGGCTGTTGAACCGTGGTTCCCTTACGTTTTGAGAAGGGTTTAGTGGTGGTAGCAGAACACGTTGGCCGTCGCACATGCGTGTAGCGTAACCTAAAATAAGGGAAGGCTTGTATGAAAGGAATCGGCTGAGGAGCGGACGTGAGAGTAATAAACATGTTAGGCAACGGTGCCGGCATAACTGCTCTTGAAAGGGAGGGGAAAAGTGTCAGCGGCATAATATTTCGTTAGCCACGTGTTTAACGACGATCCAAACAAAGCTGGTCCAAAGGCACTGATCTTGCCAGAAGTCCGTTTGAGGAGGCCACATAAACAATTATATTATGGGGTAGGAAGTTGACGTGTATGAGAAATTGAATGTCGGAAGCAAGCAAAAGAAGTTTTGCGACGTTGGCAACCGTGATAGTCAAAGGGAGGACTCCTCCACTGAAAAGGTCTAATGACTAAACTGCCACCATGTTTTGCTACCGCTATGGTGCCGGTGCGAGACTTATTTTCTATATTTTACCTTATCTTCCATTCTTATCTATTTTCCATCTTCTTTATCTGAGGCGCCAAGTCTCGCGAAAAGGACTGGAATTGGAAAAGAATATTTTATCGCGTTTTCATCGGCAAAATCGACCTCTGGAGGGTATTTAAAATGCAGGAGGGAGCGGGAACATGTAACTATCTAGGCATGAGGATGTTGAAGAATGCTATTGAGGGTACAGAGCCAGGAAAGAGGGGAAGAGGGAGAAAAGCGGCTGACTTATGGACGGAACGAAGAAAAGTGACAAGTACTTACACCGATTCGATAACAGAAACATTGATGAGGTAAGAAACTCTTCATGTGGGAACTAAAGATCAGAAATTACCAAACGGACTCCGCCTTCGATTCCTGGTAGATATATAACTTCCACGGGGAGACCTTGGTCGCGCAAGAATGCAGCGCCGTTGAGGCGGATGAACCGCGGATGGAGAGGCTGAATGCAAGTGAAGGGAGGGGAGTGTAGGCTGGTTGGAAGCGGTGCGGGGCAGGCAATACCAAAGTGAGTCTAGTTCTTAGACTCACTCTGAGCACTGTCGGCGAAGGAGAAACTCACCACACCGGCGCTATCAGACGGGAACCACACACGGAAGTGTGCGGAACGGTACCGGTGTCGGAAGGATATAACTTGGTGCAATAATATCGTAACGTTTTTCTTGGAGTAATTTGGTGAGTCGACTGATATTTTAGCTATTTTGTCTACTTCGGCGATATACAGCTGAGATAATTTTCGCCATTAAGGTTTTTTGAGCGAGATAGTTCCCTTGTCATAATGGAGATCATATTCGAAATATGCGTTTTAATTTCAGCAGCTGTAGGAAGCACGAATTAAATCTCGCATTAATAATGATGCAATAATATATACTTTTATATGACTAAATTTATAAGTAATTAAATAAAAAATATATACATGTTTTTAACCTGCCTCATTTTCTTCAAGCGGTACGTTTAAACCTCCTTCCAAACGGAAGTTTTTTCACGACCTTGAAAAAATTACTGCGGTAACGATATGATTTATTGTCAAAATAGTTGATAAAATTTGTAAACTACACACTGTTAATTTTTGACGTGATCTAATCGTTAGAAATTCCTCGTTTTGTAAATAATTTCTCTCTGAAATGCATGCACGTACCATTTCCCAAGTAAAAGGGCTGGAATTTTATGTCAAAAATTTCCGAAAGTAGTTCAGTAAGGGGCTGATATTTTGATATATTTGTATGGGTGAGATGTTTTTCTTTAATATATGATGACATTCATTGATTACTAAGTGGAATGATATTTCGCTCAAACTACCTTAAGTTCATATGACTTGTTCGGTATTAGGGGGGGATTGTTGGGGGAAAGAGGTGGAGAGAAACCCGGCGACGGACTCAGTCTATGATATCTATATGAATCACGAAAGCCACTCACGGATTCACAGTTCAGCGTCTCAACTGATAAACAGGGGGTGGAGGACCTTTTGTGAAGCTCTTCATGTGGAATTCAAAGTAAGGATCGGAGAACCACCGAAAAATATTGCCACCGCCGCCGATACTCAAACCCGGGCCTTCAGAATGGAAAATCAATCACCAAAACATCTCGATGCCCCATAATATTTCCAGCTAATTTCAGTGGTAGCGCTTCGATGATGATAGGGAAAATATTGGTCAAGTTGGTCATACCTCACCTATGGCTCGGAAACTTAGTCGTAGTTGATGTAAGTTATTCGTGAGATTTCTGGAAGCTATTGAGGTGTAGAATGGAATTTTATAATATTTATTTATTATATTCTGGGGATTATCTACGGTACAAATGCCAATACAAATTGAATTTAGCTCAATAAAGTAGGGAAATAGATGATAACATATTTAAATATGCTTTTAAAGCTTGTTTATTTTAAGATTTGGGGATCAGCATTCCAAAGTTTTCGGGTTGTGATTAAGAATGACTTCTGACTAATACTGTAGCGGGTAATTTCGTGGCATGGAAAACTGCGCTTCATACGAGAGGTCTTCTATGAGGTGATCTAAAATATTTCCGCGAGATAAATAGGGATGTAGGGTGAAGAATTGGGTGGGACTGAAAGACCCAACTATATCCGATCAATAACGGAAATGTCTCAAAAGTTGCCCTTCTGGAGTGGAAAGAATGTTGCAAAATATGAAGACTGTGAAATAATATATTTAATCTGTAGATGTGGCCTAAAGTTTTGAATGTTAACAAAAACATTTTCTTTATTTATTTAGATCAAATTGCCGTGGCTGTAAAAACTCCGTTCATCAACAGGAACACTACTAATGAGTTGTAGACGAAAGAAAAGCTAAAAAAATCAATATATTATGCATCTTTAGTTAACTTAGAAGGCCTAAAAATTTGAATTTTTGTGAAAAAATGAAATATCAAAATTTTGAAAATAAGATTATGTAAGTTTTTTAAGACCAGGGGGGTCATTCTGTATTTTGTTGGTTCCGTACCGATCGGGAGCCTACCGACGGCATGAATACCGTACCGACATAGTCCTCTTCGGGGTTCCCTTACCGACGGAGCTTTCTCGGGCGATTCCGTAAGCAAGTCGGGCGCTGTTCCAGTCGGTTTGATAACTCCTCCCTCCCAAGATACCCCTCCCTCCCAATTTTCCGAGTGTTGCCGAAGCTGAGGGTCACATGGTCCATTTCAACCAATGGAGACGAGAGACACGATAGAAGAAACAAATGACTAAATGAAGCCGCCTAGTGCTCTCGTGGGTATCCATGGGTATCAACCAAAACAACATCCAGTGACAAATATTATAATACACAGACTCAGTAATGTCGAAAGTAAAGTCATTCACACACAGTAATGTCGAAAGGAGGAGGATAATAAAGTTCTGTGAATTGATTGCGTGACAATGTATATTTGTGCAATAAAAAAGTGCTCCATATTTCAAGTACATTGCAATTAGCTTATTTATGAACATGAAGTTTTCCAAAGAGATGTTTGGTGCAACGAGAACTTATGTGTTGTGAATTATGTATGTAGAAATATGATTTGTCAATTATACCAATTTATTTATTATTTGTATGTGCAAATTAACGCGTTTGATGGAAAGCAGACAGTTTATCGCGTTGTATATATTTGGTCTTTCTAGCCGCAGAAGTGGCCTCCGTGTGGAGTGCAAACCTTCGGAAGATGGTTCGAATTAATTGTTGAAACTAATTGTACAGTATCATCGTGAATATAGAATATTTGTGGGGTGCTTATGAAATGTTCGCATTTATTTGCATTATTCGTGTGTATAGCAATGGTAATGCTGCGCGCTCGTGCCATGAAACATTCATTTAGCGTCTTCGTGGAACGATTGTGAATGTAAAAATGACTTGAATGAGTAGTATTAAAAACCATGATGAGAGGAAATGAAGTGGAGGTGCCGCTAAGTATGTCGTTGAACACTTCCTTGCTTTGCTGTTGTTGCATGCATGTCATTGTCAGTACACATACCTATATTAATTAATGTCAGAGGCCCTGAAAGTTTCGCTGAAGCTTACTTCTCGGTCGCTACTCCGTAACAACCTAATTCCTAGTTATTAGCATATTACGCCGTGCAGGAACGTTTCTCGTGGTTTAAGTAGAAAATTTGTCGTTCGAATATGTTACACTATTGGCAGTATTTATGTAATAATCCAAATTTAATTGAGGCATAGTGATAATTGACAGTTCAGTTTAAAAGGTGCTTCAAAGTATTTTGTTTTGTTGTGAAAACTGGGACTGAAGCGCCAAAAAGTCAATAAAAGCACATATCTCACAGCGGCACGATGTAGCCTATTTCTCAAATAATAAATTACTGTAGTGTTAATAAGTAGGTTTCCTGCGTGGCTGAATGAACAAAATTAGATCATATGAGTAAAATTTCAAATTTGAGAATATACATTATGCGCAATAATTACTGACATTTGTCGCGGAGTATTTTCTGGAATTAATTGGACATACTATAATAAGGTAATCCAACATGCATCATAGGCAAAATATTGGCCTGTAAATGTACTTGATAGCGCCAAATAGTAAAACATTTTGAGGAGCCAAGCGATCAATACAATGCTACACATCGGAATTCCAGTTGTTTTCGGGTTTTTCTTTCAGGCCGTCACTTTTATTATCATAACTTCAACTTTTGCATTACATGCAATGTCTCTATTCATCCTGTGAATAAAGTATATTGCTATTACAAGCCTCAAATAAACCTATTTCGGACAAAAATCTAAATACGTTGTCCATTTGTTACGGTGTCTCTCGAGCAAACCGACTGATCCCCCTCGGTACCGACAGCTTTTACGTGTCGGTACAATCTCCCGACGGAAGCCCTTCGGCGCACCGATCGGTTTCATACAGAATACCACGGTAGTCGGTGTGACGTCGCACCCGACGAAAAGCCTCCCGTACCGATCGGTTCGGAGTTACAGAATGACCCCCCAGGTACCAATAAAAAACGCTCTAAATACGTTGTAGAGGAAGTAAAACTGAAAATCAGTCGATTAAAGAATACATCTTCAGTCTGCGGAATAGTTTAAATGCTGTATAAAATATCTCGATAGATAACCGCATCTTTCGTAGGTGACACATGCTTATTTAAGACTTCAACCTATATCTTGGCTCACCGTCATCTATTTTCTGATATCTTCCAAAACGTGATATCAGCTGCTTTGCGACGATTTCATCTGTTATATGTACCTCTCCACTGTTTCGTTGTGGTTGAACGTTGAGTCCCTCTCGTCCCTACTAACCACCCAATCATGAGATGAAAATTTAACTATTTTCTTCAATTACAGCTTTTTCGTTTCATATCTTGGACGGATCTCTCTGTCCAACAATCGAGGTCGAATGCTTTGGTCCCTTTTTTGTATCACTACCTTGCTTAGATGAAATTATCGTTTCTTTTATTGATCTTCTGACTGTCTGTGTGTACTTGCGTGTTTGGAAACTTAACAAGTATACCTTCTGCAAGAATGTCAGGCACTCCATTTAATAAAATCCTCTTGAAGTCTTAAACTGAGAGACGCATTGTTCCAGGAGATTCCGTGAAGTCCAGATCGCAACGCATCTCATTGTGATGGTTTTCCAATAATGTTTACGAATTCTATAATAATACTTTGGTGTGATAAGAATCCTTGGAGAATGTATTGAAGGACCACTTTTCTGTTCCGTCTGTCAGCTAAATATCTCCCCCGGAGATACATGTTTGAGACCCTGGATGGAAAAATGTCTGGTCCTCATGGATAACTGAGCATATTAAAAAAACCTAACTAAATTCGTGCTATGACTCCGTTTTAATTTGATGAACTCTAAAAAAGTTCTTAAGAGAATCTGTTTTCGGATCTAAAAAAGGAAAACATTTTTTCGAGCGGATAAAGTTTTTTTTCGTCCCTTCCTAGTGATAATAATAGTGGGGGAGGTTTAGGAATAGAGGAATATATACCATTCGTGGTGGGAAAAAAATTGGTTGAAATTGGAAGGGAAGCAGCGAAGTGGACGGACGATGTATTGAAACATAACTGGATGATTGAGAGGGTGAATCGGGAACACATTTTCGGTGGGCAGTGAATAGGAATTAAATTATTCTTTTTTTAATGCCGCAAAGGGAGGCAGGAGGACACAAGGAGCTTTAGAGGGACCTAATAGAATGAAAATAAATTAGTCTTCAGGATAGTAATCAGGAAAGTCTCGTGGGTGATCCCTCGATGGAGTCAATTAAGATGTGGCCTATCAATAAACCTATCAATCCATATTTTGAATACCGATCGACTGCGTAAAGATACACGCGCGTAATAGGCGGTGTATGAGCGAAGCCTGAGAAAAATTCTCATACATTACTAATTTGACGTCGTGGTAAGCACCCTCTAAACGACCAAGTGTCCGGAAAACGTAAAAAGGAGAATAAAAAATCGCAATGGCGCAAGAGTCCCTACGTTTAGTACAGCGGTAGCGCTATGCAATATATATTCGTGTCTTTCGATAGTTAAAAGTGCATTATTGTTCTCGCTTAGACGACAAAGGGGAGATGCGTCGGAACACCGCATTGAGGTATATCGGGAGTTCCAAGCGGACTCGGAAATATCTTTATTTTCTCGTCCTAATATTACGAAAATGATGCTTCTTCCTTCTAATTGCTCCCATGAGACGCCTCAATAGTAGCCCGAGGAGACTGATGAGTCGGCGCCATAGGATGCTTATCGGCTACTGTAAGTTTCAAGGGCATATTTATCTCACTCGGCGAGTGTTCGTTGAACTCTTGGTACACGTTCTCTTATGTAAATGCCTCACACTATTGTGAATGGCTCGCACAGGAATAAGAGTTGAACGCTACTTGCGCGAGTTGGGTGCGCCACGAAGTGCTAGCAATGTATATATACATTGGCGTTTCAAAGAAATTTACCGCCCCAGCGAGATCTCTTTCCGGAGTCCCCTTCCCCTATTAACCTTCCTTTCCAAAATACTCTTTTGAAACCTAAATTTAAAAATATTAACTCTTTATGATTCATAAAAATACCATTTATAAATATAGTATTTTATTGTAAAAAAAGCAAATTTTATTTTTTTTTCATGCACAGAATTTCCAGCTCCTCCTTCCCCCCTTAGGCGCAGTTACGGTTGGTCGCCCGGGCTCTAAGCCCTGGGCCCTCGTGTGAATAGGTCTCAGCAGTCGTATCCATCGATTTCCAGTTATAAACTCATTTCAAAATGTTTGATCTTTCCCGTTCATAATGAAAAATCAAGTTCGATATATTCAGCTACGCGTCCAATTTAAACAGTAACAGATGAAACATCCTGCTCAAGGTTTCCAGGGTGACTGAGAAAAACACCATCAAATTCCTCGATGAATTTTCTTCCAGCTGTAGATCATTCTCCTTCCAGATATCGATTATTTTATTGTCAGCCTCTGGCCTAACTTTCCCATTTCGTGATCAAATTTAATTTTCACATGCACATTACTTGCTCGCCATAAGGTCTTTCTTTATGTTGCCCATCCCCTGTGCCTCCTCAAAAGTCGATCAATTACTATTCCCTTCCTTCCTCTTCTGTACTTCATTTTAAATTTATCGATCGGCCATCGGGGGTCCCACTCTCTATCCAGTGGCGTTCCTACAATTTGAATCGCCCGGGAACATCTGTAATTTCCTCCCCATTCTTGGGAAAGCATGAAGGGAATTCTCACCATATATTTTTAAATAATAAAATACAATTTAGTTTAAGGAAATATTCTAGGTAATTCGTGAATTTAATTAAAAGTTTAAAATTTTTATTGTCCTGCATTGCATAAAAAAATCTTTGTATGACGCTATCGAATTCAATTTTTATTTTTAATTGATTATCAGTGGATAAACTATAAAAATTCCTTAATTCTGTTATTTGTGAAAATTTTTAATTCTATACTCTTAGGGTATTTGATAGCTTTTTTTCTTACTTTTAAGAACATTTTAAACATTTTATTCACATTAATTAACATTGAACACATTATTAATATTTATTATAACTTCCAAAAGTGCCGCCTGGGGAATACAGTCCTTTCCTTGCTACGCCATTGCCTCCATCACCCTCAGTAACATGTCGTCACCTACCAGTACATTCTCCATCAACATTTCCTGTTTACTCCAAATCTTCGCCATCAACTTCCTTTCTTCTCCTACCATGCTCAACACTTCTTAGTTCGTCTCCTTCGCTACCCAGCTACCCTCCTCATTCCTTTCCAAACCTACATCTCAGATGAGAAATATCGCGAAGTTGCGCTGAAATAACGCCATGAACAGTGGTTTTAAGTAAGTACGACCAACAAATTATTCATTCTTCTAAAAAATAAATTAGTTTTCAGGGCACGACGTTATCTCAGAGCTCTAATGATTAGAGCTAGATTTGAGATTATCTGCGATCGCAGATCTCACGTTAATTGGCATTTGTTTGTGCCTTTTTATTGCTGTCTTCAGCCCGGAAGGTTGTGAGTTAATATGACGTTCGCAATAAGAGCAATATGTGGTTTGGACGGGTGAATCAGAGGAGGAATAAGAGAAGGGGAACAAGTGAATTATGCAATGCAGAGGATGTTTTTATTTTTAATGCTGGGAATCTCCAATATCTTTGTCCTGCACTATCCATAGCGTGCCGTACTTGGGCGAAATGTTCTTCGTGAGGTATTCTCTTTCGGAAGGGCACTCGTCTTGCTGTAAATCGAAACGCTTTGTCCTCCACGATTCCTGCATGATTCACGAGAGAGAGTTTCCTTTGAAAAGTCAAACCGGTTGACACAAAGGGTTACGCCGATACGAGCTTTCCCCAAGGGATCGAATCCATCCTAAGTCATGGAAGATGTGTCGTTTTTTTCGATTTTGTTGATTGTTGTCTTTCCGTCAGTCGCCAGTCCCTTATTCAACGCATGCGAGGTGAGGTGATCGGCTGTCAAAGTTACAATTTGATTCAACTGCGAGGTAAGGTTCCCTTCCGTTACAGTCGTCTTTTGAGCCATGGGTAGCCCTAGGCAATGTTTCCACAAGGGCAAGGTCACTTCTCTCCACGGTCAGCCTCTCTGCTTCGTCTCTCAAGCCTGCATCTTGTGAACAGAGGTAGAATTTCAGTTCAACATAATCTGGCAGGCAAAATAACTTATCTCTTTGTCTGCCACTTGTAGACGTGGGTAACATCGCTCGGAAGAACAAGGTCCGTCTGAATTATGAAAGCCGCTCCCAGCGATGCTCCTAATAAGTGAAACAGCAGGAACAGGTGTTTTCATGGTGACAGGCTGTTGCTCAACATATTACGAGGCATTATTAAATAAATCAACGAATAACAATGCCTTGTTTATCGTACAAGTATTATTAAAAATGAATTATTTTATTGGAAATTCACCGGAGACCAGTGCTATATTGTTTAGGCTTTGACGTGGCGCCCCTCATGAAGCAACGCTGCTGATGGTCGCCCTGGCCGCCCCTTCTTATAACAGTTACCATTCCGTGTATCGTAGCATTTGCATTGAGGACACCGTCATTATAAACCAACTCCCAAATAAGGCTGAAATTTATAGACCCAGGGCCCGTATACATTTCGCAAATATGACAAAACACCTTTTTGGAAAATTAATAAGAAACTTACTTTATTGTTATTATTTAACGCTTTGTTTTAGTAATCACATTTAAGTCAAACCTTTATTTTATCATATTTCACTTTGGTTTATTACTTTTCTTATTTTCTCCACCCTGCTCCCCAATGTGTTCTAGTTCCCCCTTGCCAAGGTCCCCTCCGAGGTTGGGGCCCTAGGTAGCTGCCTAGTAAGCCCATGCACAAGTTCGTGGCTGCACCAAATGTAACTTCAAGGGATATAAATGATACGATTAATTCATCTGACAGGTTACTTCATTGTTTAAAGTTCATATCATGACTATCCTTCCAGGGTGAAGACGAGAAGATGCCTATAGATCTGTATTACATCGAAGCCAGCCCACCAGTCAGAGCTGTGCTTCTGGCTGGGAAAACTTTGGGTATTGACTTCAACTTGAAATTCGTGGACCTTTTCAAGCTGGAGCACCGTTCGCCGGAATTCCTGAAGGTCAGAGCAAAGAGCATATGCTGATGGACGGAATATCAGTCCTTGAATTCTGCTCCGTAAATATTGGCGATGAAATGCGTGTTCTGATCCAGCATGGCCATGGATCTGAAAATGAGCGAAATGAGTGGGATGGTATTTGTCAAACTTTCGGGAGCCGGAATCATCTAAGGTTCCGAAGCACACACTGAACGTCAGATTCTGAAGGTTCGGGCGATATTTTGTGGAACCGAAACATCACCGTTAAATCACAAAATAGAGCGAATTCTACGTGTACAATATTTATTACGATCTAGGTTTCGCTCGTTACAGCACCGTCTGCTGATGATGCTGTGACAAGCGAAACCTGGTTGTAATTAGAATTGTATTTGTGGAATTTGCTCTATTTTGTGATTTATCAGTGATAAGGTCAGACCTTGCATGTGCCTCATACGGTAAGTAGTAAGCTCACAATAGCACCTAATGTTACATTGCGCTTCACTCCGCGGGGGGGTGAACGTCAGGTTTAGTCTCGAACGGTTTAGTCTTTAGTCTAGTTAGGTTTAGTCTTTAGTCTAGTTAGGTTTAGTCTTTAGTTTGAAACGTTCGGTTTAGTCTCGATCACGTTAACATGGAGTCACATGGTACACTAGCGTACGGATCGAGATCTTGGACAGTTTAAATCACTGGGATGGATAGCTTAAGCGTCTGGTAGATTTATTTGTTGTCTGTCTTATCAGGATGTTGAAATCTATTGGCAACATTCCTGCGAGAATATCGCAATCTGAAAGGCTAGGTGACATTTTTCCAAGTGTTTTTATGACACGATAATATCGGATAGCTCGTTGTTGTACCTCGTGATTCCATAGTTACGTAATCGAAATTATCTCGAGTAGTTCAAACTCAACCCCCCTGGAAAATTTCTAATCATATGCCGCGTTTTAATGGCCACTTCACATTAATGAAAATAAACACAGTTAAGCCCCTCTTAACGACCACTCCCATCAAGCGACCACCCCTCTCAACGACCATTTTTCTGCGGAACCGTCGGTGGTCGCTTAACACAGGTTTCACTAAATATGCATCTGCTAAAGCATCGACTTTATTTTAGCTGGGCATTGTTGGAAATTTTTAGGAAAACTTTTCGTAAATAATTAACTGTATTGTACACCACTTTCTTGTTCGATAAACACGTCCTATCACCAGATTTAATGAAATAAAAGGACAGTTTGACGCAAAGGTAATAAAAGAGGTTATTAATACACATTCGATTTTCATTGTCATGTGTGGAAGAAGTTCTTTCACTTCTCTCAGCGATTCCCTCCAAAACACAACCGACTGCCACGATCATCGTACGAAGGTGCTAATTATTGTAGAGGCCCGTGCGTGTCCTCTTACTGTTTACCGTAATGCATTTCCTGCTAGAAAATACTGTTTACAAACCGTACATTCCAGTGGTTTGAGAATTTTTAATGCTACCAATAACGATTCCTCTTATTTTAAGAAAACTTACGGAACTCGTCAAGTCTTACATGCCATCATAACCTTCTGTTCTGATATTTTCCCATACCTATCCATTAAGGGATATGGAAATTTTCTGACTACTCTTTACGAACAGAGGGCGATTGGAGAGCGGATGTTCAGGCCAGTACATCTCAGAGGCTATGTTTCATTAAATCGAGCCCCGAGCATGTAGTTACATGGCATGTTTGATACATTGCGCGCGCTCTCCGTGCAGTGTAAATACAGCATCTCTTGTGGGCGTCGTTAGCCGTTTTCTGTGACTTAAGACACGGTAAAATTCGTGACTCTTACATAGTGAAGCCCCTTTATTTCGTTCACAATACTAATAAAACCGCTTCGATAATATAAGGCTTGAGGTTATGACGTTTATCTTAATGCCGCTTTTCATTGCCTCATTCAATAATAAGGTTGATAAGGGAGAAAGTTTTTTTTTGTTTCACTGCCGCGAATTAAAGAAGCGTACATGTGAATATGGAGCATTTTTTGATCTCTCAGACAACCACCCTAATTTGAAAAAAAAATCAGGGGCACAAATCACTTTAGTCATTAATAATGACTTTTTAAAGGGGACCTTTCTGGCCATATCGGCTGGCTTCCCGTGCCTGATGTCGCGAGTCTCGGTAGTTTCCGTGTTTCCGTGGCCTGTGCGCCATCTAAGAAATTGAGTGCAGTGAGTGGCAGTTTAAAATTGATATAACTCTTGTTCAGCCCCTGAAAATCTCATACATTTGTCCTCCCACGATAACATTCGTTTTTTAATGACGATGTCATGAAAATAGAGCGGGGCCGATGAAGCAACTCGACAAGTGCAAAATTCCTCATTCGCCTTGAAATTACAGCAATCGCCGCGATATCACGTGATCCAGGAACCAGTCAAGAAGAATAAATTTTTCCTCTGCGGAAATCCGCACTTATTTGCAATTGTGGATAGAGGTAGTATCGTGGCAGGTTTCTGGTTTCCTTAAAATACGTCAATTCTACCACTTCAGGCGTGGAATTCATTCCCATAATCATAGTCATAACACATTCTCCTGATTTTTCGACTCCACCTTAATGCTTTTCTGTGTCACTAGGTGACCACATTTTAAGAAGTATTCCACCGAATAAGGAGTCATCTATCCTTTATCATTTTCAAACCTCTCTTTCTCATGTTCATTCTTTACTAAAAATGAATGGATCGGTGAGGAAGGTTATGATAATCACTCCGACGTCTATTGACTTTTATTTTTCCAAGGCTCGGAGGATTTTTTGCGACACTCAAAACAAGTTTTTTTTTCAATTCTTGCATCATATAGTTTTTCCCTTCATAGCTATCCACCACTAGCTTAAGCTGCGAAATAAACATCAACAGTTGTAACCTTCTCTTTTCTATGGCCGATCTCTTCCGGTCCTTTTTAATACCAGGTTTAAATTTTTTTTCTATAAAAGAAAAGAAATTATTACTTGTAATTATCCGCTTAAAATTTTTATTTTACCGACTTTTTTATTTTACTTTGCCGACTTGACGAATATTCCGACCTGCAGAAAGTCTACCCACTTGTCAAAATATGGTAAGAGAAATAAATATGAAGTTTGCGTAAGTACAATTGATAATTTCTTTAATTACGTTCACTCTTCTCCATTTTACTGCTTAAGCACGGGTACCATTTTCTCAGAGATTTCCGGCTGATTGTGTGATTAGTGATTGGGTGCTTTAGTAATTTTGTGAAATGTTGCACCCAATTTTAAAAAAGTCTTTTTTATGCATCACTTATATTTCTCGATTACTTGCCTGTGGTTGCATGCAAATTTTGTGTTCATGTGTACTTTTAATAACGTTTTAAAACTACTGATCTTGCAATGGTGGCAATGGTAGATAAAACTCTCTTTCACAGATTAACCCAAGACACACGGTACCTACACTGGTGGACGATGGCTTAGTCGTGTGGGACAGGTACGCACTGACCATGAGAATGGCCAATTGGATGAGTTAAATGTAGATTGCTCTTCCCTAAAGGATTTGCTTCCTTGCAGCCACGCCATTGTCGCTTATCTGGCCAACAAATACGGAAAAGATGATTCCCTGTACCCCAAGGACGCCAAAGCAAGGGCTATTGTGGATGAAATGCTCCACTTCGACACTGGAACTCTGTTCCCCAGAATCAGGAACATAACAGTAAGAAATAAGTTATTTAGCACATGCTACGTTTCTCCCCACCCTTGTTCCATTCCACGCACATTCCTTCCCTCTCCCACCCACAGTACTCACCCATCTAAGTTGACCTCAGATGACCTCTGTCCCCTTCTAAAAAGAACCAACTAGACATTGAGTGCCAAATGATTTCAGCTATTTGTTAGTTACGTACACCAGCAGTCATGGACAACGCCTTCAGAACCATCTGTCGTGAGGCGTATTCAAACTACCTCCTCCTTGCTTGTCAGTACATCTGACGTTATGCCAATATATGATACTTATTATAAGAAAAAACCGTCATTTACTTTGCTAAAAATCTCTTTCCCAAGTTTATTCTATTAACAGCCCAAAATCAATCAATTTTAATACAACACCGTGTCATTCTCAACGGATGGAATCCCACTCGAATTGAGTGGGTTGGGTGGGCAGAAATTAATTTCGCTTTTCGGATACAAAAATAATATTTTCAAAATAAAACTATCAAACCTCATTTGCGGGTTATGGTGGATTAATTTTGCCTTTTGTCCCAATTTTGCTGCAAGATTGAATGTCTTTTCTTCATTGGAAGTGTGACAGCTTCTTTCTCTTCAGCTTAATCCCTAGAGACTACGGGTAGTTATTCCTCACTCTCCTTCTCTATTCTGTCCGGTTCTTCGTGTCCTCAGGTATCAGATCCTTCTCCCTCGGGTCTTCCATGATTCAATCTATCCATCTCCTTCTAGGTCTTCCTCTGAGTTGCTTGCCGTTCACTTGGAGGTCTATCAATCACCTTAAGACCTCCTCCTTTCTCATCACACGCCCATACCACTGCAATCTCCGCTCTTGTACTTTCTTCGAAGCCTCAGCTACCCCTCTCTGCTCTCTAAACCACTCATTCCTTACCCTATCTCTCCTTGTCGTTCCCATAGTCCATTGCAACATCCTCATTTCCACTACGTCCCATTTATTTTTTTTGCTCTCCTTAAAGGGCCATGTCTCGCAGCCGTAGATCAGGGCTGGTCTCACAACTGATTTAAAAATCCTTCCCTCGCACTAATTCCGATCCGCTTATCGCATAACGCCCCGGTTGTCTTTCTCCAGTTAATCCATCCTGATTGAGCACTGTGATTAATCTCTCTATGTGTATTTTACAGCAGATAGTTGATTCTGGTGAAAGAGCTAAGTACGTAGTCAATTGAGGTTGGTTGGAATGAGCCCTATTATTGTCCATTTATCTTCATCGCAAATATTAGTTTCACGCAATTTTAAAGAACTTATCCCATCACACACCAACGCGTGGACTTTTACGTTAAAGACTCCTAATGCCTTTGTAGACAGAATTGTGTAACCGGATCGTGATTCTCCGTTAAGCCTCTCTCATGAATTGTGTTTTCTTTGTTTACCAATTTTATTTTGCTCAAAACGTCATTAATGACTTCACGTCGATGAGAAGTTGTTATACCAACACGCACCTTCACTTCCGTGAAACGTGCAAGTATTGTCTAAGCGTGGCATAATCGTGATTTCCACGCGATTTTCCGATGCTTATGAATTGTCTTTTTTGCCTTTCAAAACTAGTTCCCGCTGCTATTTCGTGGAATAAAGGAATTGAATCCTGAGGCGAAGAAAGACGCTGAAGAGTCGTACGACTTCATGGAGAAGTTCCTCGAAGAGCGAGACTGGGTGGCTGGAAATAACATGACAATTGCTGATTTTTGTTGTGTGTCAAGCATTACATCTTTGGAGGTAAGTAAATTTTCGCGTACTAACGGAAAATATTGTTTGTAAGGCCTTACTTATATACAAGTTAATCACGATTATAACAAGCTATTATGCCCAATACTGGGTTATTGATACCCAATGATGATAGCTTTAAAGTATCTAAATTCTGGCGATTTTTCATTTTAGATCACATATCCCTATGTGGTCTAAAAAATTTCCTATTACGTCTGCGATCGTCTTCAGGATGAGTAGTCACCCTGAAGGTGACGGAAGGATACTTCAAAAAAATCAAAACGTCGGTGGAGATAAACACCATCACCCGGCGGGAAAACCCGAGAAATCTCCTCCATAAGTGTTTGCCTGAGAATCCTTCGAATTCCCTCTCCATCTTTCATCCATTAATACGTTTATATATCTTATGCACTTCGATTAATAATCAAATAATTGTATCAATTGCTGTGTTCTGACGAAAATTAAAGAAAAATACATAATGCGGCTTTTTTGTTTGCACCTACATTTTTTTCATCCAATTAGACTTTTAGTTTATTATTCATTTAGATACAATTTATTAGACATTCAATATTACAGAAATATTGGAATTTTAGAAAATATGTTTGAAATATTTTTCTTACCATCTTATTTTGAAATGAGATAGCATCTGTCTCTGTGCCTACGGTACATGGTAATCCGCTTAATTGTAAACCTATTCGCGGGATTTACAGAAAAGGTCATTTTTTCATACGAGCTGGGACAATGCTACATAGCGTGAATGCTATGCGTGATAAACCGTCAATTATGCACGCCATGCGTTTTTTCATTGCACTCTAGCCTGCGGTAATGAAAAAATCCCACGTTAAATTGTTACCCCATCACTTGTGCATATTGGTATTTTTTTGGAAACTTCCGAACCGATACTCCTGATATTCGGTATTTAAGGTACATGGAGTTCGGGGAATCCATAGGAGTAAAGGCTTCCGTGCCACCGGGGCCTCTGAGCCCCCTATTTTTAGCCTACTGAATTGACCCCTTTTTACTCCCCTAATAAAGCATTGGAATCAGTGCTGATGTTTCTATTTTGGCTCTTAAGATTACTTGTAATCACGATATAGGGTTCACATTTTCACTAACGGATGATAGAAAGAATGGAATATTTAATTCTTGCGATGGATTATATGTAAAAACTTTTTGCGTAAAAATTACGTTTTCAATGGCAACATTATCAATTTCTCTCCGATTCCAACAATAGCATTTTTACTTGGCAACCTGAGCAATGGCTATGAACGGGAAATTTCTCCCGAGTGTTTGTACGGCTTTTCTTATCTTATTAAATGAGCACATTATATATTATGTTACTATATTAAATTAGTATGCATGTATTTATTTATATTTTGGCTACTTGGAGGGCTGGTGCGCCGCCCGCGTGCACTATTCGCAACTACATCGTACTCGGCACAAATTATACTAGGTATTTCAAGTGAGTTCAATGCTGAGATACGTCCTTAACAGCCTCGCCGAAACGTTGGATTTTTAGGTTCAGCTATGTTTGCAGGGCATGTGCGTTTTGCAAGAACCTCATCCCTGGTATAAAATTGTTTCCAGCCCTTTGACCTGGGCAAATGGAATCCGAGAGGATTATTTTTCCACATTGAACGGCCGGACTGGAGCTCTATCTTACCTAGATATCTGAAAATAATGTCACGAAATACCCTCTGCATTTTGTTCCTCTTTTTGAACACAGACAGGTTATTTCGCTGCATTTATAACTGTTAACCCGGTCATATGGACTCAAAATTAGGTCACTAGAAATTCTTAGAACCTTCATGGGCACAAATACATGTATACACTGACGGATTCAACAATAACTCCACCATTGGTTTTTACTTACAATTAACGATTTACTAGCTATAATCGAGTCGGTAGCTATCTGGGATAAATTCAGTTTAGGAACATAAAGGACTCTGATGTCGAGGCACCTTAAATAAAATTCACCAATAGGAACAAAAACACCTTTGTACATTTTTGCTTACTGAATAGTCCTTATTTCTCCACTTTAAAAAGAAGAATAGGACAAACTAAGGAACACAAACGTTAGGTATCACAAGAAGTAGTGATGCAGGTGGATTGCGACAGCTGCTTTACAAAGAAGTCTAAAAAAACTCTAAAAGTTTGACTGATATACCGTTTTCCAAGAATATCTGTCCAAAAAAGATTATCAAAATGATCAAGCCTTTGCGATGTATTCAAAATTATTCCAGGGTTAAATGAGGGAGAGCTCTCCATGAAAATCTTAAATGTTTTCAAAAGTTTTTTATTTTATAGAAGATTTCTTCGGGTTCACTCCTGGAAAGACTGTAGAAAACTCTCAGCGTTTTGACAGTAGACTCAGCCATTATCATCAGAACAAGAGTGTCTGAGTCTGCCATCGATAAGCTGAGAGTTTTCAACAGCCATAACCGAGAAATTTTCACCTAATTGATTCGCAGGGAAAAACTAGATTCCTTTATAATTTCATCCATTTAATTTTACTTTAATTTTAATTTAAAACGAATAGGGGATCATCAAAATTCACACATTCACATGCGATACTTTGCAATGTCTCTGTTTTTATTCTGTCCAGTAACTTTCAAAAAGTACCCTCAACAGTAATGACTATCCTATGTCAGAAATATCCAGGTCAACTGCATCACTTCATTCACGAAAATCTTAAAAAAATACGAAATGCCGAGTTATTACCTTTGTTTCGACTGTTCCATCCTTACGGCAATGCAAGAGGCTAATTCTTCAAGCATTATATCGATGAACGCATTCGGTTCATTATTACGGTAGCGCGTTCAAACATTTATCGCGCTTCACTCAATCTTTATGCTCATACTGATTACCTTGTCCTGACTTAAATTTCTCAGATGTTTTGCTGAATTTGTGGAGTCAATGTATTTTGACAGTTTTTCGAAGGTATTTGAACAACTTTCTGAATTTGTTTTAAAAATAAATGAAAGCAGATCCATCCAGCAGGTGGAATGCAGATTAATCCCATGCCCTAATTTCATTAAATCGGGGTATAGGCTTCACTTTGACGAATTTGCCAGTTGGATGGACAGACAAGGTTTATTCTAAAGAAATTTCATACGAATTTTACGCGATTTTACTCATTTTGTAAAATTGATGCAAAAGTTTCCATGGTAGTAAGTCATTTTGTAGAGTTCTACCCTCGGTGTGTACTATGGGACGCTCTAGTCAAGCCTTGCAATATCTTTCCAGTGCCTGGTTCCTGGTCTAGCAACACACCCAAAATTGGCGTCCTGGGTTGAGAGGTGCGAGCAGCATATGGTTGGTTACGAAGAAGCGAATCAAAAGGGATTGGACCAGCTCGATAAATATATCAAGAAAGCAAGAGGAGAAGCATGAACTGTGATATGATAGAATACTGAGTGAACTTAGAATAAATATAATTGATCAAAAAAAGAGACTAAAACTTCTTTTTAAAAATTAATCTTCTTCTTCAGTTAGAAGCCCTGGGGCTGGTTTGCAGCCACTCGTCATTCTTCTCTATTCTCCGCCATCCTCTTCAGTTCGTAATATGAAGTTGTGTAAGAAAAAATTAATAACGAGTAATTAATTATTGTATAACGCCATGATTAAAGCTCGAAAGTAGTTAGAGATAATTGGAGGTCATTGCCCTTGGAGACAGATTTATGGAACGCTATTGCATTGGCTGCAGCATAGGTGTGTGTAGATTGCGTAAGTGTTATTGGCACTATTGACAAAATACACCCAAAACTTTCTTTTTGAGAACGAGTTCAGAAGTGATGATGATGATCATGATCCTTTAGCCCTTAAGTTTTTTTTGTGTGCATAAGTGCTGACAAAGTTTTCGTCCGACATTTCCTTTTCTGGATTTTAAACGGATATTGAACTTTAAAATACTAAAGTAACATTTAATCTGACGCTAAAAGTGGACTAATGGCAGTGAAACAATATTTGTCTGAAAATCTTCTATGTTAATGTCAAAATGAAACGATTCTCCCTATTAGCGATACTGGTTATCTTAGAAACAACGACATTACCTGATAATAGATGGCATATTAAAATTGAATTACTGTTGCATGTTCAGGCACTAATATTCGCCATATTGATGACTAAAAGAATGCCTACTGCCCAGCATCCACAATGCCAATCGATGCGATCGAAGCATGCATGCATCGTTCGTATCACATATCACCAACCTCTTTTAATAATAATAATCTCCGTACAGGACAGTTCCATCGAATTTTAAAACAAGTTAAACTTCGATTCGCATAATTTCGCGACACAGAAATACGGAGAAGAGGCAGAGGGATTTTTATAACTTTTTAAGCTTGCTCAATTTATATACTTTGGTTAATGTGTGGATATTTTTTGTGGAATGTAGTATATTTTGATTACTTTTATACCGCGAGGTCTCTACGGAGTATGAAATATGTCACAAGTGCCGTCAATGTGGATGGCGAATTACAAAAAAAGCAGCAAAACTTACTGCATTTTTCTATTTTTCCCGGAGGTCATCTTATTGATGGAATATTTGCGCTCTCCTTCCTGCTATGAAACTCTGCACTTGTTATTTTAAAGATGTTTTTGCAGAAAACGTTCCGTTACAGACTTTCTTCAACATATGGAAACTATGTTATTCAGGCTTCCGCGGTGTTTGGATGAAGGTTGATTCTTCCGTTTTCCGGGGTTTCCGACGCGTTGATTCATCTTCAATATCGTCCTCAAGAGGAAATGACGAGGAGGTAACCCGGGAAAACGGAAGAA
The DNA here is from genome assembly GCA_963169105.1 of Ceriagrion tenellum. Lineage (NCBI taxonomy): Eukaryota > Metazoa > Arthropoda > Insecta > Odonata > Coenagrionidae > Ceriagrion > Ceriagrion tenellum. The sequence continues at coordinate 128,255,949 of OY720632.1, read as the reverse complement.
TACCACTTCCCAAGGAAACCCTTTTCAAGGGATCTCTTTTCTTCGTGGGTCGGATGGGACGCAAACTCCGTAGGCCCCTCGGCGCATTTTTCTTCGAACAGTCCAATAACGACGCCGAATCTTTTTTCGCCCACATTTCTCTTCGAACAATAACTTACACAAAACTTCCAATGGCGATAAATTGGTGGTAAATTGAATAAAAATGTGCACAAAAACAAGTGAACGAGTACCTACTCCATATCGTGTGCATTATTAATGCCATAGTGGTTGCCCCGGTCATATTCAAGGAGCGTGACTGAGTAAAAAATCCATAAAGCTTAAAGTACCAGACAACAGCTAGTGGAAATGAGAGACTGATTTCATTATCACAAAAAAACTAAGTAACATATAATCCACACTAACATAAGTTCATTTAACCGATCTAGATATCGGCAAGTTATGATTTCGCACCTTGGTAATGACTTGCTACTACCAAGGTTGGTTAAAGAAAGAAACTCTGTAAATGAACAAATACTTTGTGATAATTTCAAAACAATCCATGGTTGATCGGTTGGTAAGATATTGAAAACCTCAGAATCTGCAGTAAACGTGATATTCTATATTTAGTGCCAATGCAAATTTATATTCTGAGCCATAGCTAAAGCACTTCCTTCTAAAGCTTCAGAAAGCAGAAGATAAAACCTTAAATAGGTGCGGAAACGGAGCGTAGGTTTGGTAACATTCTCCACAAGGCCCACACTGTCACAAATGTGTACTAAATGTGGAACTATTGAGGTAGCTTCAGAGGGCATAACATCATCAAACTGTAGCCTGACAACCGAAAAATCAACCATAGGTAATGGTTATCCTTGCTCCTTCCTTAATTTCCTAAGATTACTCGAGGGAATGGACACATTAGCGAATGTAAAGCAGGATAATCCACCATCTGTTCGAAATTTTAGACGGGTAACTTTTGAAAGGTACCTGTGTATTGATTATTTTGTGCAATGGATTCTACTCAATATTACCTTAGTTTTTATCTGGTTTGCGGATCATTAAATAAATAAAAAATATATGTCAGGAGAATCCATATTTAACAAGTAAATGCACGCTAATTTCTAGGAGGTAATTGATGCCAAATATAGTGAAATCGCAAAATTAATGTGTCAGCCCGTTATGCCTCGTTTACCCTGCACGTGCACTTAGGTAGGATTTACTTAATAGCACCACTTAAATGCAGACGAGCATCTACACGCAGATATTAAATCTACCATAGCCACAGCTAGGGTTCATGGAAAGAATTTTACATCGCGCGAGTGGTTGAGCATATTTTGATGATTTCTAAACAAGCATAACAGAACAAAACTAATGAATAAGAATAATAACACGAATTCAAAGACTCCACTCCTCTAATAGGTAAAAAGTACGAACAAAAATATGACGCGTGAGACTATCGACACTCATCCACCTATCGAAGACAAGGCCTCGATCACCTCTAATGAACACTATCGATATCACCTAAGATCACTTAATTAGGGGTCCCTATGTCCACTTAAGTGGACTCGTCACGTAACTGATGAGAGAGCTTCCACATGCTGCAATTAAGGGCTCACTTAAGCGGTCAGCGTATACTAGGCATTAGCGCCAACGGAAAATCGGGGTTAACAAAGATGGTTTTCAGGCCATGCCCAAGTTACAGCTTCTAGCATTGGCCACAATAGCAAGCGCCCTCTTCATTTACCTCAATGTACGGAACGTTCTAATCAATCTTCAAACCCAACACGATTTCCAATGCTCCCCTCTCCTGACTCAATGTCGTGATCTGCCAACCGACGGCGGGTACATGAATACGCTGAGGAGGCAAGTGGAGACCTCGCTCGGATGTGGCTCGAGTCGTGTCCTGGGCTGCTTCTTGCATGGTTTCAATGGTTTCAATCGTTTCACCGGTTTCAACGAACTTCCCTTGCGACCTTGGTCGTCCTACGGCCACAAGTTAAATAATCGAGATGGTTTGGGGAGGGGAGGGAGCAAGATACTCCTTGGGGGAGAGAGTCGGGCGGGACGGAATGGCTTGGAAAAACGAGGTGTGACGGCGGGTGGAACCACGTGGGGATCCCGTTGGACCAAAGGCGTTGGACGGTAGTACGGATCCAAACTTGGCAGCAGACGGAGCGATTCTAACGTCAGAGGGATAGATTGGTGGCACTACCTCTCGACCTAGAAGATCACGGTAAGTGCAGGAAACTTAGAGAATAAGGCCTTTGGAAGTTTTAAGGTGGACTTGGACGACGTTTCTACTCGCACGATCATTCGGCCCGTGGACTGCCTTTTCGTCAGCCTGGAGCTCTTATTTCAATACTTCCCTCTTACATATTACATACATATTATTCCGTAGCTAAAATCGCCAGGCATCTTTTAAGTTTCCTATACTATAATAGTTACAGCTGCCCCGAGAAATAGCAACGTTGATGCAGCGGCGGCAACCCTCATGTTCATTTCAAGTAATTTACCTGGAATCTCCGGTAAAAATTTCTCTTTTTCAACTGACTTTAAACAGTTTTGAAACTCATTTTACAGGGTTTTTCTCACTTTCATCTGATGTTAAACTCATTTGTACTGGTTTTCATCCTATTTTTTCTCGATGCACTCTATTGAAACTGATTTTCATTCACTTTTTCATCTCATTTTCATACTGTTTTGCAACTCATGTTTACTTTGACTGATTTTCACATTAAAGATCTCTTTTGCAACTGATTTAAAAAAATTTCCTCTGCAACTGATTTTCTTTAGTTTCAATTTTGCAGAGTAACTGCCGATCAGTCTTGGGTGGGAACATCTCATAATCAACTTTTTTAAAATAGTTTTCAACTAATTCCAATTCAATTAATTCAATCGCAATCGGGCGTAAGGACGGAAAAGAGTCTTATCAGTCGTGTAGTACGGCTACACACAAGCATGCACATTTCATATTAAATATATGGAGCGTTCAGCGTTTGAATACTCCATGCAAGGAATCTAATTAATGTCAAGTAATATATATTGTTCTAGTATTATCTAAGTCACCCTCGACGGAGGGGTCACAAGTCGAGTCGACACCTTTCACGCCATCGCTTGGCGGTAGTCTACTGTCTGTTTGAATTGAAAGTAGTAATCAAAACAAAGTGGTGATTTGTAGGCATTCGTTCGGAGATCTTTAGTGGCTTTAGGGTCAAGCTTATATTCATGTCTCAAGCATAGGATGAGTGTGTTTTACGAGACGTACGTAGTGAGTTTCACTGGTGTTGTGCAAACGTTCATGTACGATGGATTCAATATCATTTATTGCTGAAGACATGTTAGCGTGTGTTGCTGTTATTTCCCCCTGAAAAGATAGTGCCTACCCAAGTCCTTGTTGTGAACGCTATTGACAGTGCATGAATTTTTCACGTGAAAATTTAACGTGAAACGATAAGTGAAAGCTTTTGAACTTCAACTTAATTTCATAATGGTCCTTGTGTTTACGTCTTTACTGTGTTTCCACATTGGTTGAAATGATGTGTGCAGTATGAATTTCAATAAAAGTCTCTAAATATAGGTACTCAGAGATTTTATTCCATAGGCGAGTCAGGAAATAGTTTCCGTTTTATTAAAGCATGTATACTTAAACCCTTTTACATAATTACACCCTTCAACAGTGGAATTTTTAATGATATATTCTAGGTTAGAGACTAGTCATTAATTGTTGTTGTGTGTGCCTAAAGTGATACGGAAGTGGAAATGTTTTGACTAGCCGATATATTTTGTTTTATTGCTCATGGAGATGTATTTGTAGAATTGGTAGACTGACTTGAGAGGGGTAAATGGACACGACCTTATGCTGAGCATGTTTTGACAGCATGATGGGCATATTTGGGAAACATATGCCAGGCATATTTTGAAAACAAGCTGAACATATGTTAAAAACATATGTTGAGCATAGTTTCAGAACATGCTGAACATATTTTTTCCGCATATGTTGATCATATTTTCAGCATATGCCCTCCTGGACATTAACATATGCTCAGCACATGCTCAAAATATGCTTTACACATATATGTTGAAAATGTGCTTAGCATATGCTGAAAACAAATTGTGCTAGTTGGGACAAAGTGTAACTAGGGATGGTTGGATTAAATCTAGTTTACACTATTTTTGAACTCCATTGAATCTCATTTTTCCTCCTCTAAATCTGATTTTCAACTATTTTTGAACTCATTTTCAACTGTTTGATCTCATTTTCACTAGTTTTCAACTCGATTGAATCTCATTTTCACTCTTTTCAACTCAATATATGGGGCCCTATACCGGGACCGAAAAACTCGTTTGTCGCTTCCCTCTGACACAATTGCGATTATACTGTGATAGCTAGAGACTTGCAATATTTTTTTCTCTACAGAAGAAGTTATTTTATGCCTTAAGTGGAATTGTATTCTCATAAAGTGGTCGTCGTTTTATAAAAAAATAGCGAAACTTCCCATTTTTTGGCAATGTTTCGGCGAACGTTGCGAAGGGTATTTCTTGAATGCGAATTTTTAATTCACTTGGGGCAGAGAATGATCCTGTATTAATAACATTTATAAAACTCTTGATGCTGTTATAGTATGAGGCTACAGTAATGTTAATCGCTGAAGCCTGCACTACTTTCCGTATGCGTGATCCGAGAGTGGCCGGTGAGCGAAGATGTAGCTGCCGTCATTCTTCGTCCTTCTACCCCCATTCCTGCCTCCCGACCTATCCACCCCTCTAGTTTATCACCGCGGAGAGGGGTCGGGGCACTAGGTCATTTGACTCAAATCTGCTGAACCATTGTATTCTGACAGTCGTGCTTCTTTCGAAAGTGACAGTGCGATTGAAACGTCGTGACCCATGCGCGGAAGTCTGTTCTCGGCCTGGGCGTCTCTCTTTAGAGGAAGTAGGGTTAGACGGGGGAGCAGGTGAAATTGCCATTCTACCAGGACCTACATATACATTCGGAAACAATTATCCCATACCTAAACTAATCACTGCAGACGATGCTTGAAACATTAAATATTTCGCTTTCATAGATAAAAATTTTATATAGGTATGTCTCTACAGGTGACGGCGATAGCAGTGTGATGGAAAGACTTTCCAGAGTAATGCCGTACGGCATTGAGCACCCAGTCCTAAAACTTGAGTGCACAAATCACTTGTTGCGGAATTATTGCAATCGGCTGAAAGAGACGGTGAGGAGGTCGAGGAATATCCGCGGGCGTGTGCCGATATCCCTCAGGAAAGCTGTAGGAGACTTGCTTCGACTTCGCACAGCTGTAATGTCGGCTATAAAACACCGCTCTAAAAGTGACCAAACCACCAAGGTTGCCGAGCTACAAAAGGACATTAGGAATGGGCCATGCCATGTATTTGGAGAGCATAGGCAATGCAATTCCTACTTTTGTGGGGAGCCAAGCATGGCGAAGTGAATTTGGTACCTCAATTAAAGAGCTGCAGCCTTTGGGATGAGAATATGTCTGCCAATTTCCTCCTGGCCAGACATTCATCAAGTTTGATTTATATTGTTAATAACAATCTGGCTGAATTATATAATTCGTGCGTCGCAAAGTACATTGGAGGGAAAAGAGTGAACTTTGCTCTTCGAGGCTCTTATGGAATTAAATGCCAATTGGCCGCTGCGGCTTTCAACATTGGGCCTAATTTGCACTCAGTGATCTACATCTACGTCATACCCTGAAAACCACCCAAAGGGTGTGTGGCAGTGGGTACTTCCACACCAGTCATGCATGAATTACACGGCAGAACACTGAAACTACATTGAAACCAGCGTACCACACATGCAGCGCACCAATTAAAAATCTACTAACCAAAAAACATTCTAACGTTAAATCGTTCCAGCATGCAAGGGATACAAAGACTACTTCTAAAGATTCAAAATATCATGCATAAATAAAAACATCAATATTTACATCATGCATAAATAAGGACGTAGAGAAGATAAAGAGAAAGATCTACTGCCTAGCTATTGTCACTATTCGCACTATTCATGACGACGATCACAGCTGTTATGGTCTCGAATGGTACGAGGAAAAAATATTTTATACTTATCGGTATCTACAATCTACAATCTAGCTCTCTAATTTTATTGGCGCGATCAAATCTGACGTAGTACGAGGGGGTTAATAGTTTGTTTTTCACGTCTTCAGAGAAATGTTTTTCCTGAAGCTTAGTTAGGAGGTTAAGCCTATAATTTAATCTACGCTGTGATAGCGATTCCCATCCCAATTCTTCTAACAATCCAGACACACTAGCAAACTTATCGTAGCATCGTTTTACAAACCTAGCTCCTCTTCGATGCACGCGATCTAATTCCGATATCAACCCCGCTTCATAAGGATCCCATAAACTGGCAGCATATTCCAGATGAGGCCTAACGATTGAAAAATAACAACCTTCTTTCACTTTCTCATCACATTTTCAGAGTATTCTCTTGATAAAGCTTCCCGCATGCTTGACCGCATATTTCCCAAATATGTTTTCCCCAAGATATGTCGTGAGTAATTGTGACCCCTAAGTACTTAAAAGACTAGGCATTGATTATTTCCGTATTATTACTTCTGCAAGCCCTACCTGACCTATTTTTCTTTATCCGAAAGCTGACTGCTACGCACTTTTTTATGTATAGTTCCATCTGCCACTTTTCGCACCAAGCATTAATAGCAAGTGGGTAGATTGTTAACGAGTCGCTATCTTCGGTATTGATAATATCCCTATACACAACCGCGTCGTCTGCAAAGAGTCTAAGCTTACTTAAACGACGTTGCTAATATCATTTATGTATAAGAGAAATAAAAGTGGACCAATGACACTTCCCTGAGGAACACCCGATGTGACGCTAACTGTTTGACATAATACCATCTATGACGACCCTGTGTTCCCGCCATGTAAGAACTGATTAATCCAACTTATGATGTTTTTATCTATTCCATATGCTTCTAGTTTTGAGAGTAACTAAATGTGAGGTATATTATCGAAAGCTTTCTTAAAATCGAGGAATATCGCGTCAACTTGAACATTATTTTCACCCGAGAGTAAAATGTCATGAACGAAGAGAGCCATTGGGGTTTCGCAAGATCTACCCTTTCGAAATCCGTGTTGATTATTTATTAATAATTCCTCCCCATCTACATGACTCATAATGGAGCTTACGAATATGTATTCAAATAACTTACCCGAGGTGGATGTGAGATAAATAGGCCTGTAGTTACTAGGGTCTTCCCTGTCGCCGCTTTTGAATATAGGTGTGACATTTGCTACTTTCCAGTCCTTAGGCACTACGTGATGTATTAATGATTTGGTAAATATTAATCTAAGTAAGGCGGTATATATGATGCCATTGTGTTATATACGCGAGCAGGAATTTGATTCGGACTGGGGGATTTGTTGGGGTTGATATTTTTAGCTGACGTTCTATACCGCGACGATTTAGAATAGTTTCAGGCATAAATGTTTGGGAACGAACTGCCTGTGGATCGAAAAGATGTGGTGTGCCAGTAGTGAAAATGCTTCAGAAGAATGAGTTTAACGAATTGGCTTTTTGTAGACTTTTGGTTAGCTTTTCCCCTTTGATGTTTTTAAGCGTGTGTACTGTTGATTTATTTCCTTGAGTGTCCCTAACATACGACCAAAATGCCTTGGGATTATCGTTCAAGTGTTCTCCCAGTATTTTACTTTTGAAATCAGCTAACGCCCTTCGGCACGCTTTTTTGCTGAGAGTTAAGATATTTTGTTATTTTCAGTGACTGTTTAGTTCTTCGGGGGATTTGTTTATTCTTGCCCTTCTTAACCTAGTATGACATGTTCTCTGGTGCTTTAATGTTTTCCTAACCTCCGCGTTATATCACCTAGGATCTAAATTGGCTCTTTTCCATTTACTTGGTATGTATTTGCTGACTATTGATCGTGTAACATCGAGAAAAGTATTCCACAAAACCTCAGTATTACTGTTGATACTTATTTCTTGAAAATTATTTAATAAATTTTGCAACTCTCGTTTCATACCTTCGTAGTCAGCCTTGTCAAACAAGTAGGTTTTTCTTTGGGGATTATTTATCTTGATCATGCTTACGGAAAAATTTGCTTTAACTATCATGTGGTCGCTTATTACCTTATCAGTACCTATGTTTACAACTATGTGTGGAATATTTGTCGCTAAAAGATCAAGTGTATTTTTCCCTCTAGTTAGAGCAGTGACTAATTGATGCAGTGAGTGAGATGTGAATGTATACAGAAGAGACTCACAAAGGTCTTTCTTTTCCCCAGTGATAAAACTGTACGTGTCCCAGTCTATGGACGGAAGATAGAAATCCCCACCGATTATAATATGGCAGTCGTTTTTTTCAGTGGTTAATTTACTGAGTTGACTTCCTAGTTCTAATATTGAGCTTACATCGGCATCTGGTGGTCTATCATATGCCAAATAGATTGTTTTTGCTTTAGGATTTTGAATGGAGTACCATACGCTTTCTACCTGATCGTCGGAAAATGACTCCCTCCTACTAATATAACAATCCTTCACTACAATAAATCTCCTCCCCCGGTTCTTTCGACTCTATCTTTTCTATAACTGTGAAATTCCTCGGGAATTCATCATCTGCGATTTCATTACACAACCAATTTTCCCTCCCTATAATTAAGTCTGCGTCAGTAGTTTCAATTAGATGGTAGAAGTCAGCTACTTTATTTCTTAAGTTACGGCAGTTTACTACCGCGACAGAAAAGGATTTATCGATTAGCGTATTCCCGGAAAGTGTATTCTCATTACAACTAGCTTTCTTAGGTATAATCTAAGTTGAATGAATGCTATTTTTTGAAACTGGCCTCTTACTTATCTCGGTAGACTCATCACTTTCTTGGATATTTCTTCTATTAATTGTTTTTCGCGATGGTATCCGATTCGACCCAGTAGCTGACCTACTCTCTGCCCTACCCTCTATCCTAAAAAAGGTCTTCAGTGATCGAATATGCTACTTGTTACACAGCTAGCTGCATCGGCCGTGTAATACACAGAACGGTTTAGAGGGTTCCTACATGATCGGATTGCCGGCCGAAGGTCGACGAAGGAGGCTCCAATGTCCGTGCAGAAGCGACGCAGCCTCTGGTTTATGCCTTCCACTCGGCTCCAAACCAGGGGTCCACGATCGATCCTCGGGTCAAGAGTACAGATTGCAAGCGTCATGTCAACCCCCTCGTCGCGACTTACCCGCTTCACCTCGGAGTCCAGTTCTCTGAAGGAACGCAGGATCTCCTCGGATCCACGGTCCATGGCGTCTTTGACGCCAACATGGGCCACAATCTGCAGACTTGAGCACTTCGTGCCCCGGACCGCCGCACCGAATGTCAAGAGAGGAAGATAACCAGAAGGAAGCGCCGCTTGGTTTTCAGAAGAATTCCCCAGCAGGCACGCAGTCATGCATGTGGGCCGGATGGGCATTATGGACGAAATACTCTCGAAAGCACAGAGAGCGCCAGGGTAGCTGACTGTCATGCAAAGGAAGCGTTCATCCAAACCCTGATGCTTAGGGAGGCTGAAAAAAGAAATCTCGAAGCGTCTACTAGGGGGCAGCGCCTAAGTCCTACATGGGCGGCAGAGAGAAGAAAAAGATTGACCGCGTCTTTATTTGGGTGGGTGTGTAAACTACGTGCGACAACTTATCGCGAGAAAGTTGTACAAGATATTTTATATCCCTCATTTCATGGAAAATAGGCTACAGAGTACAGAATTGCCTCCGAAACTCTGGCCGTGGAGACATTTCAGAAAGTAAGTGGAATAGAAGTGTTACCGGCAGGACTTTTTGTTGAGGGATTCCTCGCAGCGTCGCCTGATGGAGTGATTGCCGACGGGGAGGGAATTCTGGAAATTAAATGCCCGTGTAACTGTTGGGACAGAACCTTCCAAGAGGGTATCAGGAACGGGAAGATAAAGTAAGCAGATATTCGGGAAGGTGAACTGCGTTTAAAAGAGCAGTGATTACTTTTATCAAATTCAGGGACAAAGGCATATAACCAGAAAGAAATATTGTGCTTGATATGGAGTGCCAATTGCATAGTTTATCAAAAAATAGACAGGGATGATGAATTTTCGGAAGGTAAAATGAAGGAGCCGTTAACCACATTTTAAATGGAGCATTTACTCCCCGAAATACTTAAATATAAGTAAATGTTTACTGAGTAAAAGAAAGCAAGCTATTTTTCATTTAGCGTAAGATAATCCAGCTGCCTTTTCTTTCAAATACTACGATGGAAAAAATGACGAAAGCTCTCGAGTTTCTGGGAAAACCCAGCGACCATATATGTTATAGTCTCTCATAAAATTGGGGCAATTGATATCCACGTCCTTTGATCTTGCCATTCATTGGTAATTTATAAGGACACGTAAAAGTTTCTATGATCTATGGCTGCAAAACCCTTACCACCGTGTTAGACTATTTACCAGGTTCTCACGAACAATCTAACGAATATTGTATGGCAGCCCGTGCAATATCACCTCATTATTTCAAATGTTTTATGTTCATTATTTAGGCTACTTGTCAATTGTGTTGAAACCTCCTGCCTATTTACTTTCATTTTATTTACTTTTGCGGTACATTCCAGATAAACCTTTTCAAGCAATGATTATCCTTACCTGGCTCAAGTCCCGACCAGCTGATTGAGCACTTGCAATGAGTAACCTCGTATGAATAAAAAATTCTCGGGCTTCTAGCCGAGTAAGATTTTTTGTTGCTAACGTTTCGACGGATAACACTTCCATCGTCCTCAGAGCAGTAATGAGATGCTGGCCTTCCTTCCTGCGTATATGTATATAGCCGCTTAATCTGGGGGGCATTGTTGTCTCCTTCTTTCCGTTATTTTTTTAAATAACGGTCTCCATTCCCTGCTTAGTAAGTACCCAGAGTCGCGATTTAAGGTGTTCTTCTCCAGCCTGATCTCAATGGCCTCTTTAAGGAGACGATCCCAATACATATGTGTCTTAGAGACCACTTGAGCTTCATCAAAGGAGATGATATGATCTTCTGATAAGCTATGCTCAGCCAGGGAATTTTTCTCTGGGTGGAAAAGTCTGATACACCTCCTGTGCTCTTTTATTCGGGTCTCTATCGTGCGTCCGGTCTCTCCAATATATACTTTCCCGCATTGACATGGGATACGGTAAACTCCAGGTGTTCTGAGTCCCAATTCGTCCTTCACATGCACTAAATCCCCACGCAGTTTTTTCGGTGGTTTGTGGATGGTTTGTATATTCCGTTTGGCGAGAATCCTAGAGATTTTCCCGGCGACGGTTGAAACATAAGGAAGACAAGCTCTTGCAACGGGTTTCTTCTCCCTTGGAGACACATCAGGATCGAGAAAACTTTCAACGCGGCTCTCCTTGCGCTCGGCCCTAGCTCTATTCAGGGCCAGCGAAATCTCTCTCCGTATACCCATTTCTGCGAAATGTTTCCCGTAGGTGTTCTATTTCTTGTGGGAGGCTTTCCTTGTCTGCTATAATGTTTGCACGGTGCAGGAGGGTAGAGATAACAGCTCTTTTTTGAGATGGATGATGGTGACTTAGGCCATTAAGGTACAGGTCTGTGTGCGTTGGCTTCCGATAAACTCGGTGACCTAACGTACCGTCCTCCTTTCGTCGTTCCTTGGATCCAACGATCATCGGAGTAGCCGTAGGGAATGGTGGATCGTAGGACGAAAGAAAGTAATGGTATATCAAATGACAGTTCAACTTCTGCATCACCATCTTCTTCTGCATCATATTCTGCAGCAGCTCAGTGAGGGCCTCAGTCAACCAATTTTGACTAATAATCATCTATGATGATGAGGAGTGGATAGAAATGATTGTACCATTGTTATAATCGCATAATTGTTTCTGTAATTGTAATCGTGTGATTACCGACTCGGCATTGATCGTGACTATACTCGCATACCTACACTTAATAATCGCTACTTCTGCGGCTTCACGCATCATTTTCCGGATCTTCATGAAGAGATTCAACAAAATTTTCAAAGTACATACTTAACCTTATTTGACATATTTAGACAACAAGAATAAGAAACAAATTCGTAATAAGTCATCATTGGAAACATTTCAGGTAAAACTTTCGTTGATTTGTATAAGTTCTCGCATTAATTCAACACAATCCAGTTTGTGGTGAAGGAGGTTTCGCAGGGATCGAGATCGCGAGGGACTGGCTATGCGAGAAAAATACTCCTTCGCCTTCGGTCATTGAAGGCGTAAACAACACACCAACTCTAAGCTTATTATAGTAGCTTAGTCTGTAATCTGAGACGACCGTGTCAACCGACCATCACAGACCATAGGCCACCATAGGCAACTGCAAACTGATCCCTCTCATCCCCACTCCTGGATTGTCGTTCCCCACTCCATTTTTGTCAGCCCCTCCTCCGCGGTTTTTCCTGGAACTTCTTCCGCACCGGTACGCGACCCTCGGCGACGACCGTTAAGATTGAAGAGGCTCGGAAGCACTCGGAAGCCTCGGAAGTATAGAGCCCCCTAAAATCTCTTTTTCCCTCTATTAAATCTGATTTTCTACTATTTTTGAACTCATTTTCACTCATTTGAATCTCTCTTGCAACTATTTTAAAACTCATTTTCAACGATGTTAGAAACTCATTTTCAACTGATTTTCCCGTGTTTCAAATTGCAAAGGAATTCCAAATGAGTGGTGAAAAGAGATGAAAATTAGATTTAAAACAGTTGCAAAAGAGATATTTTTACCTGAGATGAGACCCGAATTTATATATACGCCGAACCCGAACGAAGAATGTGCAACTGCCGGAAGGAAATCCTTACGTCTTACCCTATTAGCAGAGGACATTGATGTAACGTTTAGGCAAAGTTACAATCGGGAAAGGTACAAGTCCTCATAACGTTGATGTTGGCTGCGATAGCGTTGCATGCACGTTGCCTCAACATCCGAATTTCCCAAAAAACAACGTTGCAGCAAAGTTGTCAGTACAACATTGAAAAAGAAATTGGCGTAGCACGCTTTGGCAATCGAAGAAATTCTCATAATTACGTATTGATATATCACCGTCCCTCTGAACTCGATGACTACATTTTTTTACATGGCGTACAACCCAAAAACAGTAATTTTCTTCTCGATTGCATTTAAATGGCATGTTAAGTGCAGAAAGTATCTCTTTTAGTTAGAGAGTTAGTTTTCTATTATGAAGCAGGCCCTTATTTCTGTGTATAATCTTTCATGTTTATTTTGCACAGATCAGGAATCGGAAAAAATTTTGAGATGGGGAAAAAGCTCTAAAGCTAGGCACCTACCGGTAATTAACGGGTTCCTAACCCTCCTAACCTGAGCAAAATACATTATTCTGCACAGAAGAGTATTTTTAGTTCCAAGAAAATGTTTGCGTGCACGGATCAAAAGAGCTGCAGTATGCCATCCTTTGTTGGTGCTAGGTAAAGCATATATTTTAAAAGCAGCCAGCATAAATGTTGCATACACGTTGCCTCAATGTGAAATGAAAACATTGTGCCTGGACATTGATGTAACGTTCTGGCAACTTTCACGTTGTCATGTAACATTGTGCTCATTGACGCAACGTTGGATAATGTCCTCTGCTACTAGGGTACCTACGGCATACGTCTTACGTCCATTGTGGAATGGGCTTAATTCTTTCTTAGCTGTTATTATATTGATTCTTTTTATTTAACTTTATTCTTTTACAGTAACCCAAGAAAATGCCTCTTGATCTGTATTACACTGATGTCAGCCCTCCCGTCAGATCAGTATTATTGGCTGGAAAAGCCTTGAAGATTGAGTTCAACTTGAAACCTATAGACCTATTCAAGAAGGATCATCTTTCACCCGAATATGTTAAGGTAATGGTTTGCCTGACAGCTGGCAAGTTCTGTAAAAAAACTGGCGATGAAGCATATGCCCATTATTACCTGCTTATAGAAGTATCGACATCAATGCTTGCCAGGGTGGACCTGAAAATGAAAAAGTGTGATAGAATTATTGGAGTTGAATTTGTTGAGCATTGGTAATTAAAATTCGTGAAAAAATAAAAATATCACAGTTAAAAATGATGTTCCTATATTTTAAAACATCTAAATATATCTTAAAACATAGTCTTATCCTATCCTATCAAGTTGAATGTTGTAGTTGAATGGCTCACTACTAAGATATGCTCTCACTACTTCCATTGGCATTAATTCATAGTATTTATATGAATACTTCTTGGTTTCTCAAATAGGCATTCAATAAACACAATTGTGAATGCTTAAGGCATTTTGTAAGCATTTCTTAAAGATTCTTAGGCGTTTCCTGGGCGCTCCGTGAACGCTTATTGTCTTGGTGAGATTTTTTCAGGCGTTGTTGAGTTTTCTCGAAAATGGCTTTTACAGTGGTTCATAGGCTTTTGTTGAGAAATGAAAACGCTTGGTGGGACCGGGTGGTAGGGATTCATATAGCGTTCTGTGGGCGTTTCACCGACGCTAGGCATTGTCTGCCCTACCGATAAGCGTTTGGTCCCTCATTGGGGACAGCCCCAAATGTTTTGGCCGCGTCCATGTGACGCCAAATATGTTTCGGATCTTGGATAACTGTCGAGAAACAATACTGTAGTGGCATGATTTTCCGGGTGCGATCGATCTCTTCAGTATGCCACAGTTGCTATCCAAGATTATTATACACAGATTGCTATAATCGAAAGAAAGTAAGACACACGCTTCGTTGTCATATACTACTCAGTTTCCGTGATTCACCCCATGCAACAAAACCTCGTATCCTTGAGTCTCTTTCTTATGAGTTAACTCACTAGCAATGCAGTGGCTTAATATTTATATCATTGGTGCAATATTCATGGCTTGTGAGATGTGTTAAACACATTTTTACTTTGTTTGGCAGATTAATAGGTACCTAAATTGCATCTTCCATGGCCAAATATGTGTAAAAATTGCAACGTAATCAATGTAAACATTCCCAATATAATTATAAATTTAATAGATAATCAGTTAATGCTAATTCTCCGTGGAATGGATATAAGAGAAAGTTTTCAATACCTGGTAAATGTTTGCTTCTTAATAGCATTACTCACTAGTTCAGAATTTGGCCTTTTTCACTATCACCCACCAGATATGAAAATACAAGAATCAAACGATAGTAAGAAATATTTTATCGAATTGCTTTGTGGGTTATCCCGAGGGCTAAACTCGTGCGTCCATAGCTTACACCATTCTTAGCCTGACATCCCCTTAGTCTTCATACGTTTGTATGCACTAAAGCAAAAGTTTGGAGCCATTGTGTATGTTTGTCTGATACAATTGTATATTTTGTTACAGTGGCCATAGGTACTTCATACACAATTAATTTATTTTCACTTTCACAGATCAACCCTCGACACACGATACCAACGTTGGTGGATGATGGCTTCGTGTTGTGTGACAGGTAAGTACCAACATTACTCACCCCATGAGTTGCCACTTGGATGAGTTAAGGCCCCATACAAAGCTGATTATATCTGGCAAATGGCGATTTACTCTTTGCAGCCACGCTATTTTAGCCTACCTGGCAAATAAATATGGAAAAGATGAATCCCTGTACCCAAAGGATGCCCAAGCAAGGGCCATTGTGGATGAAATGCTGTACTTCGACACAGGAACACTCTTTCCCAGGCTCAGGACTATTGGGGTATGAAAACTGATGTTTAAATTTAAATGGTGATGAAAACAATTTCTGGAATCTAGTCAAAATATTTTAATAAAATAGTATGGCTATGGATTACTCATGAAAAATGTGGATTGAGAATTAAACCTATGGATTGATATTCAAAAGTTCCTCCTCTGAGTTGGTCCATAATATCCTGTCTTGGTTTGCACCTTTAACCAGAAAAGGGAACTTTAATATCAATTCTTGGATGAGATCTTTTCGTTAAGAGTTAAAAATCAAGTGAAGAGATGGAATTTCCACAAATGATTCTGCATTTAACATCAAATTATTGTTTCGTAGCAAGTAGTCTAAAGTAAAATGATAGCAGCGTTATGCTAAAAAAAACTTGAGTAAATTTTTTTTTCAATGGTCTACAGTTAGTTCATTCACTCTCCTAAGTTATTGGCATTGGTTGTGCACATACCTTCTCTTCTTGTGAAAAGGGAGTGAATAATTCAAAATGACTGAGAACGAGCAATCATATTCATGAACCTCTTTGCCTGTCATCAAAATGTGGAAAAATCTGTAATAAGAATAGCCTCTTGTTTATGATATGTTCAGTAAAAAAGTGAATCATGTCTACATGTTAAAGCTAGTTCAATTGATTGATTGAAACCGCATTCTCAATTTATGGTCAATCTTGTAATACCTCTATATAAGATAGTTAGCTGAGGGATTCTATTCTTGCTTTTTATATTTTTTCTTCTATAACTTAAAAAAAAACTATGCCAGATTTGATTCACCCAAGAAAAGGGGTTATATAATTACATTATCATATGGATACTATACAACCATTATTCTATGTAACTTTATACTTATTGAACCGTTGTCTGTATCGCAAAGCATTCTAATAGGGGCCTCCGGGAAGAGTTGCAGCAATGAAAATGTTTACTGCTCACAAGGTTATCAACTTGTAATCTGACCCTTCATCATGTGGTGACCTTCATTTGGCTTGTTTATTTTATTTTCAATGGCTGTTAAACTGAGCGTAAAATAATGATAAGAGGGCAATTCACTTATGCTGAATATGAACAGTAGGGTTGACACCTTTGCTACAGCATATGCTTTTGAAATAGTCACTTTCATGCACCCAATTGGAGGCTTACAGGGTACTGTGCTTGTGTAGATGCACACGATGATGAGTTATGAGACCCTGATGAACGAATACCATATGACCAGGCCGATACAGTCCCTGTGTTTAAATACTCTATTATATGCGACTAACTTTAATGACTTGATTTCCTTTACGATTCTCTCACATGCAGGAATATTTCTATAACTAATAGCGGAGTAGTTTAAGGTGGCAGGAATTAGAATTAGATGATGGAATCAAATTTGTTCATCTTGTAAATGAAAATACCACATTATTATTGCATTGGAGCTTCTCTATGTCAGAGTATTTTTAAATTCTCTCATGCCACCACATTATTTCCTTGAGTGGCTACTAAGACCCCACTGGTGTTTACTTTTCTACTGGTCAAGGTTAATCAATGATCTGAAATAGGTGTTCATTATGATGCGTATGCAACTATTGGCACCAAATGGAGAAGCTGTTTTCAATGTGACTATGGTACTAAATCTATGCCTGAAACATTTTAAATAACAGGACAAGATTATGGTGTATCAGTTCCAATGCATAATTTCAGAATCCTGCTTGATGAATTGTTTTCTCTTCATCTCATGTACATAGTTTCCATTGCTGTTTCTTGGAAAAAAGGAGCTGGATCCCGAGGCAAAGAAAAACGTTGAAGAGGCTTACGGACTCATGGAAAAGTTCCTTGAGCAGCGTGAGTGGGTGGCCGGAAGTAGCATGACGATTGCTGATTTTTGTTGTGTGGCAAGCATTACATCCTTAGAAGTAAGTAAATTTTCTGGCATGGCCAATAACTGCCAAAAACCTACACCAATATTCAAGCAATAAACAGTGAATACTCGGAAGGTACTGATTTCGAAGTATTAAGCGAGGTAAAAAGAGTAGAAAAAGAAGATATTATAAAATTCTTGGAGAAATATTGGCTCAAGCTAAACCTGGTATTAAATTTAAGAAGAGTGTGGAAATAAAAGTACTTGAATCAACCCCCAACCCAAGTGAACCCTCTGATGCATCTTCCAGTCTGAAAAATAAATAGCCCATGCTGTTCAAAATTTAAAAAAAATGCTTGAAAGTTACTTGTGGAATAGCTGTTCATTAAGGGTTCAATTTGTAAAAAATAGTTTTTTCATTTATATAGATCTTTATTCTAAATTACTGAATATATTTACAAATCCATTTGAGAATAATGAAAGAATAAAGTGCTTAATGAGGTAACTAGTGGAATCCTTTACCTATTCTACTGCAGGGTTATTCTGGCTGTTAGTAGCAGCAAATTCACAAAAAACAGTATGTGCCTGAATATGGCTTTCTGTGTAATGCTAGCATCTTTTTTTCTATAATTTTGAAGTGGGTTGATGCAACTACTTCATTTACTATTGACTTTGTTACTGAGGTGCCTAGGTTTTATAATCTGACTACGTAGTTAATATTGAATGAATACAAACTAATTTTGTTTCTTGTATGTTTAACTGACAAAATTGGCTGCTTTTTCCAGCCTACTCAAATTTGACTGTTGGTCGTTGTAAGATTAAATGCTCATTGATTCAGCCATAGTCAATAATTTTCTGTCAAGCACTATGGTTCAATGCGATGTGCCACAATGGAGTAATGGAATGTCTCACCTTCACACTCTTCCCAAAACTTTGCTAAATTTTCAGGGGAAAGCTCCCGGATTATATGACAGATAGCTATTTCATATTTCAGAGGGCTCGTGTGGGTTCATGAGTTGACAAAATCAAGGGTTAAAGTTTTGTTGCATAGTTTTTAAGCAATTTATTTGTTGAATGTGAATGAATATGCATTGAATTTGGCTCATTCAATTTCATTCATTACATAAAAATGTGTTCTGTGTTGATGATGTTTCTTCAGACCTCTGTCAACTTTCATTTCCAGTGCCTGGTTCCTGGCATTGCATCTCACCCAAAATTGTCAGCCTGGGTTGAGAGGTGTAAAAAGGAGATGGTTGGATATGAAGAGGCAAACCAAAAGGGGTTGAACAACTTTGATATGGGCATTAAAAAAGCACGTGGAGTAATATGAGATGGTACATTTTCGGGTTGGGCAATAAATATTCTTTTTCAAAATATTCAATTTCATTCTGGTATTTCTCATTATGCAGACAATCTTCACAGCCCATGCAAATGGAGAAAAAATACAAGTGGGGTAACAAAAATGGAGGGTGGGATATCGCAGCAACATGCCTTTTGTATGTGTAGCTTGTAGAGTAATGAGAGAAGATGGAGGGCCTATGAACTTACTGAAGGATTTGGATGTTTCCCAGCAAACAAGTTTTATCAAGTTTTCCTCTGGGTCAGAAAGGGTGACAACTTTTCAACAGCTGTCCCTGCCATCACCTACAAGGCTGTCACTGCCTGTTATTTAGGTGGAAACATTGAAAAAGTGAGATATCCATTGGGGATTATTAATATAAAAAGAGTTTTACTGTCTATCTGTTTGTAAAATCTATTCCCACTAGGAAATGTATTGAGGTAATTTTGTTTGCTTGCTGTCTTCTTTTCTTTTGATAATTAAAATAAAAATACTGGTCGAACAAATCTGAGAAAAAAGCCAAACGAAAAAAATGCAATAAAGATTCCTACTGTCACTCCCTGTGGCGATGGGGTGAAGTCCTTGCCTGCTAACTCAGGATCGTGGATTCGAGTCCCAGCTGGGTGGATTTTTCTCCTCCTAGGATGTGCTTGTGTAATGTAAAATTGGTAGACAAGTAGACTAGGTTGACTGCTGATACTGCCAGACAGAGTGAAAAAGCTGAAGGAATCCATGGAAGATACAAGATTGACTGCCGATGCTAGAAGACTTCGCCTCATCCCATTTTATACATAAGTGCGAGCGAAGCACACTTCTTAAATGGTACATAGGGTTAATTTTGATGAAAGATTATGAAACAAGCTGGTATACGGTAATATTGTGTTTGAGTATCCCATATGAGTTCACAGACAAAATCTTAAATCTTAAAACACATTAAATTTCATGCTAATCGATGCAAGGAAATGTACTTTACACCTCCGAAGAAGTAGCCACTGAAGTAGTCCATCACTTATCAGGTGGCATATGCTACTCGTGAATAAATAGATTGAGAATATAACCTATGGATTGATATTCATAAGCTACTCTCCTGAGTTGGTCCGTAGTATCCTGTCTTAGTTCATTCCCCAGTAGCTACTCAATATTGGCTTATTCATTGGCACCCCATATTGGCTATATGTTGGGAATTAGATCAGAACCAATGAATAGCCAATATTGGCCAGCCCATCCGCAGCCAACGTGGGCCCAATATGGGATACCCCATGAAACCCCACATTGGCTATTCACTGGCACCCCATATCAGCTATATGTTGGCAGTGAGATGATAACCAATGAATAGCCAACATTGGCTACCCCATGAATCCCCAGGTTAGCATGCCTGTAGACCCCCCCATTAATGAAGGGTCTACAGGTACAACTGGATTAATTACCCTATGAGACCCAAAAAATACAATATTTACAATTCAGACTACAAGGGGTACTTAATACTCGTAGCAAGGATAAACTGTTTGCAATACTAACAGGATTCAAATAAAAAAAATTAAAAGGTATTAGCGCCCAGAAATAAGGGTACAGTAACTATATTTTTACATATTATATCAGCCAATTATACACCACTTACCAAGGACTATCCTGAGGACAAATATCCCATAAATAGAGCGGTTCAGTATGTAATAGAATGACAACTATCACCAGAATGTGGTGTATGAAATTAATATGCTAAAAAACATTTAAATACACATTTTATTTAAGTAAAAAAAATATTCACAAAAATGTAATGAGAGCTAAACTAAAAGTGTTTGAGCCCGATCTGCCCGATCAGCCTCCCCTTCAAACAATTCATCTACCCCTAGTCCCCCTTCTCCTTCACAAACTCGGCGCCTATGTTCCCTTACTCCATCACGATCTCGAGCCTGTGCCAGGGTTACTCCCATCTCCAAATTGATATCAGCTTCTGTTGAAGTAGGAAGTGACCTTCGGATCCCAGCTGGAAATATATAATAATACATAATATAATTAAATAAATTTAAACAATTTTGAGAATAGACAAATACTCGTGCTTCTGGTAAATTTGTTCAACTCAGGGAACATGAAATGAGTTTTATGAAACTGGACATTTATAACTAGGGACATGCAAAATTCGCAAATGAGAAAACATATGCGAAGTGTTAGATGGGTGGGAAAGCACATTTGGGAAGAGTATCCTCTCCCCCTTCGAGACTTCCCAAACCAGAGGGAGGGGAGTCGACCCTTTGCCAAAAACCGATCGACCCTCGAACCCTTTAGCGGCGTAGGCCGCTCTAGGAGCTCTTCTCAGCATGAGTTCGCCGTCCCTGATTTTTTGTGCAGTGGTTTTTTAAAGTAAATGTTCGTTAGATATCACAAAATTTTAAACATTGAGATGAATTCCTTGTATTTTGCCGAGCGTAGGCAAATTTCAAGCGAATTTCTACCTCAAATACTAACGGATTTGTCTTCTGCTCCCTTTCTATCGCTAGTTTCCGTCTTGTCTAATTCGTTATTTTATCCTGAAGATCTAATAATTACTTGATATAATTAAGTAACTTTAGATTGGCAGATTTGGCTACTAATTCGTGAAAATTAATGCAAGAATGCTGCGAAACTAGTTTTGGAATTTATTCACAATGTTAGTTTTGACTTCGAGAAATACAGGGAACTCAGCTGCTGTATAATGTCCATTCCCGTGTGAGTTACTCATACTTGAGTAGAATAATAAACTAAATGAAGTTGAATATTTTTAAATATATGAATATAAATATGTTCGTATTTGTTTAACTCCGCCGCAAGATATCGCCACCACTACTGCATTTCCCGCAAGAAGAAAAACAGAATATTGGATGTGAAGAAGTTATGCGTGATTATTGCCGCTACATATTGGAGGTTACGCTCATCACAAAGAAGAAAGTTTTCGAAGATATCAATTACTAACTTGAAGATTGGAAACAATGATGAGAAGAAAGAATACGACGGAAATTTCATTGTACCTACCCCCTGATTTGATTTGGAGGATGCACAATAAGACTGCAATCGAATGTTATTCCATGACATAACTTTTTCTTTAACGTGGAGTGTTCAAATTTTTTTATCAGTTTCCGACAATTCTGCCGCAGTATATCTGATGGCGACTCCACGAGCATACTCGGATATGCAATGGGAATTCAGAAAGCAGTCCTTAATATAGGAAACAATGATGAAAATTCTGGAAATGGAAACGGTGGAATTGAATTACCCCTTAAAAACGGTGAAACTTGAAGGGAATTCTCGTTGTAATAAAGCCGAAGAAGAAGATTAAAGCCGAAGGCAACTCCAATTGCGATCACGCACGCTCCGCAAACACGACTAAACAACCACGCTAATGCACCCCTCTGGCTAGCTTAGGTTCGAATAGTTCTCGGAAAAACTCAAGTCCTCCATCCCGAGTTGCGTCCTTCCCTCTTTGTTCTCAACATCTGGAAACGATTGACTGGAGCCCTTTTCTTCGTGAGGTTGCGTGTGCCACGGCAACGGGGCAGTAAGGGAATGCAAGTGGCCGAGGGACATTAGGATGCGGTGGCTACAGAAAAATACGTCGGAGGAAGCATAGGATGTTTACGTTATTTAAGTACTCGGCGCTGAATCGAGAGATCCGTGTTAGACTCCAGGTTAAGGTGACTGGTTTTCCTCAGTGGAATTTTCGAACAGGCCCTGCGAACGTAATGCCGTGCCCAGTCCCGGCACCCTAAAATTTTGTCAAAGAGCGCTCATTTCTAAGAGTTCAAAGGTGATTGGTAAAAACCTCGCGGACTCTGGAGGTTAGCGAGTGACTTGGACTGCCTCTGTGACACTATGTATCCAGCAGTATTTCATATTTTGATCTTTTATATCCTTAAAAACCCATACTGATAAGGACACTTCGGTTGTCTGTAAACACTCTGCGAGATATCGAAGGATCTGTGTTCTAATCACGGTCAATACTATGCTTCCTCTTTGGTATTTCACTCCGCATTGAGGTTAATAATCTATCATTGTTCAATTTCATGTCGGTTGCCGTCCCCAGTTTACCCACAGTAATACTTAATGCAACTTCAATAGTCAGTGACATTTTTATGATGAATGACCAAA
The DNA here is from genome assembly GCA_963169105.1 of Ceriagrion tenellum. NCBI lineage: Eukaryota > Metazoa > Arthropoda > Insecta > Odonata > Coenagrionidae > Ceriagrion > Ceriagrion tenellum. Next base: position 128,232,975 of record OY720632.1, on the reverse strand, counting down.
GGTAACAATTATCATATCCCCCCGTCGGAATCTAGGATGAGGTCCCATTGCTATATTTTTCCGACATGGCAACCTTCATCCCTCTCTACTTGATACTACTTGGTAGCACTCACGAAGCCCCCCGCCTCCGTGCTCGCCATGTGAAAAAAACTGCCCTGTCAGTAGACTTGACGAGAACACAGCTCGGAGCTTCTTATCCTAATTACTTATTATTTTATTGCCATTCTGAGGGACAGGATGAAAAACATCATACTTATACTCATTTTAAAAGACTCTGGCACAAATTCGAATGAGTACCTATCGCGGAAGAATGATTTCACGCAGAATTGCCGGGCCGACGCATGACTTAATTTATCACCGAATATGCGGATATTATGAACAGTAAGCTTTACTTATGAGCCTAGGGTTCCCATAAATTTCCGTGCTTAAATCAATGAAGTAACTAAAGTATACTATCGCGTGTATAATTCTTAAGAAAGAGACACAGCAATATGAGACATATTAGAAAATCAAAAACAATAATACTTATGAAGAGTAATACTTAAAATCATTAAGTACAGTATTTACTTACCCGATACTAGTTTATAGGATCTTGTAGTCCATGGGGATATTCAGCTGCTCCCAAAAGGCTCTTCAATTCTAGCTCTTGGACGACTGACTCAAACGATTGAACTGGCATAACATTCCGTTCAACACTATTGAGTCAGCAATAAATTAATATGTTTTCTTTTGAATCCACGCCACGCGCATATTATTTCCGTCCGCATTGCTAGGGATAACGACCTAGCGAAGAGCTCAATAATTTGCATTAATGCACGCAGAATGTGAACATAAAATCAGTGGATAATTAATTATATCACCATGTATGGAAGAATTGTTTTGAACAATCAGCTTCGTTCGTTGACTACATCACCCAGCGACGGCTGGCGACGACCAGCGGAGACAATTATTAGGCCTCGTTCACACGTTACGATTTTTCGCCGTGCATCGTATACGACACGACGTCGTGTCTATTCAATGGCATTAGCGTAAATGGTAAATGTATCCGTTCACACGTATCGGCGGGGTTCAACAATGCACGGCGCCGTGCCGTCCACGACGCACGGCGAAAAGTCGTATCGTGTGAACGGGACTTAACGCCGAGCGCCGCCCGCCCACAGCGCGGTGCCGTGAATTCATTTGTCTTTAAGACAACAGTATGGGGTAATTATATCTCCGCGTGGTGATTACTTATAGCAGCTGGCGACCGATTTCGCCATACGTCGAATAACGATGAGCAAATAGTAAAATTAATTTGTAATGATTGGAGCGACCGCTAAAATTTATAATGAATATTAAGGACATCCGTGTAGGGAAATCCGTGTGTAAGGAATGTTATGTACATCCGTTACAACATTGCAGCCTCTCTGTTACTATTATTCAACCTCCGTAACAAAAACTTTGGCCCTTTCCCTAAATTCTCCGAGAAGGGCAAAAATTAAAAAACAATATTTCATTAAAAATTTGTCATGTAAAATCGTAACAGGATTCCTGGCATAGTCTATATATATATATATATATATATATATATATATATATATATGAGATACATTATATATATATTATATAGATGCTTTTGTATATGAAAAAACCGGTGTGTCATTTGGACTTGGATAATTAAGTGAGCCTTGAATCAAGCCTTGAGCCCGTGGGAAAGCAAACACGAAAACTTGGGCGCTGAGGTATAAAATATTGGTGAACTCTATTATTAACCACTATAAATTTCATTTGGAAGCCGATATTGAGTTTTATGGGGTAACCAATATGGGGTTACATGGGGTAGCCCATATTGAGTTTCGTGGGATGGCCAATGCCGGGTTACGGGGTAGCCCATGGGTAGCCCATATTGGGCCCATATGGGTTTTCATTGGCAGTCCATGGCTAATGAAACCCAACATTGACATATTGGCCCAATATGGTAGGCTACTGGGGTTCCATTTGAATAATGTACTGGCGTATGCATCGAAATAAATAAATACCTATTAAATCATAGCTAGGTTTGTGATGCTCTTTGGCCTCTTAAATGTCACCTTATACTCCAGTTATTGCTTTAATGTTAGAGGCATACTCCATGATTTTTCTAAAACGAAGACTATTCTCGGCCGGAAGCAATTAATTTATACACCAATTAGCACTATTAGCATTTCACCGCATGAAAATGATTACACGTATTTATAAAATGATTTTCTATGTAATCGTTTTGGAATAATCCCATTATTTTAAGAATGCCTGAAAATCCGGGAACAAGCATTCATTTTTCATATTAGGGCTAATGTTGTTCGTCTAGGTAAAAATTCATTTCCATAGTCTAGTTGAGGTTTTGAAGGATAATATCTATTGTATACTTATCAGAAAAAATTACGGAGTTCACCGTGTGTGTACCATGTTGTAGCTTTAAAAGTGAGTTTGTTATGCCTGTAAGCTCCTAATCAAATATTCGATGACCCAGTCGACACAGAAAATATGGCCAAACTGTGGCTAAGCATTGAGCACTGAGACGCTACGTAGCGGTCGCATTCAGGGGGATATTGCCTGAGCCACCCTGAGCGCTCCGTCCCCTGAATGCACCAATTGTGGCCAAAGTGTGTGGCCATTATGGGCCCATAATCGTTTTGGACCCTTGGCCAAAGACAGGCCACAATCAATATATGTATTTGATAATCGCTTAGAATATTACTCAACTCAACATTACCCGTAAGGGACTTTCACGAAGTATCTTAAAACCTGAGTAGGTAGTAAATAATAAATGAAATCACAAATCCATATTTAATTCAAATGTAGATATACTTCAACTGAATATAGGAATACATGGCTTAAGATGGTATTACTGCATTGATCCTGCTATCCACTTCTCCACAATCTACAACACACTGAAACCACCAGCTTCACCGCAGCAAATATAACCGTATAGTATTGCTAATACTCGCGTGTTCGTCGCTGAGATTCGCCCGAATCAGTCGAACTGTATAATTGAACGATTGAACCGCCAGCTCCATAAACCCACATGTGCATCAAAAGTAAATGGAAGCCGTACCACTATGCTACTCAATAGTACTACATCGATGCATATTATTGTCGATTTTCAGTATATGTTTTTCTCCTAAATACTTGATGAAAAAATCATTTAATTTCTGGTATTTATTAATATGTATAACAAATTATAATTACTTTGCTTATCATATTATATTATACATTTGATGCACATAGTATACCCATTACGGCGAACCGTGGGACGAAGAATTGCGGTCGTACCTCGGCGGTGCTTCCCCTAACATAAAAAATGAGTGTTTATTTAGTGTTCTTTTTATGTTCATTTAGTGTTCAAATTCTGTTCTTTTTATGTTCAGCGAATGTTCATTTTGCGTTCTTTTTATGTGTTTTGTGACAGAAAGAACATAAAAAGAACATACCGAGAAAATTAGCTAAAATTGTGAACATAAAAGAACATAAAAAGAACCCTAAAAGAACAGTAGAACACAAAACGAACATTAAAAGAACACTGAATGAATACTTTTTCTGAAAGGGTCGGCCTACAGCGTCATGGCAAGCCGGACACGGGCCACAACAGGGCCATGATGCGGCGAGCCGTAGCCATAACTGCCACAGGCGAAACAAACCTCAGCCAAATACTTGCCGTATTTTCTGTGTCGACTGGGGAGTCCATCCAATATACGAAGATCTAATACTTTAAACAGGGATTCATTGGATCATACAACTGGGGGATTTTGATGAAGGTTACTTGGACCAAGTCGTGGCGATTCGAAACGTTTTCTCCACCCAAGGGATATTTTTTTGTCGATGAAAAAGGCAGACCTTTGTCTCTGGCGGAGGCAACTGACGGCTAATGTCGCTTCAACCACTGGAAAGCTGGCTGGTGATTTAGAAAACGTTAAGGAGTTGAGGCGAAGAAAATCACTGCTCCGTATCGTTGTTTATTATCTTTTTAAATACTAAGAGAATGTTTTCACAACTTTTAGCTGATCAAAAACATATGTGGCAGTTCTTAGTTAATGGATATAATTATATGCACCACCCTGCGAAACACTTCACTTTATCATGAAGTTTTTATTACGAAATTGCGCAAATTGGGGCCTGTTTTATTGTATTCTTTATAAAAATAATTACATATGAAAGCCTCAAAAGCTCGATTACTTGAGTGAATACGTTATTAGTAATTCTAGAAATAAGGACATTATTGCAGTGGAATCCCATTTTTACATTGTCCTTTGGACGTTTAGTGTTAGAATTTGGATGATTACGCATTAGTATTGAGTTTTCATTGTAAAAGGGGCTTAAGGTAGTTTGAGCGAAATATCATTTTACTTAGAAATCAATGAATTTGGTCTCATTTCAAAGAAAAACATCTCACCTATCCAATGACACCAAAAATTCTACCCCTTGCCACATTACTCTCGGAGATATTTTCCAAAAAATACCAGCCCTTTTACATGAGAAATGGTACGTGCATGAACTCCAGAGAGACATTATTGAAAAAATGAAGTATTTCTAACTCTTAGATGTCATAAATTAACTAACAGTGTGTAGTTGGTATGTTTTCTCAACTATTTTTGAAAATTAATCATATTGTCACCTCAGTAGGTTCTTGGGTATCACAAATAACCTTCTATTTTGAAGGAGTTTCAAACGCACCGCGCAAGTCAAGTTAAAGACTTATTCAGATAATTTCATTTAATTACTTACAATTTCTGTCATATAAAACTATAGTATTGCACTATAAATGATACAATATTTAATTGATGTGTCCTACAGCTGGTGAAATTAAAACGTAAAATTCGAATATGGTCTCAATTATGATTAGGGAACTATCTCGCTCGGACTACCTTAAGGTTGACCATCAAACTTCCTCTCTGGTGGTTTGATTACGACAAAATTATTTCCACAATATCTCTAAGAGAGCATTGAAATATCCAGGTAAAATTCGTCGACTCCGTAAACGACGAGACTCAAAGTCGGAGTAGCATCTTAAAGAGCCTCTGCACGTTGAATAGCCAGGGGAAGGCGGGAGGCTGCAACCCCCCTCCCAGACGATGCACTTCATTCCAAATCTGCTCCATGGAGCCAGACAGAATGATTTACTGCCCATGTTTACTAAAATCTTGCATCGATCAGGTAACTAGGCTGCAATACTTGATTGAAGAGTAATTAAAAGGAAATCTTTTTCCCCGTCTATATTTAATTTCGATTACTGTATAGAAAGAAATTCTTTTTCGTTCCCTACGCATGTTTTCTGTACTTATCGATTTTGGCATGCTCGTGTTCCTGTGTCTCTTTGGTTGTAATAGTTAAGTCCGTAAATATTGGATCAATTGAATGACTTAGTGTTGAAATTGTGAAGCTATGTATCTAAAATGTGACCCCTCAGTTTGATTATGCTTATCTTATTTCACTAAAACCACTTCAGTAAAAATCACTATAATCGTAAGTACTCGGAAATATTGTCAGCGTTCCTTTTCAATATTTTAGTGAATGATCTCGAGTGACCTTTTTTTCTTTGATAATTTTTTCCATGCTCTCACAACTAAGGTACTATGTTGAAATGCTCCATTAAACTAAAGTGTTCCAATACCTACCGTTTCTTTTTCCTAAAAAAAAACCTTTCAAAGTTGTACTTTCTCAATTTTCTGCACGAATGCATGAGCCAAATAAAGTTTTTATTTTACTTTTTTTTCACGCATTTTGACCGTCTTGAAATAAGCTAAATGGGCATATTGCATTGTATGTTTGACAAAAAGGTCGAACCGACAAACGACCACATTCTGGGTGATGAGAACCCTAACTAGATAACCAATAGCAAATTATAACTGCCCTCTACTCTGGCTTAGAAAATTTTACCCGACCGCGATGGGACTAAAACCTGCAATCTTGGGATTCGACGTCCGACACCTTATCCGTTAGGCCACGCGGAAAACTCCAATAGTTCAGTCATTGTCAATTTCATATTTAAATTAAGCTGTATCATATGTCATTGGAGACACCCTGAGGAACAATGGGTTTATGGAGAACATAATTCGCACTAAAACATAGGTAAAAGCCCCCAGAAGAAGACCGAGGAAGTTCATGGACCAAATAAAGCGGAAAGTACATACATAGGAAGAGATACCGGGAGGTAAGGGAACTAACAATATTGATATGGATGGGTGGAGGGATGCAGTCAACCAATCTTAGGATTGAACGACCAATGAATGATGTCATATGTCATTTTCAGTAGCAGCTACATTTTCATTCTCACGCGGAAATGCCTCGTTTACTACCGTACGTTACATCGTAGCATCCCTGCACGCACGCATCCAAGCACGCATCCAAGCACGCATTCACACTGCTATCGAATGTCAGTGTTGCTCTCATCAGAGCAACGTGACGAACAAGTAATATAAAAACCGAAAGATATTCATTTCATTCATTGGTCGTGCAATCCTAAGATAGGTTGAATTCAGCCCTCCATCCTTCCCTATCTAATGCTATAGTGCGTTCCACATTTAGTTGGCAGTACAGGCCTTGTGAAGAACAGTGTTGCCAAACCTACGCTTCGTCATCCGGCATCCTGATGGTGTCGGCCATTCATAACATGCGCCAAAATGTCAAATTTAGGTCTCTTACCTCCTGATAGTTCTTCCTATGTACTTTCTTTCTCATTTGGTCCATGAACTTATTCCTGGATCTTCCTCTGGGGACTTTTCCCTCTATTTTACCCTTAATTACGTTCTTCACAAACCCATTGTGCCTCACAGTGCGTTCAATCTATGTGGTTCTCTTTTTTTCTGTATCGTGATCCATAAGGTCCTTTCCTCTTCGACTCTTGTGTAAACTTCATAATTTCTTGCTTTGTCCGCCCATTTTATCTTCAGCATCCTCCTCCAGCACCAGGTTTCGAAGGCTTCTAGTCTATTCTGGTCTCCTTTTCCAATGGTCCATGTTTCCGATCCATAGATTGCCTCGCTCCACAGGAATGTTTTCACGTGTTGTTTCCTAGTTTGCTGCCCTATCTTCTTTGAGAACAGCTTTTTACCATGAACGCCTTCTAAGCTTGGGCAATTCTTCGCTTGATGTCCGTTGTACTTCTTCCGTCCCACGTGACGGTACTTCCGAGAAATTTGAAATACCATATTTCAATGGTGTTTTGAGCCCTTCGAAATGTTTTTTTCCAAACAAATGACACATTTCTATGGTTATTTATTGAAGTAGCATCATCAGCTTCTCTGAAATGATAGACTTTTAAATATCGTTATTCGTAATTTCCTGTTTCCGCTCGCGATACCATCAGGACCTCTGTAAAGTGAGGAACTATGGATTGCTACGGTCCGAATGTGCATTAACGCTGTAGTTTCAGGCTACAATGGCTCTGACGATGGCATGTAACAGCTCTAGAATCCTGGAATAATCACGACCACGGTTGTAGAGAAGATAGAGATAGATCGCGACATTCATTGGCGAAGAAGGATATATAACGATGTGGAAAAAGTTACGTTCTCGTCGGTCCGATGTTTTCAGTTTCGGGCTCCATCCGGACGACAGACCGTGGGGATGAGCCGATCTCCAGGCCGCCGTAGGAGGGCCGTACTTCGACGCAATCGAAGCCTTCCTCCGCTTCCCCTTCGGCGACCTCGGATCGGCCGTTGCTCTCATTTACACGGCAACCCTCGTGAATACCCCTCTCCCCTCCATTCGCACCTCCTCGCCTTCTCAATTCAATTTCCTCTCCCTCCACACCCCTCCCTCCGCCTCGCCAACCTTCTCCGATGCCGCCTCCTCAGTAACCTGTCGCTAACTACCTTTCGGACACGCTCGGAGAAGCCAAATGATCCTGATCGCTTCTTCAGGCGTCCTCATAAAATGAAACGTATTATGCGTGTACACCTTTCCCAGAAAAAATTTGTTTACGTTCGTTTAGTTTGTTTATCAATGGGTAGTCGATCTACTCCCACTTCTTCCTCGACATGATATATTTCTTAGCCGCTTATATGTTGCGATATTCAGGAAATTGAGGATAATTTTTAACCACGGGGGAACTGAACATTAATGAGTCGAAATTGAATAAACGAACTGCATTTCGAGCTGCCACGAGAGCGTGTCGCCAATGGTGCTAGGACACCAGCCATGAAAAAGGGATTGAATAAGGAAAAGAGTCTGAACGAAAATGAATTTCGTATTGACTGTACATTAATTAGTTACTGTCTCAGTCTTACTTCGCTCCGTTTTTGTTACTAATGGTACATGGGATGAAGGAATTTTGTATTACTCATTTAGGCAGTGCATCACTCATATTTTAGTCGCAAAAACTGAAGAATGTATATGTTCATCCAAATTCTGAATTAATTATTGTGTTCATGCGTGACACTTCATCTACATCTACATACTGCCCTGCGAGCCGCCGCGTGGGCATGTGGCAGGGGGTGTTAGGACACCAACCATGTAAAGATCTACATCTACATCTACATCTACATACTACCCCGCAAGCCGCCTCAAAAGGCGTGTGGCGGGGGGTGTTAGGACACCAGCCGTCAACAAAAAAAATCAAAGTTCCGCCTAGCATTTATTAAAGTCCTTAATTGTTCGGGGGAAAAACGAATTCCCATAACTATCCGTTCGGCAAAATATCTCCCTTAATTTATCGATTCTGTCGGACCTGGAAATATAATGTGGTTCTAATATGATGTTCTCCGTGTCGCTCTGAAAGATATTCATTCTCAATTGCTCAAGCAATCTAAGCCTAGCGCGTAGCCTCCGAGTCTCTAGCGGCTCCCACCCTAAATCTTTCAAAATCTGTGTAACGCTTTCTGTACGGCCGTAGCAGTTTTTCACGAATCGCGCAGCTTTCCTTTGTATTTTATCAAGTTCATGGACTAGGTCTTTCTCCGCCGGATCCCATATGCTCGCTGCATATTCAAGGTGTGGCCGGACGAGTGCGAAATAGCACCTCTCTTTCACTTTATCATCCGATAATCTTCCCACAACACGCTTGACAAATCCTAACTTCTTCAGGGCTCTGCCACAAATATTTCTTATATGTGTCCCCCACGATAGGTTCGAAGTTATCGTAACTCCCAGGTATTTCACTTCATCTGTCGCATTTATGCTAACGCCATCCACAACATATACATGGGGATAGTTGGACGACCTACGCAAGAAATGCACCGCCGTGCATTTGCTCAGATTAAGTTCTAGTCCCCACTCTTTCCTCCACGCATGAACGTTGTTTAAGTCCGATGTCAGAATTTCAAAGTCAGATTGATCACTAATTTCGCGGTATATGACAGCGTCGTCGGCAAATAAACGTATTTTACTGCTAATTCGGGAGCAAAGGTCGTTTATATATATAATGAACAAAAGTGGGCCAATAACGCTTCCTTGCGGGACACCTGATGTCACTTTAACTATATCAGAGCTAATTCCGTCAAGAACTACTTTTTGCTTACGATCACTCAGAAAGTCACGTATCCAGTTTACTACTTGTTCGTTTAACCCGCATGACTGTAATTTGTATAATAGTTTTCTGTGAGGTACCGTGTCGAAAGCTTTCTTAAAGTCTAGAAATAGTGCGTCAACTTGTTTTTTCGATTCACCAGATTTGAGAACGTCGTGAAGAAAGAGCGCGAGCTGTGTTTCGCATGATCTACCTTTCCGGAACCCATGCTGACAATTATGCAGGAGGTTTCGACTGTCCAGAAAAGTCATGATATTGCTAACAACGATATGTTCGAGAATCTTGCCTGTAATCGATGTTAATGATATTGGTCGATAGTTTCCTGGGTCATGTCTGTTTCCCTTTTTAAATATCGGTGTAACGTTTGCAGTTTTCCAGTCCATTGGTATCTTTCCTTCAGATAATGACTTATTGAATATTATCTCTAAGAACGGTGCGATCTGTGGTGCTAACTCCTTGAGGACGCGCGCAGGTATTCCCTCCGGACCCGGAGAATTATTTCTTTTTATCGATTGTAGCTGTTTAGTTATCCCATCGCGCTGAATTGTTATTTCTTTCATCGGTTCCTCAATGTATGGAATGTCTAAATTACACGCAGTGTCGTCTGTAGTGTAAACACTTTCAAAGTGGGAGTTTAACACATTAGCTTTATCAATATTTTCTGTGACAAGTTTACCATCTTTATCAAATAACGAATCTACGGTAGAAGATTTTCCCTGAAGTTCTCTCGCATATGACCAAAAAGATTTTGGATTTTCTTCGAGTAATTTTCCAAGTATTTTTTTCTTGAAATTTCGCAGTGCAGCACGCAATGTTTTCTTGGTTTTTGAGCGTTGCGCAAGGTAACTCTCTTTTGCTTCTAGTTCCTTCGATTTTTCATCAAACGTAATGGTTTTTTTGAACATGTTGTACAGTTTTCTCTGTTTCCTAAGGTCTCTCCTAACATCGTTATTGTACCAACGAGGTTCTTTGCTATCACTTTTCAGTTTTTGCGGAATGTGTTCATTGATTCCTTGGCGTAAGATTTCTAAAAAGTATTTCCATGAGAATGAAGATGTAAGGGATAAGGTTCTGGGAGGTTAAATGGTGGCGCGTATTATAGGAGTTTATTTAATGGAGCTCAGGTTTTATTGTGGTCGCTTATTGTGCGCGGGAAGAACGTGTTCTTGTACCTATTTGCTCGGCAATGTATCTCTCTTATTTTATCGCTTCTGTCAGACCTAGAGATGTAGTGAGACGTCATGATAATATTCTCTGTGTCGCTCTGAAACACACCAGTTCTGTATTACTCAAGCAAACTAAGTTCAGCGTGTAGCCTCCGAGTCCCTAGGGGCTCCCACCTTAATCCCTCTTAAAGTTGTGAAACACTATATGTTCGCTCGTAGCTGCTTTTAACGAACTGTGCAGCTTTCCTTCGTATCTTATTAATATTTTTGGTTAAATCTTTGTGACTAGGGTCCCAAATGCTCGCGGCCAAATCGAGGTGAGGCCTAAACTTATTATTTTAGTTGAAAATTCTGAAGCATGTATCTGATCATCCGTATTCTGAATTAATTCTGGTGTTCATGCGTGACACTTCGTGATTAAAAATGCGTGACACTTTGATTAAAAAAATAATTTGCTCCCAAAGTATCATTTTTAAGAAAATCACATATTTTTGAGCCTAAGGGGATTGGGTTGGTGTGGTGGCTAGAGTACTTGCCTACCACACGGGCGGCCAGGGTTCAAATCCCTGCAGAGGCGGATGTTTTTCAGAGTAACCCGATCCCTACTTGAGTTTCTCTTGGAGGGCACTTCAAGTACAGAACTCCGTCTGTCGGATGAGACGTTAAGCCGTGTTCCCCTTGGCGTCATTCTTTAAGAGTAGGCTAATGCCGACGCCGGGTTTCTATCCACCCTTCCTCCCTTACCTATCCCCTATGGCGCAAATGACCTTGGCCGTCGGTCGCCTCCTCAAAATATCCAATCCAATCCAATCATTGAGCCTGATCCACTTCAACGATTACTCGAGAATATTCATTTATGTATTATCGAGAAATCTTCTCATACGAAGTGAATATTTCAATGTTTATTCTTTTGACTGGAGCTGTTTTACTCGTTGTTAACCGACAATTATAGGAAATTTGAATTATTGAAAATGCGGTTCGCATCATAAACTGAGACAGGTTTATCTCGAGAAGTGAAAGCTTCAGTTAGTCCTCGAGGTGCTGTGTTGGTTCAAGAAAATATCCTTTGTGTCACTACGGAACCCGCGGGATATTAAATTTCAAAGCAAACTTAGCTTAGCGTGTACTCTTCCCTACCATTAGTCTCTAGCCGTTTAATTTTTTTAGTACTCTTTAGACGCTTGCATTCTAGCTTTTTCAGAGTTCCCCACCAGAGAACAGATTTTCTAATATTATTTCGTAATGAGGTGAACTTTTTTGAATAACACATATTATTCTAAACCTTTAATTATTCATAAGCTTCACAAAGTTTCCGCACATTTCCACCATTTTTTCCTCTTCAACGGGAGAAGTTAAAATGCTTACTGATGTCCGTAGGTCTATGTTTACTAATGTCGGATGTCTGCTTTCGGGAGTTCCTCTGCGTTTGGGTGTTCCACAATAGACATCTGACATGCTAAACACCTGTGTAAACACGACCTTCAAATCAACTATTTTTACTTGTGTCTAATGATAACTTATGTCAAGTACTAGATGGGCTACTACATTTTTCTTCATAACTTTAAAAAGGTGAGCGGAGAGAATCATGAGGGTCCTCTTTTGACCTGTGAAGGCGTAGTAAGTAAAACATCCAGAGATAGAAGTGAATATATCAAGAAAATCGTTTGGAGCCGGATTGTTAAAGGAAGGAATGTCTTCCATTAGTTAAACGACATCTGAATTATCCTCTTGATTATAATTCTCAACTGATAGCATGAACTTAGAGTATAGCATGTTTCGCAGAAACTCATTTATTGAAAACAATCATTTCATCAACGTGGAATAGGCAATAATTTCTTTGTAAAAACTTGCAAACCTTAAGCACCAGCTTATCACGTTTATTAACTTAAAATAAAAACTACAACAAACACACTGTAGACTGAGTGTTGCATTCTTTGATTTTTGTTCTGTCAGTGAGTTTCTCGAGACATTTATTTTTGCAAAACTAGCATCTATTGTCCCATTTAAGCTTCCACACTGCATACAATGCAAATGGCAAAGGAAAAAAACGTTTTTAACAATATTTTAACGATTTGGAACTTCTTTATATTACTTGCTAATACTGAAGCATGTGTCCATTCATCCGAATGCAGAATAAATCTTATCATGCGTGAAACTTTATGAAAGCCTCGGCTTTGAAAAAAAACTAGTTTCAAAGAGATAATTTTGAGGAAAACTCTTTGTTTACTCACTCCACTCAAGCGCTTACTGTAGAGTGCTCATTATGTATTAGAATGGAGTCTTATCCCACCGAGGGAATACTCGTAATTACTCGTTGTTTACTAGCAATGATAGAAAATTTTAATTCTTTTTAATGGGCTTCATATCGTAAACTGAGATAGGTTTATCTCTAGAATTGGGTCAGCCTAAAACTCAAAAAATCGCATGATGACTAGCTTAATTCATTTATGCTCTCATAGTTTCCGGGAACTTTTCATTATTTCTAATGGAACGCTTGGGAGAGGGCAATCCAATTGACCACAAATACCCTGACGGGAATGAAGAAACGGACAGACCAAATGCAGTTACCATGAGGCGCTCATCGCAGAAGAAATGAGTACTTCCCGTGGACGCTTTGCTTTTGTGCTGGAATGGTATTCACTCATACAATTGTATACACTTTGAATTCAGTCACTGGAAAGTACGCTAGGTACCTTTGACGTATTAGTGAAAAGTAGCGCATCAATCAATGAAGGGACATTACGGTAAGAAATGTGACATTCAATGCGTTGGCGAGCAAGGAAAACGCTGAATCTAAGTGTACAGGAAATGCATTTATCGAAAAGCAAAATATCCGAAATATTCTAGCAACTACTTAGCCCACTTCGTCTCACCTTACTAAGAGTAATATATCTTGCAATACGGCTTTTGAACGACAAGGTTTCCAAAGTATTCTCGCCTGGAAAAGAATGAGAACCTGGGAGAAGCTCGCCACCATTTTTTTTCTGTTCGGCGTAGTCAACTATTATTATGAAAGTAAGAGTCATTCTACCCTGTTATTGACAAAAAAGAGTTTAATTAAGAGAAAAAGGGAACCATCCGGCTGGGAGTGGAGGAATTTTAGAATTATTATGACAGAAATTGCAGTATTCCAACGGTAAAAGAGATTTATTTCGACATAGGTTTTGATGAACTACCCTGGTGGTCGAAGGTAACCAAAGGTTTGGCAATAAATGAAGGAATTTGATGCTGATCACCTCTACCGAATGCTTAAACTTTTAAACACACATTGGCCTTTTATTTGCATTATGGACACAGGCTTTTATATCAATCATATGATCACCTGTTTATTTACAGCCTTAACCCATGATAGGAAATGAACGATTTCTGTATTGCAATGCAATAAACTCGAGTGAATATGAAAAAAGTGGTGCGAAATTGAATGCTTTCGGAGGATTTGGAATAATTCAAACGACTACTGACTAAAGTGCTAATATCCGGCTAATATTCATTCACGTGAGCTCTTCTAATTATTTATTCAAATCCACTTTTCCAGCAGGCGTTACGTTCGCGAAGGAATTAAGCCTTCTCCTTTCATCCCAGACAAGCATTTCCTTCGAGGATCGACCCACGCCTCTTATTCGCACGTATACTCTATTGATTGATGACTCGCCCCATACACTTAATCCTCAATGCTTCGGTCAACACTATATTTCTGTCGCTGCAAGTCTCGTCTTCCCGGCGCAGTGAGGCCCCCTGTACTTCTTAGAATAATATCCTCGCATGCATGGGGTCACGAGACAATCTCTCCGACAAGGTCGCCTTTCGCCATTTTCCCTCACCCACTATTTCGTAAGGCCATTCAAATTCGAATTTATAAGAAATCATTCATAATCAAGTGTATAAAAACATTGATTCCTTATATATGACCACAACTTTATTAATAAAATTGTTGCCTCATTGTTAGCATATTTAAATCCAATGTCTAAGGCTAGACCTTAACGTGGCGCCCCCCTTAGGTGACGCCAATTCAATACCCCTGGGCGCCCGGGAACGAAGCGGCCGACATGGAAATGCATCTTAACTGAGGAACTCACTCCGTATCATTTACTCGCCATTGCATGAAAACGTATGGTAGACGAAGCAAATAAAGTTATCAAGGAAGGCTAATGAAGGTTTGAGATGGATGTAGGAAGCGAGCCATGGAGTATTCACCAAACTGTCTCACGAATTAGTCACATTCATACTGAAGAAATCATTCCAATCCAGGGAAACGATTTTCTTATATGTGAGATTCGTAGAGTTGTACCCACTTTTGGGATTTGTGGTTCAGAAGACAATATATGAATCAATTCAATGAAATGACAAAAGTGAGAAAGGTGCTTAAGGATTGAGACACCAGAAGGACATCAATGAAACAGACATGGAAGAATTAAAATAACATTCCATTTCACTAGTAAGATTTTATTCCCGGGTGGCGACACTTAGTGTCATGGTCAGGTCGCAGAGTGTCAAAGCCTGGGTTTTGTCAATAAAATCTTACTTGTCTAGTTAGCAAAGTTTTTTTCATTCTGCCGTGATGCATTATTTCATCCAAGTTAAGCCTACAGCGGTTTCCTTTGATAACACCGACAGTTATATTACAATTGTTTCGGGCTGATATTTGTATAATTCAATTGACACTTATGAATAAAACTTTGTTACCTTTGTAACTACTCATTTAAAATACTATTAAGTTTTCTTAATTCAGTCACAGTTATAAAATGTTTATTTTAAAATAAGGCTATATCTCTGAGCCCGAAGAGAAGGACATGGATAACATGCACGGCAACTTCTCGAAGGCAAAGATACACCTTTGGTTCGAATCGTATTGAATGATTGAAGTTAGGCGTGTGTTGCGACTGCATGCCATCATTCTCCTCCCCCCCCGTTCTGACGTCTATTCCTATTCATGAAGAGGCCTAAAATGTCGCAAATTACGTCAGCAACTGCCGCTGTAAGGTCGTAGAGGAGGCAGGAAGATGAGCACATGAGGAATGAAGAAGTGCTTCCGGGCCTCAATGCAACGAATGATCTCATCTCAGTCTTAAGGGTGTTCGATTCCATCGAAGTCAAAGGAATATTCATCCACATCGCTGTCTTACAATTCACTTTATTACCTTGGAACAACCAATGACAAGTAAATTGTCACTTGGCATCCACCGATCTAATTATCCCTTATGATTAATTGGCCCTCAAACTCGCTCCAAAATCAGCATCCAGGAAATTTTTTCGGGTGCATCGCCGCTGGCGGTCCATGTGATGCATATTTTATACGTCGTTCACCTAACGACGCATAAAATATGCATCGACGCTCTTAAACTTTCTTCTGTTCTCCTTTCAGGCGCTGCTTTTTGATTATGGAAAGATTATTCTCTACCAACTTGGTGGCTAGAATGGTACCTAATATTTGGAAAAGTCGGAACAACTTTAGAATCCGGAGATTCTTGCAATATTGAGTGGAATTTATGCATGAAGCAGAAATAAAAAAATTGTAAATATCCACAGAAATAAATTTAACTGCGACCGAGGTTTCGGTGTTTTTACATCATCATCAGATGATTATGATGATGTAAAACGATGTCTGATGATGATGTAAAAACATCGAAACCTAGGTCGCAGTAACATTTATTTCTGTGGATTATTGCCAATAAATGAATGCCCACGCTTACGTTTTACCGTTTGCCTGAGCTATTCCGGTAGATGGGCTTATTAATCTGGCGCTCATTACATTTGATGTGATGAGAAATGTCCAATTAGCTCAGTGGATATAGTATTTGTACATTATTTACCTCTATGACGCATTTTTTTATTTTTGGGTTACATTAAATTTATTTTTAAATTTATTTCATTAGGAAAAGCCGATGTTCGAAATAGACTGCAGACATTATTTACGCGATAGTTTCAGTAGACATGAACATTTTTTATGATAGTCAGTGATTGGCAGGGGTGCTAGATGCACCCGTACATTCAGATAAGAGAGCATTCCTGAATGCATGCATCGCCTTAAATTTTTCTGGCCAGCGAAAATGAATTCAACAAAGTACTGTTGCGTTATTTCTTTATCCAAAACGACATTTCACTTTTTCAGTGTGTTAACCATTGAATAGCAGGATCCATTTGCTCTTCAATTTCGTAGTAAACCTTCTTGGATCATTTTTCTTTTATTTTTTACTGGTACACATTAGTTTTATTTGGGACACCTGCGGACTGAACACCGTGTATTCATTTTACGTTGCCCCCTTTTCGTCGGGAGCATTGTGTCCGGAGGGTTCCGGTTCTGTAAGCTTTGACCGAAATAATTGCGGCAGGTGACAAAATTACCACGTTGTGGCAGAAGTCCTGCACGCTCTAATAAAGATGAAGGGAGAGCTGATTCATAGTTTGCAGAAAAAACTTATTAAATCTTGCTGCGGTAGAATATATTTATGCTGCTAGATTGTCTTCCTTCGCACTTAATTCCTGAAATACCAAAATCAGTCGATATACATTGTAATTGACTAGAAAAATTGATCATACGTGTAATTTATAGGTTCTTTTTCAAAATTGGGAGAATTTATTGAACCTTTAATGCTAAGAAATAAAGAATTTCTTTGGAATTTGAAGGGAAAAATCGATGATGCTGAAATCCAATGTGTATGATTTCTCCGAATCCTTGCCGCAAACTTCCCATCCCCTCTCATCATCACCAACATAGAAGTGTTATAAGAGATAGTAGGAAAAGAATTGAAAGTAGCAGTGGGACTTCAATACGAGATAAAGAGGTTGGACGATGAATTGAGAGGAATGGTTAGTTGAAGAGAGTGATATAATGAAAAATGTTGAATAATAGCAGAATAGGAGAGAAGAACGTATGACTTTTGGACTACGCTGAAGTTAGCTAGAAGTATAAGGAGTTTTAAAGTGAATTTTAAGGGGATTTTGAGGAGATTTTATAAAATATAAGGTAATTTATTCCAGTGATTTTTGGTAGCCATCCCGTAATGGAATAAATAGTTTTTTTACATCTATTAGAAAGCTCGAGCAAACTAACAATGGACACTATTTTGGTTTCAAAATCAAAGAGAAAGATAAATTACCTATTATAAATAAATTTCGTTTTTTGATCACATATTTGAACGTTGCTCGTCTTCTATGTGCGATAATTCTGAGTTTAATGTCGTTCAGGCGATAAAAAATATTTAAAAAAATATTTTATAGTGCAATGCTTTTTCTATATCACTAACAGAGAAAGTTATCCGAAAAAATATTTCTAGAATTATCTTTCTCTCTGCGTTGAAAAATTTGCATTTTTAGAAGAAAATTTTTTTATTCCGGACTTCATCTATTCTGACTCACGCGCAAAAAATGTTATTCTTCAGATGATCGACTTTCATATTCGTGATAAGCGTACTAACAATTTGAGTGCTATGGAAGTAATGGTACGTCCTCCTACATTTTCTGATAAGGACGATGGACGTACTAGGACGTCCTTGAAATAAAATAATTGAAGCGCAGCTGGACGCCATGGTATGGCTGCAGTCTTTCTGGTAGACATACATAGACCATAAAAAGCCAAAATAAAAATGTTCATTAACCTTGATATAAAAAGAGTCTTCTTTAACAATCCAGGTAAGTGCGTAAAATCCTCACTTAATTAGTATAAATGGAAACATGGAGCTCCACAAAATTGAACCGAGTTTTCTTTCATTTTAAATCCTGTTTTGTTGAGCGGACCTTCAATTTGAAGCCCAGCACGCATAGAGTTATACTTATTAAGGAGAGGTACAAAATTATCAGCTCATTTGTTTTTTCGAGCCGAATCAGAAAAAAAATTGTCAGCAGTAAACGATGTAAACACGAAAGCATCATCTAATGTATATATATTCCTAGTAAATTTGTTTATCCAAATTTATAATTTTCCACAGAAATGGATGAAAATGTACCCAGGGTATATTTAGGTGCATATACACATACAATCGTGGCGAATCCATTCGAATCATTGCCAGAGCGGAATAATTGTGAATAGAAGGATAATTATTTTTTTTCCTCCTTTTATCGCTTTACTTGTCGTTATGAATAAAATGGTATCCGAGTATTTATTTGCCAATATTATGACCATCAATCAATGGCGGAGCTAAACAGATTAAATCCGATAAACTAATTGACTACTTGAAACCTTATGATGGGACCACTGCCAGAAAGATTCTTCAGCGATAAAAACAGTTCCTAAGCCTCTGGCACTTGTTTCATGAACGCTATGAAACACCTAGTTTGCCTCTTAGTCTAAAGATAGAGAGTATGAGATATTACTTCTAATAAATCTCAGGGAATTTGATTTCATTGTACGGAAAAAGGGCGTCATCTGGAATCTAGTAATAAAATATCACCTACTAGCCCATCTACTATTCGAGATTATCGTGGAAAATGGAAGTTGTTTTACTTGGGATCTTGGTACTAATATATACTCATATACAATATATAATTTTGATATACTCTTTTTTATGTTACAATTTTAGTATGGTGCTGTTCCTACAAATGTACGGTATTCTTCATGTTTTTCATTTCATTTGGTGTAGCACGTCCATTAAATTTGCATTAGTGGGAGAACTGACCTGATTTGATCGGTTTTCAATGATTGCTAAAACCCTAAGCGATTGATATAAATTTACTGATGTTAAATTTTTATCATCATATCTTCATCACTGTAAACAATAATCTGCTCAGTACTGCTCTGTGGATCCGAAACATGGAAACTTAATAAGAGAGAGGAGAAAAAATTGATTGCATTTGAAAACAAGATGTTAAGAAAGATCTACGGGCCTACCAATTAACAAGGAAGGTGGAGAAGAAAGTACAATAAGGAAATAAGGGACCTGTACAAGAATGCAGACATCATAAGTGAGATAAAATGCAGAAGAATGAGATGGGAAGGACATCTGCTAAGAAAAGAGGATGGATGTGTGATCAAGGAGGTGATGAGAGGAAACCCAGAAGGCAGACGAACCCGGGGAAGACCGCGACAAAGATGATGGAACCAAGTAAAGTTAGATTTGGAGAGGGTTGGAGCTGCAGAGGAGGATTGAATGGACCGAAAGAGATGGAGGGGATATGTTGGTGCGGCTAAATATCAACTTGGATATAAATGGCCTTGGGAGTAAGATTAAAAGTATCGTCAACACTGGACATGTTCAACAGCTCCTTGTGCACAATATTTCATAAAGAGCCTTCTTCTCAACAGAAACAGATGACATTGGCCTCGAAGCTGTTCGTAGCGAAGTAATAAGTGGCAGTCATAAGACAGCAAAAGAAGTCATGTGGGCCGATGCACCAATACTCGCAAAAGTATGCGGGAGATTTCAAAGTGGCGCCAAGGCATGAAATCCGGATGACGTAGATCGTAACCACCGAGAATTCTCAGTGGTCACTCGTTGATGCGCAGACCGTGCTCATTTTCGTCCACCGGAATGGCCTACCTTATTTAGTAGTAATCTTTTGATAGAACCATGCTTGGGATAAAGCGTGGCTGTACGTTTCATAGAAACATTATTTAAAAAAAGTTCTGATGTACAGATGGGGTCAGAAATAAAATGATGCGCCATTCGTATTTTTCTTCAATCGATTTCATAAATAATTTCATTGCTCACAGTGATACGTTTCATAAAGTAGCAAAAGCATAGGTCTCTGGAAAAAAATCTCGCTCAAACCACCGTGACTAAATTTATTGTGCATGAGAGACCGAAAGGAAGGTGGTAATCATCGCGGGTTCTCACTCATGAGATAATTGAAATTTGGGACGTGGAGCAAATCGCAAGTAGGCGACGCTGCCGCAGCGGTGAGCTGAAAAGCGACTCCGATGTTTTTCTACGCCAAGCCTTCACAAAATATTTTTACGTAGTCGATCGGTTATAAATTGCTGTGTTTTTTTGTATAACTTAGCGTTATGGTAGACGAATTCCTCGAATTGTGGCCTTGGGCCTCCGAATTATACCTTCGTCGTGGCAACGAGCCAAAATTCATCTCGCCATTGCGTACGTGCCTTATTCCTTCTATGCGATTCGTCCTTTATGAGGAAGGATTTTGTGAATTTACATTGTTCAAATGAGCGATTATGTAAGTTTAGATGGGGTGAGAAATTTAGCTGAACATTGACACTCAGCGACTTTCCAGTTGCGGTGCTCATAATGTTCACTCCCATACCCGTTGTTATGTAAATAATTTTCAGTGGACAGGAAGGCCATCTAATATATTATAGGTCAAGACCAAAAATAACTCAGTCTAATTTCACCTCTGTTTGAACAAGTAAACATATCAGTTCCTACGGTGTGGTTTGAGGGCTGAGTTTCTCTTCGGTTTTACGTGTTTTTCCATAATTACTAACTGTGCTAAATACCCGAATTTCACGATTCACCTTTTAAGAGTGAAAGTCTAGCTTAAATTCTTATCTGCAAAAACGACAGGAAACTGCTTTTTTCATACTATGAACAATGATTAACTAACCTCATTCACTTTTAATGTTATGGAATTTGGCTCGAATGGAAATGGAATTATTATTTGATATTATTTTATGACCAGGGAAAGGTACGACGGATTTTTTCTACACCGTCGTCGAACGTCTCCGGATTTCCTAATGAGCATCTATAACACTTAGCGTGCTGGGCTTTAAATTGAAGGTTCACTCAGAAAAACTGAGGATTTTACTTGGATTACTTACCTGGATTGTAAAAGAAGACTCTTTTAAATCTTGGTGAATGAACTTTCATTTTCAATTATAATTTATTTTGGGACTTTGTGGTCATATGTATGCCTACCAGAAATACTGCAGGCATATCATCACTGATATTTCATGGACGTCCAAGTATACCCATCGTCCTTATCAGAAAATGTAGGAAGACGTACCATTACGACCATAGAACTCAAAGTATTAACTTCCGTTCACCCAACTTTCTACAACACCCCTATCTTTCTTCATCCTGTCTTGCATGCAGACCCTCTTCCTCGTTAACATGGCACTCTACACTTAATAATGTCCTCAGCATGCCCGCGCCTAATTGCTCGTCCCGACCACATTTTTTGCTGGATACCAAGGTGACATTACTCATTCTCGAAGTGATGCAAAAATTGATGAAGGTGGAAGAGCTCTTATTTGAAACAAAGAAATGACCATCGATCGCGTATAGTTTTCGCACTGGTGGATCTTTCACATGGACTATGAGTCAATGAAAAATATAAATGTGGTGATGTGTGGACTAATTTCAGCCTGCTAAATTCATCTCCACATTAATGGGGTCGTACATAATCGCAAGTTTTCGCGTCGAATGAGTCAAAATTTGATTTGGTTGAATACGCGGGTGACATGTGGATGATTTGCATCACATACCTCGACGTCTTGCGCTTGCTCACGTCATCAAAGAAGCATTTTTTCGTGTATTTCATCTTATGTAACAGACAAAGGCGTCGCTTTTACATTTATCAGTTTAAAAAAATTGTCTTGAATACATTTGATTGGATTGGATATTTGGGGAGGCGACCGACAAATATGGGAGGAAGGGTGGATAGAAACCCGGCATCGGCATTAGCCTGCTCTCAACGGAAGACGACAAGGGGACCACGGTTTAACGTCTCATTCGACAGATGGAGTTCTGCACTTGAAGTGCCCTCCACAAGACACTCAAGTAGGGGTTTTCTCTGAAGAACATCCTCCTCTGATTCAAACCCAGGCCGTGACTGGTTAGCCAGTACTTTAGCCACCACACCAACCCGATCCCCCCGACCCGTGAGTTGGATTGTCATAGGTAATTAATGCTTACAGCGAGTGGTTTGAACTTATGATAAATCATTGGTTTACGTTCAGAGTTCGTTTAGCTTTAATCGTTTTTTTTTCGAAAATTCTGCACCAAATAAATTGACTAAGCAAAAATCTAACGCCCTATTATAATTTCCACGACTTCAATTTCTCAGTTATTATTATTTCAGACAGATTAAGAGACATGCATTAGGGAGCACATCAATTAATCAGCTACACAACCTGTCAAATAACTCACTTCAAAGCCTTAACACAGCCATTGTGCTCTCTTAGCGATCGCGGAAAAAACGACATTTTTAACCTTTTTGTCCTACAATTTATTTTCCTTATTTCATTCTCATGATCTGATCTTCCTTAGTTTTTGGAGTTTGTAAGATATTGATAACTTTGTCGGAAAATAAATGAGTTTTGAATTTACATAAAAGATTGAGTCTAATTTTCATTCAGCGGTGTAAAAGCGATTCCCATCCCAGTTGTTGCAAGTGGTCACCAACACTTACAAGACTATCATAACGGCTTTTCCCGCATCTTGCTGATCTTCTTTACCTATCCTACGTCCTGCCTCACTCACCCTGTAATTCCCCACTTAAAATCCAACCTGCATGATTCTTTGGATCCGACACACCGTGGTTAACCGCAATCTTCAACGCTAATGCGCTAAGTACGCGGTGATATTTGTCATCAACGATCCAAATTTTTATCGTCCGAGTGAGTGATATGTCCCAGAGTGTCGTGCGCCAACTCGGAAAACCGCATGGAGACATAAAGAGTCGCCTCTGGGGCTCAATCTCGGTTTCACGTCAATTCGTATCCTAGTATTACGTATCCGAAATCTCGCTTATGTGTGAATAGTAACCGCAACAACTCGTATCAAGATAAATTTGTACTCTGCCATTTCGTTAATGCAACTTTTAGTTGAGGGTCATTTCGTCCCCGGTCGGAAGGTTGGATTCGATAATAGGAGTAGAAGGGCATGGGAAACACTCGAAGGTTAGGTTGAAACTAAATGTTGAGCTCTTCATGTATAAAATTAATGGTTGAAGTCGTAACGTTGAGGAAAGTTGTCACAGACATAACGAAAAAATATCTCAGTATAATCCACACTTAAACGTTTGTTGCCGACCCAGGTTTCGACTGCACAGCAATCATTATTAAGGTCAGCCTTCAGTAATAATGATTGCTGTGCAGTCGAAACCTGCGTCGGCAACAAACTTTTAAGTGTGGAATATACTATAACTTTTTTTTGACTCTTCATGTATTTGAATGTTGATAGCGAATTTTACGTGTCGTCTTGTGTGTTAATTTTTCTCATCTTCTTTCACTTTAGATTACTACCTTTTGACCAAGCCTTAGAGGATGATATCACTATTCACTCCAAGCTACTCTAACGACATAGCAGGCGCGTCTTGTCTAGGTATGATTTGTCTCGGGTACGAATGTCGGTTGTCGGTTACGCGCAATGTCGGGAACGAAATAAGTGGTTCTAAATCTTCTGAATTGTCGAGGAACCCTCAATCACCCGTGGTCCTTTCGTATCAATTATGACCACCGCCGTGTGGTGCGGCCAGCCGGCCGCTACAACATCCCTCGAGGCAGAGCGGCCCCCCGGCGAAGTCAACAATCAACGTAGCCGGACGATCGTCCTTGAAGAGGGCAACAGGGAGGAGAGAGAGGAACCTAATAGGAGGGGGGGAGTGTTAAGGAGAAAAAGGCTTTCGAATGGATTGCGGGGGGAAGGGGCGGTTGCGAAAGGGGGAGGGGATCGAGGGGAAGTTTAAAATGAGGAGGGAGGGAGGGAATTGAACCAGGAGGGATTGGAGGAGAAGTCAGTCCCGTGAGGAGACGAAAAAAGTGTGTGCATAGAGGCTCTTCTACTCCTCCGCGTTCTCCACACTACTTCACGTGTTCCGAAGAAGGTGAGCGTGCGGTCGTCTGCATATCTCGCCGTTGAGTGCGTGTGGAATTTAAGCGAGCCGGCTCAGTATTTATTAGCGTGTTCGGTGCCCACCGGGGGAACTCCACCGCCTTTTGGACCAACAGGCGTGAGTATGGAAGTACTCTCCGACTTTGTTATGTTTTTTTTCCGTCTTCCTTCCTTCCTCCTTGCCCACGCTTGTTCATTGATAATCCCCTCGTGGGAGCGGGCGTGCGCGACCAGCTGGTCCGAGTAACTCGTCCGCGAGGTTGTAATACAACCACCCGCTCTCCTGGGGAAGATATTTTTCGGCGCTTCACTCACAGACGTCCATTGATGCCTCCGAACAATCGTGTTGTCTCGAAAATTCAATGGGTCACTACAGCGTGGAATTCGACTGTCACGGGTTGCGCTGTTCAATTCACACAGTTACATCTCCATTGTGACCCAAGAGTCAACAGCCATAGTTGTGCTAAAATGCGAAAGAAAAGTATTTTCAATATCTATGAAAGAGTGTCATAATGAAGTCGACGGTATTTGTCGTTAGGTGTTGGAGCAGCATTTTGCGTCAATGAAAAGGTACTGAGTTCATATTGTCCACTTTATGTTACCCTTGCTACACATGTATCGACAAATTAGGTTGTCATTATCAGGTGCCCTGGTCTTCTTGACGTTGACGAAGTGAAGTAATCTTTCAATAACCTGTTCAGCACGAAGTCTGTATCTTTTAATTATCAGAATTGTCATTATCATCTGGCAGTCATCAATCCGAAGTAAGGTTTGCTGAAGCCCTCCGCCACACTCTCTTTTCAGCTGACGCATATGTGAATATATTGCATTTTAATTCATGGGTCCTTTCCGCGGCTTTGCTGTGGTCCCGAATCCTGCGAGAAAAAAGGATTATTCAGAAAATTTTTCCTGGTGTCTATATGCCCGTATCTCCCTTATTTTATCTGGTTAGTTTAATCTACCAGTGTAATTCATCCAACAATTTACATCATCAGCCGGATCCGATCGTTTATTTAAAAAGGTTATGAAATTTTTACCAAATTTTTACCTTTTGTGCTACGTTGATATTTCACGAATTTGAGCCTCTCTCAATACAATCT
Source organism: Ceriagrion tenellum (assembly GCA_963169105.1). Classification (NCBI taxonomy): domain Eukaryota; kingdom Metazoa; phylum Arthropoda; class Insecta; order Odonata; family Coenagrionidae; genus Ceriagrion; species Ceriagrion tenellum. The sequence continues at coordinate 128,207,501 of OY720632.1, read as the reverse complement.
CATCGGCGTTAGAATCTTACTCCGGTCCCTTGCAGTATTCTGGAAGTTTCCATTTCTCTCAATCGCTTCATTATTGGAAGTAGTGAAATGCAATGTTGTTGGTGCGTTTTTAAGTGTTTACAACTGTCGGCTGGCTTTTTACGCCCGTAAGATGGTCCATGTCCCGCGGTCAACCGCTTTCCCTGCGATAACGTGAAGCTCTTTCGACAGCTCCCATCCCTTCCACGTTTGAACAAGGCGCTAATTCGTCTGGAGTCATATGACACGCCGGGCATGTGACAGCTGTGGACGCCCGACTCGTGAATACTAATACGCTCTCTCACAGTATCACGCGCTCACTGACACACCGCACGCGCACCCGAGGAGCATTCCTCGAACCCCTGGACTATGAGGAGCTTACTTGCGCCTTGACTCAAACTGACCATTCCCTCTAAGGAGAATCTAATATGTAATAGTTTTTTTGTGCTATCCCACCAAAAAAACTCTCCGAAGATCGGAAATAGTTATGAATCGTGTCCATTTCCTCAGAGGAACAAAATTAAGGATGAAAAAATCTTGGAAAAAGTCAGACTTTAAACTTCAGCCAACAGATATATTCTTCGAGGAGTAGGAAAGGAATGGTTTCGCTGTTATAGTCCTTGGACTGGCCTGTTAGTACTTGCAAAATACTAAATATTTTGAAACTGTTTCTTCCCTTCGCAATTTGAACTATTCACGGATTTATTCAGGTGATTATTAATCTTCTACTGGCCATTTCGAGTTCGAGATGCTCTAGGCAATCTCTTTCATAAGACAGCGCTTAGTTTTATTACATCAGGTGTTATGGATACGGCGGAGGTCATGCCGCCAGTAAACAAACACGGCTAAGGTCGTCGGAACTTTCGCCGGCCGCGTCACGCCAATTAAATATTTTTTTCTATTCATATTAAAAATCTCCTTTGACCGCTAATTTCACTATTTATCAGTAATATGAGTCAGCCTCTGACTAGCAAAAGGTTCCGGGTTTGTTCCTTAAGCCTAACTTACACAGTAATTTTTCTCGTACTATTTCAGATATCATTTAAACTATGGGTTTCCAATAATTGGAAAAATGGCAGCTTAAGTCATCATTTTCCTCATAACACAATCATCTTTACTGCAACTGAAATGATATCTTTCGTAATGTTTACAATCCTTATCCACATTTGTGGTTCACACATCCCCTCTTTGCCACCGTGCCCTCTTTTTGGCTCTGGTTCAGTTAACGCGCGTGCTCGGAACGGAAAACGGTCTCAAACGATGGAAAAAGAGATTGGGTTCCTTATCGTTGAAAGGCAAACTTATGATTCAGGCTTCAGGCTAAGAGAATGATCATTGTTGTGAATCGACATTGGTTTCATAAGCCTTACTCAGGATAACCCTACCAATGAGGTAGTGGGAAATGGCGTTTGCTTTTTTGGCCAATGCTGGAGGCTGAAACGTGGGCTTGTGGACTTGTTTCAACGAAAGACAATAAAACTTCAATCAAAAATGACAAAAATCTAATAAAATAGGGGAGAACTAGCCTGGTGTCAAAATTCCTCTCTGGTACTAATAGGTAGAAGGTAATGTATATTAAATACTATATCTGCAATGAGGTTCTTATTTTCATATTATATTTTCATATTATATTCTCCTACTAAAAAAATCAAGTCAAGGAATATGCTCGAGCTGGGACGATTCAGATAGAAGTAATGGTAGGTTATGGAGAAAAAGTGGTCAAAATTATCCCGTCCGTTACTTTTAGTATAGATATCATTATTTGAAATTTTTGAGGTTGTGTAAGAGGGAGATAATATGAGGAATTTAAGAGGGATCTGACGGGGGAAAACCAATAGGAGGGAAAACGGAAATGTATGCCAAAAATAAAGACTTAAGGATATGTACTGTAAAAACTTACCAATCAGCTGGTGGAATACTCTCATGAATGATGTCACTATCTTATCATTGTCAAGGATTGATAATTCTGTGCCCTTCGTGAGTAGGGCACCAGGTCACTACAGCAACATGATGAAAATTATTACACTCTAGTTATTTTGGTTTCCTAGTAGAACGAAGGCTATCATTTTCTAGACTCATGCCGGACCTTTTTTATGACTTTATTAATTGGTTTTTATGGATGAACCCTTATCGTTCATCTCAGTAATCGACAACTCTGGTTCAGATTAATTCGCGAGTGTCCGTCGTGGGTTTTATCTCGTGGCTCTTGGAGTGTTGAGCAACCGACGGTGTCTGAGAGTAGGCTCAACACCTTTCCATAGCGTTAAATTCGAAGTCCAGTCCAGCGCAGGTGTTGTGCGAACCCCTCAGTTAATGAAGTCTTCTGTTATTGCCCTCTCGCATGGGCGTGCCCTATAGCTTTTTCGCGATCAATTGCTCAACAAGTTGCACGGAGTGTCTCTCGTTGACACTGAGCTGAATTCGAATTGTAAGACTTAATGTCTACCTTGAGGCCTAGCCTACATTTATCGCGTCGGCGTCTATAGAGGTGGCGTTGAAGAAAAATCATGGGTCCATAATCTCCTCGTATAATCGACGGCTGACGATGAAAAAGGAGCGAGTCACTTTCCGCTATGAATTCCTTGCGTGAGAATTGCGTCAGTTTTTTCATTTTCTTTTTCAAAGTGGGACAGTCAAGGCGTGTGTTGTAAAAATATTTCGCGCCGCGCGGCAATAAATCTTTTCGGGGAACGTTGATCTCCGCGATCCGAGCTCACATCTTAAAGGTTCTTGAAAGCAATGCCATGCGATGTGATGGTGGCTGACCAGGTGCAAGTTTATCGCGTCCTCGGATCTATTCGTGAGTTCTCGATGCTTCATTACTCGGAGCCGTTGATGATGATATCACATATTGTTGAAAATTTCCGAAGGAACTGTACTGCTGAATATGGGGAATTATATGGATATAGCCAAGCATTCCGTAGGACTTATTCCTTCGTGAGAATTTGGATAGGAGGATTTGTGAGAAAACGCGAAGACCTCGCTTGATGTTTATGTTCCGTATAAGTAGTTTCTGCCAAACATTGAAGGCCTTGAGAAATCCAAGGAAACTTTCAAAAAGTTCCTTACCGATTGCTCCTCTCTTCCGGTGGAATTTAAGAAATTCAGTGGCCAGGGTCAGTTAATAATCTTCCTTTGAGGATTCCACAATAACAAGATCAGTTAGTTATTAAAGAGGAGGCTAAATTTAGCTCAAATGTATGATTTTCAGGAACCCATACAGAATTTAGGTAATAAATCTACAAAATGCTCCAAGATGATCTTCAGAATGTGATAGAGAATTATCTAAAAAATCATTAAAAACCTTTTAAAATATTAAATTAAAACCTACGGTAATAGTTAAGTTTTTTGAAAAAGAAAAAGTGAATAATATTAGTAGCCGCGCCAACCTACACAATCCATGCAAAATCCACAATCTTCATAATGATCCACGCAGTCTACACATTTTTACCGAATACCATTATGCGCACGTCCATACAGTCCTCGAAGTTGGCGCCAAAATTTTCATCACCCAGAGTGGATTTCACTGAAGTAATGGAGTTAATTGAGTAAATATAAGAAAGTTGCAACAGCCCATGAAGCGAAGACCATGCAATTGTAATTACCACCCCGTAAAATCACAAAAAAGATTAGCTCATCCTATAACAGCTGAAAATGAGGAATTCTTAGATAAATTAATGAGTAAAACGCGTGCTTTTGACAAAATTGGCCGGAAATTATAAATCCATAATTGGAATAAAAATTAAATATAAATACGTGTTTAGACATTTTAAAGCTTATTTACGGTAGAGTACTCAGTTATATCTGCAAATTATTGTAATTGTATTTTTTATAGCGTGGAAGATTCGTTTGGTTAGATGACATCACAATTCCTTTTGGAGAATATCCACGCTATCCCCGTATAACTTTGCTGTTAGAGGAGACGCTTTCTAGATATTTAGATTGTCTGATATTGTCTGGATAATGATTGCTATAGCCTTTAATTGCTGCTCAAAAGTCTACATTTCGGAGGGTGCGATCCGTTAGCATTTACAATAACTTTGAAAGCGTTATTTAAATCGACTCAATATTTTATCAACGGAACTTTTATTGAATTTCGAAGAATTTATAACTTTTTAAAAATTTCCAAATTTGTATGTAGATGAGGAAAAAATAAATCTGCCCACAATGTAGTTATATCAATGAGGAAACTTTTACACGACACAGAAGCTTGATGCTAAACCCTTTAGCTGTCATTGGACCGATATATCGGCCTTCGCTACCTGTGCGAAAACTGCCTCGGGCCAATGTATCGGTCAACTTTGTTGCACGTAAATACATATTTGTAATTTTTTATGTCTTCAAATCAGCGACCCATAATTCCATCATTATCCTATGTCCTAAATGTATCTTCAACATCTAGATAAAAATGAACTTGATTGTTTAAAGTTTATAACTTTAAAAATATCTCTCATGAAGATTCTTTAAAAAAATTGGCATGTCAGTGTTTGTAGAGCCCACTTAAATTTACATGGAAGTAAAAGGGGGAATCATTGTCTTCGAGTCTAACCTTTAGATCTCCTCTACTAAAGCCTACTATCCTCTATTATTTAGGCGTATTTTATGGGCAACTAGTCCATTCAATATGACCGGTTGCACGATTTAATGGTCCTGTGTTATCGTACCGTATAGTTTCGTCTACTCCGTCCATCAATCTATGGGAGTGGGCGAACTCACGAATACCAGTGCCACGCCGGTCGCCGTGACATCCTCTGACTTAATCAGGCGCCTGATTCGGGCGGCGCGCGCAAGAGAGATAGAGAGAAAGACAGAGGAAGAAACCCTTCGATTATGGCTGCATGAATAGTATGACAGAGGGGGTCGACAACCGAACTTGACCCCTGAGCGGCTGGGAGCCATAACAGTTGAAAATCCGAGCATTGATAAACTCTCCTTTGCAATCGAGAATCTCTTGAGATCAAGTTAAGAATGCTAAGCGGGCATGGTTTGCGAGACCTTCGACACGGGGCCGTCGACATCCTTCTGAGGGAAAGCTATGATATTTGGGAACTGGTTTATGGTGTCCGTGGGCTAAGTGTTCTGGCAGAAAGTTGGGGAATGGGTTCCCGAGACAGAGTGGCCCCGTGTTCCACGAGATAGAAGAAAACATACTGCGGCAGGGGAGAAAAAAATACCATTCTACGCGTGCTTTTCCAAAGAGGTAAATATTGAGCTATGAGGTAGTATATTCTGAAAATTGCGCGCCATTACTTCTAGTTAGCATTTTGGAGAACTTTTCTTGTCTAAATTCGGGAGAGTGAATTTAATTAAGGTGGTTGGAGTGATTTTCGTTTGTAAACAGATTTGCATGAAGCTTTTCTTACGCGTACATAAAAGTATGTTAGTTTCTAATATGAATGATAAAAGCGACAAATATGGCATGTTACCGATTTGGTTTTTTGGAAAATTAATGATATTTTAACACGTAGTATTATGGCACTTGGCAAATCTTTCGAAAAAATTCGATGATATATATACAAATTTTCTCCCAGACACAAATGTATATCATAATTGTAATGATTCACAAAAAATATCAAGGTAGCATTCCTAATAAAAACGCCAATTCACATATGATTTTCGCTTAAATTTTGAATTCCGCCTTAAACCCAAGTCATAACGATGCTTTATTTTAACAAAAATTAAAAATTAATTCTTACATAATTTGCATTACAGAATTTGTGGCTATTTCCATCGTATACTTAGATTTACTTAAGTGAAATGTGGTCCAAGAATTTTTTACGACTAACTTAAAAATTATCAAAATGTGACCTCAATGACAATCAAGTTTCGCGCTAAAACCACCTTAAAAGAAATGGTTTGAATAAATTCTATCACTCCACCCCGAAGGTAGCGCGTAATGGATGGGTTATCAGGGGGTTGGCGGCCCCTTCGCGAGATATGTTTTATCCGGGCGTGAATAGTACGGAAATGAAGCTTCACTAAATCGACAAAGCCGCCGCGCATAACGGCCGTCTCCTAATATGGTTGCGAAGTCAGGGAGCAACTCCTATGATTACAGTGGTATGCCCATTTAAAATGCTTTATAAAAGTTTTGAACGCCTACAGTGATTTATAGGTATCACCAAGTAATTAATCTTATAATGAGAAGCATGTAGTAACGACTTATATTAGCCGAATCCAGAGAAGAAAGCCTATCAATACGAGATTTGTACCCACGACCTTCGAAACAGGTGGGGCCAGTTTCCCCCTTCTTCACCAATATAGGGCAAAACGCAACCTTATATTCTGCAGTCAAAATACTTTTTTCTTTTTGTTAGCTTAACCAGTTTAAGAGCCTTATCCAATGTACTTGCAGCTAAGCGGATGTCTTGCTTTGCCTTGATTTTCCAGTGGTTGAGGGTTTGAACATTGGATCACGTGTCAGGATACAATCCAGGAAAATTAAGGTTGGTCCCACATTAAAACGAGTCATTCGGTCTATAATACGGAGTTTGACGATAAATATCCCTCCCTATGGTATATTTTGATGAGATGATGTTACAATACTTAGTAAGTAAAACTATATCATGCTTGATGTTAAAACATTTCTCCATGCTGCTACAAGTATCAATGAGCAACTAACGGAATTCGAACTAAGAACTCGCTTGTCGTTGCTGCGCGTAAATTAATCTGCCCTTAAAAATGTAGTAGCTAAAATATTTAAAATTCTGACGATGACTCGCTCAGTGGAGGAAATGAGTGGACCAAGGGAACATTTAGGCTGAAATATCTACAAGACACTGCGCTTTGATGAATATGCCTCAGCTCGTGAACCAGATCGCGGTTTGGAGACAATCACTTGATGATATATAGGTTGATCTTTGGACAGCCTTATACCGAAACAATATCGCCCCACGTCCCTCCAGAAATCTCTTTCCCTTTAATCCTACTCGCCGTTGATCTTCTGCGACAGTTGTCGTAAATTAGAAATATAATTGGATGTTTAGGTAATTAAGAGATGGCGACTACGGTGCAAAGCCGATATTTAAAGATTTTAGAAGCCTGAAGAGACGTCAAACCCATAGGTTTTCATGCTTTTATATATTTAAAACACGCTGATTCACAAGTTTGTTAATACTGAAGAACAAAATAATTCCACATGATTTGTTGAAAAGAGAAATATAATCTACTCCTTTAATGCAGCTTAGTTCAAATATACTCAAAATTTATGGGAGGTGCGGACCTAGTGGGTCACTGAGTGGAACCTCCAATTTAAATATCACATGAACAGTTTGAAATTTTATGGAAATGGAATGGTATATACATTTGTAACCAATTTACATTCGAGTTTTTTCCTCTTTCCTTGCTAGAAAGACGCGTACAACTTTTTATCGTAGACGTCTCTCGCGTGGCTGGTGATCGCGTGACCGTTTCTTGTAGCTGCACGCGTGCTTGGGAATCCGTCAAAGGCCTGTCTGACGGTTAGTTTCGTACTCCCTCCAACGAGCGAGGAGGTCGCGCGGTATTGTTTCGCCGCAAGGTTAGAATAGAATGTCCCCGTGGTGCAGACGGGTATGGGAGGGGAAGGTGGGCGCAAGAGTTTGAAGTGAGGTGCGAAAGGAGGGAACTAATGTCTTGATGCGCTCTTGGAGAGAGGAGCGAGGAGGTTGTAATACGCAGGAGGCGTTGTCTAGAAGATTTTCATCCGCCATATTGAATCATCATTTCCTAATCCTAAGATTTGTTAACTGTAGCCCTCCATCCTACCCTCTCTAACTAGTTCCCATGCTTCCGAGTAGCCCATCCTATGCGCCATCAACATTATTCGGCTATTAATTTATTCCTGGGTCTCTCTCTGGTGAATTTTTCCATCCATTTTTCCTCCATATATGCTCTACACAAATCCATTCTGCCTCAGTGTGTGTCCAATCCATCCGGTTCTTCTTTTCTGTATCATGTTCCATATGTTCCTTTCCTCTGCTACTCTGATGTAAACTTCATCATTTCTTATTTTGTCCATCCATTGTATCTTCAGCATCCTCCTCCAGTACCAGGTTTCGAAGGCTTCGAGACTGTTCTGGTCAGCTTTTCCAATGGTCAATGCTTCCGATCCACAGAGTGCTACGCTCCACACGAATGTTTCTACAAATTGTTTCCTGGTTTGTAGTCCAATCTTCTTTGAGCAGAGCAGCTGTCTTTTTACCATAAACACCTTCTTAGCTTGGGCTATTCTTCAATTTATGTCCGTTGTACTTCTTCTGTCCCACGTGATGGTTCTTTCGAGATATGTATTCCTCTAGCTCTAATCTCTCTCCTCTCAGTGTGACTTATTCAGTCAGCTTTTATTTTAGAATTTTAGTCTTCGTCTTCTTTATTTTCATGTTGTATTCTTGGAAAACTTGGTCCACTACGTTTAGCGACCTTTGAAGATCATCGCAATTATGACTGCGATATCATCTGCGAAGGCGAGCATATTTATTTCCTCTACGTTTATCTTTATTCCGCTCAGTCTGATTGCTTGTGCATCTCTTATATCCTCCTTACGTACATGTTGATCAGTACTGGAGAGAGGTTGAATCCTTGTCTTACTCCTTCGTTAATTTTAGTTTCTATTTCCGTCTCTCATTCGCATTGTGATCACTTGTTTCCTGTATAGTTGGTAGGTTATTCTTCTGACGATTCTTCTCTTCCATTACTCTCAAACAGAGTATTGCCACATGTAACGAATAAGTTCTACTAATATTTCACCCGTAGCCAACTAATCAAAGTAACATTATAAAAAACACTGCAATATCAATGTTTCGATCGAAGGAGCTGAAGCCTTCTTGACCCAAACACCCCCATGCCTGCCAAAGAACCTGCTATTCCGCGCATAGGAACCAGCAACGACCTCTCCAGGGAATTTCAACCTCCTTGGAGAGGAGAGAGAAAGTGGATCGCTCGTGTATGCCTACGCACGATAAGATGCTGCGGCCGCTTGTTCAGCGGCCGCTCGAGCCACGCGGCTGTCTTCTTCCGAGCAGATGATGAGGGAGGTACTCAAGCGATCAGCTGGATGGAGCTTGGACAGATTGGTAGCTGACGGTTGAACAGACAATTGATTAATGTTACTGTCAAGATGGAAGATATTGGGCGTTTTCGAAGAGGAGAAAGGCTCCATATGGTTCGATACATGGTTGACAAATACTGTGTGATTAGAACACGCGTAAAAGTTGAGGTAGCTGTAGGAATAATAATGAGATGAATAAAGAGGGATGAGAGTACCAATAGAGCTAAAGAAATAACACTTTGCTATTGACGGAGTAATCAGTAATTTAAAACGGAATTTCTTTATTTATTGCGCAGGATAAAATCATGTATACATCGCACGGGCAGTTAGCCTTTTCACATTAAAAGCAAAACAGTGGAAAATAAAACATAAAAAATAGCAGGAGCATAAATAAAATTACACTAAATATCAGATTACTTACAATACAAATTATTAAAGTAATGCAACAGAATTATCAAATGATATCTTGAAAAAGTTATAATTCTATATAAAATCATGCTGAAAAAATCAATTTAAAATGGCATAGAATTTGTCACCCTCATAATTCTTGCTATTGAGCTATTGTATAAATAATTTGTCCTCTAAAATTCTTTATCAAAGGTTCTCTTACAGCAGGTATTAGCAATTGGAAGACGTTCTCGAAGAAATCAATCAATAAAAATTCTTTAGGCGAGTAATGCGAGTTTATCCTTCTTATTAAATCAGAATCGTTTGAACTCATGATGACCTGTTCCCTAATGAAAGAACTCTTGCTCAGCACTATTCCGTCCACGAATTTGATTGAAGACGATTTCAAGCGCTCTTATTCTCATTTTTTTGGAAGAAAATGAATGAATTGCTGTAACGAAAAGGAGAGTCATCGGAGTGTAAGGATGATGGCATGAATTAAATATATTTTTATGGATTTTTCAAGTCGACCAAGCTTATAATTGAAATATGGTGGTGGTGATGAAATATGTATGGCAGAGATACGATCTGTCATCCAGGTTGGTTTATTCGCACCGGTCTCACGAATGTAATGCTGCGGGTTTTATTCCTACCTCGGATATGGCTAATGCGTTTGTTTTGGAATGATTGTCTCAGGTTATAGCTGGCGAAATGAACTAATTTTTTTAGAGCTTCAAAAACCCAAGACTAGGACAGTCGTAAGGAAGCTGCTACCTCGAAAACGTCTTTCAACGTAGAAAATGAATCTTGGGCACTCAGGAGAAAAGCTCTGTAGTTATCTGAGATCCACCGTTGTGGTTGGCAAAGAGCCTCAGCCTGCCATTTCGAGTTGCCCTCCAGAAGTGAACGTCCTTCACTCCATTCTTCAATCGGTTGGTTTCTCGCCGTGGCGAGGTTGTATTACCTTGAACTGGTATTGAAAACTTGACATGCATCTAGGTGAATGCGTTCGCGTAATTTCCTCTCGTGCGTGCTTAGTTTATGGGTGACCGAGGGTTGCTCTGGAGAGCTAATTTGGATTTCAAAGTGCGAAGGAAGTTTGCATATTCCTCTCGGTGGTTATCGCATGCGCCCTTCAGAGCGCATTTGTGAAAGTGCACGCCGTAGTTTACTGGATGATCCCATTTCATAGTGTCGACTTGGAATAAAGTTAAAAATTTCATTCCACTTCATTTCAAGGAAATGAACCTGAGAATATCCAGTTGGCCAGGTGTAAGAGAATCATGATCATGCATCACTCGGAAATACCGCTTAGGTGTAAACACATATCGATACCCTACATTTCAATTTCTGTGAAGTGTGAGAGAGAATAATTTCAAAAACCTCATCTTGTAACCAACGAACATTATGACAGTAAGGGCCGGTTTGCACCACATCAGGTTACACCTTCCGTTAGGGTTAGGGTCAAAGCTAAACAATGAAATCTGTTGCACCACTTCTGGTTACTCTGTAGCCTCCGGCTGACAAATTTGAAACCGTAACCTCTAGATTCACCTAGGGCTATCATAGTGGCCGGCAGTCACGTACAATGCATTTTGGGGAACAATACATTGAGGGAATGTAAACATTTGTGAATAAACAACAAGAACGTTGGTGATATGCAATTCGATCCAGAATCAGATTATTCTGATGAGAAGATATATATATCACATAGGAATCGTACGGAATCCAAAAAAAAGCGACCAAGAGCCAAGCATTTTCAAGTGTGGAGTAAAGAGGAGTTTTACATGAGATTTCGCCTCTATTAAGAGTCTGTTTTGGTTTTGCTAGTCGTGGAAGAAGGTGATGTATGACTTTGCTCCACCTTAGAATAATACGGCGGCTTCATTACCATTAGTCTACAAATTACGCGTAACATTAATTTCACTTTGTTGCCAATGAAACTGCATTTCAGCGACGAATGAACACAAAATATTCCAATTCTCTGATTCAACGGAAGAATCTGTGATTTCAGACCAGATTGAATGGAAAAGGAAGATAACTTCTCATTGAAAGAATGAGCAACTTCCACTGTGATAGGCTTTATCACGACCAGTTTCCCTTTTTACAGCATCTTCAGGTAACAAAAGGTGGCATTTTATCATATACGAATATTATCATGAACCATTCAATGCCACATGATATTTGTTGAAGGTTCTGCAAAAAGCGAAACTGGTCGAAATAACTCCTATCACAGTGGGAGTTGCTCATTTTTTAAAACTGCAGTTCAATGGAAGAATTCAAACCGGTTTGCTTGCAATATGAATGTTAGGCTAGTCGTATAAGTTAACTAAATTGGGGAGAATACGTTGGTAAATATTCCAAAAATTTATAATTATAAAGGAAATAGTTGATGTTAACTCGGTTTTAATATTTCATGCCAATATTGTTGAAATATTACCACATGTCCGCACGTAATTTTAGATTTCAACCATGATTTTTTTCACTTGTATACACGCCTGAAGAATGACGAGCATTGACACCATGATTAGAGTCCGCAGTTAAGCTTGCACTCTTTACCACTGTATTAATCAACACTATGTAAAACATTATCCTCAATTCAAAATTAGGAGCTCTTTGAAAGATGCAGTGCCAAAAAATTGAATGTCTCGCACACAGCTTGAATAGTCGTTCGACTATGTTAGTCGACTTTCAAAGTCGGAGCGACCTAAGTCGATGTCGAATACGAAAGTCGACTTCTTCGGAACGACACCAAACCTTTCATCAGACCGGAGGTGCGATTCTGCCGATAGCAGTGGGAAAATAAAAATAGTAATATGCTCATCCAGGGGTCTTCCACCGTGTAAAAATGGTTCCTTATATATCAGGCTACTAAAATTTTACACGGTATTGGAAATGGTTGCCGGGCGTAGATGTGGGGACGTGGATCATAAGTTTGGCTAGAGCGTTCTCAATCAGGCCCACTATGCCAACTTTGGAAAACTCTTAAGAAGAATCAACTCTCTGAGCTCGAGTTGAGATCAACGATGGTTAACCTCGGTGATCGAGAGGGTCGCGGTGTGCATTGTCACAGCATATTATCATGCATATTTACTAATTCATGAACTTGCGAACTGTATTGTGAGTGCACTTTCATCTGCTTTTGCCATCTTAGATACCGTGAAGGTGCAGCATTTTATACATGTTCTCGTTTTCATACGCAAAAAAAAATCCTTTGTATCCGTTGCTTGCTGAATGACGTCATTGGTAAGTGAAAACCTTTCCACGCTGAGCCCGGTCAATTAATACGACTTCACTACCACGTGCCTCACTCTACTCGCCCATCTCGAAAACGCATCTTATGAAATGTTCTTAGGACGGTTCTCGCGTGAATCATTGATAAATGGTCTCATCCTAGCTTGAGGAGGATTTCTAAAGATTATGCACGTAAATAACACACATTTCAAAATCGTTAAGAAAAGCTCATAGAGAGGAGTGCTTTCTTGGCACGGAGCCATCGGCGAAATATCATAAATATAAATAAAATGGTTTCGTGAAGTTTGAATATCTTTCCCAAGGCTACGTACACCTACGTCTTCATGCTCGTCGGATGCATGTCCTGAATAGTGTTCTTATTCTTAAAGGGATACTTGGCACCAAAATGTCAGTATTCATTCTGTTCAGAGTCGAAATCGACCGATTGTTTTGCTCTTGAATAATGATTTCAAACCTGATTGCTCAATATCCATGGTTGTTTCTCTTATTTGGTGAGGTGATTAGAAAAAATACGTCTTTGACTTTCGAAAGCCGGAATTAATTTTTTTATCGTTTCAGTTTTTATGCAGTGAGCTGGTTCAAAAAGCACAGAGATTGGTTTTATTTTTTTTTTCAAGTTTCTAAAGCATGGGAGGGAGAAAATTGTAACAGATATTGGATCCATGAAATGAATCAAGTGGAACACCAGTGTAGCTCATGATGTGGAACCGCCCCGTGCCACACACTTAGGAGGTGGTTTGTACGTTTTTTTGTAAGTGTAGTTGAATATGAGAATTCTCAAACATGATCGCGCGTGGGATAGGCTGATGAATATGTAATGATTGGGCGTTTGAAGAGCATGCGAGTGTTGGTTATTAATGAAAGGACTAATGGGTGAACTAACGGATCAATCCACATAAGTTAAAGAAAAAGATTTGCGAGATGTTTTATTTGGAGTTTAGTGCTCTATGGAGCAGAAACATGGATATTCAGGCGGAAAGAAAGGAGAGATTTAGAGGGATTCCAAATGTGGCTATGGCGAAGAATAGAAATGATCAAATGGAGCGTTTGAGTGAGATACGAGGAAGTGCTGGGAGGAATAAATGAGAAAAGGAACGTTGTAAGAACAATTAGAAAGAGGAAAGAGAACAGAATGGGACACACCCTGAGGCAAGACTGCCCTCTGAAAGGAACAATCGAAGGGAAGATTGAGGAAGAGACAGGAAGACGAAGACGAAGGCACAATATGTTGACGGACATCAGGATGGTCAGGAGTAACGAAGCTGAGGGAGGCAGCAGAGGACACATCAGCATGGGGGAGCAGTTCATATGAAACCTACCAGAGGACAGATTCACCCTAGAAGAAGAATACAGTGAGACCTGCCTCCGCGGCCACCACCCTTAAACGGTAACTTCTGTAAGCGGGTTTTTTCTAGAACAGAATGAATTTCCCATGCATCCATATCTACATATTACCCTGCAAGCCACCGCAAGGGTGTTTGACCAGGGGTGACTCATCACCAACACGAACTACAGTGAAAAAATTTACTTTCATCAACATCCACCACACTATCGGCATGCTAAAAATGCTACAGAAACTACTAAAATAATCTACAATGTAACTATGTAAATGTGACACAAGAGTCATGCAGGGAAAATGTAAAACATGGTGTTAATACTTCTCGACAGATTTAGAAGCATGGTTTAGGGTGCATATGAATTAATCAGCTACACTACCTGTCAACTAACCCACTCCAAAGTCTCAACGCTGCCATTATGGTATCTCATCGATCGCGGGAAAATCGATATTTAAAATTTTTCTGTTCTATAATCTACATCCCTTATTTTACCCTCCTGTTCTGATCTACCGTAATATGTTGGAGTACGTAAGATATTGAAAGCTTCATCTGAAAATTAATCGGTTTTAATTTTACATAAAAGATTGAGTCTAATCTTCAATCAACGGTCTGAAAGCGATTCCCATCCGAGTTGTTGCAGGAAGTCAGTAGCACTGATGAGACTATCATTAAGGCCTTATACGAATCTTGCTGATCTTCTCTGCACGCGTTCTAACTCGGCTTTTAAGCCTACCTCATGAGGATCCCAAACCCTGGCAGTGTTTCTAAGCGGGGTCTCACACGGGAGAAGTATAAGAAGTGACATCAGGTGTCACGTTGTGAAAATTTGTTATGTTCATGATGAACAAATAAACTTTTACTATTTTCACACGTTTTGTAATTCACCGACCAGATTTCAACCCAGAATGTTGAAACCTGGTCACCTGTACACCTTGATAATGACACTCTGTTGAAACCGGGTCGGTGAATAATAAAAAAGTGTGAAAATAGTAAAAGTTTTATTGTTCATCATGAAGGGAGTAGTAGCTGATATCTCTAACTTTATCGCCCCACTTTCCAAATACTCTTTTAAGAAATCCCAATTTACTATTAGCTTGACCAGTTATTTCCCGAATACGTTTGCTCCACGATAGATCATTAGTTAAAGGAATGTAAATTTTACCTTCCTTCAGCGGGAACCTCTTTCAGCGGCCATAATCTCATGGATCCGTTGGTGGCCGCTTAATACAGGTTTCATTGTAGGTGAATGGAAGAAGGGTGGAGAGGACCCGATGTTTTCTTTTGAGTATTCTCGCCGTGAGGCGGGGGTGCACCGATGAACGACCTGTCCGAGGGAAGCGTTGCATTCGAAGTGCTCTCCGCGTGGTACCGAAGCAAGGGTCGGGATCCCGTCGAAAAATCTCCACTAATTCGGACCTGAGCCATTGGTATGGGAAGCTAGTACTAACTTCACATCGTTTCAATGACCATACTCTAATGGCGTTGAAATTACCTCGCACAAACCAAAGCCTTGAACCAAATCTTACATTACCTTGCATATTTCTAAACGGCAGTAAGTAAGTAGATGCTAGTCGGCGAGCGTTCTTGCTTGGGAACGGAAAAAGTTGCGTCATTTTTGTTAACATACCGGCTGAAGCTTCGCTTTTAAGACAGCCTTTGATGAACGGTGCACACTGCGAGTATATATCAGTCGAGCATTCTTTCGTCACCGCAGTGCGAGACATGGTGCGGTTCGTTTGATGGCAGAGCTTGAAAAATATGGGATCTTCGGAAGGCTTTCCTTAAATAGTTATTACTAACCTCTCTTAAACTGTATAGATGTTGTCTGTAGAGCCTTTCTCACTAAAAAAAGAAATTAAGCATTGCGTAGTGGACCATTCCGTCTTGAATGAGCTTCAAACTTGAGTAAGCATACCCTCTAATTAATTTAAATAAATATAGCATTTCGATGTTATTTAAGCTCTCAACAACCAACTAGCCGGAAAAAATTTCATAATTGGGAACAATTTATAGATTTTCGCCCGTTCCTCAGAAACTCAACCAGCGGCATTTTCCCTTCGGAAATAAATTGCGGTGAAAAAATATACAAGGCAAAATAATTTTGCGATCCCCCATAATACATTCACGGTTTCCGAACTACGCCTTGGATTCGCTCGCATATCGGCCTCGCCATCGTTTTCCGAGAAAAAAGTGTGGTGTCGCATTAACCTTTTAAGCCCCTATTGCCCAAGAAAGGGGATTTGCCCATCAAAAGAATTGCTCGACGGCTTTGCGTGTGCTAAAAAAGGTTGAATGATGGTGCGCCTTCAGAAATGGAAACGGCGTCGAGGAGCAGCCGTCTTGGATGAGTTTAAAACGCAGAGTATCCAGGAAACAACGAAAGATTGCGCGGCGGCGGGAATAATCGTTCTTACGTCAGAATATTCTACTGCTTTCATTGATAGTAGTGTTGGAAGGAGGAAAAGAATCTGTCGTGTGCGGGCTGATGAATAATTTAACTTTATTGAAGACAAATAGAAAAGAATTCTGATGGAAAAATCTAGAAATTATCATCAATGATATCGAAAAGTAAAATATTTTGAAAAAAGTGACAAAAAGTAAGTTTTTGTTTCACAAGTTTTTAATGCTTTAAAGATTTGTTTCACAAGTTTTTAAATACGAAATTTCATTGTTGTAAATAAAACTTTGTGTCTTCCGCAGTTTTATTATTATGAGTACTACCGGAACGCCATGATCAGGTAAACCCAGGGGCGGCGTGGGTGCTCAGGGGCCCGGGCAGCTGCATGTCCAGAGGGACCCGGTTTTTGTGACCTCCCTTCGCCCTTCTGAAAAGATTTCCGCGTTAAAAACGCGTTTCAGGTCGTTTAGTTATGTACAATTTTGCACCTAATATTACTACAATTTCATAGTTTTTTATGTACAGTATTAAAAAATTGTACTTTCCCGCAGAGATGTTTGGTCTGCTGGCTGTTCAAAGCTCGGGGCCCGGCCCGCCCGGCCCTTCGGACCCGAGCCCGAAACCTACCTGTAGTGCGTGGCCCGGGAGCCGGGGCCCGGAGCCTGAGCCGCAACCCGGGCTCGGGGCACTTCCCGCCCTGGCCACGCCGCCCCTGGGTAAACCTTCATTTTTTGAAGCTGAATCTATGAAATTTCATCTCTCTGACGATCTATAGTACCAACGGAGAAATAAAACACAATTATTTTGTGATTCATTTCCATGACCATGTAGCCAATATATCCGCTTTCATCTGGTCGCAGAAAAATAACGAACTTAAATAGCTAGTAACGTAGATTTTTGTATGGAAAAATACCTTGGTATATGACTTCTAAACATATTACAATGTGATCAATGAAGGGGAGTAACGTCATACAAGATCAATTTGAAAAATTACCCTTGACTTTTGTATTCACGGAAGGTATTATTGTAATGAGGAGTGCTGAAAAATTTAACAAATATTTGTGCGAATTTGAACAAATCAGAATTTCAGAGGTGACGGGAAATTATAAACCAAAAAATGATAAATGCATGCAATTGTTATTTTAAAGGCATTGACAAATTTTTCCGGAAAATATCTATATGAATGTTACTACAGTAACCCTAGGTGCTGGCTGAGGTGGGGACAGAAATCATCGTTCGAGGAGATTTGAAAAACTACAAATTTCTTCATTTCCCTGATTTCTCTCAAGACAGGGAACAAGGGATAGACCAGTGAAACTCAGAGGAAAATAATTCGCTACCTCAGTATTGTTTTTTCTTTACATATATGTAGGTTTTTCTTTAACGACTTATCTATAAGCGTAATGCTGATACTCATTAGTGTCTGTAAGCTGAAACAGCCGGTTCATTGGGCTAGTTCTTTCGCAACTACTGCATCTTGGTAATCTTGTATATTCCATTACATTAATGCTTTGTTCCGCTTATGATCTTCTGTTAATTAGCCTCCGCCTGTATCCCAACGTCTTGAGTCTATGCCATCAAACTCGCATTAAGCTTTATGCCATTCAAACTTATACATATCTTCGATGAATTGACTCTTTTATCTCTTCTCTTAACGTGAACAGACTAACAGAGCTCAGTACGTTCTCATCTGCCATCAAAGTCTCATTCAATCATTCCTTATCCCTCCCAATTTAGCCATTTTAGAAAACAACTAAACCCTCCATACTTAATGAGTTTAGCCGAAATTTATGAATTTATTTCTTTTTAACTGTTACGTAATGAAAAATTCCACACCCATGTTCTATTTATTTTTACCAATTACCGTTTTGAGGAAAGTTAGCGAGGGTTATCACAGAATATTTTTGTCAAGAGTCACCATATGTTGATCCGTGTGTACTTGGTTTTGTTTGGTATTTATATGGTCTTGATATTTAACATCTTCATCGAAAACAGCCTCCTTGGTGATATCATCGGTAGTTGCTTCCAGTAACGTCATACAAACCCTTTCGGCTCATGGGACTCGAACCCGCTACCATTAGATCGGTATACGGGGATGTTTCCCTGCCGTCACTGAGACCGATGAACAAGAGACACTGAAGATGTTGAAAACTTCATCGATTGAATTGTGTGACATAAGATCGGCAAGTGAGCACGTGAAAGCTGCATTTCAATGAGAAATGAACGAAAATATGAACCGAAACGATAGTCGCTCACAGGGAATACTCGTTGAGAGTAACCCAAATGAGTTAAATTAAAAACATTATAATCTCAACTCAAGTTGCAACTAATCATTGATCATTGACGCACTCAGGTTTCTAAAACCTTAAGAATAATGTGATAATTATCCGCGAATAAACTTTACGTATTCGGGAATATTCATCGTCTTTACTTCCCTCTGTCGTGATGACAGGTATCGATTGCGATCATTGTCAATACGAAAGTATACATTTGAAATGGTCATAAATGTTATAAGGGTTGTCTGACATAATTGCAAGACCAATTCTCAAAGCGCCCTTACCAGAAGTGTCTAACTAGCGGTAATTTTACCTAACCTAGCGCATTCGATTCATATCTGAAGAGACAGCTTGCGCGAGAATTTATTGCGGCACTGATGCAATGAGGAGACAATAAATTCTCACGTTATCCACTTCGTAATGTATAAACATGTAAATAAATTTTTATTAGAGTAGCTCGGTGGAGATATTGAATTAAATGCGAGTGAGGGATATTACACATTTGACCGTGAAACGTTTACGATAGAGAGAGGGATTTATGTCACCATACCTAATGACAAACAAGGAATTGAATTTGACTAATTATTTTTGGAATTAGGAAATTTGGAATTATTTGGAAAAAAAACTCTTAGGAATTAATATAATACTCTTCAGCTATTAGCTGAAATCTTGAATAGCCGGAATGCATATCCTAGGAATAAAAGCCGTACCTTAGCTTAAAATAAATGGTTCGGTTGCAAAAGTGTCAGAAATCTTTCGGAAATCATCGCTCTGTGTCTGATGGCATGTAGTTGGCAGCGCTCAATTTAAGCGTACTTACTTCATCTGGGTGTAATTATCGAAACTTCATCGCTTTTTACTCTCACTGCCGCCACATTAATTCGCGAAGTGTGTCTTTATATATAATAAAGAAGATATTTTAATTTTACTTTCGTATCAAATTGCAACGGCGGCCCTATCACGAAATTACTTCAAATGAGTATTTTCGATTGAGATAACACCCATTACCACTTTAAATGGATATTTATCCGCGTAAAGTAACTGCATATATCCAGCCTTTGTGGTTAATCTGGCGGTTGATTTCAACGTTGGGAGTAGAGTAACCTCGAGTTAATACGCATTTATATCCTTTACACCTACATGGTAAGTACCCCAACTACTCGACTCTAGTGGAACTGAGAGTGACCCAGTGTAAACATCGCTATTCATTCCCAAGAAGATATATAATGACAATGAATAGCTTAATTGATAGACGAGGACGTTTTCCAATATTCATAGAGTAAACGATAGAAAACGTAAAAGAATTTTTAGTGTCTTATCATTCAAACCTGACGACATACTCCTCTTATAAATCGCAAGCAATTCATAAGTTAGCGGAAACCTAAGTAGATGTGGAGATACCTAAATTATTAAAGCTAAACACAAGGAACACATACATTTTCTAAAAATTAAGTCTTAATACTTTATCACTATAAAATTAGGTGCGCAAAGTCAGAGACGTTTCTATTGAAACCCTTCCATTAAATGATCGATGAAAGAGATGATTGATTTGTTTCTTTGACATTTATTTTTTATGGCACAGGAAAAAGGGGTGATACGATAGCTTTCATGTCCGTAATTTTAGAAGCTGCTAGCAAATTGCGTGGTTAATTCAACAGAAGCCGAAAGGTGGTAATAGATACGACCGCAGTATGCCTTAAAGCAAATTACATTCAATGGTTCTTGGGAATACTAACGCTGGTGGACTTCTATAGAAAAATTAAAAATTATGAAGCTGCTCATCACCACGCTGGTTAGCAAAGATCTCTGTGCGGCTGTTGCCAGCAGATGAATCTCTATTTCGCCGAAATTCCCTTATCACTCTACCACTCGCCGCAGTCTCGTCTCGTTACTATGTCACAGTCACATGCGTCGCTGAAATCCGCGTCACGGACGAGATTTCGCCCGTCAATTTGCTGCTAATCTTCCGCCCGGGTTTAATTGTAAGTAATTTCGTCCTTCAGATTTCATCGTGAGCTTCGTTTATTATCACTTGACGAGAAATTCCGTTCATACGTCTACTCGCTCAAGGCTTTAGATTGTCTCATCGATGCGAAGAAACACATCGCTTGGGGCGTCATAGGATGCACATTTCCGGCCGCTAATACAACAGCTACAGTTGATACTCTTGCTGTTCCTCCGGTACATTGTGTGATCAAATGTTTAGGAATAACTTCCGCATCCATCCCAATTTCACATACTCTTTGTCAAATTAATGTAGGACGCGTGTAGTACTGGGCTGGTAACTATGATTTGAGCAATATTGGTAAATACTATTCACGAGAAACAAAAGAAATTACTCAGGCGTCTCTTTGTGAAAACCTCCCAAATTTGTGAAGAAATAAAATTTGTATTCCTGTAGCTCGCTTGAAGACATTTCACGTCAAATACTCTAACGTTCATTTCAGATATAAAACACAAATCGATCAAAACTGTTTCAATAATGTGCATCAAACTCTAGGTGAAAACATTTTCTCGTTCACTAACCGGTATAAATATTGGTGATGATATTTTTTTGTGAAGTGAGGAGATGCCCAAATTTATTTTCAAGGCTATCTGTGGGCGCGCTATGCATATATCTTATTGATTTCTGGGCTGAATTCGTTAGTTCTCATGATCCTGATTTATCTCAAGGGCATATTAGAGCGAGTTGTACACGCGTGACACTGAATTTTCAAAAAACTAAAGCGTTTCCCCTTTTCCATATATGCCGAGAACTTTCCACTAGGGATTGCTCGCATTACCACGTGACCGATCTCGGCGCACTGCGGTCATGCTGCAAAACTTGCATTCCTTCCAACTTTCTTTCAAAGTCTCTTTGAGCTCTTTTTTCATCAATTTGTATGAGTGGTAGCGTATGAAACTTCTATTCCTCTCCACCAACTTCCGGACAGAGGAGAAGGCAATGCCCCCGCGCCGCCTCTCTCCCTGGAGATCTTGCGTAACTGGTTTCAGGAAAGAGGTGGACGCTCTTCTATGATCTTGCCAGTGTTACAGTCTCCAGCATGTTTTTGAACTTAAACCAACCAGACATGACGACAGAATGTCACTTCAAGGAATGCTACCCGCAATTAAGTCGCACCGTCTCATTTCTAATATTCTTCATGGTTCAAAATCACCGAAGGTTATTTTCTTTGATTCTGCTAATCCATTCGCGTCAGCTATGTCGAGGTGTGGACTAGAATGGAGGCATGAGCTAGATGGTCGAAATTTGAGTTGTGATGCCCAATATTTAGTATAAACATGAACAATTAAGTTGGATTGAAGGCTGCTGGTTTGATCCAGTTGAGGTCAAACGGCTTGGAACGTTCAACGCCAAGATGTCCAGAGGCGACTACACTTTCTCTCGCCATACATTGTTTAGATCCGCCGTCTCAAGTCCGGAAGATCGCTGGTGATGATGGCACCCCTGATTTCAAGGCGTCCGTATGATATCTAGCCTAGATAACGGACTGGCGATTGATACATCTGATGATTATCTAGGTAGTCTGCTGTCGCCAACGGATATCTTGACAGGTAGGGAAGTCTGGTACTCGTTTGCCCTCAACTATGACATCGGCCCAAAATACACCGTTACAAATTGGTGCTTTACTCTGTAGTGGAGAATTATTACAAGCTTGGGTATGGAAAGGTGGTTTTGTTTGTGAAAAGGCATGGCATATACAGATGTAGACGAGGTTCTGAGAGTGACTGTACCATTGAAGCGTTAAGCATGGTGGGGGAGAAGTAATCCAATGATGAAATAACATTATTCTTTGATTACTCATTGACGTATTCTTCCTTTTCAGAAACCTCTCAGGAAAATGACTCTGGACCTGTATTATCTAAACGACAGCGCACCGGTCAGGGCGGTCCTCCTGGCCGGTAGGGCCCTGGGACTCGAGTTCAACATGAAACTGGTGGACATACTCAAGCAGGAACACATGTCACCGGAATTTCTTAAGGTACCCCATGTTCATTCGGCTCTTTTGCTTTACACGCTCGTTCCATGGCGCCATGTTTGACCCCGCTCGATCCTTTGTTTGCAGCTGAACCCACAGCACTCGGTCCCGACGCTGGTGGACGAGGACTTCACCATTTGGGACAGGTATGAATGCCAGTTGCATCGGGAAAACCGTTGTTCACGAGGGAATTCAATTTTACGAGTAAACGTTAAAGTCCCCTTCCACGAAATATTTATTTGGTACCATTCATTTTTCCCCAGTATATGATCTAAGTGATGTGCTTCCAGTCATGTAGCGTCTTCTGGATCTTCAATAGCTGACTTTGCCATCGTCAATTTAACATGAAACACATGTAAGAAATAGAGTTATTATTATTTTATATTATTCCTGATGACGATATGGTCAACTGTAGTCTCTTGCAGCCCATCTGACCTAGTGGAAAACCTGTTACGACTTCACTCGGCCCAATCTTTGTCCACAGTTAAGTCAACATAGCGCGGTCGTCAACTAAAAGAATACTATTTCATTTTTTTAACTTCCAAGATGTACTTTCATTGACTTAAATCCGTGGCAGTGGCGCATTCCAAAGTCTTCTGTGCTCACCTCATTCGTTTATATCTAGTGTGAATTGATATACAAGATATAGATCACCAGTCACTGGGCAAATAATGAGAAACGGCAGTTAGTGTTCAAGTAAAAGATAATATTAGTGACATGTATACTACAGCTTCCCACCCCTGCGTGAGGGAAAATTCCTTGAAGGAATTTCCTGATGGTCTATTTTCACCTCGATTTGGGTAGTCGGTCCACGAGGGTATTGAACCAAACCCTTCTTCCAATAATTCTGCATACTGATCTTTTCGTATTTTAATGGGATAATAACCTCTTGAGAGGTTCAATGAGGTGAATATTAGTATAGAAAACAGTTAGCTGAGCCGAGATAAATCTAAGTATTGGCTTTATCGCGTAAATATTTTTAATGTGAGGTAGGGTAGAACGCAATTCATTTCCATTAAATATTAATGAAAAATCATTACAAAACCGATTACCAATGCAATACACATTCTCGGATTTGTGTGCGAATATGATAGCCTCATATGATATTGAATCCCTCCATAAAAGTCAATCCCAGCTCTCGCACTTGCTGGACAATCAATTGTTCCACACATTAGAACAGATGAGACTTGGAAGGAGGTTGTTTCGTAGTACATTTCACGGCAATCGAGCAACATAAGGGCTATCAGAAGCAAAATAGGAATTCTAGGAGAGGTGAGTGATGCTCAAACATTTTTTTTCAAACTACTGACTCATATTTCAACGCCTACTACCTCAACCATTGCCTCATGTGCTAGTTAAGATGATTGTCAGGGTTTAACGTTTATCTTTACTCTTCAGCCTTGAAATTTTAGTGG
The DNA here is from genome assembly GCA_963169105.1 of Ceriagrion tenellum. Classification (NCBI taxonomy): domain Eukaryota; kingdom Metazoa; phylum Arthropoda; class Insecta; order Odonata; family Coenagrionidae; genus Ceriagrion; species Ceriagrion tenellum. Next base: position 128,183,407 of record OY720632.1, on the reverse strand, counting down.
GTCAATGGGAAATAATTGTCATATATTTAGATTATTGAATATAATTGTAAACTACATGTACAGCTACATACTACCCTGCCCGCCGCCGCATTGGCGCGTGGAAGGGGGTTTTTATGACGCGAGCCGTGTAAAGGAGTAGAGGAGGTAGTTATAAGGAGGGTAAATCGTGAGGTATATTTTGGAAGTGTTGAGTGTATGGAGTGGAGCTCCGTTTTTATAACGGTCACTTATTGGGCATGGGAAGAACAAATGTGTATCTACCTATCTGTTCCGAAATGTATCCATCTTATTTTACCGCTTCTATCGGACCTGGAGATATGGTGCGGCATTGTAATGATATACTGTGTGTCACACCAAAGCTCATAAGTCCTGAATTTCTCAATCAATTTTAGCCTGTAGCCTCTGAGTCTCTGACAGGTGGAATAATCCCTCTAAGAGCTGTGAAACACTAAATGTTCGTTCGCAGCAGTGTTTAATGAAGTGCGCAGCTTTCCTTTGACTTCTCTTTATTTTTCGGATTAAATATTTCTGTGCAGGGCCCCAAATATTAGCGGTTTATTCGAAGTGCGGCATAACCATATCAATGTGGCACCTCTCTTTCACTCTTTTATCCGAGGGCCTTCCTATTGCATGCTTAATAAATCCTAGTTTCTTCTTGGCTGAGACGCATGCGTTTTGAATGTGTTCTTCACAATAGGTTTGATTTTGAGGTAATTTCCAGGTATTTGGCTTCATCCGACGACTTAATGTTTACTCCTAGGAGCTAAAAAAGCTGGTTGTGTGACTATTGATATCACTCGGAGAGATCAATAATGGATCTTTTAAATCTTAGCATGAACTCCACACTTTTCTCTGTGTTTGATGAAAAGTTCAAAAAGTATCGTGTATTAGATATTTCGTAACCAATAGTGCATTAAGAAATATCATGGCATTAGTTATTTTCTCAGTAACTATATTAAAAATCCACGTATTTATCTCCTTCGCCGAAAATACAAGAAATTTCGTCGAAGTCCCCTCATACTGTTAAAAATAACGAAGCGTTTCTCATTTATTTTTAGCCATGCCATTGTTGGTTACCTAGCGACCAAATACGGGACAGATGACTCCTTGTACCCGAAGGAAGCCAGAGCTCGAGCAACTGTGGAGCAGCGACTGCATTTTGACTCAGGGATCCTTTTCCCACGATTAAGGAACATCATAGTAAGTTTTGGATCACGCTAACTTGCATGCACATAGCGTGTTGACATTGTGTGAAAATAATCGTATGTTGAAGCGAATTATTATCTTTGTGTATAAGCTTTTATATATATATATATATATATATATATATATATATATATATATATATATATATATATATATATATATATTGCTTTATAAATATAAAATCGTATATATATAAAGCTTTGTATAAAAATGGTCGAATTTAAGTGTTTTGTGATTAAAAACAGTGGTTTCTGAATATCTTCTTTTAAACCAGTTTTGACGTCTCGAGGTTAGGCCATGTGGAAATATAACTATATCTCCTTGCCTACGTTTTGCTGTATAATGTACACCATCATCAGGGCTATATAAAAGAATACAATAACCATGTACAACAACATTACATACAAATAAAAGGGGAAACGTAGGCAAGGAGATATAGTTTTATCTCCACATGACCTAACCTCGAGACGTCAAAACTGGTTTCATCTAGGAGGTCGATATAAAAATGCTGCTATCTTGTTTTAATTAGTGCGTATTTTTCAGTTGAAAATGCATTAATTAATCTCTTGTTCAACAGAACCTAAAGAGCAGGGGTGGCCAATCCGCGGCCCGCCTTGAACATTTTTCCTGCTCGCGAGATTCATCTCATTTTAATACTATAACTTTAACACAATAATAATGACTCATTATCTTTCAATTTTCCACTCCAAAAAATATCTATAGTGGGTCTAAATCTAATATGGGGATATATAATTTTATATGCGGCCCGCGGAGTTATGATGCATTTCCAAAGTGGCCCGCAAGATCATTTTGGTTGGCCACCCCTGCTATTGAGCATTGGAGATAACTTTTCATTGAACCATGGATGTTAAAAGTCATCAGTTATACATAGAGTTAGGTCCAGTTTTTGCAACGTAAATTCTTTACGAAGAATATTCCTTAAAATTACATATTGTGACAATGAGATATGATATTTGCTGGGTTGTAATAGAGCCATTGGAACTTCAGTTATACACCAAGGATCAAAAGTAAATTAAGCCATTCTTGTTTGACTCATTCACAAAGTTGTCCTCAAATATTTAAAATATCTGAAATCACGAAGAATATTCACAACTGACTGTGCTTAATATGGAAACGGTTTTACCAAGCGACTCTCGTTACCATCGCAGCCCTATCCACCTCAAAACTGTACGACTTACTGTCGACATTCTTCAAGTGAAGTCCTTAACACTTATGTGGTATCTATTTTTCTGCTTAGCTTCCTTAGCTTCTGATTAGCTTCCAGCTTTATACATTGTCAATTTCGCTAATATGCAGCAATGCCATAGAGCAATAGAGGAACTTTCGAAATATAAGTAATTATCAACTGATTTATTTCATCGCAATTCATATTTGTTCAAATAGTGCTCAGATATTGTTTAATTAAGCCTCAGGAGCGAGAAATCTTCAGTTAGATACAATTTTGATACATACCTCTTAGAGTTAATAATTAGCTGCTCCAAATGTGAGCAAATTGTGGCTAGAGAAACGCAAGATAGGTTCTTTTTTCAATTGACTCGTGGACAATATTAGCACTTGACGAGGTCTCGCCATCCTTCTGGGTGATACCGTATGGAAATGACATTATGCGTCAATGTGCAAATATTAATGGCTCGTTATTTCCTACGATTAATAATTGAGGTTGAAATATGATTAAAAGTCATTTTAATTTTAAAGTTTTCAGCAGGAATATTCATTTTCTGGGGAATATTTTCCGGCTTCTCCATGATATTTTAAAATTTCCATTCAACGTTTCGCGTCCTCTGCTGGGCGATTAGTCAGGTATTTTGTGCATTACGGGGTTTAATCTGGTATGTGTAGGTAAAAAAAAGAGATATTCTTACAGCCAAAGGTAAGTCAACCTTCTCTTGCCAGCAAGAGTATACTCGGCTCCATACTGCTGCGGAGACGTATATATCGGACAAACGAAGCGTTCGATAGTGTTGGATCGGTGGATGACCATAAAAAAAAGAGAACTTCTAGTGGAAAGAATTTACCATTGCAAAGCACAGCATCTACGGTCCTGGCCATAAAATACCGTTTGAAAATACTCATCTACTTCCGAGAGAAATAAAAAAACACCAAAGATAATTAATATAAATTGAAAAATATCCTAATAATTTCAAACATGAAAACGAATGCAAACGGGTCTCCTGGAAAAATCAACTTCGGAGAAATTAAGCTTGGGAAATAAATGTGAAGGAGATGAATGGAGAAGCAACAGATAACGGCCAGTAGCTCGATAGGATAGACGTAGATAAGAATACCCCACCATCATGCACGTTATCCAGGAGAAGAGCCCAACAAAAGACGCGAAGCGTTATATGAAATTTTTTAAAAATCACATAGAAGCCGAAGAATATTCTTCCGATTTTTCATTTTTAATAAGTTGGGTGTGAGGCGCTGGAAAGTATTTTTCAGGTAATGGCCGCTAAGGTTGTGTTCTAACTAATTGTGGCGTTACGCTGTGGAGCGACGAGAAGGAATAGCTCATTTTTAAAATCGATGTACAGTTCCACTATATTTTTATGCTGTCTACCGGTTTCGACGTATATAGCGTAATATTCAAGACAAACAGGAAAAATTATGATTCTTGTACAGCATTAAAACAGTGGAGCTGTACATCGTTTTTATTATGAGTTATTCCTAAGGTATATATTGTTTCTTTCCTTCATTTTTTTCGGCAAACTTTCGATGCCGAATCATTTGAGAGATTCTGTTCCTACGTAATTTGTATATCACTAATTCCGCATAATTCCTCAATTAATGCCTACGTTATAACATTCCAGCATCCGCTGTTGTTTTTGGGCAAGCCAGTGATCGGCGCAGAAGCGAAAAGGGACGTTGATGAGGCTTACCATTTCCTTGAAAGGTTTCTGGACTGTCACGAGTGGGTTGCTGGTGACAATATGACCATCGCTGATTTCTGCTGCGTGTCCACCGTGTCTTCTTTGGACGTGAGTGTACTTCTAATTGGGTATTTTCCACATATTTCAATTATTTGATATTATGATTCTGATACTTAAACTTATTCTATCGGTTAACAGTTTTCTCATCAAATGGTATTTACTTCATTTTTAAAAGCTAAAGAAAGTTGAAGGTTACGAATGTTCCCGAGCACGCTCCGAAAACGACCGAATGACCTGTGACGTCATTTTCACTGTATCCATGCAGATCCAGACGTTTTCTCATATTGACGTTGAAGTTTCTAATGAAGCTGTCAACGCTCACCTTTTTTCTGCGAACTTTTTTTAATAAAAGGGAATAATGAACACATTAGGGAAGAATGGGCCGAAACGTACAACCCTCGCAACGGCTCGTGGCATCTGCATCTATCTACATGTTACCCTGCAAGCCACTTCAAGGGTGTTTGGCTATGGGTGATTAACACCAACATGCACTATAGTGTACATGTAATCTTTATTAACATGCACAACTCTATAGATATCCTACCAATGCTACAAAAACTATTGAATGAATGTGCAATTCAACTACGTGAACGAGATACAAGAGTCATGCAGGGTTTATGCGAAACGTGATGTTTGTAATACGTGGAAAATTGAAAAACAAGCATTTGGGAGTAAATGAACTAATCAGATACACGACCTGTCGACTAACCGTCGGCATGTGTGCAGTGGACGAATTTTAAATCGGAGGAGTCTGTTTTCTGAAATCCGGAGTCACTGCCCAGTGAGTGGGTAGTAGCTGAGTAACTTTTCTTACTACGGACAATCCTGCGTGAATTCAACCAAAAGACGGATAAAGTTTTCAGAAGTGAACACTTTCACATACTCACTTCACTGCCCCTTCAACCTTTCTCTCCAACCCTTCCACCACGCTAACTTCCTCCGCAACCATCTGCACCAGCATCTACGAATAATCATCTAATGCCGGCCACAAAATGAGACACGTCTGTGAGGTGAGGCATGGTGACTCACGGTGACCTTTTGCGAACCACAGAACTGATGTAACCCGCGCAGGGCGACGCGACGCAGCGGTGGGCCGCAGTCTCCTTTCCGCAGTTTCCTGCTAAGGCTCATGGTGGTTTTCATTGTTCCTGCGTGACTTATAGTTTGTGATGAAGGAGAAATTAATTGAAGCCGTGCGTGTTCTCTCTCAATTCCATTCTTGATGAAACCATGCTCATCTTTGAACTGATCATAGTTTAATCCAAAATAGTTCATGAATTTTTCATCATCAAATTTCTTAGTTAAGCCGAATTTTCCAAGTCGTAGTATTTTTTACATGTATGCATGTATTTACCTCTTGCTTTTTGCTTCATTATAGCGGTATAACACCGTTTCGAACACAAATTCGCTTTCGGAATCCGACTCTGAACTCAAATGTATCACCAAAGCAGAAATATTTGCCATCTTGGCCAAAGCTGACGTTCCGGAGTCATCTGCGCAGAGGAACAGCGATCAAAATTGCGTTGACTGTCTCCGTGTCCTGCCGTGACGAATTCAGCGCGAGGCACCCTGCGTCACCTAATGGCCCTGCGTTACATTTTCGGCCGGCTTTAATGTTGCACCTTTATTTTACAGGTGATGGATTTCAATTTCAACGCTTTTGAAACTTTGGATATAATGTTCGCCGTTCTAGAGCATTGGAGTTGGCAACATTCTTCTCTGGATGGGTTAATTGAAGAATACAGCAGTGGGGCGATGAACAAGCATAAAAGCCCGATTCTGCTCGTTTTATATTTTTGTTATCGAATGAAATAATTTTTTGTTTATTATCGACTCTTTTCTGGTGAATAAAGTAACGCAGAAGCTTACTTTTAGAAAAATGAAGTAAATAAATAATAGGAAATTTAATCGTAAGTAGTACTGCTTTCTGTTTGGAAAAAAAACAATCTAAACTCATGCTACTCATGCATGGAACGATATAGAAGAAAAAAATGCTTCTGTGCCCCTAACTAAAATGAGACCCAAAACAGGAATACACCACTCTAGCTCTCAAGGACTTAAAATTCCTCTTGACTATTAGTGTCGACTTGACGTTTTCAGGCAGGATTTCAGCACTTATTGGACGCTGAAATCAAAAATTTTGATTATTAATGCCAGTTGTCGATTTTTTTCATTTTAAACTTTTTTTCAGGTCCTCATTCCTATTGGACCAAAATATCCAAATCTCTCATCGTGGTATAAGAGGTGCAAGGAAAAAATGGTTGGCTTCGAAGAGGCTAACCAAGCTGGACTCAACATCTTCGAGAGGGTAGTCAAATCGGCCCTCTCTCAAAAGTGAAGATTTTGGAGGATATCTGTTCATAGCATTGAAATTCACTCGCATTGATCGGAACGGATAATGCTGTATATTGTTTAATGGTAGCGGTACGCTGTGTGAATTAACTGCTCATTTAATATGTGTCGAAGGAGCAGTCATGTCATATCATGTACAAAAGCTGTGTCATTTTGTAAATGTGAAAATTAAAACTTCAAATTACCTCATCGTGCCCTGATCCTCTTCAGGTCACAACGTTACTCTTTTAAAAAGACCAGAATGTAATTTAATTGACTGAATGAATTCCCTCATTACTGTGAAAAAAATATATTTTACAGAATGCTGTGTTTATTTGGTATATCATCAATTTGTGATGCTTAACTAACGCGATTTTCCGCAACTTTATTCCATCTACGCGGACTGAGAGCAGGACAGGAAGGAAGCAAAGCATGGAGATACCTCTCCTCTTACGCATTTTTATAATTTAACCTTCACACTTGTGAGGAATTCTGACTATTCTGGAGACCTGTTGACACGGCAATGTTAGAAGTGAGGGCTAATGCGCCCAAAATATCAGCGGAGTCGTAAATCTTTCTCAAAAGATTTCTGAAGTCCCTAAATGTCTGAGTAATTTTAATAGTTCTTAAGTTAATATTTACATGTTTCTTCGTAAAATTTGAAGGAAGTAAATCAATTTTATCAATCAAGCTTTGATTCTTCTAAAAATGGTGTGAAAAATCACCATAGTCACTCTCCGAATATCGGGTTTTCTTCTGCTCTCCACTTCGTTCTCTGATCAGGAATCTTACTAAGGTCCAAAAAAGCTTTTTCTTTGATAAGAACAGTTGTGATTTCATACCTAAAGGTGTAATTCCATGATAGCCTAAATACTTAGAAAGAGCTAGGAAAGCTACACGGGTAAACTCAAAACTTGGGAAAAAAACGAGAAAATGGGAACATGTGAGGTACCGCATTATACCCTAAAGAGAGTCAATCGCAATGACCATGATTTCCAGTCGCAGTACTGCAATCTCCAGCCTTGATGTTGCCATGATGTAGTAATCATCTCCATTCTAAAATGTAAGCTCAGTCAGTGCTTTTGTTGTCGAAGAAATCAGAAGATCCTGTTGTTTCCACAATTAGATGTTGCGCCTTACCCAAAACAACAATTGGTGAAATAGCAATAGTCGTTGGTCCCTCTGCGCTCGGATGGATAAACACTCTTTCTGGTGTTGAGGGGGACGAAAAAATTTGACTCCTTAGCTTCTTAAAATATTATTCTATCACGTTCTCATTTGGGTTTTTTCCATTGGTCAACTAGAATCGTTAATATTAAGGCCTAATGATACGATATTGGTTGAAACATCAGCTCAATGCCCTCTATAAAGAGCAAAGATGAAATACGACAAGTTCGCTCAACAGAGACGTAGACTTTAAGGATAACTGCCCATCGGTTTAGATTAGAGCGAGAGAGTTTCAGCTTATCAGAATAGAATGCATGGTCATGATTTTAGAATATTATGCTTCTTCAAATCAAGATGGAGTCGCCGAATATTGATTGTAATATTGTAGGTTACTTTAAACCATGTATAGAAAAGTGACCTATTTTCTTCCAACTTGTGCTTGCGAAACATCGGATTCCAGCGCTTTCGACGCGCAATATCCTTTGAAATTTATTCGCCTTCTTCCCAGGACTATCCTCATTCACAAACAGGTGGAATCTATTCGCAGTGCATCCGAGCAGAGAAATGGAGGGAAGTTATTATACCGTCTCCCCCGTTCGCCTCTCGTAGGTTGGTTACTTAGGTTATATATATGTGCACCTACGAAATAATCTCGTATATGTTCTCTGGGCCAGTACCAACGAAGCATATACTCATCCTTTAGTGCTGGTGTTGATTGAGACATTTTCCGGAGAGACGAGGAAATTATGCTGAGAGATCATGGAAGAGAACATATAGGTAAAAAAAAGTAAAATTATTTCCGTACTAGAATTATTAAGAGCATGAATTTCTCCAGTTATTTTTGCTCTTTAAATATTTAAATAAAAATATTTTGGCATTTAAATATTTTTAAATGTGACCGCATAATGGTAACAACTCCGGGATATTTCGTTCGCGGGTGGGCAAATTAAAAAAAAAAAACAAAATATGTTCAGCAGTCATGTAGCTCAAAGCAGTTTTTCATTGAACAAAATGTTTACTACCACCTGGAGAAAAACCCGAGTAGGATATTCTAGAGGCATTCAACCATTAAATTTTAAAAAAATTATAAATATAATATTTTAAAATATTTAAAGCATATTTTTCAGTCCTCAACAACAGTCTCACCAATTTTCCAAAAAAATTGAATCATTTTTTTATAAGACATCTCAAATAAAGATCGCTATAAGCACGACTTTTCATTGGCCACTGGAAGAGGCACTAATCCACGCATGTGCACCAAAGAAAAAAAGCGATCGTAATTTCATTCACTAAATGTCTCTATCAGCGCTTGAGGTTGTCTCCCAATGAAAACGAGTATCACGCGACGTGTACCTGCACACAACACACAAAACGCTGGCACGAAACGTTGAATTTACACGAGCATGATTTTCCGCCATATTTGGCTAAAAACACAAAAATTTTAATTTGCATTTGGATTCCCTTCCTCAAAAAAACACTATGAACTAACGTTCTCCCGAGGAAGATGTAGAGGAAGAGGAAGTGAACGAAGAGAAGGACTCGTCGCCGTCATCCTCGTCACTTCCGTCGCGCCTCAGGTCGCAAGACGATTGGTAGGATCTCCTCCCATTCGATCTAAGAGAGCACAGGTCGCTACGGATGAACCCAGACTTGACCGCCTTCGCCCACTTGCTCCGGCTGCCCCTCGGCGCGTCCTTCAGCGGCACTATCTCCCACGCCACCAAGTCCTGCTGCCCCTCGCCCGAGCTGGCAGACTTCCGGAGCTTGCTGCTCCCGTCGAAGTATATCACTTTGACGGCCTCGTTCCACAGGATGGTCCGCTTACAGCCCGGGTCTCCGATGACCACGATAGCTTCCTTGGAACCATTCGTGTCGCTCTCTTTACCACGGCTCGGGCACAGACTAGTCTCGGAGCTAGACCGCACCCTGCCGCCCGGCGACGACCTCTGGACGTACCGCATGGAAGCGACCACGTTGATGGACGAGGAATAGTCTCCAGACTTAAGGGCGACGGACGTCCCGGGAATCCCGTGCTCGATGGTGGCCACCACCTCGACGTTCTGGGTTCCTTGGGGGCGGGCCGCGCCCTCCATGTGTGCCCCGCAAGCGCCGCCGATCCTGCCCGTCGTCAAATCCGCCATCTCGACGTCCTCAGACTGATTGGTCAGATCCACCATTTCCACGTCGTTCTCATCGGATTTGAAGCCGACCGGGAAGAAGTCATTGTTCTTGTCGGCCACCGTCACGTGGTAGACTATGATGGTGGCATTGTTCCTCTTCTTGGGAAGGTTGGCTGGTGAGGTGAAGCGGGTCAAGTCTTCGGCGCCGTTGGGGCCTTCGGAGGGTTTGGCGTCCTTTTGCGGCGCTGGAACGCTCTCGCCGGCGTTGAGGTGGTTCTCTCCCTCGTCCTCGTCCTTGACCGTCAACTCGTTGCTCGATTCGGGTACCAGTGAGGGTTCAACCTCCTGTTGCACATCTCCCTGGTTCTGTAGCGGGGTGCCGTGGTTCCCATCGCCGGCTTGTGAGTTGAGAGTGGGCGGGGGACTTTTGGTAGTGAGTGTTTGTGGAGCCCTTGAGGGGGGTTTGATCGTCGACTCGCTCGAGAGCCTCTGGTGGGGAATGGGAAGCTCAGGATGGGGCTTACACTTGTTGCTCTGGTGTTTTGATCCCCGGTGGTCATCTTTTGGGAACCTTGATGGCGCAGTGTTGCCGGAGATGGCGGGACAGGAAACTGAAACCACCTGGTTGTGATTCGGAAAGAAAGAATGAGAATCAATGGAGCGCCACGAGAGCGTAATCGATCGGTAGATAGAGTGGATTCATGATTCAACAGAGACCCCGTTTTTTAACGGGACTATGTGGACCCCATGGTGCTATTGGCAACACCAGCTTCGCGTTTCTCCTCACTCTTCCTCCAATCCCCAAATAATCCTACCCACTGGTTCTAAATGGTGCTAATTATCTCCCCAGTCGTGCTCCTCCCCAAATAATCAATCGATGGCTCTTTGAAATGAGAGTAATATATTTTTTGGTTTGTATCATAAAAAATATCAAGGCTAAGGGTAAAAAAAACCCTCTCTCCTAAAATTAAGTTGGATTATTTCAAATGCAGTCTTTAATCATAAAATATATACCTAGGTACCTATGTATTTAGGGATCCATCGAATTACATGTAAGCAGTTTTAAAATTATTTCTTATGAAGCTGTCATGTAATTGAAAAGCGTAGAACTTACTGTATCTCATATTAGCGAAGTTCCGGCTAAAGTCTCTGTAAATACTACTCGATGGTTTAGTGTGTACAAGAATGTTTCACTCTCTTTTATTCACTACCATGTTTTCGACATTAGCTGTCATTATCAAGCTGTGAATATGGCAGTTATCTTCGGAACCATGATTTAGCAAATAAGACAGAGGAAAATACAAAGTATCCGGTGATTTATTGAGTTCCTGTTGCTCCTTCGCTAAGGGACTCAGTTCACTGGGTCGAGGATGTAAAAAGCCAAACAAATATAGCCTCCCTTAATTCATAAATTTATCTTGGACCTCATTTTCTCGCTCTTTATATAGCGAATAGATACACTTTTCGAGCGATTTACTCACAGCCAAAGCGGAATGGCATGCTTCGGTGGGTCCATTTAGGGCTATTTCATCGAATGAAGTTTTCACCGACGCAGAATCTCCGATTACCTCCACTTCGGTAGCGACCTCTTCGATGGTATTGTCTGAAATAGGGAAAAATATACGGAATGTTAAATGGTCATCCATCACTATCTAGAGTTGATGCTGCTGGGAAACAATGATATTCATGATTCACACGCACAATGATGCACACCCATGACGCCATTGCCTTTCGCGGTAGGCGCAGTCAAAGGAGCCAAACTAATTATCTCCACGTGCTTCAAATTGACGGCGTTGAGCTTCGATAAATGGCTCCCTATTAAGGTTGTTGGAGCGAGGTGGTTCCCTAGTCATAATGGAGAGCACACTCAAAGTAAACGTTTTAATTTCAGCAGCTGTAGGAAGCATGAATTAAGAATTTCATCGTTAATGGTGCAAAAATATACTTTTTTATGACTGAAATTCTAATGGATTAAGTGAAAATATCAACCTATGTCTTCAATTTGACTATCTTTTTCGCGCGGTACTTTTAATACTCCTCAACGGAAGTTTTTTTTGCAATTATGAAAAAAATTACTGTGCTGGCAATATGATTTATTTTCCAAAATAGTTGATATGGCATATAAAATATTAATTTTTTGACGAGATCTAGGTGTTAGATATTCCTCATTTTTTAATTAAGGTCTCCCTGAAGTGCACACACGTGCCATTTCCCACGTAAAAGGGCTGCTATTTTTCATCAAAAATCTCGGAAAGTAATTGAGTATGGGGCTTATATTATGTTATCTTTGGAAAGGTGAGATATTTTTTCAAATGATAAGATTCATTGATTTCTAGGTGAAATGATATAACGCTCAAACTACCTTAATCCATAATGACCTATCCATGCATATCACTTTTCCTCGGGTAACATTCATGCTTTTCACCACACTTGTTTATTTGTCCATAAAGCCGTGTTTACACGATAAATGTACTCTTGCATGTGAATGCATGAACACATTCGCCAATAAAATTGCACCGTGTAACATCCAAAATTGCACAACTGTAAAATCGTGTGGCCATAAAATAGCCCGTAATAATTTGGAGCATTTGTCCTCACATCCGTCCAGATGCATATCTCCGCACTTGCGCGGGTACATGAATCGCGCAAACACGACTTAAAACTCCTAATATTCCTCCTCATCGAAATTTCTTCCGCCACATTCACTCGTGACTTCCTTGATCTCCCTCTTCCTCCCGTACCACTCACTCCTCTCTCCTAAGCCGCGCACCCATTCGTCGTAAATTCGAGAGTCATCCGGGGGGATCGGGTCGGTGTGGTGGCTAGAGTACTCGCCTACCACACGGGCGGCCAGGGTTCACATCCCTGCAAATCCTACGCCGGGTTTCCATCCACCCTTCCTCCCTTACGGCCCCGGTGGCGGCGGGGTAAAGTCCTCGCCTGCTAACCTGGTCGGGGGTCACGGGTTCGAATCCCGCCTGGGTAGATTATTCAGTATCCAGGCCATGGTTGTTCGTTAAATGAGTTAACAGTAAGAGAGGACTGTGCAGTCTTATATTCGCTCAATAAAGACAAGGTATTATTATTATATATTACCTATCCCACATGGCGCAAATGACCTTAGCCGTCGGTTGCCTCCCCAAATATCCATTCCAATCGAGAGTCTTCCATTCTTCGCAAATATAACCCGAGTAACGCATGTTTATCCACACTCTCAATTATAAAACAAGTCACTATACAAGTACAAACTAAATGTATTCATGGCTATCACGGGCATGAATATTGTCCTGGAATCAATTGAATCGCCGTGGAAACCGTGGAGCATTGGCCCTTTTGATACCCGCGCTTTCAATATTCGCGTTAAAACTAATAATAATGTATCACCAATAAAATTTGAGAAAAGTGCAGTTTCCGTTTTAATAAATTCTCTCTTTATTGGTAAAATACGGAGTTATTTTTTTTCCGGGTAATTAGTGTGCTTTCGGAAACGATAACAAAAATACGATTCATCTCGTAAAGAAAATCTCACTTTCTCCGTCAAAAGCTCAAATGACACCCCTGATTGCTCCTATAAATTGTAAGCATTTCCCAAGCAAAATGCATCCCTTCAATCGCTTCAATGGATTTAAATACTTTGTGACTCTCTTTTCCACAGGAGAGATAAAATAGCCGCCCAGTTCTAATTTTTATTTATTGAATATATTTCAATTCGGACCTATGCCAGATGCCAACAACATAATTGAACTTGATACATTTAATGTATACACATACTAATAGTTATATTTAATTAGTTACATTTAATAAAAAACTGGATTAGGAAACATTCCTCTAATTGCAATAATGACATAAATTACTTCGTATTAAATGGCATTCATTAGCTCAGGGAAAAACAATAAAATTATATAATATTTATACATGAAATAAAAATATAATACAAATAAGATAAAACTGTGACAAAAATATTTTTACACCTCGTCCTAATTTAAAATAAACCCCTGGGAAAGGGCATAGAAAGCCGCTCATGTCAAAATTTCATCTTTGATTACCCTGTTTAAGAAAGTATACTTGGCAGAGTATTGCCCTTTGCGACAAATGTCGTGAAGATGATCAATTTTGGCATTTAAATTCATATTATCCTTACCTTGCCTTGAAGAATATTCCTTTATTATCCTTGAAATTAGCTCCATTGGGCCTAAGTGTAAGTTTTATCACTATAACGAGTTTACTTGTTTATCTGTTTATTGCAACTAATACTGCCAAGATGGGAAATTTGACGTGCTTTCATGGGTGAATACCTCGGATTTGACGGTGCTGACTGGGACGCTGGAGAAAATGTCAAGATGAAACAATGCCGGAGATACCCAGAAGCCTTATTGACGTCATAGAAGGTGATATACCTAATGGGATTGATGAAGGTAGGTGAATGAAAGAAGTATTGACAGTGGTAAACTTTTTACTTTCAAGGGGCCTCATCTGGTTATAAGATTATATCTCAATGTCACAGAGGTACAGTGAACCCGCGCTCGTGGGGAATTTATGAAATAATTGAATAGAGCGATTTTTTAAGATGATACTCAAGATCTACGCGGAGGGTACGTGGCGCGAGGACTTATTGTAAGCAGGATCGATTCCCATCCCTAAAAATAAATGAGCGTCGTAAATTGAAGGTTTTAGAACATGAAGTTTGATTTCTCACCCGGAAAAGGTAATACAGAATCAATAAAAGTAGGCAGGAGACGAGAGCATTCGAGCACTTGGGTCACTAATACTTCAATTATACAAAATGATTGGTAAACGGGAAAGGGATGTAGTTTCGGTGACGAGGACATTTATAATAAAAGGCCCGGAAGTCCAATGGAGACCCCTAGCTTGTTCCGTCGATTTCGTAAAGGAGTAGGCTGAATATTTTAATTTCTATGGATGGACGTTGAAGGAAATTGTCATAAATTGAAGGTTTTTGGTAGCAAAGATATTACAAGGGCCATGGTAGCAGAGATATTACAAAGGCCATGGTAGCAAAGATATTACAAAGAGAATTGTGCGGGTTAAGGATACATTCACTATTAAGAGAGATTAAATGAAAGAAACTTTGCGGTAGAATGTAAAGAAATGATTGGCAAAAGCCTAATTATATTGTAGTATTGTAAGGGGCAGTAACAGACACCCTGATGAAAGAAGGATAGAATAAGCTTTCAGCTTTTGAGATGTAGTTTTTGGGGATAATGAAAGAAGTACAATAACCGGAAGGAAGACGAACGAAGAAGTGTTCTGCGTGGTAGGTAAGGAGAGGAAACCGCTGGATCAGATTAGGAGGAAGAGTAGGCGATTTGAACAGTATAAGAGGGATGCTAAACGTAGAGTCTTAGGCGAGCGAGCAGAAAGAGGTAGAAAACCTGCAGGCTTTATGAATGGGATGAAAAGCGGAGGGACGAGTGAGGAGCTGAAGAATGAAATCGTGTCAAGAGACGGGACTGCGGTGGCAAAACTAGTTTAGGTTTTTCTCCATCCATGTAAACCAACCTAGACTAAAAGATCACTTCCAATGATAGCCACAAATTAATTGTTGTTAGTTGAGGTTCACTATAGTCGCTGTCATCATCTCCACATGGGAGTTTCAACTGCCACTGTTAGTAGTACGGTAGTATAAGCTCATGACCGTTTTAAGGACGGCGTGCTAATCGTCGCAATCGTCGACCTGCTTGTTGCCATCAAGGTAAGGTAAGTTCCGAAATAGCAATGCTGCCCCAGCAATATTCAGCAATTAGGTAGGTACTCATTCATTCGAATACCAGTTGAAATATACACTGAAAATAGTTCGTTTAATTTGAACCATTAAAGTGAAATTAACCCATTTACTCAGGATTTTTTTGTAGCCGCCACATTAGGAGAGCCATGTAGCAAAACTATTCGATTAATCGGACAAACATTTCGGATTTTAGATGAAAAGATGGACTGGCTTATTATTACGAAATATATTACGTAAATTCGGAAAATGCTGTGAATAGGGCAATTCAAAGCAAAAAAATGTTTGCTTTGATCATATGAGCACGCTAGATGTTAAATAGCAAAGATTATAATACACAGGATAATAGAAATAAATTAAATAGAATGGGTATGATAATTGGGCATAGTAAAGTGCTTGGAGATTCTGTTGGATAGGTCCACTGGAGGCAGTTACGAACTTATACCATAGTAATATACCATATTTTTCATTTACGCTATGCAGGACAAATATTTTGCTATAGCAATATATGAATTTTAATATACTTACATTAAGCCGCTTTTCTGTAATTAAATTTTTTTTCGCTTCCACAAAAATTGCATTGCGGAAAGAATTAGCACCCAATCTAATAGCTAACGCTCTAGACTCGAGCAAGATACCTATCGGTAAAAAATTTATCCCTTAGTCGAACTACGCAGCTGATTCGGTAATTCGCTCGTCCGAAGAAGCTTAAATATTGGAAATGGTAGGTACGCCGGGTCTGGGTACACTACCTACACTGACGAAACCGGGGACGGGTTGGGATCCGCCTCCCCCCTCTCCCTCCCGAAATTTTGTATCTGTATCTGAAATTTTGGATCTGTATACATGAAGGGTCGTAATTGCTCTCTTAAATGACTGAACACAAATTAGCCCCGCGGGTTATCGGTATTTTTCTTCCCCTCTCTCGCATAGGCTCTACATGGAACCCCCGAAATTATATCGTGGCTACCCTCGTCACTGCTATGTAGCATCATCTTCTTTAGCTGACGCAGGTACCTACAGACATTCGGGTACGGTTCTGAAGTCACAACATCATCAGTTAAGGTTGGGGCTAGTAACTACCCGACGTTAGTACTGAAGTCGAGCTCTAAGACTACAGCGGGCACTTCAATATACATATCAAAATATATCGTGTTCACGTTCGGCATTTAGATCAAATGCCTATCGAATGTCTTGTGTATATACAATTATAACTTTTCTTATTCCGTATTTGGGGCAGGGAAAAGTGAGACACGATAGGAATTCGGTATGGTTAACAGGTTAATAGCGCCTCACTCAATCTATGCAACATAGTCGAAGCTTTGGGAATAATCATTACCTACCTTGTTTTCTCCATCCGCAACATATCAGTTTCGTCCAAAGCCAATTACAGCTTTTACAATCCATGCCATCACGTTCTCATCCAAGATACTTCACATTATTACTTTGCACAAAACCTTGATCACAATAATTTTACTAACCATTGACCTGATATTCTGCAAAAGTAATTGAACCGTTCATTTGTAGCTTATCCGTAAGGTTTCATACATTTCATTGAAAATCCACTGATTAAAATAATTTTGAAAACTACCTGTTTTTAGTTCATCAATTATTTCATTACTGGTGGTTACTCGATTATCAAATATTCGAATTTTTTTCAGGGCTTGTTATTATTTGACGGATAATTTAATTTTTTGCCGTTGGAATTAAAACTGCCTTGGATAATTCATGTGATGAGGCACTTACTTCAGGCACTAAGTGTGAAATTTTCCTCCAATCGGAAAAAATCTAATTCATCCTTCGGAGATTATCATCCCAAGGTTTTTTTATAGAAATATTGTGATTTTTGCGTGCGGTTGCTAAGATGATGTTGACAGGTCAAGACGACTAGTCCCGCTAAAAAATTTATGACTGGAGGAATCGACGCAAGTTATCACCAATGCTGAATAAAATTCTTGATGTGATGACAGATTGATTAAAAGCTTTTATTTGTGTCTCCTTAAATATGAAATTATTTTATTGATATGTTTCGTTAACGTTCAATTTATGTCCGATCAAAAAAAAACATATGCACTACCAGTGAGTGACTACAAGCAGCATAGCATTGTTGACGCTGTTAAAAATCAATACTGGGCAGAAATATATATCAGCGTCTGGATTTTGGAGGTCTGCCCGAGAGGTCTTGATGACCGTAACTGAGGGCGGGAAGAAAGGGAAAGTAAACGCAAGATCTAAAATGTCCGAAGATCAGAATACCACTGGAGTAGGATTTCTGTACAAAGTAATGGGTCAGTTTGTGTTATTTTAAGGCTAAACTTAGCATTTCATCCAACGTTTAGGAGACATGTCTGTGGTCCAAACTTAGCATTAAAAACATGTGAGTTTCGATGGGCGTCGTTGGTTATATGCCTCTGTTTGTAGCCACAGGAGAAGTGTAAACATTGCTTGTTTATTACGTACTGTCCCATTTTTGATTATTTGAAATGGCTTCATGTAAGTTTGCTTCCTTATTGTGATTATTTTACAATATATGTTCATAGATAACCCTCGAAATTTCTATTTATACCTCGTCGCGGCGAGTCTCCGTGTGCATGCCGGTCCTTCAAGCTAACTTGTTCCGCCAAGGGTTAAATAATACCTTTAAGGATCATGATCACATTCACGCTTCCTCACTTTTTGAAAATCATAATAAGAAAATTTGTGATGGAACTAGACCCTTCTTATGTTGTAGCTTAATATAGTAGCACGATGTTTTCAGAAATGAGTATTGTTTAGACTTCCACGTAAGGCCCCTGACTTTAGTGTCTTTTACCAATCGAAACCCAAGTATTGTCTTTAACTGTGTAATTATCCTAACATGCCATGCGTATAAATTATTAACTTATTTTTTGTAGTTGAAAGGGATCCGAAAAAAAGAAGAGTGAAACCTGTCCCCCAACAATCCCTGCTTGACTTTGATCTCGGCGAAAGTTCGGATGACAGTGACTTTAGGATAGAAGATCATGATGAAGAATCAGACGACGACTCAATTGATTCTGAGGAAGAGGATGGTAGAGGAGGTATGGACTTTCCTTTAATTTAAAGGCTGGTTTCAAATTTTTCTATGTTAACTAACCAAATGAAATTTTACTTCAAGGAAAAGCCATTGAAGAAGACGACGACGACGATGATGATGATGACGATGAAGATGATAAATTTCCCTCGGTGAAATTGAAAATATCGCCCCAAGTGAACGCAAATGTTGGGTCTACTAATGAGACAGAAAATCAAAAAACTCCTGTTGTTAGACGTCAGGTGTGTATAATTTATTCTCCTATTTAAATCCTTCTGTGGACATTTTGTGGAACGCCGTATTCTACATCTAAATGAATTAGATCAGTGGAAGTCGGAAATAACTCTTCTTGGCAAGTACGTCTCATTTCTTCAGTATTTATTACTTTACTTAGTGACCTAACAGCTTCTTCCCAAGGACTGATTTCTTCTCGCCTTTTGTCCGATCCAGTCAAAGATAGAAGTGTATTTAATGGCTTTTTCAAAGTCATACAGTGGAATCCACCTGATACAATGAATTTTTCATAAAGCCTTCCACTGAAAGCCAAGTAACTGTCGAAATGTATTGTCAGTGAACTCTGAGGAAGTTGCCGCAGATCATCATGTAATTTGGAAATGACTTTTGACAATCCTTCTACAAAAAGATGTATGCTTTTGGATTCATTCAACAAAAAGCCTGTTAGGAGTTTTTGTCCCTCATTTGACACATCTTTTGGGTATTTACTTGAAGTTTGTGCCTTTGAAATAGACCTTAAATTTATTGATCTAAGTGAGGCGACCACTTTTTGAGCAATGCTGCAGTCATTAAAGGTAACGAAAAGCCGGTTATAGTAAATATTCCCATCGAGCTTCAATCTGCCCTGGTTCAGTTGAAGAGGCACAGCAAATGACACAAAAATTTCTATTGAAGACAAATTTGAAATTATTTCTTCATTCATGTCCTGTAAACCTTGGCTGTCTGCTTCAATTTTTCTCATGAGCTTGAGGCTGAATGAATTTGTTGTAAACAGAGGAATTTCTTCTTCTAAATATGCCTGACCTCTTAACAAGTTTGATAAATCACATTTTGCAAAAGCCAGGGTTTTGTACTTGGGAAAATTGATGGGATTCTTTGCCAAATTTTGGTCTTCTGGCAATTTTTTTCTCTTTTCCTTATTTTTTAATGTGGCTGTACTTGGTTTCTCTGGTTCTTGTGTCAGTTGATGTTCACCACTTTTGTCATTCTCTTGTTGTATTCCAAGAATTGTTACTAAGAGGTAACATGTTTGCAGAAATTCTAACAGATCTAATGCATTAATTTTATCTGTGAGAATAATTTTAATGTGGTTCGTGATAATATTTTCTTCTGTGGCATACCATTGTTCACTCACTATTAATGTTTCATTAAATATTTTGTACTTGATGCATATTTTCTCAATCCTAGAAATAAAAATAATGGGCTTGTTAATTTACGAAGGTTGGTACTTAGCTCACTTCATTTTGTTGTAACACTTTTGCAATGCTGGATTTTTATTCATGTGCTCATAGAGATAAAGAGTGTCATAAAAACAATGACAAGATATAATTTTTGTCTGGATAGAGAGATAGGCAACTGATGACGTTACTTACTAGCCACGAGCAGGGAAAGGATTAAGGTCAGAGGACTAGCATTGGAGAATTCTAGTAACCAGAAGTTGAGAATCAAATTATTTGTTGCCAAAGATCTTTGTGAAAATGGATTGAAATTAATAACTCAAGGATGCTGTCAGTGGTCGTAAGACAGTGGTGGCTTTGCACCTCAGTCTTCCATCCATATTTGACTTCAGAATAGAAATACAAACAATTAACCATGTCAGGTATCATTAGAGCATGAAAATATTAGGTATGCGATTTATTACTCGAGTATTATATTATCAATTTGTTAAAATTTCCTTTTACCTTAGTGTAATGACACTACATATGGTATGGGTGTTTTTGTCAGTACCCAACAAAGCATGTTGACTATTTCTTAGCAGTTAATATGAAATATACTCTTGGAATATTGTGAGTTTCTCCATACTTTTATTCTTGTAACTCTAATGATTTTAAAATCCACTTGCAATTATTACATTTACGTACTTAGCTTTGCGAAGTGGTTCCAGAGGAATGAATTTGATGCTGTTAAACTTGATAATAAGTGGATTAATGTGTATGATATCCTCCTCTGCCAATAGACCCTCCGCTGTTAGGATGGTTACTGTGTAAGGTAGATTTGCATTGTTGGTAGGTATGAGGTTTTCAATTACCTCTTTCCCTGAAATGTGTAAAATCCAATTTATTTTTCTTTTCTTAATAATTAGCAACATTGAAGCACATTTTATTTTTGTTTCATCATTTTTGTCATTAAATTGTATACATTACTATTGCAGGGATTGTTAGCAGTTGGGCATAGCATTATTACCCCTAAAGATACTTGCATTGTGTTGCTTACCTGCACATTTCTCTTACTTTTCTCATGAATAAGACTAATTCAGTCATGATAATGTTAAATTAAAAATCATGAAATTTAAATTATTAGGGAAATAGACTTGCTGAAGTTATTTGCTATCAATGAATGTTTATAGGTTTGTTGAAATTAATTACCTTACTAATTAATTTTGAAAACCACCCAGTAAACCCTAGTGATTAGTGCCAAGAGGGCTTGATTCCCGTCTCATATTTTGGAAACTACTGTCTTCAATGAGAATTTTCCTTTGACTCTATCTGTGTTGGTTATTTGGGGAGGTGCCCAATATCTGAGGTAATTTGTGAGGTCATGGATCATTTTGTAGACTCAAATTGAATAAAATTGATGGTCTTGAGCATTATGTAGTGAAAAGCTTTTGTACTGAAGAAATTAAATAGTACCTTACCTCAAAAGGACTAATAATTGAACATGCTACTGCTCACTTGACCTACATTTTACAGCCACCACGGCTAAGTGAGTCTAAACAGGTTGTGATAGTTGAATATTTTCCTGGAAAAGTGTTATTTCTTCTTTGTAATAATCATTACAAATAATTATTGGGGTTCAGAGGAAACATGGAGAGAATTCTAGTGGAAGTTCTTGCCTATAAATAAAAAAAGGTGCTAAGGGGTCCACTGTTTTATATCTTATCCGATAGATGTTGTACTTCGCTTTAAGTAATGTATGCATGGTTCATAAGTAGAGATCAATAGGAACCCCTGAAAAATCTTCGCTATTGCATGGAATGGAACTTGAGTCGCCTGGATGAGAAAGTGGAACTCTGCCCACGACATAACTAAATCCTCCTCTATGTCGATTATCAAGCATGTAGGTATGAGAAATTGTTTCTTATGTTCAGGGTCATAGAACATTTTACTTTCCCTGCCCTGTCTTTAGAGGTGAGCAGCATCATCGTCTGGAATTGATTTAGGATGAGGGGCAACCAGTTCATCAAGGGCACAAGGGAACAAAGGCCATTGATCAATTGACCGTGGCTGTTAATCATTGTTTTTTGTAATGTTCATTTCTATAAATACTTCATGATGCTAATCAATCATTTAAGGGTGGGAGAAGGGGTAAGGGTGAAAAGGAATGGTGGAAGAAGTTGATGTTGCACTATTTATAAAACACTCATAGATTCATATCACCCACCTGCTATGAAATTTTTTGTTTGTAGGTGAGCAGTGAATCCTTTCTGTGTATTTTTGGAGCCTTTCCCTTTCTTGTCTCCTTTACTGCTGCCTTTTGTTGATTTACCTTTGTTCCCCTTGCCTCCCATTTGTTTTTCGCCATCTGTTTTGGTTTCTTGCTGTTCAATGGCTCCTTTTTTGCCTTGCTTGGATTTATCTTTTTTGCTTTTCTTATTATTATCCTTGCCATCACCTTTTGTTACTTCCTGGACTACCTGCTGCTCTTTTGCTGTTTCAGCCCTTGTCAGATGCTTGTTGAGCTGCTCCTGCCAAGATTTTATCAATGCACTTTATGCTAACTATTCATTGTACTTTATCAAGCGGTATTATTTTTCTTGGTGGAAGCACCACATTTCATGAGTTAAATATGACAGGGAAGTATGATGTTGTAAAGTATGTTGATGCCTTAGTTATCGTTACTTTCAAAACATGAGTTTATGTTAGAGAGGAGGGTGCTATTTTTATGTTGCATTTATGGGTTGTCATGAGTTTTCAAAGGTACAGTTCTGGTATACATCTTAGAATATCATTATAAATTAAGAATACTTAACTATGGTTGAGTCCCAAGATATGTTATCATATATTGGCTTTTACAACATCCCTAATATCCAGACAAATTATGGTGTAAAAGCTTATATCATTATTTGCAAATTTTGTATAGCATTCATTTTCATAGAATGGGGATTATCTGATGAGCATATAAAAAGGAAATTCTCTGAATTTCAAGTAGAGGTACCTGTTTTGCTTTATTTTTGACTTAATACATTTGTGGCCAAGAATTTTGCTGAAGAAAATCAAGTAGCCTAACTACCACCTCTTATTGTAGCTTTTATTCTAGTCTGCATTCATTTAAAAGGCTGCCCATGCTAATTGGGATTAATGATAATGGCCATGTAGGAGTAAAATATTGATTGCAGAAAGCCATTATTGAAACCAACTATTAATATCATATATTGGCTTTTACAACATCCCTAATAACTCATTCTCTTGCTGTGACAGAGTGTCTTGATTCAAATTGTAGAGGACATTTTAATCCATATTATGGGATGGTGATTCTATTCCCATGCCATTTGAAGAACTGTTTTCTTAAATTCTTTGTGTTCATGCATCTTGTGAGGTGTGGTTGTGATAGTGTGTGCTATGTATAGAAAGATATCCTTAGTTTTAAGACATTAATTACTAATATTTATGTTGCTAGTTTCATTACCGTCATGCTCTTTAAAATATTTAGCCAGTGCTTTTTGTATGGGCTACTCAAAAGGCCAATATTATTGCTCAGTCTTTCATTCAGAATGAGATCATCTTCGGTTGTAGGAAGAGGATGTTCTGGGTCGGTTACTGCTTCATTTAACCATTCAATCATGGTTTCATTCTCATTTTCAGTTATGAGTGTTTCATTTTTCTCCTGCCCACCCTTTGCCTTTTTTTTTCTGCAACACCAAGTGTTTAGCTCTTCGTATCAAAATATTTTCACTTGAACAAAATATTTTAACAGTTCATTTTTAGCCATTCCAACCTAGTTTCAAGTGTAGGATGGTTTATACATTTAAATACATACTCTTTCTTTTCTTTACTCTTCTTTGCTTTGGCTTTACTTTTAGCTGGAGAGATGGTGATGGCTATGTCATTGTTAATCATGTCAATGATATTTTCCCTCTTTATAGTAGCTTTGTGAGCAATAGTGAATATAACCCAATTTAAGTCTCTGTGCATGACAGTTTTGAAAGTATAATCTTTATCTGGTGTTGTAACCTAGAAAGTAATGTGCACTTATATGAATATCAATTTTTGTCATGCTAAGAATGATACAAAGCTGATGTTGTTGATTTTTGTGATGTGTTGTAGAATCAATGTGATAAATAGTATGGTCCTTAATCTCTCCTTACGATTAACCTTTATTGACTGAAATGGGGAGATATTTTCTTTTTTCTATAACTATCATTTTGCATTATTTTAGCTTGTAATCAAATTTAACCGAGTTATGGCTCATTACAAAATGGTTTCTGTTTCATAAAAATGACTTTTAAAAAGTTTAACCAATTGATGATGATTAATTGATGTTATCTTTTTTATTTTTGTACATATAATATCAATAATGATCTAAAAACTTTTTGTCATTGGTATCAGAGGTGCATTACAATGATAATGTTGCAGTGGAAAGAAGAAATCACACTAACTGTTCATCATGCCATTCCATAATTTCTCTCAATACTAAAAACCTGAATGAGAAAATGCTAATTGCACCTTGTGAAATGATTATCTCTGAAATTTATACCTTATTTTGGAGTTTCAGTTTGTTGCATTGATTGTGGGGGAAGGAAATAGCATTTATCCAACATAGTTGCTTTCATTAGAACAATGGTGAATGTAAGTATAACAGTAACACTTGCAAGCAAACTAGTAGAGATGAATGCACTGATGTAGAGGACATACCTGTGCCACTGGTCCCCAGCATGTGACATCTGCTTGATAAACTGTGCCATTGGGTATCAATTCATATTGTAGAGTGTATGAAACTCCTGAAGATTTTCTTTCGGGTTGAGGTTTATCATTTTTTTGGTTTGTCTCCTCAGCATTTTTTAACTGAAATGGCATTGAAAATGTCATATAGAATATGGTCATGTCTTCAACCATTCAATTTGACTTAGGGTGGTTTCATCTTTCTCAACTGAAAACACTGAATGTGTGTCATTGATTTGGTTTCCATGGTGCTGCTTGTGTTTCTTTAGAGAGAATAGTCTTAATTTGTTGGTCAGAAATACTATTTAGTTAAGTGAATTAATTGTCAAAATGTATTTTTTCTGTTAATAGACTGCTAATTTCATGGTGTACCTGCGAAAAAATTGTATTTTACTGAAAACACTTTTTTGTGTCCTCATTAATTTCTTCCATAGGTGATCATTTTGAGTTCACTTATTAATTGATATTGACTGTAATCTTAGGAATACATTTATATCTCTTTGCCATTGTGTGTGGATTCTTAAGGTGACGTCTGGATTAATACTTATTTTAGTCACAGCAAGTATTCCCTCTAGAATATTAACATTATTTAAAGGTTGTAGAAAATTGTTGTTAATTTATTAAAATGATTCCTGATGTTATTGTCTGTTCTTCTTGTTTCAGTTTGATGCCAAGGATGTGCAGAAAGTGTTGATTTGCTGTGGTTGCCTCGGTGATCGCAGTGATGACACAAATGAAATTGTGGAATGTGATAGCTGTGGGGTCACTGTGCATGAAGGTATGCAAGAATATTATTTTTCAAAATATTCTCCTTAAAAATGGTCAAAAAGAAATTGGAGTGCTTCTGATGCAAGTAACCATTTTCATTACTCTTTTAGGTTGTTATGGTGTGGCTGACAATGCCAGTGTGTCAAGCACTGTGTCATCATGCTCGACTGAACCATGGTTTTGTGAAGCATGTAAAGCTGGTGTCACAAATCCATCATGTGAACTGTGCCCCAACTTAGGTAAACTCTCATCTTAGTATCCTTCATTTTTGTTAATCAGTCAAATGGTATATGCATTTTTTGTTCCATACGGTTTGGACCCTACCACAAAAGTAGATGTGGCATCTAATTGTAGTGACTCATTTTCATGAGTTTCGGTGCAGTTCATCCAAAGCGGAGTGTCACTTCATTCAACTGGTTATGAATCAGCTCTATTTTACTTTCTTCTATCAGATATATTCAAATATATTGTAGCATCTCTCTGATTTGATGAGCTGGAAATATATGAATTTGATTGTTGAAGTTGGGATCAGTAGATTTTGTTAACAGGTATGAATAATCAGGTAAATGTTCGTGAAACAGGTCCATCGATTTTCCTTCGTAGCTTTTTTCCCAGATGTTTTGCATATGTTATTTTTACCTCATTTTAAACCTTAAACTTTTCGCTTCGTAACATTTTCTTTTCTTCGTAACATTTTCTTTTCTTCGTAACCTCTTTCTCTTCTGTATCTCTACAAGAACAGGATTCCAAACCGTTTGACAATAATGTTTTTTCACATATTTCAACTGCGCTTTGACGCCATATTGCCGAGTTTCAGCATTATCCACCAGAGGGACACCTCCGTATTTCACTTCTAATATATATTACGCTTCAGTCATTTCATTATTAACTAATAATGATAGGGGCGGGTTGGGAAACGGGGTAGGAGGATTTTTTCAGAAGTAAGGTTTCACTTCGTCCGCGCAGTAACAATCTCGAGAAAATGAAAAAAATATCGCGTAATCGTGGTTTAAACCACTGTTAAGCTTAGATATGAAATTTACACTACTACTGCGCCATCTGGTGTCCATTTCTATAAACTATCAAAAAATGCAATATGGCCGCCTCTGAAAACCACGTTTCCAGAATCTTCTAATGATTGTCATTCTTTGGATCGTATAGAATATTGTTTATCAAAATAAATTGCACTCTGTGCGCATTACTTCTTCCAATTTTAGTGAAAAAAACATTGATATTTAGGGGTGGAAAAAATGAATATCGACGAATCTGCTTCATCAACATTTACCAAATAATCATTGGGGATTGGGTTGGTGTGTTGGCTAGAGTACTGGCCAACCATACTGTCGGCCAAGGTTCAAATCCCTGTAGAGGAGCATGTTTTTCAGAGGAAATCCATTCCCTACTTGAATGTGTTGTGGAGGGCACTTCAAGTGCAGCACTCCGTCTGTTAGATGAGACATTAAACTGTGGTCCCCTTGGTGCCTTTCGTTAAGAGTAGGCTTACACCGATGCCAGGTTTCTCTCTAACCCTTCCTTACCTTACCCTATGGTGCAAATGACCTTGGTTGTTGATCACCTCCCTGAATATCCAACAAATACCGAATAATCATTTGTCACTGTTGATACGTAGGTAATTCCAATGTTTTTTATGTCAAAATTTCTTATTTTCTATGAATGATATAATCAGTGGTTAAATGTGGTTTATCCTCTAATATTCATCATCATCAGAATTGGTGCCCAGGTTAACTTAGCCTTGGAGCTACCTACCATTTTTCAGGCAACATAGCAAAAAACAGGCGATATTCTCAGCATTCTTTGTTTGATGTGCTCAATCACTGTAGTTGTGTACTCTCTGCTAACATTTGAGCACAGGCATTATCTGAGTAGTTTTTCTAGTAGTCTAGGAGTGGTAAATATTTGCCTCTGCCCATTTTGCTTTACAGGTGGAATTTTCAAGGAGACAGATGTGGGGAAGTGGGTGCATTTGGTGTGTGCTTTGTATATGCCAGGAGTTGCTTTTGGGGAAGTGGACCGCCTCTCAAATGTCACCCTCTTTGAAATGCAGAGCAGCCGCTGGGGGGCCAAAGCATGCCATTTGTGCGAGGATGACCGCTTTGCTCGTACTGGTGTATGCATAGGTTGTGATGCTGGGATGTGTCGTACATATTTTCACGTGACCTGGTAAGTCTTGCGATGAGATATCTGTTGATTAAGATAAGTAATTTGTTACATATATACTAGTTAGAAATTTTAATGTAATGCAATACATCATTCATTCATCCTAGTATTCGTAGATTGTAAGTATCAGAAATAACTCAAGTCTGAGTCTAAAACTAATTGGCTGGGATTTGTAGTAAGGGTTCATTTGAAAGCACACCCTCACAATGTGCCCAAAGGTATTATAAATACAATGTTTCAGAGGGTTTGAATGTCATCTTGATTGAGACTGTAGTTTTTAAAATATGTTAATGAAGTTTGAAAAGTGAATTAAATACTCCTATCCAGAGTTGTTAGCTGGCACATCTTCTTTGTAGCTTGTTCCATGAACACTAGCTGAAGTCTTGGTTTTGGGTGTGACTTATGTATCATAGTGTATATCTTTTCTAACAATGAAGGAGTCAAGTTTGTGCATATACTTATCCATCTAGGGAAGCCGCTTTACTTCATCTCGAAGTAGTACTTTGAATACCTGTGTGTTATGTATGTGTAATGTGTGTTATGATTGAATATTGTTACATGAGCTAGCTAGCTGCAAATAAATCCATGTTATTTGCTATATTAAAATGAAACCAGATTAGCATGCTAAGCTGAATGTATATATTGAACATCTCTTCTTGTTGAAGTGAATTGAATTCTGTATATAATCAGTTAGATATTATCCTTTCATTTAGTGCTCAGCGAGAGGGTCTCTTATCAGAAGCTCATTCCGAGGAAGTAGACCAGGCTGATCCTTTCTATGCACATTGCAAACTTCACTCGGACAAGACACATATGCGGTAAATTATCCTTATTGAAATCCTCAGTGATGCAAGTATACTAAGGTGTGAATAACTTACCAAACACTTGATCAAAACTTCGAAACAGACGGCGTAGGAGGAATTGGCTCGCTCTACAGTTGCGGACTCAACAGCGTCAGATTGAAAGGCAGCAGGCTGGACATGACTCCACTGCAGAGCAGGTCAGGATACGTCGCAAACTGGGCAAGCAGAGGGAACGATACGCTGCACACAAAGTTTCCCGAAATCCACCCTGGGTCCCCATCCAAAAGACCCCACGATTACTTTCCACCAGTGCATCTGCCTGCCGTAGATTTCTGCACAAAGCAGAGCTGATGGGGGTGGACACTGCAGCGTTGGAGGTACAAGAGGCTCAAGTGGCCTCACTGATGGATGTCCGGAAGAAGTGGCACATCCCTCCTGCATTTAGGTATGAAGAGCTCGCATTGAGCTTATTATTGTTGGCTAAGGAGACAGTTGTTAGCTTGACTTTGTGGAAGTTATTGATTATGGAAGAGTAAAATAACTTATTTATCTCTACTTGTGAGAATTGATTTTCACGACCTGGGTTTTGACACTTTGTGTCATTTTCAGCTCCAAAGATGACCTGACCTGACGATGACACAATGTGTCAAAACCCAGGTCATGAAAATAAATTCTCACAGGTGGAATCAACAAAGTTATTTTATTCTTCTGTTATTATTATTGGCTTAGCAATGAAGTATATTTGTGCTTAATTTCATGTGAAGAATATCACCTCTTACCTATTTACATGACCTCACTTTGTAGTCATTTAATTTTTATATAAAGCTTTGGAATTTTGTCTTTTGTTCTTATTTTTATGAAATTCCATTATTTACATTGATAAATTGTGTGCATTCTTTAGAATTACATATTGTGAATGAAATTTTTATTATTGAAAATCCTGCTGTGATATTTTCAAAGGAGCCTTATGTCAAGTGAAGACCCTTTGTTATGGAATGGTTTGTTTAATCTGTAACTAAGCAATTTGAATGAAATTCTCACTTGTTCGTGAAATAGTTTGAGGGTGAATTTCATTTATCAGCTCTTTTAATTCAGGACTCATGTCTTACATATAGTAAGATTTTTATGAAGATATCCAAGTACGTATAATAATCTCATTCGATGACTATATTTTTTCATTTTAGTTGCTGCTTTGACATAATTTTTGAAACGTTATCTTTGTCTAAATTTTCAGTGTGGAGTTCATTGGATACTACCTAGATCGCAATGTTAGGCTCACATCTTTGAAAAGGAGGATTAAGGAGCTCCTTGATGCTCGGGACCAATTACTAAATGAAGAAAATAATTTGAGAGTCAAGTGTGGTCAGGTAAAACGTTTTTATTTTTATTCACTCTGTCATGGATATAATTTCCATTTTTGTGATTAAAGTAATTGTAAAATACTCTTGTTTGTTTAGAAATTTTGATGTGTTTGATTAACTAAGCATTTCATTATAAAAGCTTGTACATTGAACTAAATTTTTTCCCTGGCTCTTGCAGTGTGATAATATACGTTTAACCATGTCTTTTGAGCATGAAATTGTGTGTAGAATGAAGTGTTGATTGGTGGGTGAATTGGTGATATATTTTCAATTCAGTGTGTGCTTTTTTGAAAACCCATCATAACTACTCTTCCACTAGACTACAACATTGTGGCATTGGAAGGGCTTACAGTCTCTTATTATCCTTAAACCTGGAATGGTAGAAGCAATTTAGATTGTTCTCAGTAGGGCCACCCTTGCCATAAGGATGGAAGGGTAGGAGCCTGATGAAAGGTAGTTTTGTGAGATGATGTCACATTAAAAATACTGTTGGGATGGCCTAGGGAAGCCCACCCAACTATACTTTCCCTGAAAATGGAAGTCTATCAAGGAGTATTGAATCCTGGTGATTACAGGATGGCGCCCATTACACTACTATCCGTTGCAAAATTCCGTCACCTGAGTTTGAAGACTTATATCTCAAAATCGATTGTAAAATGAAGTACATCAAATCAAAGCTTGTTTATTTCTGCGTTTAGTGATAGTATACAAAACTTTTTACCGTTTATATTGATTTCAGTGTGTGCTTAAAAACAATTTTAGCCCATTTTGCCATCTACCGGACGGATGCATCGCATTTACGGCTTCGTAATAACAACACGGGTCAAGATATTGGTATTTCCATGACAATTATTGTAGCAAAGATCTTTCTTAACTATCATACGAAGTTTCATGTGACTTAGTGCGTTAGTATTTAAGTTAAGGATGAAATTCCAAGACTGCGTTATTTTCCATTCCGCACATCCCTGAAAACCTCCGTTTGGACCTTCTTCAAGCTATCAAGTTCATCATCATGAATCCACTTATAAAATCTTAAACAAATTTGATGGTTAATCTATATCGATTAGCATTTATCGTTGAAAAAGAGTGCGTTGAACTGCCAGGAGCATGCCCGGAAGAGAAAGGGAGATGCGCGTGCTGTTGCTCAGTCAGAGTGTTATCCGTAAGACGCATGAGGAATTGCCTACAGTGAGCATTTACCGGTGGGGGAAAACTATTTTGCTCGTAGTAACATACTGTAGTAAATGATAAAAATTGCTGTACTCACCAAAATATAACCAGAGGTATTTTTTCACCACTTCCCATCAACTTTGTCATCACATTTCTCGCCTTCTCGACGAAAGAAACAAGTAGCGCTTAAAACCATTCTCAACTTCGTCTCAGAATATTTGGCACGAAGAAGCATAGCGATGGTATGTTTCTACACAGATCTAAAATGACACTGATGACCATTCTTAAAAATGACCCTTACTGCCACTATTTACAGAGTCCTAATGACTCATGCACAGTGATAGGACAACTGGTTTTCCCCCTCCGGTAAATGCCTGCAGTAGTCAATTCCTCACGTGTCGTACGGATAACACTCTGACTGAGCAACAGTGCATGCCTCTCCCTTTCTCCTCCGGGCATGCTCCTGGCAGTTCAACGCACTCTTTTTCAAAGATAAATGCTAATCGATATAGATTAACCATCAAATTTGTTTAAGATTTTATAAGTGGATTCATGATGATGAACTTGATAGCTTGAAGAAGGTCCAAACGGAGGTTTTCAGGGATTTGCACAATGGAAATTAACGCAGTCTTGGAATTTCATCCTTAACTTAAATACTAATGCACTAAGTAATATGAAACTTCATGTGATTGTTAAGAAAGATCTTGGCTACAATATTTGTCAAGGAAATTCCAATATCTTGATCCGTGTTGTTATTGCAAAGCCGTAAATGAGATGCATCCGTCTGGTACTCGGAAAAATGGGCTAAAATTCTGTTTTTAAGCACACACTGTAATCAATGTAAACGGTAAAAAGTTTTGTATACCATCACTAAATGCAGAAATAAAAAAGCTTTCATTTGATTTAATTCATTTTAAAATCGATTGAGCTGTCTTTGAGATATTAGTCTTCAAACTCGGGTGACGGAATTCTGCAACTGATAGTAGGTGTTGTGCCTGGCAGCTGGGGAGGCTAGGACTTAGTGGTCATCATAACACAGCCCTTGCACAACAATATCATCGCAGGGTACAAGGAGGGCTACAAAAGATGAGAAGATAAAGAAGAAGAGGAGGAAAGTACCAAGAAAAATAGAAACTTGGAACATTTGGACATTTGTGAGGGATAGAAAGCTAGAAAATATTGAACAGGAAATGGAGAAGGGATAATATATTTATTTGGACTCTGCAGGATGAGATGAAAGGACACCTTTGACATCATTTTGGCGATGATGATTCATCAGTACTGCCCTATGCCCCTGGAGATATTGAGTCTGTTGTGGAGAATGATAAATGCACCATTATGTGGAATTTCTCCTTTTCCACCACCAGGAAGTTGGAGGTGACTAAGCCTGATATTGTTTTCCTCTACCACCTCTCATACTCCATGTTGTGATTGAGTTTTCAGCTCCAGCTGAAGTGAACATGGATGCAAAGGAGGTGGTGAAACATTAAACATCAAGACCTGCTTCTTGAGCTTCGGATCACATACCATATGACCATATTTTACATGTATCCGGGACACTCAGTTGAATGGTTTTCCGTCATCATAGGTGTGCTTGGTGGAGTTAAAGAGCTTGCTGGTAGAGAGAATTAGGTGTATACCAACCTGTGTGGCACAGGCAGAATCACTTGCAGCTCGCATGCAGAAGGATGTCTGCTGGGGTCTCTTCGCCTACTTTGTATGCATGACTCCTCTGCAGCGTAGTGACTAGTCTGATGGGCATCAGAAGTGGCTATGAAAACTGCCCAACCCCTCTCAAGGCCCCGGCCATTATGAAGGCTATGAAACCTGATGCTTGCTGGGGACTTGGAGGGGAATGTTACAAAAGTAATGCGATAATGATAATATTAATAATGAATAGTTTCTGTTAAGCATTTTTTTGGCTGGGTTTTGGTATGCAGTTCATTAAACAAATGTGCTATAATGTGTAGTTTATCAAGTTGGAGGTCGGCCTGCAAATCTTTCTAAAAATTTTTTAAATGTTGCATTTTCAATTTTTTTCTATTACGTTAACCTACTGCCTTGTTGTTCAATGCTAAAATAATTTTCATGGTTGATTTCGAGTATATATTTTCCCATTATTTCCACAATCTTCCTTCTGAAATGATCTTGCTGACCCCCGATTTCTGTTTTATTATTCGTACCTAATAATGGCAAACCATTATATTTTATGGTTAGATATCCACTCATGCTGATGTTCTTATAGCTTTACAGAGACAACATGGAATTGAGTAAGACGAATGCAGCTCTTTGGGAATCTGTGCAGAAACTTCATTCCTTCATCCAGCTTGTGGCCCCTGGAGTGGCCCTACCAGCAATAAGCCTTCCTCCTCCTGCAGCCAATCTGCCGGGCACTGGAGCTTCTGCAGGTGGTGTTATATCATCACAGGCTGCCCATGCAATGCACTCAAATCCATCAAGCTCAGCATCTTCAGTAGCTTCAGCACCAACAGCAAAGAAAGCCACAGCAAATGGCTTCAGAGATTCAAATGGTATGTAATAGATTTTTCTCATTTCATATGCAATGTTCTTAACTACCTATGCAGTGGAAGCTCCTTGTCATTAATCCATACAACAGCTGAAAAGTCACTCACTTTGTCAAGCACTCTTTTTTTTATCCAAGGTGATGAAAAAAAATCTCTTGTTAATTCCATTAACTGTGTTGTTAATTTAGCAATCACCATTTAACTTTAACATGACTAGTTTCTGATGTCCCCTAAATGAGCCTATTAACTGCGATATTTTACCTCAGATGAGTTTGCATCTGTTTAATGTCATTAATGTATTTTTTTACATCACACAAAACATCTTTACATATATCTGAAACTGCTAGGGTGATGCACTGGTGATGTGATCAAGATTTGAGGATTTGATCGAATTCTTCCAAAATTGATTTTAAATTATTCGAATTTGTTTGCAAATATATTGTTATTTATTTATTGTTAGTAATAAGAAGCTGGGATTCATAGCTTAGTGAGAGCAAAATTTGTATTCTAGAAAAAATGGAAATTCAAATTCGAGAGTCTGGTTTGATAAATTTTGCATTAGACCCATTTATAGTGTAAGCCCTCAATAATTAAGGATTTCTTCAAATATTTTTTCTAATTTCATGCATTATATGTTCTTTAATATGTATTCACTTGAGACAAATACAACTTACACCACAATTTTTAGAATGCATACATATCTTGTGTATAGCTGAAGTAACTTGTATTGGACACAATCACAGAATAAAAGTGTGCGTAACTTTCTGAACCATTATAAATATAACTGCCTCTGACTGGACTAAGTAGAAGTGGCTGATATTCATGACAAATAAAACACTTGTTAATACTAAGCGTTTTATTCATCATGAATTTCTAAACAATTAAGTAGAGATACGAGGCTGTCCCTTAAGAAACAAAACAGAGTTCACAATACTACTCCAAAAGGAAAGTAACACAGCTGCCAAGTGTGGCCCATGAAAGAAAAAGCTGAAAGATTTAAGAAATCTGAAATGGGCCTCTGAAGAAGGTTGTCATAAAAATGAAAATGAGGAGGGATATAGAATGAATGGAGTGGAGAGAATGAGATGGTGAACAGCATA
The DNA here is from genome assembly GCA_963169105.1 of Ceriagrion tenellum. Classification (NCBI taxonomy): domain Eukaryota; kingdom Metazoa; phylum Arthropoda; class Insecta; order Odonata; family Coenagrionidae; genus Ceriagrion; species Ceriagrion tenellum. Next base: position 128,148,822 of record OY720632.1, on the reverse strand, counting down.
ATAGATAATGACATACATATACTGTATTCAAGATTGTATGTACCTGCACATTAGATGTGAAATTACGAACTCCTTAATGAAGTTTTGAAGTGGTTCTCAAAAAGAAGATAGTGGAGAGGTGAACTAAGGAAAACTTGGTTATAAGAAGTAATGAAGGAAACGAGAGAAAGTATCATGGAAGGATTTTGGAATTACTGCGATACGTAGAGATTTGGTTAGCAGGAGACGTTATAGAACGTCTAACATTTATTGATAATAATTGATATTTGATGATCTTTTTGTGCTTGGCTCTGTGTATGGAATGCTACATCTTGAATTGCACATACTATAAAAGTGGACAAGCCTTGTTGGACTTTAGCCCATTGGTTACATTGTGACAGAAGCTCCTAAACCTTATCACGTAATGGAGAGAATCCTTATTATCTTGCCACTCAGCTTATATAAAACCTTAAGCTTATAAATTTGTAGATGTTACATCCTCATTGACAGTGACTAAGGTCTCTTAATTAGCCTTCCTGAATTCTATATGGAAATATGCAATTTTTTGGGGTATTGAAAAGCACTGTATGCTCAGCACCATATTAAATCAGAGTGAAAGAAAGGGGTTTATTCTGTTGAATGTTCTTGGGATTTTACTGCAATGTATGCAATTCTTCACTGCTATAAATACTGGTACCATACTGGTAGAAACACCAGTATTTACAGCAGTGAAAGCAATGGGCCTCAATAATTGCATAAATGAAGGAGCCTATCAACTGTTGTGTTAAATTTTTGATTCTGTATTTGTATCATTTTGGTCATGCTTCATTTCACAAAGTTGAAATTCATGCTTAGGTTCAGCATTTTTTTTGCCTCACCTTGTAAGTTTGCAGTGTTGAACTTAATTTTGACTGCATATGTTATTATTTTCTGTCATTAATTTGTAGCCCATTGTTAGGTAACAATGTGGGTAGGTTGTGATGAAATAAAAATATTACCTTTAAATTATTAATTGTTTGAATAAAAATTTTAAATGAATGGCTTAATTGTCTTTTTGGCAAGCTCATTTTAATTTCAACCTTCAGTGAAACTGTGAAGAACTAGTGAATATGTATTAATCCCATTGTGTGTTTTATGTCTATCCTCAGAGCCAATGCCACTATCATTTAACGAGTGTGGAATCTGTCACCTGACAGTAGACCAGCACCTCCTGGCCAAGTGTGACACTTGCCACAAGTTCTACCACTTGGGATGTCTAAACCCACCTTTAAGCCGCATGCCCAAGAAGACAAAGTTGATGGGATGGTAAGTGTTCAGTAAAAGATATTTTAACTTGTTTTGAATAAAGTAAATCTTGTTTTTGATGAACAGTTGGTTCTTCTTTGTTTAGTTGAAAGAACAGCTCATGTGGAACAGTGAGAGTTACGTTCCATTAGTTGAATCTTGGGTGAGGATAAATTGCATGATCCTTGAGTTTCCACTTGATGACGTGTTTCAATTTTTTTCTAGGCATTTGAACTACAGTTGTCATGGAAAGTTGTCATTGCAGCTTTTGAATCATTTTTAACCTAACATTGTTTCCTAATAATGCATATTAATTGCCTAGGCTAGGAGGCCTCTCATGGATTAGTGTCTCATATTCTAGTATGCATCCTAATTGTTTTGCATCTAGCTGCTTTACTGTTGTTGTTTTTGCTGTTCCATATCATTTCCAATAATAATATCTAATTGTTTGTGTTTTAGGCAATGTTCAGAGTGTGACAAGGAATCTTCTGGATCAGAAGTTGAGTGTGTGGACACTGAAGCACCTCGTAAGCTAAGACGAAACAACAAAGATGGAGATTCTTTGATTTCCGAATCACCATTCCCCAGGGTAAGTTTTGTAGGGCATTCATGCAAGTATAGAACATTTTAATTGATATTGATTGATGGACCATCGATGGAGAAATTTGTTGGAATTTTTGAACAAATATTTAGGTAAATGAACTTGATGAATGATGTAATAATTTATTCTCAAATTCATACAAATTTATTTTAAAAAACCTCTGCAATAAAATTATGCTGTAATTAGCCCCTAAGCCATTCTCAGTTCTTAACAAGGGTTAGTGCTTGAGTTCCTAATAAAGATAATGTAGTATTCCCTGTTGCTGGTTAGAATGCTGTTATGTTCACGTGGTACATAATTTTTAGAACTTATTTTGCATAAAAAATTGCTCTCAAATGGAACTTCTCTGTCTTCCTATCTTAGTCTATGTGTATTTTCTTTGTCTGTATTGTGACAGTGCAGCTTCTTATAGATCTCCTCCCTCAGACGAACAGAATCTATGAATTCTTTTCCAACTATCAGATATTAGTCTGAAGTCACCGAGAGGCCTTGCTCACATTATGACCATTGTGCTCTGGTTTCAACATTCATCATACATGTTGATGGTTCATTTAGGCATTTGGTTCTTGAAAAACAAAGGAATGGAAAATAGTGTCTTGCAAGGGTGTTCAGATAGGGCTCTCTAGGAAAAGAAAGGGCCATGTTTGTGGGATCTAATTTTCCTCTGAATTTATTTAATCTTTTACTGACACATGGCAGTTAACATCTGCTCCAAGATTATTAGGATTTTATTACCTTTCTGGAAGAAATTGTGAAAATGGCCTCCAAAGGCAGCCACATGAAACTATATGAAAACCTGTATCAGGCAAGGCATGGTTTAGGTAATTTTTGTACCTGCATTCTGGAAAGTTCTGTTAGGAAAAATTTTAGTTCATGTTTCTCTTCTGAAAAATAACTTGATTTTGTCCCTCTTTAAGATATTATTTCAATTTTGGGGGATTTTTATGGTATGATTATAAGATTATATGATTATGAAGTTATATTTGGGGGATTTTTATGGTATGTATATTAACTTTTTTTCCTTTGGAAAGACTGCAAAGATTTATGTTGGCTTATTTCCCTCTTTCTGATTACAAGTTCATTGTTCATCCTATTTCTCCTTGATTGTATGCTAGCTGTCTGTATGTTCTCATTTTCCATTTTTTTTTTTCATTTTATTCACGTACCTGGCATTTATCAGCCAATGATTCCCAAAACACCTGAGGCTAATATCATCAAGCAAGATGTGTCAGTGATTGTCACGCCCATAGAGCAGCAAGCTGCAGTGGATGCATTCAAAGCCGAGCATCTTTCAACTCCTCTATCCGAGAGCATGTTGGTTGTGGGCAGCAGTGGTCGACAAGGGAAGAAGCGTCACAAGGAGAAGCATCGTGGGGAAGATGGTGAGGAGAGGGACCGAAAGAAGAGGCGCAAGAAGAAGTCATTGACGAGTGCTGAGGAGCTTCCTCCAATCAGCCCGACCAACATGGAACCACACCCACGCATTAAAATAAAGGTAATGGAACCCTAAACTCAATTGTATTAGTGTGCTTGGGAATCTAGCCTCGCAAATGATGGCCCAACAGTATTCACTGTGGTTTTGCAGTTGTTTCTCACAATGTACATATCTTAGGTATCTTAGAATTCCCCAGAATACCTTTTTACTGTATTTTCTGGCTTGTATATAAAGCTTTTTTCCCTGATGAACTCCACGGGAAGTCTCTCTTTATTTTATTTGATCAATCTCAAAGTCAGAGGTAAAGACTATGAGGTTTTGGTGGCATAGTGCTGGTAAACTGCTTAAATTCACTCCAGTTTTATATAAGGCATTTTTATTGATGCGGTCAGGGATCAAAGACTCATTCTAATATTCAAAAATTATTTAAGTATTGGATTCAAGATTCAATAGAATCATCCCAAAAACAATCAAACTATGGTTGTGCAGATAGCGTACTCACTATATTCTTCATGAGCTCAATTGTTTGAAATTTTGCTTTGGAAAAGTTGTCTCTGACCAGAACATTAATGGTTTCAAAAATGTTGATAATCTGCTTGAAAATTAATTGCTTCATATGTCTTAAGGTGTCCTTCATATTCTGAGCTTTGTATTTCTCTCAATCCTTCTCATACCTATTGATCTTTTCTCTGCTGCTCATATAATTGCTGTCTTTATATATTTTCCCACTTTTCCGTATTCGTTCCTTTTTCCTTATCATATCTTATGTTCAAGTCTGCAAAATTCTGGTATTTCCTCTGTAATTCTTTCAATATTTTATTATTCTACTTCTTCACCCTCTTACCTTTACTTGACTCATCATTCATTTTGCCCTAAGCTATTTCATGTCATTTCCTTGTCCTACTATTGCATTCCAATCTCCCATCACTATTACGTTTTTCTTCTGTGGAACCTCTCTAAGTATCTCTTCTTGTTATTTGTACATGCCTCCGGCTCTTCCTCTCTAAGATTACTGGTGGGCATGTTCATATGGGTCACTGAAATTCATTGGGTGTTCTTTTAAATCAACCATTGCTATCCTTTTGCTCTCATGTTCTATGTTTATTACCCTCTTTCCCAGCTCGGAATGTTATTCCATAAGTACCCTACGTTGACTCTAATCTCCCTGATTATTAACTATCCTAAAACTATCACTCCAGTTGTTCATTATCTATCTGACCTGGTACAGTTCCAGGATACCTGTATTCCCTTTAGACTTCTTTTAAGTATTTTCTTGCATCCCTGCCGTCATCAGTGTCCTTGCATGTGAAGTTCATGTTTTTGGTTTTGTTTTCCTCTTCTTCCTCTGTTCTCTTTTACCTTTGTCCCTGAATCCCCTGTCATTTAACCATTTGTGCTTTCGATCATTCATATTTATATTTGGGAATGAAATAATAATTTCTAAAATAACAAAAAGATAAGTTCACAACAATATTGTTACTGTCATGGACTTGAACTGTCATACTTCAGATCAAGTCCATTCCGATGCCTGATGGAGGGAAAGGAGGTGGTAAGTCAGGAGGGAGTGGAGGTCCTGGCTCGGGAATGCACATGTTTGTGGCATCCACTCCAGAGACAACAAGTGTTGTGGATTCCACTGTGGTGTCCCAGCCGTCTCCAGCTGAGCCAGCTGCAGTTGAACTTCTTTCATCAGTAACCAATGCTACTGTGGTGAGCAGCCGGAGATCAGGAAGCCGCTCCTCGGCTGGAATGTCTCGCATGGCTCCTAAGAAACCAAAAGAAGTGGACATAATGACACGTTGTGACGTCTGCTTTCGACCTGGCTCCAATGTCAATCTGGTTCGGTTAGTATGAGAGATGCAAAATTTGCTCTTTTGTGTTACTCCAACTTCAAAATTAGATTACTTACATATTTCATGCGTACATATTTCACTGAAGTAGGTGCAAAAATATGTGATAAAATGTTATTTATTTTCAACGACTTCTTTCTGGGTTGAATGTGAACCTGATGGCCTAGTGAAATTTATAAAGAAGGAAATCTCGAATATCTGTATAAGTTTACACGCCCTATGGGGCTGGGAACAATATCCACATTTCATTACTATATATGCTCCCAATCTGTCACTCAACCCTTTTGCATATTAGATAACTATAGCCATCATTGAGATGTGGTGTTCAGGAGGGTGGAGGGAGGGGCATGAAGTCTAATGCCATCAAAATTTGAAAGCCTGAATTTTGCTTGATGGTTCTTGTCATAGATGAGTTTGCTGGATAGGCACAAGAGAAAAGTTTGGTGTTCCATGAGGCTGAATAATAGTATGTAAAATGTTCCTGGAAAAGACTTCTACAGCCATCCTGTCTTTGAAAGGGTTGAACAAGGACTCTCTGAGGCTTATTGTGGGAAAATCAATTTTATCTTCTGGGACAATCATAGATTATGCTTAACTATCACAAATATATTCTTCATGTGGATTCTAGGGGTCTTGATAATGAACACACGTAATGGGGTTTGTACATTCACTCCTTAATGATGTCCATTTCCCATGAACCTTTTTACTGCTGTTAAGTTTTTGCGTAAACTAAAATAAATTTTTGTTGAAATTAGTGATAAAGTTATATCACCTGATTGATATTTTGGGTTGGTAGTATGGGTGTAGAACGTGAGTTTAGATGAGGGAATTTTGAGGTTTCTGCATATTTCTGTTCTATTAGCTTAATTAAAGGTGTAATTCCTGATGCAATTTGTTGTTTCCATCTGAATATTTCTTTATATGTTGTTGCTCTTGCTCTCTTCAAGCCTCTGAAATGAGTGGCTTTTTAGGATCCAAGGAGTGTAATCAATTTTTAAGACTTACATTGAGCAAAAATACTAACAATTACAAACAGTAAAATGAAATGAAAAATATCAATTTTTTTTCTTTATGCTGGCTTCAATTTCGTTGTGAAAAGCTATGGAACTTATGTAAGGTTTCTTCAGATCTCATTAGTGTTACATCGTGCAGTGTAAGTGATGAACCTAATGCATTAGAGTTTTTTCTGTGTAATCTAATTTTATCTTGTTTTGAGGCGAAATAGTTGCAAATTTCAAATTTACCTCTATGTTTAATATTGAACCAAAAATGAAATGCTGAGTAGCATACAGGTAAGATTAACAGGCAATTCATGTTATATATACATAATTGTGTTCACTTGAGAATGAAAATTTATTTTGTAATTATCATTATTACCTGACCGCCAATTTTTTCATTGTAATGTGTGTTTGACCAACATTTATGGGTTTGTGATTGTCATTAAGTCCTCTCATAATGGCTCCGTATTATGGTGTTTAATTTGTAAAGAAATTTCTGTACCCATTACTTAGCTTTTAGATTTTCTGTGAGCTTTATAACTTTTTGTATCATTATGTGGAAATTTTTTATTTGAGAGGCAGAGAAATTCAATGTGTTGTAATGTTACATTTCATTTCCTTATACATCCTTATCAATAACTAGGCTGTTTCTTTTCATACTTCATCAAAGTCTGCATTTTTGTGGATAATTCTGGGTCAATGTTTTAACAAAACATTGGAAATTAATTTTATTTTGCGAAAGGAGTTTCTATTCCTGGAGAATACAAATAAGTTTTCTATGTATATAGCTATGCTAATTTTTATGGATGGATGGCTGAGTAAGGGGATGAGGAACTAATTTACTCCCATAAATTGAGCTACTTAGTGAGTAAGTTAATGATTGTCTTTTTTTCATGAAAAGCTGTGACGAGTGCCTCAAATGTTTCCACTTCACTTGTTTGGATCCTCCCTTGAAAAAATCACCCAAACCTCGTGGCTACTCCTGGCATTGCGCCGATTGTGATCCCACTGTAAGTACTATGGTTAATCAATTAAGTGCAGGATTTCTATTAGTCTTATTTTTAGTGTTTAGCTTCTGAAGTGCATTGCACTTACAAATGATGTTTATCCACATTTTGACATTCTACAGTAACTCCTCCCAAACACAATTCTCAAGGGGACAGGAAGAGCTCCCGTTATAAAGAATTTGTGTGCACCATATTGTGGCAAAAAAGTATATGTATACTTGCTGATATTTTGGCATCTAATATGGTGCATTTACATATTTGTTTACACAACAATCTCATTACAATCAGTGTGTTTTACCGGGTTGGTGAAAATATTCCGCTGATTAAATGTGGTCATATATGTTTGTAATTCAATGGCAATTCCTTTTTTTTGTCTTATATTTGAAACAGCCCGACAGTAGGCAGATTTAAACAAAATTTTAATTGTTTATTTATTTACATTAAAAATTTCGGACTCCATATTGTTCATATAAATTAAATTTTACTTATTATGTAAATTCTTTTGTCGGAAAGTAGGGTACAAATGGTTTATGCATTCATTCAAATGTAAACTACTCTGAACTGCCTGAAAAGGTAATAAAAAATTTGCTGTTGCAGCATAATACTGGAACACATTGAGTACTTACATGACTTCTTCACGAGTGGGTGGCTCAAGCGATTCCTCCTCACTCTCATCTAAGGAAGATTCTTCACTCGGTATTTTATTTCCAAGTGAAGGAAAGAGTAAACTGTGACTTTATTGTCAAACTCCAAATAATTTGCAAAACTTAACCCATCCTGGAAGTGCTATGTGAAAATAAATAACAATTAACATTCAAATAGCACACTGGAATGAAGAGTTCTCGGGTTTCCAGGCGGGTAATGGTGTTAAACTGCACCAATGTTTTGATGACGTAGTCTGCTATCGTCTTCAGGGTGAATGATTTTCTGCCAGAATGGTCCGATATTTATATAGTGACATTTGGTCATTTATCCTGCCATTTTTGTCAGGTTGGCTCCGATTGGTCGGAATTTTCCCGTCTTTTTTCCAGCATTCTCAGAGCAGGTTTCCAAGTGTTGCTGATTTGGAAACCTTCGTCTCGGTTGAAATTATTATTCTCCAGCCTGATCTCCACGGCTTCCTTTACAATGCGATCCCAGTAATCCTTTGTTTTACCCAGGACGCTGGGGCTGGCAAAGTCAATTCTATGGCCGTTTTCCAGATCTCTCACTTAGGAGATTCCATGGTGTTTTTGAAATTGCAATAGCCAACCTTTGGAACAGTTGGGGTCTTCTATTCCCAAACTGGATGCTATTCACTTTGCCTCGTGTTGAATAATGAGGCCACTTATTGGCTCGTCTGCTGTCTGTATGTGATTGAACATCAACATTAATTCTTCTTCAGTGCTTTATAATGAGCTCCACGCATCTACTTGGCTTCGAGCCCTACACATCCTGACTTTATATCTGTTTTGTCAAAATTCTTAAGAGCCACTTCTCCACGAATCACTTAGCAGGAGATTCCATGGTGTTTTTGAAATTGCCATAGCCAACCTTTGGGACAGTTGTAGTCCTCTATCCCCAAACTGGATGCTATTAGCATTGACTAAGGAAACCAAAAATCATGAGCATTCTGAATTTTAATCTGGACTCAGCTGTCTACCTCACTTAATATTTTAAGCTTCATCTGAAGATTAATGTTGTTTGCTTTTGTGTGCTCATTGCAAATCTTAAACGATTAACTTGTGGTTACAGCTGTAGTAACTGTGTCGCACCTGGATGGATACCTTAAGTCGTACAGAGATGAGTATCCAATTCCAGAAATGAGGTTTGATCCTTCAGATCTAGAAAATTCATATTCAGAAGTAATGTTAGATCTTTCACTCTCTCTCTCATCGTATTAGAGCCAACTAAAAGATGTATACAAACTCATTTCTCCCTACTCTATAACCTTGCTATTCATATACATGGCTACTTTTAAGAAGGTCAAAAGATAAAATAGGGTGTCTTCACATGAGGCCATTTGGTGACACGTCCAAGTTGTTGGGACTTTTACATGTCGTAGGGCAGCCACTGCATGCAACTGTGTGGCCTGTCATGAAGGCTTCTACATGATGCAGTGATCCATTACTTGATGTGACACTGGCTGTTGCTGCAACCAGTGGTGCAACATAGCTGCTTCTAATTTAGTGGTTGCATTCATGCAAACTGCTTGATTGAATATAACGAGAATCTAACTGACACAGGGGATAGACAATAGAGGGATCTGCTGTAAGTGGTGCGACCTGGAAGTGTCATCGCAGAAAGGAAATAAAGGAAATTCATTGAAAGGGTCTTCTATTCAACAATGGGAGGAACAGTGGCATAAAGGGGTGTGGAGTAGCAATAAGCACATGGAAAGCACGAGGGTAAAGGAAAATAAAGGAGTGAACTGGCTGAAATGTGAGAGAAGGGGTTCAGCACATGGCATGTGGGGACTGCTTCTCCTCCTGTTGCTCTTTCCTTAATTCCAAATGTTGCTTTTGTCCTACAGCAGTGATGGTTATCTGTATTCCTTGAAAGCAATTTGCTGCTAGGGAGCTAACTGACACGAGGGATAGACCAGGGGATAGACAATAGAAGAATAAACAAAATTCATGTGATTCGATAATTTGTGTTAAACAGTCAAAACTCAGTGACACATTACATATGTATTTCTGCTGAGACCTTAATTCAGGCTTGTGTCAATGTGAAGTCCATGTTTAGTGAGCATGTGTTATTGAGGCATTACTGTATATTAATTTTTTTTAAATTTCCTGTTCATATATGTTTAGGGAGGTATGATTTCTAGTGAGGAACAACTTTCTATTTTTGCATTTTTGAGCATTAATATTTTCCTGTCTTTGTTTTTTCAGGACACGGACTCCAAGTCCAATTGAAGATAATTAACAGAAGATATTTTTACCAATCAATTTGAAGTAAGTGATTCCTTTAAGAGATCATACTGATTGTTTTTGTTTTTATTCTATCTTCTCTTGGAAGAATTTAAGTGAATACATCTGAATCACAAAATTTAATCATTCTTCACTTATGGTTTATGGTAGGCATTATATGATGTATGATGGTGATGAGCTGACTAGCACCTTGTCAAGTTATTTTGAATCTCTTTTGTACTAAAACCTAATGCTGATGCATCTGGTTTATAGAGATGTGTATTTTTGTCCATAAATTATCTGGAAATAAGCCCAACTTAACAAAATAAAGTACTCTGTATCCTTTTTATTCATATTATTATTCTCTTGAATATTAATTGATTGGATTGTTTAGCGTGAATGTTGATTGGTGGGACAAAACGTTATCATGATCACAATACACAAGGTTTGACAGAAGACAGTTTGGAGCAATGCATTTCTATTCGCTCAAATGCACTTCTCACTTCACAACCCAACAGCACGGTTGCTTTGTTTCATTTGTTTCTCACCATAGAATCTAAGTAGTGCCTTTCTAAACATTTTAGGAATAGGCTTAATGAGGGTATAAAATAAAAAAACTTTGTACAAATAATCTTATCCACCATATTTTCTGTGCTCATTTTCAACTAAGTCAACTTTAAGGTAAAATTCTTCAATTAATTTCCGGTGAATACTGAAAGACTTTAATCAGTACTGCGACGAATGTCGTGGAAAAATGACATGACATTGGGAAAGGAGTCAAAAATGACCAAAACGGATTGATTTCCAACAGTCACACTATATTTAATATACTAAATTACAATTATGATTACACGACTATGAGGCCCGGAAGCTAGCTGCCGAAACTTGACGAACGATGCCTGCTGACGAGGTACACACATCGGTGGCTGGCAGAGGAGAGGGCCGCTGCGATGAAACGTCTGGTCAGCGCAGTCAAAAGGAGGGGAGGTAGTTCTGGATCAATGGAGAAGGGGGAAGTAGGGGAACTGTTCATCCAGCCATTGGTTGAGACGGCGGCGTAGAGGATCACTATTGCCACAAAGTTCCGAAAAGAGGACGCCAGATGCGAATTCACTATAAAAGTAGAGCACCTTGTTCTTGTCTCGCAATATCGCCGACAACGTGCAATATCGCTGACAGTGTGCACTTTGAAATCTCCTTACCACACTTAGAACATCTTGCGTTATGTCCGGCTCTTGACGATTTCCATGAGCAAAAATGTCTGTGGCGAAATTATGGCCAAATTTGTGCCAAAAATTCGGCTCAGTATATGAATTTTATAACTACACTAAAAAATTAGGCAATGAGCAAAGTGAATAGATAGACTGCCCCCCACAGGCACTTAACCAAATGTTTTCTCTCCATGACATATACCTGTGGCTGCTAAGTATGCTTATAACCAGTTAATATTAATGCTAGAATTTTGTTTCAAATGTGTACACACTCAACAAAATGAAAGGAATTCCCTCCAGAGTTTACACTTTTGGAGTATTCAACAAATGCAGGTATGTTTTAAAAAACTGCAAATGTAATCAGTGGATTATAGATCTTTGCTGTGAAAGAGGCTGCCAATGGATTGGAGGGTTAAGGCCAGTGACTGAAGAAAGGGCCAATTATCCCATTGACTTGCATCCCATGATAGAGGAAGAGCATACCTGTGTGATTGATAATCATGAGAGAGATGCGATCAGAGAAATCGAGGAAATGCTTAACCTACTCGTTACGGGAAGAATTCCCTTCACTGGGCTCTGGGCACATAAGGATTCTAGGAATTAAAATAATGTTTTTCTCCTGATTTGCTATTTTTACTTGAGGTAGGGCAATTGTTGCTTTTTTGATAATTTTCTGTTCTGACTCGTGGGGAAAGTGATAAAATTTAACCTGAGATTAATACTCTCAGATCTGTATTTTTCTTTTTATCAAAGGAGACCGTAAATAATTTGACATAAAGTGGCTTGAAACCTCTTAATGTGCTGTTATTTATTAAGAAATAGAATAAATAGTTTGTTTTTGTCATTGTCTGCCAAACTGGCTCCTGGAACAAAAAAATTCAATGTATCACACGCAGAAAGGGACAGGTATGTTCTCCATTAAAGTCATATTTACTTGTATGTGTTAATGTTGCCTGCTTGATAAACAATGACCTCATGCAGGATATTATATGGCCATACTATCAGTAAAAATTACGGTGCTTTCTATACCTGAAGGTGTAAGATACATGCAAAAATACTGTTGATTAGTTCAGTAAAATCACATAACAAGGTTCACTGGCTCATATTCCAGCATTTCCTTCACCTCCTCACCCCATTTCAGCAAATATCCTGATATCCGCCCTTTCTATTAGCACTCTGATTGAGGAATAACAGTGTACTGCAATCAAGCAATCACATCTGTCGTTAAAAAGATGAATTCCTCCATTTAAATTGATGCTGCTCTCCATGCTGTGCTAAGCCTGTAATGCTACCTTCGGGTTTGGGCTATTGCAAGTATTCAAGGTTAAATCTATGATCAACTGGTTTATGTGGTATAAATGAGCTTTGTCATCAGCAGAATGAAGTTTTCTTCAAAATCGCCATTCATGAGTAAGTATTAGAAAAGTACAGTTCATTTTAGTTACCTTCAAACTAATCAAAGTTGTATGCCTATGAATTTCACATTTCCTGAATTCACTTAACAGGCATAAATATTCTTGGGTTGAACCTACTTTAATCATTTTCCCGATGAATGTGCTAATATCTCGTTCCAGTTTTGGAAAGCTATTTTATTACACCTGGATGTGTCCGTATTGTTTCATCTAATCCTTCAGAGGGACAATTTGACCATGAATTTGTTGTATAGTTTAGCTAGCAAACAGTTGGCTGGCATTCTGTGGCTAGTAGCAAGAAAAACCTTTTTTTATTTATGTTGAGGAGCTAATGTGGGAAATGATGCAGAGAAAAATGCTAATTAGAGAAGAAAAAATGGTAAGAAGAATTTTATCTTCTGTATAGCTATAATGCTTTATTTCCATGGAAATAAATCAAAATGCTCTTAAAATATGTTTCAATGTATGATTTTTTATTAAATGAGTATGCTTTTATAATAATGTTGTGTCAGTAAATGATGAATTTTCAATTTTCCTTCAACCCATTGATGCTAGTAAATGAATCCTCTTATGCACCCCTATATTTTCATTAATACGGTCTACCTGATATATTTACCTTGAGAGATTATCTAACCCCTCCTCCATGTCATGTCCTAAACATATAGAAGGAACTGGTGTTTCAGTTGTTCAATCCTTCTGGTAGCTAGATAATCATCCATGAAATTTATTTTATACCAGGGGATTTTCTACCAATGGGATTGAACAATGGGAGGACCAGTATATTCAATGTGTTAAGGACATGCCCCAAAGAAGGATTTAAATGATCTGAAATATTGGCAAACATAAAGAGTTTTCTAAATTGACCAAAAACTTCATGGAATTAACACAGTTTTCAACTGACAAAATAGAAAGCCTGGTTTTGTTTATTTTGTATGATATTCCTCTTATCAGAAGACAAATTGTAGCTGTCGAAATGTACCTTTAAAACTGAATTATTAATGATGAATGAAAATCTTAACCGTAATTAATTTCGAAGTCTAATTAGTGAAAATTGATTCGATAAAAATCAATTGCAGTAAGTAATTTTATATTTGAAGACAGACTACCACCATTCACTGTTATCTTGTGTAGACAACCTGTCGCCATATCAATGCTAATAATCATTTATTATCATAGTCTGGTCTGGATGCATCAACCTAAACTATGATTAAGGTAAGATATAATATTAATCAATTCGCTCGAGCCTTTTGCCATGTTAGTTTACTTAAGGCAACTTTGAAGGGCGTTTAAAACAGCAAAAAATTACGTTTTTTATTAAAAGTTATATACCAAGTGAGTGTTTTATAAAGGCATTGAGCCTAATTCAAACATTTATTTTGGCATTATTTAAGTAAATGGACTGATAAAATACACCAGCATCGAGAGGTATTAGTTTAAACAATCGTTATCGGCGAAAGAACGGATTCCTTACGTCTTCCCGTTTCGAAGCCCGCCCGACTTTTCCACCATCCTAGCGCCACTAAACAGCCAATAGGAAGACCCATACGGTGGCGGAAACCGGCCCCAACTTCCCCGCGAAACCTTAATCCTTCGGGTACTTTTAACCCTTCGTCGTATTATTCGAAAAACTGCTAACTTTCTTGTCAGAGATTGACTCGCGGAAATCGGCTGTTCAAGGTCAAAAGTGGATGAGGAGTGGGGAATCGACCGACGCTAGGAGACGCTCAAGGTCACTCCAGAGTAGGAGCTGGACACTGCTCGAGAGTCAAGTGGGACTAGACTTCATCCAATTATACCAGAGTACGAGGAAACAAAAGCATAAATAGAATGCCTCCACAAGTACATTAGCAACAATATATCTCCGCAACCAGGTGATTGATACTCCTTGTTCGAAAGATTATAAAAATCGTTATTTTTGCCGTCTGGAGTACGCATTACGAGGAGTCCCACAGAGGAGGAATTTATCTTTTGCACATTAAATTTTTGCGCATGGACATTTCTTCTCATCCGAGGCAGCCTACTCGGCGCGGAGGGGCTCGCGTGCGGCTGGACTAGGGACGAAAGAGAAAGTTGCTCCCAGCCAAGGTCTGATCTCACGGGTGCGTTTCTACGCATGCAAGAACATAGTTTAACATCTAAGGCAACTCAATATAGCATTAATAATACGGCAGTACAGGTGGTAAGCAGAGATAAGAAGAAATTTGTCAGTAAAACAGAGAAATTCTTTTCTATGACTCCGTTTGGTTAGGTTTGTAGTAGGTTATGTTTATACCATGGTTTACATATTCGTGCAGGAAATGCAGCTGTGTCCGAATTCATGCCATCGTAGGCACCCAAAATCCTTGATGATCAAAAATAATGTTCTTGTGGAGACATCCACATATTATGTTCAATAATATTGAACAACATAATTGAACATCATAATATGTTGCTCAGTATTATTAATTTATTCATGATAAAACCCGGGGAAGATAATAAAATGTACTCTTGAAATAAATTGGTAAGTATACTAAAATCTGAGTTAATCTAGATTCAATCTTTCTCAGGGATATCTAGATTTTTACATTTAGAGCCTTATTCTGAACGGAATTGCGACCGCGCTATAAGCCAGAATTTCGACCCAGAGCGCTGTTTCCATGGTAATTGCGACCCAGTCGCTATTCTGAATATTTATAATTACCACCGAAAGTCGAAATTTAAAGCGCGGTCGCAATTCGGTATTTTGAACGGTGAATAGCGACCGGCCGGAATAACGTTACCCGTAATGTCATAAGAATCATATAGTGTCATCCAATACAAACACTTTTGGAATTTACTAAATAGCCAATCTCTTACAGTTAAAAATGCAGTATATCAGTTTCTCTCCCATTCTAAATGAGGCCGAAGATAAAAACTCTCTATGCCCACCTCTCGTTCTCATTGAGGTCTAGTGGTCATCCCATTATAAGCTTTAACAATATGCAGTGAGACTGTTGAGACCTCCCAGCCCATTACTGCCAAAACAAAACCACTGAGGAATAATGTACATTGCAATAGTGGTAGTCCTCTATCGAAGGAAAACTGACAAATTTGCATGTAAAACAGTGTCTGTGGATGAAGTGCATACGTCGATGCTACGGAAGGTATTCAATAAGGGACACTGCTTTCCCAAAACTGACACAGGAAAGGATCACTTCATATGTTATATAATCATGAGGATAGCAGGCATAATTAAAAGTTAAAAAACAAATTTTAATGCAAACCTCACACCATCAATGGACTCACGCTTGCATGTTTACATTCACCGTACCACAATATTAATATCGTCAGTCATTTATCAGGATATATATGACTTTGTGCATAAATGCATATTTTACAGCTTATAATACGCAATAAGTATTAGTTATAATTTTATGTATTTAGGAGTTGAAAAAAGTTCTACATTACAATCGGGAAATAATATTTCATCAAAGGGAGAGAGAAATAACCAAAAGCTTGCATCTCATTGGCTGCTGAATTTGAAATGACTGAAGAAGTTGTCATAGAGGAAGGGGAAGTTGATTTTAATGATTTTTTTGTCTTGAAATGATAATTTTTAAAATTCCAGGCTCAGACCAGAAATTCACGAATAATCCATGAACATTTTCCAGTGCTGAAAATTCACGAATAATTCCAGATTTTCCTAGTAAGTGGATACCCTGTTCTCCCCAAGGAATATGCCATCACATCATATGTAGGTGGAATACATCTGTATCTTCCTGCTCTCTTCCTCATTGTAGTACCTCTGCCAATTCCGAGATCTTCATTCTTGTCTGATGCTATGACTATATTACGAGTCCATAGCTCTGAAAAAAAAGAACTGGCAGCTCAAGTTTTTCAGTTTCTCCACTTGAAGTTTTAGTTCTGGATGCCAAAATTCAACTTAGTTTGCAATGATAGGGCGAGTATGTCTGATAGAGAATCAGTGGGGGCGTTTTTGAGGTAAGTCTAGGCTACTCATGGTCAGCTTTGCCATTTAAAATTAGCACTAAGGAAATGGCAAGAAAGTTGTGGGAAGAACCAAATGAGGGAATATAAGTTAGGATCAGATCAAGTCATTTAGATTTATGGATGAAAACAAACTTTACTGATCATTCCGGGGATAGTAAGCACTGGTGGTGACAATGCCAAATCTATGCAAGAAATATGGAATGAAGATGAATCATGAGAAAACTGAACCATACAAGATTTTCAGAGACAAAGGAAGTGTGGTAGATTATCAATGTGAATAGGCACAAACTGGAGGTAGAAAAATTCATCAAGGAAGTAGGTTGGAGAGGGGCCAGAGTGATCCAGTGTGTTAGGCTCTCAACCAAAGGGTGACAGGATGAATGAATAGACTCAAGGAAATTAAATGGAAAGAAATACGTGAGACCACCACACCACAACAAAGAAGCCTAACATGAAGTCTGAGATTAAGACCATCTCATCATAATCAGAAGCTTTCATCCTCGTCATCCCTGCAACCTTCCCTGCTCCCACTTCCTTACCAGACATTCACAAGCACAAACAGATGCTAAGTGAGCAGATTAATCCAGAGCTGGGTAGATTTGAAACAAGGAATACCAGAGAGAAAAGGGTAAGTTTTGAATATATCCCACAAGAATGGGGTCTAATAAGTCCATATTGTGGATATCAAGCAAAACATACCTCTGCCACAAGGAGAGGATGACGCACTTCATATAATTGTTGTAGGGGGTGAGTTTGCACATCCAACATGCATTATAATATACATACCATAAGAAAGTTAATGAAACCACAACTTATTTAATTTCATAAGTGCAAAATCAAGGAACTGCAGTAACAAAAATTGTATATCAGGTGGACATTAGTTCCTCCTCACTCTCCTGAATAGCACAAAAGAGCGCCAGGTCCTCAGCAAACAGCAGTGAGGATTTCTCTTCTCTGTAGCAAATGAGTTTAAAAATGGTTAAGAAGAACCACCAGGATGATCACGGATCTTTTGAGTCCCTTGCAAAAAGATTAGTTAATTTAATACACAAGCACAATACACAAGCAATGAAAGTTAACAAAATGAAATGCAAGATATTCAAGACCAGGTAAAAAATATATTGTCCCAACTATAAAATGTGAGTTTGGAATGGAGAATAGAGAATCCAGTTCCCTCCCCAAATTAACAGTAAGTAAGAACAAATAAGAATATAACTAAAAATGATATATGTACTATGATAATTTCTAAAATAAAACAACATTTCAGTTAAAGTAGTCATATACTTTGAAACATTCTAATAAGTTCTCTTTTATGAAAAAGGAAGCATTGTAACCATACCTTCCTGTCTGACAGTAAAAATATAAGAAAGCAAGAAAATTGATTCCACAATTGCATATATTCAGCTCATTTTCCTAGAGTATCTTGAAAACTGGTCTCAAACAAATGCCTGGTTCTCACCAATTCATGTGGCAGAATGATAAGCTTCACTGTATTCACAAACAAACGTCCACTCAACCTAAACACTGGTATTCGTCCATGTCAAACATCTTCACACTTTGTTCGGGAATAGCAAAAAACCTTAATGAGAACATACAATGAAAGCAGAATTTCACAGGGCATTACGTCTCCTCACTAGCTCCCATACTCAATTTCTTCTTCTTTTTCTTCTTTTCACTTCCTGTGGCCACTGGTGTTTCCTCTTCTCCCAATTCCTCCACCTTAAACTCCCCTGACTTCCTCTTCTTCTTTTTCTTCTTACCGGACTCTGAGGATAGAGTTAATTCATACCTATGGTTTGAGAAAATTCTTCACTCTTTTCTTAAAGAACAATGTTGCAGAGGCTTCAAAATGCTAATGTTCATTACTGAAACCAGTAAAAGGATAAATATGGACTTCTTTCAAGTCTTTTTTCTTTATGCTTTAACTTTCTATCATGAATTTTCAGTTCGCATTCCACTCACTACTTCATCAAATTACGTGCCTTAACTTTCCCCCATGATAGTGATGCTAAGGTTTTGAAACTTAGGTCAGCACTGACATAAAGTAATAATAGAATCATCCTGCAGTACTTTGTTAGAACAATTAGCAATGATTACTTAAACTTTGATAGTAAATAATGATAACTATGGGTTGAGGTTGTATTAAATGCAGATTCTCTGAAATCCAAATGAATGGTTATCGGAGCTGATCAATCATAAACCCCAGCAGTAAAGGAAAAATAGGACACTTGGTCATGTGAATAGAATCACAAATGGCCTTACATGTGAACAATGGCCAATGTAGTTTAAACAAATTCATTTTAAACAAGGAACACAAGAACCTAACTTGGAAAGTTAAAAAAAAGCCATAACACACTGCTCAAAGAGGGTCATTAAGTGCACCATTTCTTTCCCATCCATATAGACCTCAGCATTGTCCCTCAGCCTTCTAAGACAAATCACATATAAATGTGTGTCTGCTGGTCTCTGACACAGTCAATTCTATTAAAATGAGCACATACATAATGTCTCTAAGAACAAAATTACTTTACGATATATCAGAGTGGTAAAATTAGGCTATGGGCCTTAAAGTGTCTTACCTGTGGTACCTGAGGCTTCCTCTTCAGCTTCCAAAGGCTCCTCCTTCACTTTAATCTTCTTCTTTGAGACCTCACCAACACCTGAATAGAACAGCATAATAATTATCCACTGGTTTTAACCACATACACAAAATGTGCTTTATGTAAATCCAAAAAATTATGAAACTATGCATGAAGCAACCACCACATTCACCAGATGAGAATTTACATATACAACTGGCTATTACATTGGTCATCAGAAAAGGATTAAGGTTTTATGGAAAATTAGCAACAGCATAGTGTGGGTTTTACCCTGTCAACAAAATAAATCAACTATTTTTTCTGAATAGCATTGGGAGAAGTATTTCAGAACCCAGTAGTTAGTATTCATCAGTAGTAAATTAAAGTTGTAAACATAAAATAACTCCTTAACTCAAGTTATGGATTATGCAGCTAGAGGTGGTCTACACTTTCCACATAATTAACATAAAGTAATTGGCAAAAGATGCAAAAATTCTTCTTCAAAAAGATCTTTCATTGACAATTAGATCAATCAAATAGGAAATTCACAACTTACCTTCTTGCTCTTCTGCCTCTTCCTTAACTTTCTTCTTCTTCTTCTTTCCAGGAGTAGCCTCATCTGCAAATTGATCAAGGAACATTATTCAAAGAGCAGATTTCGATAGGCAATATAAGACTTGAGGGGGGTAATATTTGGTTGGACTGTTTCTGCTTACAGTGCTTAAGTGCAAATATTACAAATGTACACCCAATAATGGCTTTAACGTGCAAACGTAATTGAATTCACTTAAAAAGAATGGATAAACTAAACACCATTTATTTCTCAATAATGTAAAACCTTATAAAATAGACATTTATTTATTTATTTACCCCGGGACACGTGTTTACATGTATGGGTCAGTTCCAATAGGCAAATTAACAATGTATATGTATAATAAGTACACCAGAATAGAAATAACAAAATATACACAGATTGAATACAAAAATACATACTAGCGTACAGTTAACTCAATTACATAGAGGTAAGAAATTCATCCACCGAATAAAATGCATTTTTTTATCAGATACTCTTTTAGTTCTACCTTAAAGAGTGAGATAGATTTAATGCTTTTAATTTTAATAGGTAGGGAGTTATAGAACATCACTCCTGCATAGAGACACAAGTTAAGGACTATCACCAGAGGTGAACAGAAGTTTAAAGTTACAAGAGGTTGCTACAATTATTTGCCAGGCTTGAACATGGCATCACTGAGAGCTTGTTTCACCACAAGACAGGCACAACATGGAGTAATGGTGAATGGTTTTTCTACATGAACTGGAGAACAATAAATTCCAGAATAATGCTCCTAGGGTGTAAAACTCTATAAAGTACTAAATTTCCATAAAGACCCAAAATCATTAGTATTATAAACCTAGCCAGCCAGCCAGCTACATTTAAACCACATACTATTTTAATTCAGTGCCAAACAGATAGAAAAGGACACTTTAAAAATGACAGATGTAAACAATGCAAGATTAATTAACCCAATGAAGTTCTTAAAATAAAAATAAATGAAAAATATTTTTAAACTAAGTGAAGATAGCTAAAAACATTAACATGTGTAACTTAACACTATCCTATAAAGCCAGCACATATTTAACCCTTGAAGCTGTTTCAACAAAGTTGCAAAAAAAAGATGCTAAGCATGCAAAAAAGAATGATGTTCAAATTGAACACAAAAATCAGTAAACAGCCATAATAATACCGAATACATGAGGTAAAATAGGTTTGAGCATAGCCAAGAGGGATTACAGAAGCTCCTAGATAAGTTTTGTGAATCATCAGAGAGAATGGAATTGAGGGTAAATGCGTGCAAGACTAAGGTAGTAGTTTTTGATAAGGAGAATGGGGATAATAACTGTATGAAGAGGGCGAATGGTGAAGTGGATAATTTTATGTACTTAGGTAAGATGGTTACGAAAGATGGACGGATAGATGAGGAGAAAAAGAGACATGCGAATGCTGGAAGGAAAGTGGTAGGTAGTACGTGGAGCATATCAAGGAAAGAGTGCCTGTCTAAGGAAGCGAAAATTACCATGAACAAAAGTGTACTCCTCCCCACTTAGTTGTATGGTAGTGAAACATGGGTATGTCAGGATAGACATAAGAGTAGACTAAATGCTGTGGGTATTAGTTATCTGAGGAGTGCTTGCGGCAAAAGTAGGATGGATAGGGTCAGGAATGAGTGGGTAATAAATGAAAGTGGATTAGATGCTCCAGTAATGGACATATACGAAAGGAGTGTGCTTCGTTGGTTTGGCCATGTTGAGAGAATGGGTGAGAGTCAAATAATGAAACAGATATATAAAAGTGAAATAAATGTCGCGAGAGGTAGAGGTAGGCCGAGAAAGTTGTGGTTGAAGGTGGTTGAGGAAATTCTTAGGAGAAGGAATATTAGGAGTCTTAAAAACAGGAGGGCATGTATGAAGCAGTGTATGGGGGTAAATGAAGCAAAGGAGGTTTGCAAGGATAGGTCAGTACGGAGGAAATTATCGAAGCAGAGTTAGGTGTACAAATATGTATTTATGAGTGAAACTTAGTGACTCTGCCTACCCCAGAAGGGAACGGCGTGATTGGTATGCATGTATATATGTATGTATGCATTACCATTTATCTAGAATATTTACCACACAGGTAGGCACAGCTATAATTAGGTACTCAGAGTATATTCTGTACAGAAGATTACACTAGTCAACGTAATCTGAATCCCAGAATCATTTGAATAGACCATTTTTCAGCACAGCCCATCAGGAGGCTCCATGTATTCCCATCCCAATTTTACGTTCAAGATGCAATGGGATCCTATCGGTGCAACTCAAAAAGCAACACACGGTGTAGAAGGTTTTGACACCACTTAAGGGGATGACACATCTGCATTTGGGGACAATGACATTAGGTGACACAGCAGACCACTAAATATACAGCATAAAAAGTGGGCTAAGATAAGTTATATAATTAAATGTATTCAATAATATCATAATTCATGAGTGTTCCATTTATAGCAGTATCTAAGCTTGCACTTTCAAAACACCATTATTCAACTAGGGAAGGAAAGATATTTTTGGCTTAAAAAGACATTGTTATATATAACCAACAATACACAGATACTATTCCAGTTGAGGACTTCATAACAGCTAATAGATGAATTTGAATAAATATACATAATAAGATTACTCTAGCTTCCAATCAATTTAATTTGAAAGTTGTTAGTTTTTTTTTAAATCTTAACGACCCTTGACCCTGAATGACCTCTAATTACAAATCAATAAACGCCCAAACAACAATTGAAATTCCTGCACAGATAAAATTGCAAAAAGGCAGCATGACATTCCAATTCACCATCAGAACCAACTACATCATGAAACCAAAAGACAAGGACTATCTACATGGTCATTGTATGTGCTTTCTACCACAGGTGCAACTGCTCAAAAACCTATTTAAGTCTATGGATATGAAATTAAATTACACATACCTCCTTCTTGCTCTTCTACCTCAGTTTTAATTTTCATCTTCTTCTTTCCAGATGAAGGTGCTGCAATAAAAACAAGGCATCACAAACTATTAAAGAGCATTGAAAAAACAAGGAACAATTAGTGAGCAAAGCACAATCAATGAGCAAAGAACTTGGACCATATTTAAAAAAATCCTTCTCATATCATCATTATTTGTAGTGTCTCCCATATCGTCTACGGAACACAAGAACTTGGGAGGAAATATTATTTTGTTCCAATTACTAATTGCTTGACAAAAAAATGGGGCGTGAGTCAGTAGATTTTCCACATTACTGGTAATTCAGGATATGGTATGTTCCATAATGCTTAATCTTCATGTCATCATTTTGCTTTGTGGGTGTGAGGAGACGAGGTACAAGAGTTCATGTAATAGTTTCTTTATCTACTTCAATAGAGCACAGAGCTTATGAAATGACTTCATATTTCAATGTGATCACCTAATCACCCCATGATTTTGGGAACTTTTTACCCACTTAAAGTTGGAAAGAAACAGAAAATAGAAGTTTTGTCTTAAAGGGCATCAAGGAGATTATCCAGATTCAGATTCTGCATTTTGATTATTAATTATTTTCTTAACCCCCTTATACAGCAAAGTTTCAGATGATAGCACAACTTTGTGTTTAAGATATGAAAATCTATCTCTATTT
Organism: Ceriagrion tenellum; assembly: GCA_963169105.1. Lineage (NCBI taxonomy): Eukaryota > Metazoa > Arthropoda > Insecta > Odonata > Coenagrionidae > Ceriagrion > Ceriagrion tenellum. The sequence goes on along the minus strand of OY720632.1, from coordinate 128,125,407 downwards.
CAATGCAGCCTTGTGTACTGATAGGCACAGGGCATAGTCCTAAACCCTTCAACGTCAAGCGACGTAGTGAGTACGTCGCGCCCGGACTTCACATGCCGTCGAGCGACGTAGCCAGTACGTCGCGGTGACCATCTGCATTCTTTAATCTTTTAATCAATTATATTTTTTCACGATCCTTGCGTGTATGGTATTATTTGAAAGCAGAATAATGTGGCTTTTAAGCAATCATAGTTGTTATAAAATAATATAGTATCATATTTTATTGAGAGTGTTTTAATTATATGAAATTTTCGAAAACTTCTTTCACACTCTCTGAACGCTTGCTGCTCAACACTGATTCCAAAAAAATTATTTATGCATCTTTCTTCTCACGGAGGGTTGGTGTCGCAGTGCCACAGCTTTTAGAGGACCACTCTAGCTTAGGATATCTTTCGACGGTTTGTTTCTCTCTCCCATATCTCCTCTTGACCCTCCATATGCGTCGTAGAAAGAGAAAGTCGCCGTCCCCTCTAAATGCCGGCCCTTCTTATCTCAGTCCTTTGTCTGCTTTTTCTCTCTCACCATCATAAACAATGAGGAGGGTCTTTAGGTCTGCATCTCGTTTGGTTTGTGTACAAGATGTCTTTCATTTTGAAGTTGCTTGCGTGGCCGAGCAGGTTGACCATGGCCAAGTCGGAGTTCATGGCTTAGGGGAAGAATTCTTTTCGAAACGCCAAATGCTTTAGTCTGAATGAAACCTTTCTCGAGTGTGGTATCTCCTGCGGAAGTCTTTCTTTTCTGTGACTGCATCAACTTATTGAACCTTGGAAATATCTCATATTTTACATAATGGCATCGACAAGCAGAAAAAGGCTTTCGGTACCTGAAGAAGAAATAGAAGAGGAACTCCTACTGGAATACGATTCGGAAGAGAGTGGGAGCTCTGAAAGTGATAGTGACGAGGTGATTGAAGATCGTTCCAAATTGGACTTGATAAAGGAATATAGTGACTCTTCGGAGGAGGAACCAGAGGAAAGCTTTTTCTGGGAGGACATGAAAAATTACGAAGGAGAAAGGGAAAAGTTCGTCGGTGGCTCTGGACCGCAAGGGAAAGCTTCATTGGTGACTGATATTTTAGATGCGTTTGAACTTTTCTTTGATGAGGAATTTGTAGGTAATTTGTAAAGGATACTAATCGTTAAGCCGATCAGTACATGACCTTGGCTGGGCCGTCCCTTTCCAAAAAATCCAGAACTTTCTCTTGGAAAATAGTGTCGGTCGGAATTTATACAGTTTTGGGATTATTCATGTTGATGGGAATAATACAGAAGCCATAACTTCGTTCATATTTTACCACCAAAAGAGTTCTATCCACACCTGGGTTTGGAGACGTAATTACCAGAGATCGTTTTGAACTCATATGTAAATTTTTACACTTCATGAACAACGAAGACACTCTTAGTTGTCGCGGACCACCGAAGCTGAAAAAAGTATTTCCAGTCATTTCACATCTCAATAAAACATTCAAGGAATATTATCTTCCTAATAGAAATATCTCAATTGATGAGTTCTTGACTTTATGGAAAGGTCGCTTGTCCTTCAAACAATACTTGCCGTTGAAATCATCAAAGTTTGGTATAAAGACTTTCGAGCTCTGTGATGAAACTAACGGTTATTTATGGTCTTTCCTAATCTACACCGGGAGAGATACAATCTTTAGATCACCAATTTGCACAGAAAACTCAAGTAAAACAACTGCAATCATTTTGAATCTTGTGTTTCCTTTACTGAATCAAGGCAGAACACTTTGGATGGACAATTTTTACAACTCACCGGATTTAGCAAAACTATTGAAAGTTTCTTATGGTACTGACTGTGTTGGAACTTTGAGGATCAATAGAAAAAAATGTCCCTCAGAAGGTGAAAGATAGACTGTTGAAAAAAGGAGAGGTAGCCGGTCAACACTGCGGCCCAGTTTCAGTTGTAAAGTGGAAAGATAAGAAAGTAGTCACCATGATTTCTACATTCCATGGCGTAGAAGCAAAGACTATAGTGAAAAGAGGGAACGAACTCATGAAACCAATGAGTATCATTGATTATAATAAATATATGGGTGCGGTGGATCTAAAAGATCAGTTACTTCAAACCTACTTGATTGAGAGAAAGCGTCTCAACAAGTGGTACATGAAGCTATTTAGAAGACTCCTGAATTTGACAGTACTAAATGCTCTAATAATATACCTGGAAAACAAAAAGTAAAAACATTGACCATTTCACCTTTCTTGTCCAGCTAGTAGAGAAACTGTTTCAGAAATATGCCAAAAAGGACGCCCGAGTGCCCGGCCGACGTTCCACCGATAGTTTATTGCCCCGCTTGACAGAAAGACATTTCATCAGAAGGATCCCTCACTCAGGAAAGAAACAACATCCGCAAAGGAGGTGTGTCGTCTGTGCAAAACATTCCAGGAGAAGAGATACTGTGTACTGGTGTAAAAACTGTGACGTGGGGCTTTGCTTTGACTGTTTTGAGATCTACCACACCAAGCAGAATTATTGAGGTAGGCCATTTTTATAACTGGTATTATCATCGCTGAATCTGTAATGTGTGCATCCCGCTTTGCCGAGGCGAGGCAGCCTTTCGTGCATGTGCAACAATAATATATTTATCGCCTAGAACTTAATATTAAATAGCGTTTTTTTAAAATAGTAATACCTATAAGCACATAATATGCAAGAGTTTCTTTGCATTAAAAATGAAGGAAATCCGATTTTTGGTAGTGGTAAAAGATAACAAAAATATTTCACCAAAGAAAATATCATGAAAAGTATAAGGAAGTACAAGTTATACCACAAAATATTATAGATAAGATATTATTTTATACGCATAAAAAATTTGAAAGTAATTCAATGAATAGTTTTAAAGTTATAAATTTTTTACCAGCCATATGCAAAAACCGGCCATCCCATTTAAATCTCCTCCGACCTACGAGATGGGATTCCTTTAAATCTCCTCCGCGCTTGAAGGGTTAAATGGGGTTGGCTAGGCTGAGAGTTTCTGAAATGGTAGGTGGAGGAGGGGAGGGGAAGGGGCCTAATGTCTTGTCTGCAGCTGAGTCAGTGGGACCTTGTTTAGTACGACACGTGGAAGTGCCTTAACCAGAAGAGGGTTAATAGACAATTCTTGGAGGGGGGATGCATAGTTAGCGCATCAAGTGAAAGAGGAAAGGTAAAGAAGATAAATGATGTAAAAAATGATAAACAGAAGTTTTGGAGGTCTCCCAAGATGGGGTGGGGAATATGGCCAGGGGAAATTTAGTGGCAAAGAATTAGAGAGTCCTCTTCATCGGCACAGGGTCAAGAATGGTAAACCAGGCTCTTAGAGAGACGCCATTATTAGAGTAAGTGGCAATTACCCCTGCCTGTCTTTTACATCAGTTTTCCTTCCCTGAGTATGCTTACAAATTGGAACTGCCATCAATTCGAGCCCACTTCACAAGTATGGCATGAGGCAATACAGAAGAGTTTAAACCAAAAGAGGATTGTTTACACAATGTCAGTGCAGCAAAGAACAGAAACAAAATAACCCCGTGTTATGAGAAATAAGGCCACCCTTTTCACTGTCCTTCTAGGTTTGATTGATATTAGGAATTATACGTCAAAAATGACAGGGTGAATCAAGCACTTATAAGAGAAGAATGCAATTCATTCACATATTTCACTCAACAGATGAATCAGTGTCGGCAGTACTGATATGTCTAAATCTGTAAGAAGTTTTTTGACATTTTTACAGCATAGCTTGTGAAAATGAATTCCATTTTTTTCCTTGAGACCAGGCCCGAGGTTTGCAATTCCAAAAATTTTGCATATAAAAAATTGGTTACTACTATATTATTCTAATATTACTACAAAATATGTTATTACTACAGGCTTTTTGTCATGACCAACAGTTTTGCCTTGTATGAATGAAACTTAGCACTATTGAGTTTATTCTGCAGTTGCCATAAGCATCTTATATTACTGTTTTCTTGGATCATTTAAATAATTAAATCTTATCTCAGTAGGTTGCATTAGATGCTTGCACATGTCACATTTAGAATAAAATTTAATACAAGCCAGTCGCCGGCTACCCATAAGTATTAAAAAAATATCATAAAGTTTAATTTAATCACTGTTCTCTTGGAGACCTTTCATTTTTAACCCCATAACATTCACTCCCACCTCGTGTCATGCATGCCACAAGTTGCCGATCATTGATTTCATTAATACCATACAATTTCCTATGCCAGGACAACACATCACAAACTCATCAACAACTACACAATAGTTTCAAGTACATAATGAAGAGCTAACCTTCAACAGCTTCCTCTCCTTCATCTTCCTTTGATTCGGTTTTGATTTTCTTCTTCTTTTTCTTGGGAGGCATCGATTCTGTAAGAAATAATTATTACTCAAAAAAGGTGAAGACGAAAAATTAACCACTAGGCACTCTAAGTACTGCTAAAACAGCTTACACAAATAATTTTTCTGTTAAGCCTTAGTTTTGTAAAAAATAATACTGCATTATCTAGAGTCATCCTATTAAACAGAATATTCTGAAGAGCATTCCAAAATTATTGACTAAGGTACCGCACAACAAGGGTGCCTACACAGGGGTTACATGGTGCAAGTTGCACCACTGAAATACTGGGGGGTGGGGGAATCATGAAAAATAATTTTAATAACAAAGGCAAAAATAAATAAAATAAAACAATTTGGACAACAAGAGTGACAAACATTATTTTTGAGGCATGGGGCAAGATTTGGAAAAAATTTTTCATGAAAGAAGTATATAAATAAAAAATTCTGGTAAAAAATATATCAGATAGAATTTTTTGGATAAATATATACATCATTATTCTAACTTATAATCCATCCAATATAAACCTTTACCTAAATTTATTTATTATTCAAATTTTAACAGGGAAGCTGGAAGGAATAACAAAATTTTATGGGGGGAAATAGGATTTTGGTGAAGGGTTCAGCCCTATAGCTTTTGAGAGGGATCAAAACACCTGCTAGACAACATAGTACACTTGCCAAAAACCTTAATAATTGAAATTTTCAAAAATTATCCATGAGCTTAATGAAATTTAAAAGGAAAATGCCAAGGGAGCTCCAGTTTTAAGCAAAAAGATAATTAGTAATCACAAACCATCAGGATCCTCCTTTATTGCAGTTTCACCAATTTCTTCAATAAGAACTTTTTTGGGAGTATCTTCGCTGCGCTTTCTTTTCATTGGAAGTGTCGTATCTGCTGCAGCAGGAAATTGTCTCACCTCACTGAAATTTTTCAAATAAGGAGTCTCTTTTTTATCTATTAAAAGACAATAGATTATACACATGAGCACAGAACTCAGGAAGTGCTAAGACAGTCGCTAGAAGTTTTAGATTTACATGCAATAGATGAGTTTCATTCCTTTCAGTATGCACATAATTAGTGTGCATCCAAGATAATAGAACAGCTGAAATATACTGATATCACTTGAAATGTAAAGTAATAAAAAAAATAGAATGGTTTGAACAAAGGTCATCATCATGGACTCTTTAGTCATGTGATTCCTTTACCTACAGCCCATTAAAAAAGTAGAGTCCGTTGAGTTGACGATGCTGTATCTTCAAGTAGGGTCAACTGATTTTATCAAAAATCAAAGGCATATTAATTTAGCGATGGATGCCTATAATTTTGAAAGTTTAACTAAGGCGACATTGATTGGCCATGGTTGGCAATATTTTGCCAAGCCCATATGAAAGATGTTGATGGGAAATGATTAGTCATTCTCCATCATGAAAATGCATTCCAAATTCCGATAAGTGACCTTATTAATAAAATTCTGCCCCAGTTCCAGGTAAACACATCTGTAATGATTTGAACCTCGCTCATATCCAACATTTAAATTCTATGCATAGCAATTGGCAACGTCGCACACCCTCTTCCCTCCAAGCCTCCTCCTGCAACTTCGCTGTTTGGGCGGGCAGAAAAGGAAAATAAATAAAAGTAGTTATTGGAAATCTCAGGATATTTGACTAATAGTTATGCACATAGTTATAAAGCTGGCATCATTTCAGTTACAACAGTATAACTCAAAACCTCTATCACATCATTGGCTTCGGAATTGGCAGAGGTTTACAATTTTTACAACAGCTTGTGTAAAATTGAACATGTAAACAATTTTTTTCCTTTGGTTTGTCATAAACATGTTTGGCTAACTTATAACAAAATCACTTATATCTACAGTAAATATTAAGAGAATGGCAATGAAATAAAGTCAGACCATCTGGTTTCGAGAGCTGAAAACAGAGCATTTTTCAAAACAAATATCGTAAAAGTGTAGATAAGGATAGGAAAAAAAATTATATGCATCAGTAAAAATATAAATGATAAGTCCATCATAAGCACTTTATTTCATTAAAATCGGTTGACCCTACTTGAAGATACAGTATCCTAAACTCAACGGACTTGACTTTTTTAATGGCAGTAAATAGCATTGGAGATATTTACTAATTTGCTACATTTTTAACTGTCAACTGTGCTATTACCTTTGATGGACTCTTTAAGAAAGGATTGATTTAAGTATCAAATCCAGCACTCTATTCTCATAACAGGAAAATAAATATTATTAAGCATTTGAGCCCGTTTATCACTAGAAATTAGAGGGATAAGGGTACATGCTAGTTAGTAGAACATTGGTAAGCTGTATCCTTCTGCTGGTCTACTGAACTTAACAGTGATCCCAGGGAAGGTATCAACTCAGGAACCAATGAATTTGCATTTCTCAGTAATTGAACTGTTCAACTGACTGCAGTAAGTGTAACAACAGAATGGCATGCATTTATCAATGGAACCAGCATTGAATCCATCTGTTTAGGCAAAGCAATTAGTCCCTTATTTAAAAAAAAACAAATTTAATTTTTAAATCATTAAATAAAAAAGCAACATTAGCTAAATCAAAATAAAAATATTTCCCCATGATGTTGCAACCCATTGTTGAGGATATAAATATAGGAATGGGGCACCACAAAGCATTTTTCATACCAATCCAAAAACTATTATGTATTTCCAATAACTTACCTCTTTGAGTAATATTTTTCAAATGCAGATTTTGCTTTTCCGGTGCCACTAATTCGTTTTAAACTACCCTCCTCCAGAATTCTTAGCCTTGCTTCCAACTTTGCCTTGTGCTCCGCACCCAGCTCAAAAGTATTCCCTGATCCAGGCTCATCATCTCCAAGTGCATCCACTCTGCAAGCTAAAGCTGCTTTCGCAGCCAACATCCTCGACATCTGCAATAAATGGTAGAGAATCAAGTTTTACAAAACATAACCAATTTGAATATGGAATTTGATAAACATAACAGTAAAAAGTATTTAAGCAAAAAAATCTGCAATTACAATTTGTAAAATATTACAAAATGGGAAACCATCTTTGACAAGCACTTCAGTAATATTTAATAGAAATTTTACTTGGAAGTTTTTAACATATGCCGAACATATTAAAATCATTTTACAGCACAAAATGCATCTTCTCCAACGGAATAATGCTTCATAAATGAGAATTTCTTTCAGCTCTAAGTTCACTTTCAAATTATCTATAACCTAAGCAACAACACCAACCAAAATGTGATTCAAGGTAGAGAAATATCACATTCAAAAGTTGAACCACAGGTGCAAATAATTGCAGCTGAGCATATTCCCTGTTTTCCATAACTAACAAGGGCCAGTGAGACTTCACCATGATATCCATAATGCAATGGGCTCCCAGCTCATTGATAAAAAAGGGCGTAGGAGATAAATAAAGAGACTGTGATACCAACCTTGCCTTTGTTCTTGGCACTGGACTGACCAACTAGTTGAGCATGGTAAATAAGACCATACTTAGGAGTGTCTCGCTTTGTCTTCAGTGCACGAAATAGGGCCTTCTCAGCACCCAATATCTGGACAGTAGATGCTGGGTGCTTTGCAAGGTTCAGTAGGGATCCTAAAAAATAATATAGCAATGATCTTACATTACTTAATAGATATTAACAGTGCTGGAGTAGCAAGAGTATGTAAACAGAGAAGGGAACACTAATGGCGATTCAAGTTTTACAGAGGGTATTGATCAGTCCTAAAATATTTACATTTAGTAAATGCAAGTTCACATGGTAGACCCTCGATTGGTTGGACTCTGTGAGATAGAGGCAGATGTCATGATTTGCCTTTGTTTCTAAAACATGGGCATGCTTCACAAACAAAACGATATTTGATAAAATTCAAATTACCAAAAATTGACTCCTATTAAGACCCACTATACTTGCTTAACTCATATCATAACATAGGAGAATACTGAAATTTTGCCTTCAGGGAATGGTTAAACTTTTTTTCCCTGAGCTTTACAACGATGACATCAATACACAGATAATGCCCTCTCACCTGCATGTGATATTAGTCTGGCACCAACCAAGTCACCAACTAAAACAGTAAGGTTAGGAGCAACGGCCATCATGCGAGACTTCAGGTACTCATAGAGTTGGGTACGATACTCAGATATCTCCAATACCTATAACGAGAAAAAAAAAGAAAATTTAGACCACTTACATGATGTTAAATTGATTTTGAAAACTCACCCTGCTACTAACCTGATCACATAACAGTTGAATGTTTTCGATATCATTCTCTGTAATTTCAGTACCCATTGATATTTCTGCAGCTTCTTTTACTTTTTCCTCCACCTCCTCAGGCAGAATATCAGATAGATCAGTGTTCATTGTGTTTTCTCTCGTGCCTGGTAATGAATGCATTGGGAAGTTGTTCATGAATCATGACTATTCATATACACAAAACACCATTAAAATAAGGACCATAGATTATAACAAATTACTTTTAAAATTTACCCTGACTATAGCTGCCAAATGGTCTAGCATGTATTACCCAATATCAAATAGAAGAGTGATACCTCAGCCTTGTACTAACACATTAGAATCACATAAATAAATCTCAACTCTTGGAATTGACATTGCTAGAGGTTATAACAGCAGATGGTATACAGGCTGAGTTGTTTATATCTTCATCAACATCTACATAATACCCTGCGAGCCGCCGCATGGGCATGTGGCAGGGGGTGAATGAATTTATTACTCCAAATTACTTCAATGTACAAATTTTGTTACAAAACAGTGAAAGGAGCTTTAGGTAGCTTCAATGGTTAAAAAACCAGTGTGGAAGCTACCATCCTTAAATTTAATGCGAGGCTAGTTACACAAAAATTTAACTTTTTTTTATTATAAATATGCATCATTGAATATGACACGTGGCAAAAAATATATCTTGTGAAAACAAATAAGAAGAGATAAATACAAAAGAGCTAACAAGCTTTTTTTTTACATGCTCGTTTCAGAAACTGACAATACACAAAGTAAACATAGTACCAAGTATAACTTATAGACAAAAAACGACTTTTTCTCCTTTAGACAAAAAAATGTAAAGTAAATATATGTATATATATATATATATTCACACACATATCAATTAAGAGCATTTATATCATGATGGGATAACAACCAATCTTTAGCCTTTTTACAAAAAATTATTTATACTCTTTATCTGTTTAATTGAACAAGGTAAATTATTAAAGATTTTAGGCCCTAAATAAAGAAATGATCTTTTAAATAAAGAAAGATTAGGCTTAGGAATGAAAAAGTTACAGCTCCTACATAACTTAAAACCATGCTCGGTTGCTGGAAAACTACCACTTTGCAAAAAAATAACTTTAAAGTTTTATAAACAAAAATGTATCTTAATGGCAATAACTTAAGATTAACAAACAGAGGGTAAGAAGGCTCAAAACGATTTTTATTGGCAATTATTCTAATTAACTTTTTTTGAAGCACTACTGCAGGGTTCAATGTCGTCTTGTGGGCCCCACCCCAACATATCAAACTGTAGCTTAACTTAGTGCCAACCAAAGCGTTGTACAAAATTACTTGAAAATAGTAGGGGCACTTATGTCGAATAAAATAAAGCTTCGATACATAATATCGTAAGACTCTTACTAAATCATTTATATGATGATACCATTTCAAGTATTTATCAAATGTTACTCCTAAATATTTTATGCTGCAGACCTGCTCAATTACAGTTACAATTCTGCTTTAAGCAGTCTACATTATGGTATAATAATTTAAGATTCATTGCATAGCAGTTGCTAGGATCAACTTGTGTCAGACAGGTGTTAGGTCACCAGCCGTGTAAAGGTATAAGTTTTTTGGAGATGAAAAGGTGACATGTATTATAGGAGTGTATTTAGTGGAGCTCAATTTTTATTGTGGTCGCTTACTGTTTGTGGAAAGAATGAGTTTTTGTACCTATCGGTTCAGCAGTGTATCTCTCTTATTTTAACGCATCTGTCAGACCTAGAGATGTAGTGAGGAGTCATAATAATACTCTCTATGTCCCTCTGAAAAATATCAGTTGTGAATTTATCAAGCAACCTAAGCCTGGCATGTAGCCTTCAAGTCTCTAGGGGCTCCCACCTTCATCCCTCCAAAAAGTTGTGAGGCACTATGTATGCTTGTAGCTAGTTTCGCTTGCTCATTTTAACGAAGCACGCTGCTTTTCTTTGTATTTTATTTATTTCTTTTGGTTAAATCTATTTGACCAGGGTCCCAAATGCTCATGGTGTATTCGAGGTGTGGCCTAACCAGAGCGAAGTAGCATCTCTCTTGGACTTTTTCATCAGAGGACCTTCCTATTATACGTTTAACAAAACCTAGTTTCTTCAATGTTGCGCCACACATGTTTTGTATGAGTAATCTCCATGATATATCAGAAGTTAAGGTAATTCCAAGATATTTTACTGTATCTGAAGATTTTATGTTTACTCAACCCACAATATAGGTATGGCATTTTTGTGATGACTTTCGCAAGAAGTGAACTGCGGTGCATATGCCGATATTTAATTCTAAACCCCACTCCTGGCACTACAAGTGAACATTGTTAAAGTCCGATGACAGAGCTTCAAAGTCTGTCTTTTCGCTCATTTCTCAGTAGATAACTGAATCGTCTGCAAATAATCTTAATTTACTGCTAACTTTAGAACTAAGGTCATTAATATAAATAATGAATAAAAGAGGGCTGATCACACTTCCTAGAGGAACACCAGATGTGACTTTGACCAAATCAGAGCTAAAACCATGAATATATATTGTGGATTTAGACGTTTGGAATTGTTGCCTAGGCTATGTGTTGCCTAAATTTCCACTTTTAGTTCACACACCTTGGCACCACTTCGATAAGTCTTTTCAGTTGTTATTGTAAATAGACATAATTAATGGTTGCTAACATGAGACTGTGGTGAATATTCAATAACGATCAAGGAGATATGAATTACTTGATGCTTTGAATAATATCTTACTATTTTTGTGATCTAAAAGTTACTTTGTAAATGCTAGAGAGGAAATATCAATTACATAAAATGTGTAAGAAGTTAATGAAACGCCAATCGTGTGCCGACGACAATGTTTGCCAGATTCTCGATTCTAATTTGAATGCATTAAGCCCGTTCAGCTTAAATAATTAATTTATAATTCCTTGTTTAAACAGAACTTGCTTCGTACCAGGCTGCAAAACAGGGTATGCATTTACAAGGACCAAAAATAGGAGACTTAGATTGAAAAGTAAGAATCTGTTAAAGGTGGCGGTAAGTGCATTCCTTTTTACCTACAATGCAATGACGGCCATTGGGAATACTCATGAAGTCACCTTGCATTATTATTAAATTCCGTATTGCGATATTCACGAAGTGCTAAGAAGTTAATTGTGCATTTGTGTAATTAAATTTGGAGAAAGAATTAAAAATATCTGTAGACCGGACGGTATTAAAAAGTGTATAATTACGTCCCAAGTGTAGTACTGCATTTTTTATCCACTGCATTATGATTAATTGTAAGTAAAAATCCATGTACATTCATGGTAAAACCAATACGACGTGTTTATTTACAAACCATAGACTGTATTTACATTTGAACTTCCATCTTTCATCACTAGGCGACACCACTTTCCAAAAAGTTGTCTGTATACAGAACTCTAGACATGTTTTTGGCAACGAGATAACAATCCATAATATATATTCATGGCTAAAAGCATCAATAACTACTTTTTGTTTTCGATCACTGAGAAAGTCACTTATCCAATTCACCATTTTTCTATTAACTACGCATGATTGCAATTTATATAATAAAGTTTTTTGTGAGGAACCTTGTTGAATGCCTTCTTGAAATCATGGAATATCACGTAGACTTGCTTGATTGATTCACCGGATTTTAGGATATCATGAAGGAAGAGCGCAAGCTGTGTTTTGCAGGACCTGGCCTTACAGAAGCCGTGCTGACTGCTATGTAAGAAGTTACCATTATTCAGGAATGTCATAATATTGCTTATGACAATGTGTTTGAGGATCTTGCATAAAGGTGATGCTAGCGATATAGGCCAGTAATTTCCTGGGTCACTTTTATTTCCTATTTTGAATATCTTAATGAAAAAGAAATTGTAGAGGACTTATTGATATCTAAAAGAGGTATTGTTAGATAGTGATTTAGATAGTCGATCATTGTAATTATAATTGGATAGCCTAAACAGATAAGTTAATATCATTTAAAGTTTGAACAAAAAACATGGGAATATAGTCTATTAGACTTGACCATTTTATCAATTAAGAAGAAAGGATAGGTTACCATAAGTAGAGGAATATAAGCCTATGAAATAGCCTCATTACGAAGAGGATTGCATTAATGACAGCAAGGAGGCCAGCACTAGCTTTCTATATTCCTTTTTCTACCAATTCCGAACCCACAACCCACATCCTTTTAACCTTAGGCTGAACTACAGGAGGCTAGCAGATAGCTTAGAGGGCAGAGGCATAGGTAGTAGCCACCCCAGCTTTGGGCTCGGGCACTTTTTCAGATAGAAGTAAATCCTTAAAAATCCTCATTGAGAGTCAATCGAAATATAAATTTTATTGTATGTGGACAAGGGTAATGAAGAAGTATATAATTTGTAGTGATATTTTGAGAGGTTTGTAATGTAGTAGAGATGGTCAAGTTCCCCACCCTCTGAGTAGTCAAAGCTTCAGACTCCGAGGAGTGTAGAGTGAGGGTAGAGATTAGGAGCGTTGTAAGGGTGGAGTATAACCTGAGAGAGAGGGAGAACTTGCCAGAGCCATAAGTAGCTTTCCAAAAAGTATGCAATAAACTCAGGCCTCCTCACTACACTGCTGACATGCAAGGAGGGTTGGGTAGGTTGGAGGGTTCAGTGCAAGCGTCTCCATCTGGAGGCTTGAGGTGGTAAGTTACCTTGCGAGTTGCCTCGTGACATGCCATCCACTACTCTCACCTCTCTACTGGCAAGTCACCAGCATGGGGGCTGCCCCCTATTAGTCTTAGTGTTTCTAGCCCCTTTAAACACAAAATACTACCACTACAGCAGTAATTGACATCTTGATATCCATACTCTTCTCTTTCAGAATTGAATAGCCAGTCGTAATATGTAAACAATGCTACACATGAATCGGTGGTTTCATTAAAATAAACTTAGTGCTTGTAACCAAACAACTGTGTGGAGAGGTGGTTTATTGGATGTTTATTGGTGGATTTGGAGTGTGAGCCGTATCCCAGCAGTGCGTAACCAGGGATGCGGGAGCCAAGTAAATATTGAAAAAAGAATGGTGAGAGAGGATGGCCGCCATTGTTAGAGAGGAGGTGTCGAGTGAGTGTTTCTTGGGAGTGTGAATCACCGAAGATTCTAGGAAAAAAAACGAGTGTTACAATACGTATAAGTATATTGATTCTAAGGAGGAGAAGGTGTCAAGTGAGTGTTTCATGGGAGTATGAATTATGAGAGATATTAAAAAATTAAAAAAACGTGTTACATCTTGCTGCCCAACGTGGGGCTATGACTTCTCGACAGAATTGAGACTACGGGAAACCTGAGATAAGAGATTAGCAGTATAATTTTTTTTTTAAATATCTTTCATTCAATTTCATTTTATTTTTTCCATGGGGCTAATGCAACCAAACATCTGTGTTGTGAGGTGGTTTATTGGATGTTTATTGGTGGATTGGGAGAGTGAGCCGTATCCCAGCAGTGTGAAACCAGGGATGCAGGAGCAAAGTAAATATTGAATAAAAAAAGAAGGGCGAGAGAGGACAGCCGCGATTGTTAGAGAGGTGGTGTCGAGTGACTCAGGGTGGCTACTGATATCCAATATTCGAATTCCCTGACCTTTTCCCTGATGGATTTACCAATTTCCCTGACCGATCGCCAAAAGGTCACCTATTATTGGAATATTTTTTTCTGCTGAATTAAATTTCCCACAGCACCTTAAAATTTTCTAAATATTCTAATCATCGTCTCGTATTTTTAGTACTGCAAGCATGTATTCTAAGTACTAAGTCATGTATACTTTAAGTGCTCCAGCTACCTCTCGACCTGAGTTTCGGAAATTAAAAAAAAACCAGAGGCAATATTTTCCGAACAACATAGCCTCAGATTTCTTGTGATAAGTAAAATACATAGTGATCATGATTTTTCACACAACTAGGCAAATATCGCAATAATGATATACAAAAGGGATATGTATGCCTGATTCACAAGGAAATAATTAAGATTCACAACTAAATACTCCAAGAATTGATGGTGCTTATTCCGTGCACATCAGCAACAGACGTTAGTTTTAAGCCTGAATCACACGATCATTTTTTCCGTCCCTTTTAAGGGATAGCTCCAATGATAGCTTTTCAGGGACCGTGACAATGATAGCTCAAGCTATCATTTTCTGAATCACACGGTCATTTTGGCCGTCCCTTTTTCCATAATTTTTTCCGTCCCTTTTCGCATCATTTCTATGTTAACTACTCTCATTCCATTGAAAGCCGAACGTGGCGTTAGAGTCGCTCTTTGCGGCTGAGCACTCTGATTGGCTAAATGGTGGAGTCAGCAATGCCTCCAGGGACGGAAAAAGGGACGTGCCCAGGGATGGAAAAAGCTATAGGGATCCCTATCACTGAAGCCATCCCTGACTTTGTTCGAGTCACACGATCATTTTCGAGCGATCATTGGAGCTATCCCTTAAAAGGGATGGAAAAAATGATCGTATGATACAGGCATTAGCTGGTGAAACAAAGGGCAGGAAAGACGCCGATTAATGTAATGGTAAAAAAATTATGAGGATTCCTATTCCAGTTTCTCCCAGACTGTTACAGAAATTCCCTGACTTTCCCAGAAATTCAAAATTCCTTGAAAATTCCAGGTTTTCCCTGACGATCGCCACTCTGTGACTGTTTCTTGGGAGTGTGAATCACAGAAAATTCTAGGAAAAAAACAAGTGTTGCAATAAGTATAAGTATATTGAGTCTAAGGAGGAGAAGGTATTGAGTGATTGTTTCATGGGAGTGTGAATTACGAGAGATATTAATAAATAAATAGAAAAAAGCGAGTGTTACATGCTGCTTCAAAATACCTCATGCATAGTGACAATAAGGAGTTTACTTGCATGAACCACAAGTTGAAATATAATAGAATAACCTTCGACAATAATTTTACAGATGAACATCACTATGCAAACTATATTTCAATAGTCATCATACATACCAATTAATTTAACTGTCTTCACAAAAGCAGTATGGTCAGTTATGATTTTTCCCAGCTCTGGAAAATGCCAGCCATACCATTCTCTGCACCTCATAATGTAATTATTCAACTCTTTATCTAAATCATCCAATAGGCAAACTGCTTGAACTATCATTGTGTCAATTTTGTCAGGGCTAAACTTAAGTTTATACCTTGATAAACTGAAATAAAATTTGATTCACAAAATTAATTACACAATCAAAACACTAAAATGCTGAAGTAAAGCACAACTGTCTAACGACTATATACCTGTGAGCAAGACCAAGAGCCATCGCAGCCATTTCTTTCTTCGGAAGACCTGAAATGAGAGCATCAGTCTGGGATCTGATGCATCTCATTAGTTCCTGAACTGCAGTGTTAGACAGACACTGTATGTTCAATTTCTCACGGATAGCACCCCCTAACTTGGCATCAGCCACCAATAACTGTTCATGGGCTTCGGTAGCGATAACTTTCTTTAAACTTTTTTTCAAGATCTTAGATAGTTTCCCCTCCACCGCAGCAGTGGCTGCTGCCAATGCTTCAGTGGTGTCATTGAACTTCTGAAAATGTTTAAGCTTCACCCTAAAAATAAAATCAAGAAGGATGCTTAATAAAAAATCAGACTAAACAAAAGACATAAAAAGACAGCAATCATCACTTCAGATAAATTTGTTAAGTATTACTTCCAACGGAAAACTAAATGTTACACAGGGATATGAACGTCATCCCCCTAGTTTGAAGAGTGAATTTCCATTTGCACTCTACACAGTTATTGAGTACTAAAAGAGGTCAAAAAACATCAACAGCGGTTTTGAAAGAAAGTTCTCTGGCTAAGAAATCGCAACAAATCCAGTAATGGCCCTGATGACACAATCTTTCGGGGATTTGATGATTTTACAGCAATCACCAGGAGAATATAGAATCCTACAGGATACTCATAGCATGATACACACAGTCAGGAAATTAGCAATGATTGTGGGTTTTCAACCAAAGAATATGGGAACTTATACCGGATATTATTATTACTATGCACTTCCGGCGAAGCAAGACTAAACATTGTTCCAATTCTTCAACTTACACCCCTTCATGGAAAACGACAAGGACTAAATACAACGTAGACCGAAGTGCCACGAAAGGAGAACAAGTTTGATATAAGAACGAAAATGTTGATCACACCCCTACATCAAAAGATAACACACCAAAACTATAATATAATCTAACGTAAGCAATACTTCTACGCCAAATTATCCTGAGAAGCAGTAATGGAACACAGCTGGTCACTGACAAGTAACTTACACTTTGTTAGCTGCATCGGGAGTTTCAAAGTCCTTGAATAAATTCTCAGTTTCCTTGAGTTTACTGTCATCCAAGAGCTGAAAATAATGATATAAAACATGATACTTTACAATATCTTGAATACGTTACACGAGTAGCATCGGTTGCGAGGACGCAACAATACACCATATTGATGATTACCTTGAAAAAGGCATACCCTGCCGGCGTTTCGAATAACACTAACATTTTGCAGCAGATATAAGTTCGTTTTTCACTCACAAATTCACAGTAATTCACACATTTCAAATTACACAGTCACAAGGCCGGCCGCACCACGCGGTCGCAATGAGATTACGGCGCAGCGAAAATGAAAAACAAATGCGAGAGAATAATCAAACAAAAGAATTACTCTGACAACATGGCAGGGTCGGCGCTAAGAAGGCTTATGGCAGAATATAAACGTTAGTTTCGCATATAGACAGTATCCTTTTGTTTAGATATGTTGCTAAATGTAATGAGTCGTGGTATATTGATATTTACAACGAATATTTGCCATCTTTTGGGCGATATTTCATGATGTCTAATAAGTGTCGTTATCAAGGAAAACACTTTTTTTGTTGTAGAGTTAACCCTTAATCCGCCTGAGGGTATAATCGCTGGACCTATAAACGAAGAAAATTTTTTTGAATGGGAAGCACTAATAACGTAAGTAATGTATCCAAATTATGCAAACTCACCTAGAACCTGTTTTTTTTAAAACATACCCTCACATAACTTGGACAGCTTAGCTTTTATATCTCTGATACAAAGCGGCGAAATTTGGATTTAAACTTTACCCATGTAATTTCAGGGGACCGGAAGGAACATGCTTCGAGGGCGGTGTATTCCCAGCTAAGTTAGTATTTCCCCCAGACTACCCATTAAGTCCTCCAAAAATGCAATTCACGTGTGAAATGTTTCACCCTAACAGTAAGTTTGCGTCCTTTTGTCAACGTTTTACTAGGTAGTACTTCATTATTTAACTTTTAAGTTTGAAATTATTTTGTGATTTTAATGTAGTTTACGCCGATGGCCGAGTATGTATATCAATCCTTCATGCACCGGGGGATGACCCGATGGGGTATGAATCCAGTGCGGAAAGATGGAGTCCTGTGCAGAGTGTGGAGAAGATACTCCTGTCTGTTATTAGCATGCTAGCAGGTATGGAAGCTGTTATAAGTTTTATTTTATACATGAGCATAGGAAGTTTTTGGCCTAAACAGTGCGCAAGTCTAAAATTTCACTTTTAATTTCTTAGAACCGAATGATGAAAGTGGAGCTAATGTGGACGCAGCGAAAATGTGGAGAGAAGATCGAAGTGAATTCAATCGTATTGCGGAGAGAATTGTGAGAAGTACTCTCGGATTGCCACCGCCATAGTCAACTGAATTCACCCAGTCTGGGTGAGAAAGGTGTTGTGGACTTATTCTTGGGTGAAATATCTACATTGTAAATTAAATCTGTTTATTATTGTATAATAATCTCATTGACGGTCTGTAAAAATAAATTTAGGTTGTTAAGTTAATGGCATTGAAATGTGATTTCATTTTATTCAATAGGCTTTTGTATCATGGGTTAGTGATAATTTCAACTGTCATTACGTTATTGGGCCTTAAAATAAGTTTTCACCACATTTTAAAAGTGCATTGATCCATTTTCTTCCAACTTAATGTATACCGTAACTTTTCAGCTGTATTGGTCTAAGAGGTATTGATGAAGTTAATACTTCAAAGAATGGTGATATTAGTGGTATATATTCTCAGTTGCAAGAGCAACTTAATCTCACCTAAGTGTGGCAAGGCTGATAGCATGACTCGAAATTCTGCTAGAGGGATGTTTTATTTCCCATTCTGAAATTTATTATGGATATTCAATCGAGGTTTTCAAGTTATGATTAATATTATTTAAAAATATGGGTATGATTTTTTTATTGTTAGGTTTATGCCATCACTGATTTTTGTGTTTTGGATTGTTGGCTGGAAATAGCTGTTTGTGCGAGAATAGAGATAATGAGGCTCCTATTCTTTAGTTTAGCACTGCCACCAAATGAATTTGTACATACTGTTATTATGTAACATTTTATTAGGTCCTGAATGGCTTTTAAAGTCATATTATCTTTTTTATGTGATAACAATGATCGTGGTAACAATGGTGAGGGAAAAAAACAAATGGAATGTACAAGGTACAAACTCATTTGGTGACTTGCTGATTCCATGAAGTTACGCCAGAAACCTCAGCTCTATTTGTGCTGCCAATTTGAAATAGTTTTCATGCATTGCAGTCACGTGGGATATGTTCTAATTTTCCTGCTGCAAATTTCTCTGATACTGTGTTCTGGTAAGGCATTGTCATATTATGCAAAAGTATCAATACTTCACTGCCACATAAAGGTCTGTTTATATGATGCATGTGTTAGAGCTGATTGAGCATGAATGAATACCCCTTCAGAAATTCATCGGGTACTCAAAATTGCTTGTGTGTAAAAAGCCCTTCTGATTCAGTGAATAGGTGCATGCTATTTTTCTCACATGAAGCTACTTGGGAGCATGTACTTTTTTATTCGGAAATTGCAAGGATGTGGGCATGATTTGAGGGGTTATTTTCCTGTCTTTTGTTCGTGCATCTGCACATTTATTCAAGCAAGTCCCTACTATGCAAGATACATTTTTCAGGAGGCATACATCCGACTGCAGAAAAGTATCTTGTAAAGCTGCTTAAAAAGTTACCCTTTATTGGTCTCATGACTTCATAATGGATGCTGTACCTATCTCCTGTAATCATGCTTACACTGTGGCTACTTGGTGGATATAAGCCTCATATGCTTGTAAAAGTTGCTGAAAGTCATTTTCTCCCCTTTGTGTGATTTACCACGAAAGAAAAAGGTGAGAAAGCATGATAGCGGAGTAAATTATCCCTGATAACAGGATGTTTAAAATGGAAGAACTGGTAATAAGTGAACCTTAAACGAAAGCTCCAACTGTTGATGGCAATCTTAGTTGGCCAAATGTTCTGAGCTAATATCTCATGTTAGCTCTTAAGGTGCTCATGGTGCCATGCCAATGGTTGAAATTCTTGAGGGTGGTAATTCCCCTGGCTCCTGAATCAACACCCAGTTACCTAAGACCTTTTTTGTTACTGAAAAATACTCTTTGATCTCTTAGTTTCATGGTGAATAGATTTCTTGAAAGTGTTTATTGCATTAATGCCTTGGCATATTTCACAATGGCAAGTCAAAAGGTAACGACGATTTGTACAACCTGGAGAAGAGGTTGCTGTGTATAATTTTTCATTAGAATTCTCAGAAAAAAAATTTGAAGTATTGGTAGTAACATTTGGTTTAATGTTAAATGTATGTCTCTACCCCCTGAAGTAATTTAACCTACTCTCAACTGCAGAAGATTAAAAAAGTAATGGTCTCAGGAAATGTCCAATGACATTTGTAAAATGGTGATGCTGCAACTACTGTGTGGTTGTTATTAGTTAAGACTGTTCTAAATGAATGAACTTATTTCTATTTTTATGTTTTTGAAGGTTTTGGGAGTAGGTTAAGCCTTGGCTGTTGTTTTCTTTTTACCATCAAAGTTACAATAAAATTTTTTACCAATAGACTCATGAGTTACTTTATCATTGACAAGGGAAAGCAACTGTTTCTGCATCCTTTAAATTAAGTAATTTTGTCCGTAAGGTTTTAAGAAATAAACTTTTGGATCTCTGGCGGGATGAAGTTAAACAAACATGTTTCATCAACTAAGGAGGCTACTCAATTTTATGTGGATGGTTTTCTTTAGAAAAGTAGATGGAAATTGACTCAAGGTTTTAAGGCCCCTTAAAGGTGCAATTGAAGCAACTGATTCATGTTGGTTCATTATTGTCTGTAACTGCTGAATACTAACTGTAGTGTAACCTATTTTCATACTTTTATTAGTTGTTACTTTTTGTAGTTAAGACCACTTTGAATTGCTGAGAACCATTATATATTTTGCTCATTGAATGTTTCTCCAAGGCATTATTAACATGGGTATCACAGCTTAGTAATTTTAGAGCACATTCTATTTCTACTTTTGCAGAATAACCTGATAAACATGTAACTTCAGGTTCCATATTATGGAAATTTTAAGTCTAGAAATGTTTTGTTTCTGAGCAGTCTATAGAAAATTATAGAATTTAGAAAAGGTAAGCAAGTAATTTATGTCTTGAATAACCTCTGGTACTAAGTAAAGCCCTCTCTTGGAGATCAAAATGATCTCCAAAAGAGGGCTTTTTGAGATCATTTTGAGTGAAAATATGTGGGGATCGAAGTCACCTCACCACTAAAATCAGAAAAAAAATAGTATGAATATAAAAGAATTATCAGGATTCAATAAAAAAAGGACTAACCCATGAGTGATAGTTGTGGAAAGTTCTGAAAGCAATGAATTTCTAAAAGCTTTCTGCTGGTTCTGCTCACAAGAACTCCAGAATAACACTGATAGCATGAGAACAAATATAGCTACAATTATGCTCAATATCTTAACAGCATGTGTTCACAGTAAAATGAGAGCAAATTTCAGTTTTATTGCAAACATTTACACATGATTAAAGTTGCCCCCAACTGACGGTGCCTAGAAGAGGAAAAAATGGAGAGAAAATTTGCAGATGACTATGTATCTACTTTCTGCAAAAGCTTTGATGAAAAAAATGATTCTTGCATTTCCACTAAAGGCATTAAAAAATCACAACTGGCTTCCCAAGTGACAAATAAAAAAGAATAATAAGAAATGAAAGTTTTATACCATATTTCATGACAATCATTAAATACTGGCAGAGAAATCATAATTTCGAAAGTATGGAGTTCATTTTTACTTATTTCTGACATTGTCATTACAGTGTTTACATTTTTGTGCCTAAGAAAGAGCTTACATGGTATAAAAAAATGATTTAAAAACTGTTCGGTAGAAGCATCATAAATTTTAGCTTGGGTTACAAGGCAATTTGCCTTTTTCCGTCGCTTCTATCTTTTTTAGCTCCTTCATGACTTCTGCCTCAAGAGCTACAAGCTGTGGAGGTTTTTGGTACTGAAACAGAGAAAAGAGAATGGCGTTAATACGCATGATGAAGGTGTGTGGAAAATAATTATCATTAAACTTTTACCTTGATTACAACATCATTGTTTGGAATATAACTGAATTTCATACTCATTTTAGTTTCTAACTTATGCCGTCATTCATGATACCTTAACTGGTACTAAAATGAGCACAAAATTTAGTCTTAAGGCCACTTTACATAAGACATTTTATTGTACAAAAGAAAGCATCATAGTATGTATATACAAGAAATTGAATGGAATGCGAGGAGGTTCTATTTCCTGTTCATTCAGACAGTCATTCAATTTGCCACTTTAAACGGTACAATTTTCCTCAATTTTTCATGAAAGAGTTCAAACATTTGTTTGTACAGTAAAATGAACCATGTAGAGCTGCCTTTATTCCACACAATTTTGCTGTGATTTCAGTCACCCTGTTATACAGTACTGCATAGCACTATTAAGAAGTAACCAAACGTTGCCCAAAATTGTTGACTGAAGGAAAAATTAAACAGAGTAATTCATCTAGTGAATTCATGAGCTCAGTTTCATCCAGAGTCACCACTGCACCTAGAGATGGGCCAGTCTGAAAATTACTATCATAATTTTCCAAACTTGCTGTGGCAAATTGCATAATTTACCGCAGCTTCTGAAAATTACCACAATTTTTTGTAATATTCACTTCCTCTCAGATATTTTCCATACCAATACAATGCAAACATATTATTATAAGTCTAGTCTCTATACATTTGATACAATCTTAATTATGAAAAAGGCACGTCCAATTCAGTTGTTGAATATTTTTACTAATGGAATATTAGTAAGGATATTATTTTCAATGGTTTGAATGAAATTTCTCATGCCAAAAAAAGAATACCAAATTGCATATGGGTTGCCGTGTTTTTGTTTTTAAATTTTCTAATGCATTAAAATAGCAATAACAGTGGGTTAAATGCCGCTAACCCCTTGCTATTGGGATTGGCTTTCTTTTAAAGCCTCTAATAGATCATATCAGAAAATTACGGTAATTAAGAAAATTCACCATAAATCCTGAGGCCTTTATTGAATCGGGGACTAAATGCATGCTTGGGACCACTAATAGGATGGATCAAACACTTCTGATGATGTGCTTAGCACCAAAAGTTGCATATAAAATTATACACTAGATAAAAATAAAATTAAGTTGAAAGCACATAACTTAGATAGCAAAAAATAAATGGTCAAATTGTATGGTATTAATGATGGAATTCGATTTTACCCTCCAATGTGTCAATACACGCAGAAGAAAAAACAAAAGTACGCATTGGCATACACACCAGCACCTCGGAAACCTTAGCACCATCATTAACTACTTATGCAAAAAGAGAAAACTAAGAAGTGCACTTTGTGAAAAAAAAAGAAAATGACAAGATTTTCTCATTTTTCTTCAAGAATTATCCATTGCCTTAAAAGTATTTCTAGATTTACATGTATACATTTACATGTATAGCATGTACACAAATGAAACTTCTTACCGATATAATAAGTGTGTTGAATTTGTGAGTAAAATCTATCATGTTTTGCTGAGGTAGCAATCCTAATCTGTCAAGTTCTGGGATTTTAAGCTCCTTAAAAAATTTCTTATTGGATGTCCTTACTACAATACACTTTTTTTCTGGACATGCAGTGACAGAATATGTTGACAAAGGATATGTTAAGTTCCGTATCCTCCATTCCAAAATATTCTTAGTACTTCTCCTCACAACAAATGGCTGGAATGAAGAGAGTAACACTCAAAATCATTTTCACATAATTGATTAGCCTAGAAATAAAAATTTGTATTATACACAAGCAACAAAAATAAACTGTTCACTCAATTACATTAGCGTTTGACTCCTTAATCCCAGTTAAATCAAAACTCTTGGCAGATATCTTTTCAGGTTCACCTATCTCAGCCTCCCAAGAATCTCCACCACCAAATTTATTTACATTCTTCCACAAACGTCGATTGATAACATCAGTCTCCATATTATATTCTTCAACCATTTCTTCACCCTTGGGGAATTTGTAATGCACTTTCCGCATTCCTATGAAATGTAAAAAAGACAATATGTAGTTCATTAAATATTACGGGCTCATTTCAGCATGCAACACGAAATTCAGCATTACATTGAAAGTGTAACATTTGCATATAGAATTTTTACAATGAGCAGGACATCAAAAGTGAATCACAAAGGAGAATAGTGGGTGGAAACCCCACGTTAACATTAGTGATCATAACATATTAAATATCCAAAATTATAAAATAACTTCCAATGGAAATATTAGCCAATATCTGCAAAGTATAGGGGAAAATGAAAACAATCAATGTTTTAAAAGGTTAGGATTGAAGGTAAACTCAAAACAAGGTGATACAAAATGGTAAAAATTCAATGGTGGAGGCTTAGCAATTGAATGCTGGTTGGGGTATGCATGATCCCATTATTATTTACAGCAATTTCCATTTATTTTACTCATAGGGATAACTATATCATCATTTTTGTAGGATATACATAAATGGCTAAAATTGTATCTACCCCGACATTACATGTTAGGACAATACATTTAAAATTGTTATACCCACTTCGACCCCAAGGCATCACAAAATTATTCACTAACACATAAAAATAATGGTTATGAGAGACTTTTAGTAAGACAGTAATTTTATTTTCAGTTGTGATATCTTTAGCTCCAAGTAGATTTTACAACATGTTTCCCATACTCTTCTGGAAAGTTATTTTTCATAGTCACCCTTTCAAATACATAATTTGTTTGATGGCCTTCTGGTTTGCAGTGGAGTTTCTAGTTATTGACAAAATAATTGCTTAGCACATTACTCCATATTGGTTGCACCAACAATTCCACCCACCCCAACAACATGTACTAGGGCAATTATGAACTGTTCTGTGAAATGGAAATACTGCCAGAAGAGGTAAGGGGCATGATGAATATTCCTCATAACATGGGTACTTTCAATATTATTATTTTTCAAACACTACCATGAGAGAGAAAATGCAATCACATTCCTTCAAATTTTGTCAGGTTAATGAATTCATAAATCACTAGTTTCAACGGATGGAGTGAATTCTTAGGGCAGTGACTGAGACCATTTCTCTAGCTGATTGATTTGAGTTGTGGGAAGGTGCAGGGTGGATTGCCAACCCCCATTATTCCTGGTGAAATAGAAAAAATGTCAATCATAAAGTATTCCATTACCCCAGGAAAATTTGCAATGTCTGCTCCCCACTACCACAATGACACCAGCCAGCTCAGAGTTGTGGACAACTCTAATGATGATGCAAGAGAGGAATGATTTCAACAGATTCAGGCGAGAAATTGTGGAAGTTTGTCATATTATAACATAAAACAATAATTGCACTTTTCCACAGGATATTATAATGAGTACCATGCGTTTCAACTCTCAGAGCCATCATCAGGTACAAGATCTCGAGTTTGATGATGGCTGAGTGAGCTGAAATGCGTCATTAAAATATCCTGAGGGAAAGTAACATAGTTGTTTCCGTTATAATTACAGAGGAACAATGATCCCATCCCAGGTCTCCAGGTTCAAATCCAGGCAGTGGATAAGCTTCAGTGAAATCTCATTTCTCACTAGGACACCACAACAAGAGATCTTTATGGGACGCACTCCATCAAATATGTGACACATCAAATTTGAAACCCCATGATATATTTTGAGTAGTGAGGGTAATGCGAATGCTGGGTTTCTCTCTGCCCATTTCTACAATAAAATTTCACTCCAACCTACCAACCAATCCTAAATGAAATAATGGCCTCTGTTATCATTCCCCAATCTCTAACTGCTACTCTTGCTACTACCAATGCATATGCTGCTGTACCAACAATGGAAGAACTTGTCATACATTGTTAGGACATAGAAAACCTGCTTCACTTTGGCCATTGAGTTTGGGGGTTGCTTCAAGTTCATATGGAATTGAAAAATCATAATATAAGGTGGCCCATCAGCCGCAGATCTGAGAGAACAGCTCTAAAATGCAACAATTCAGTGAATGATCCCTTAAATATGTTTAGGTGAACACAGAAAAGGTAATCAATGATAAATTATTTCACTCACTGACCCAAACTAACGACGAAAGGATGGGCCTGAAAGGACTGTAAGAAAGAAGTGGAAGAAAAAGTTAGCTAGAAGACAGGATAGTATGAGATATGGTATCTCGTACAAATGGGCCCGCATATAATATTTAAAAAATTGAATTAGTTCACAAGTATGATTGGTTCATCATCATTCGGAATACATGTCTGGGCAAGCATGCAGAGTCCATACATACATCTTTCAACACATCTCTGATTGGGGTCCAAACTCTCGTGAACTTAGGAGTGTTACAATGTAGTAGATGTAAACTCAATTTGTCTAATGAATTGGTAGTAATGCTTCAATGCAAAAAAATTAGTCTTGCACTCCAATATGATAAAAAAATCGATCGACTACGAAATTTTAATCGTATCTAATGTTGATAACTTCGTCTAATCAAAATTTCAACAGAACAAAATCAACACGGCACATAACAACTACTCGCGCACAACATCACAGGAGGGACAATTTTCACCTCGAATTCTGTCCATTTATTACAATAAACTGATTTCTTGAGAGAGACCAAAAATGTCATCAACCTTTCAAATATTTCGAACGAAATAACTCACACAAATGATTCGATTGTTGGATCAAGTTAAACTTTGTCAAAATGTCACCATCGTGAACGTCACGAAGGAACAACAAATACACGTTGACCGAATGAGAGCAGTCAATTATAAAACGCTTTTAAAGATAAATACGAAACAAAATAAATCGATAAAAATGAACACATAGTTAAGCAATGACTATTTTCCTCAATGATTCAACATAATCAATGACGTCGCCAATGCTCTCAGCCATTAGCAAATGAAAATACAGACACCGGATATCTACTATAGGTCTTCAGACTATTGGAATTATTATACCATGTGTAAATTGCTCACCATTTTCGATTATGCAAGATTTTTCAGCTTGCTTGACGATATTTAGCCAGTTATTTCCCGCAGACTCGGTCATCCCTATTCAAACAACCTTCTCCATGGTAACAAAACAAATGATTTTCGTAAATCGCAATGCCCAGAGGCAGTCGGCTCGGGGCGGCGCACTCAAAATCTGCTGATGTTAGAATAGTTAGAATCGTAAAGTAAAAAACAGAGAATTCTCCACCTACTGCAGGCCGCTGAGTTATAGAACCAGTATTTCTCGGTGTAAGTTATGGCCAAATGCTTGGTAAGTAATGCCTTGCGATATAAGAAAGGGAATTTAGTTTTTGTGGAAGCTGCGTGAGCTCCAGAGAAACTACTGATGTGAGTTCTAATTATGAAAAGACTAGTGGAGACCGTTCATTATGGGGTAATATATAAATTGACCAATGATAAATCATTGGTCAATCTATATATTCTACCATAGTCGTTTATTAAATCAACAATTTTATTGCTTTTCATGCCCTGTCCATTCAAAGTTAGCATTTGTCGCCCACATAAATTGGTATACTTCTCCATAGTTTAAACATTGATTCATTTTACTCATTCCCCCCATATACAATTTCCCCCACCCTCATTATTTTTATGACGCAAATTGTGTCATGTCTCTTATGATATTTTGTGGTCACCACGCTGTTCCTTAGTTGAACTGTTCTTGACCCACTCTTTCAGTAATCGTTTTGACTCACTTATGCAGCTGATCCTTTTCTGAATGTTTTTTTCACTCATTTTCACTTGAGGTGACCTGCAACTGATTTTCAGGTCAAATTTTAGTTCAGGTCAGGCCGACGTTTAGAAGGATCTAAGTATGGAAATACTACTCTGCCAGAAACTTATTGTCGTTATCAGGATTTTACCACAGAGAGGAGTTAGGTTTCAGCCTCAGCTGCGGCAGATACCCCCTAATCTTGATCTGAAATTGCCTCTCCTCAACTACCACACCAAGCACTTTCTAATTTTTCTTACTTCTTGCATCCACTGCACTTCTCCTAATCTCACCTATGCTCTCCTAATCTCACCTATCATTTCAAACATCTGCAGGTTATTATAATTATATTAGCTTATTATAATTATAGCTTATTATAATAATAATTAATTATCCTTTTCTTCTCTTCTCTCACTCCAGATTTCTGCCACATGCAACATGACATTCCTTGTTAAACTCTTTACTAATCTTTTCTTTCCTTCTTAAATAAGGTACCCATCATAAGTTCCCTCACTTAACCCACACAGCAGAGGATATTCTAGAAATATCCTATTTTGATTCTCAATATGCCTATTTGGCTCCGTGAACGTTGGGATCATTGTAGAATATTTATAGAATGTTCTCAAATGATTCACATTTGAATATCCTGTGAACATTCCTGGGATATTCCTGGAATATTCTACCATGGCTTTCGTCATTATATACCCTTGCGAACCATAGTGGGATGTCCCTGGAATATTCTTTAAAGTCGGCATAGGAGTTTTGAGAACCGAACAAATGTACGACCCAGTACGCCAGCTCGTTCCATCTCATTTCCTGTTTTGGACAACTCTTTTGGTTTACTGTAGTTACTCCGACTAACTTTTGACCCTGCCTTCTTTGACTGGTGAAATTGAAACATATTTTGACCCACCCCGAAAAGAAAGGACACAGGATTGTCTATCTCAACATACATTAGCTGTGGCCATTTTATCGTATTCTGCCACATGGAATCTTCTGTCACAATATGTTCAGCATAGGTATTAATGATTTAGTCAAGGGGAGTAAGAATGTGTAGAAATAAAATATACTACATTTGTTTGCCGATTATGGCCTCTTAGCTCAGTTAGTTAGAGGATTGTGCTAATAATGTGCAGGTCGCTGGTTCGATCCCCCCAAGGGTCATTTTTTTCTTCCCTTTTCTGACGAATTTTTATGGGCTCTTATTATTCTGACCATCCTCCCTCATCAGAAATATGACAAATCAAAATTTCAGTATTTTCACATCAGTCGCCTACAAATCCTCTGTTAGTCTACGATGCAATCAAGACAAAATTTCAGTTATGTGAGGTCTTCATCATACAACGCCTTACCCAAAAGGCATTTTCCCTTACATTCCTCTTCTTCTTACTACACTCTCTCCCCTCCAGTGCACTATTCTTCCCTCTCAATTTGAATTCTGCAACCCTCATTCCCACTTCCATTATTTGAAGCTTTGACTTATTGGTAGCAAGATGTGCTGATCAGATTCTAGCTAAAAATACAAGTTTGGACTAGTTTATAACAACCGTGAAAATAACGTAAATACAGTTTCTTAAATTGAGATGGAGAGTTATATTTTCATGTATAATATACTATGAAAAACTGACAAAACTTACCTTTCTTCAGTAAAGTTCGGTGTTGTGCATTCACGCCGTCTTCCATCCAATTCAATTTGCGAAGCGAACTTCAGGATAAAAGCAATGTTCGTCCAACCTCGAGTTGCAGAAATGGAGAAAGTGACAATGAAATTTAAAGAATCACACCAGAGAATATTTGAACAGTATATTTATATATAAAAAGGGTATATACACGTGGGTCATGCCTTGGGGAGTGTTTGTTTACATAAACCCCCTGCCGATTCCAGAGGTTTCTTA
Source organism: Ceriagrion tenellum (assembly GCA_963169105.1). Taxonomy (NCBI): domain Eukaryota; kingdom Metazoa; phylum Arthropoda; class Insecta; order Odonata; family Coenagrionidae; genus Ceriagrion; species Ceriagrion tenellum. Next base: position 128,095,715 of record OY720632.1, on the reverse strand, counting down.
GTAGACTGGGTAGCTCAGTGGTCAGAGCAGTGGACGTGAAATCCGTAGGTCTGTGGTTCGATTCCCAGTCCAGTCAATTTTTTCTGCTAGGAATTGGCTATCATTACATCTTCAAACCACCATTGTGTTTATCAATTTTATGTGCTCCTATCCACTTTCTTTCTACCTTTCTATTCATTTGTATGTATTTGCCGCTGAGCGGTCTGAGTGAATGCGGTTGGGTTAGCGTACCCCGTAGTCTTCATCCCATACCTCTCACACTGACTCTTTAATGCATTTATAAATGACTGTATCTGCTTTGCTGTCTGGGTTACCAGAGCTTGGTCATCCACAAACATGTCTTAATCAGTCCCCCTCCTGCCATCACACCAACTGAAAGTTCCTCTCAAGCCTCTCTTAACATTTCTTTAACAAGTTTATTGAATTGCACAGGCAACATTGGGCAACCCTGTTGCACTCCTCTTCCTAATACTGCCCATCCTGATTCTCCATCATCTACCTTCACTTGAGCAGAATGAGACATGTAAAGGTTTTGAATAAGTTGTCTCTCTCTCGCTCTGACTGGCTCCAGCATCTGAAATTTCGCAGTTTGTCTAAAAGAAAGATAAAAACCTATAAATGTCTATGGCATTTCATTTTTGTTTTGAATGTGGTCATAAATGGGAAATATCTGCAAGTTAAGAAATATCCAGAAAACAATTTAATGGTTATGGTAGGGATATCTAATCACGGGATGATTTTTGATACTCTATAAATGTCTTTTTTGATACTCTACAAATGGGGGGGCTATAGCCCCCTTAACACCCCCCATAGATCTGCCCCTGCCTCCACCAAATATCCAAGCACCCTAATGGATCCCACGTGGGACCCATGTGGATCCATGAACCTGTTCTTCCTGGGCTGTGACTAAACTTTTTCACTTCATTTAAGCCCTTATTGTTTCTCTGCAATTTTAAATTTTTTGTGAATGCACTGTGATAAAGTCCATTATTCTAAATTACAAGTGTATTTTTGAAATAAAGAAGCCTGCTCTAAATGTTAAATAATGGTCAAATTATTGCAGGGCCATTGGAACATTTTGATAAAGCACTTAGCTAAAAATACAGGCTTTAGTTTCATTATTTTTTTAAGATTTTCATGCAAGAAGTCTCACTGATATTCAGCTGTGAATATTTCAGTCTGTTGTTGGCACTATTGTAGGATGCCCGATTGTCATACCTTCAGGATTTTATTGGGAGTAACACATGAAAAATGCAACAATGTAGGCATAAAAACTCTCATTTTGTTAATTTAAGTAATTTTTGAGACCACAGAGTCAGTTAAGGTAAAGCATATTACTAGAGTCTGTTTTGTGTGCCAGCTCCTAGGTCGTATATCCTAAATGAATCGATTTTACCTAATAGACAATGTGTGAGGTGAAATAAATATATGTTCATTGATATTCCTCTCTCAATTTCATTGCTGTACAAGTTAATGTACGATAAAAGTCTACTGGTAGTTGCAAGATTGTGTCTTAGCTTTAGGCCTCTTTCAACTGTCTTATTAATTCCACACACACCACGTGACTGATGTAGGCACTGTATTTCCCGTCTCGCTAAGCCTTGGTTACAGTATTTTCCGTTTAAACAATAATGGTCTGAGTCCGCTGGATGGCATTCTCAACGCTACTCCCTCACATGACTGATGAGTAGGGTGAAATTACCATACAGAGAACTTTGATCTAATTCAAACCAAAGTATTTAGATTAAACCTCTGTAAGTACATCCATTTAATGCTAGTGACCGAAGTAAGCATTTTATTCTGTATATTCCAAATTATAGGCCACAATACATGGTTGTAAGATTATGACATGGTATAAATGTGAATGAAATACCATCTGAATGATATTATTGAATAATTTACATTTGTTATAAAAAAAGATGCAAAAAGACCAAGGGATGATGTTAAATTATAAATAAATGGATAAAGACTCATTTTCTAACAGTTATTCTGATTTTTCCATTTGAGTTCACTAATATTTCACAAACTAATGCCTTTAGGAATGGTTTCCCATTCCAAGGACAAGAGGGTGCCCTAATCCCTGTCCGCTCATCCACCCTCCAAACGCAGTGCACGAAAAATGCATTGGAACTTTTGATTCTATTTACAGGATGATCAACTTTAAGAAAAATAGGGGTTTATAAAGCCATGCCAAAGAGGAATGTGTTGTCATATTTAAGGTATTCAAAAACCAATTTTGAACAAATATCTTTCCCTGAGAGCATATAATTTCTAAATTTATCAAGTGCTTTAATTTATTCACGGGATTTGCTGGGAAAGGGGAGGAGAAGCTGCCCCCTCGGCTCCCCCTTTACTATGCCCATGTGCAAGGTATTATATTTGCTTCTTTGCTTTGTCCTTCCTCCACTATGTTTACATATACATTTACCTGATTAAAATAGCCACATAAAATATTAAAGTAATGAAATCATAAGGCTGAATAAAATTTAATAAAACTTTATTCTGAACTTCAAGAGGTACAAAACAGGGCAGGTAGTCCCAACCTTATAAAAGGTGAAAGTGTGTTTGTAGGTTTTCAATTACAAGTGTACTGGACAAGAATGGCATTTCTACACTTTTATAGAATAAAAAACAATGCAGTAAATTTAATTTACATTCATAAAATAAGCCACCTAACAAAGGCTTTATTGTACATTCTCTTTTGAAGAAGAAATTTTTACAAAGTTACCTATATTTAAAATAGTACAGGCAATATGTTACATTCTTTGCCATAGGAAAATGTACAAAATATTTGTTCAACATCATTAATATTTATAAAATCTGTTCAAGACCAAATTATTCCAACCCTAATGATTAAATGGCACTTAAGAACTATGCAGCAGATCTAAAAAATTGATTTTTAATGATTTTGTCGCAAAATTTTCAAGTCATCTCTCATGTTTTGGCCTGAATGAATATCTAAAAAGAAACCAAAATTATCCATAAGCACAAGCTTATCATGTCCTTTTTTTTAGACACAAATGGAGACCATTAACACTTAACAGGTATTACTCACAAAATGGAGAGATAAACTCTAATTAAATTGGCCCCATCTTAAAAAATTGCAAATGATAACAGGGTTGGGTGTCTAAATTGGTCACCAATATCACAGTCTACTGACTCAATGCAAGGAATGGGAAGGTAAGGAAGGGAAGGGTGGTTAATAGATAAAACTAATTACATCTTTTTACAAAAATTAGGCTAAAATTTCTAGACAGAAATAATTGAAACTAAATGAGGAAACAAGATTGAAGAATGTTATTTTTCCTAGAGAAAAATGTTTGTACTTTCCAAAACAATCAGCGCAGATGCAATGTGATCCATTCAACTCAGTACCTCCATAAAAAATTATATCTTTTTAAAAGTGTAATCATTACTTTGGTAGATACATTAGCAGCAGATAAAATGAAGAGAATGCTGACATTCATTGCTATGCAAAATAAATTATATAAAGTCGAAGAGAGAAAGAAAACTGAAACATCTAAAATTCCTAATTTCAAGAGCAGAATAAACTAAGCCCAACTTCAACTAATGCCTGATTAGGGATTTTCCTTCTAATCTATAATATCTTTTTTGAGATATCTCAACATAGGTATACTGAAAAATTTGGTCTGAGTTGTCCTTCTAATATTAAAAAGGATTTAAAGCCTTTGAGAATGCTAAATCATTTAAGGTAAAAAAATTTAAATATTAAGTAACTACTCAATGCTGCTAGAGGCATTTTGAGCCTTCATAAAAATTGGCAATTCATTTCTCAAACAGAACCATTATTGCACCCATTTCATAGATTATCTGAGAAATATCGATTCAAAAATAAAATCACAATGAGTGTATAAGAAAATATGCAGGACAGACAGTTGGGGGAATGGTAGCAAAAGTACTATTATGCACCCAACCTTGCTTGAGTTTGTTAAGAATAGCGAGTCATCTGCTCACTCTTTTTATCTTTTTTTTAACCTCTCACATTCTTGATGCAAGATGAAAATGTACAAGTCAATATTCAGACAATCTCTTTTTAAATACAAATGTTAAGAGAGATGAGTAGCCACTCATTGTCTTTTGCACTAGATTCTCACTATGTTTCACAACAGTTTTTTCACCCAACACTTCAGTCACTGTCAACTCCCAACACCAGCAAACACTCCAGGGAATGAACTGTTTCTACTTTTGTCTTCATTCACACCACTTGGGATCAAGAGTAAGCACTTATCACATTCACTGTGTCCTATGCTAATTGTTCCTTTCTTAAAACCCAAAGTTAAGAAAATCCACTTAGTTTACACTGTTGTCTCATTTCTTCTGAAGGGTTTAAGAGGCTGAAGCTCCCTCTGAAGGCGATCAAAGTCATTATAGTACTCATGATCCGATTCCTCTTCTGAAGACTTCTGTTGAGTGAGGTAGGGTGGGCCACTAGCTGGCACACCACTGCCTACAATACCACCATTGATGTGTGGTTGTCCTTGCACTGGTGGCATAACACTAACACCTTCCACCTCGGCATTGCATGAGGGAATAGCAACCTCTGGGGTAGGTCCATTGCCATTTTGACTCATTATGTGGTACTCTGGATTATCTACGCTAGTTTTTGTCTTCCCAGTAGCTGGCAAGAAGTCTGGATATCCATGGAAGCCTCCATTCCGAGGCTCACCATTTTCTGGCAAAGGAAGAGAAATACTTTAATTTGATGTACATGACATAATTTTTGGTGTTTGGATGACGATCATAACAACACTTTTTGTTGAGCAAATAAATAACTGGATTCATTTTTCTCTCAGCGGTTCCCTTGAGCAAGTAACAGATGTATGGTGATTGAGAGGTCACATGACACTTATGGTGAAGCTTAATTATTTAATTGAAAAATAGCAATATAAAAATGAAATTGATAGTTTTTTTTGAGTCAGCACACTGATGAGAAAGCATTATTATGCCTCAAGGCATTAAATGTATCACATTATTACCTGTGATTTTTGAATCTCCAATTAGATCCATGTATGGTGAAGTACCCTGATTAAGTTGAGGGGATGGCATAAGGTAATCGTCTTCATCCAAGGGAAGATCCAGTTTCAAATTTCCAACCTGAGCCTCTCTTTTGTTTGTGCCTGGATTGAAACAGTCATCTGATCCTGTGTCACAATCTAGATGATGAGGATAAAAAGGACATCAAGAGTAAATATGCATTCAAATTCTAAATAAATACATGAAACCACCAAATTTTCTATACATTCAATGTATAGGAAAAATTTGCTGCAACAACAACTTGAACCTTCGTATTACAAATTATTTCATAACTCAAGCTTTTGTAGTATCATTCAAAGTTTGGTTTCTATGAGCAGAATAAGCATTGATATGCATTATTAAATTTCCAGAGTTAAATAGGTCTGCTATTTACAGAGTAAAAGTAGAGCTTCCTTGGGTAACCTAACATTTGTATGTTCAAATTCTACTTAGGGCTTGGCAACTTTTTTTAATTGTAGGCAACCCAAATGATATTTCAAGTCCTATTGTTAAGGCTAACTCCTACTCTTAAATTTCTCGATACTAGTGAATTATTGCTTGATACCAGTCAAATCAGCTTTGAGAAGTACATTCTCGACTAGATTAAGAATATGTTTGCTGTTCCTAAACTTGAAAAGTCTTTAATGAAAACTTAAAGAGCAAAAGTATATGGATATTAACTCTCTTTCGGTCAAGTAACAGATTAACTTTTTGCTCCAAACAGGTACATACGTTTACTAATCCAAAAACTGATCGGAAAAATAGAAAAATCTAAATTACCTCGCCCCAGCATTTTGAGGGGATCACTGCAATAGCGAGATGAAGAGCCATCAGAGTGAAGTGGTCCTTGAGGTCGGCCATCATGTACGTCCATATTGTGGCCATACCGAAGTTCTCTGTCCCAGTTTTGCAGGTTTTGAGGCGTGGGAGAGTCAGAGGGCATGACAGTTGTGTGGTTTCCAGCTTCATCACTGGTCGATATGCTGGATCCTTGAGGGAGACCAATGCCAGCCATACCCATGTCAACCACAGGATTCCCATGAGTCATGGGGCACATCCCAGCCGTTCCTGACCACTTCTTGATGGGCGTGTGAGGGGGAGACGTTGACCCAAGAGATGACGAGGACGGTGGGCCAAGTGAAGCTGAGACTGTGAGGGAGGAGGGAGCAATGGGAGCCCTCGATTTGGGCTGCAAGTACTCATCGGCATCAACTAAGGCCTCAGGCCCATCCATTGCAGACGATAAGTTACGGATCAACTCCTTTTCATCCTGTGTTGAAGTCAAGAAGTTTAAAGCATTTGTAAGTCTTGCATCAATAAAAGGAACACATGTTACAGGGGAGACAAGTTATCCTTGACATATGATAAATATATAATTTATGAAAATATGATTTATGAAAACAAATAGCAGTTATAAAATGCCTCATACCACAATAGCCACAATTAGATGAAGATATGTGTTAATTAATTCAAATTCATGATTTTTTCCTATTCTTGACAGGTATTATTTCACACTCATTTTAAAATAACCATGAAAATCTCTTAATTGGCCATCACAACTGGCTCAGAATTGTAGTGGGCAATCAGCTAATTAGAAAATGGACATTTTGAATTCAATGATGCTTCTTTTGGAAAACTGAATCATGGCATTTTTCTGTTGTAAATATTGTCACTTCTCCCCTTAAGTCAAGAAGTCAATTGAAAAAATGGACTACAATGTACCTGTGGAGAATAAGATGGTAGCCTCATGAGTCTGTCTCCTTGTATAACCAAATACCGACCAGGATCTCTTGACATTTTTGCAAACTCATCAGCCAATTCTTTAAAACTGGGACGACTCTCTGCATCTAGCATCCAGCATTTGATCATGATCATATAAACATCAATGGTACACATAGGAGGTTGGGGAAGCCTTTCACCCTTTTCCAGTAATTCAGGAACATCTCTGGCTGGAACACTTTCATATGGCCGACCACCATAGGTAAGAAGTTCCCAAACAGTGACACCTACGAAAATGGAGCAAAAAGATGGATTCATTACTTTTGATCAAGTAGGTACTTCAAATCAATTATTTTATCATATCATTGTATAATATGAGGTATGTTAATGGCTGTTACATAATATGAGGTATGTTAATGGCTGTTACATCACTCACATTAATGGAACCAAGTCATTTGAAAGTATTTGGAATAAAGGCAAAGGATTTCTATCCATTTAGGTACCTAGTTGCCGAAAAATTGTAAGATGTATCCTCTCTGACAAAATATAATTGAGGTACTTCAGCAATGTCACAAGCTATATTTTTAACTTTTATTTTCAGTTATGATCTTACCAAATGCCCAGACATCACTTTTGTGGGTGAATATCCTGTGCTGAATACATTCTAGAGCCAGCCATTTGATTGGCATTTTTCCTCCTGCAGCCTTGTATTCATCCTCATTGATATCAAGTAATTTGGCCAAACCAAAATCAGTGATCTTGACACAATTTGGTGTTTGGACAAGAACATTCCTGGCTGCTAAGTCACGATGCACGAGCCTTTTATCTTCCAAATATGCCATCCCTAGAAAAAAGCAATATTTTTGACATCAGTCAATCCTAAATTGTATATGATAAATTTTTCCTTTATTATATCCAATGAAAAAAATAACAAATAATGGTCATTTATGAGAATACATTAAAGTTCAATTAGTTAGAATTGGTGACCAATATGCAGAGAAAAGGATGCATAAAAATATGTATTGCTCTTTCATCCTAGCTTACCTCTTGCGATCTGTGTGCACCAATTGAGCAGTGGTTTGGAACCAATCTTGCTCCTGTTGTTCCGCACATAATCCAAAAGGCTCCCAAGGGGCATCAACTGTGTCACCAACATCATCTGTGAAGTCATACACACGGCTAAGAGTTGTAGTAGATTGGGATGCTCCACGCTGGCCATGATGTAAGCTTCCTCCAGGAATTCCTTACTCGTGTTGGCACCAGTCCCTTCCCTCAAGACCTTGATTGCCACTGGTATTTTCACATTTTCTCCCTCAGGCACCCACACCCCCTAAAAATTCAGAAAGGGAACACATATACACCATTTAGCGAGATTGGACAGTTTTGAAAGCATGCTTGAGAGACAACCAAATTCCTACTTAATCAATCAACAGTTATGAGGTGCTCATATTTTGCTCATAGACTAAAGCTTATTTATCACAAAAGCTTAATTGTGTTTTATTATACTGCCATCAATGATTTTAGAAGAGGATGGAAACTTATAATTTATAGTGTCAGAGCATTTCTTTACCAGCTGTTGGTTTAAATTATGCTTTTTGCAAGCCATGAGACATAATCATAAATCATTTACGGTGGATTTTTCAATAGTAATAATATATTTATTGTTTTAGGTGCTCAAAAAATAAAAAAAAATCATGATATTATCTTTTTTGCTGTAAGAAAATGAGGAAATGAGACATTAAGCTCTAGGTAATCTTCAAAGTCTGGTAGCTGTATATATTTTCCACAAATCTGTATGTCCTTAACAGCAATTTTATATTTCGCTCTTGGAATTAGCAGTGTGAGTTGAACAATTTAAATAATTGTATTACCTTGTAAACAGTTCCAAATGCACCATAGCCCATGATTCCTCCTTTGCGAAGTTCTGCTTCTTTCACAATGCGAAGTTTTGCCAAGTTAGGTTTAACATTCGTTGGTCTTAATGGCTCATTGTCCTCTCTATCCATGCCAGTCAGAACTCGTGTCATTTTGACAGCATTGTCCTTGGCTTTGGCTTTCATACGCCACTGAATGCCCAGTACTACTGAGCAGACAACAGCTATAGCGGCAAACACAAGGATAACTGCCAGAATGATTGGGGTATTTTCTGCATCACCACTGAAAAATAGAGCAAGAATAGCTTATTACAAAGAAGTCTGCATGAATGTCTGTATTTAGAGTGGCTCGAATATAATCTCGAGTGTTCCAATTTGGCATAAATATCAAGCAATCAAAACATGAGATCAAGGTTCATTGATTCTTATGACATTGGAGCTCAAACAGGAGTAAATTTATCAGATACTTTGCCATACATTTATTAGGTGATTCAAAAAATTTTAAGAGAATAATAGAAACTATTAACTCACCTCTGATATGTTAGGACCAATGGTTCTCTTGAGCAATATGGTTCTATATTATCCTGAGGAAATATTTTGTGTGGAGCTTCTGGGGGACAAAATCCAGAGCAGTTAAACAAGGTGGAGTTACTGTCAGGGGCACCATCCTGCAGAGGAAAAGATAGTTAAATAAACGACAAGAATAAAATATTAAGCAGAGGAAAGAAATTTTGTAACAACAAATGACAGCATTTAGCAGGAAATTCAGCATCAAAGTCAACCAACCTGATAGATACGATAATTGCGACAGCCAATACAATCAGATGCCGTAGGTCCATAACAACCACGGCATTCTTGAGAGCAAGGTAAACATTCCTGAGTGTCATCACGAGCATAGTGATCTGGAGGGCATTCATCCTCACACTGTTCTCCACGACGATAACTGACACATTCCTGGCAGACTTGAATGTGAAACCCATATCCTGTGCATTTTTTGCAACGAGGGTGACATCTTCGGCACACAGCTTTTCCAGCTAAGGGCTTCAGTGGTCCTTGATCTTGGGGACCCACCCATTCATAATAGTGACCATCTGGACAGGGCTCATTTTTCTGCAGGCACCTCTCCTATAAATATTTCAGCACCCCATATTAATGATTAATTTTGATTAAGAATTAATATTTTCATACAGTTAGTAAATTGAAAAACAATTACATCAAAATTCAAACATGTTGGAGAGAGTGATGGCTAGTAATGAGTACGTAATTAATTAAAGATTTAAGGTATACACTACTTTTTGCTTTTGGCACTCATTTGTGATTTTTAAACAATTTTTCAATTATTTTTACAATAAATTTTTAAAAGTGGTAAAGTATTTGGCAGTTGAAGACTTAATTCACAGTTGGAATTTGCTAATCACTGTCCATCATTTCATTATCATCCTCAGACACCACTTGTGAATAACATGTGCTGTAACTTCATTTGGACAAGTTAAAATACTGATAAAACATTCCTTTCAAGAATGTGACAGTTTACAATTGATTGAAGAATGGGCTTACCACAGAGACGTCTCCATTTAGAATTGCTTTCTCACAGGAATGGCATCCATTTGGACCAATGGTATTCTCAGGTCCAGAACATCCGTCAACACAGTTATCATGACATGGCCTGCACTCCCCTCCACTTTGCCCCGAGCTTCTGTTATCATTGTACTTGCTGTCAGGACATGTCACTGTGCAGAATGGTCCATCCTTGACATGTTTGCATTTGGTACAATTACCTGGACCAGGCCCATGGCAAGTTGATTCACATTCCTCGTGACAATGCATGCAAAGTTTAGGGCCTGCCCGATAAAGCCTGAAACAAAAATTGACATCATGCATTACAAATTCTCTTCATGACTCAGAAACTCATTTCCATGTTGTACAAATACAGTTTTAGGAAAACTAGGTTTTTTTTTCACTGGTTCAAATCAAATTACCTTCATATCCCCTCACTTGAGAGCAATAAAAAGACAAACACACTACATTATTAACTATTATGGACTAATCCACGTATGCCATGAATAAAACAAAATGAATCATCCCATCTCTACTTTCATCAACTCATTTGCTTTGCATTGTACATCAGAAGAGTAAACTTACCCAGGCATTGTGTTGCAACTCTCTATGCAAATGTTGTCTACTTGGAAATTTGCACAAGATAGACATTGGTCTGGTCCTGGTCCCCAACAGCCTTCTGATGAACACTGACTATGGCACACAAGACCTTCTTTCTCTGTGAAATAATAAAAATAAATATTTAAAAAATGGAAAAAAATATTTAATTATGTGAGTTTGCAAAGGGTATTTCAAAATTAACAATGATTCTGAGGACAGTCATTTCAAAAGAAACTAGGGATTTTCAATTCTACACAGAAATGACATTTATACAAAAAACTACTAACATTTTACAATTATGTATGTATATGATTTCCTAAATGAAAGGGAATTCTACTAAGAATTGAAGGGCCAGCTTATATGTACATACATTTTCAGGGGTATTTGGAGATTTTTGAAAATAATACTTACGGCACTCGGCTGATGGCTTGTTGTTTTGTAAGTATGTTGGGTGATCATTGGATTTCTTTATTTTATCCCAATTGATGCCTTCAGCGAAACAGAGGTCTTTGTTCTCAAGAATTGCAATGCTGCCAGAGTGAATCTTTTTCAGTGATTGGAGACCCAAAGACTTCAGTGATGACTTTACAATGTACAACGATGACATTAATTCTGTTAAAGCTCGTCCTCCAATGACTTCAAGGTTTCTGTAAAGGGAAAAATAACAAATGAACTCTCAATTCCAGAGATGGAAGTTTTTTCTTCGGTCATCCATTTATTTTCACTTTTTCAGCCAATCAAGGTGTTGTATGAGAACATTCCATAAGTGCTCACCTGAAGTATGAGAGATTAGTGAAGGCTGGATGTGAGGCTTGGATGTTTACATGCTCAGTAACTTCCTTTAGTGTACTGAAGACTTCAAGACGGTCAGGATGCATGCTTCCATGACGAGGACCAAATATAAAATCACCATCATATTGCTGGAACCCAGCAAAGCTGTGATCCAAGATAGTCAGGGATCCTTCAATTATAGTGCAGTCTCTGAAGTTGTCAACATTTCCTGAATGCAATATCTTCACACCTTCACATGTCTTGGGGCATGGTCCATCACAAGGAACACACTCTCCATTCACAGCCTGGAGTAAAAATTATTATATTAGTGAGAAAGAAATGTTTTCCACAATCTAAATCATTAAATATTTTTCATACTGATGAAAACGTAGGTTCCCAAAAATGAATCATCAAAATGAACCATGGGATCACTAGAAGGTTTTGCATGGACATAATACAGCCACTGATGAAGCTCATATAATCCACAGAGCTTACACAAAAACATATAAAACAATAAATGATTTAGTGTTATAGTGGTCACGGTGGAAATAACACGTGCCTTGAAAATGGAAAACAAGTTGTTTTCTGAAACGTCAGTGGATTATGAAAACATTACCCGGTGCGAAGCCTGAGAAAGATATTATCATATAAAACAAGTTTTCTAAAGAATTAAATGCAAATTTTAAAATGTTTTCATTGATAAATTCCTGTAAAATATGGATTCCAACAATTTTGGTTGAAAAACGTACCATCTTCTTGGGTGGGCAGCTTCTTACACAGGCACCATTGTCTTTCAGCAGATGCTCCGGACAGTTTTTGACACACGTTGCCCCATAGGCATACTTCCCATTTGGATTGGTTTCCCATGAGTATTTTGTTGGGTTATACCTTTGCATTGCTGGACATTCTTGCTTACACACACCATCATCATAGAAATTTCGGCATGCCTGCAAGAAAAAATGATGAATCATTACATCCAATGGCATTCACAGGATATAAAATCAGCAGTTAAATAATTTAAAGCACACAAAATATATGTCACATAAATTCTCACCAAACAGTCGCTCTGCTTTGGACCAGTGCAGCCTCCAGCACAGAACAGGTGGCAGCATTCTCGAGGGTTGGCTCCAAAACACCGCCCTTGATAGCACTGTGGACTACAGTTGATCTTGGAAAATTTCTGGCAGTTCTCAGGACCCTCACCCCAACAGCCCTTCTTACACGAGTGATGACAAGGAGGACATTCTCTTTCAGGATTCGAGAAATTGTAAACGTATATCTTCTTGGCATTTGGACCGGTGATTATTTCCTCCCAATTGATGGTCTTCACATGGCATAAATTATAGTTGTTCAGAAGTCCAACACTCCCTTGAAGAATGTCTGTGAAATCAAGAAGAAATTGTTAGCATTAATCATATACATTCGAGTAAGCCATAAAAATTGAGTTCAGAGCGTAGGTCGATTCTTCATTCAAATACCCATGCTAAAAGATATTTATCTATAGATATGAATGATATCCACAATTTGACGTAATAATGAAAATAAAGTTTCATGACATTGTTTTTTTCATTCACAAGTTAAAGGATTTTTATTTTAAATAATTATTTTCATCAATTATAAAAATATAAATTATATTTTTGTATTTATATCGCTATCAATCATTACCTTTTGTACATCTTTAGTTTATTTTGAGAATATATACCCTGGGTAAAATGCAAGATTCTGTATATATCTAGTGGGGCCAAGGCAAGCTGACATCTGTTAAGTTAATTTCATGCGGTGTTTACTCACTTAATTAGTCCGGAGACATAGTGATATAAGTAACATTACTAACAGAATTTTAAATTCGTGAAGAAGAATTTTTTAAAAGGGGAAAATTTAGCATGGGCTATCCAGGTACGACTACTCTGTCGGACGCACCAGTGAGTACATAGCTCTGAGGGCAACTTCCTCCGCCGATGGAGTCTCTAGGGTATAATAGCTCGTGAATATTTCTTACCCCACAATGGCATCCATGCGAACGCCTTTTTCTCATCACTACCCAAAGGGACTAGGAGACTCACCTCTGAGGGCGGGCAGCTCCAGGTTGTGCATCTTCGAGAGGGTCGCGAGCAGAGCGAATTCCTCGTCATGCACACTCAGTTTGAAGAGCGTCCTTCCGCGGATGATCTGCAGCCGCGGGAGGACTATCCGGCGAACGTCCACGTGCGAGATGAGCACGTATCCGGTGACCTCCCGAATGTACTGAAGGAAGCTCAGATCTAGGTCTTCGTCCTGAAGCCATGTCAGCTCGAGGTTCCCGTCCACGTACGTGCAGTTGGTGTACCTGTCCCTCAGGTTCCGATAGTGGTGCTCCCGGTTGGAAGGCACCGACATCCGGCCGTTGGTCCCTATGCATACTGCAAGCAGAAAGATACAATTTTGGTTAAGCTAGGGAATTCTCGGAAAATTTTATGCTACATGATTAATTCTGAATTACATTCTAAAAGTTACATTAACGGTTGTAACATTGTATTAATTTGATGTTAAGTAACATTCTTGGGAGGTAATATCCCATATGCGGCGAAGCAACATTCTTCCTCTTGTGAAGAATGTGTTGCTCGCCATTTCATGTGGTTCATACTCTCCTCCCCAAATCATAAGCTTTACGCTGTCTTAGTTCAGCAAGTGGAAGGGTCTAAACTATTTACCACACGATAACTTTTTTTTCGAATCACCAAAGCTACGTTTTAAGTAAAGATCCCCGCTGTTTTCTCAAGTGTCTTCCCATCTCTCTCCCTACTTGCCTTCTTATCTCCAGCTCTGATAGTAAAGCGGTAGAAAATTTGCTTTGCAACGGAAAAGCATTTCCTCCTATTAAATGTACATCCTTTACCACTGGAGAAATGCTAATGAAAATTACAATGAAATTTTGGTATCATATACAGCGAAATAGAAAATTAGATGATTGAAAGGAAAACATCAACATGCAGGGGCTTCAATGGAGTTGTGCGTGCATGGTCGGCTACAGCAAGTATGCACTGCGTCAAAACATAATAGTACAAGTGCCTTCCATATCTTAAACGTTATACCAAATGCGGTAGGATAGTAAAAGGTATTTCTGGATTAGTATGGATCGGGTTGGTTCGGCAGCCAAAGAACTAGCTTTCCAGTCTCAAGACCTGGGTAAGAGTCCCAGCATGGGTGGAGTTTATCTGTAGAGTTCCGATGGCTACTTGAGTGCAGGGGAGTACTTAATTAATTGCTAAATGTTTTTATTGATGTTTCGCTCATATGTTGCAAGTACAAAAAGAGAAAAAATCTATTCCTTGCGTTGGACGTTGAACTGGAGACCCCTTGACAGAAACGTTAGGATTCGCTAACCAGCTACCAAACCACCTGTCCTCAGTGGCGCCGATGACCTCTGTTGTCGGTTGCCTCCACCAATGAACAAAACGACCACCTTCAGCTTTGGATCATGCAGGTTGGGGAATAACGAGCTCATCGCTCGAACACGCGGGGTGCTCCACCTTCGTGTTATCGCGAGCACACCTAAAAGCGCCATGGGTTCAAAGATATGATCTATTTCTCGAGCGTGCCACGTTTCGAAAGTAAAAAAAGAGTCAAGTGGGGCCGGAGAGCGATGATGATGATGATGGACGATTCTCGCGCGGGGAGAAAACAACCCCGGCTCCGGAGTCGGGGGTAACGCGAAAAAAAGCGAAACGACGAACGCAACCCACAGACTGTTTCACATCTTGAGGAACTCATCCCGCACGACTGGCTCTTGACTCCGAACTCCGCTTTATACCTCCCACATAGCGATGCTCGCTCACGCCTCCCCATCTCTCTATCTCTCTCTCTCTAAGGAACCCCGGTAATTAGACTCGCCAAAGGAGAAGGGGGAATTGCCGAAAGGAAGGAGGAACAAAGAGATATAGCGGATTGGAAGAGGCAGAGGAGCATTCTTGCTTTCTCTCTCTCTCTCCTCCATTTCCCTCGCCCATCCTCTCTCATCTGGAGACGTGTACATGGCGTCTATCTTGAGGCCAGAGGAAGGAGGCACAGGGGATTCGTACTTCTCCGTGCTCCGCCGGAGGTGAGCGGGGCAATCCACGCCATAGTGGGGGCAAATTATCGAATAATATACAGTTAAGCTTTGGCAAATAGAACCTTTCTCCAATGAACTTTCCTCACTCATAACTCCTTCAAATAATATTTTCAAGGCGTCGAAAAAAGTTCATCTAAGCTGCTATTATCCATATACTTACACATACTAAACAAAATATGAGATAGTGTCATACGGAACGATAACACAAAGGAATATAGATGCCTCAACCGGTAACGCTTAAAGGATAAGCTACGCAGTAAGACGCCAATAACAGACATATTAGTGAATGCGTAGAATTATCGCGCGATTGACTGGCAATCAACAAAAATACCGTGGAAACTCTATAACTCGAACTTTTTCCAGTAAAATTTTAGATGATTCGAAAGGAATTCCACTCATGTTGGTGGCCTTTACTTACATGGAATAAAATGTTGAATAGATGAAGCCTTACACGGAATGGAAGTTCAGGGGAATACCGGAGCCATTAAAATACGCAACCGGGCATGCTGAATGTATAAGACAGTCAATATGGTGAAAAAAATGATATTAGAGGAATAATTGTTGCAATAGCGTGCAGATTCATCTTAACACCAGTGAGCCGAATAAATACCCATAGATCGAAAAACTATCCTCGGAGATACTGGAAATACGTCTTTGATTAAATCAGCTTACTGGCTACTTTAGGATACGGGTTCAAATAATTATAATAAAAATTCATTGTGAATTTCTGCCACTCTTTGGCACCTTTCCTATTGCATCAGTGGGCAGACGATCTCACTACCATTTGAACGAAGAATCATTGTTTACCTTCCGACCATTTGCTTAATGAATCCCAGTCTCGACATTTTGGGCCTCAAAAACAAGAACGCAGATATTACGAGAGGGGAAAATTACGAAGGGGAGTGCCTCGGTTGAACTGATCGGGCAAAAAAGCAGGCGTTGATTAGACGTGATGCGGCGATCAGATCACTTCGAAGCAGTTTTTACGCAGACCTGTTATCCGGCGACGAGGGAAGGAGGGAGAGGGAAGGGGAAGAGAAGAGAGAACTCGATGATGAGAGTAGAGGGGAGGGGAAAACCTTCCGAAAAATTTCAAGAGATCAAAAGAGCGTGAAAAGCGAAGCTAATATGAGCCTGATGGCGCACCTGGCGAAGATTATTTTGCCTCAGCAGTTGAAGATGGTGTAATAAAAGAGAACCACCGCGGTAAAAGCATTTTGATCATTTCATAATACCCCATTGAAGCAAAGGTAAAAATGCGAGCTGAAAGAAAAACATAACTAAACATAAATGATAGTAGAATAGCTGAGATTGAATTTTCCCCCCACCTATGTATGAAGCTCAAATAGGTACTGCTGAGCTCATATAGCCCGACCTTTTCGTCAAATTTTCGATAATTTGGAAGATATGTCATTACTGTTCTTTGCATAGTATTCAAGCAACCTAACTGCAACCCGAAGAATTTTTTAGTTCCGGATAAACTTCAAATTATCGAATCGCAACTTTACTAGCGCTTTGTTGATAAGGCAACAGCTTTTCCCGTACGAGAAGATTCGCAAGAATTCATTTTGAAAGGAGCAAACGCTTTGGATTATTATTTTTGATTAGTACAAAAGAAAAAGAATCGAAAGCATATGAAGAAGGGAACGAAGGTCATGACGTTTCACGGGAAGTGAAAACTCTGAAACTGTTTATCAATTCAGACTTGGAAGTCAGACAGTACCACGGAAAATAAGGCGAAGAGGTACTTTTAGAGAGGATTAGATGACAAGTGGAAAAGTCCTTGATGAAGGCATTGTATTCCTAGTAAGTGAGGAGATAAAAATAGCGAGTGACATATTCAAGGGAACAGTTCCCTTCTCCAACAGCACACTACGGGCGCTCAATCAAGTGGAGAGAAAATAAACAGTCGAGAGTCCACACGCCAGCATCTCGGGGTGAGGTGAAGTGCTTCAAACTGTAAAAGCTCAGCTAAGGAGATAAGAGGAATGCTTGAGCAGCGTTCAATAATGGAAAAATGTGCGGGGATAGTGTGACAATCATAAACGAAATTCTCAGATGATGAAAGCGTCACTTCCTCAGTCTTGCAAAAATGAATGGACGTTAGAGATTACATTCAAAATGCTGGACCTTTATAATTACAAGCAGCCTGCGGCACGGTAAAGTCGGAGTATTGGTTCATACGCTGTTTAACACAGCCGTTAATTTCACTATTACTTCAAGAAAGGCCATCAAATTCTTCTCCATTGTATTTACCTAAGTCAACTGAGTCTCCAAAGCTCACGTGTACAAGGATGGAGCGATTAGCAAAATTGAGTCTAACATAAAGATGATAAGTTTACGGATGGATCAAAACAGTTCTTTATAATGTATACGTATTTGTTTTGAATTTTACTGAGTACAGGAATTCTTCAGTGATTTCAACGTCCGAATAAAAAAGACCACGAGAAATGACAACCGGTAAAATTTTACTTAAAGAAAAAAAAGACATTAATATATTCAGAATACATTGACTTCGGGCACCGAACGTGCATCCCATGCACGTAAGGAGAAACACTTGTACCATCAGTTCTGGTTCTTGAAGAATGTTTCAAGAATTCAGACAAAAAAACATATATACTACAACATACCAGCATACATGTTATAATAGTATACTCGAACCCTATAGAAGATATTTTTCCACAGCGCAGCGTGAATACCGAAAGGAATAACGGTACATGCAAAGAACATCAACGGTTGGTTAACTTAACGCTCGGCGGTGGAAACGCACAGATGGCGGGAAGAGGTAGAAAGAGATGAGGACTCACTCGATAGGGAAAAAAGAGTAGGGAGATGGGAGCCGCGGGAGAGGCTCGGTCGACGGGGAGAGAAAGACAGATGAGGATGACTTGGACAAAATCTGCTGCTATTAGAAACGGATTCCGAAGGTGCATCGGCAGAGATGAACGAAGACAAGGACTGCCAGCAGTTATCAAAATAGCTCGAAGAGACTCGGAGAGGACGTATCAAGGGACGAGGGAATGAGGAAAGCAGCTATGAGTACGCATTGTATGTATCTGAGAAAGGTTTGACATTGTGTTATAGAAGTAATGAAAACGATGGAGTGGACAATGACTGGTCGAGCGCGGATCATGTAACGTCATATTTTATTAAAGGACGCCTCCTCGCCACTCTTACCGAGATAGTTAACACACAATCGCAAGTACAACTGAGTTACCCATTTTATCCCAAAATCAAGAGATAATGTCCAACTGCAGGTGCTTCCTGTGGCCACTCTAACATTGCAAAAGAGGAAGTCAGCCACCCCGAAGAGGTATTCGGAACCATGTAGTCGGGGGTACGAACATCAAGATAGGAAAGGAATCGAGCATGAATGATATTTTCGATGTCGAAAACAAATTCGTAAGCCAAGAAATTATTACCTATCAAAAGTAACTAATAACACTCGAAAAACTAAAATAAACTTGAAAATTTCATCTGGAATTATCTGAAAAAGATTAAAGAGGTGCTCAAGACAAAATGACCGACAGTACCATCTTAACGGCTTCGTGGAAGCTTTCGAGCGGTAAAAAATAAAAAAAAATTCACTACCGCATCGACAATTAATTCATGAACAGAAAAAGAATGTGAACACAATACTCTTCTAAGTTCGATTTTAAGAAGTTTCCTCTAATAAATACACCCTACAATATTCCTCACATTACATATTTTGAAAAATAACTCGTAGGACCAAAAATGAAGCGTAGATCATAAAGGAGAGTAGTAATAACAACGCGAGGGAGCTGAAAAATACTTCATGTTGTATGTACATGTTTCCAGTCACTGAAAATTTAATCCAACTGTGGCGTACATTGCCGAGAAAAATGACGAAAAATTTCTTTCGAGATGACTAAAATTCGAGGTGAATAAGTTAGAGTGTATTAGTAAGTTAGAGATGTGGAGCGTAAAACTCTACGGATCGAAAGTAAGGACCATTGGGAAAGCTGACCAGAAAAGAATAGAAGCCTTCGAAACCTGGTGCTAGAGGAGGATCCTGAAGATAAAACGGACGGACAAAATAAGAAATGATGAAGACTACAGAAGAGTAGAAGAGGAAAGGACCATGTGGAACACTACACAGAAAAGAAGAACAAGATGGATTGGACACACCATGAGACATAATGGATTTGTGAAGAACATAATTGAAGGCGAAATAGAGGGAAAAGTCCCCAGAGGAAGACCCAGGAATAAGTTCATGGACCAAATAAAGAGGAAAGTACATAGGAAGAGATACCAGGAGATATTGGAACTAGCATTACAGGGAAGGAGGAGGGCTGCAGTCAACCAATCTTAGCATTGAACGACCAATGATGATGAAGTTTAATGGTGATGAGTATTGGGAGTTCATAAGTATATTCAAAAGCGACATTCAAAAATATTCCGCTCGCAAGCGAAGGCATCGAAGGAAAGTAATAGCAGAACAAGTAACAGGAAGAAGGAGAAGGGGGTTCTCGACATTCCTGGAGGCCGCCCCGAGCGCCGTTGGATGTCTTCGTGACTCGCCCCATTTGAAAGAGCGCCCCTCCATCCAGGCCTCATACTCCACGATACCATCTCTCCACGAAGCGGAGTCTTCCCTTCCTCAGGGGGAGAACACGGGGCTTTCCTTCGGTTCGAGGGCAAGCAGACCTCGCTCCTTCCTCTTCCTCCACCTCCGCTTCTTTCATCCGCGGGCCTCCCCGCATTCCTCCTCGCCTCCGCCTTACCTCGCCGCCCAGAAGAGTTTCGAGGATATCTCCCGTGGATGCAGCTAACGCACGGATCACGCATGTTCGCCTCTTGGGAATGGGATGAGAGAGAACGTAAAAACGGATTCGGTCCAAACGGCCGGAAAAGAAGGGAAACGCGCATTAAATCACGAGCGCGATCGTGAATAGGGATGGAATTTAGTGGCGTGCGTCGAATGACATTCGAGAAAAAGGCACACAGTATAAACTACCAATTCCGCACGAAAATGTGGAGAATATAAACGTAAATTAAATGAACTTTTAAATTCAAACTTTAGGTTCATCGAGAACACCTAATCGAGATTAGTGGCAGTAATAAAGGGACGCAGCAGTCACATTACCTTAATCGAATGTTATTGGAGTTAAGTTTTTTTTTATTTTAAAAAGTTATTGACGTAACCTCTTCATAGAACTTCAATGATAACTAGATATTTATAGACCAGAGTCATTATTTTTTGCTCCGTTTTTTTCGGTGTGAATGGAGTTATAGCCCTTAAACCTCTGCTAATCCCTATATTTCTGCTGTTAATTTTTGATAACTCACAAATTTACAGATGTTATTGATGTGATATCCACAAGGATCTTAGGAGTGTGGTTCATTTTCCGAACCAGGTAAGCTTCCCCTCGCATCACCTTACACGTATCCATAGCTCCCAATTTTCGAATGAAGAGAAGACTTTCAATTAAACCGGAAAACTAAATCTTCTCCCAACTTTTCCTCTGCTTTCATTCGCGCAACACCCAATTTAGGCTCCTTCACTTCGATCAGTCGCGTCGGGCGTCGTGAAGGAAATTGAAGGAGAGGGGATTTAAAGGAGGCGAGAGCGGTGAATGAAGCATTCGGAGCGCCCCGTCCATCTCCTCTTCTTCCACCATTTTGATTGGCCACCTTTGTCCTCGGCAAGAAGCGAGCCGTGATTGAAAACGTGAGTCCTCACCAGGCCACACAACAATATCGCCGCGTTCCTCCATTACAGGGGGCCGCTTCCCATGCCCACGAAACGAAACCCACCACCGCCTACCCCGCTCTCCCACGAAACCCTCTCTCTCTATTTCCTATTTAATTTAACCCCTACCCTTCTACCCTAATCATTTCCCAACCCATTGCCTTTTTGATTATTCTCTTGACTCGCCCGTTTCTGAAAGGAATCCATGAGAACAAAGTTAGTCTGTTATCCTTACTCTCTCACTCTTTCATTCTTCCTCCGAAAAAAAAACTATTTACAAATTGACTGATCCATCAATAAGTACATTGGTCACCAAAATATAAACATAAATTTTCTATCACCCTCTGTAAACTGCGAGAAAACCGACCAAACTATAAAAATATCTCGAAAAAATTGACGAGTCTAAGGGAATAATGGTTGATTAACTGTCATAATTTTGTTAACCAAAGGGGTCACCTTCAATTGGCATTTTGTTTTTGATGACACAGACTTAACACTTGCATTTAAACGTATTTTTAACAAGCGACAGAAAGTTTTCTGCACTGTTTCCACTCATGACAGTCATTTAGTCGATTTAATTCATGTACAGATATTAAAGCACGACATTTTCTCTCACGTAATACGTATTCCAAGGGAATTTTTCGTCGCAGAAGGATTAAAATTGCTCCCTTTTATTTTCCATTACCGGACCCTTGATTCAATCGAGCAGGATTTTCACCGCTTCGAATCTCTGCTTCTTAACCCAGCGCACGCTCACCCCTTTCTCCCTCCCTCCCCCTATCCCAAATCTTCCAAAAGAAGGCGCAAGGATGTTGTGCGTGAGATGCCCATGATCCTTTGTACTTCCGTATACCCCCAAAGCTGTAACTAATTCGAGAAAGCGATTCTGAGATCTTACTGCCACCAGTATTATCGCCCTACCGCGAAGCGTGTAGCTGCCAGAATAGACGAGAAATAAGAAAAAAAGTTTTACTGTAGAATTTAATTACCTACGTACTTATTTAGCAGTCTCTCATTTCTAACGCTCTTTCTGCAAGTAATTGATGACTCAGTTATTAAGTTCTTTCTTGGCCCCACACATGTGAAAGTCAAGCATGCCTAGGAATCAAAAGAAGAATAATCAAAGAATGCAGCGCGGAATAGAATGGCAAAGAATCGAATTCTCTAAACTTTAGTTAAAGTTGACTATGCCAACGGCTATACCTATTAAACTAATCCCGTAGGAGAACAATGTATGTGTGTTGTCTCGGCGAGTTTTGTCCCGATTGTGTTCTTAAATGAATCTCCGAGTGCTCACACGAGGCAAGATGATTACAAGATCACAAAAAAATGGTTGCTTCAACTATAACAACGTGAGGAGGCGAGTACTTCTGCTACACTCTAAAATGGATCACTAAATTTAGCGTTTCCAAATTCATCCATGGAAACCAAGTTAACATTGCCATTCACCAAGGACTCAAGCACATGCATTCCCACATAGCACATCTACGTTACTCACGAAGGACCTTCGGGGCTTCCGAAAAATCAAATTCCAATGAAATCCTCAACCGCTATAACCCCTCATTGTAGATGCTAACCGCCTCTGAGGCCAATCAACGAGAGGGCCACACCCAACGACCTGCCCCAATCTAGGTACCTTTGAGTTAATACAGCCGCCGTTTCATCAACACTGAGTCTTTCCGACACCCGTTGGCATTCAGCGTTTTTAGTTATATTTAATGGATGCATAAAGCGTCAGACTTCGACCAGAGCTCGACCACATCACTTCCGGAACAAGAAAAGAACGAGGAGCAGGTAATTTTCTTACGCCCTTCCAACACTCTCCCACGGACCTTTTAAAGGCGATCAACAATAGAGTGCAAAAGAATGATTTCACGTTACATCTCCTACGAAATGGACACGAAAATCTATCAACAACGACGAAGCTTTTATAAATCCACTGAATATTCTCCAAGCCATCTGGAAAGCGTGTGTCATCTCTGGACATTATTTACACGAGAGAGTCACTGAACTCCCTCAACACGAATAAATACTTTACGAGAATGCACTCGAGCGCTGAATATATCTCAATAAAAAAGAACCAAGGGTGCGCCATAAAAATATGCACATTAAATTCTCCGCAAAGCATTCACGACCTCAATGTCAACCGGTTCCACTCGCGTAAACGTCTCATTAAGTGTAGGTTTGAAAAATAATCAAATGCACGAGCTTGAACGATCACCATTCCTTCGATGAGTTATTAATGAATGCTATGGAATGAAGTATAAACAAATTGCAACAATTTACTGCACAACCACTTACTACTTTCACCAAAAATAGACACAATTATCTTAGAACATCATGGGCGGAAGACTGTATTTACGGACTTATTAATTTTACAGCGACCCAGACGCCAAAGGGATTAGGTTTGTGCGTTCCATCCGAAGAACGGAGGTCAAATCTTCACTATCATTGATATTTAATCTCTGTCACTGTATAGATTTAAATCTGGACCCTAGGGATGGGTAGCCAATAAACTACCCACCACCCAACGGTATTAAAATGTTAGTCATAATCAAACCCATACGTATCTCCGAACAAAAATAATTAGCCATCATAAAAAAGGGTATGGTCGCTTGTGGTCTGTAGCTATTCCCGACACGTAAACGTTAGAAAAAAGAACTCGATCCGATCTTCCTGGGCAGAGATGTAACCGATAAAAGTTGTATACGTATTTCTTAAGGTGGTAGGTGGGTGAACCGTAAGTCTTCGAGTGCAGTTTTAATCGATTTTTCAAGTAGAAAAAAAAATATTGGACCACACTTCACTTAAATACGTCTCATAATACGTTGGAAATAACCGTTAATGTCGTAATATAAATGATAAAGAATTATACTTTAAAAATTTCGTCTCAATTTAAGCAGAGTTATGACTTGGGATTACTGCACGGAATCCGAAGCGAAAATCGCATGCAATTACGCGTTCTTATTCGGCACAATACCATGATATTTATTAGGAATCATCACATTAATATGAAACGTATGTTTTCGCGTTTCGCACATGTAATCGAATTATTTATAAATAACTGTAAATTTCAATTAGGATACCTGTTAAAATATCATTAAAATTGCCAAGAAAGCAAATTGGTAACGTGCAATTTTTTTCGCTTTCATCTTCACATGCTACTAATTAGTGCACGTGAGCAAAGTTTCCAGCAATTCTGTACTTGAATAAATATCGCTCCAACCACTTCAAGAGAGGAACAGGTTACAGCTACGCATATGGGTTCCAAGCATGGGCTTCAAAGGTTATGACGAGGCCAGATTACGTGCTGCCGCCCCTCCCCCACGGAAAAAGGCTCGATCCTTCGCCCGCCAAAGGACTCCAGAGAGCACGGCCGTGCTAACTGGGATACGTGATTTTTCCGAAACCCATTACCTCACAGGTGTTCGCAGGGAAGCCATTTAAGCTCACCCAAAACTTGTGATTAATCCCTCTTCCCCGCCCACCCATCAACTCGCCCTGGCGAATTCCGGCCTCGGCCGCAACGCACCCTCTCCACGAAAGAACAGCCCCTCCTCCCGGAGTGGGAAAAAATATGAAGGCAATATGGTCGAGTGTGCTATCTGATGAAGTGAAAAACGCTTCCAAATCTTTCGAGTGGACGTGAAATGCAGGATGAGCTGGGAGGGAGGGAAGACAGCATGGGAAGAAAGAGAAACGGCTGGTCCATGAACTCTTAGTTGCTCTCCGAAAATGAAACACAATCGAAAGAAAAAACAAATCAATGGAAATTTCGTTCACAGAGAGACAGCTGATGAAACTAGTCTTAAGAAATTTAATTAAGTGGACCGGATAATGCGCTGTCAAGAATTTACTTTGTGATCATGACGAATGCTTTTGATTTTACGAATAGTTATGCGCGATTTTAGTGGGTATCATACATTGTTTTTGCTTCAGCACCTATAGAAAGTTTCATAAAACTATCATTAGGGTGGTCTGTATTTCGAGTATTTAGCTTGGTATGATAATGTCCGCTTTACTGCAACTGCCAGATCTCTTAGCCTTGTCGTTAACTTGGTGTTAATTGAGAGTTCAGGTTTTCTTCATTACACTAGACTGTCGGTTAGTTGACTAGAGTTATATCGATAGGAGTATGCATTAACTTCTGATAACTTTCCACCAACATAGTTGACAAAAGGTTATAAAACTGAACCTTGGAAAAGTGATTGTTAAAAATGTCCAACTCAAGAACTTAATACTGAAACACTCCTCACTGGAGCACTCGTTAGAGGGGAAGAAAGTTGAGGATACAATACTCCACACTTAGTTAACATTAGGGAGAACCATAATAATTATTTTTAGAATATTGGACTTTCTCCAAGCCAAAATACTACGCAAATATTGATCAGCAAATATTCCAACTAAAGAATCTGGAATCAACAACCTCAGAAGTTGCTCTATTAAGCGCTAAGTCGGATAGAATGAGGAAGGGAATGATAAAGATAGGAATCTTGGACGCGCAGCTCAGCAGAAAAGACATTTCCCGAGGAAGAGGTGCGAAAAACAACATGCCCATCCATCAAAACTTTCATTAATATGTACCGAATATGGACAAGATCATCCGTATATGGAATTAAATTCGACGGGTTACTCTCCCCGAAAAGGAAGCCTGATTCACCTTCCACGGAATTCCAGCGATGCCATTTCGACGGACCATCTTCCCTTCGGGGCCGACTCTCGAGGAGTCGAATCGGCAACGCAGGGGTCCCGAAAATCTCACCGGTCAGGAGAGAATCACCTCAGGAGGATGGGACTGATTGCCGGAGGCGCTCGAGAAAATCCAGCAAAAAATCCAAGCATTTCGCGGCCGAGGTATCTCTTTCCCCACAAAAACGACCCAAACATACGCCGTGCTCTCAAATTATGAGGCTTGGCAGGAGGAATAAACGTCGGAAAATCCGCAGAAAAATGAGGAGTGAAGATTAGGACCAAATGAAAGCGGCGACGTCATTTAAAAATTATTTTCAAGAGAGAATGGAAACGTGAACCTTGGTCAAACGATTATTTCAACCGGAGTCATTCAACTGGCACGATCATTCAATTCAAAGACTCATTATAAAAAGTAGTAACATATCAATTTCAAATCCGCAAGTCTTTTTAGACATAAAAATGAGGCTGATTAAAAACTACATTCGTTTCAAGTAAAAATATACCGATGGGTGCAAAGATTGAAGCACAGGAAGGCATACCTATGACCTAAAATCATTAATCTGTCTCACATGAGGTTGCTGGCTTCTTCACCAAAGGATTTTTGACTGAGATCGCGTACTATACCAGCAAATTTCCGGACGCACTCCTTTCATCTGCAGACCAGCAATGACTACATACCCATGGCCATCATAAAGGAATATTCAAAGCCAAATCCCTCAGTCATCAGAAATCGAAATACATCCCCGTACATGGTATCCCCGTACATCTAATGTCGATGTACGGGGATACCATCATTAATTACCGAAGATTAATCCATATCGAAGATCTGAACGTGACACCCGACATGAAATATGGAATTTCTGCAAACAGTGCCGACGCGACAGCTCGATCACACTGATCCAGCCCGCATGTGAACACCAGGTACGCGGTTCGATCCCAGCATGTGGCCTTGTCTGTTACTTTAGTCACCTGTCTAGACACATTGTCTTCTCTGCGGCCCCAATCAACATTGGCAACATTTAACAACCCATCCTTCTAGACTATCGACAGTTTAGATGACGTCCACCAGTAATGAAGCGACAGAAGTCGCTAATTTTCCGTACCACCACCTAAAGTTTAGCACAAGCGCTTAGCAATTATGTCGCTAAAACTGCGGTTGTCGAGAAAGCTGAGTTAAACAGACTCATCAATGTTGATTTAGGTCTTTTGGGAGTCAAAAAATGGTTGTCAACAGGTGACATATGTCATAGTTTTGATCCGTTGAAAACCCTTTCCCTCAGTAAATTACCAAAACACGAAGTAAAATAACGATGACGATAGAATGTTAAGCCACGGATATAGCCTTTAGACTTCGAGTACGTTCCTACAATGTCACGAGTTTAGTTTGAAATACAGATAGCAAAAATATATTGGGAAATATTGCAAACAAGGACATTTCAATGTTTTGTAAAGCAAGCCCTGTAATTTTTTTGGACGAACTTTAAGCCTGATAAATCAAGAAATAAGCATGAGAAAATATCCGATGTTAATTCACCTTCCATCCTACAGTTCAAGTACGAATAAACACACTAAATTTTCCATTCGTAGCGAAGAAAATATACGAAATAGAATCAGAATAAAAACAATACGATCCTGGACATCTCTAAAATCCTGGGAAGATGAGCGGGGGCGCCGGCATGGGTGAGGGGCGACGTCACCCGTGCAGCGGGGGCCTCCTCGAGGGGGCGGGGCGAAGGAGAGGTGGGGGAGGAGAAGAAAGGAAAAAGCGCCTTTTGCCGCCACCGCCGTTACCAGCCCGCCCACGACGCCCTCCTCCCTCTCTCTCTGCAGGGAAAGAGGGGCGAGGGACAACTCCTCCCTCCCCCCCTCATCTGGACCCCTTTTCCCCCCTCCTCCAGTGTTCGCACCCACTCCTCACCCCATGCTCAATGCCTCGACCATCTCCACCCACCTCTCTCTCGAAGGAGGCCCTACCGCGTTTGTGAGTCAATCAAAACAAATACCAAATTGCATTTTTTCCTTCATATAATTAAAAATAGTACGGCTTATCTCAAGACAGATCCCTTAGATATTAAAAACAATAGTTAAGTACAGAATGTGTGATTACATTTTTCAAAAAAAATATACGGGATAATGAAGAAGAGGCCCAGAGGAATTATTGAAGCCAGAAAAATGCAAAGTTGGAAATCTTGAATAGATCAGTTTTGCTGTTGAAATGACGAAAACTTAGATTTTAGTAGTGTAAGAATCGCGGCGCTATGATGATTTATCCATTGAAATTAAAGATGAAACAATTCCAAAAAAAATCACGGCATTTTACGTAAAATGTATGAACAAGTTGCTGGCGTCAGACTGCCAAGCGTTGAAATCCCGATCCATCTTCACTGGTAATCCGAAAACTGCATCGCCGGACGCAGAGGTTTCCGGAATCCAGGTCGACGAATGGAACGGAGACGGATGTGAGGGGCGAATATTCCGGGACGGCGAAGGGGGAAAAATGAATGTATATCGGAATAAAAAAAGAAGAGTCGAATGAGGATGGATTCCGAGCGAGAGGCTCTCCTTGCCGTCCCACTTCGCCTCTGTCGCAGCGAACATCTCCAAGGAGGCCCAGAGGTGGTGGGGAGTCGTCTTTGGAGCGCTCGCGACGGACGGCGAAGAGGATTGCCCCGAGGGCTGCCGGTTGACGGAAGGCGGGCACGGGGATGAAAAGTGGATCTCGTGGCGCCTCCTGCCGTGAAGGGGGGTGGGGAAATCAAAGGCGGCGTCGGAGGACGCGTCTTCCCCACTTTGGGGGGGCGGCGATATCGGGTATTACAGTGCGATGGGAATACTGAAGCCGGGGAAGGAAAGAGACAGATGGGAGAGACGGTGGAGAAGGAGAGGAATAAGATGCATGGTAAAGGTGGGACAGAAGAAAGAAATAATTAGCGAGGGTTTCACAGTTAAAGCGGTCGTTTTTCGCATCCTTATTTCCATTTTTTCCCGTCAAACTTCATCCTCCAACCCTCTCTCCTGCATGGCCCCACAAGGGCGATATCCTCAATTTATTCTCCTTGTGATAGCTATGTTTATTGCAATAACCGGTAATAATAAGGCAACAGCTTCTCACCAGGATTCCATCCCAGCTGCTTCTAAATTTTATTCAGTTGCTTTTTTTATAACCCGCGTTTCTGCTCCATATTTTACGCTGATCTGGAATATTCTCGTACAAATATATGCTTCATGACTTTTTCGCTTAAACGTATGACGATAGAGGAAAAAGGACTAGGTATAATGAAAAAGTTGACAGTAAAGAAAATATAGAAACTATACGGGAGGTATATGCAGAGAAAGTGAGAGAAAACGGGTATAAAAGGAGATGTATAGACACATGGAATGGGAAAATGACAAGGATAAATAAGAGATAATGAGAAAAGAGAATGAGAAGGACCAGGGCGAGATGATAAGGGATGAATGAGAGGAGAGAAAGTGAGAGATATGTATGAATTTAGGATTCAGAACATATCAAGGACAATACAGACAGGAGAGCAAGATGAAAGAAATTAAAAAAACGCGGCTAAAAGACCGGAAGGGGATGGAAAAAGAGAGCAGTAGAAGCATTTTAGTTCTCCGTAGTACATTAATAGAAGTACTTTGGATACGCGCTGCAACTAGTAAGGCTAGCTCAAACATACCGTGTTCCACTAGCAGAATACTCTGACGATTAGGAGGGTCTGAAAAAGCCAGCGATGCTTAACTTCGGTGACTGATAGGGAACTAGTGTTTCCATCGTTGAAGGCCAAGAGAAAGAGAGGAGTGAGTATAGGAAGAGCGAGGGAATGACGGCATCACTCGGATAGGGCATCAATTTTCTAACCATACCGTACCCATTTTCATTACGCCACCTCGACGTATCTCGTGCCTATCCCAAAGCGCGCGCAGCAACATCCCACGCGCGAGATACGTCACGCACTCACACGACGCCTCCCGCCTTCCCTCTCCATCCGTTGCACTCTCGGACTAACCACCGCTACTCCGCTTATAACAAATTCAATCCCTTTTGCGACAACGCAAGCGACCAGAACGATGAAATGGAATGCGTGCGAAGGTTAGGAGGAAAAATAAAACTCTCGGCCGCGCATGCTCCGTCAAATTGGCCGTAATTCGATGAGTGCGCGAATGATGAGAACAGATTCGTGTGTGGCCATTTTTTTCGCCCTCATCAATCTTTGTCGTGATTGATGAGGCGAGACTGCAATGCGGAGTGATGCTTTAAGACTTAAAAAGCGTCGGGAAGTTTGAATAATTACCCTAATCGGAGGCTAACGGCCTCCATCCGTCACATGGGCGGAACGCTCTTGAGAGAGGTGATGGGCAGGCGAGTCGGCCGTGCGCGCAAATTCACGCTCCACGCGAGACATTCGTTCGAGTTGAGGCGACGACATGAAATTGGAAATCGAGCCCCGGGCACTCCGAGCACCCGGTTCCGGGTCAATTAGAGCTAGTGCCTCGGAAACGGAGAAAATGACACGTCGATCCCGGCAGTCGGATTATGTAACTGAAAACGCCTGGGCCCACAACCGACCCATGCGGTATCTCCCATCCATTCCGGCGGACTTATGATTACTTCTCGGATAAATACACGACCGTTTCAACTGCTGTTGAAAAGCGTGTCGAACATAACTCGATCACTTACATGGCACAAAATATTCCATAAGTCCACGGACCAAAAGCAAATTGTTACAAGTACCCTATTTCATGGATTGCAAGCGATAACAATATTCGTAGAAATATAATCCCCGCAGAAGAAAAACAAACTCGAGGAACATGAAGCCCAAGGTCTGAAACATTAGCGAGTCCTAAGGAAAATTGGAAATATCCTTTCCTTCTTTCAAATATTTTAACGTTAAAACAGGAAAAGTACAAGTACAACTAAGTATTTTATTAATTTAATATTTACTAAATTATACCTTCTGCAAGTCTCCAATAGTGCTCTTTTAGCGGTCGTTATCTATTCAATTTAGATATTAAAGAATGAAATCAGGCAAAAAAAAAGAAAACACTCATACCCAGCGGCTTCTAGATTCCTCATGTGATCACAATGGAAATCTTTTCGCAACACGACCGGCGAGGAGAAAAAGAAACCACAGTAGCGATTCCGTGGAAGAGGTAAGACCTCGTACTAGCTATTTTGAATACCGCAAATCAAACCATCGTCGTCGGCTTTGTGTTTTCCTTTTGCTTCGCCATATATATACAGGCATTTATGCACCTTTATCTCCACGATCACGAGGGAACTGAAGGCCGTCCGCCCACAATGCACTCCGGCCGCCGCTGCAAGGCGGAAAAGGAGAAAGGTATGACGTGATGGATTCCCTCCGCGCACTCCTTAAGCGGGTCCTCGAAGAGCATCGAGGCGGGAGAGGAGGAGGATGCGACGGAGGAGAAGCTTAAGTCCAGCCACCGGGGGCGGCTGCGGCACCTCCCGGCGCCGTCATTTCCTACTTGATTCGTCCCGCTCGAATCCGACGTCTCACACCGGGAGGAAAGTTATATACTATGACAGGAGTGGAAGGCGGGGTAGAATCAGAAAATTGTGGAATTATGGTATACAGAGAATATATATTTGATTCTTTGACTATCTTGTCTTGTCTTGAACGCCGGGGATGATAACTAGCATTGCGACGAAATATGAAGGAAGTGAAATAAAGAAGTCTATTCTAATATGACCATTCGTACAATTCAAGAAATTCTCCACTCAGTCCTTTAATTTCCTCGGATCAGTCGTATTCCAGGGGGGGATTACTTCGAGTTGAGTAACTAAGGCCTTTCACGCAAATCTTTAGGCGACAGATAAGGTACAAATACCATTTTAGATTGAAAAAATTATATTTTACTGAAACATCGGACAACATCAATATGGAATTCTTACGCCAATGAACATCGTCCATAGGGTTTTCAAGTACAGAAGTTCATGGAATGTTGGTGACTGGCATGTCGAAAAAAGAAAGAACTACCATAATGCGGCGTAGCCAATAGGAATAGGGATCCCTCTGCCTGGTGTGGAAAGCCCTGGAGTGGATTCACACCGTGCCACAAATCCTAGTGCTGGCTTGCACGGTATTTCTCAGGTCTAGATGTACAAGAGCCGATGGAGTGTTGTAATGATAACTTTCGCTAAACTTCAGTATTTGACAATCGAGACGGAAATCGTGACAGTACAAGAAAAACATGCAAACAAAATACTGGCATGTCGATGTATGTAAAGGTAATAGCTAACGAGAGCAAATTCTACAATGACAAGGTATTAGCAATGGAAACGAAGAATCACTGGGACGTCTCCAAATAAAGTAAGAAGGTGACGGAAACAATCGAAGACCCGTGAAGCGGAGCCGCGACTTTTCAAACCGTCCGTAAACTCTACAGGCGCGTCTATCCTCAACTCGCAGTCACGCACAACGTACATACATCATCATCTTCTGTGGTCGTCGAAGAGTGACTTCCTACGCACTTCTGAGACGAAAGGGTTCTCTCCCTCTCTCTCTTTTGCCTTCCCAGCATCCCACGCGCGCCTGAGTCACACTCCTACGCGAGGAAAGGGGGTGAGGAAGGCTTGGGGGAGAATTGCAGAGTGGGGTGGGGCGAATGATATTACGACGGCGGCTCCCAGTGTATGACATAGGCGCCAATACAGTCCCACGCGGATCTGACAAAACCGTCGTCGTCGACCAGCGGAACGTTTAAGGCGAAATGATTCTCGTTTTTTCCCTTATAATACCTTTTGCCATATACCGTGCGGGGACGAGAGAATCCGATCCGAATCAAGGACCCGTTATTCTGTTATGTGTTACCGACGGAGCTGTATTCTTGAATTGGGTTTTTGTAACTGCATGCGCGACCTCATATGGTGGGATTAATATTCTGGCTGGGATATGACGCGTTCAGTCACCCGTGAATATTCAAGTTAGAGCGACATGGACCTGATGACAAGTTGATTTCACGCGCGACGGAGAACAGGCGAACACGTGCGGATAACGGGCGGAGAGACGTAATAAATTAGTTTAATGAAAGCGGTGAACTAAGGTGACGTGCACTACCAAACCCTCAGTGGAGAAGAACCACAAGTAAATATGATGGAATTTCACACAGTTTTTAAGAGGGATAATACTAGCAGGACGAAAAGCCCATTTGAGGATCTGTCAAATTAAGAGAGACTTTTTCATAACTCTCAAGAATAGCAAAAAGCGATGTCCTAAAGGTATTGCATAGCAATTTATTTTGGCAAAAAAGGGACTGTTAGTACGCAGGGGCTTCAAAAATATAAATGATTAGCTGGAAGGTTGTGCATTTTTGAAAACTAACAAATGGGAAATTGACGGATTCTGAGCAATCACAGCACAAGAAGTAGAACTAAAGAAAATATAAAAGCTTGAATTGAACTCAGTTTTCTCAACGGAAATCACATCGTTTTTATGCCGAAGCGTCTTACCTATTTTTATACCAAATTCTTTGGAATAATAAAAAAAGTACGTTTCAATCGAGCATATTGTTTCGCAACGTTGACGTTCACCAAGCTGGACGTAAATAATTCCCAATTCTCAAATATAGCAAACTCCCGGTGAACGTGTTTCTGTTTCATTACAGGCCAGTGTAAACGAACTGCAGAGTTCATCAAGAAAAGATCAAGTTCCACGAATTCTTTACGAAGGAAATTATAGCACAAAAACTGATCTGGGGAAAACACGGGTATTTCGACGGCTGGAAATTCTGGGTTCTCTGGCTCAGAATCACGACATTTCAATTAGAAGCTTCCATCTGGGAGCGAAGCGGGAAGGCCGGTAATGAGGAGAGAGCTTCAAACCACCGGATACGAACGCAAGAATGTTTATAAAAAATGGGAGAAAAAAATCAAAATTGAGATAATGACAAAACGCGACGTAGATTGAAAGAAAAACAGGGAGGGTGGGTCAAAACAGCAATAAACTATAGCACGGGTTGAGGTCAAAAGAAAGACACGAAAAATTAATTATTATGTTCGCACCACTTCAACCATTCCCAAACAATAGACATTAAAACAAGAGGCTACTATCAAAGCGATTAACTGGCAATGACGGTCAAAAAGCGAAATTCTTGCATACTTGCACGTTCTTTGAGACGTAACACACTGATCCTCGCGGCGCCCCATATCGACCTAACGCTATTACCAACGGCGGATTGCCCTCCATCCTTTCTGCGTTATCCAAATAATACTAAAAACTATCCTTTGGCATCGCTAATGACCTCACGTGTTACTTGGCTTCCCTTATTAACTACTGCAGCCCTCTGATGGGTCACGAATTCAGATGAACGTGAGACACACCCTTTCAAAAGGAAGAAATCATAAAATAAAAATGGATGTACAAGGAATGAAAACGAGAATAAAAACAGGAACAACAGTCTATTGAAAGGGCAAGAGTAGAGAAAAGATTAAGGGCGAAGAGAAGGTAAAAGTGAGGGTATGCTGGGCTGAAAGGAAGCGGAAATTCCACCGCTGGAGAGGTGTGGGGGAAGAGGGGACTAAAAGAGGAGGAGTCGGGTAATAGTTCGAAGGGAGAACGGTTTCAAGAGGATGCACACACGATTGTGGGCGGCTCCGTTGAGGAGGGCGGAACATTCTACCAGGCTGACAAACGGCACCACGGCCTCCCTTGCTCACATCCGCGGATCGCCCACACGGAAGAGGGAGAAGAGGGAGAAAGTGGAACCCAAAGAGGAGCCCCCGGGACTTATATTGTATTCTGCACACAGCCTAGGTTCTCATCAAAACGGCTCTCTTCGGGCGCCAAGCGATGGCGTCGCAACCTGTGAGCCATAAGACACGTCAAGAAGCGTAACAGAAAATAGAGAGAATGTATTGCTGAATTTCCACCCAACCCAAGAGCAACAAGGGAAACACCTTCAGTAGGTTTGTTGACCGGTTTCAATCGCGAGGAAAAGTGTTTCTGCCTCCTTTCCCCACCGGAAGGGTTTATCCCGAATCAAAATTAAAAACCCTAGCAGAGCCACGGATCGATGGTCTAAAAATCATAGAAATAACAATTTTTGGTGGGTAATAACAGGCAAAGCCTATAAACAAGAAATAAGAAAATATTGGGAATAAAAAGTGCGGGTAAAAAATGTAAAAAATTTAATTACGAGAAAATATCTACGTACAAATACGAGAACTCTTGATAGAGTAATTTTTGGATTTAATAATTTTTCCTTTTCACAATTACGCATCATCGAATAGATGATTTTTTTCCTGAATTCTGTGACTTCGTTGAGCGTAGTTGTATTCTCCATAACCCTCTTCCAAACTGTCATCAATACATGTTCACTACTAACCCATTGACTACAATATTAGAGAACTATTGTATTTTTGCACAATATAAAACTACCGAATAATCAAGAAATGTTATCAATGAACTGAAGAGAACAAACACGATACTTTTAATGAACACTAAATTGGTTGAAATATGCTTCATTAGCCTTAAGCTTCACCGACAAATCATATGGGCAATTTATACAAGATTTCTTCTGATAACTATTAACTTGCAGAGAAAACAAGCTATTCAATCGCAGGGAGGGTTCAATTCACGACCATTATATTGCTATTTAGCTTATCACTCTCGATCAATTAAGAAAAATGACAAATGGAAACTGCCCCTGGGTTAGAGATGAGATGGTTAATACCACCGCAAGCCATTTCAGGCGCGACAAGTTTATTCATAACGGTACCTGGTGGTAATCTTATTAATGACCACGATTTATTTTTTTTTGCCCAGCCCTTTGACGCTCGCGGATGAAATCCTTAAGTGCCTCGAGGTCGCATGCGACTAAATTTATGACTTTACGAAGTATCACGATGGATCTCGAAGGGTTGAGGTTAAAAACCTCTTTGCCGCGATGCGCACGCGGCCAGTTCTCGGCTCAGCCAACCGGGCAGCTCGCTCGCTCATCGGACGAGTTTTCGTCGCAAGATGCACACAGAACACAAGAGACATATAAGAAGCTCCCCGACGCACTCGGCATGAAAAGTGACCTTTGTTCGGATAGTCTTTTAACGTCTCAGACCCAGAACTCTTTGTTCCCCGCTCACTGCCGACGGAAGCCGATTCGATTATCTAACCGTGACGACGCACAAATACCGACGTTGGCGAAGGCAGGTGGGATCGCAAACATCCGCCTGCATTACGGTATCTCATGTATGAACGAGTTTGCAATAAAAGGCTATGCTCTCAAACTGGACGTGTACACATTTGCACTTTTTGCGGGAGAATATTTATTAACATTTTTCACAAATTTTGAAGACAGCGGGACTAGACGCGGTATTACTTTTACGGATTCACGAGCAAACACTCACGGTCTAATATTTATATCGGTTTCCACCTTAAAAACCATAAATTCAATCGAAAACGCTTCTCAGCAAAGCAATCATTCTTAGATTCACTGGTCCCGTCCTACTCTTTAAGTTCTTGGTCTAACCGAAAAAAGAGCCAAATTTAAGATTCTAGTCGTGGTCAAGCGCAAGTATTTTTACGAATACCTGAAAAAAACATAAAATATTTGAAAATATTTCAGTTATTGAATAATAGTATCGTCATTCATGATTTGGTCATCAACCTTCCTACATTCAAACAGCGATTCATCATCCACTTCAGTTATTATGTTCGTCGGGAGAAAAGCAGAGCTGCTGACACATTGCTGACTTTCGTAGAATAATAAGGTCAATGATGAATTAAGAATTTAATCAGATATATGCGTATGAAATGAATACGCTAATAGTTAATGGGTTTCGAATCCCCATTAACTCCCCAAATTAGTCCCGCATACACTAACTTGGACACAAATCTTTTCTGGATCCAATACCCCAGTTGTCCTCACAACTATCAGGCGTGCGTGTCGTTTCTTCAGTTTCGGCACCGCAGGGCGTCGGTGCGCGCGACTGATCGGTTTGAGACAGTGGGGCACAAACGAGGAGTGTCCGATTCCTCCCCCCGTCCTCTCAGTCAGCCGGCCGAAGACCACGCCCACATTCCCCCGACCTCCACCCTCCCCACATTCGATCATGTGCGCAGAATATCAGTGCCCTCGGGTCGGCCGCCGCTCGCGCGTGCCCGCTGATCCCCCGCCTCCTCCATGGACGTGATTGGAAAGCCTCCCGCTGAAAATACGCGCCTCCTCGTGTGGGGAAGAGTGGAATGGGGCAAAAGGGGTGACGGAGCGGAGAAGGGAATGCCAATCGAAGAGAGAGGGGGGTTATATATAAGAGTTTTGAGGGATCGGGGCTGTGACGTCCTTTCGATCCTCTTTGGCTCCTCCCACAGCCCCTTCCCCTCAACGCCCAATTCCCGCCCACCCGCAGCGGTGACATGTGACTCCCTCACGGGCGGCCCCGGCAAACGATTCGCCGACGACTGCCGAACGCCTCTACACCCTCCTCCGTCCGACGCTTCCGGCTCGTGTCCAATGAGATGCGATTGTGACGCCCTCCCCGTGTCCGCTAATCGATTTGGGGGGAGGAGACGGCATTTCGTTAATTTGATCGTTCGACTCGATCAACAGCTATGGGTCGTTTCTGGCACCGACAATATTTGCCAATTCGTAAAAAAATGATAACGAAAATTCACAATTAATATTCCCGTTCCCTATCGCCGTAACGAAGTTGTCTTACGGCTCATAGCTCTAAATTATATTTGTAAATCATTAGGCCCAGTTATATAATCTCCAGCTGAATACTTGTTCGTCATGAAAACCGATGCTAACATGTTCTCTCGTCATTAATGCACACGCCAGCTAACCAGCAGCGTAATATACAAAACCCAAACTCTAAGTAAACTTCATGATAACGAAAATGATAAGCCGATAAGTCATCTTATAATTGACGTTAACTAGACATCAAATCAGGTGTAACAGGGGTAACTAATTGGAAATTGGTAAATATTTACGATTTTTTGGTGTAAATACCATGACATGATCTTCAATTAATGATAAACGCATTTAAAGGCAATTTAAGGATGACAAGCTCTAATACAACAGATACATTCATTGGACGGGCTCGCATCATTTGCTTCCAATGTCAATATTTCAGAGTTACGAATGCAGCATTAGAACGGTCTTCGAACGGGGTTCTGGGAGGAAATCCGAGTGATTCCCATGGATATATCCAATGTGCGAATTCTGATGGGCACCACACCATTCGAGGTAACTGTTAGACCGCAGAAGAAAAGGATCGACCTCCCAACTTAGATTCTGCGGTTCACCCATAACTAAGTTTCCAACCAAGTAGAAGCGGCAAGATACTTCCGAGTTTGACTCGCAAACAATAAATATGGCCACGAACTGGATTCCATCCAATTAGACTTAATGTTTGACGAGCTGAAGCCTACTAAAGCTGCAGACGAGTTTACGCCAACGAAATCATCAAAAAGGTCGCTATAAGACTGACAACAATAGCATTAGGGAAGAAATCTATTCGGACTACCAAAATTAATAAAATATTTAGTCGGACTCAACAGCTGAAATTCGACGACCGGGCATAACTTTTCCTTTCCTAGAGGAGATGGCATAAATTTCAAACAAATTAAAGAACAGATTAGCCATTGGACCAATCAAAGATGTACTGTAGAGTAAAACAACGAAAGAAAACTCCGAAAAATCTTAATTTGGCAACCAATGTCGTATCTCTAAAAAACGGGAGAATTATGAGGGGAAAAATAATCTTTTGGGGAGGAACATTCTCCCGTGATCTTTTTTTTTGTCGGTTCGGGACTTCCAGCACGAAAGGGCGCGCCCAAATAGTGGAAGGAGACCAGGTGCGACGGCTATTAAATAGCTATTTTAGAGCAGAAATTGGCTCCGATTAAGAACTCCACGGTGAAAGGCAGTCGGTTAATTATAGGAGCAGTGGGTCTATTCGTCGGCGTTTGCTCTCAGAAGTACCTCATTGGCGAGATCTCCTTTCCTATTTCGAATTACAGCGAGCAAAAAAAGAACTAGTTTCACGGTGCGGATTGCATTCAAAAGTCAAACAAGTCAACATTTGATTCATCAAGCAAAGGGATCAGTGACCGATTTTTAACCTCGAGGATAAGAAAATTGATAGGCAGTTCTAGCTTACTAACAATAAATCAGCAGGAAGCTTTCACGAGATCAAGCTGAATAACAGGGACGCTGACTACTCAGAATGCAAAAGACATTCGCCACAAGCATCGTTAAACGTTTGATTGGAGTTGACTAGTTTATTGAAAATCTTAACATTCCGGACAGGTGCACAGCTACAACTCAATTGATGGATGTAGCACATGTTTATGAAAGTATGAACACAAAATAATTGTCATTTGACACAAGGCTACGGAATCAATGATATATTCACATCCATGAACTTTATTACATGGGAATTAACCACCGGACAAGCTAATGATTCTAACAAAGATGTAAAAACTATAAAATGCCCACATCCCAAGTTTCACATTTATATAATGAACACTTCCTTCACCACACATCTTTCGTAAGGGTATTTCGTATCACAATGTTTTCTACTAAAAGCGATTAATGGAGATTAGTATTAATGACACATACATTACAAATGGAATCAATGATTTCCCGGATTATTGCTACTTACAAAAGATAAGTTTCTGGTTTCATTCCTTCTTTTTCAAACTTGGTAACCTATTTTCAGATACTCCAAGTCTTAATGTTTCCCTTTATATTAAGGCACATGGTATTTTACCAACAAGAGAGGCATAGAGGAGGAGCCTCTCGCCTCATAAAGTAAAAACAGTTATCTACTTGGTATACATAGGAGCGCTATTGGATAGGGCAATAAAGATCTATATTAAATAATTAGGGTGTTATCTGAGATAAAGAAATAAATAGCGCACAAGAATAGGGGCCAGCTACGACAAAAAGTAGAGTAGACGTTAACTTTTACCATTCGAACTTGCCTTAACTCGTAGATCACCTTATAATAATTACCTACTCGTGTAGTAGGTCGGCTCGACACATACTAAATATATCAAAAGGTAGAGTCCTTCGTGTTCCGGGGGCTGCATCATCAACTGGGATGTATCGAATTTAAGGAAATACAAAGCATCTCAGAGAATGGCTTTCCTTCATTCTTTTATTTTTTGTACCTTTTTACCTCCTCTTATTGGTACTTCCTTAACATTTTAATAGAAAAATGTCAGTTTTAGGCGCTTGAAACCTAATGACCCAACTTGAAGTTATTCCCTCACTCTCTATGAAACGACTTGCAATTGCGTAAAAGGTTAGCAGGAGTATTTTAGATAATTTTAAAGTATAACAACGGCTCATAATTAATAACCTGAACGAGCCGTAGTAAAAGTGTTAAACCCTCGATAATTTCAAAATCATTATGCAGTAGCATTGTAAGCACCGCCGTTGGTGGGAGATAGATATAGTGGACAAATTGTTCAAGGCAAATCTCTCGTGGTAAAAGGAGAATACATTCTTTCGACAGTGTTCATCAACTGTTCAAGGCAGCAAACGGTGACAAGTAATTAGTTATTTCGAAGCTTTAAGGAAGTTCGAGCGAAATATCATTTCATCTTTACATCAATGACTTTCGTATCATTTTAAAGAAAAATATCTCAAACTTCCAATGACACCAAAAGTTCATCCGCTTATCACGTTAATTTCCGAGATATTTGCCGAAAAAACACCAGTCCTTTTATATTGGAAATGGTACGTGGATGCGCACCAGATAGAGCTAATTTAAAAAATGAGGAATTTCTAAGACCTAAAAATTCGTCAAAAAACTAACAGTGTGTAGCTTGTATGTTTCCTCAGTTTTTTTTAAATAAATCATGGTGTCACCACAGTATATTATTCGGAGTCACAAAAAACTTTCGTTTTGAAGTAGTTTTCAACCTACCGCGCAAAAAACATGGGTCAAGTTTAAGACATGTTTATAAATTTTTATTTAATTACTTGGAATTTCAGTCATATAGAACTATACAATTGCACCATTAATAGTAAAACAATTGCACCATTAATAGTAAAACATTTAATTCGTGTCCCACAGCTGTTGAAATTAAAACATACAATTCGAATGCGGTCTCTATTATGACTAGGGAACTATCTCGCTTAAACTACCTTAAGTCGTTAAAATCTGGGGGCCGGCCAACGCCTGTGCGTATGCAACCAACATCACGCGGAGTTTCTTACGAAAACCGGGAAAGCTCACATCCTATATATTCCGTTCCGCAGGGGGACGTAGGAATGGGGTGGAGGCTGGAGGAGGGAACCAGCGCCGCCTCCTCTCCTTTGTGTCGGCTCGCTGACCGCCTCCTCCACGAAGAAGAAAGACGGCATGAGACCGCCCCTTCACACGCACCCTCTCCACCGGGGGTGTGTAGGCCACGGACCCTTTTTCCTTCTTTCTAAAACCACCACCGCCAGCGCACCACACCACGCCACGGTCCCTTTCTTACGGCCGAGAGGAGGCAGGTGATAAAAAAGAAACGGGTGATGTCGATGCGAGCTGACACGCGTGAAAACCAAAATGTCCGTCAGGCCGACCGAGCGCCTTTTTCCACCCCTCTCCGCCACTCGAAGAGTCAAGGCCTCTTCGGCTCGGTCACTCCGGCAATCTCTCCTCTGCCGGACTGACCGACCAACAGACTCTCCCCCCCCCACCCACCGAGATGAAACTAAGCCCATCGGACACGTAGCGTGTTGGGCAATGTTCCTCTCTCCGACCGCAAGGAGAGAGGGGTCGACCAACTTGGCCAACTCTCTGCCTATCTCTCTGCCCCCTCTATCGTATAAAACCACGCAACAAATCCAGGTAGAGAGGAAAGAGGTATTATAAGAGCGCAGTTTTATTTACGTTCTCTTTTGAAAAAAAAACAAACAAAAAATAATATCACTGCACGAGACCCGCCACCAAAGTTGTGACTGCGGGGATAGTTTGTGCCAAGCTCAGTATCTGGAAGCAACAAGCTTTAGTCATTAGGATAGCCAATATGAAATAGCAAGCGATAGTAGTTTTTATAGATGTTGCATTATTTGCGATACAAATTTCCAATTTTTGGCAGAAACGACGTATTAGGCCTCGTTGTCGGTGGACGAACTGAGGCTATTGGACTATTCTGTCTTTAATTCTATGGAAACTATTCATAAGAACGGAGGATGAAAATAATTTTTTTAAAATTACTTCCTTTTCCCTGATGCCACTAACACGCGAAGTACGGTACTCCTTTCCCCAGGAGTGGTGTAGAGGATGGAGAGTGCGTTGCACGGGGAGAAGAACAACTGCTCCAGGTGGGAGAGGCTGGAGTAGGAAGTCAGAGGAGAGGGAAAAGAAGGAAGACGGAGTAGTTCCTGAGAGTCGATGAATTGCCGAAGACCGTAAGAATGAGGACGATGGTGGGTGAGCAGGAAAGGGGGTAAAAGAAAACCGGGCATTAATGGAAAACTATGACAGTACAGGTAAACAGACAGTTGATTTACGCGAGGAAATAATAGGGAATAACTGTGATATTTTCTAATTGGCTAAATATTGACTGACGTTTTCACCCCAGATCCCGCCGATCAACATAATTTAAAACTTCCAAAGAATACGGATTGTGTGAGTTGAATATTAATTTTACAGTCTACAACAGATAAAAGCAATTTCTGAATTATATCTTTATCATTACAACAGTTCTCTTAAGTTAAGCATGAAATATTCCCGAAACCCGGAGTATACTGAGAAAAATGTTGAATTCTGTTTAAACCACCCCCATTATAGGACTTTACAAATAGCTTTTGTTTAAATAATAGTTAACTTTTTTGAAACAAGGAATATCGCGATAGTTCTTAGCTTACTAGGAAACTATTTGAATGCGAGTACTGAGTTACAATGATTGTCATCAGTTTTCTATAAAATGTATGGCGCATAGAGGTCTAAAGCCGATTGCAGCATAGGAAGAGGAAGCGAAGGGCGATTGGGGGAGACCCTCGCGTGTATTGTAGTCGTTTACTTCTCAAAACGGGTCCAACCCGGGCGCCCTGTCCTGTCAGGCGGCGTCCTTTTGCTACAAGACCGCGATCCACATTCCTCCGATTCCCTTGGCGTGTTGTCATTTTATTTCGAGCTATTTGTGAGGGAGATGGGGAGGAGAAGGCGACTTCGGGTATGGATTATTTTTTTACTCCATCAAGTCAAAAAGTCACTTCGACTCAGTCGGCTCTCCTTTTTCCGAGCGTCGTTGGGCCGTGAAGATAATGCCCCCCTCCCCCCCACCCGCCCCGTAGCAACGCAGTGATGCGGAATACGATTTCTTGATTAATCGCATGCGTTATTGCTGGGACGCGAGGGCTGAGGAGAGGAAAGACGCAAGCCAAGCATGCTAAAGTAGTCTTGATGCTTGGAAATGATTTTTTTTTCAAAGCCCATCCCAAATGCAAATCGACACTCATTGTTGCGTGAGTAGGGACTAAGTTTTTCCCTCCAGCCAAGAATAATCATCTGAAGAGTGAGATCGCTGGATTGGAATGAATACATACGCAACAAAGAACGAAATCAATCACCGTAGGTAAGGTGGCATGCGGATAGCTTCTCTCGCCTTCCACTTTTCCGAAAAGACTTACGATGATATATTACGGTTATACTGGTCACAGTAACGTTAACATGATTCTTGTGACAAAGAATTTTATTTTTATTTAAATACGGAGCACTATATACCGCAGCTAACACATCCGCAAGCACAATAGCATGCCTGTGTAAACAAACTGGAGTAAATACTCGATGAGCGCTAAGAAAATAGCGGAAAATCAAATCACAAAGCTCGATTCTCGTGAAAAGGAAGTGATGGAGAAAAAGTGCGTACCTAATTCATTTTCGACGAGAGGATTTGTTAATCCAGCCAACGAATAACCTTAGCTCGATTGGCGATGAGTCATGAAAAGTTGCAAGTAGAGGGCACAGAGGAACCAGAGAATCTCATGTAAGACGTACAAGAGGTCTTTGCAAGCGAGCAATTCCACCAGATTCCTCAACTCGTATCTTCCCGACAGCATGCCAACCCGCCCGAAACTATTATTATTATTATTATTAGCAGACGTCCGGCCATGCACGCACGAATGATCCGTAAATCGCTCCTCTTTCCATTCCGCAACCAAAAGCCAATGACCATAATGGGTCAAGCGTGACTCGACTAGCGTCCCGCTGCAACGCGAAGCCACTTTACGGACCGGGCGCTTGAATGCCGCGTGCCACGGCACGACCGCCCCTCTGACCGCCGCCAGCCTCGGCGCATGCTGATCTACGAACAAAATCGCCTCTCCCCCCAAACGACACGGCAGGGAGGGGTGAGGACCCCAGACCAGTTTATATGATCGACTCTCACAAGTTGCACTCGCCGCGCGTGCACGGTACAACCCATCTGAATGCAAATGCATGCCCATATAGATG
This sequence comes from Ceriagrion tenellum, assembly GCA_963169105.1. Lineage (NCBI taxonomy): Eukaryota > Metazoa > Arthropoda > Insecta > Odonata > Coenagrionidae > Ceriagrion > Ceriagrion tenellum. The sequence goes on along the minus strand of OY720632.1, from coordinate 128,051,244 downwards.
CGCGATTTTCCAGCCCTCGGGCCCGAGCGATGAGGCCCATCCGCCGCCGGTATGGTATGGGCTGGAGGCGCTCCGTCAGCGTGTCGACATGGTGATGAGACGAAGAATCGTATCAACAGGAATCACCTCGATTACAGTGTCCATTTCAGAGTTCCGAGGGCGATATTACGATTGGATTAAAGCAAACGCGGGGATCGCGATCTAAGTGCACGCGCGGGATTAACGCCCTCAGCGTGAAAAACAACTGATTTCAGAGGTGACCATTTAGAGGTAAAAGATAGTTTCAAGTGATACAGAAACTTTTACTCGAATCGAAGAGTAACTGGAAATTACTATGGCTGCAGTCGACTTGTTGTCATGTTATTACAGTCTTTCCCCGATGCATGGGATCCACCGGTCGAAAGGAAATTGAAAAAAGTTGCTCGTGTCGTATTTTTCTATTTAACTTTTTTCTATAGATACACAGAGCTTCAAGATAGATGGCTAAGGAGAGGATACGCAAGTATGGTAGACGAGGTTGCAGGCTAGAGCTCATTTTCAACGAAAATAACTATAAATAAAGGGGAGCACTCTTGAACTTGCAAACCAATTGACAGAGGAATTGGGGACACACTCACGGCTCTTGTTTTTACATATTTAAATTTTCTAGAAATACACTTAAGTAGCTCCCCTCCATGTACCAAAGTAGGATTCCGAATACTGATGAAGTATTTCTGTAAACGATGGGATTTAAACCCAATGTCGCTACGTGGAAAGCCACCAGTTACATTCAACCACGCATTTCAACGTACGTTTGCACACACGAGCCTAATTCGAGAGAAAGAGAGCACAATCCGTCATTCGATTCACATGACTCGGTTGATATCCACAATGCCTTACGCCGACATCAGACTGACAATAGCACCGGGTACATTTCATCGAGGAACTCTCACAACGACAGCGCACGCTAGGGATGAGGTTATTGTCTTCGTATGGACGAGAAAAAAACACGCCATCGGTCAGCGAAGAGAATTTCACATTTCGCGCACCGAATCACGACCAAACTCCGCATCAACATCTCCTTTCATCAGCTCCGCTGGCAGGACGCAACCTGACAGGCCGACCCCCGAAAAAAATTCCTCCCCCGGCAGCGAGGCGGCAGGAGGGAATTACCCGACCGAGAAAATGAAGAAAGTTACTCCTCGGATAGGATATCCGGGAGCTGTAACTACTCCGGAATTTTTAACTGCTAGTCGTAATACTGGTCTGAAAGAGGACGCCCCGAAGGGAGGGTTGTGGAGTCGGTTTCAGGTGGAGGAGGAGAGGAAGAATTGCAAGAGGATGGGGGAAGCTGGAGACAAGACGGAAGGTTGAGTTGGAGAGGACAGAGGGCGGAGTGGGGGACGAGAGTAAAAGCTGGCTATTGGAAAAAATTACGCCAAATCAACTACTTAACGAAGTAAAATTTAAAATACTGTAATGACTACTGCGCGTACTTTAAAAATATACTGACGTGGGTCATATGCCATTAATCGCATTTGCCGGTCCCTGTAGCGGCGTGGTCCCGATTCCTCGTCTGCTACCCCCACGGTCACGCGTTCGAGTCCCGCCTGGAGGGGGAGGGGTACCACCCTGGACAGGATTGTGCGCGCGCATCCCTTATTACACGTTGTAGTACCTGATATACTAGGCACTGTCGAGTATTTTTGGCGAAGCAGAAAAATAAATGAATTGGTGCATAAATTCAATGGATTCATGACAAAAGCTACGAGCATGCATTGAGTTTTGTTCCGAATATCGGTTATGGTTCCTAAATTAATACTTAAGTCATATTCCAAGTGGTATATGTCGTCTATCGATGAGATCTCCTCATTATATGTGGTTTTTATCAAGGCGCACACCAAAATTCAACAAATGACAGACGATAGGCGATAGAAATTGCATAGGAAATAGCCATTGCAACCTCAGGTTAATTTCGCGCTAACTCGACTAAAAGAATGCGAAGTGTTTTTCACGTACGTTTTCTGATCTTATGACTGCGTATAAACAACAACCTTGCCTTTGTCGGCAATGTACTGGTGGTCACCTGAAGATTGTCTACGTTGAAGTTGTGTTGATTTTTCTAACGTAACCGGCCTCGAGCAATGGGGTTGATTCGCGTGCCGCGTGCCCGCCGCAAGTTTGCCCAGAGACTGGGGTGTGGGGGACGGAATACGGAGAGCGAGTGGGGAGGACCTATGGAAGGAGGAACTAGTAAGAGGATCGGTGGAACGGAACGGCCGCTGGAAGAATAGTAATAAAAAAGATGAAAACAAAAGGGAAACAAGGGGAGAAAAAAATGCGGAGTGGGAGGAGGAGTGTGGCAGGGGGCGAAAGAGGGGATATTCCCCGCTCGTGGCAGGGACGTGACAAGTGCACTGGAGTGGACTTGAAGCGGAGAAGAAGTCTCCTTGTGGCTTTGAGGGGCATAAGGGGGGAGGACTGTAGAGAAAAGATGGAAGGAATGGAGAGAGAAACGAGAAGAGGCAGATAAAACAAGATAATAGATGACCGCTTGGGGCACAATAGTAAAGACATCTTTAAGCTAAACATAGTGCACGCAACGTGACAATTGTGTGATACCCAATGCCTTTAGAAAAAACCTTTTATTGTATAAAAAGTAGCATTTGCTTAGTACTGAGGTGTCGAGGAGTAAAATAATGCAGGGCAAGCTACATAAATTCTAAGGAAACAATTTGAAATAGAATTTTTAATGGATATTTGGGAGATAAATGTGCTTCTAAGACAGACATTCCATCACAAAGTTGGGTTTTGGTGGTGGAGAAAGTTTGACTGACGCAAAGAATGCGCACAAAGAATTACATTTCACGTTACAGAAGGAAAGCGAGTTCCTTGAAGAGACGAAGACGCAGAGCAGATGGTTGGAACAAGAATTAAAAGCAGAGGAATGCCGAAAGAAAACCGTTACCGGAGGTGGAATGCTAGGAAAACAGGGAAGAGAGCGAATGAGAATTTCCATGTGACACGGGATGATAGGGATTCAGAAGTGTACACTTGGCTGGAATTATTTCTAACTTCAGTACTGACAGGTCAAAAGTAGCGATGGTTATGTCTCTAAAGAATGTTTAGAAAAACTTTGCTCGCTTCATCCTCAAAGTACGTAAAATGGAAAATATATCCACTATTTCAATACTGATTACAGTTTAAAGTAACGATCATAATGCATCATTGTAGTAAAAAAAAATTGGACGCTTCTATTGACGCCTCAGACAAAAAGTATCATCCTTATAGTAGTGCGCTACTCCCTAACTAAGCAAAAATATGACAACGGAATTAGGGGTGAAATATATCGACGATAAAAAGAGCAGAAAAAATCATAACGGTGAAATGAAAACGGCGCCTCTGACTACCATTCACGAGATAATGTACCTGTAGAGGCAAAGGGGTTAGTTAGCAACTCTTCCTTTCAGGAAACGAGATTGAGAATCCCTCGGATGATGGCGCAAGAAATGGAAGAAAAGGACGGGAAGCAATGCCGCGAAGGAAACTTCCAGTCAGCTGGCAGGCTACACTGCTGAGCCCAGTAAAGAATTAAGTGGAAATTAAGCACATTCGGGGGAGTCGACGGGTAATGGGTTTACAAAGATCGCGTCCGGGAGATTGCGACATAATGAAGGGAGCCCGTAATGAGCTGGGTGATGCACGATTGAGGGCCTGTTAATGGCGCGGAATGGAGAGCATACAACGTCCACGCGTTATATTCTCAGCCGCCCTCTTTTGTTAAACTGTTAAACAGCGATTAATACCTGAGAGACCACAGCCATCACGCGGAAATCCGACCGCGACCGGTTCCCTTCAGCGCCGCTGAAAGATTCGAATCAGCCAGACGGATTAAAACGAGAGGAAAAAAATAAAAAGACGGGGGAAAAGATACAGACCGCACGCCATATGGCCATGCTTACTTGCAAAAAAATCAAAAAATTCTAAGGGCTTTCTTTTCAAATGGAAAATGATTTTTCATTAAAATTATTTTATTTCGCCAAGCATCAGTTTTTAAGACCTGCCCCAGGGCTGGATTTAGATTGGTTGGTTATTTGAGGAGACGATCAACAAGGTCATTTGTGCCTCTCAGGATACATGGGTGGGTTGAACGGGGGATCGTATGGGAATGAAAGAAGGGTGGAAAGAAATCCGGCTTAGTCATACACCTACTTTGAACGAAAGGTGCCAAGGGGACCCCAGTTGAACGTTTATACGACTGACTCGGTGCTTCCCATTAAAGTTCTTCCCACAAAACACGCAGGTAAGGATCGGAATTTCATCGGAATTCTACCGGAAGAAAAAAACTCCGAAACATCCGGGATTCGAACCCGGGCACTCAAGATAGAAATCCAGCATCTCAGCCACCACAGCAACCCAATCCTTAGGCATATTCCCCTCCAGGAGAATTTTGGGATCGAAGTCTTTATAAAAGATCGGTTATTTTGATTACAAAAAGTCATCATTTGCATTATCCCACTTATCAATAAAAGCAAACTACCTGTCGTTAATTACTTTCTCGTTCCACTGGAATACATCGAAGAATTTCCGGAAACGGTTGAAAATATCGCGTGGTGGATAAAAAATACTTTCTCTCCTCCCGTGTTCGATAACGAGACGATCACCCAGAATCCCCAAGAAAGGCGAAAAAAACTCGAATTCACTCGGCTGGCTGGCGAAGTTCTAATAATAATCGGAGTGGTTGAGGAGGTAGCGACCCAACCGTGACGGTTTGATTTCTTCACGCCAGAAATGATCCGAAACTTCGAAAATCGACAGATATTGCGTCCTTCTGCTGCGATCCCCTAAACATGGGACCGAATTTGCATTTCTGCGCAATGTCGTGACGAGGGCAGAGAGAATATGATTTCTTTGGCTAAAATAAAAAAATTGTGCTCAAAGTATTTGCAAGAAAAGGTTCATTATGTATGAAGAAGATGTTAGCACCAAATATTTTTTTAGGAATTTCGGTCGGGGTTCTTCTCCAAATATGTATGGTGACGTCAAATAAATATTCTGCGTTCTACATCGCTGTTACAAAATATTATTTCGACGCATTGCCAGTTTTTGGGAAAGAAACATGTAATTACAAAGGAACGATGGCAAAAATCGACACACATTTACATTTGTATGAAAGTAATATTGACCAATATTAGAGAGCTTCCGCTTAGTTTCAAGGAATTACTCCAATGAAAACGACATTCAAAACTTAATCCAGAGAAGTCCAATATTGGGTACAAGTGTCCTTAATATTTAAGAGCGCACTAGAAAAGGTTCAATATTAGCAGGCATGAGGCAAGCATATTTCTTGATTTCGAGGGGTATAAAGAGGTACGCGACTGGGAAATGAGCCGCTAGAGAGTAGAAAAAGATTGGGAGTTGCTCACTTGGTACACAAGCATTCCATCCGAATATTGGATCGCAGGAGGAACTATATGGGCAAGTTTTAGCTCTAACGGTACAAAGTAGTAAGGTTACAAAGTAGTAAACCGAAGTCTCTCACTGGAATACATCGCGAGCCTTCGACCAGCCTGATAAGAGTTGAAATGGGACACTCAACGCGCAATTGAGATAAGATTAAGACCTCTTTTTGCAACTATATAACCTCTTATCAATCCCATACTCGTATCTCCAATCCTGCAGGGTGACTTCAACGAGTGAAGCATAATGACGCCTCGCAAGGCCAGAGAACCATTTTCGCCACGATAAGTTGCCCAGAAATAAACCAGGGACACTATAAGAGACCAATCACGGAGAATTACCCGGGGAATATCTAGATGGGCCACATGCGTCATGCGCGAAAGAGTGCACGTGTGAAGCTAAGATACCAAATCCTTATTCACCGATAATTTTTGAACGACTAGCGGGTCCATGGTGAGGGAGAACACGCTTCGCGAAACCGCTGTAGAGGCAAACTAACAATGGGAGGTCAACATCTGTAGATATCAAAGGGTGAGAGCTGAAATAAGGATGGTTAATCGGGGGGATGAAGGAAGAGTAAGGATAAACTTGGAGGGAGAGTAAGGATAAACAGGATAGCGTTGAAATCATGCTGTTCTTAGTGAAAGACGTACAGGGGTAAACAGGTTAACATCTCATACAAAAGTTGGCGTAATGCCATTGAAGAGCTTTTCACATGGCAACAAAATAGGAATTGTCGTTCCACTAAATAATTTCCATCACCGTCGAGAATCATCCCCTGATTCTCGGGATGGAAAGGCAGTGTTTTAGCCACCAACCTGCTGAGCTCCGAGTGAATCTACTGAGGCTCCCTGGACCTCTAAAATTCTTATGAAGATAGGAAGAGTGTAGGGTTTCCACAGTCATCAAATCCCTATCCATATTACATAACAATGTTACATAAGATTGTGTAACCTGTTCCAGGTTGTGGGTTGACGGTTTACGGATATATTCAAGAACAAAAACCTCGGGATCTGCATGGGACTTCTTACTCATACTATAGACTCCCTTACCATTATCAATTCATTTTATTAGATTTTAAGAATGTTGACTGGTCCATTACATTTCCAAAATCTCCTTTCCTATCGATGGAAAGCAATAACAACGCTGAAATTATTGTTTTTGTAACGGCGCTCTGAACATTGTATTCTGAGATAACCGTTTCCATTTCATACATGTGTGGGGCGTAATTCAACGATGACATATGCAGATAGCGCGACCTCCCGCGCAACGTGAACGAGAGAAACGTAATGGGGCGACATCGCTCATCGCAACGCTCACATCCCACGGAGAGAGGGAAAAACATTTCCTTTCCTTTTGAGACTTCCCCTTCTATTCGAGTGTCATCTGAATCGCTGTGAATAACACGCCACGTGCGCGTGATTGGGGCTCTCCTAACGACACCTTCCGACACACTCCGAGCGAATGCACGTGTACTACCTGCCGAGTGCGCCCAAAGCTCATCCAAGCTCGCCGGTCACGCGTCCGCGCGATATAGAGACGGGTAGGAGAGAACGGCGTTGCATTGTGCCATATCCCATTCCAATCCATTTGTTCGCACGCACTCAGATGCACGGATATAAATCCTCAAAGGGTGGAAAGACATGCTTAGGTTAGCAAAAGACATTGTTGTGATGCCCGAAAGAGATTTACAAAGAAATTCTTAGTACAAGTGTTAGGGTACTCTCAGATTTTCTACCGCTCGCGGGCACCCACTTTCTCGGGCGCAAAAATGAAATTCCACGGAGAGAGAAAGAGCATACATAAGTTTTCAGATTAAATTGTTTTCTACAGACGTACATTCTGATGAGAACATAAAATTACTAATTTGCAACTTCAAAAGTTCGGAGCGAATATAATATTGAACATCACATTCGACAGATGAGATACAATAAGAGCGATACATCGCCAAACAGATAGGTATACACAAAAATCGTTCTTTCCACGCACATTAAGTGACTGTAATAAAACCGGAGCTCAAGAGATTGGAGGAGCAAAAGAGAGATTGTGATCAGGATATACCACGAGCCAGGCGTACTTAGAAAGATATACCTACCTACACCAAACAAGTTCAAGGAGTAGGGTAGTCTCCATCTTACCTGTGAATGGTGCTAGGCTGAATGGGAGAGAAGCATGATCATTCATCAAGAGAGAAGAAATAAGTCTACTTGTTGTCGAGGCACAGTACTAATAGAGTATACTTATGATAATCAGATTGAAGAAACTAAATATCACGGCGTGTCGAGGAACCGAAGTAGCTCGAAGCTTCCTCAAGCAATTAAAAAAAAGAGCCAAGATGATTAGGCATAAAAACTGGCACGTCCGACAAATATAATTATTTGAGAAAAGACACAGGGGGAAAACCGGCAGGGAAAGGCCACGGTTGAGATCCACGATCCAGGTCTTAAGGTCGAGGACTGTATTTATTTCTACGGATTGAAGAGGAAGGCGACCAACACTGGAGAGAGGAGAGCTGCTGCCGACCAGCTTACGGGAGGCTCACCAGAAGAAGAAGAGTGTCCAGATACACCCATGTACTTCTTACTTTCCACGAGTTACTCGCTCGGTCCAAGAGACGAGGTGCAGTCGGCAATGTGCTATTTCCTCACCGTATTATTTACAAACCCATCTTATAGGAACGAGGGGCTATCACCGGGGGGAGTCCTCTGGCAATGGTTATTGCTATCGCTTCATCTATCGCGGTAGCCACAAGAATACAGATTGCTGTTTATCCTCACGACAGGAATGTGCAATTTTTAGCATTCTACAGCAAGTGTACATAACAAGAAACTAAGATTCCCGCTCACATTACTTCGAAAACAAGACCATAGAAAGCAATAAATAATCCAGTGATGTTTAAATTGAACAAACACAGCATAATCTCCGAGTTGTTATATATCGCTAGAAAGCTAATGACTAAGCTACTTTGACCATTCTAGGTAAAATATTTCTCCACCGCGGCAATGGGGAAATTTCATTTACCGATGTTTGCGAAAATACAGAATCGAATGGTAATTAAAATCCCAGCTGGAAGCTATTGCCGTGGAAAGAAAAATATTACTCAAGATGATTTGTAGCGTAAGAAAGAGTAAACAAGCTGGGAAGCGAAGATACATTCCAGGGAGAACTGCGTCACGGAAATCCTCCGGATCCCCATCTCAGCTAAGTGGAATGCGGTGCCAACAGCGCGAACTCATCAAATCATGAAGAAAACCATGTCGTAACCATCGCACCTGCTGAAGGGATGATGGACATGCCCACAGTCACGGATCGAGATCAAGGGCAACGCAAAATAACAAAGGAAGGAAGAATACGCATGCTGGGACAGAGCATCCAGTGACACTAAAGTGGCGGCAACAGCAGCCGAGGCGTATCGAAGCCGACCCCTTGAACGTTTCGCGCACTCAACCGAGACTCACCGACCTTCTAAAACAGTTCCGATTCGGTACCAGGGATACCAGCGACGGACACGAAAATGCTCTGATGAAGTCCCAATGCTTATTTTTAACGCTTTGACATACGCTATATACCCGGTAAACAGATGTGTTCGGGACTAAAAAAGTTTCGCGGACTGGAATTAGTCACGGGATGTGAGCCGTTGAGTACTTGTCTACAAGTAAGTCATACTTTTCATTCGCATCATTCGCTGCATTCGTTTCAATTAATTGCCGGACCTGGCGCAGGTGGAGGTGGGCTTAACTCCTCGTATGCAAATCTGAGGATCGAGGGTTCGTGTCATGTTGTCATGTCATGTCACTGGGTAGATTTTTCCCTGCAAAGAGAATGGGTGTTTCAGTCGAGTTCTGGTGGTTTGGCCCCTTTAAATGATGACCTAAAGACAAATAAAAAATGGCTCATAGGAATCGCTGGGGCATATAGACCACTATAAATGTCCGAGAGAGAAGAAATGGGAATCACAAAATCTAAACTTTTATGGTACGAAATTCTGTTTAAAATGTACAGAAGGTATGCCTAATAAGTCGTCATATTTTACAGCCGCAATACTCGTCTCTTTTCATGATTTCATTCTTCAGATGGGTTTCCCTCCTCGTATTTATAATTAAAAACACTCGTAATTATAACGAAAATCGGTCAAAAGCTGTCCATGTTTCGCCAATATCAGCCAAGCTCAGAGCTAAGTCGCTAGCTCATACCACAGGATGCTTGAACATATATAGGAAGCTAGCTCACAGGATACGATTCCAGTTCGTATAAAGAGGCATGTATGGGTGCAAGTCTCTCCAAATAAGGACGGCGATGAGTGGGAGTGTGGATGACACGATGTTCCCGGAGAAAGGCAAGGTCGCGGCTTGTGGGAGTCCGAGACATCTCCGCAGAGGAAGCAAAGGTTCCGCACCGATATGAGTGCAACTAAGGAGTCTGTGAGTGTCTAAGTCTTTCAAAATCTTTAGATGCAACACTGCAACGCGGACGGAAGGAGGATGCTCTGGAGGCACTGCATGCTAGCAGAAGAGGGGCAGACTGCGAGCGGGAAGGAAGAGAGGGAGGCGGCGCGGGGGAGAGACGGCGGGGGTAGCGAGGGACATAGTGGCGCGATGGCGTGGGCGGTCGCGAAGAAAGGCCTTGTTTCTCACCTCCCGTGCAGGAATGTGGCGGACGGCACAATGATAATGAAACCGAGTCTCACTGACTACGGGAGAGAGGGACTGGATCGAGTGCGGGGAGGCGAAGGAGATGTAGGGAGGAAGATGTATGAGGAGAGAGAATGGGCAAGACGGAATTCCATCTGAATCGGCTAAACAGAGCATCGTCGATACCTACGAGGGAACATTTTGCTAAACCGCCACCCTAAACAATAAACTTTGAAGTATGCAAACTATGTGAAATGTATAGTAATGCATAAGATGTAGCCACACTTGCACCGTGATCAAAAGAGGAGTTGATGGGTAATGAACTTCCGACATTCTTTTACTCAGCACTTAAAAACCATATGCGATTAATTATTAATTAGGAATTCAAATGGTTAGAGCATGTTTAGATGGTCAGTTTCCACTCTTACTGTCCATTTTATGTCTCTTTCCTTACAGTATTCCTCGATATATCTCAGTATTCTTCCTACCACCCTTCATCCCTCCAAGCGTATTCGGCAATTTTCTCTATCCGTTTTGCTTTCTCAAAAATCCATCTACTGTCTTCAACAACCACTTTCTCATTATAGACATTTCTAACCTCTTATGAAGCGCAAGTCAATGTCAACGAGGCCAAATAATCTCCGAAGTGTTTGAATATGAATCTGTGGCTTTACTTACGCGTGCCAACCCTGTCAACAGCCTTCACCTACATCTCTAAGCATTACTTAATTATTTAATGAAAAAAGTGCTGGATTTTTTTCTCTACAGTCTTCTTCTTCAAAGGGGAAGCCTGTTTCATCTGGCAATTACTTTGTGTAGAGAACTAAAATACAAAAAACATACCTCAAGAATATTCACGAGTTACTTGACTTATAAATCAACTAGATATAACCCCAGGGATCTAGAATTATTATAATGGTTAGAAACCACTAGGTCACGAGGAGTAACCAACAACATAACATTCAAAGAGAAAATCTTCGACTTTCGGTGGCAAACGACAGGCCATTAATGGCGGCCAGGCAGAAAAAAGCAAGACTTGGGGGGATTGGTATGGGAATGAGATGAATGAGGATCGATGGAATGAGGAGGGGATGAGGTGGCGGGATTGAAAATAGGTGCGGCTGGAAGAAATGGAAGCGAAGGAGAATGCGAAGAGGAAGGACAGGATGATAATGGGACGCAGGAGAAAGGAGTGAGGAGGGGAGAATTGGGAAGGCCTGGTGACGGAGGGACAGCATGGGAGAAGAAAGGAATGGGACGAAGAATGAATGGGAGACGCGAAGAAGTGGAGAAAAGAGACGAGTGCCAGGATTGGAGTGGGAAGAAGGAATCAATGCCAAAGGAGGGGGAGAGTGAGAGAGAGAGCCTAGAACGGCCAGCGGGTGCGGACAATCGCCCAAAACGAAATCCAATCCACCACCCACCCATCGAATCCCTTTCGTCGACGTGATTTTCACGGGAGAGTAAGGATTTGATTGGCTTTTTTTCTCTCTCTCCCAGGAATGAAACGATTTTGTCGGACAAAGCGTACACATCCAGCATGACATCTTGGGACCCCGAACACCTGGTGACAACAGACCTTTTAGTCACTCCGACCACCAAGAGGCTTTTAATATACGCGGTACAAGGAACTTAAAATTAGCCGAGTTCTTAGAACTCGTATTTCGATTGCACCCACAATTAAAGTCCAGCGCATCCGACATTTGCGTCCATCTAATGTAGTAGGCCTTTCTGAGAATCCGACATCCTTCAGCCCGACTTATTCTGCTATAATTCAAGGGGAACTACGAATTCTTTAATCCAAATGAGAAAATCAACTGATTGGCATCGTTATTTGATGCAAAACGAATTAAAGTTAGAGAATCCAAGCAAAGAAACTGATTGGGACTGAAAAGTACTACTTGAAGATGCATTGAAAATTCTCGGGTGTTCATCTAAAACTTGATTAAAAAAAACCTTATCAAAAGTATTCTCTACAGTTATGGCCCGAAACCAATAATTAATCCCTACAAGTTTCAAAAATCATCGGACACAATGCATTTATTCATCCTCGGTCTTAAATAGATATTGGAATATCAATAGATACGAAATATTGCTATTTGCACAAATCGAGGGGTCTGGGTTCGATTCAAGGCTTCATTTTCGATTCGATCGTTCGATTCAGCGCTAATGATTGTACCTCAGTGAAATTTTGTAACTGCTCTTTTTTACGCCAAAAGCTAATTCCGAAGGCTTAAATTCCATAAACTTATCAAAACACGCACGTAAAATAAAGCTGAAAGCTTTGTCTTGGTTCACACGGTAATAGTTATTCCATAACAAAATTGAGTGCATAGTCTTAGAAAGAAACCACTCGCATCAATAAACGCTTGGGCAATAATGCAGACTCTTCCTCAGTGGCTTATTTTACAGCGCATTCGCACATATTGGAAGCGGAGAGAAGGGAACGAAGGCAGTAGCACCACCTCCAGATCACAAAATAGCAGAGGACTGCTGCTCCTCTATTGTTATTGATCGTATTAAGATATCCCCGTCATTTACGACCGGTATCATAACAATAAATCATGACATCACCTGATCGGTTTACGCTCAATAGTCACCTGACGGCTGGTATGCGAGGGAGAGGGGCTATAAAGTTCAAAAGCTCAGAAGCGTTAACGGAGGCCGATGAGGGAATGAGAAGTAATCCCTGAAGCATTTCAGAGCATATGAGTTTCGTGGAGCTGTCACAGTGGCTCTCAAGTCCACGCACAGTCAAACACAACGGAGCGTGAGAAACGGCCGGATTCAACGACGCATGACCGCCATCAAAATGCATACATTCACATGGGTCGGGGGTGCGAAAGATTGGAAATGGGAGGGAGAGGTGATGTCCGACCCACCCTGACACCGCTGTCCCCGATCTTCATCCACACACAAAGCACGGTAGAGCACAGGGTTAACACCTTAAATCAGTGTTGAAACCAAAATTAAAAACTGGATTACCTTTGAGAAGCGAATTACGGAGTGGCGATGTTTAGAGTTCGCTCGCAATAAAAATTTGCACACCGTCAGACGTTTAAAGCAAACCTTAATTCCCCCCTTTTTCACATAGCCCTTCTTCACGCGTAGGTGTTTGCCTCCATTGCTCCTCCTAAAAATCAGTATTACAGCCCGGTATCTTCAATTTTTTCCCGCACGTTTCAAATATAATAATCACACTTTTAATCTACACTTATAAAAATGTTGTGTGTCCCGGCATTACGAATAATCCCGTGTAACTCTCTTCATACATACAATTTTTGCATTAGAAAAATTCACTAAAGCTTGAGATACTTTGCATTTCTTTTTTAATAAATTAACAAAGTATATAACTTGGACTTTACGTAAGGCCAACGAGATCAGCTGTCAGTGCACCCGAATCCCAACACTCAACATGTCCACAGTATATACAGTTATATTATTCACTCAAGAATTGGCGGTAGGAAATAAGGTTGCCCGACACATCGCCGGGATTTGAACAAAATAGCCCCAATGCAAGAGCCAAACAGCTACTTTGCATCCACATAATGACGTGGTCGCTGATCAGATCTATAAACATGATATATATTCTTCAGTGCAATCATTGGAACAGTCAAACGCTGCACCACTAACATTTTTAAGGTTTATAAAAAAACACCCGCAGAGTCACAAGTACATGTGTGATTACACAAATAATTATAGAATACCAAATAACGTATTGACTGGTATCTACAAAAGACCGATACATTGGTCTGAATGGGGTAGCTTCTTGGCTTGTTTTTACGTAAGAAAAAGTCTTAACATCAAACTAGCCGCCGTGCCTCTTCGAATTCTCACCACCCCACTTACCCTTTGTGTCCATTTTGGGCGATCAGCAGCAGTGCTTCACTCTCCCTTTCCACTCATCCATCGACCACTACAATTCGATTTGCATCTCGTCAATAGCTAGCCTACGCATATCTCTCGCCAGGCCTTCTTTTCCCAACTTCCGACTGTAGGAGATCCCTTCGGCTTGTTTTCGCCAATAAATTTCTTCCAGCACTCTAGCCTCCTCCTTCCTTATGTGCTCCGCAAATCAGTATTCGATTGGCTTCTCAAAACATCCTAAAATACCATTTCACTCGGAACACAGTCGAGATGAACGCACTCTATTTTCAGCGCAAGTCATAAAACCCTTTCAGCGGCAAGTCATAATACCCCACACTTCTCTGAACCCTTAAGATGACTCTGGAATAGTAGAGGTCAAGAATCTGTCTAAGTTATTAGACATAAAGAAAACTGGGCGCACTGCAAAAAACTCATGTGATCACAGAAAATGGCAGTGACTTCCAAAAAGAAGAATGCATTTATATATAAACTGAGAAATTCAGAGGGAAAGATTTTATTGGATAGGATTACGGTCAAGTAGACCCAAATGGTTACGTTTAAATGTTATACGGAAACTCAAAGCCATTGATTATACCAGAAGAAAGCTTTATAAACACATGAAACGCCTGCAATAAGCGTACATATAACATTGAAAAATCAGCTGTTAAAAATAATTTTACGAACACTGAGTAGGCTCCCGGACAATCTCGTTGGGTTATATGTTCCATTGAGGAGAGCTTATTGATTCTATGTCACATTCGCTCTTCTAAAAGAAAATCATAAAAATGTTATACAACTCCTACACGGAAAATTAACAGTGCGAAGCAGGCGCAAAAGAAAGAGAAGGAGAAGAAATGACATCGCTGTCTCCACAGAAGAGGAAGTAATTCCGGAGACTCTTATCAAAGGTTTATCATTCCATCCACATGACTCCCCTAATATAACAATTTTGGGAGCCCCGGTTGCGTGTGCGCCATCCTTTTTTCAACCGCTGAAAAACGAATTCACCGCACCTCGTCACATTTACAGCTATGACCTCTTGAAGAAATATTCCCGCGAAACTCATCCCTTTTTGTTTTTCCATGACATCGTTCGAAAAACGCTTCTTTTCTTCTCCGAGGGGGAGAATGCAAACAATCGGATGAGTCAAAGGAGGCGAAGGGACTCCCCTTCCCCGCCTCCCACTCCCCCTTCGCTAACTGCCTCCCCGCGACTTTTCCCACAAGAACGTAGTGCGTACGTGAGTGCCACAGTTCGCGCGCGAAAAATAAGTTCAAAAAGCCTGGGAAGATATCTTCGACACTTCGCCGGCAGGAGTAGAGGGAAAACCGCAAGACGGTGGGAATATGCGAAAAGGGTGGATGTTCCATTAAAATTATCGGCAATTAGACCCGTTTTCTGCCAGCTAGACGAAGAAGAGTCATAACTACGTTTACTCCCAACGATGTTTCCGACGCTTCGGATCGTAAAACGGTTCACAACAGTGGGAAAACCTTCAGAGCTAGAAAGCTCACGCGATTTTCTTTTACGCATTCAGAACTAACTTTGTGGGGGAATAAAGTCATCACGACAAAAGAAATACATAGTACTTTCCAATGTCCGTAAAACTAAAACCTTAATAATTGGCAGTATCAAGGGAATCAACTCCCTTTCATATTCAAGTCTCTTAAACCCATGATTGGTTATCAGCAGCCCTACAATCTTCTCGAATTTTCCTTGAGCACACATTTTTTTCCTTTCCAAGCAATTCCCTTGTCTGATCTGGACATTTGTCCCTTGATCATTTTAACTTTTCAAACAGTTTCCCCAACAATTTGCTACGCAAAAATTCAAAGTGCCTCCGGTTGTGCCCAATCCTTCGTGTTCTTCATTAGCGCAATTTACGTTATCTTCATCGGCTTCAATGCCATTCTTCACTTTGTCCATTTGATCTTTAGAATATTCTCATAATACGCCCTAAATAAAGAGGGGCAAATTTGTACCAAAGATGCAGTCATTACCTCAATTTTCGTACTAATTACAATAAAGTCACCAAGGAAAGCACATTTTCTACTTCTCTCCGGTTTTATGACATTTGATTATCATTCACCCTAAGTAGACGTAGCCTTCTTGTCAACTTGATTTTGACAGAGAATTCGAGATTTGTGCCATTATACGAGACTCTCTGTAAGTTGACATGACGGTTATCGTGAGAACGTATAGTGATCGGACGTATCGTAGTGAGAACGAATTAATTTCGTTTTTTCATACCAAGTAATCATTCGACAAGAGCTTATAAAACTTGATCTTACTGCGATGGCGAATGCAATGCTTATTTATATTATTCCTCTACGAAACCCCGTAGCCATGAGCGTGCACCCACCTCTTGCCCTTGAAAAGACCCATGTCTATTTCGAGGGGTATACAGCGTGTAACACACATCTTCGTCCTGGAGCTCGGCTTTTGTGATACCAATCCCTCCACCCAACAGGGCCTTTACACTTAATAGCCCTCGAGAGATTACCACATCGGCTAGCATCTCGATCATTCAGGGCGAGTAATTTCACAAGAGCATGTGCAGTCGTCAATCTCGTCGATGCTCAAGAAACCGAGTTCCCTACTCAACATCCCGCCGTCATAAACAGGGAGGGACTGAGACGAGGGAGCGGGGGCTCCAAATCTAACACCGACTGAAACGGGCGACCGCTATAAAACTCATCCCACCTTTTCAACTTGTGTAACAATCCCACCCTTTGCATATTCTTCCCCTTCCCCTCCCCCCCACTACGGAGCAGCTCGACAACGGGCTCGGGGGTGCCGCTAAGTCGGTCCCTGGGAAAATTCCACACACCGCGTCGAGAGACGCGGCTCACGCAACGGAAAGAGAGGAGAGGTAAAAAATACGAATAAAGCGACGACTGGCGGGAGGTGGGGATAATAAAACATACCCATCCAGACCATTAACACAAAAGTTACGTATACTTTTCGGGAGACTCGGCCAATCCAGACCTTAATCGAATCGACTCGGGTCGAGACGAATAAGGAAGTGAAATCGTTTGAGAGAGAGATGGGGCGGGGAGGAGTCTCCAGCGCTTTCCCGCCCACCGCGTGGGATGGATGGCACACCGTAGGGGTCAGCCTTTCTCACGCCTCGGTTCCTTCCGAATAACTTTTATTTTAACCCCTCATCTCCGCTAGCTCGATCGGAAACTCCCCGCCCCCACCCTTGACCCCACACACACACCTCACTCCCTAATTTAGAGTCCCCTTCCACCTGGCCCCACTCCGACATGCCCTAACGCCTTAGAAGTACGAAACTTAAGTCTTTTCATTCCTAAAAGGGCCCTTTCCCGCATGACGCGATCGGCCACTGCATCAGTGTGCCCGAATACCCCCCTTGACCCCTCCGGGTCAAATCTCTGCCCTTTTCGCCCGATCCGCTCCAATGACCCACAACCACACTCAGTACATCTCCCCCACACTTCCCTCGCATATTCCTAACCCTAAAGGGCAGTCTGTACCGGAAATAAGGACTCTACATAGCCTAGAAAGGTTATTCAGCGACTGTGTAAGCGATACTAAATACGGAAAACCACCTTATCGAAAGTAAGGCTTTATTTGATGACATGACTGAGCTATTAAAAAATAATAAGGCATAAAATATGCACGTGAGTCACCGACCGCGTTTTTAATGAATCCTTTTCCCAACAATTAGAACTGAGTGCTCGGCATTTTTATTTTATTAACGCATTCTGATTTCGAATTGTGTAGTGATTTGCTAATACCTCAGAAATAAGGTCAGGGACACTACGGTTCACCATTCCATTCACTAGGAAAATTTTATTCTTACAAAGAATTTTTCGCGAAGATGGCATTTATATTTGACAGAAGAATACAATTTTACCCATGGTTTTCTCACTCGAGAATTTGAAACCATAAAAACTCATCACCATGTAATTTCAAGTTCAATATGCGTAAAAGAAGCTCAGTTGAAAAAGTGACTCAAATCAAACGAAGGCTTCAAGTGTGTCAATCGGTTAAAAATTAAAGTATTTCTTTATACGGTGGAATACCCAATAATGGTCGCACATGAGCATGTGAAGGAACGGAGAGTGTCCACAAGCACCTTAGGAACATAAAGTGGAGGATGACTCTCGCCCATCACATAAAATTACATCTCTAAGTTGACCAGTCAGAAATAAGATGGATTTATGAAATTTGGTGGATCAGAAGCTACCTTTGCATGCAAAAATCAGCCACTGACGAGGAGAAAGAGGGAGACTGAGGTAAACACGAGTTATTTCAAGGAAAATTGAAGCATGCACTTATTTTACTACGAGGACGATAGCTATGTTCAAGAGCTCAATAAAAAAGGCCTCAAGCATAGGAATCACTTGGGCAATCGTGAGAATAAAGCAAATATTGTAAATTCCACATAAATACACGACATGGGAGCAGTGCATTATCTTCAAGTTCTAGCCCCCGTCTTAAATACACGAGAAGATGATGCACAGCATCGAAACGATGGACAATTAAATATAATATTTTTGTGAACTTTGCAGCGTTTACTTTGCCTGAAGGAATTCCACTTTGTAAAGCCAGAGACTGTCTGTCACTTTCATTAAGTGCGCTTGGCAATGCGTGAGGAATCCTCCGGACACCCACCTGCACGGGACTGACCATGATCCTCCCATCCAGTCCTGCCTCTACCACCTCCCGTTTCTTTCTTCGAACCGCTGCGTTCGCCTAGAGGCGGTCTTTCTCTCCTCGTCTCCCTCCCCCCGCAAATTCCCTCCACTCCTTTCCCCCACCCTCTCCCGCACTCCCTCCCAAACCACCTCGAAGAGGGGAGTCAGAGGTCATGTGTCGGGGAGAGGTCGCGAACCCCGCTAAAAAATCTCCTCCCTCCTTTCCTTCCTCGATTATTTTTTCTGGCGAGGCCATGGCTTTCACAGGAGTCTTGAAGTCGCTCCCATCTCCGCCAAAAAGTTATCAGCGCGTCCGCCTCGGAGATCTTTTCATGCAGGAGAACAATGTTGCGTGTCGCATTTTTCCTGTTATTTTTTTGCGCGAGTGGTTGCAGAGAGTATCCCCCACTACCCCGCCGGGTAGTCGCAAAAATTTCTCCGCTGGGACGGCTCATCCTGTTTGTGTTGGTAAAAAAATTTTACCAATCCCTCTCGCGACGAGCAGATGACTAATTCACGGACTCGGACGGACAAAAAAGGACCAGAATCGCAAACACCCGATCCTGAGATGTATTTCACGAGAGATACTTCATAGTTGACGAAATTCAGTGCTCCGGTGCTAAGAAACCCTTAGGAGAATACCCGTAATCGTCGAGTACAAAGGTACAAATTTTCTGATGCCAGCTTGCTCAAAGTGAAGTTTTTGTATTCCCGCGTCATAAAACTTAAGACAGATATTCTGACAATGCTAAGATGAACGAGTAATTCACGTAAATCGTCATTTTAAGTACGCTGTTGGAAGAATTAGAAACATATTCACTGAGAGAGAGAGAGAGAGGTAGAAGAGGAAGTCCTATGTACTTAAGCGCACGTTCTCTCTTTTGAGGACAAAAAACAATTAACGGCACAAAACAATGAGCATTCATAACTTGTGAGAAATTTGAACACCTATATACCCCCAAAAATTCGAAGATGTGGCAACTGTCCTTGGTGCTAGGTACGTATTATGTAAATCCACATGGAATGCGCTACTGATTTCAGAAAAGCTCTTGATGGTCTCCCAAATATGCAATAGCTATAACTATTTTCACCATGTAATAGTTCTAACAAAGATTTAAGAAATTATGGCCTTCAAAACCAAAGTTTAAACTACAGGATCGGAATGTTTACGCGAGAGATCACATTTAAGACACGGTACACGGATTTAGAAATGTTTTGCGGTAGAGGCGAAAAAAAGTATAGGAGGTTGCCTCATTCGGTGGGAATATATAGCATCATAAGTCTCTCACGCATCCTACACAACTCTCTTAGAGGTGAGTCGCTAAAATCTGTTCGTTGCGCCAAAAGAAAACCAGATGAAAAAACGAAAGGATGAAGGAGTCTTTGTGCTTTGAGTAGAGTTGCCGGCGCATCTAATTAGAATTGCCTCACCCTCGCTAAGATAAGCATAAACAACCACAGTTAACGATGCATGCGTCACTAATTAAAGTTCGACGTTGGAGGCACGAATTATGGCGAATGAAGCTCCTCCGGAGAAAAACTTCCTCTTTAGGGTTTTTTTGCCAAGCGTGCCACCGGTAAATTAAATGCCTAGCAAAAAATTTACGGCCGCGAACTTCTTTCTGCACAGGGAAACTTTGTAAAAGTTCGTGCGCCAAGTTACGATTTATGCTCTGGGCCGGAAGATACTGAGATGTTCGACAGTAAAAAAAAATTGCTTTGCGAACTTTGAAACATGTAATAAAAGGAACTTATTTGGGGAGGCCAGGCAATGAGCGATGTTTATATTTCTAGCAGTAGATTTTGTAAATAGAAAAAGAGATGAATTATATCTGATGACGTGCTCTCATAATGAAGGACGACAAATAAAGGCAAGCAACATAAGGGTAGACAACTCATATCTTCACCGTATGTTGAGATTACGTGAGACGACGATGTGCATCTAATACTCATTCGATATGCATCCCATATGAGTTCACATTTACACTGCTGTGCGCGACTGATGCTTTTCAACAAGGAACGGCCAGCGAGAACATTTTTTAACCCCCGGGAGATTGACTAGCATACGTCAATGCGATCAACCACACAAGATTCCACCAACCACCTGGAACGATAGCTCAAAAGTCAGAAACTAGAAACGATCAGATAAGAAGCACGAGCTATACGACAAGGATGCATAAAAAACGATTTATGATAACCGTTGCTTTCGGCACAAAACGATCCATCACTCCTTCGATGAACGACGCTCCAGCTCACATTCCTATCATGGTACATCTCTAGTATTTAAAAAAGTCACCAGGACAAAGAATAGCCCCCCTGAAGATTGGCTCGGTAGAGAGACGCTCGAGGGGGAGCTAAGGAGAATATAATGGACGGAAAACGTGTTCAACCTCTCACTCAGCATCGTGAACTTAAGTGACAGAGGTGGAGGTAGTGGAGACTTGAACGACAGACTACACGTGCTCGCAACGCGACATTTTTTCCGCTTGACCTGAGTGGACACGGGTATGAAGGATTCTTTCTTACGGGATTTGTTTCAAGAGGAGATTTAACCAGTGAAAAGTTCCAGCCGGCAACTAGCAACACTGGGCGAATAACTGTCGACCGTGTCCATGAGACCACGAGTGCTCGAGGCGATAAGGGGGTCCGGTATGTCCGGTGGAGTTCCATTCCCACACAATGACTCCGGTGGCTGGCCCGTCCAGTGATCGCCAGGGTGCCAGGGTACTGGCGACACATACGGAAACATTCCCGACGCGCCGGATTGGCGGAGCCGGAATGGGGGTGGGGGTCCGCTCAGGGGCAGTGGCGACATCTGCCTCAAAAGATACTCGACTAGATTAGCCCTACAGATGGAAATGGATAAGAGCAAGCGTTATTTTTTTGTGTCACGCCCAAGCAACATGACAGACAGGACACAGGCAAAAGTCCACTTCATTCCGTATGAAATTGGAAGCCAACAAAGCAATACAGGAGAGTGAGCCTTCAAGAGAGTTCAAAGGAAAAAGTCTCCATAGCCTTCTCCATAAGAATTATGCACTACAAGGAGTAATTCAATGGCTGCACGACCATAATACTGACGATATGGGTACAGGCAACGCTACCATTTCAATCACAGCATACAAGAATTCCTTCTTTCATTGGCAAGGGGCAAAATGGACCGTCTTGCAGGATATAAAATTATATAGTTATTGACATCCAAGAATCCCTACGTCAGTGTAAGCGCCGACCAACAATTTGTAGATAATTAAACTATATAAAAAGCGCGTTGGTACCAATTATTGACGTGATAATAAAAAATTCACGTAACGCTTAAGTTTCATTTTAAGTTTTCCTGTAAAAAATAAGGTATACAGAACAAAAACACTTAGCATGCACAATAATACAAATGCAGAATCACCATGAAAAACAACTGGCACTGGTTTTTATAGTCTAAAAGTAAATACTATAAAAAGTTCATACGTAGTAAAACTTGACAAAATTTAGGATCAACCGTAGCATTGGTACACCGAGAGAGTGACTAAAACTATGAAATAATATGAATAACCAAATTTAACGCAACGGCAATACATTATAAACTAACCTGAAGCAGAATTTAATGATGTAATGACGTGTGTAGTGGTACTTTGAAAGGCACATAGGTGAAATCAATCAGTGAGCAAGTCTTTTATGCTGAAAAAATTCAATATCCTAAAATACAAACACGAGATATCCATTTTTTTTAAAGGTGCTAGAATCACACAAAAATCTGCTATGCCTTTCGTTCTTTGAAATAATAAACCTCTCATAAAATTCCATCACCATATATAATCAAAGGACACTTGACTTACTTTTTCCTTTAACGAATTCAGACTTCTTTCCGCCTCTCCCCATCACCACAACACACGACAATGCGCATAGCACCACAAACAAATAAGTCTTGACGCTCCCCATCTTCTTAACACTAGACGACCACAACATCTTCAACAAACGATAAAGGCCGCTTAATAGATAAGCGACTGAGAATCAACTAAACCCTGACGGGCTGCGAGCCCTAGACACGAAACTATTGACTAAGGAGAAGAAGCGTCGCCGACTCTGCAGAGCACTTCCGTAGCAGTAGGACGTCCTCACTGAGCAACACTGTTCGGAACTCGACGAATCTCCACCACTAACAACAACAACACATTCTAAACAAGGAACAAAACGAATTCGATTGCACTTTTTTGATGATAGCCTTAGAAGGGTCCTAGTGTCCACCTCGATGGTGTCCGAGAGTCTTTGCCGAAGATGGCTTGGTGCCGGGCCGCTGCCCGCCTGGGCAAACACCGGTACCACTACCCCGCCGCAATCGCAGTCTTCGTCCGCAGCCGCTTCGGCAGCCGCGCCGGGACCGCGCCGCCGCCTCCGCGCTCTCCACCGCCACCGCCACCCGCGGTGCCGGCGTCGCCACTCGTCGGCCCCGCTCAGTGCGAAGCACAGCCTCTCCTCCCGAGGGTCCGCCTCTGCAACGAGCATGGCCGTCGCCGCTGGGGCGACGGGCGGCGGCGAGGGGAGACGTCCTCGGGGACTGAGGCCAGGTTGCCGCGGCGGCCGTCGGGCATCCTCGCCCAATGGAACACCGCGCTGCCGCCTACGCCACCGGCCTCCACGTGCACGTCCTCACCAACCTCCTCCTCGACTCCATATCCTAGTTAAAAACCACGCATCCGACGGTAGAGAATTCACAGACACCGAGGGCGAAGTAACGATGGAAACTCTCGGGAGATTACAACGCTCGACCCCGGAGGCCAAGACTCATGTCCCGGTTCTTCTAACATAAAATCCTTCCTTTCAAATCATCTCGTAGACTTCCCGCTAGTTACATAATCACTGACTGGTCAATTCCGATGCCTCGACGACATGACTCCAGTATATCCTCCAGGGCGCCAGAGCTCCGTAACTTTCCGACCGCCACCGTCCGGCTCAGCGTCGAGACTGTAAACAGAAGAGGGAAAACCTTTAGAGTCTTGGAAAAAGGTGAGAAAGAAACAAGAGGAATAAAAGCACAGTGGTAGGAGGGGGACGGGTAGGAGGAGCCAGGAGTTGGTGGAAGGAGAGTTAATTACAAAAGATTTACGCCCCTTTATGAGGTGGATAGTATGAGGAGCCTAAAACGCAAGGTGAGGTGGTGGGGGAGGAGAGAAAATTGAGGCAGAGGCCGGAGAGTGTGAGAGAAGGGAGGGGGGAGAGAGAGACCCAGCATTTTGAGTTAATATATAATGGAGAGGAGGCTGACGTTCAAATCACCTATTTTCGTTATTAATCAAATGGATAGGGCCGAAGGGTTCGGAGAGTCGAAGAAAAGACGCGTTGTTGTTGTGAGGGCGACTTGCGGGGCCCTTTTCCCGAGGAGGTCCCGGGGCGACTCGGACTGAGATGGAATTCGCCCTCTAGGAGGCTACGCCGAGGGACGAGGAAAGAATGGCCCTTCGGGACGGACGGCGAGCGAGGTAGAGGTGTTTCTTGAAGGAGGGGAGGTAAAGGACGTGGAAGGGCAAGGAGGGAGGGAATTCAGCTAACGGAGGGGAAGGCGGAGAAGAACGAGAGGGCGGCTGAAGAGGGAGGGAGAGGTCGGTTGGGTTGGCTCTCCCGTGAGAGGAGAAGAAGATGGAAAGACGCGGGGAGAGATCATTAAAAATGAGGTGATATCACGAGCAGATAGCTCCGCTGGAGCGGCTTGGGTCTGGCCTCCAGCGGGGTGCACTCTTCCCTCTGGATCGAACGGTCTGATCTGGAATATGGCGCTCATTTCTCATATACACCTGCCGTCAGGGGGGGAAGAGATCTCACGCCGTCGGGAACTTCGCGAGGGACTCAAGGGGCGAGTGAAAGGAATCAGTTCGGAGAGATAGGAGCAATAAAATAAAAAAAAACAGAAATCAGATGAGCGAATCACGCCCGAATGCGGAAAAGGAGTGACGAGGGGGAAAAACTTGTGAAAAAACCCATCCCAGCGAGTGCAATCAGGAGGTATGTAATCTTACACTCTCGGTAAAATTACAGTGATCTCGGAGAATGTGCCAAAAGTCGTAACTTTAGGTGACTTTTTTTTAAATTCTGATCACTTCTCACGAACCATCGTTTCTCTCAAATTGTGGGGTTCATCCACCTCGAGCTGAAATCATCCACATTTCATAATTACATCGCTTGATGGTATTTTCGCAATAAAATATCCGATGAAAGGTGGAAAGTTATTAAGACGACTAGTGGTGGTCCAAGAAGACCTGCGCCTTTCTAAAGCGGTAAAAAATTGAAGATCCTCAGTAACAGACACTTTTGCGGAGCAATTTCGTCATTAATTCCAATAAAACAACTCCGCAAAAGTCATGCGCATAATTCTTCGGTGAAGAGGATTCAAATTTTTGTATAGAGGTAACAAGTCTCCACAAACAAATTCTTCAAGGTGAACTGAGTCCTCGTTAAAAACGGCCAGGGTATTATTTCCATTTATGTCCTCTCGAAAATAGGTAGGAAAAACATACCACTCTTCAAGATGCGAAAGCACAAAGCTTTTCCGCGAATTTCCGCGTCGTCGCTCCCTTCACGTTCCTCCAAGAGAGCCAAGGCATCAGCTACCTATACCGACGTAAGTATATTTTCTCCCCGAGAGAAGGGGTCTCGCAGAACACGGCCGAGTGCCTACGCTGCAAAACCCAAATCCTTTTGTTTCTCGCACACAATGGGAAAATGTCTCAGGGCACTCTTTTGCCTAGCACGACACCCGGGAGAAGGAGAAAATAAGGGTGAGGGAGGAGGTAAGAAAAAAAGGAAGAGAGCCGGTGGCTCACTCCTCCCTGAGTCGAAGGGAGTGAGAAGGGAGGGGATGAGGAAAGAGCCAAAGGGCTTCCACACATCTCTACCTTCATCTTCCTCCCTCACCTATGGAGTGCCTTCCTTGGACGCGCGGGGTAAAATGTGGATTCGAGGTGGCTGTACGGAACCAGACCACAGCAGAAAGGGCCAAAGAAGCCTTGAGGGGGGGGGGAAGGAGGGGATGAAGAGGTAAGTGTGAGGGAATGAGAGACGAATATCGGCCCGCTGCTATTCCCCATAGTCGTGAAACCTTCGCTGCGCTCAACTAAAATTGTATGCAGTGGCGCGACCTCCCCGACTCTAGTAGTAGTGTGAGTGCTTTATATTAGTCCTCAAGTTACCATTGGAGCTCTATGAGTCGCCTTCTCCAGTACTAACAACAAACAGGCAGGTAATTTCATAGGTAAGCGGAAACAAAGTTAGAATCCCCGTAAACCTGTTATATTCCGCGATTTTGGAGTAGGTTTATTTATTTATTTATACTCACAACCCCGAAAACAGCACAACAAAGGCCTTTTGCATCGGGTGTTTTAACATTAAAAATTCTTTTTTTATAACTACACTTAACCGTTCTCCACGAAGCTCGCTTCACTTCGCAATACAACTTCACCATTTTCCGTCTTCTCCCCACGATTTACATGGTAAGTTGGCACGGCCGGAAACGTAAACAGTTGACTGAAAGCAGGGAATTACAAATAAAGTAGATCTCACGCATCCCTGGAACGTTTCGCCAGCTTGGAACAATTTCAAAAGTTAAGTCCTCTCTGCTGATTCATTAAAATAACACTTGCTAACTTGATTATGGAGCTTAATCATTACCTGCTCGCTATAGTAAGTCGGTGCACTTTAGAACTAAAAATGACGCTATTATGCCTGCGTGTCGGCGTGGTGTTTAGCACACAAGATGGTTTGTATGTGCGTACAATGGATGGTACGTAAGTAAGATGAACGGGACACAAGAAAATCCCAGGAGAGTGAGAAGAAGCTGAGAGAAAGAAAGATCAATCTCTGACCGCTGTTGTTCCTCAGAAGTCCTGAAGGTTTCAGGGGGTTGAGGACTGCTTTCTCAAAAGGGTTACAAGGGGAAGGATTAAGACTCCCCCTCCTTCTCCGAGGCGGAAAAAGCTTGTAGGGCTGCAGGGAGAGTGGGACTTTGATGAAAGGGGAGCGATGCAGACAACGAGCCTACTACACCCACTTCATTCCATACTCTGCGAAGGAATTCAGCGAGAAGAATAGGTCGAAGCGATGTGGTCCAGAGGCGTGAAAGAGGTGGGCAAATTGTGGGGGAGAGCTCTTTTTTAGATTAGATGGAATTTGCGAAAGGAGGGGAGAATATAAAGAGCATTCGCCGGGAGGTGGGCGATTCGAAGGCGTGATTCCGCACAGTTCGACCGACAAAATTATAAAGGGGATGGGTCGTGGCAAGAAGCACACCCTCTACGTCTCGATGGACGATGTTTCCTTAGTTTCCATCCCCAATACGACTGGACTCGTTCCCTACTTTCCTGATTACGCAGAAACGCGCATATATATGCTTTATTGATCAAATCTTGCTGTAATCGCCAGCAATTACGACAGACTCACTGTGATTGCAGCGGAATTCTCAGAGACCTTCGAAAAATGATTTTATGAAGAAATTGGAACCAAGACAGCGACAAAAACTTGTTTCATGATGCTAAATGGACTTGTATTTCATAATTTGTAACATATAGTTGGATTGAATTACATGCTAAGCTTCTTTTTAGAGTCTAAAGATTTGGTATCCATACTTATTCTTTAATCAGACTTAAAAATGGTTATGATTTGCTGAAAGCATGGGCGATTATAAATTAGAGAGTTGAGATATACCCTACAATAGCCGCATATCGCACTTATTAAATATTTGCGATTCATTTAAAGCATCTATCTTTGAGCCAGACGCTCAAATGACTTCTTCGTCAACAGCAATTGCCTCGAGTTCGATTAATTCTGAGCGATATTGCTGGAGCCTATATTCACTTTTGGAAACAAGCAATTCTCCATTAATCACAACCACAATACTTGGAGGTTCCGAGAAAAATATTTTCCTTCTCATCACAACGGTTTTAAGTTTCAAAATAATGACTCCCTTCATCCCAAATCGATAAGCAGGATGACCCAGCGCTAACTTTCGACGTGATCCTCTCTTTACCATCTATAAAGCAGTTTTTCCGACAGAAATCGCATTCTTTCCCCCTTGCAGTGTGGGAAGGCGGAGGGGAGGAGCCTCTACCGGCTCGTAAACTGCAGGTAACATTCCAATCGCGTTTTAAAAACATTAGCCCCATGCGGAGTCGCGGTGGGTCCGACGATGAGAAAGGATAGGCGGAAAGAGAAAAACTATGGGGACCGCGGTTTCTCCTGAAAAGAAACACGGGAAAGAATATTGCCTGTGAGTGATGGACTTTTTACATTTATCTTAGAAGGAAGAGAGAGAGGGGGTATTCGGAGGGTGTTGGCCGAAAAGGAGAAGGGATACCGTCTAGGGTTCGCGACGGGGGGCAGGCGCCTTTCGCACCCCCTTGCCCTCGTCCCCGTGGGGCCCTTTCGTGAGGTGCGACGGCCATGAAGAACCTGAAGGAAGGCAACTCTCAGCCCGGGCGAACTCTTGCGTGCAGCTGTCTCCCGAAATTTATTATTTTCTGCTGCCGCCGGCCTCATGGACTGGTGCAGAACCTTCCGAGAAGTAGAGAGAACTCTGGGAACATTTTTGTACACGTCGAACCACCTTCAAAGAAGCGTGCAGACTACCCACCGTCACCCGATTGTTTCTCCCAACACTTGCGGTAATTGGCACGTCTCTTAAAAACCTAAAACTATTAGTCCCTTCGAAGGAAAAGAGGCCTCTCGAAAAAGTGGACGGGGGATATAAGCAACCGCCCGTTGAGTGGCGAGCCTTGTTTTCCATACCGACGGAAAAATGCTGCATGGGAGGAAAAATGTGTTCCTACCACGAAAGTTTCTTAACACGAAAATAAAAAAACAGCCTCTCTGAAGCATTCCTGGAGCCACCTTCACAACAATTCACCGAGTATTGTGCGCACTTTAGTTCTCAAAAAACCCAACACCTTATTAACCCTTTCGCTGGCTCTGTCTCCTGATCATGAGGCTTAACATTAGGCTGAAAAGCGAATAGCCCGCAAGTAACTCACCCTCGAGTAAGAAATTCCATAGAAAAAAGTAACGATAGACATATTTATAGTTTGATTTTTAATTAACTGAAGATTAAAAACGTTGAAAAAGTTTTTAGTGTACGATATCTTTTAAAAACCTAGGACTGGCGAGTAACCAGGAAGCGTTCCACGGAGTCCGGTCCTAAAAGTACGTTCATTACAGCTATCAGCGAACGTATATAAGTGCGTTTGCAACAGCGAAAGGCTAAATAGCAATTATTACTTGTTAAGGATGCCATCTTACCGTACGAATGGTAATAAGGCGGAAGAAATTCGAAATAAATAAGGCAAGATGACCAAATAAGGCGTACAAATAGACAAGTACAGATTGCTGCCTCTGTCAAATACTACACGCAGTTCCCTCAAATCCACATAATGTAGCCAGTCAGAAGAATGAAAAAGCACGAGCAGAGTGATGGTTTGCTAAGGAAACTGGCAGTCAAAGGTCATTTTTCAAACGGTTATTTCCACGAAAAACAGAGAAGACTAAACTGTTTTTGATAGACGAAAACAAAGGAATAATTTGCTCTGACAAACATTCTCAAAATTGCAACACATCTGAGGCACGCGGAAATTCTCCTTTCGTTAGGGATTCCTCCTTAATCCTGGAGAAAACAGAATGGGTTTTACAAGGTAACTCAAGAAGTGGTGTGAACACATGTCGATTGGTAATGTAGTGAGAGCGCTCTTTAAGGAAGCGGATGACCAATCGAAGGAAAGCCGTCCATGGCTGACTCGCTAGTGCTTAAGGTAGCAGCTTGAATCCTGATGGACCCCGGAAGAGACCCTTGCAGCATGACGATCGCGCGCTTTCCGTAAACGGTTGGACAACGGTCCGCGCACTCCCATGCCGAAGACAAGTGAGTTAGCCAACCCGCGCAGGAGCTCTGCGGGTCGCGTGCACGAAAAAAGACAACCACTCGCTCCTTTTGCATTGCCGCGTGGGCAAGGATGTATCTATACTTGCACGCGAAGGCTAAATGCACACAACCCTCTACGCCTCGTATGGTCGAAAAAAACAAAAGAAATACTCCCGCGCGCGAGCACTCGCGCGCAAAGATCTGCATATATTCATGACTCACTCGATCGACCAACCTCCAATGCTTAACATCCGGAGTCATCGACATCCTCCCTCAACTCGTTTTATCGGAAAAATGAGGTTCGTCCCGCGGTCAAATGGACCGATTCCACCGGAGAATGGGAGAGTGGGCGGCGTGCTTCGACCGCAAGATGGGTGGGGATCGAGCCCCGGCGAGGGCAACATGCCCGACACCACCACAGTCACCCCCTATCCTCCTCCCCCACACGGCCGCCTCCGGGGGCACGCGGGGCAGATTTACGGGAAGCGACGGCCGCAAGATAGGCGCATTAGCGCGCGGGGGTGGGAGCGGGAGGAATACTACCACCGCTGTCAGAGGGGAGGAAACAGGGTTGGCGTGGAATGGAAACCCCATCGCGTGAGAGTGGGAGGGATGCAGGATGGGGGAAGGGTGGTGCACTCTAGGGGGGAGGAGGGGTGGTCGATTTATATAGGGGGATGAGAGGATGGATAGTGGATGCACGGAATCCATCCGAAGAAATAGGAGAAGAGCGTAGGTTTTAAAAAGGAGATATTTTTCCACATGAGGACCGAGAGAATTTTCTAAAAAAATGACACATCCGTCAGCATAAATTATTATGCCAAGGATGAGATTTCACCACTTATGTAATTTCATCTGCGTCATCATTAATCCATCAAAAAAAAAATATATATATATATTTCAGGGTGCTCAGATAACTATTTTTTTGTTGACGGGAGGAAAATCTAAAATAAACGAGCAAAATATATCCCTCAAACATTAATTATGAGGCTAATATTTCATTTCATCACTCGCGTAAGTATACTCGCATCATTATTATTGAATCAACATTATCATTTCAAGGCGTTCATTATTTTAATAACGCTTATTCTGAGGTCTAAAAATTGAGCCATCTTCAGCAAGGGTTTCGAAGTGGATGATATCGTAATACCTGGAAGCGATCTAAATTACCCAAATAAAGGCAGTATGATTCTTTAGCTGCACTTTTCGATTCAATGGCGAAACCAAGTTTTCAAAAGATGCCTGCCATATGAACGACCAACAACGGAACAAATTTTCAAATTAACAAATTAGATTTTAAATACACAACCCTCTTTGACCATCACGACAAGTATGAGCGGTTAAATATTTAGAATGTTTCGAGAAAAGGTCATTAGGGTCAAATAAATATCTCAGCACAGTCTTAGAGGAGGTGAAGGAGTCGACCGATAGAAATGATAGTTTTGTAACGTAATAGGGAGAACCTAAGACGGATCAGGACAATTCTAACGGAACTGTGGAGCTTGGAGAGACGGGTATCAACGTTCGAGCAAAGGGATATAGAGACAATGACCTTGGAATAGAGGAGGTGGTATAAGATGAGAAGAGTTAGAGGAAACACCAAAATAGATAGATGGAAGGAGGAGAGTGACCTCGCGATGCTCTTCAACCGAGGGTACCACTACTCTACCAGCAGCGAAAAAAATACACCCGACAATGGGAGGCCATTATTGCTTTGTTGCACGGACTGACGGAAATCGCGTCGCGGATCGAGCCTCATCGGGACTTATCCTTGTCCTTCCGATCACTCAGCTCAGGGTGCCGAGGGGAAGGGCTGCAGAAGGAGGAGGGATTCTCCCGTCCAGCGCTCGGGGTTTACGATTTATTCCGCGTCGATCGAAGGTTGTTCGAGTTATTCCGGTCGCAGAGAGCTGCCAAAGGGAACGAATGGGTGCAGCGCAGGGGAGGAGGAGGGAGGGAGTGGGGGGGGGAGGGGAAATGGGAACGGCACGTAGGAATAGGGTATGTGCACAGCGCGCTCGCATGATCGCAAATGCGTCGCGGAGAGCGAATCCCGTCGGAATATCGGCTCCTTTGATGAAGAGACGCGAGTGGAAACATCTATTAAACTTTGCCGCCTTCCTCGAGGGAAAGATTCGCAGTCAAAGTAAGTGAGCCATTCCCGAAGTGACACCGAAGTTGGAGTTAAAAAATAACTATACCGTATCATGTGACACCAATGAGTGGAGATTTATCGCGGGAAATATTAGACTGGACGGATATAGAGATTGGTTCTGGGTGATTTTCCAGGAGGTTGATGCTTTTGCTGGTGAAGCGCTGCCGAGCTGATATGTACGGAGAATTCTTCTTTCCACGCACTATTAATGACCATAAGGAAGACAGCGAGACACCAAGATATGGCACATTGTTAACACACAATTTACCACTGTCCTTTCTCCCTCCATTTTCATATTCCCTTCCATGTCATTGGAAGGGAATATGGAATTCGCTATGGTATAGGGTTCGGTAATGCAAAGGAATAATCCGCCGATCAGGCAACCGAGAGTTGCCGCTTCGAATTTCGAATCGCAGAACTGTTAAAATTCTTTTATTTTCATAACAAATTCCCACAATCTACAATCAACAAAGCGCGTGACAACCCAATAATCCATCGAGTGATTTTGCAATATTATTGGTCCATATTTTCCATAATACGTGGGGATGGGACCCAGCTTGTTGCAACTTTCTGGGGAAAATTATTCGAAGCAATGTGACATATTTGACCAGCGCAACGCCGATGAAGTCACTCAAAATAGGCGTGGTTTAAGTCACTCAGGATTCCTTTTTCCAAAAAAACTGAAATGGTGTCTATCGACGTAATTGGCTTGGAACACCTTCTCCCGAGTGATCCTTAAAAAAAAACTAACCTCGCCTCGTTCCCGAGCCGTCACCCGACGTGAAAATAAGCTCAAATGAATTTGATGGCGCGTGCAACGGTCTTAAATCCATTCACCGAAACGTATAAATAGCTTGATTGCACCAACTCGATTCTCGCATCTCATTAACCTCGTTAGAAGACATCGGACTGCGAAGGTGGAAGTCTCACAAAAAACCGCATCAGTGCAAACTGACAGCGAGCTGCAGCGGCTGGGATTAATCACGAGGGGCTTGCGAAGTCAACATGCCTGCGAGGATGGGGAGAATGAGGAAATAATACTCATTCGTTTGTATTTTAGCTTTCATGGATCTTTTAGTTTTTTAGGAGCGGATCTCGAAAGAATAGTTGACGAAGTTTTTTGTTAAAGTTTGTCCAGAATTTATTCAAATATAAAAGGAAGTTATAATACGATATGAAAATATAACAGGAATAAAATATTTATGTAATATAAAACCATAAAATGTTGCTGATTTAATTTTCGCAGAGAAATCGCAAATTAGAGGTAAGTAATAGAAAAGAAAATTCATCTCGTTTTCTTTTAAACAAATTAATTGCTGCCGAGACCATGCATTTATATTCCACAATTTGAATTGTAATCTCTTTCATAAGAATTACCCATCGGCGCAGATAAGAATAAAGTATGATCTTAAGAGTGGAGCAATAAGGAAAATCTCTCGTTCAATTTTTAAGAGTCCAAAAAGCGTGGTGAACGAATGGAAATACCTTTGCCGCATGGATTTGAAACTTCTGTGAAGTAACTCAAATAAAACTAAGATACACTGTATCATTATATCTACCTCTGATTCAATTAAAAAAATACTATGCAAGTACGGCAAAACCGTATCGAAGCCCCGATAACGCACTTCGTCCGGATATCACATCGCATCAATTTCAAAGGCGTTTTCAGCATGTGGCGGGTAAGAAGTGAAATACGCATAATTAATTAATTGCAGTGAGGTTCAGTCAAAGAAAACAAGATTTTTGCGCCAGTTATACGAATTACTACCCTTAATTCATGGTTTTAAAAACTGCTCAAATATTAAAATTAAATTAAAACCCAGTCCCTATACCTACTGAAAATTTTGCTCAACATACGCGAACTAGTTCAAACTCAAAGCAAACGATGGATTTTCTTCACCAGAGTGGAGTCTTCACGACTTCCTCTCGATCTATCGACGGGTGCCTTAGAACGGCAGCAGAAAGGGAGAGAGAGAGAGGCAAAGGTGCCCCCATGAACGTCCATCTTCGGGAGATCGACGATGTGCCCATATTTCCACCCACCCCTCCAGGGTCTCTAAAACCTCACTCCTTGCTCCACTCCTCCCTCGCCTCCCCCAAACTGCCCCCCTTCAGAGGGAGGGAGAAATCCCTCCCCCTCCTGCTCCATCTCCCTCCTCGCCCCCTCAACAAACAAAATGCCGGCCGCATCGCCGACGGACTGGACTGCTCGTTCCTGGAATGCAGCCGGCCGGGATGCCACTGCGCGAGCTCTTCCCCTCTATCCACCGTCAGCATCCCCGCCCTCCTCACTCATCCCAGCCTCACGGCCCCTCCCCGACCATACCTGGAGCCTCCCCGCCCCACCTCCAGCCTCCTCCTCCCTCCCCACGCGGCGTACGTGTCTCTTCGGCACCTACTCTAGACGCCTGGGCCCTCCTCCCCCAACACCCCTCCGCCTCCCCCACCCTGTCTCTCCCCCGCCGCAATGCTCCGTTAAAAATCCCCCCCCGTCCCCATTGCCCCAGCCCGCCTCTCCACTCCGCGCATAGCCTTCCTCTTTCCCTACGCTTTCTTCTTCCCTCCTCAGCTGTCAAGACGCCGCGGGAGGGTGGCCGTGGGGCCAGGTAGGCGAAGGATAGAGTGGGACTGGAGTAAGAAAAAGGTGAGGAAGGTGGATGGAAGCAGCAAGGGAAGAGAGAGAAAGCGAGGTAAAAAGGTAGGCAGGCTTGGCAAAGGGGGGAGGGAGTTGGGAGAAAAGTTTGAAAAGGATTTGGAGCTTCTCCTCTTTTGGCTGGTTTTTGCCTTGGTATTTGGAGAGAAAACCAGCTTGTAGTAAGGACACTTACGCCAATGAAGATAGGTGGGTAGTTTCACAACAAATAGGTGCCTTCATTATACGACCATAAAACTTCCGGAAAAATCGCTGTTTATGTCAGTTTTTCGCAAAAATATTACGTGCACAAAATTTACAAAGATGCGTTCGTGATGGAAGGATTATTGCAGGAAATGGAATAAAGGTGGTGGGAAACCAGATAGCAAGAGGGCCAAAGTCCAATGATGTAATGTATACGTAGTACCCAGTAATCTATTGAGAAAGCTGCGGGGTTCTAATCGGAACCTTCGGGATTTCTTCCTTCGGACTTAGGGTCGATACTTCAGCCACCGCATCGACTCGATACCCTTCTCTGAATCGCTATATCCCCGACCGAGCCGCTCCCGCTGCATCTCTAAACCGACCTTGTGTCCACTCTACCTGCACCTACATGTGGACACTCCTCGACAAATGGAATACCTCTCCTAGTATCCCAAAAGTCGTGGGTCACAAACTTTACATATCATAAAATTAGTTTAACCCTAAACTACTATCGTTGTTTTTGGCCACATACACACTATCCTCGGGTCTTTTTTTCACCCGATTTTATAGAATTGCTCGAAAACAACAACCGTCACCCGCACCGTCTCAAGTTCTACCGGCCTGCTCCCTCCCCCCTTCTCCCCAGGATTACATTGTAGCAAGGTTGCTGCGAGCGGCCGTTTTACCACTATAGCAAAATGAAATTACGTCGGGTCAAAAAGACCCGGCGATAACAGTTGAGGGTTAAATGGTGCAATAAAGCTTTAGCATTCGGGAGCAGGTAAAAATATATACATACCACTTCTTTTGCGAACGACGGGATTTATTCGACAATTTAAAGGTTCCATGAGATCATCATATCCATGGAAAAAATAGACGAAAAACCTTACCTTTAAAGTATTTAAAAGTTGCTCGTTAGACATAAATATATTACTACGAATGAGGAAACAAATTACAACGTACACATTATCTTTTATAAATGAAGAATAATCACAAGAGCGTAAATAAAATCCGTACAAATTATAAGGTGAAACTAGCAGAGTTTTCTTTTAATTTTTAATTTCACTATAGAGGCATATGTATGTAATTAACCAAAGGTACGTGAGTGCCTAGCGACTCTCAGTTTGCCGACCCCTCCCCCGACTAAATCGATTCTATAACTTCTCCGGAGACCGGGCGCTGGGGGATGAGCTTGTACGCAGATCCCTTTTGCAAGTTACACCCGGCTCGCGAGGACAAGATTCCGCGGATGATTTAGAGACGATATTCTCGTATTTATGTAGCAGAGTTCGTGTTCGTGCCCGTGCCGCCATAAAAGGACGCTGGATGACTCGGAAGAAACGGAGAGCGGGCACGGGCGAGGTTGATTTAGCCGCGTGATTGTGGCGATGCTTCGGGATGATGATGATGTGGTGGGGACTAAAGTACACACATATATGGAGGTTTCTGGACTCTTGGGTGAATCTCACCGTCTCTCCCTCCCCAGAGAAGGAATATTAAACGCATCGCTCGCTTTCCTCGGTTGACTTCGACGGCTTCCATAGTCTTAGCTCCTTCGCCCTCCTCCATCTTCCCTCGGGGATGCATTCGGGGAGGGGATGTGGAAGGCATTTTCCTTGACGCGTTTCGTTGCGTTGAAGGCATGTTGACTTCGACGGCTTCCATAGTCTTTGCTCCTTCGCCCCCCTCCATCATCCCTCGGGGATGCATTCGGGGAGGGGATGTGGAAGGCATTTTCATCACGTGCACGGGAGAAATTCGAGCGAGCTCCATTTGAGAGGCGTGTGTATGCATGCACAAGAAAACACTGCACCACAGGCATAGACGTTTAACGCATAAAAACATACAACAGGCTGGTCTTTTAAAGAGATTTGAATTGATAGGGTAACTGCCCTTCGATGGGCCGCGGAGAAGCACAGCGCCTTGTGTGCCCGGAGAACGATGGACAGAGAAAAAGAGAGGATGATTATTGCCGAGTAAATAGCATGTTTGCATGAATAAGTGAAGCGAATAACGTATCTGTATACTAAATAATCTTCACTCGAGTCGTAAATGATGTAAAATGGCAATTTTTGGTACAGCGAGAGACTTAA
This sequence comes from Ceriagrion tenellum, assembly GCA_963169105.1. Lineage (NCBI taxonomy): Eukaryota > Metazoa > Arthropoda > Insecta > Odonata > Coenagrionidae > Ceriagrion > Ceriagrion tenellum. The sequence goes on along the minus strand of OY720632.1, from coordinate 128,014,668 downwards.
CAGTCATCAGGTAAAAAGATCTGGAAATACGTTCTTTTGATCGCAACCGACGGATGAGTTACATTTTTGTTAACACACGGCCCTTTCTGTAAAAGTTCTAACAAATTTGGTCGCAGCAACGTACGGTAGAAGGTTTCTTAAAAGGTCCTTCAAAAGCTCTTTTTCACTAAAGTTATAAAAATCATTTCATGATTGCTAAATAGTTTAGCCGCTTCAGGTCCAGATTTACTCAATCGTTTTCTTACAGAGAGCTTTAACTGACAACTGCCACATTTATATGATATTCCCAGTTATGCCATCGACTATACGTCAAATTTACTGAAAATATTTACGATAAGAATATAGTATAAAACTTCTTATTCCATGAATCAGCGTTAGCCTAATGTTTAACTCTCCCGTGAAACTAGTTTCGCCTAGGCGTTTTAAGGAATAAAGCTGGTTTTGTTTACAAAAAGGCGTTTCGTAAAAAAATAGCGAAATAATTCACAAAAACCAGTCGCGTAAAATATTACCTTGAGCAACAGGCATGATATCGGATTGGAAAACGCGGAAGCGGAAAATAAAATAATAGGAAGTGAAAATCGCTGAGGTTTCGCGGGGGGATGGGAACGGGGGACAGCACTTCCGCAAATCTGGATCGACGGCAGATAGACGCTCCAATGGACCCAAACCGACCTGCCGGCCTCCACAACCACCCTGCGGGCGACGAAATGATTCTCTTTTCGTTCCGGCGGTGGCTGGGGAAATTTTATTCTCCCACTGAGCCCCTCGATTCCTCTTGTTCACGAACGTCCTCTCCTCCGCCACCGCCGCTCTTGAAGCGGGTGTCACGACTCCGCCTCCGACATCGGCGGGAGAGGAGACCGACCCTTTTCGCAGCCCATCGCCAACCCCCGGGGCGGAGGCGATGGGCTACGTTTGGACCGGATTTCCACCGCCGAGGACCCCCAGACTCCATCACGCAACTTGGCTCCGCTCTAGTTGGTTAACCAGAGCCAAAGAAACTTCAAGAAATTTTTCGCGCTCATCTCACTTCATAGAGGAAAGTGTTCTCCAACTGATACATACGGCGAACCCGCACCTTTCCGCAGTAAGTTTTTCAAGATTTCACCATCGCTTTGAGATGAAATGGGTTTGAATGCGAAAAAGGGTGAAAAATATAGGACTACTTTTTTCTTGAAATGTACAAAGAACGTATCAGAGAAAAACTGACTTTTATTTATCTTCACTACCCCAAATACAGCACAATTGGCCAATTTACGTCGGGTGAATAACAGTAACAACGTACGTGACACAGACACCCATGTCCTGGGCAGAAAATATTTTACCCAGGCGGGACTCGAACCCGCGACCCTAGGGTTGGCAGGCGAGGACTTTACCCCGCCACCGGGGCCGACTTTGAAAATCAAATGGAAAACGGAGCGGGCTGAATGATAGACCGCCGCAGTAGATGTATCATCTTCCTCTTTTATCACGTGAACTAAAATTCAACGTAACCTACATGCTCGAGAAATGACTTATTTAGAAGGTAAGAGATCATTGCATGCCAAACTAATTAGGTTGTTTTCGCATCATCCCTCATTACCGAGTACTGCTCCGTAGAAAAGTCCAATTTTCCGCAATAGTTTCCGATAATTTCTTTCCGCGATGATTAGCGCCAACTCAAAAACCATATTAGCCTCGTAGTAATGCGTATTGACGATACTTTGCCTCAGACTGCAACCAAAACTTAACAACTTTCTCTGCTCCAATGTTGTTCTCGAGCAGAGAATTAAAATAGAATTACAATTATTGTAATGACGCTCTCCGCCCACACACCCATAGATCCAGCAAGCCTCACTGCAATACTTGCAAAATATTTCGACCCAGGACCTCCTTCCTAAGTCCAAACGCAGCAACTCCAATATAGCCGCGGACTGGTGCGACACTCACAGCTAACTAGGAGTGCGTAGTACAATGATACCATTGCCTTTCATTTTATGTCGGTAAACATAATAAGGAGCAGCCGCTGAGAGAAAAAAAACTGCAAAGAACGTCCAATAAGTTTCCCTCTAGCCCTTCTCAGGGTTTTCACACTTTCTCTTAGAAGTACCTCATCATTTTCTATGTTGGTACATTTCATTTTCAAGGTTTTATAACATTACTGTCACCATCGTTTAATCGTGATATGGTTCTTAACTAGACTTTTTCATCAACTAGTATGCAAACGTGGCGATGAAATACCCAAAGTGGTCTGAAAATGCCTTCTCTGAAGTGGAATCCACGCCGTTAATATTCTCTCTCTTTGTCTCCACACTGGAGAGGCAGTCTCATGTCCCGGGCGATCTCTTTCTCCTGCCAATTCTTTTAAAAAAAGGCCTTTGCAACGAATTCCTGACCGCATTTCCTTTAACTTACCTACCTATATATATAAGTATAAAATTCCGAGCGACCTGCCCAGCAGAACCAACCCCCATCCCCTACCATCGTCCCCAAAGAACCAACCGACTCGTCCCCCTCGCTCAACCCTTTTATTTTACCCTCCAAAAGACCTCCTCCTCCACCACCCACGCCTTCCCCCGCCATTTCTCCCTTGCCCCCTCTTCTGGCCGTCCATCTGTCTTCTCCTTTCTGAGGAGGGGACAGAACTGCGCCCCCCCACCATTCGTGATCTTTACCGCACCTCCCTTCCCTTCGATTCGCCCGCACTACCCCAGCGCCTTATCGTCTTCCACCTCTCCTGTCGTGCCCGCTGTCCCTTTCACCGCGGGGGTCGCTCCCCTGATAATCAAACAATTCGACGACTCACGGCCCCGCTCGTGTTTTTTAGCCGGAAGAGGGAGCGCGCTGATTCGTCGATGGATGTGGAGATAAAAACGCGCTGGTCGTGATGGCTGGGAAATCGAAATTGATTTCCAATAATGTTTAGAGCCGTCGGCTTTTGAATGGAGTAATAGATTCTTTTCAAATGAGATTAGTCTAATTAAATCCAAATGAATACTAAATGGGACACATAAGACCCGCGGTGACTAACATAAGATGATTTAATGAGGTATTCAAACGTATCAGTGAAGACCTAGCGTCAATGCCGTCAGGATATTTCGTTTGATTCACGAAAATCGATGATCATTGGATGAATTTCAAACGAATATCGCCTATAATTTTACGCTTAAATACACATTCCTTAGTAACGTGCTTAAAGTTACAAAGTAGTTGCGAATTTAGCTTTTTTGGGCAAGCGAGTTCAATGTATTTTGACATTTTTTGAAGTGATATTTTTCGATCTAGATCCCTGTTCAAACTGAAATAATAGAGATCGCAGGTTCGCATCGCTATTTGGATAAGTTCGTGAATAACCCCTCTGAATTTTAACAACCAAGGTAGCTTTGATCAATGGTTAATTATTGACTGCCCTCCGCCTCTGACAATTCTTCAGAGTAACTGAGTAGAGGGCAAATGTCATCGGTAGACAAAATAGCATGCCCCCAGAAGAAGATCGAAAAGTCTAAAAAGTATGAGAGTCCTCCTCCACCCGAAAGAGTGCACCCCAGAACCGAGTTGCTCCACTGGGGAGCAAATTTATTCTGAATTGAAGGTTTCGGAAGGGAGAGAAGAGAGATTCGAATCCTCGCCCATCTCTCCTTCAGGTTCCCACACTTCACCCAAGATGCTCCTCCTCCCCGAAGAAGGCAAGACTCCTCCCCATGGCTCTTCTCAAGAGAGCACAATCGGGTCCAACTTCACTTAGTATAGGAACAACCACTCTCCCTCTCCCATCCCACCCTAACCCTTTCAACCGCCCGGAAAACTCGCTTCGAGACTTTTTTTTTGGACTCCTCTTTTTCATCCTTTTATTTTCCATCCACATCTCCTCCCCGTATCTTTCTCTTGTCGCTCCCCGAACTCGTAATCCCAAAAGCTAAGGACCATTTTTATGTGGTTTAAGCCCCGTTTTTCCTTTTTCCTCCTCGTTTTATGCCAACATCTCTACGGAAAACGTCACGGTTCGCGACGACAAAAGGACTACGAGAGCATAGAGGGTTTAATAAACTCTCTAGCGTCAGCGCTTCGTAGGGCGGGGAGAGACTATTTTCCTCCATTTTCCTTTCGGTGAGTTTTCCCGCGGTGGCATCAAGTAGCAGGGAGGAAAAGTATGTTTTTCCACGGAGATTTCAACCGTTAAAAAAAGAAGCACTCAGGAGCCAACTCCCAGCTTACTCTCTGGCTTTCGGGAAGGAATGCCGTCGGGGTTCCGATATCAGAGAAATATTTCGTGCGCGAGAGGGCTTGGGAATGGAGGACATCAGTGAGCCTTTAAGTCTTTGGAGAGGTTTTTATACGGACGAGCGGTTCGAAAAGGTGTCACCGCTTGCGATATTGGCTGCGCGACAACCCGGAACATAAACACGAGATTTTTATGGGCTCCGCAGAGGGAATCGGGAATGGATTAAAATGACTAACCAAAGCGACGAGAGAAAGCAATTTACAGCTCGTGATAGTGGCGTTATAAAGTCGGATCCGTAAAGAATGGTGGCAAGCCAGAGGATATCTCCCAATTATATTCCATTACATCACCAAACGTGGTCGTTAACCGTAAGTTCAGACACTAATTTATCCTATCCTTCGCGCGGAAAAATTATTCAAATGGTCAACCGTGGAGTGCTGCCATGAATTAGAACAAAAAAACCACAGTTTTCGAACTAAAGGTCGCTTAGATCGTTGAGAGAAGAGTTGGCTTAGTAGCCAGCCCAACGGCCAACGAAATCCACTCAACAGGGCAGTTGCTTCTAGGACCTTCGGATTCCTTGACACAGTTGAAATCCGGAAAAATTACTTGGGTTGCTTTTACCTCGAAATACCCAGAGATCACTCACTCTTTGATACCTGGACCTCCAGTAGGTTAAATCAGGAACTTTTTCTCAAAGTCCCAATTAATTTTCATAAGATTGACCAATACGACGCTGAATGAATTGATACGGTCATCAGCTCATATGTCTCTCCGAACGAACATCTTCACCATCTTACCCTGGCGCCAAAAGAATAAAACCTACACAAGTTTGCCGAGCCCGATGTTCCGATTCAAGCACGGACAGATGCCTCACAATCACCACTGCTTCATCACGCTATTCCGCACCGCCGAAATGTTCATGTAAGCAATGCACAGCGACAATTTCACGGAGGATGGGAACGAGAACAAGTTATCCGTGATATTTTTCGAACGAAGCGCCCGCCATTTTCCGTTACATTAAGACCGGACGGACTGCATCGCCATGTATCAAAACACTTGACGTGTGTGTGGGGCCCGATTCGGCTGTTGGAACGAGATGCTAAAAGACTAATCCTATCACGAGTTTTCGGGTCCACAGGGAGAGCAAGCACTCCCCGGGGCGCTGGGAGCCAGATGGGGGAGAGAACAAGCCGCCTCCTTCACGGGTGGTGGCTGGCCGGGCACCCAGAGCCGCCCGTGACCGCAAGCAGTTTAGAGAGTCCGGAGCAAAAGTTGGCTGGTCCACGCCCAGCCTCCGGGGGGGAGAGGGAGGACTTGGCAACGGACGGAGAGATAACACGAATGAGAACGGAACGAATCCAAGAGGTGACCGGGTTGTAATGGTGGGTAGAGTACTGGGCTCCCATCCCAAAGGGCCCCGGGTTCATATCCAGGTGGTAGCGGAGCTTTTACAGAATTTTCCGATTATATGGTATCCGCCCATGATTAAAACTACCAGCCATGTAAAAAAAAACTTGGCTTGACCGCAGTCTAATTGAAGGCTAAATAGAGGGGAAAATCCCTAGAAGAAGACCCAGGAATAAGTTCATGGACCAAATAAAGAGGAAAGTACATAGGAAGAGATACCAGGAGGTAAGGGAACTAGCATTGGATAGGGAAGGGTGGAGGGCCGCAGTAAACCAATATTAGGATTGAACAACCAGTGAACGCGGTTCCCATGCGAACTTCCAAATTGCCCGACCGATATGCAGGCCAATCACACTACTACTACATCTTAGCTCAAGGCGATTGGTGCGGTAGCTAGAGTCATGTCTTCGCATCTTGAGGACCATGGTTTAAAATCTAAGCAGCGGTGGAGTTATTTAATTGGAATCTAGACCTCTACTTGATTGCTAAGAGGAAGTGTAGGACTCATGCCGTCTCATGGGACGTTAAACTCAGGACCACTTGGCACCTTTCATTCAAAGCACGCAAATGTCGACAACACGTTTCTTTTTTTTTCGTTCTCCCATTCTCAAATATAATCCTATCCTCACACAGCAACCCACCATTTCAAGAACGCAGATGACTTAAAAGTTATCGGACGCCTCCCAAAATAACCATCCAACCTTCAAAGGATGTAAAACTTATTATACCGGCAGGGATACGAGAGACGATTTCAAAATATAATGAGAACAACATTTCGCCCATTTGGGTGAGAACGCTTCGGCCACGCTAGATTTTCTTGATTATCCTTTGGGGCGGCCATTTAGTTGCGAGTCAAAAAAATTAAAGCCGAATGCCGCATCCCTCGCCCGATTTTTCGACAGGAATTTTAATTTTATCAGCTGAGGACGACGGAGGCGCTAAATATTTCATGAGGTTTCGAAAAGACGTTCTGTGACGAAATCCGCGAAAAAGAAACTCCTCATTCGAAAATTCACGGGAAGAAGACAATGTATGCGTAATTATTCGATGACCTTCGGATAAAAACGACCTTAAAACATGTTTTCCACTTAATATGGCAGTGACCTGAGGCGCTTTTAGGGAAGGAACCAATTTTTGTTTTCCCATATGGGTGGACGCTGTTCTCAACCCCTCGGAGGGGGGGTGAATGCAAGCTGACCGTCGTAGCCAAGCTGGAACCATACCGACCGTGCAAACCGAGGGTAACGTGGTAAAATATAATATTGAGCAAAAATGCTGAGTGTTTCTCAAGCCAACCTCCAATTATTCGATTTATTAATTGATTTACTTAGAATTAAATTATATTTTCCTCAGCTCTATCCGTCAAATAATTATAAAACCCGTTCAAAGAATAACTTTTTTCTTATTTTACACATGGAAAATCAGGTTTAGGATTTAGATATCAAATTTAACGGCGCAGTATATCCGTAAGAGTCGGAGAATCTAAAAAAAAACAGGGACGCCACGATCGTCTCTAACGTGTATTCCTGGGGAAAATGGGCGGTTCAAACAGTGAGATCACAAAATGTATCCAACGGGAATCTTTCAGGCCCACAGTTTTTTTCGGAGGGCCGTCAGTAAGCAAGGACTAGAGCAAGAATCGAGAAAACTAATGAACACGCTCTGTAGCAAGGGTGGCTTGAGAATTCATCCTTTTCCTCGGAAGACTAGGCGAGGTGAGGAGAATTGTTGAAGGGACGAGCCCCACAGAGGTGCGGCATTGGAGCGAAACGGTTTTCAAAGAATCGCCATAATTGTCGTTCACGTTCCTGGCGCGTTTTCCCCCCTCCGATGGCCAGAGCGGGAATCCAGCGACATCTGCTGGAAGAAACGCGGAGGGAACCAACGGACTCTTTAATAAAAGCAATGGGAAAGGGTAAGGAAGGGATAAATGCACAATATTAAAAATTAAAATTTATATAAATGATATATCAAATGGAAAAATTTCTGGCAGGTAAACAAATCGGGAACGAAGGGTAAAGAAACTTCTTCGGTACTTGAATACTTGGAGACTGAATGCTTAAAAATGAATCTACGACACAACTCCCATTTTGAGTGAATTATGAAATACGGGAATCTATCCCTTCATAACTTCAAAAAAAAAAAATAGAGAGAGGGATATTTATTCGAAAAAACTAACTTCAACATCGGTAATCAAAATTACCATATTTACAGTAGTACCGCATATCAAATGAGTTTATTTACTACTCTACCCATATTCTCCATTTATAATTTTCGTCTCTGAGGCCGAAATGTGCAACTAGACAGTAGCAGGAGGATTAAAGGTATCCCATGATAGAAAAAGTATCTTCTTGCCTCCATTTATTATCGCTTAGTCGATCTTGCTCCTCATGTGAAGAAATGAGAATGAATTGTCCGGTAATATTATTACTGAGTAATTCAAAGAGTAAATGAATTTCTCCAAAATAATTCAGACTCCGAAAAGAGTGGAAGACTGGAAACCGTCCGCAATGAGATCACAAATCAAAATATAAACAACGACCAACAATGATTCACCACGAATAAAACGAACAGCAAATTAGGGGACGCCATCACGATCCGCACCTATCGGCCTATTCTCTTCGATAACCGTAATAACACGGGAAACAATCTAAACTCCCGCCAACACCGCGACATCGGCATCATTACATCATCCTCCCCGTTTTTAAGTGTATCATAAATCTGCTACTTAAAACCGTGATGAAGATCAAAATCTCGGCACGTACGCGGGATATATCATACGAAAATATAAAAGTATGATCCCGGACCGCTTTTGTACTCACCAAAGCTGCTCCGAAGGGAGAAAAAAATGCTCCAATTAATGCTTTACTCCCTTGGACCATTTAACTTCTCCGAAATAAAAAATCTTTCAAAAAAGAAACAATACCAATGTATTCGCCGAACTCGCTCTCTCCGTAGGGCCAACCTTCTCATTCTTCTCATTTCCCACCTGTCTTCTTCTCGTTTTTCCCTCGACCCCTCCCTCCCCTTCCCTGAATAATTCCTTTCATTCTTCCCCACTTCTCCCCTCCCCCTAACCCGCCAACTTTCGCATCACGTAATCGATTCCAGGCTGACGTCTCCTAAATCTCTCGAAAAATCCCAGAGTCGTACGTCCGTCCGATGATGATAGCAGAGGCGAGTCTAGATTGCTTCTTACGCCTCACCGACCACCTCCGCGCAATCCCATCTCCCTCATCTTGCGAGGGGCGGGAACCACTGGGTAGAAATACAAGTGAGCTCTATTTCAAATCTGTTCAATCGAAGTCTTCAGAACGAAGAGGGGCGCAACTTAGCCATGGTGCTCTCGTGGTGTTCGCATCATACTGGCTGCTGCCACCGATCATAAAATGTTTAATTTACCTCCACCGCAGAACTGTTGGCATTGTTATTTGAGTTTTGTAACTTTTAAGGTAGGTTGAAATGGAATTTCGTAAAAATCATCTGGATTTGTACCTGTGCCAATCGACCGATTATGATTTTTTTCCTCATCACAGCATACATCCGACCATTCTCCATCCCGTTCATAAGACCTACTATCTTCCTTTCCGTTCCGGTTATTCAACATCATCTACTCCACCTTCGTCCCTCATTACCTCCTTCAATCACCGAATGTACTTCCTACCAATCTCATCCAAAAAGTTCCTTTCCTCACTGTACCGAGTACTTCCCCGTTTGTCTCCTTTGCGTCCATCACACCTTCTCCATCTTCCTCCATGCTCACATCTCGAACTCCTGAAGTCAATTATTGCCTTCTTTCGCATGAATCCACCTTTCTGCCATATGCAACGTTGCGACGTAACGTCAACTGATCTTCAAGTTGATGTTAACTTAGGGACCACGTTTTGTTAACACATTATGTCAGACTATCAGAAAGTTGATGTGATCGTTATCGATAGGAGAACGTATAAGCTTCGAGTTACATACCCAGATAATACTTTTTTTAAATGGACCCAAATCACTTATCTCTAAGATGAACTGAGTCGGCGCGGCCTGCATAAGTATAATAGAGGTAAAGTCTACAAACAAGACTTACAGCTAACATAGAAGAGAATGAATGTTGCAGGCTAAGAATTTATTTTTAACGTTAAAATTATTTTAGCAAAGTACAGTGCCTTACTTTAACTAAAGCTCATATCTTAAAAGGCCGTCATTCGTGATATATTTAAAGCTATACCTGAATAATGTATGCACACTAAGTTTCACAGACCCTTGGGAATATTAATTTTCAAGAACGTCTAAAAGTTAAATCCGTGAATGTTCAGCTAACATTAGGCATTTATTAGACTGAGCCCCAACTAAGGCTACAAAAAAAAACACAAGAAAAGAACTTTGAAGAACCAAGATGGCAAGGTTTTTCGATGATTTCATACGTCGGTTGGTCGTTGATTCATTCGCCCTCATTAAACGCGCCGTGGGAATATCAAGGAGATTTCAACGTCTGATTGGCCTAGCTCGAGCAAGCTTTTGTTTTTTTATCCTAGGATCAAACGATATCCAATCAAATACCATTAGCCAACGCTTAAGTCGTAGAGAGTATTTAACTCTCGCCGATAAAAATAATGATGGCTATTACAATGAAAAATGGGCACAAATAATTCACCCGAAAAATATTGATGGCTCTGATACAGAAGGGTGATTAATAATCGGCGGTGGCTTAACTGTAAAAATGATGCAAACCAATTATTCCGACTAGTCTGGAAAAAATGTTTATTTACTATCAGTTAAGAGATTTTCTCCAACGATTTTTCGAGTACTCTGCTCTCAGACAATTGAGGCTATTTTTCATGTATATCAGAAAAATACAGATCTCGGGCGATAAAATTCGGTGTTTCACGAGAGAGTGTTGCGGTGAGAAAGAGATGAGGAAAACTTGGAAGGAAGGTGACAACCGATATACAATACTTGAGTTCGTGCATCACACGTAGCATGAGGGGATGAACAAAATTGATTCAAAAGAATACATAGGGAAGGCGCTTTGGTAGTACACCTCTATTGTGTACGGCAGCAAATGGGTAGAACCGTATGAGGTTTGCGGGAGGGTGAGAATGTAATGTCTATTCCTCTAAACACCCAAGGAAATTCAATAGCATGAAATGGAATCATTTTGTCGCAATATCCTACAAACAGGCTTCCCCTCTATGCCGTGAGCAGCACCACATGAAATGGAATGGAAATTATTAGGAATGACATGGCGAGTCGAATCATATTAATGACGGAATTAGGTCATAAATCGATTGCCTTGACAAAGATGCTGTAGGAGAACTAAAATCAATACTCCTCGAAAATGAATCAATTTTATCCGGGTCTCCAAAAAACGACTAATCCAAATCACAATCGACAATCGACACATCACTACAGATATCTTAGAGCCGAAAATCGAGGACGTCGACCCATAGCGTGGGCGTCAGTGGAAGGGGAGGAAGTTTTTGAGGAGAATCGTAGGCGGGGTACAGCAGATGGGGTGCGCGAATCACGAAGCTGAAGTGTTTTCGAGGGGGTTCCGAGATTCCGAGGGCGCGAAGAAATGAATGGGTTGCAGTGAGAGGGATGAGAACTCGAGGGTTGGGGGAGGGGGTATGAAGAAGATCCATGAAACTCCCCCATACCCTCCCCCCTCCCTCCAACGCCCTGAGGGAGAGGAATGGAAAAGATTGGGAGGTGGCGTTCGCTGTTGTTCCTGGCCTCTCCAGGGCCAGCATTCCGGCGCATTCGACGCCGCCACAACCGCCACTTACACCACTCCACACGTTTCGAGTGTAATGGGGCAAAGGCATCCTCTCTCTCTTTTCACTGGACTTATCCGAGCCGTCCAATCTCTTTCTCTCTTTCCTTCTCTTCCACATCCCGACCCCGGCCCACAATTCATGCCGACGCCACCGCCGACGCCGTAATCCACCTCCATTATAAGATTTCGCGGATTTGAGAAAAGGTACGGGGTGAGCGAGAGAACCGGATTGAAGGCATTAAACGCGCGTGAGAGAGGGGGAGAGAAATGAAATATCGGCGGGGGTTGACGGAGAAGGCGTTGCGTGCCGGTCGGCCGCGTAGTCTGGCATTTTCTCTCTCCGCCGCGCGTGGAAATGGACGGGATATACGTACCCTGACATTTCGGTCTTCTCTCATCCTCTTCGGACGCCCACACTGTTCTCTCTCCCTTGTTTCCTCCCCTCTTCCACCCCGCTCATTCCACTTCGCTACCTCTCACCTCTGTCCCCCTCCTCTGTTCTCTTACACTCCCTGGTTCTCATTCTCACCAACCACTTCCCGCACGGCCCACAGCAACCTTCTCCCTTCTTCGCTCACCCCGAGGTGAGATACTGCCTGCAACAAAAACCTCGAAAAGTCCTCCCACTTATTCTCACTTCCCGATCATATTGCAAGACTTATCTCGCTCTACCTTCTACTCGTCACATCCCGCTCTCCTTCGTCTTATCCTTTGATATTGAACATCCCCTGAGTCTCTCTGCCGAATAGTACACTGAAGGTATTTTCGATATTTTTTACTCATTGTTCGCCTCTTTTTCGGGTGCAAGGGTGACATCCTTGACGACGGTATTATAAGATTCTAACACCCACATACAACATAGTTGCACACAGACTTTAGTCACGAACAAACGAAAAGTTACCTTTTTAAAAGAAACGTATGTATGGTTAACAAATAGTTAAAATGCAGCACGAGCGAGGGAAAGCGTCTAACTTTTGGGGTACCTGATCAGCAGGCGTGAAAGGAAAGCAATGACAAAGTCAAAGATATATAAGTAATCAAATACACCTTTGCGTCTTCAGCAACAAGAGCGTGAATCCTTAAACGTGAAAGAGCGTAAGTTTTGAATGATCATTTTCATTAAACCATAATTTTTTTCAGAGCATTGGGAGCATATCGAAGGAACCACCACATAAATGTTTAAAAATATAAACAATTACGAAGTAGCACAGAGTAAATACTTCGTTTACCTGGGGATTATAAGTCTCATGGAGTATCGAGCAGGTAAACCATCACAGGACGAGTACTTTATCGAAGTAGGCTGTCCTAAAGACTTCGTGACGAAATATCCCTGGCCGTTTGGTTCCTTTAAACCATAGCTTTTTTCTTCATCCCTTGGGAACACCAAATTAACTCCCTCCTCCTTGCACTCCCAAGACAGTGAGTTAGAAGAAAACTTTTGTCTCCATCTCGTCTCCCCTCTTCCTTCCCCGTAGACGCCACAGAATAACACCCTGGTTGCCGCCCCACTCACGCCCCACTCACGCCCCGACCTCCCCTTATCGTCACCTCAAGGTGAGAAAAGTAGAGCAAGAGAAGGAAGTCGGGGGTAGGGGGGGGGAGAGAGAGAGGGGCGGGAAGGGATTTAGCGCACTTGAGTCTTTTTATTTCGACGGACGGCGGCCATAAAGCGAGAAGGAATGGTGCCGGAGAGTCGAGCTTATGTTTTTGCGCGATTACAACAGTAGGTTGGCAGAGGGTGCGGGGTGGGGGCGGGGAAAGCAAGAGACAGAAGAAGCTGCCGGAGGAGGAACCCCTCTCTCCTCATCGCACCCCTTTGGTGTAACCTTTTATAGCCAAGTCCCTTCTCTCCGAGTTATTTTTCATAATTTAATTTATGAGCTTCCCTCCTCTGCCTCTTCCCTCAGTCTTTCTTAGCCTCCTCGGCCTCTTCTCCTGCCCCTGAAGAGACCGTAAAAAATAAGTAGCCTCCGGTCTAGTGGACCCGTCACAGACAACGACGCGGAGGCACGAAATGGTTTTCTAAATGCCAAAAGTTCTCTCGGTGGTCATGCTCTCGGCCGAGAATTGTCTCATCTTGAGCAGCACGAGGATGAAACAGATACAATATTTGCGGGAAAGGAATATATTAAAGCTTTATGACTCTGAACGACCCATCAAATTTTTAAATGCTTAAAAAAATTTCCAACGATATAGTGCCAACTTAAAATGTCAGTACAAAATTTTATCTTGTGAATACCCAGTTCTGGCACCCATACCCGAGTTCTCTCTGCAACTAAAAATGAAATGTTCACGGTGATGATCATTAAACTTTCAGGGGTTGTCAATTGGGATTCATACTTGATTATTCTGTAAACTGTTATGAGGAAAAAAGGCAGTATAACTTTCGGGCAGGGTATCGATGGAAACGCTAAGTTTCCCACTTACACCGAATCTTCATCAGTCGGATATCATTCGGCGAATCCAAAAAAGGCCCCATATAAATCATGAAAGGAAGCAAGTGAAACGAGATGTAACCGACTACACACAAGCGATAATGATGTAATGTGCGATGCCCAGTCCTCTCGTGCCAAATTAGCCCAACTCGCGCACAATCTTTCCCAAATGAAAAGAGTAAAATTATACACCGTGGAACATCACGGTATGTCAGACTGTAATCTCTTCGAAGCAAGGAAAAAAAAAATAATATCAATAACTACGAAGCGTTGAGAACATACGACACATGATAGTAGTGGGAGGAGGATTAATATTGGGTCTTTTAAAAACATTAAGATTCTCAGGCGTAATAATAGGTTCGCGATAAACTTTCACACTTCCCGAACCACATATACCCACGTCCGCACGGTCCCGGGTACTCATATAAGATCTGCCCTCCAAGATAACGCCGGGCTCTTAACACAATGCTCGCACCTTATCGTCCGGTAATTGGCGAATTGAGGGGGCGTTTAAGGGCCCGAGCGAGCCGACGCGAGCCGAGAAAGGCCGATATAAAACGCCACCCTGAGGGGTTTGCCAGCCGTCGTGTGCTCTCAATCTCCCCGCGTATCCCACCCAATGGGAAGAGAGTGTCCAGATGGTGAGGTTCAAAAACGCGAGATCGAAGCGGGCAGCTTGTAGGGTGCAAGGGGTCGATCAGAAGCGGTATTCTCGCTCGAGGTGCTCGGGTTTCGCACCGGTTATTATCCGGCCGTATTTATGGCCATTTTGGCTTTGAAGGATATACATCTAACACCCCAGGGTGGTGCAAATGGGTGTGGGGAGTGGCCATTGGTAAAACATTTGTCGACAGACAGGCCTCCACCACCGCTGTCTAACCCAGAATATGAGTATAACTATACGAATAGGAATTCCCGTTTAGAGTGGTACCAGAAAAATTTCGTTCTAGTCACAAAACATTTTGCAGCAAATAAAATACTTACTTAATTTTTTCATGGACTTAGGGTCGAAGATTAACTATTTATCTTCTCTTTAGCCTCGACTGCATCCTAGAAAAAAAGGAAATAAAATTAATAATTATTCTTTGCACAAAACTCCAGAAAAAACAGTCATAAATACATCGTAAGAAGACAATTTATTCAAATCCGTAAGATATACTTAATTTCATCCGTAAAGTTTCCTTGAAACATTAGCGGGAAGGTCCTAATAGATACACCAAACTTTGAGATACAATTAAATTCTGAGAACATGAAAGAAAATCCACACGAGGAAAAGTGAGGGACATGAGACAACCAAAGTGGGATATGACACCGAGAGAACATGATAATGAAGGAGTAAGAAGGGGACAGGGTAGAATAAGGGCTGCAGAACACCAATCTTCGGATTTAATGTCCGACGAATGGGTGAATTACTGTATTTTGTAAGTTATTCGACCATTAAAAGCCAAATGGGTGATGAGAGCTGCGGGTAATCTAATTTCATCCACATTATTAAAAACAACCACATTTTTTTAAAACATTTAGCATATTGATTATGGAGAAATAGAAAGTACTTAAATAACTTTTGAAACAAAAAATAACATACTAATATATATATATATATGTAAAAAACTATCTACCCATGAGGAAAAAAGTAAAACATTGTGATATCAGTATAATTTTTACTGAGCACGACTCTTGAAACAAGTGCACCATCAAGTTTAACTCTATTGTGGTAAAACTACAGCATTATAATTGAATATAAAAACAGAGATAAAGAGGTGAATAGATCACCGAATTCACTCTTGTACTCGAATTCCAAACAAAAAAATTGCTAGTATAATTCCATATTCCTCTAATTGCCAATTTTATGACGGCGCGAAGCTTAATTTTCAGCCGCGACCCTGGCGGCATTGCAGCCTCTAATGGTTAGCCTCATTACTTTTTTCTTACTACCTACTACCTCAGCATGTTGAAGAAAGAGAGAGGTAAGGAAGAATACAGAGGCAGTAACGATTACGGGGTATAAGGAGGAGAGACTGTTGCTTTACGGCCGCAGGCGGACAAGTTGGTGCGTTCGGTCGCGGGACTTTTTTTTAGCATTTTTACGGCGCAAAGCGGAGCAGAAGGCGACCGCGGAGAGGCCCCCGGGGGCGGGCGGACGGGGGGAGTCTGCACGATCCGAGCATGGGACTCGTGATCGCCGTGATGCTCCTCGAACGAGAAAACGCGGTCAAAACTTCACGTCGGGCTCGGAGAGGGGATGAAGTGGGGGGCGGAGAGACACGCTGATAAAATGTATCGCCAGGCCGCGCTGTAAATCTTAAGCCATCGACAGAGGCGGCGGTGGCAGTTACCGGACGGAGGGCAACCGCTCGCTACCAACCAACGCTCCTGGTAAATCCCTATCGAGAGCTTCGCCGTACGTTATCTTCATTATTCCGAAATATTGCCGAGCCCTCTGAGAAAGGCCCGATGGCACACGGACCCAGAAGCCATCTCAGAAGAAGAAAAGGAATATTATTTACGGAGAAAAATCACAAGGGAAAACAGAGCGGCCGAACGATGGGAGGGTTGAAAAGAAATTCTCCAAAGAGAGAATTTTTAGAATGCACGAGGAAGCGAAAAGAAAAACTTGTTCCCCTCCGAAGCAAAGGATAAAGTACGAGGAAAAAATATACCAGATTATAAATCACGCAGACGTGCTGCGGAAAGATTTATGAATTCTCTCCAACGAAAAAAAATCGATCAAGTTATAATCGTTCCAGCTACAAGTATGGCTATAAATAGCCACACTAACGGGAAGACAAAAAAGCATACGATGGAAACCCTGAGTACGGAAAAGAATCCTTTCTCAGCTAGGTTACCACCCAAAACCAGAAAGAAACGATTGAAAAAATAAAACAAAATCCTCGCATATTCCGTCACCCCTCACGAAAAATATCCCCCATCTTCTTCTCCCTCCTCCCTCTCCCACCCAACAGCCCCAAACTAACGAACTGAGCAACCAAAGGGAAACAAATGGACGCTCATTTCGTGACGAGGTGTTTAAGTAGTGGGGAGTTGGGAGGAGAGGTGGAATGGAGAGAAGCCACGTCAGACAAAACTCCCTGGGGTGCATGATTTATATATATATATATATATATATATATATATATATATATATATATATATATATATATATATATATATATATATATATATATATATATATATATATATATATAATGTTCTTGTGGCGCTCCGCTAGTTATCTCCTCGCCACACGTGAATCTGAGGAGGATTGGGGGTGGGATGAATGTGGATAAAATTTGGGCGCACCATGTAAAAAAAGGACCGTTTTTGATGGAAGGAGGTGGGGGACTAAAGAAGAAATCCGAAAATGGAGACAGAATGGTGTGAAGAGTCGGCACGAAAAAGGTATATTCCCAGCCATTTCTACCTCGGAGGTGGGCGAAGATCACACATGTCAGCACTCCGCGGACAAAAGAGCTCCTTTTCGCGTTTCCCGGGCGACTATAGCACGTCCACTAAAACGGCAACAGTCGAGTTCTTAGGGAGGCAAAAAACGCAGCTTACAGCTCGAGCGACGTGGGAAATGGACGCGTTTTTCGACCGAAACAAACTATTCAAACCGCAGCCAACGACCAGATAGTTGGTTTGGTAGGCGACCTCGCTCTAATCCTTCTACAATACGGAGATAGTGAAAACTTCTCAATTTAGAGCGTGAACTAGCGAGTCTGAGCTTTCAAGTAAAAGATCCGGTTTCAAAAGGACGCGATGCTGCTCATGTTTCCGGAGAGGACGTCCAATTTCGGACGATTCGAATTGATAACTACAAATTGTAGTCAGTGGTCCATATGGCAAAAAATATTTGAGAAATTTCCATGCATGAGGTCTTTCTAGAGCCAAACTTAGCATTTGGATCGAAATCCATTACTGCATTTAGGAGAACCGAAAATTGAGTAAGTTGGTCAATATATCTTGAAATCATGCGGAAATTCTTTTGCAGGATTTTTTTACGATGCCAAGGCGTTCCTTAAGCACATGAGCTTACGCCTAGGACAGGGAAATAAAATCATGATTGAAATAACGTCTTGTGAATTTAGAGGTCTTGTGAATATGAACGGTGAAATAACGTCCTCAAAATTTTTGGTCAAGTTCGCACAAAGTTTTTTACAAACAAATACGTCCACTGCCATAACCCAAAAGGATATAAAGATTCGAAAATATATTTTTGGGGAAGATGGATTAGATTCATTACTTCCCTTATTTTCGCTACACCCATGCAATCAAAAATACAGGAACTGCGCAGCAAGGTAGGTATCTCGTCATGTTGAATTTTCACAATGATTGAAGACTTCGCAGACTCAAGACAAAAAAGACGAATTTATCCAACGCGGCATAATAAATAAAACTGTGTTTTCAGTCGTTAGGTACTCCTCCCTCGAAGTAATTCATCACAAGATTAACTTTGAAAAGCATCATAATTTTGAGGTATTAGTAAAAAAAAGTTACGCAAGAATTTCAGCTGTCCAATCACCAATCCACCGCCCGCCCTGATTTTTGCGGACATACCACGGCAATACTCCCGGAGATCGACATGAGAGATTCGGTGCGGCATCTCGGGAAGTGGACGAGATGGCGGCCGAGGGGGAAATAGGAATAGGTGCGATAGAGGGTGAGGAGGAGGGAGAGGGGGATGAGATTGAACAAACGGGTGGCGAGGGGGAGAAAAGGGGAGGGCGGGCGAGGGAGTGGGCTACGAGCGCGGCGAGAGATGTGGAAGACCATGGAGTCACGATCTTGAGGATAAGACCGCCCCGCCGCTATCGAAGAGCCATCATCGACCAGATTCACGGCTCTCTTTTCGCCCCCTTCCTCGCGCTGCGGGATGCGCGCGGGTTATTTCCAAGAGAGAGCCCCCTTTTCCACGCCCACCACCCACCCTTCCGTCACTCCTCCCTCCCTTCATATTCCCCTCACTCCATCTACACTTTTCCCCGTGCTGCCTCGTAATGCTCCCCCCCGTCTCACACACTCCTTCCTTGAATCCTATCCTTCCTATAGAGCATTCCCACACACGCATACACAAGCAGGGCCATTTCGGTCTTCCTTCGCTGTCCATCTGCTGCTGCCGGCGCCGCGGCTTCCCCTCCCGCGATGACCCGACATTAACGAGCCCGCCGATAAAGAAAAACGAGCAGAAAACATTCCGGGCTAAGTGATGGCATTCGCGGACAGCGGGGAGCATAACAGATAACGTTCGCGGAGTTGGAGTGGGGATTTTGTTGACGCGGGCTTAATTGCATGCATGATGAGACAGTTCGATGAATATATACTACTCTTAAGCATAATTGAAACATCTTCTTTATCTTTTCACCTATTTTACGCACTTGTACCTCGAAAGTGAAAAATAATACCACCAGACGAAGGCAGAAACCATTTTCACATGATTAAATGGACTGCAAGTCAGGGCAGTATCAAATGAGGAAGATTCCTGATAAATTTCGCAGTTAAACTCTGGGTCTGGATTTTAAATGCTTACATCTACAGTTGCACAAGAAAGTCCAAACATATTATTGAGTATAGAGAATTGGGAAGAAAAACTCGAGCTTCCACAGCAAAAAGGAACGCCAGGGCAGCATTTACAGCACCACGACAGAACAGCCTACAACATTAATCAGTATCTTTAAATTACACGCAATTATTAAGTAGAAGTTTTGAATAATGGTCCTCTCTTTTTCAGCCTATAATACTGGAGAGCCAATAATATCTCGGGGAAACAACTTTTGAAGTTGTTCTCAGGTCTCTCGTTCCTTTTACCCTGACTTTTAAATCATTCAACATAAATTGCAAAAGAAACTCCCTATTAGTTGATACCTACTTTTGGCTGTTTTCTGTCGAATAGACGAAGATAATAAATAAGTATCTTAGGAAAAGATATACTACATCAATTTAACCAGCAACCCCGGCAACAAGAAGACGAACCGACAAAAGTATCCTCACCTACCCGAGCAAGAAATATCCCATACACAGACTGTTTCTTCTTTTTTAAATAATCCAATCGATAACCTTGACGGAAACCCCCATTACTCATTGATGAGCACTTTGAAACTCATCTTTCGGCCTCGGGAACAGAGGGAGCCTATCCTTTGTTGCACCAACCACCGAGATACGTAATGGAACGACGAACGGTCAACCTCATCGGCAAAACCCTTTCGCCTCTCTTTCGCCTTTTGACTTCGAAAGGAATCCGAAGCCCTTAAACCGAAAGCGATGACGCTGCACGTCGCTTCTCATTTCATCAACGTCCTCCCATCCCCCTCGCGGCCCCCGACATCATTAATCATACGTGCGTGTTCCGAAGGCTGTTGTTGTAGCACAAGTGTTTGCCACCTCTTTCCATCCTCAGGTCCGGCCATTGTACGCCGCGACCCATCCGCTTTTTTCTGCATCCCATCTTTCCCTCCAAACAACTCGGATGTATATACGGAGCGGGTCCATTCCTCCCATTTCGCCCTCATGCAGCCACCCACCCTTTTCAAGGACGGCTCCCATATAATGCTCCCCTCGGACATCGATTCAATCGAGACTATAATTAATTTTTAATAAGCTCTCTCGCCTAGAGAGTTGAAGAGGTTCCCGGTATTGAGAACGGTGGGCTCTCAATACCGGCTCACAATTCAGCTATCGTGCTCAATACAGTCGGAGAGAGAGAGAGAGAGATTTTTTCCTCCTCACCCTCTGGGACGGCCAATCCTCGAGGAATTCGTAAGAGGTGACCGAAGAGGCCCGTATAGGTTTTAATTAAAGTCGGCATCTCACCTCTCCACCACAAGTATGCCTTTTTTATGTACCAATACATAAAAAATTCCTCATCCAGCCATGGACTTTATCTCTACCGCTACATCCTGGTGGGAGAAAGTGGCACAAGTTGGATGGAGAAGAACAAGCGTCAATAGAGAACAGACATTCCAATTAAACTTCACTCGGTGTTTATTCATCCATTAAGATGATCGGAATCGATTTCAGTGACTTCGAAAGCAAATACTTCGGTCGATGGAAACCTTCTGGACATAAGATTCGAAGGAAGGACTGAAGTAGATTAGCGCTGCGATATTTAGCAGATGGAGGGATTTTGATTACATACTGTCCTTGTCTAAACTGCATGATTTTTTGCTAAACTAAATAAAGGAGATGAAAAAGTGAGCATGTCTTAGAGTAATAAGAAATGGCGAGTTGAAGATAATCCTGGAAGAGAGTCTTTTAAAGAAGAGGTAGTTAGTCTTACTGAACATCGCAAACAGCTTCAAGAACATGAACTTCAGTGCCTTCGTCCTCACTAGGGAATGGATTTTGCCTTAGTGGCTGGACTATTTAACTAACATTGGGTATCGGGTTGGTGGGGTGGCTGGAGCACTGGCCTTAAATCCCAAAGGCTTGGGTTCTAACCCGTCAGCGGCTGAGGTTTTTTGAGTGGTAATCCTGACCTAGCCAGAGTGATGTGATGTTCACAGTACTCCGCTCGTCGCATAAGATATTAAACAGTGGAACCCTTGGCCCCTTCTGCTGAGAGTAAGCTACGACCTCCGCCGCGCTTCTTTCCTCCCTCCCATCATATCATAATTCGTAGTCCTTACCCTCCCACTCATTCATAACGACGCAAATTACATCATTTGTATGTAGCCTCCACAAACAACTGACCAACCAAGATTTAACTTATTCGAACACATAATCTTAGCGAGAGCAGGAGTATATTCGCTCAGGTACATATCCAGCTAACAAGTTTAATTACTTAAAGCAACCTACCGGTAAAGCAAAAGTTTAAGTGGTAGTACGAAAAAATCCGCAGAATTTTTACATGAGCAAAGCCCTATCTACTTGCACAATTTCTTTCTTAATCTCCGAATACGTCCTACCTCTCTTAATCCTAACCATACAACCTATTCTCTCCCGACCCCTTCCTCGCTTATCCAACATTCTACTCTACATAACGGCTTTCAGCAGCCCTCATTATCCATTAAAACCACTTACTTTTCAAACATCTCATCTTCTCCAGCAGCTTCCTCTCCTCAGCTTCCATTTAGAAGCCTTTATCGTTTGTCTTCCTTTCTGTCCATCGCCAATTCTCCATTTTTGTACACACTCACGTCTCAAAAGTCTCCAACTAATTCTCGTCTCTCCTCAAGTTTATGCGCCATTCGACGTTTCGACGTTTAATGGTCAAACAATGCCACACTTCATAAAATGCTGATCAAACCAGGACGCTGAAAATTTTAAAATATCAGCATTTATATCCTCCATTTCCAAAGCTGTAACGTGGGAAAGTAAGGATAAAGAACGAAGGGTTCGTTAAAAGATAAATCGGACTGTAAAAAGGACCAGGATAAATACATGAACATAATGCTACTTGTATTGTCACTTATATTTAACATTATACATCTACATGTCTTCGTTTGAAGCGCAGTAAAATACGATGTGACCGAAGCATCCCAATGGGCAAGAAATACGCATTTTAGAACTTCGAGTTATTGCCGCTCGCTTCAACATCCCTCGAGGCTTTGAATCGTTCTCTGATGAGCGTGCAAATTTTAGCACTTCCCCGTCACCTCATCTCAACTCTCTCAAACCCTTCCATCGAATAAAAAAATTCAACGGCCCTCGGGAAAAATTTGACCACACGCACTTCATCACTTCTCGTGCGATTTTCCGCTCCATCCTCCTCCTCATTGATGTGTCATTTCAAGGAATCAAGACTCCACAGTTAGGACAGGGCCGTTTTTTTATTTATCTTTACATTCCCTTGTTTTACTCAGTCAACCGCCTAAGTGACGAGGAAGTGTAAACGAAATCGTTTTCATTAACCCTTTGTGTAGTGAGTTTTTTCATTTGGCCTGACCCTGGAAGTGAGTTAAAAAGATGAAATTACATCCGGTCACTATTTTATTACCTTGAAAACAGATTTTTTTTATAAACATGCACTGAAAACAAGAATATCATACATTACACTTGCTAAATAAATAAATACAACAATTTAACCTCGTAAGAGCCTAAATATTTTGGTCTAAGAACAACAATAATAACTTATAACGCGACTAAATCCAGCTTTGAATCCAATAACTTCTGTCAATGGAACCAACTACATGTGGTATGCACGTACTCAAGGCTGAGCGTAGTTAGTAGACTAATGAAAAAGGTGGCAGGACTCTTCAAGGAAACCTTACAATGATAATTGGCCTCACCAGCCACCAGGATAGAGGGAACAACATGTTAAAATGCATCTGAATGGGAGGCGTGAAGGTACGCCTTTACTGCTCCAGAGCAAATTTGAAATACGTACATGTACGATCATACTCTGGATAGTAGGGAGGCACGAGGACGTAAATGAACGTTTGTACTGCTCGAAGAGTTAATACAACATACAAACGCATATTATAAAAATAAGGTAGAGCAGGAATTAAGCCAGAGCAAATAAAACGTTTTTCACTATGGTAATGGCCTGTTTAAGCTGACATACTAGTCTGTTATCATTGCGTAGGTACATATTTACAACCGAAATGCATTCTATAGTTTTCCAGTCCTTGCCTGGGAAGAAACGTAACAATCTGAGAATAGTACGGGTATCTCATTAGAGTGGACCGAAGTAAAACCTGTGGGAAAGCACTGAAAGCAAAATGGAAGAGAAATGAGAAAATGAGTAAAGGTCGATAGAGAGAGAGACAGGTGGATGAAAACAATGGAGAATTAGTGAATAGGAGAGAAAACTGAGAAGGAGATGAAGAAAATGACCGATGATCGGGAGAGATGACAGCAATTCATTCAAGCCCCGAAGCCGATGGGTAATCGAAAGAATAAGAAGAAATTCGCTTGGTTTATTATAGGCATTCGGTTCATTTTGAACGATTTGAGATCGAGTTGGCGGCATGACCAAGGGAGTTTTCCATTTAAATTGTATAGGTTTGCGCCGGTCGGAGCTTGCCAAGCGCGCCTTAGGGCACACAAACGACGCAGAGTTGAACGATGCGCCCGGGCGAAACGTTTGCTATCCTGCTGGCAGTTAGCACCCGGTGGTGGCACTACATTCGTGGCGTATATATATTGAATTCCTTCAAAGGTAAATATTTAAAAAAATAGACGTTTTATGCCAATGCAATTACAAACTTTACATCTTCCATGTTTTTATGCTTTAACTAAAAATCAGCTATCGCACAAAAAAGCAACTATTGCGGATGCCATGTTCGATTTTTGTTGTCGTAATTTGTGCATTCCAATTCAGTTTCCGATCTATTTTTAAGTAAAGCTGTAGGGTTGCGAAGCAATGAGCGCACAAGAGCGTATGGAAACCTCCCAGAATCGCTCGAATTGAATCATCGAAATGAATCGAAATTTCCGCCTCCACGTCACTCCGCCGTTATCACCTACCCTCTCTCTCTATAATCCCATCCTTTTCTTCCTTATGTTCCCCTCCCCCCCGGCTCCACAGTCTTCTGGCAAGGCATCGGCCATTTTCGCGCTCTATCGCTCCGCGTGCATCCCCTCTAACCCTCTTATAAAGCGGCACGAAGCGCCATTACGCACTCGCACACACACGCAGACCAACCCGAGATCGTGACTTGGCCGCGTCCCCTCTGGGGGCGGGATAGCCCCGGCGTCAAGGATGGGAACTAATGAAACGGGTAGGTGGGAAGGGTTGCAGGTGGAGGAAGAAGGCCAGAGGATTCGACGAGTGAGTGTGTGAGGGCATGCTGTCGTCGTTCGAAAAGTTAGAGAAGATGTAAGGAATTAGGATGAAAAGGACGTCAGGAATTCCACTGTTTTCGTTCATTCAAGTCTCCAAGGTTTAATCGAGAGGGAAGGATGGAGGAGCAGAGAGTGGCTCTTAGAATTCACAAAAAAATCAGGCACCAAAGAAAAGAAGGTGCGGCACCTTCTTAGAAATGACGGCTGAGATTTGTGGAGAGAGGGAAACGATGAAAAAGCGGCAGGAATGCGTCACGCTAGAAATGGACAGAGCATTGTCCAGCTAGCCAAATAGATATGTTTTTAAATGGGTTAGTAGATATCGAGTTGCTACCAGCACGATAAAATTTGTTAAACTAAATCAGAGCGAGAGATCACAGTAAAGAAATGCAAGAAATCTCACGGTTTAGCAAAAATCTCACGTTCCATAAATCATTCCGAATGTACCGAAGGTGAGGGAGGAGTTCATCATTTGAAGAAAAACAAAGCACCAGCATCTCGTTCAGTTATGTAAACCTGCAGTCAATAAAAAAATTATATTCCTCCCATTCTAATTAATTTCATGATTTCTGTTATCGCGATGATTTTCGACAATCCCTTGATAGTTAAAGGCAAAAGAACATCCTTGATCATACGGTTAATTACCTTGACCACAAATAAAGAGTTTATATCTGCAGGATAGCCGTCCTTTAATTTAACCAGGCCCCAAATAATGAGGCTATGTATATGGATACAGAGATGAGAGATTAAAAACACATTTAAAGTCATACAAAGAATCAAATGCTCGAATTTTATAACATTCAACCTCAAATCGTCTTCGGCTTCATCATTTGATGAAGCCCCAGAGGTCAATTTTGATATGGAAGCAAGGGAAATTATATTTTTGCCGCCAACAACAGTAAAGACAAAAGGAAACATGGAATACAGCGTCGTCGATTGACCGAATTCTTAGAAGAATCTTTACCTTGCGTGTATTTCGCGCAAAAACGTGCACGAAAACAAAACCTGAAACCTAGACGCTATTTGATCAACGATGAGGATATATTTTGTTTATTTTATTTTATTTTATCTTCACTACCCCGAATACAGCATGATGTGCCAATTTACGTCGGGTGAATAACAGTAACAACGGACGAGACACAAACACCCATGTCCTGGGCAGATAATATTTTACCCAGGCGGGACTCGAACCCGCGACCCTAGGATTAGCAGGCGAGGACTTTACCCCGCCACCACCGGGGCCGACAACGTAGGAATATGGCGAGAAAACCTAAAAACAGACGGAGCCGCTGAAATATGGACCTTCGACGTGAGGGATATTTTGAGCAAGCGCGCGCAATGGTCCGGTGATGACCCCCAAAGACTCAACAAAGCACGTCTAGAGGGGAGAAGAGGGGGGAGGAGGGGCAGGTTTTTTTTGGGAATGTGAAGAGATGCGAGTCTTGGAGGTAGATAAAAGCAGGAGAGGAACAGAAAAAGAAGAAAGAATAAGAGAAAGGGTGATTGTAAGGGAGAGGGATGAATGGAAAGAAATTTGGAGGGGGGTAAGATGAAGGCGGAGGTAAGAGGGAAATGATCGAAGGCTAGAAAGTTGGGAGTGCAAACAAATGAGGTTTTGGAAAGAGTAGGAGAGGAATAATTAATAGATAAATACAACACGGGAGAAGAGGGAAGAAGATAGATGAATAACTGTTTTATGTGGAACGAATTTAGACTTCCAAGTGCCCTCTTTCACTTTACCCCTTGTCAAAGGGGACAAAATGATAAATGACCTGAAATCATGAAGTGCAAGATACAACAATAATATGCCAAAGGGGAGAGCACTTCCAACTTTCACAACCAACAACAACAACAGCACAATAATTTCAGAAATACCACTAAGTTAAATTATAATATAAACTACGCATGATATTACATATAGTTCAAACAAACGCAAGGCGGATAAAAACCTTTGAGGGAAGAAAATTAAGGATTTGGCCCTAATTTTCACCATAAATCCCACTTCAGGGAAACATCCGAACAAGTAAGAAGGGCGAGTAAATCATGTGCAGTTTCGACCAGATAGAGGAGTTAAGCTGTAAGGGATAACATAACATATAGAGCGCAAAGAGGTGCTACAAAAAAGCTTGAATCCTAACGAATAGCGATACTATTATAGGCTAATTATTCTCCCATCAAGATCACAGTAACAAGAAAAATTTCGCACAACATGACGGTTACCACCTAAAAATTCAAAGAGAATGGCTTAGAGGGCAAAAGACAGCCACTTGGCGAACACAGGAGAAAGAGAGAGAGGAAAATAAACAGAATACGGATGGGCAATTTGAGAAAGAAGAAGATAGGGGACGATCAGGTGGAGAAGGATGGAGGGAGAAGCGGAGGAGGATGGAGGAAGTGGACGGGCGAGTTCGAGAGCCCTCCTATCGCCGCCATCCTCCTACTCCTCGATCTCCCTCCACACCCGCATCCCCCCCTCCCTCCGGGACCAGCCTCCACACCCATTTTCCACCTCTCCGATCGCTGAAAGAGGGAGAGGGGAGGTGATTCCCCTCCCCCGACGACCAACCATTCCCCCCGTATCCTCACCCCCCTACGCACGCAAACACGAGGCGCTGGCCTCCTCCTCTTCCTCCTCCCCGCCCTTCCCCCCCTCCCCGGTCTCCTCTTCCCATCCACCCACTCCTGCCTCCTCCCCCGACGAAAGAAGCAAAAGAGAGAGAGAGAGAGCAAACGGAGAAATGAAAGAGGCACGAGAAGAAGGAGGGATGGGAGGAGGGGGGGGGAGAGCCATGAGCCTTCGGGCTCTGACCTTGCGAAGGTGGTGGTAGGAGAAGAGAGGTGGGTGAGGCGGGGAGGAGGAGTGGGTAGGGGGAAGAGATATAAGTGGAGAGGGAGAGAGAGATACAGGGGAAGAGTACGGAGGTTGAGGACCAAAAGGGGGGGGGGTAACGATCAAACGCCCGCGATTGCGAACACCAAAGGCAGTGAGAGGGAGAGAGAGAGAAAAGGAGAAAATAACACAATGTACTCGTGGATGATAAGGATGCTTAAAATTGTTTCATGCATAAAGTATGAGAAACACTTTCATGTTAATAAGCATTGAAAAACTTAGGCCGAGATTCATAAACATTTCAACAAATCCTGACCACTCGACAACTATCCGTATGCACTCTTCAATTCTTATTGTTTATAATCAGCCATCAAAAGCTGCTAACTTCATTTACAACAGGTTGGCTGTTATTGTTGGCTGTTGTTGGCTTCATTTACAACAGGTTAATTTATATTTCATCAAATTTGCGAGAGAGCTGACTTCTCCCTTACCGTAGGATGAAAACGATGGACATGTCGACAAGGAAGCGTTTATTGTTGATGGGGAAGAAACGCAATTTTTTTCGACAACGCCCTCGTTCGTTGTTATACAACAACACGATGATCACTTATTCTTTATATTTTTTATATATTTTTTTAAGAGTTATTTGCCGTTTATTTAGTAAGAATATTTACTGTTTGGTAGGGGAAGAGCTGAGAGTGAAAAGAATTAGAGGAGGAAAAGGATTACGAGAAAATGAAAGAAGAAAACGAAAATCGAATGGATATAGGGAGATCGATTGTGGGTTTGGTGGACAAGACGTAAACCTCGGTGGCAGACTTGGAATTAAACAAACCGAGAGCGACATTGGAATTCGCACGGATCGTGGGAAACAAGTTTTTAAACACCATTCTTAGATTTGTCTCTTTATCATCGCTCACTCGACATTTTCAACACGGGTTTCAAAATGCATAGATAACACCACTTGAAGAACAAGATGAAATGACAAATGCATAAAATCAAGGATTACTCCAAATTATAAATTTTTCCCTGGCTTATATAGCCAATTATAAGAATTTCTTATACATGACAACTTGAAGCGTACATTAAATTTTGCGCGAAAAATCGTCAATTGACGGGTGAACGAAAAATATATGGGCTACAGAGAGGAACGAAGAATAAAAGGCAGATATACCGCGACATGTGTATTTAATCTCACAAACATTAGGGGGAGAAAACAGTGCATCCATTAATTTTTGCTAGGAGCGTGTAAAGAAACTGGTAGTCTCATCATCAGTATGGTAACGTTGAGTGACATTGGCGAGAAACCGAGGACGAAGACCTTGCTTTGCGCGGAGGTGAATGGCGTCGAGGAAGAGAGGATGACGGGGACCGGAAACGGAGCGACCCAGAGAAGGGGAATGGGGCAACAGGAAATAGTCAACGGATTCGTCAGAAGACCCCCTTTCCTTCGAAGAAAAAGGACCAAAAAAGATTGGCGATTCTTCCTTGAAATACGGCATAAACTACAGCGAATCACGACGTGCTCACAGTTGTTAAAGGGATAACATACTTGCACTATCGATTTGATCTTGAGAGAATGAGGAAAACAGATATACACTCATATTTGAGGCGACAGTGGTCGAAAGAAAGGCATAACTTTCTCATGAGTGCAAAAGGGGAGAAGAATAAAATAAGGACGAAAAACCTTGGAATAAGTCGACGGAAAAAAAATAATCAAGCCACCTCGAACATTGTTTGCGAGATCACTTGGACGGTGCAGGGATGACGGCACGGCTACCACCTGGCCTCCCAACATCACGAGCCCTAAAACCCCTTCCCAAAACGCAAAAACGAACAACGTACATACATACATACATCGGAGAGTAAATAAAGAAAGCAAAGCAAGCTAAGAAACACGCATGCGACCAAAACGGACCTTTTGCAGAGAGAGTTGAACTGGAGCCGAGAGAGAGGGGCTTTTTGGGAGGTGGGGTGGGCTAGGTAGTTTGGTCAAGTGGTTTGTTACGACTCGAAATAAAAACAAGAATGGAGAGAGGGTTTCGGGGAGGAGAGGAGAGAGATAAGACGAAATGGAGGCAAAGAGAGGGGGGAGGGAGAGAGAGAGAGTTGGCTTGTATGAATGGAGGAGAGAAACTTCCAAGAGGGGACGAGAGAAGGGATGAGGAGACTTGAAGAGAGTGAGTGGATGCTGCGGAGGTAACGCGGCGTGCAAGCAGGGAAGGGGATGGAGATGAAAGGTAGGGGGGGAGGGGAGGGAGAGATGGTGGTGGGGGAGAGGTCGCCATTCACAACGGCGGATTGGAGGGGAGGTGTAAGGGGAGGGATGCAGAGCCAGAGAGGGAGAGGGGGGAGGGAAGGAGGTGGTGGAACAGGACGTGGTGGGTGGGTGGGGCGACGCCACGGACAAGGCTCTCCGGTGCGCGCCCCGATCGCAATGCTCCCCTTATTTTTTTTACCACTCCAACACCATCACTGCTGGCCTCGCGCAGTTATCCTCCAAATAAAATGATTTCAAAATTAAAATGAAAACAATAATGATGATACCGACGTAGAAAATAAACCAGCATTTGTAAATGATCAGGTATTCCTCAGATTTTTGTACGATGTCTCACCTCTGTCTTTGTCAATCTCAAACAGTGGGCGTTCATAGAACAATAACGATTATTCTAATTCACCAAGAGGAATACCTTGGAATTAAGCTTGAAAAATTTAGCTCCAAATGCTAACGGGGAACCGCCTATCCTTTAGTCTTCATCTTGATACAATAAGGCCCATTTCCGAGGCGGGATAGAACCAAGCACCTACGTGTTTTTAAGCACGACGGCTCTCTCCTCAATCTTTGAATCATAGCACTCTCGAATTTGGGCACCATAGTCATAGGACTTCATAAGTCGATGGCACAAAATTTGGCATGCATAATGATATTTCAAGTTTCTTAGGCAGCAAAGCACAGGGGAGTGGTAAAAAGTGCGCGTCTGAGCACTGGTCAAAGAGAATTTAGCATATAAAAGGTGATTTAGATGGAATAACCACCGCTGATGGCGTTCCGTGCCATTCCTGAAAGAGTTGGACACTCCTTACCTCCAGTTACAACAGCAAAAATTATCAATGTCATATCTTCGCACACAGACAGTAGTGAAAAACCTTCCGCAGCAATCTTTCAAGGACAATGACCGCAGATGGTGGATTGGGACTTGCACGATCGTCTTCGAATATCGTCCACGCACATCAACATAGTTACGAATCTAATAAAAAAAACCCTCAGCCGAATTTCTGCTTGAATTATGTTTTTTGGCACCGAAGCTATCCATTCATGAATCGCCACGACGGCGTGGGCACGCACTTACAGGACACGTGATCCCCCAAAAGAATATAGGCAGAGGAGTTCGGAAGAGTGAAGTGGGAGGCTAGGGACGCCTAAAACTTCTCTTTTCCTCCCCTCTTTTTATTTCCGAACGGGGCAGAAGCCCGTTTCGCAAGATGTTAATACACGGCATAAGGAGATAAGTCGACACGGCCGTAAAAATGTGAAATATCCCCTTTCCCAGTCAGCCCTCCTCCACGCAAAGGATAACGCTCACCACGGAATTACTAATCCATTAAAGGATTCCATTTCGACCCGCTTTATGTTACGTCCAGATTTAGACGACAATAAAGGACTACAAATGTAAAATATCTCATGGCCGGACGGTGGAGGAGGTAAGAGGGTCGTTTATTTTCCAACTTGGACGTGGCCAAGCCTCCCGGAAGCGTACTCGCCACTCAAGCATTCAAAAAGGGACGACGCTTCACGCGCGGGGACAGGCCACGGCGGAGATTTGAAGGTGATTGTCGTACCCAAAAGGTTATCCTTTCAGCTCGAATAAACCAGCAAGTTGGATCCAATAACCCTACAGTCGGTAATTGACACACACCCACTTCAAAACCTCCTTTTTGGCTGAAGGACCACTTATTCGTGGTAGCGGTAGTGATAATTAAGGGGGGAGGTAGACAGAGGTAGAAGCAGATAATTAGCATTTCAAATGTAATGTGGACACGTAAATATACTTTAGATTACCGGTGGAATTGCGTGAGAGAAATCCAGGGTAGAGGTGAACCTACACTCTCAATGAAAGGCGTGCACATTTAAACACCCAATTTAATGGACGGCGTACCAACAGTATGTGTTATGCTGCCCTATCATCGCACCCTAACAGAAATCGAAATTTTCTTGAAAACAACTCAGTTAATGCTATTTCTCGAGCCTAAGACCTCGAGATGAGTGGTAATAACGTAACCACCATTAAAAAACCATATTACCACCTCTTCTGCGGTAGCTTTGAGCTGAATTCACAAGTGAGAGAAAAGAAATCATTGGACAAGTCAACCAATGGATCAATCATCGAAGGATTGTCGCAAAAACGCAGGAAGATGGATGAAAACGTCCGCAGAAGGCTTCCCCACGCGGCGGCGGGGGAGAAAACTCGTCTCAGGCGCTTTTTTTAATGAATGAACGACCGTGGACGGTGTCCCTAATTGTTGGGCGTCCTTGGAGCCCATTAAGAAAACCACCTCCCGGTGAGGAGTGGTGTTTGGAAGTCGGCGCACCTCTATAGCAAGCATACACGTAAACACCCGCTCAACTCAAGGATTGAGAGGAGTAGAAGATGGCTCGGTGGAAATCTCCGCCTTTCTCCGCGAGAGAAAACTCAACGGGGAAGGAAGGGCATCGTCACATTTAAACTTCAGCGCGCACCATATTTCGATCAAGAAATCTAGCACGGAAGACTCTTAAACGCGACAGTCATTGGAATCGTGGCCATATTTGACTCGATTTGACTTGAAATGCCTCGAGGTTTCCATCCGAGGGATCTTCACGTTCTCGCAACACTCGCGGCGATGCGCAACTATTCCGATTGCGATGAATGAAGTTTTTAGTCACGCTCGCTTTGAAGTTATTACAAGGCAACTGCAATGGGCAAGGTGTGGGATAGGATGAAATAAACAACAGCTGAACTATTTCTGGCGTCACTATTGACGAGATTAAGAAAATGTATTTGTTTACTCCAAGTCCGATAATTGGGTAAGAGGTCAGGCTGGTTACCCGGGATGGGCTTAAGATCGATTAAGAATACGTGAAGAAAGACAGCACCAGAGTTGGAAGCGAGATTGAATTATGAAATCTTGACGCAACACCCTGAATTGGGCCAACTATCTCCATCAAGCACGAGCCTGTTATCAGCTTCGCACGACCCCTATTCCGTCTAACCACCTCGAAGAGAAATACAAAGAAAATCACCTCGCAATCAGGCAAAGAAATTGAAACAGTCAAATGAAATACCCTTTCACCAGGAGTAAATTCCGCCCAAATAGTGGTTTTTGGGGCTGTGCTCTCGATCATGCTAAACTAGAGGGCTATTCTGAGTTTTTTGCTTAGCCTACACCACTATGAACATTTAGAAAAAGCATTACAAGGATGGTGCTATTTAAACCACAATCCAAATCGCTAAAAATAACAGGAACGAGATAATAAGACTAATGCCAAATTGATATTCCTTCTTATTTTCGTATCATTAACCACAACAAAAACGGCGAAACACCGCGACACTCCGTCAACAAACATACCTCTATTTGGCCTTTGCCTATCCCAAATCTATTTCCGTACTACTTCCTTTTCACATGACTAGTGCCAAAATAATCCCTTTTACACAGCCTTGCGACGTTTCGCAAGTACGTAGACGTAAAAGCACATTGCAGATCTAAATAATTACGTCCCGTGTTACCGTTAAACTATTATAAAGGAGCCAATTTTTTAAACCAACTGACATTGCTGCGAGCAGTTCACCTGCAATAACGTCCAATCTACCGAAGACTGTGAAAGGGTTAAAACTTGTAGCAATGTTGTACGTAAAATTTTAGCCCTGAATCCTCACCAAGATTCAGACTAGGTAAAACCTTCTAAACCCAAGTTTAATTTCAAGAAATAAAGACGGCAGTTGTTGATGTATATACAAAGCACCAAACCACGGATAGGGAAACC
Source organism: Ceriagrion tenellum (assembly GCA_963169105.1). Classification (NCBI taxonomy): domain Eukaryota; kingdom Metazoa; phylum Arthropoda; class Insecta; order Odonata; family Coenagrionidae; genus Ceriagrion; species Ceriagrion tenellum. Next base: position 127,981,278 of record OY720632.1, on the reverse strand, counting down.
TTTGACAAACCTGGTATGCAAGACTTGCCCAAAGTTTCAGTGCACTGTTCGACGGGGGATTAAAGAGGGTGGGAGGAGGAGAGAAGATGGGGACTGAGGTTGAGAAGAAAGGAAGCCTCTTCCATTAGACCTCTTTCCCTTGCTCAGTCTCACGCTCTACCCCTCATTAAACAAACGAAGGCACGCTAAGATCGACCACATGGCTAAGGATCTCCAAAGGGAAGAAGGGAAAAGGACAACACCGAACCCCAATCCTCACTTTTTTATCACTCGGAAGGCGAAAACTGAGCAAATAAAAGAGACAGACACCACGAGTTGGCCGCAATTAGATTAGGCCCGAGAGTGGAAGCAGTGTGAAGATGGCGAGAGGAAATGAGATAGGACGGAGCAAAGAAGCGAGGGTAATCTCGAGAAATGAGGGCACATCTACCATGCGAGCCTGCGTCCACTCCTATATGGAAGGCACGCATACCGTCATTCTAAGTCAGATGCACTCTCCATCTTAGCTCTTCGCTCACGGATCATTCACACTGAGTTCATACGACTGGAAAGCCACAGTTAACAGTGAATAGTGATAATCTCTATCGCCTTCTAATATATAGATGAAAAATCTTAGGTTTTCCTGGCGTATCTGCTGGATAAATGTATCTCGAGTGTTCCACCAGTGGGTAAGCAGATCCATGAATCCCGACGTTTCGGAGAACGACTAGCTCTTCATCTTCATAATTCAGAACCCCTGATGATGGAGAGCAAGTCATTCTCCGAAACGTCGGGAGTCATGGACCTGCTTACCCGGTGAAACACCCGAGAAATATTTATCCTACACATGAAAAGTAAAGTGTTCGCACAGCATGGCATACACTAAGGAATACTGAGAGTGCTAAATTATCTTAAAACACGAGATCAGACTTCAGGCTAACTTAACGATCACGAGTTGACCGGTATGAGATAGTCAATAGGAATGGTTTCTTTTAATATTGTCCGTTCAAATTCTCAAGCACGTACGGGGATAACTTTTCGTATTCTTATTACGCGGTATGCACCCATCACGGCATGAATTAGAATAACGACTACGTTTCATTCTCTTCCCCACAGGCCCACGAACATTCTTCGTACCACCACCACCGCAACACTCACCTTTCTGCCTACACACCCCAAATGGCAGGGCACATTCCACAGGGGATCCATTTAGAAAAGAAAAGAACACATGTCTCTTATCTACTGCGCGCAGCCGTATTTATGAGAGAAGAAGTACCTACAGGCATATTCCATTAGTTCGAAAAGCTCTTTGCATTCTTTTTCTCGCGCTTCGCATTCGCTTTTTTTTAACGGATTGGAAATTCGGCCGCTCGGGAAGTCCCCTTGATCGAAAGAGGATGTTATTAGCTAGTGAAATGTGGGCGGAATGTTTCCGTCGCCGTGAGATTGTGATGGAGAGAAGCAAGGTAGGGACCCAATAATCTAAAAAAACGGTACTCGAATGGTTTCGGAGAGGATGGTCACAATAACTGCGGCAGTGTATGGGTATCATTATTCCCGGCTAATTTTTCCCCATAAAATCAAAATACACACATTGAATTGGGAGCTCTTAACTCAGAAGTTATATTGGCGTCTGTCGAATTAACATATTTGCATATACTGATACACGAATTTCTAATGAACATTAAACCGCTTCTAAATTATTTCGTTCGATGATCGGCAATAAAAAGAGCTTTACGATGGCGGCAGTATTGGACTCAAATTTGTTATTCAAGACCTACTAGCACATGAGTAATACTGGTGGGATGTATCTGCGGTAAATATCCCCATGTACGTACTAGACCTATAAATTTGCCCATGTAAGCCCTGGCAGCGGCATTACGTGCATAAAAATACCATAATACTGTAATAAATTATCTCCAAAAATAAAGGTAATATACATGATGATATGGATATTAGCGGGGGAGAGGGACCCATCAAGTGGTTTGACCAGAAATTCATCAGGACTGGGTCCAGTCATCATACAAACATGATGATGCAGAAGAGTCACACGTACTGTTACAGGTAATCTGATCCGATTCATAAACGTAGAAGAGATTACAGCTATTGATAAACGCAGGGACGCGATACAATTTCCAATCAATACACCTCAAAATCGTCGTCATAAGAGTCGTGAGAAACTAATGAGGCGAGTTCCACGTCAGAAGCCAGACACACTTTGAACGGAGCGAAAACCTGATTCAGCCATTGTAGGAGATACCGAGATTCGAGAAGCGGTGAATATGAAGAATGGGAGATGAGTAAACACGAAGAGAAGAAAGGAAATATAGCTCCTGAGCATTTTAAAAAATTACACGGAATTAAACGTCGCGAAGGGGACAAGAAAAACCCGCCTTTTGTTTTACCGCTGACGCGAAGACCATAAAGGTTGTCGTCGGAGACAAAAGGGCGTTTGCCGCTTGCTCTTCTCGCTCAACTCGAAGAGGAGGGAGTGATGGCGGAGGAGCGAGTGCGAGATTGAGTAAAAAGGGTGAGAGCGACTCCAAGAGACAATATCTCGCACGTTCTCTGGTTGTGGTCACTTCTCAAGCCTCACCACTTCATCCCTTCGGAGGAGTTCCATTTGGAAGACGAATGTGTTATGAAGGTTGATTATTTCCGGCTTTATGACCAAGAGAAATAACTTTGACTGGGTTTCATTTCCAATAATATCCCCTAGGAGAATGAAACAGGGCCATGTTCCAAACTACTTTAAAACTAGAACATCTTATGGCAACAGACACTTGAGATTTTTGGGTAAAATCTGAAGGAAGCGAATATACTTTCAGGCAAACGTAATGAAAATGCAAGTGAGGACCAATACTGAACAGTAATAATTCTGGAAATCAAATGAACTTTGTACAGACATTGACAAAGACGAATGTGTAAATACCTATGCAATTGTTCTTTGAAAATCAGTAGCGTGCAAGTGAACCGAGTACTTCACTTCCAGAGTGTTTAATTTTTCAAAACTTACAAAGGAACACCTCAACAAGACAATATTTACAGATTGCATGGTCCCTTATTTATCGGCTGTATTACCAAAAAAGGTTCACTCAGAAACGGTGTTAACAGTAGTATTATTATCCACTCACAAAAATGATTTTCAAACTGGAATTTCAGCTGTGAATGATGTAAAAGCTTGGGAAGAATGTGAGCACCGACAGTTCCTCCAATCTTCGAATGCGAAGATAAAAAGACTAATGAAAAAAGACTACGGCGACCATCTCTGACGAAAACTAAATAGATTACACAATCCTCAAAAATCCATGCGATCCACATCTCAAGAATCTTTTTTAACGCAGGAACTCTGCAATCGGAGGATGATCCTCTTATCGATTTCGACCATCAAAGGAAACTACCGCGAGAAGAGAACGAGGAGAATCTAGTTTTAACGCTCACACTTCACCCGCGATCGCGACGGGCCGCGAAAATATTCCGATTGTCTTCGGAATCGATCGGGGGAGACCGACGCGACCCATTCCAACCGCAAAGCCGACGCGGCCGGTACGCCGGCAGAGAGCGGTCCGTGCATCGGAAGGCCTCACACAATGCTTTAATCGAAGTCATTCTGGTCCGACATCGAGTGAAGTGGATGGAAGGTGGAGGAGGGGAAGAGAGAGACAGAGAGGAGCGTGCTTCTATCGGGCATCGCATAAATAAACACGCGCGATCACCCGAGCGGAGGAAAATCTGGACGCAGTCACGCGGCTCGATATGTGGCCCCGACGTGTCGGTCGGAGTTGTGGAGGAGCCTGGGGGGCGGACCTTAAGCAAGGATGGGAGGGATGAAGGAATGAGAGGAGGGAGAGAATGGCTGTCGTATGAAAGGGCGAAATGGAAGGCCGTCCCTTTCTAGGAGTCAACCGAAGGGATGCAAGGTAAGAAAGAGGAAAGTAACGAACCAGATGAGGATAGGCCGATGAAAGAGACTAAGTGCCCAGTCACGTAGAGACGGACTTGATCTGGCAAGATTTTCCTCTTTTCATAATAGAGACCATATTTGAATTTTACTTTATAAATTAAGTAGGTGGAAAAAGTATGAAGTAAATTTGTACGATGAGGGAGGACAAGAAAGGTGAAGCAGCATTAGTGGTGACAGGGGACGTCGCTGCTCGTAATTTCAGCTGTTATTCGGGTAATTGAGCGACGTCGGGCGTCATTTCTGCCATATATTTAGATTGATGGATGAATTGAATAAAAGAAAGGTATATTTGAGGAGTGGAATAAAATTGAAGAAAACCCGGCGAAGGCATTGGCCCCATCGGAGTGAATGGGCTCTACATATACCCGCTCCATCCAATGCATGAAGTACTACTAGTAGAAGTGCTCCCCACACGACACAAAGGATGGGATCGGTACTCTATTGAGAATATTCATAAAATATGCACCACTGATGAGGTTCGAACAGGAACTCTCATGATGGTAAGTCTACCCACCGCAACAACTCGATCCCAGCACCCCCGTACCGCTATCGAGGAGCCGAGCGGAAGAGATGGGTAGACGAGAGAAGAGCGACAAAGCAGCGGGCGGAGGGAAGAGAGGAAAAGGCCTGAGATGGAAAGGGCGAACGTTTCAGACTCAAAAGGGACGAAAGAGAACGCCGATGCTTTCGAGAAGTCAGGCGAAGAGTGGAGGAGAGACGAGATGAGAAAATAGTGGCCATCCGCCTCCTCCTCCTTCTCCAAGTGCACTTGGGCAACTCTACCCTGCCGCGCCGTCTTCAAACCCCGCTCTATTAAACGGAAAAAGGTGCGCTCAAACGGAGAGAGAGAGAGTACTCTCAGACTCCCATTGTTTTCCTTCGCTTCAAGTCCGCGGGGGTAGCCACCCTCCCTCCCCTCTCTCTCTCTCTCGACCCGTCCAACGCACACTCCCCCTCCCTCACTTCACTCTGGGCACCCATTCCGGCCGATCGGGCGGCAAAGTGGCAGCATACATTATCGGATATGCAGTCTCAAACCCCTTTTGTGTGCGTGTATTTTTTTCCATCCCACCTTTACATCACGTCAAACCTTTCTCCCTTTGTTCCTTCCCCGCATTTCTCCTTCGCCCGAACCCCTTCACGCGCTGAAAAATCTCCCCGTTCGACAAAAGTCAACCTCCCCTCTCCCGCACCACACCACACTACCGTCCGAGCGATGTGCGATTTCATACGATATGCAGAGGGAGGGAGAGCTCTGAGCTTCGGCCTATGAGAATCAGGGACGTGGGCCTTTGGAGAAAGAAAACAGAAAGAATAGAAGCCCTCAAAACTTGATATATAGCTGAAATCCGGCCACTATAGCTCAAGAGGGGGGATGGAACGAAAAAAGTGGTAGTATTCAGAACAGTAGAGAAGAGGAAAAAAGTGGAAGGCTGGAGAACCACAAGGAAAAAAAGATGCATAGGGCACAAAGATATAGCCAAGGACACTGTTAGTGCACTCTGTAGAATTTTTTATATAGAGGAAGATCACACGAGAATGATCAAGGGAGAAGTACGTGAATTTAACCAAAAGGGACATAAGAAAGGAACAATGTCAGTGTGAAAATTATAACAATGCATTGGTAGGAAGTAAAGGGTGCAGAGAGTCAATCATCCAATGAAAAAAATATGACGATAAAGATGAAGTACTGAGAGATGAGGGCCATTTTTCCGTGTAGTAAATTTAGAAATTTGAGCACAGAAAACAGAAAGGTACATACGATTCGACAAGCTCATTCACCGAGTTAAATATTCGAGATATGAAAATTTTTATTAATTACACAATCGATTTGCAGGAGTTTTAACAAATAATGCCATGGTTATTCCAAAATATATAGTACGCCGACCAAGCCACCAATATCTGTAAGATCATATACGTGACGGTTGTTGTCTGGAAATCTAATTAGCATTAACATCTCAGTGATTTACTGAAGAAAGATCAAGGGCACTGAAGTTCACAGTACCATGTACAAATTTTCGAAATTGTTATACCATATCGCATATGCTCTACATAGTTAATCATTCAAGTCGTAAGATATAAACCAGAGCGAAATTTCAAAACGAAATTTTCTTTGCAATAAAGTGCACTATTTGGATGGAGAGGGTGAGGGAAAGACGTAGGCTATTCGGAGATGGGCCAATCGAGAAGCATACAGGGAGAAGGAATTGGTGTCGAACCCGGGACCATTTAGCAGGAGGACGAGGTGGAAATGATCAAGGAAAAGAGAAGAGGGTACCCGATGGTCGGTCGGTTGGCCGTTGCCGTGATCGTTTTGTTTTTTTTCTTCCTCCTCTTCTCGAATCATCAAAAAGAGCTCTGGTCCCTCTGGGACTACTTCAGGAGATGTGTATCGAGGCTTTTTGTTTATGCTGTCAGCTATGGGCCGATTGTCGCGGAGTGATCTTCAAGGGCGAGCCGGGTGGGTGCGGCGGCGGGGTTCGAGACAGGAAAGGTTGGCTTGCCTTGCGTGCCACTGGAGCAGAGGCAGAGAGTGCTTGTCGTGGGAGAGAAAACGCAGAGGGTCACTGGTACCGGGAGATATCGCCGCCCCAATTTCATCGAGGACCCGCGGTAGCTCAGCAGGAAAGGAGGGTCGATTCTCACGAAAAATTCAATTTCCACCACCCCAAATACCTTTCGCGCCAGCTATACTATTATCATCATCACAAATTTCCTGCTGATTAGAAATGGTTTTCGACACGCCAAGAAAGCTATTACACACAGTCGTGGATTTCCTATTATGTACGCCATTGTGAACAAAATAAACAAGCCATTCCACTTCCCTAACTGTTATAGCTTCAGCTTTCCGTGTTCCTAGTCCTCTTCGTGCTGACAAAAACCCTTCGCATTTTCCTCTCATCCGGTGATCTAGCGCACAACTATCTAAATCAGCCTTCAACACTCAAATTCCATATAATATACCCACCTTCCGCGATTTTCTCAGGAGGAATAATGTACCGCTCCACAGCTTACAAAACATATAAGTGGGGGTTTTTGTTGGTTGTATTGATAATGAGATCCATTCCGTGGAAAAGACGAGAGGTTATATATGAGGAATCGAGAATATTTAACAGTAAGGTCCCGTTTACAACTATGACAAAGATAATTCTTGAGCCCGAAATAAACAATTAATTTCTAGTTAATATTACTGTCATTATTAATCGCATCAATATATGAATCGTTTGACCACTGATTGAAAAAAATGGAATTCTTCTAAAGAATGCTTAACCCGTTAATCAACACTGAAGACGAGAGAGCATGAATGAAATAGAGCAAGGCAACAGCGTAAATTCAAAGCTATGCTCTCCTTTGGTTCTCACCCGTTAACTCCCGAGTTGAAGACCCGACGCTTTGTGTCGTTGACTTGTCTTCGTAGTCACATCGAGTACCCCATGAAGGTTGGGGTCGGGTGTAATCCATAGTCGTCGTAGAACTCCCACTCATGAGAATCCCTAACTTGGTATTCCTTAGAGCCTCACTCGTCTACGGCGAGATGAGTCCACCCACCCTACGCGGGGACCTATTTGTCTCGCATAAACGAATTTACTTACTGAAACCGTAAAACTATCAGTAATTCACACTAGGGGGTAGAAAAAATAATCGATCGCGAGATATAAGAATGGAAACCTCGGACCCCAATGGCATCCATCTCGAATTGTAACTTCGACCCAAGAAATAACGACGTGACGCATAAGTAAAAAGGAACGGTCGCGGTTGAATGGAGGGAGAAAAAGTACAGCAAAATATCTTTTAATATTGATGGGTGAATCAACAATAGAAAAAAACAAATGAAAAGCGATTTAAGAATTAGAAATAACTGCGTTGGCGCCGTTTCATTTTCCATTTAAAACATCAACAGATGAGGAAAATATGATGATAGAAATGAATAAGTGAAAAAACATACCATATATTTGATTCAATGCCACGTCTCATAACGTGGTTAAACCTTCAACTGCAAGGATTTGTGCATTTCATCACCTGAAGATGTCAAGCTGCGATGACACATGACCATCAAATACTTCTTAAACAAAAAAACGCAATTTTTTATCACTGCCGCTCATCCATCATGAAGAACTTCTACTCAACAGAACGAGATTGTTTATTTCAAGAACTGTACGGAAAGTTACATCAATACGCACTAAATTAGTTCCTCACTTATGAAAACTCGTCTCGTCCATCTCTATCGTCTCATTTTCCAGTCGAAAAATCTTTCGACTGAGCATCAGTTCTAACGATATGGTCTTCCCCAACAAAATAGCAGGCGACTAGTCGTATCTTTAGGGGTAAAAAAGGTGGCGGACCGCGGCAAAAATCACAAGATCCATCGAGGTGGCACATTGAACAGGTGCGTGTGGCCACGTCACGCGACTCGGCAAACGAGGAAGGTATAAGAGTGGGAGACACGACACGACGAAGGTGAGAATCAAGGGAAAAGGGGGAGGATGTTTATTTTTTCTGACTTTTTTTCTCCGGTAAGGGGGAAGAGAGAGTGAATCAAAGTGCCACTGCAGCCAGCCCCTGAGACGGACTGGGGGAAAGCTGAACAAAGGGACCCCGAAACAAACGAGTGAGTCTGATTGTCGAGAGGAGGTGGAGGAGGCGAGATGGAGGGATTGTGCTGAGCCGTCGGAAGGAATATATAGATGAGGGGTCGAATTAAAAAAAATGCATAAAAGAATATGAACGAAATGACGACTATGAGAGGATGAACAAGTGGGAATGAAAGCAGCGGGAAGTGGGAGTCACCAGGGCGGGAAGCGCATTCGGGGACGCGGGAAGGAAAAACTTCTGATCGCATTAGACACGGGACACTAATGCGAGAGCACGCGCGATGGGAGATTTGGAAGGATGTTGAAGCTGAATAACGACAGGAAGCCGTGAGGCGATCGAAAGACGGTGGCAATTGCAGCCGGACTAAAAAGCGTACAGCAGGGATGCTTTTTTCCTACCCTCTCATTCGGGAAGCGGTGGCGTACTCGGGATAATCACAAAAAAACAACAAGTCTGAGTCGCTTAGATTTATCGACTATCACTTTGAGCTTAAGTCGAAAAACACAGGGTTTTCACCGAAAATTCGTAGCATTACTCGAATCATTCGGGAACAGAAAATTATACGGGCAAACTTGGATACAGAAACGTTTTTTTGTAAAAAAAAAATAAGAATTATTAAAGATTTTACCAACAAATAAAGACGAAATGACACAATTAATGCACCTCCACGAACTTTGAACGCGTGCTTGGGAGGCTAATGGACGTAAAAACATCAGAAGACAAGATTTTTTTGACTTTAAAACGTTCTCAAAGTCAGATATTCCGGCGCCCGCAATCACAGGAAGTGATTTAGATGGGGCTCCCTTTCATTCTGAGACCACACAAAGGCAGGGGGAAATAGAACAAGAGAGGTTATTCACGTCCTACGTTCCACGTATTCGGAGGGAGGGAAGAGGGGGGCTAGTGCGTTTTGTCAATGGCTTCCTAAAGGCGAGAAACACTCCAAACAAGAGCTCCGCCGGCGCATACTAGAGAAGAATGACTGAAACAAAAGGCGGCAGCCGTAGAAGAAGTAGTCGACGAAAACGAAATAAGAGGACTTCCACGAGAACAAAGACTTTTGAGGACCTGCTCGAGTAAGAAAAAACAGTAATAACCGAGGCAAAAATGGTGAAGAGAGAAACGAGCAGGGGACGTATGGAGGAGGAATAGAAGAGTTAAAAAACATAATAAAGAACGCCGAAATTTTCCAAAGTTTACCGAGTGGCCCGCGAGGTCGTGGGCGGGTTTTCGTCATTCCGAGCCATTCGAGCATGCAAATAGACATTCAAGAGTACCCTCTCCATCTCCCCCACTTTCTTCCTCTACACCCTCAAACACGCCCACAATCCATCTTCGCCAAGAGATAACTCGTCATATTTCCCTCCCCAGGACACTCGAGCTCGACTCTTACCTTTACAGAAAAACGGAATGCGACCCACCCAATCAAAACTAACCATTAAACAACACTGAAACTTGATGAATTCCTCACATAAAAAGTTCTGGACGTGGATCTACCATCACACTTCTGGAAAAATGACAATAAGTTAACGGTCTCCGAGGTGGCGCCGCAAATCATCGCCTGCTCATCCTAGAAGGACACCGATTCGCGTCCCTTTTGCAAGTATTTCTCGCCATGTATGTCTGCGCTTACCATTTCTACCGTTGACGCGTCTCGAGTGAAACTCCTCCGGCTATTTTATGACAAAATGCACGAGCAATGCACGTAGGATACCACAGTCTTTTTCGCCAACCACGATTTAAGTTTACATCGTAACGAGAAACAAACTTGAAAGTATAATGTGAAATAAAACTTGTGAATACCATTTTTGACAGGCAATGCTGCGACCTTTAGAGACATCGTCGCAAGAGGGTCATTTTATTCACAACCGAATACTCATGAATGATTTGAAAATGTCTCCCTGAAACATCTTCGAGTTTTGAGAGGAAGAATGTACAACTAGAATTACTTTCAAAAATCACAAAAACCTGCTAGTCTGAACCGCCAAGCAAGTGAACATGGAAAAAGTCAATGGTTTCACCGCCGAAACTGACGTGTGGTCATCCAATGGGAGTTGTCCTTGTACCGGTGTGGATGAGACGGAGAAGTTTTACCACAAAAATGACGATGTAGGCACCCACGAGGAAAAGAGACCGTAAACATTATCTAGCTTTTTAAGCACACTGTTATTGAGTCGTACTTATATCAACCTCGTCGAAAGTTTTGCCGTGGGAGATATGCGTGCATGAATACATACGAGAATAGTGAAGCAAAGAGACCGCTTTTCTCACCACCAACCTCTATTTTTTTTAACATATGGGACCTCCAACACGGAGCTTTTGGTACCAATACGCTAAACAAATCCGCGGGCATCTGCGAATTAAGAAAAAAATATTATGTGGCCAGCGCGGAGTATTATTTCTCAACCTCGCATTTGTCATTCGCGTGAACTTAATACACAGGCGGATCGCGTAAAAACGTGCCAACGCACATCCTCGCAAGTCAGCCGCTGGGGGGTGAGAGAGAGGCGATAATTAGAGGGACATATATGACCGTGGGGCACACAGGTGGAGAAGAGGCCCCGCGAGAGATTTTTGAAGGGAGGCGAAAAGTTTTTTTGAGAGAGTAGGCGCTCTTCAAGACGAAGACGGCGCATCTCGGCAGTCGTCACCTCGACGGAATGCAGGCTGAGGAACACCTGTAGCGAACTTTTAAAAGTTGGCCCCAAAAAAAATGAAGCTACAAAAGGTAACTACGGACAGTCGGCATTTCGGATACCGCACAGTCCGTTTTATTCAAGACGATTTCACCTGAATAGCCTTATAATTCGGCACGGATTCTGGGGGGTACTCGTGGCTAGCTGCGATGCAACGATATTTTTTTATCCCAAGCATCTCTTCACGACTCGAAAAATAGGTATAGGAGATATCCGGACGTACATACCATTCAAACGAAAAAACTTCGAAGCAATAAAATAACGGGCCGAATTTGAATAGATGATGTCATCATGAAAAGAAAATACCCGGAAAATGTCGTTCTAAAATCACTTTCCGCCAACCACATTAAAGGAGTGTAGGTTGACCAAACGTCGAGCGAAGAACTCAGGCGTTGCTTATTGGGAAGGTTTATTATTTTAAATTATTACAATTAGTTGGGATGCATTTCTTTAATTCATATTTGGGCATCGAACGACGAAACTAATTAAATAAATTCAGGTCAAATAAAGTGATATGCGAGAGAAACTTGTGACATGACGAAAAAATCGGAGTAAATGACTGCAAAATAAAAAGTTAGAGCCAACATCAAGATTATTGGACAAAAGGCCATCGAATTCAGGATCTATGCTGCCCATACTGTAATTTCGTATTTCTAGGGAATTACCAAGAAAATTTCCGAAGTGACACAAACGTGTACATCCCAGACTCATAAAAAAACAAGAAAAAGCTGTTTTGAGCGTAACTTTTCCTTCATACCAGGATAGTTTTACGAGGTTTCTGCACAGATTTTTCAACATTTTATTTTATTTTGCAGGGCCATGGTTTCGTTATAGTGAAATATCATTAAGTGAAGGGGACCCGATGATGTAACCAGATGCGCTGTATCGAAATCACGGTCGAGAAAAATAAAATTGGATGTGGACGAGGCTGCGTAGAAATTTCGTCAAACTTCTCCAGCCATAAGGATACATTTGGAGTAGTAAGCGCCTACGGTAGTGTTGCAGATACCACCGGTAAATTTTTCTGTGTCGTTCCAAATAAATATTTCCCCTCATCGCGAGAACACTCGGACGAGTTTGTCAAATGAACCCGACACAGCTCTTAAAGGTAAGCCACCGAAGTGCTCCCCGAACGAAAGAAGAAAAAGCGTAGAGAAAAATTATACACATAAATTTCGGGCCGAGGTTCTTGAATTTTAGACGCTTCTAATGCGAGGTTGCATGACGAATTTCTGGTTTTAAAATCAGTGGATTACCGCCGAATATATTAAAAGCCCTGGTTTTATGGGCGTGCTGACGTGAGGTTAGAATGACCCCCCACTGTTCTTCGAATGATGGCTGACCTGCATGGGGAGAGTGGTAAACGAATTCCACAGGATCATAAATTCAAGAAGAGCTAATTTATTAACGTCGAGTTATGAGAAATTTTTGGGATAGCTTTTCGGAAAGTACTAGATTTCAACACAATCGTGGGCAAACGGGCCCCAGAACTAGAGTCGTAAAAAGTCTCTCCAGAAACACGAGGCGCTACGTGACTGCTTTCGACAGGTCACATGACACGGAGTGGCTGGTATGCTTGAGCTAGTAAAAGCAGCCAAAATTAATATCGCCTACCACCTGGTATCACGGAATATCATAATGGTAGTCGATTTATGTGGTTTGAGCGAGAATTTTCCCTAGTTATAAAAATACTAGATATGAATTTAATGTTTTGATTTCAGCAGCAGTAAACGTGTGAAGCTCTGTTTTACTAAGAAAGTCAAAGTACTCTTGTGCATGACTGAAATTCCCGGTAATCAACTAAATATGCATGGATAAGCCTTTAAATTGACTCATTTTTTCATAAAGTACGCTGAAAGCGCTTACAAAACCCAAGCTTTTATTGTAATTCAGTATACATTTATAAGGAAATCGGTTTAGTTATAAAAATAATTTTGAATTAAATTGAACTACGTAGAGTTAAATTTCTGACGATATCTATGAGTTCCTCCTTTTTTATTCCTTATTCCTCATTTTTACAATAAAATCGCTTAGGAGTGCATATCCGAGCCATTTCCAGCGTAAAATGGCTGGTATTTAAGATATTTAAGATACTTATGACATTACTACTTAAGATATCTACGAATGCCAGATTTGCGACAAGCGGTCATATTATGATACGTTTGGAAAGGTGAGAAGTATTTCTTAATGATGAGGCCAAATTCATTCAACTGAATGTGAATTGATGTCATGCACAAACTACTTTAATTACAAAGGACTATTAAGCACATTAACATCGTGAGTACCAACGAAACCAAATGAATTTACGAATGACCGTTCACTACTTCTCTAATCAGCTCTTGACTGGCCTAAGCGGGAATCACGAAAAGCAAGTGAGATGCAATTGATGATCTAAACTTAAAGAAAAACTGTCACACCTCTCTGATATTTGTTCTTTTTTGACATTGCTTTATATGACATATAAAACCCGCATCAACCTTTTTGTTCATTCAAACTACAACATTTTTCATTTGCTCTGTCTGAAAATTTGATGGTGATTCGTATTTTTTTAAACTTTCCCCTCCGTTTCCAGCGCTCAAAATGGGAGGATGGCAGGGTTACAATCTTCGACTTAAAGATGTCAAGAATGTGGAACAATCCAAAACACCCGAGCATATGATTCCACACAGTTCGAGAGCTTAACTTATGTGACACACTAATCGCCAGATTTAAGGAAAAACACCGCACTCACAAACGAAGCAGCAGCACTGGAGAGAGTTCCGAAACTGAGAATAAAATTGGATTACGCGCCACCTTCTCTCGAAATTCCTTTCTCGAGGATCAGGGGCGTCGATGCGCCGGGCGAGAAGCATCATTACGGCGAGAGCTACATTAAGCGCCTTTTCTCGAGGCCCGTAGGGGAGAGAGATCTTTCGAGTGCTCGGGATTACGACGAAGGCCGCTCGCGCCTTGATTACAGCTCTCCGGGCATCGCGTCGTGAGGAAGGTCGATGAGGTTTTCTCCCCCTCGATGCGACGCCGTGGAAGCGAAATTTCACCATCATCCGAATGCACGCCACAACACAGATAAATCCGCGGAGGTCTTCAAGAAGAAGACGAAAGGGGAGGAGGAGGAGGAAAAAAGTCGTGCAGCACGCTTTATACTTTTTGACGGGAATCCCGAGGCATACATGACCTTTTGGCGCCAAAATGCTCTCTCTTTCTCTCGATCTCATCCCATCCTTTTCTCTCTTCTTTCCCACTCTTATAAGGAATTCCGAATGAAGAATCACACTGACGCACGCAAGATATCCACGAGATGGCGCTGCCATCCGTGGCGAAGAGGTTCTCCGCTTGGGGCTGGCACGTTTTCGTGACAAGGTGGCCGGGAGGGTGTGCATGGATGATCGTGCTCAAAACGAATAGTCCGCCTGATCGACCCCCGCATGATTCTAAGATGAGCACTGATGCACGAGAGGGTATAAAAATCGATTTTGGTGCCTAATTCTGGATATCTTCCCGTTTCATTTTAACCAATACGTTTCGGGATTAAAAGCTTTTTTCACGTCGGTTTTGTTCTACAACTCCCACTGTTAAGCTACTATGTCACAATCTGAGATCGTATTGATACAAAACGACATCATCCAGAAGACAAACCCAAAAACCGCAAGAAGGGTTACTAATTTATACGTTAGTGTCAGAATTTGTATAATTATATCCGTCATTTGATAGGAAAGAATATGTTCACATAGTAAAAAATGTAAATTTCAAGAAAAAGGAGTTAAGGTTCAAGAAAGGCAACAATATATGACACATACCAACAGTTTTTCCGGTAGACGTATACAAATGCTAGGCAAAGGACTCATGTCCAATTTGAATGCTATGGGCACATGAGTCAACGCCATTGAGAACCTGCAGGACATTATGTTTTTTTAAACTACCATCAGACGAAAACACTAGGTAAAAAGCAAGAAATTCTTGAGCTGCTGGCTCAATGACATCCAGAGGAGAAATTAGGTACATATTTTTGTAAATGCTCTATTACGATAATTTTCTCATACTTCCATCCCAGCCTTGTATGTACCGCGGAGCTAGGCACTACCTCCTGGGGACGGCCACGGAGTGTGAGAGGGGTGGAGCGAAGATATTAAAGAGGCGATGCGAGGTGTTGCTCTGGTCATCCGTGCGTGGAGAGCATCATGAAGTGCCCCCCATTGGAAAGATACGGCCACGGGGGAGGGGGAGTGGCAGGGACTGCAAGGGGGAGGAGGAGGAAGATAGGGAGAGGAATGCGGCCGAAGCGTGACTCTCCGGGATGAGAAGAGCATCTCACACCTCTCTCGTTTTGTTTTGAAAAAGAAAAAGATTAAGAGCAAAGGGGAGAATCGGGTCTGCGGAGTGGATGGAGTACTCGCTTCAAATCAAGATTGCCTGAGTTCGAACCCCTGCAGAGATGGAGAGTTTTTAGCGGAATCCCAACTTGGAGAAAACTTACACAGTAATCCGCTACGCAAAGAGGACGTTATAAATTATATAATTAGCTGGTAGCCCGTAAAAATGACAGGAAAATAGCCAACCATGTATTTGTTATTATATAGTAGGTAATTGTTTTCAGGCTTTCGCAGCGATGTGCATCATCACCATTAACCATTTCCGGGTTATCTGATGCGCATATCAATGTTTAATGTGTATACACTCAACGTTTCCTTCTTCCTACTGACTCTCCTGACGACATTCTTAGTACGAAAAACAAAACGTCGACTGCCCATTAAAAATAACTGTACGCGGCAGACTCGTGAATGGTGGATAGTTATTGTGTTAATAGATTTTCATTAAAAAGTTTTTGTGTACATTATTTCACTCCGAACAGAATAATACCAGGAGGATTGTCACTAATTTTTACAAAATATAAACATCAGTGTGAAAGTCCAACGTTTTTGATGGCAACTATGTGGTCTCTAACGGAAAGAAAGGTTAAATTGAGGATTATAAATTTGAGTTACCAGTTGGGGAAACATGGAAAGCAGAAGGGCATGGCAGGGTCTCTACCGATTACGAGTGGGTGAGCGCGGAAGAGTTTTAAAAGTCGAACGACCCTACATAAGAATAATAAATGCTCCAAGAAGAAAACGTCATATAAAAAAAGATACTCGAGGAACATGGGGCGAGAAAGGTGAGCACGTGCCAAGGCGAACGAAATTAGATAATGCATAAAAGGAAAGGTGCGTCCAGCTCCGCAAGGGGTTAATTTATTTCGATCCCGAAAAAGAATGTCGACTTGCACGGCTATTAGATCGCATCGAGCCCGCAGATTATCTCGGGAGCATAGCTAACGCAAAAAAAGATAAATGGAGGGACACGTGGGTCAGATAAATATAAAAAAGGCAGGGCCGGAAATGACACCGAGGGATTACTTACGCCTTTACCTTTGTGGCACGAGAATATATCAAAACGATAAACTAAAACTCTCTTCAATAAATAATTATTCTTTATCATTCTCCCATCAATGAAGAGCAGTCCAGCTGCACTGGAAAGGGAGCAACGAGAGCGCATTGGACTGTGTATTCCATTGACGAATCGTTAAGCTTACAACTGCCATCTCTACAAAAGTAGAACTGCGTTTGGTCGGGGAAACGAGTGCTTACATGATTCGAATACAATAATCGTTTAAACGTTCCCATTGGGGATAAAACATTCAACTTTTTCCTCTATTTTAACAGCTTCGGCTAAAAAAGATAATACTGGGTGAAATTCCAACCGTTTACTCAGTATGACGACTGTGTGTGTCAGACTCACAGTACCTGTGGTCGACACTCCATCGAGCTTAGCTCGTTACGTGACCATGGTCGGCAATTATTTTCTCTTCGCGGACGCTTAACGTTTCTTGCTATGGTTAAATTATTTTCTGTGGTCTATGTGACGTTCGCCTCATTTTATAAATAAAAAAATGTCATACGCCCTATGTCGGGATGCAAATCCCCGACATAGGGCGGCGAGGCCGGCTCCTTCCGATGTTACTGTGGCCGGCTTAAAAAGATTATTCGATTTTTTTCCTGGTCTAGCAAGAGTCGCAGCATCTCATCGTCGTGGTGGAGAAGCGATGGAGGAAGAGACCTTCACAAGGATGCAATGAAGCACTCACCCCGCCCTCTTATCCCTCCCCTCAATTCCCTCCACTTCCCCGTCCAACTATACCAACCACTCCCCTCCCTAATTAGTATCCCGTACAGGCACTCCTCCCCACCGTTTTATTCCCATCCTCCGAAAACCCCTCCACCTCTCCCTCTCTGATCGATTTTCCTCCACTCTTCCTCTCCACATACTCGCTTTACGAATGGAAGCTGAATTCAATGGCAGTAGTCCGAAAGCCACTAGAGCAAGGAGCTCGTGGATATGTAATCAAGGAAAACGATGGCGGTCAAAGGTCGATAGGGACCGTGATCGCAAAACCGTTGACCTCCGACAAAAATAAAATCCGTCGCTTTCATTTCGCGTCGATTCCGATCCAGCGTTTAACATAGCATCGCATAACCCAGGGCGAGATCCTGGATATTCAATACTAGAAAGCTGTGGTATTTTTCCCATGGCAACGGATTGTTGACTCGTCACATCCTTCTCACACGTGATAATCCTAGCATTAGAAATTCTGAGTGGCGGTGTAGCAAGGGATAGGTACTGCAACGAAAGCGTGTAATTATTTGTTACTTTCGTGTGCGATACAAATCACGACGTTTTGAGAACTGACCCCCTCATTACATGAGCGCGAGCGGGTAGCTCAAAGCTAAAACGCAAATAAATTTGCCAGTGAAGAAGCTAATGCGCTTAACGGACGCATAAACTACGAATACCAGAGCAACTTGATAAGTGCGTAATGCAAATACAATCATTTTCGATATGCGACTAATTTCCTAATTGATGCATTTTCTTGTTTGGATCTCTCATTTTAAAAATCAATACATCGGCGGAAAATTCGGAAATTACATGTATACGTAGAGCAATAAATGTCCAGCAACACGCGATACGCGTCAAGATTTATTCGTCACTCGAAAATTCCAATCATGATAGCTTCCACGTGCAAGGACACCTAAGAAATGCCATATACACACACATTTTCACAATACGTGCGTACACATTTCGATTCCCTCGTTGTAAAGTCCAGCCTGATGGAATACATTGAGCCGGGTGACCTTGCCGCGAACGACGTGACCTCATCTAACCCACAGGAGATGGGGGTGTGGGATAGAGTCGGATGGATTCACAGGAGTGAGAGAAGGGCACAAGAGGGATCGTCCGATTCGTGTGGACGATCCGTGAAGACTTTGATGCTCGCTCACTTTTTCACTTTCTCCTCTTTCGTCTTCTCCCCCCCTCCTCCCTCCCCCCCCAATGGAGCCCGAAGGAGACCGGCGCAGAATCGCCGCGTTGACTGAGAACCCTAATCAAGGTGAAATATCACCTTAAACAACTAACTCGGAGGACTGGAAGGAGCCAACTGAGCGAGAATTCAAATAGTGAGTGATCGCCGGGAGATCTCGTTTTTTTCCGGACGGGTCCGCATTCGTCCACTTTCCACTTGCGCCAAGTTCGTTGCGAAATTGCGCTGCTATCGCGACTTTAAAAAAAAACATTTTGTGTTCATTTCATTCAGTAAAGGTTCTCCCACTATTCTTTTGAGAGGTTCAATTTGTCGATACAATCGGAAACTTGTTGTGATCGGCAGGCCTTGATTCCACCAGTTTTCGTATCTTCAGTTTCAACAGTAAAAGAAACATAGTTCGCGGAGTATTGCACCTCAATGCCTCAAGGAATAGGTATTATCTCCGCCCCCTTCGTACGTGACTCGTGAATTAGGTGACTGCTAATGAGGAATCATCCTTTCTATCACTGCAGAAAAAATCATACGAACACAGCTATTTGGTGCGGGGTAATATACTGAAACGGGTGAAAAAATCTATTTTATTCGCTTACGGTAGAGCTTGAAAGTTACACACTTGATCCGATGAGTCAAAATGACTGATATAAACTCTAATAAAAACTGAACGGATCCGTCGATAAACCCACATTTTGACATTCACCGGCTTATATGCTTCCCCTGAGAGATTTCTGGGAACACCAACATCTCATTCCACTCTAAAACATGGTGAGGATATTTCGGCGACTCGGCGACGGCGAATGCAATGCAACATAAAAAGGTTTACCCAGGACTAATGTGACTCATGTAAAAGCCATAACAGATAAACGTAGAAAATATTATCTCTTGAACTCTTCGTATTTATGTCGGAGGTTAAGTGCTGACGAAACAAACGAGCAACGCCCAATGCTATCGGCATGGACTGTATAATCGACTTTGTGTTAAGCGATGCTTATTGAGAAACGAAGTACGGAGCACCTCCAAAACAAATCCCTTTTTTATTCTTTAATACAATTTAAATGAACAATCACAAATCGATTAAAATGTCGACTACTCAAATGTAAATCTTAAGTTATCATAAAACAGTTACGCACGAAAAATTAGCGGAACTAATAGCTAAGAAGAATCGATATCGATGTGTAGCCATGCTAAATCAATCGGCTTAGTGACTGCTAATGAGGGATCATCATCCCTAGGACTGCAGAAAAAAATCAATCCAACGAAACCATTTCGTACGGGCTAATATACCCAAGCGGTTGAAGAAATCCTAATCGCGATTTAATGTTATAGTGTTATTTCCTAGCCCTTCTAGGAATGCCACAATCTAAAATATCTCAAGCAAAAAAGGGCGAACAAGCCGGATCGCACTTTGACGGGTGAACTAATTTTTTTTGGCCACAACACCCGATCAGATGTAATTTATGCACAATAGATATCGCCGCACCCTAAGCTTGTGGCCATCGGGTATAAAGAGTTAGGGGTGGAAAGGTGGGGCAGGGCGGGGGGCGAGGAAGAAGGGGAGAGGTTAAAAGAATAAGGAGGATACGAAGAGGGAGAGAGGGAGAAAAGATATGAGAAGATTTATTTCCGACCGTATGAAACGTGCGATTCGATAGATAAAAAGTCCACTCGTTGAATCGTCTCCCTTCCCTGCCCACACCACCTCCTCGTTCACAATACCAAAACAGATGATATCTTGTGGAGAAGGGAGAAGGAGGGAGGAGCTCTTGGGGATGGGAGAGGAGGCCTTTTGGAGGGAAAGGGGAGTGGAGGAGAGTGGCGGCAGGTGGAGTGGAGAGAGTCGGGGGCGTCCAGAGGGGCCGATGGAAGGGGAAGTTACGAATGGAGAGCGGGGTTGGAAAGTCTTGGAAGGGAGAATCGGGAGGGGAGGCTCGTCCCTAGAGACCGCCTTGTCTGCATTGTTCCCCCGAGAGAGTCGAGCGGGCGAATACACTTTTTTAATTGCGCAACGCGGGGTTAACTCTTTCTCGTGAGCGAAGCCGTCTTCCCTCTTTGTCCTCACTTTACCCCCTCCGCCTCCATCCCCTGCTGCCCTAGGAGTACCCACAGTCGGAATCCGTGGAATCGTGGAATGTGGATCTCGGACATTGTCGAAGATAGAAGAGCAGATGTGAGGGCGAGGAATGGGGGAAGGTAGAGAAGGCGGGTAGAGAGGCTGGAGATGGTCTTGGGGAGGTAAGCACAAGAATTCCGAGGAAAAAGATTGCTCCACAGGGAGGCTGTGAAGCACCATGAGACAAGGGATTGATAGCGGTAAAAATAGTTACCTACCTTGGGTCATGCTCGCATTTGCATTTAGATAGTATCCATACCACGAAGGAGAGAGCAATAGAGGGTATTCCTAAGAAGATAGGCCAAGTTAGCAGAGGATCACAGGGAGGTGGACGGAGTTTTTCTCAAGATTACTAAGGAATTGGAATAAAATAGATTACTGCATTACGAAGCCTGCGAAATCGCATGGCACTAGAGAACTATTGCAGAAAAATGGGTACGCCCCGGACTCGCGGCCTTCAAACCAATAAATAATCAACTCACTGGATACCTTTGCGATGCTTAAATCATTGAGAGAACGATATTCTCCCAGTCCCTGCGGGAAAATTGTTCCATTTTGCTAAGTACTTCATAAGCAGGCGGAGTTAAACAAAATATGTAGTTGATTCATTACAATGGTTAATATGCAACGACCAACAGGTCAAATAAAATTGAAAGTAGTAGAAGGAAAAGGAATGACTGGATTGGAAGGGTTTCTACAATGCGAAATCCAAAAATATGATACGATACCTTTGATTGTTTTGCGGTTGATGAATGTCTTGAAGTTTTGGTTGAATACTGAAGAACGATGGGCTAGTAATCACCCGCTGCGACAGTCTGCAAAGAGAAAAAAAATATTACAATAAAAATGGGCAAATGTTGTCTTTGTTGTGCGTATTGATAAAAAAGTGTAAACGACACTAAAGCAATGTCACGATTTTTATAATATTGGGCATGGAAAAATTGGAGGAAGGAGGATGTGGATAGGTTGCTGTTTTTTTAGTCGTGGGTGCGGGGTAGAATAAAAAAGATACTGTAGACCTAAAGAAAGACGAAAGAGAAAGTGCTTCGTATGAAAAATGAGGGGAGAAAATGGTTGAGGATGGAAGAGTAGTTCGTTGAAATGAGCAATGAGAGAAGAGAGATGCTCAAGGCCGTGAAAGAGCGGAAGATGTTTGTGAAGCCGGGGAGAGGCAAAATGAAAACAGGGTTTACAGCTGGGATGAAGTGAGATAGGACGCGCATCGAGCTGAAGGATGAAATGGCGTACAGACACCAGGTCCTTCATCAGTAAAAGATTATTTTAGGCATGCCTCCTTCCATATGAACCCATATAAGCAAAGAGATCACCTCTAAGACTAATAAACAAGAATCGGAGATGTAAAACTCTCTTACATATAGATAGAAAAAAGATAAAGGCTATTAGTTATATTTTGTGATGCTCGGATCACCAAATAATACATTAAGCCATTGATCACGCTTCCTTCGCTCCTTTCTTTCAAACGGATTGCGTACATAATTTCCCCGGCATCCAAATTTTAAAAGTAAACGAACGATTCGCCACCCCGCTCGAATTGTAAGGATATAAGCGGCGTTTTGACCTGAGCCACGTCCGTAACAACCCTTCCTTTTACTGCCTAAAATACACACCACGCAAGATATATGCTGCGGTCCGCAGAGGGTGTGGCCGGGAGGCCATAATGGCAAGTGACCTTTGTTTTCTGAAGAAGGGTATGCCATGGCTGCGGGGAAAAACCGACCAATGGATAAAATTTCGATCGAAATGGGTTGGCTACTGATAAACTTGGCTTTAAATCCAACTAAAAGGTTGAGCGCAAATGCTGTCACTGATTTGATTAATGTTCCTCCATCCTAAGATGGAACAACTGATTGGACAATTTAAAATAGTTTATTACGATTTTAATGTGCTAGCGACCGTACTCTTGATACAAAAGCTGTAAGCTGTTACATCATGGTCAATAGAGGGGAGATGACGAAGAGTATTGAGGTATTATTATAACTAGTGGTTATCAACCGGTTAAGGTGGGTTCAGATGGAAGAAATTTTACCTATAATAATCTTTCAGGTATAGGACCTCATCTTCTTACACTAATTAATCCATCAGCTCGGCATACGTCCCAATCCCCTTCATCCACAGAGCCTATTAAGTCTTCCTTCTCCTCCCTCGCTTACCCGACGTTCTCCTCCTCCATCCTCCCGCCTCCTCCATCGGGGCAGTTTGCATCCATTTGCCTGTCATTACCTTTAAAATGTAGGCCGTACTTCATAAGACTCGTATATCGAAACGTTGGTTGTGATGAAGTTTTTAACCGGGTGGGAAACCAGAGGAGTCTTCATTAACTTCATTACCCGTCCCAACTACCCACTTCGTACCCTTCAAATCTGCCCCTCTCCTCAGCTTTCCCGCCGGGCACTTCCTAGTTAGTCTTCCTTTCCGTTTACTGCACTTTCTCCTTTTTCCTTCACACCGGCATCTCAAACGCACGCAGCTTTATCTCATTCTCTTTCCTCAAGTTCTAGTTTTCTGCACTATACAACCCTGCACTTCTCATTAGACTCTACAAGTAAGGATTTATTAAATTTCAAATTGTCAGGGTTTATACCCCCTATTTTCAATGGCGTAACATGGGGAAGATTGACTATGAGATAAAAGTGAGCACAAAAAAAGAATACTGGAAGATACAACAACTCGTATTTTCGTCGAGAGCCACATAAAGGCGGGGGAGGGCTGACCATAAAATAATTGCATCCGCAGTGCATAAAAATGTACGGCTTGGAAAGTCCCATAAACTGTGCAGGAACGAGAATATAGTTAGGCATTGAACTCCCTTCCGCACAAGAATCGCGAGCGAGGGCATTGGCCGTGCGTCGCGTGACTTTAAAGTGAGAATAGAAACTTTAATCGTATCATGGTAGAAGCGAGATGGTTGATTCTGAGAAGGGAGATGTCGCAAATAAGCCTTGAAATGCCTATCCACACGATAAATGCAATTGCGTAAAAACATCCAAAAAAGTGGATTCACTTTCAAAGCTTAATTTTGCGGCCACGTAAAATTGCGTGAATGACTGCAAAACATGCGCGAAAATTGACACAGTTTCAATGCTGAGTATTCTACCTCGTAAACACACATCGGCTAGTGCTGCTGGTCAGATACCAAACAGAAAGTAAACTGAAATAGGGCGAAAAACTATGCCTGAGTGCAGTTAAATGAGCAATGAATAACACAAACGCATTTACCTTCAAAACGCGAGCGCGAAAAGTCTTGCAAAAGCACAATATCATGCCTAAAATTGCCCCAATTCAAATATACTGAGTATTCTCTTTCCAAATCACGCTTCTCAATTCAAAATATGATGCCTCAAGCAATCGGAATATGGCGAAAAGAAATATGTTTCAGAGAAATCTACTAGAAGGCTTACGTTATTATGAAACAGGGGATGTGCTCGGCTTAAGTGGTAACATCCACAAGTCTCTCTCAACGAGTCTCTTTCACTCACTCAACGAGAGTATCTTTCGGGTGGACACCGAGGGTAGCTCGCCCCAACACACACGGCGAACGAGGAGCATGCAAGATTCTCGGCAGCATGAGAAAAAGGAAAAAAATGAAGGCTCGCATACCTGTTGTTCCCGCCGCCTAGACCATCCTTCCAGGAAACGGGAAGAAAGAAATCGACCAGGTACACGGGGGGAGGGTTGGAAAACTTCGAAGGGTACGAAGGGAGTCGGGAATGGAGGGAGGGTGTGTGTTAAGGACGAAGGGCGGAGGGGAACACAAAGGACAGAGTGAGCGTGGGAGGAGTGTATGGAGGAGGGGGAAGTGGACAAAAGCCGATGGCGAGTCACCTTAGCAAGGGGGACGTGGAGTCACCAAGAAGGAGAGAGGCTGAGAGCGAGGAAGGAAACAAGGAGGAGGGAGAAGTGCAAGGGACGACAGTAGATAAGGGCTTGAGTGGCTTAGATTAGCCGGAGCTTTTTTCACTAGGGTCTTAAAAGATAGTTTCCGTGGTTCAAAGAAGAAAGGTGGTTTTTGGATGGCGGCGTGGGGTAGAAAAGTAAACGTGACTCTTGGGGAGTATATAATCGCTTCTGAGACGAGAGAGACCAGAGAGCAGGGAAGGGGGAGTGAGGGGAGGAAGAAGTGAGAAGGGAGGAAATAAGGAATCGGTTGAAAATCCTCCTAGTCAGAGACATGGCGACAGACGGAAGGACGGAAAATTTTCAACTTTCAGTTCGTCGACCGTCTTCGATTTTCACGTCTACTCACAGCTTGTCCAGCGTCACACATGAGGATCGAGAAGTTTTCAAACTGGAATAAATGCTACCCTTTGGAAGACAACCAATTCCGAGCATCTGTCCACACGAGGAACGGGAAAATGAATTTCGATGCAGGAATAGAAGTTCCTTCAAAATTAAGAACGCAAAAGCATTTGAAAAGACCGCATGCCCAAAATGTGGTCCAATTTTTTTAGCACTTTTCCCCGCAATCGTAAATTTGAATGGTCATATTTATCCTCTCACACAATGGTTCAAAAGAAAAGAGACCGATCGCAAAAAACAACACTGGATGTCCTCACTAATTTAGCCCAAATGAATCGGCTGAAGACCTACTACGCGAAAGGAAGGGACTTCATCGGCCGATGACGAATTAGGATGATGAGTGTTTACATAAATTACACAAACAGCTTAAATCATCCCCTTCGTTGAGTTTCCCACCCATTTTACCACCGAATAAAACAAAAGAAAGGAGGGGAGAGCCCAACAAACATAATAAAACGTCTTCATGAAAGAACACCATGCCCACGCGCCCCGAAATCTTACCGAATTTGAACATTTTTTAAAATTACAGTCAGTAACCGAAAGTGAATCAAGGATGATACAGTGGCACAGTTTATTACAGATAGATAAAGAGACTGCAGCTTTCCGCACAATATCATTTATTACACGGTCATTTAATTAATCACGGCAATTAATCTTATCTTGTGGCAAACAGGTCTCTCTATTCATCAACTGACAAAATGCTGGCTCGACAATCAAACTGATTGAGCTACCACTCCACTGATTCTCTCAAGGGGACCCGAAAAATATCAAAAACCCCAAAAGAAAACTCACAGCTGACGCGTAAAAAAATAACGAAAACAGTAATCGGAGCCAAACTCGGTACGCGCTCGGAATTTCTAAATGGACCTCACGCGGCATCGAGGAGGGAGGGAGATATATGCTGCAGCGAAAGAGGGGGAAGAGGGATGCTGCATCACGAGGAAGGAAGGCGATCACGGACGTGAGGAGGAGGGGGGATTGAGGCAGGATAGGGGGAGGGGGAAGAATGGTGCGAGTGGCAGGGGGTGTCGAGGCGAACCAAAGGAGGAAGAGGTAAGGCAGGGAGGAGGTTGAGAGGTGTGTGTGTGTGAGTGTGAGGTTCTTGGCCGCCCTCTCCTCAAGGTCGCCCTTAGCTCCGGGGTCCCCGTCCAATAATCCTCCCCTCTCTCTCTCCCCTTCAACTCTCGCCGCGGCACCACCGCTGCACTCCATCATCCACGGCGGAGGCGGCAAAGGGAAGGAGGAACACAGCGGACAGGTTATCGACGTAAAACAAAAATTGAGTTCGGCGTGGAGAGTACCCTAGGGTGAGGGGAGAGAGAGGGCGTAGAAGAGGTTTAGGGGAGTGTGAGGTAGGGCCGCGAAGGGCATGGAAGGTATGCCTCTACAGATCTCGAACCTATGCTTCTAAATGTTAGGGCGGGAGGGAGGAGAGGGAGAACCGAGGCGCTTTGGGTGCCGTAAAACTATCTTTTAAGAGCCTTCTCCTCACTAATACACCTTTCAAATTTTTACCACCTCACCATTTCCATTAGGGCACGAGGGGACGGCCCCACTTTTCCACCGCCCAACTCCTAGCTTCCATTGCCCTTCCAACCTTCCCCGACATCTCACCTGAGCCTTGGGGATGCACATGCGGTCGCTCTGTTGGCGTGGATATCGTCTACTTTAAGCCCCTTCCATCATATACATCTCTACCCCGGTGTTTTCGAATCTATTTTCCCCAACAACTCCCTCCCCATCCGGCCGACTCACTGGCGTCTCCCATCCAGACGAGTGGAGCTTTTAGAAGATGAAATGCCTCTTACACGGCAGTTAAGGGTGGAGAAATTGACTGCTTTCACGGCTTTTATTAGTTCATTCAGGGAAGGTGAAAAATCTTAAAGAGGCCGCACCATCTATCTATCGGCACGAGATGATTTCTAGTCAAAATGGGAGAACGATTTTGTAAAGGAATAACAGATTTTTCCAGCCAACGAGGTGATCATTCGTGCCAGATACATGTAATATAATCCAATCACAAAGAAGCACAAACAAGAGTTTCTTCAAAACATGACGCACCAGTAGCTCACAGAGACTTATCCATAGCATTCTTGAGAGCTCCTTTGGAATTTTTTACTCATCAAAATAAAAAATCATTGCCTCATATTTTATTTTTTTGTTACTCATTTAGATGCTCCAACCATTTAAAAGAATTCTATGGATGATTAGTTATAAAAGACTACACCATAACATTTAGTCCGTGCTTAACATTTATCATTCAACCTTTTTCACTTCACACATACAAACGTACAAAATGACCGATAAAATACTTAAACAGACTTTCAGAATAAGGTGATATAAGTTTCCATATATTGATTTCTCTCCCACTGTGCTCCCGCCCGTTGAAATATTCACGCGCTAATATCTCCTCAAAAACTCTTCATCGCCACAAAAGAATTGGTGCGCTCATCTTTCGAAAAAAATCGAATAATGAGTTACCTCGAAACTTCCAAAACATTTCCTACCTGACGAATGAATTGGCGATTGGGAAATAGAGCCCTACGCCATATCCATGATACATTCATGTCTTGAGAAAATTAACGCTTTCAAAAGAGATATCCTTTTCAATTGTGAGAGAGATCACGATTTAACCGTCGATTGAAAGGGCGTAAGAATGTAAATTCCGGCCCATTAGCCCATTACCCCAGAGAAATTTCCAGACGCCCAAAATATCACCCCAGGAATTGAATTCCTCCGTGCAGACGGCGCCAAGCTTTCGAGTCTTAAAGACGCGTTCGCATGCAAGCGTCTTTGGCGGGGGAACAGAATGATTTCAACGCTCGACCTCTCTCTCCCTCATCCTATAACATCTTCCCACATTTTTCAAACGCCTCCTCTTTCCATCTTTCCCTTCAGATCTTATTACGTCCGTCCAAAAGGCGTGAACCACTTACTTCGACCACTTAACGCCCCCGCCTTTCCTCCTAACACCACCTAGGCCTCACCGACCTGGACGAAGATGAAGGGAGAGCAAAGTCGACTTTTCTCCAGAGGGAGAGAGGAGATTAGGGGTGAAGGGGGGAGCGAATCATCATCAGCTCGAAATCTTCGGTACCCACGTCAAGACTTTGTCTCAGGAGGAGGAGAAGAAGAAGGCATAACGAAACGAGCGGTCGGCATTTAAACCCTAAGGCGACGGAAAGGGACGAAATATCATGGCAAGAAAAGGACGAGAGAGATGGAAGATGGACTGGGAAAAGAGGAGGCATGACCGGAATGGGCGAGCGGGGGGCGGGGGGGGGGGGAAATAATAAAACCTATAATACCCGCGAGTTTGGGCAGCAGGAGGAGAAAAAAGGCCGTATGGTAATGCGTAGGGGTACGGAGAAGTTCCCCCACTCTCTCCCCACGACCCCCCCAGGGGTTAGACGGGGCCGTTGAAGGCAAAGCAAGGGGGTGAGAATGAAAACGTCGATGTAGGCGGCGAAATCGACGGGGAAGGCAACGCGGAGTAATGGAGATGACTAACATAAGTGAGAGAGTGTGAGCGTGTGGAGGAGGAGGAAGAGGCATCCAAGGGAAGAGGCAGCCCTGCCTCACACGGAACGAGAGGAGGTTTCGGAGGGAGAAAGGTCGGACGGAGGAGAGTAGGAAGATGGCCGCTGTGGATGGAAGTACACGTAAGGGCCACGATGGCGTCTATACGGTTGAGAGGGGCGGGAGAGGTCGGACAATAGAGGGGCAGGGTGGAAGGGAAAGGAGGGAGGAATACGAGATAGGGAAGAGGAGAAGAGTCGGCCAGGATGATATGTCGAGGAAGACCCTCTTTCGAGAGGTGTGGAATGGAAGCGAGGTGTGAGAGAGGTTCGGCCGCATGAGAGGGCCCCGAAGAGAGGAGCAATCAAGAGCGTGTGAGAGAGAGAGCCAGGGGTACTTTGGTGGAGAGCTCATGAGTGAGAGAGAGAGGTTGAGTGGACTGGAGCGGGTTAATTTCGTCCCGATGGGGGCGCGTGATGTTAAGAGGAGCGGGGGATGGGCAGTTGACTTGAGTACAGGGAGAGGTTCAGGGGAGTCTCTTTGGGGAAGGAATGTGCCCACGGAGCAACACGCACTTATAGTCTTAAATGTAAAAATTCATGTAAAGGACCGAATAATGCTTAAGAGTCGTAGATATTTGGGTGAGATAACATGTTTACTAACACAGCACTTAAAATGAAATAAAACTCAAAAGAGTGCGCAATTTTTAGAATCATCGAAAATTTAATTTCATAAATTTCGGAAGAAGGTAGAGACAATTGGTACCAAAAATGCAATTAAGATATTTATTTTTAACAAATAATAAATTATCTCGTACCCCATTGATTTAGGTGGCGCAATAAATAAAAAAATCACATGAAAAAAATGCTATGGCCAATTAAGCAATCCCCAATGAGCACATTAACACATTATTATTTTTTATAGTAGCTCCAGATAAAATTTTGTCACCACATAAAAGTATAAAACCAATAAGTAATGGCTCATACTATAATGACTCGTTTATCAATATCCTACAATGACTATTTAAATTTTCAATACTTCGTTGACTTGAAATAGCCTCGTTTGAGTTCATTTAACTAGGCTCCATAAACCGCATATAAATAAATCAACACCGACAAAACATGCGACTGAGACGAGTCAAAATTCTTATCCACGTTGAGATTAAAAAATACATTGCAAGAAAACATGAAACGGAACGGCCGCGAATGACTGGTAAATATTGGATAAAGGTTTCTCGGGCTTTCCACCGGGTGAGCAGGTCCATGGGACCCAACGTTTCGGAGAACGACTTGTCCTCCATCAGCAGGGGGGTATCAGCTTCCGATACCCCCCTGATGATGGAGGACAAGTCGTTCTCCGAAACGTTGGGCCCCATGGACCTGCTCACCCAGTGGAAAGCCCGAGAAACCTTTATCCATCAGATACGCCGGGAAAACCTGAGATCCTTCATCACTGGTAAATATTACTGAATAATGACAATGTGATGAAGCACCAGACAGACATTTATAAATCCCGCACCTGGCGATGAAGATCGATGAAAGTTACGCCACCGACGGCAAAATATTCCGTCCCAAAGCCACGAATATATTTAATAGCCGATGAAATTCCCTCCAATCAAGTAATGAAGAGGCGCGGTAGAGTGAGACATGGAGGAGGGGAAACACTGCCGCTCCACGCAACGGTGGGGAGGGATGGAAGCCGGAAAGGTAGAGGAATAACATAGGTTAGGGGGATGAAACGTGTACTTTGCGCCCGTTGGAGTGTGTAGGCTAGAAGTGATAAACGCCTCCTATGGGTCTATCCCTTGAGGAAGAACACTATATACAGAAAGTAGTATATATGCCGAGAGGTGTTGTGTAGAAAAGGTAGTGAAGGCGGGATGGAGACGAGGTTGGGCTGAGAGGGGGTCGGTGCCCGACTGGGGAGAGGTGGGCGGAGGGTCAAGAGACAAAAAAAGAGCTGTTGAGGTAAGGAGCAGAAAAAAAAGCCAGGAATATAAAAAGGGACGATGAAGAGGGGAGATGAGGGAGGCCACTTTGGTGGAGCCTAAGAGGAGGTGAAGGGATGGGGGTAGCAGGGTCGGGTATTCTACACATTTTGGGGATGGGCTCAGTTTGGATTCGGGTCCGTCGAATGTGTGTGAGTGTCGGGGATGTTGTGTTAAGTGGCGGTAAAAGACGAACCTCGACGCGTGTAAAAGAGTTCACGGAATTACCCGGATGGCATCTTACATGGATCCCTCACTCCATCCCCCAGCCCCGATGAAAACGTTTAATGCGTGGGGGACTCTTTCATTGCCCGCACACGCTCCCCCCTCCTCCAAACGGCGGTGGGTCACGGAGTGGGTCCCCCGAAAAGTTAAACGACGCGAACGACACATACACACACACGGAAAGTGAGGTCAAAATCTTCACAACAAAAGGACGCACCGACTAAAGAGTCAATTTTCCGCTTCACATCTCCAGAGTCGATCGATACGAGGGTAAGAAACTGCCAATAAGTTTCAGAGGGGCGGAAAAAATTTATTTCCCTACCTTCTTAAACAATTACTACAGTAGTACTACTTACAGTACTACTAAAGTAAAGAAGAGGCATTTTAGCCAGACGCTCTATTACTGGCATTCCCTATTACACTATAAGTTCCTTCGAGACATGGCGTCAACATAAAAGTCTACTGCCAATTTTTTTTCTTCATTTGAAGAAAAACTTCACGCCATGGAGCCATTATGAATGAAGGAAATTTCGTTTCAATTACTAAAATCATCATTTATAGATATTTAATCGATAAACGGCCAATTATTTCAGCACATAAGATGGGAACGTTTATTAAAATAATCATTCTCACAGGTAGGTAACGTTTGGTTCTTCCTGGAAGAGCCTCCTGATGACGTTCTCAGTAGGAATAACGGAACGTTGAGTGTACATAAAAATTTACGCAGCAGAAAACCCACGCATATAAAAAGCCAACTGAATGGTCCTTGAAAGATCCAATCCCTCAAGTGTAGCTAGTACTTACAACTTAAAAGTAGTGCCTTTGTATAAGTTACTCATTCCATATACCACAGTCCATGTAAATAATTATTGCATTCGGGTTCGGCAGCATCGACAATGACTCATACCTGAAATTCCTATTATTCCTGAAATAATATTTTTAATACTTATCAAAGGATCAACAACTACACCAGTTGCCATTTCATCTGGTTTAGCAAGTGGGCAAACACAAACTGTAGCACAGTAGACTTCCAATTTGTTTGCGGACGAGGGGAGACGAACTGTTGGTCGAGACAGCAGTCAAATATCACTACTAGCCCAGAAGATAGAGAAGAGCCAAGGGTGCACAGGAAGTTAGATAAATAAGGGGTTCCGATAATAGGATGAGGCGACAAAAAAAGTGAGAAGGAGGTGACGGCAGGGAGTTAGCACGGAGAAGAGTATAAAAATGAGGCTAGACAAGATAACCACCTGCGGAGCGCGCAATTAATTCCCCACTTCCTTTTCAACCCATACTGAATCGATCCCTATGAGAGAGGGATTCCCAGGGAGGGAGGAGTGAGGGAGGGACCCCAGACCGGGTATTTAAGGCATATTATGTTAAAAAGATTTACACAAAATAAGATAAGCACTTAGCGTGAAATTATCGTCTCAGCTTTATTCGATCGTAATTGAGAAGTGTTCATAAAACATTGGATACAATTGGATAACATCCGTAATAATTTGATGAAATTACTGGAATATGCTAAGAGAAAATGGTCCTTAGCTCTTAAAAATAATTCATAGTTGTTAGGTAACAGACAACATGTGTCTGCTTTGCTCCCCTCTTAGTCCTCTCTCGAAACTAGATGATTCAACAAATGACAAAGGAAAAGCGGCAAAACACAACGGCGAGACTGCTCCTTCAAGGGGAGACATAAGTGACGGAAATTCGACTATACCTCACTTTTATAATTTTCCAGTTTTTACATTATGTACATGGTACAGGAAATCTACGCTAAGTCTACGCTAATGAGTCGTTAACATCTTCACATCTCCCATCAACTCCATCTTCCATCTCCAGTGATTCGTGAGGGGGAGTATCGGAGCAAAGAATCTTGAGGGGTGGGAGATTCCATGGCGTGGAGAAGGGGTCAAAGTGGATGAGTATAGGAACACCATCCAATGAGTAAAGAGGTTGAGGGCACTACTTTTTTCAAAGGAAGAGGGGTGAGGGAATCGGGAGCCGTTCGGCAGCGTGAACCGCGGTCCTTCAACATTCCCACAAGTTTGAAGGAGGAAGTCTACCTTCCCTCTCTCCTTCAACCGCTACATCCCCTCCCACGCCGACCATCTTCAGCCACCCCACCCCTCCCCAAACTCTTCTTTTCTCACACCCAAGAGCCGATTTGAGATCACCCATCCCTCTGATCTAATCCCTTCCAACAGAGACGGCCAAACCATCTCGCTACTTATCAGTCCCACCCAGGCAGACGCGCGGACGTGAATATGTACACGAATGGCACCCACATGAGTACATGGCTCGATGCAGGAGAAGGGTCCTACAATGAGATCGAGGGGGAGTGGGTACTGATACAATGCCCCTGTCCTTGATTCGGTCCATCGTTACGCAATAGATGGGCAGGGCAACGTGATAACGCGTTGAAGAGTCCGTAAAGGACGAGGAACGACCGTGAAGGAATAGTTAGAGAAGGGAATGCAAGGAACCATCCCACACAATGTCGAAGAGAGGGACTGCAAAACCGTGAAAATTTACAATCAGTCATTTTCAGAGAGAAAATATGCATTTATTATTGTGAAAACCATGGGATTATTCTCGAACTATCTCGAAATCATGACGATTCATTCGAACAAATACGAACTGTCGATAAGAGCTATTTTACAAAAGTTTTCCTACGCATAATGACAATGAAATCGTTCTAGTTTTGAGGCATGAAATAAAGCAGAAATCATTGGCTGAGTCAAATTGAGTGTAGAAAAGTTCCAAAAAATGAATTAGCGCACAATGTAGTCATTAACATGTGCGTACAGGATACCAAATATAGATGACGTTTGAAAGAGAAAGTGTGGGAGATGGCGGAAGAGGAAAGGAAGTTAGCGGTGGAGAATCCAGCGAAGGCAAAAAAGATAGTGGACATGTTGAGAGGCAACGGCATATCGACGAGAAGAGAACACTGGGACAGAATGGTACATGAAGAGAGAAAATAGAAAGTTCAGACGAAATAAGTATAGAGAGAGAGAGAGAGGTTATTAGAAACTTTAGATACACCTAATGGCGAGCGAGAAATATGAGGGATAGTGAAAAGATACCCCAACAATGGAGAAATTAGGATAAAGAACTGGCTGAAAAAACAACCAATCAATTGATAGAATTCCCAAATAACGACTAAATGTGACTTTTCTAAGACTTTGCCAGACAACTTTCGCGCAATGACTGTTTAGGCTATACGTATTACTTTTCTTTGAAATAAGTTTCTATTTCGTGCGCCAAGACGCCATCTATATTCACCCTTTGATCTATGGTGGAAACAGAAAGGGTCAAGCCTAAGGGCTTGCCATGATTTGCCGCCCGACCCAACCCGCCGTCATCCTCCTCACCCCAGATCGGGATCATCTCCCCTGTTTCCCGTACGGGCTGAGTAAATTGGAGTGATGGAAAGAGTTGAGGATTTTATATAGAGGGCAGAGGCAGCTGCGACTGACGCGTCCTGTTTTTTTTGCGTTTCCAAATTAAGGTAACCTAGCAGTGCGGACGGAGGCGAGAACAAAATCAGAAAAAAACAAAGGAAATTTTCCAGGCGTTGCGTGATGCACAACGTGTCTCAGAACACCGCACCGGCGAGGAAATGGAAAAAGTGGGTCTCTGTGTGATCGGGTAAGGACCCTTTAATTTAGAATAAGAGCGGGGGACGTTTCCGCCCTTCGAAATGCGCTGATAAGAATAATCATTGATGTGGAGGGTGATTTTGGTTTAACTTTGTAGCCCTTTTGAGAAAATAGCTTTTGTTTAAAAAAAGAGCAGAGGAGTAAAATAGTGATGGAATTTAGAGTCTCAGTAAAATCGACCGTCACCAATATACTGCAATGAATGTTCGGACAAACTTTTGGCATGATTTCAAAGTCAATATATAAAAAAACCGAAGTCACCCCTCCATGGATGCTTGTTTATGGGTAATATTATTTATGATCCCATTAACTATTGATGGTGAGGGTCCATAAAGTACTGCAGGTCCCGCAAAATTATATATCCTCACACGGCCATGGTTTCGATACGGTGAATCATCATCCTTAAATTGCTCTTGAAGAGGTTTCGGGCACAGGAGAGATACGTCATTTTTTATACATGTACGCGGAAATAGCCGATAATAAAATAATTATCAAGAGACCCCGAGCGTACGTGAAAAAAGTGGAATAGAGCTTTAAAAGATTGCGATATAAATTGTGATCATTACTGTACTGCTCCCTTTCAATCACTGCAATGCTGTCTTTTCATTTTGCCTAATTTAGGAAAAGGGAAAAGGAGTTTATTTACCGAATACTATGACCATCAGATCATAACGGACGTTAACATTTTACAGATGGTTTACACTTTACGATTGGATAAATTATGATAAATAATATAACATCTGATGCCCAGACTAATATATGACTTCCGAATTCACATGAGTACACGTAAGCGGTGCCCTACTGGGAGCACAAAGGGAGATAGAGATCGAAAAACAAAAAAAGTCTCACTCAAGCATACACATATTTTTCAAAACTTTCCCTCGGTACATATGACGCTGGGAACGAACTCCCCAAACCAATCCACAGGTACATCTTATGTGAGCCGCTGACGGAGAAATAATCCAGTAATATTTTTCCTACCATTCCGAATTCCTCCTTGACCGACGAAGGAAGGTTTCGAGGAGTCAGGAATTCGCAAAACGTCCTCCGGATTCCCTTCTTAAGAGCTCTCTGTATTCTGCAAATGCAGAGGAATGTCGCTCCGCGCGCCGCGGAATCCCTTCTCCCCCCCTTCGTCTCCAGAAGGCCATAATGCATCATCGCCACTGGACGAGTCGGACAGACTAGAGGATCTTCTCTTACTCCCTTTTGTTCCCCAAGCTTAGATCCCCTCTCTTCCACGGCATGAATCTCCCCGACATTGCGACAAATCTCTTAATCCTCTTTCCTTTCAAGGTCCCCTCTTCTTTATCTCTATCTTAATCGCAATCGCTCGACTTGACCCTGGTCCTTCTTCACCGTCCCTTTCAGGAGGATGTGTCAAAAAACTCTGTCTCTGGACGGAGGCGACAAGAAAAATCCTCTCATTCCGATTTAATACCAAAGCGGCGCCAAGTCGCGAGTGTTGATGCGACTCCAAACATCAACACCCCTCTGAGGACCAATATATATTAAGGGCGCATTAAGTTTCCTCGTGACATAAGCAACTCATATTCATTTCTCAGCAAATCCAAAAATAAAATACCCAAGCGGATAGTCGGCGCCAAGAAATCTTGCGAATAAAAAAACCTATCGGTAAGTCGTTAGGATAGCGATGTGAGAAGGTGATTTGGTTTCCCCTTCCAAGGAAAAGACGTCAGCACGGGATAAACAAATGCCTAGACCCAGACCAAATGGCAAGATGAATTTTAGGGCATCGTGCGGAATCCTTGACCTTTCATTAAAAATGTCTTTCAATACATTTAAGAGAATTCAAAAGGGCGGTCAAGTTGTCGATGACTACTCGACCATGATATACTAATAATAACTTTGTAATATTATTATTATATCATATCGAAATTCCACCAAGTCAACTCTTCAACTATCTTGTATATTTCTCGACCACTCCTGATATACCAACGAAAAAAACCGATTCGATTCCATTGAATGCCATTAACTCATCCACTTGATCTTCAACTGTAATCCATACGTCTCTATGGCAAGAATTTATGAACATCATTTTATTTACGGTCAAATTTTCCTTTACTAAGCCAGCACGCACACATAAATGTGTGTAGAAATAGCATTCCTATTCGTACTGTAACATGTATCGGGCTTAAAAAGCAAAATTGGCCTTTTACGGTTTAGCAATCCGGTCTTCCTAATCAAATGGTCGTAAGATCATAGTTGAGGTCACACACTTGACTTTCGCCACTTTTGTGACTTTTTCAAAATTCCTTTACGGTAAATTATTCCAAATTTAACTGCGGCCGGAGCGCAGACATCTTGCGCCGAATGCACTCTAGCTTGCGCCGACTTGCATTGCGATATTGCCCGTGGAATTCCGTTCC
The DNA here is from genome assembly GCA_963169105.1 of Ceriagrion tenellum. Classification (NCBI taxonomy): domain Eukaryota; kingdom Metazoa; phylum Arthropoda; class Insecta; order Odonata; family Coenagrionidae; genus Ceriagrion; species Ceriagrion tenellum. Next base: position 127,944,479 of record OY720632.1, on the reverse strand, counting down.
ACCAACGTGCAAAGGTGTAATAAAAGCGACCAGAGTGAACCCACCATGCGTGCCTAAACGCATTGGCGTCGCACCGCGCACCCGATAAAAATCCTTGCTTTCTCGGTCTCCCCGACGCCCTTGGGGGAGGGAAGCGGCGATCGTCGCCGACTCCCACTCCTGGTGGTCGCGGGAGAAGGCAGGGGGGACGTGAAGGGTCGGGAGAGACACCGGCGCCTGTCGCCCAGGGGCACCTGAGTCCCCCTCTCCCGAGCACACTGTACACAAGTGCCTCCTCCCTTATAAGGCCGACAAACGCGCACTCGCATGTCGCCCCTTTCCCTCCAAGAGGCCTCGCCGCCACCCACACCGTTCCCACAGCGAAACCCTTGAAAAAAAAAACTCAAAAGCGGAACCGAACCGCAGTTACTTCAGCATACGGACATAAAACTCGCGTCGACGAGTCGTACATATTATACTTGCCAACTCATGGATACTCACATAATGATTACAGCGATAGTGCTCTGTCCTTAAAAATTAGAAAAATCAGAAATTCTGACATCATTTTAAAGTAAATGCTAGGGAATATGAACGTAATATTTCATCTTCGATTTTGACTAAGATGTGGGGCAAAACACCTACATTTGCAGGGTTTTCCCCGTAGAGATGCAATGCGACTAAAACGCTGGTGAATCTACCAGCTTTTTGGTTGCCATATGTGGGTATATACATACGTGCCAAGGTGAAAATAAAATTGTAATTTATTACGCTAAATATAACGTTCCTAAGTTCCCTCAGTATTGCTGGTTTCTGTTATATATAATCGAAGTTCGTCTTAAGAGAGACAGAAATTATCGTAAAACGCTAGATGACCTGAATACTACGCTTAGCCGTCGAAACCCGAGTCGTGTTTTTACTCAGATTGTAGGCAAGTTTTCCACCGGAGAGCATGAGCTAAGGGTAGTCGAAGCAGGAATTCGGGAGCGAGTATGGCAACCGAAATTCTCCCACGGGTAACCCTGGAAGTAACTTGGTTCCGGAGTAGACTTCAAGTAAGTACTTCCATCTTCAAGAGGCTCCTTAACCGGCCTCTTTCGACCTCTCTCCAACGTTGCACTCTATCCCGGTGAATGACACACTTCAACTCTCTCTAGATCGAGAATTCTCATGTCACACTTTTCAGTATTTTACTACAACTCCTACTCGTAGCATGTCCTCCATCCACTTGTGAAGTCTCCTTTGAATTTTTCCCATCAGTTCCCTTTACTACCCCAACTCGGCGTCCGCAATCCTGATTCCCGCTGGCACCAATCCCCTAAAGACACCCTAACATATTCCCTCTGCCCTGGATCCCGGGAGGGACCCTTAAAAAATGGCCTCCTCCACACCGTAACTCTCGGGGCGACCCCAGGTCCTTTATTATACCTTACCTGTCCATTTTTTCTACCAAGAATTCTACTTCCCTGCCCTTTTTTTGCGTCTCGCAGAGAGAAAACAAAGGGAACCGACATGGAGATCACAAAAAATGTTTCGAAAACGTTTCTAACCCGCCCCAACCCACTACAGATGCTAGAAAGGTTCCTTTAAATTTCTTCATAGTGACAAGAGACTCTGGACCGTATAAGTATAAATACCAGTGGGAATCCGTACATTTCGCTGCCAATTATCATAAAAATCCCTGACTATGGAGTGGACCTCCTTCAGAGCGACAAAAATCTTGTCGTCTTTTGTCTACTAATATTAGATTTCCCTGAGTCCGAAACACTAATGTCCATGCTATTTTGAAGAGTCAATAACGGACAATGTTGGCTAGAAGACAATGAAATGCCTCTCAGAATACTTTCCACTTCATTGGATTCCAAAAACAGTGAGAGATGCAATCTGAGTCAAGTAATTAAATGCTTTTATAACGATAGGCGATTACTCCGACAGCTGTTTTTTATTTTCATCGCCATGAAATCATAGTTTTTCCATCTTCAAGAGACAGGAATAACTTAGTTAGGATAATTGTAATTATAAAATCTATAAAGAGAAGTTATCAACACTCGAGGATTGGAAAAAATAACTTTTAATGTAAAATTAGAAATTAAATATTTGTGTGACACCACATAATGTTTAGTTTACTATCCGACAAAATGACGAGTCAGTTCTACACAGTAAGCGAGTCATTCGTTAGGCAAAAGTCGTACTTAGAGTTGGAATCTTCCAGAGAGTGATTCGAAACATCACAGCTATGAGGGGGGTAAAAAAAATATAAAAACACTTTGATAACATTTCTAAGCCATTCTTGCATGAGGCAGCAACAATCTTCTGAAAGCCACTCCATAGTGTCACCATGTTGGAAGATGACGCACAAGATAATATCTCACAGCTGCGGGAATCGATGAGCACAGAAACTGATACGGGAACCCTTTCCGAGCTCTCAAAAGAGGAGCAAAACGGTTCCCCGTGTGTTTTTCCACGTCTTACACCCTTGGATACTAATTGCGTTCCCCCACATAAAACGGCCGGGGACCGGATCGTAAACAAGTAGAGGGACTGTAAATAAAGCCAGGGCCCGATGAAAATAAACCCACAATCTCCTGAGCATCTGGCCGACTATCTCCGCTCCCCTTTCCCGGACTTTTCCGGCAATCTAATCGACGGAGCGGTTGAGGACTGGACGAGATAGAGATCTCCCAGAAGAGCGGAGGGAGAGAAGAAGCCTCATTTAATCGGAAGCTTAATTTAACCAGACGACAGCGTTTTTGTCTCGTTTTGATGGCTGAAAGTCTGTCACGGGGGGCGGAATGTCAATTGTTGCGGGTTGAGATTCTTCCGGACTTATCACAACACATCCACGAGTGGCAGATGACCAAGGAGGAATACCTGCGTCAAGGTAAAAAAAAAGGACGAAGAGTCGAGTAATATCACAGAAATATTTACGACAGGATGGAAACTTTCACTACGGATCAGATGGGAAAGGTTACTCAAGAGGAAACGTGGTGATATGGCGGGACATATGACTTCAATGAAACTGCGACTTAATTTTTTTCTTTCATTTTCTTGATTTTTGGTGGCTTTCGTCTCGGCAAATTTCTCTTAATTCGATATCCAATGCCATCCTTCAATCGACAGTAAAGCTTTTTTCTTTCACTTGGTATCTGGACCCACTTAATCCTAGAAATTCATATAAAGATTAAGGTAAGAGAGATATGATAATGGGAATGGTCTTTGAGGCTCATCATCCCACATTTAGACAATGGTGGACCGGTATGCGAAGTCCGAGACTCTAAATGTTACTGATCATGGCCTCTCTTAGTAAATGGTTCTCTCGAGCTATCAGCTCAATCGATATCATTTTCAGGTGAAATGTTGTTATCTGGCATTAATCACTCATCCATATTTTAAGAAAAAGATTGCAATAGACAATGGCGATGAATTAAAAATAATTGAAATTTTTGAGGAAGCATAAGTGAGGGGTGATACGCACAACTCGTCCCCACGTCAACCACGCCCGAAATTCCCTAACTATGATCAAACATTACTAATTTACACACATATTTCCAAATTTCGGAGGAACCTCCATCTTACTGGCTACATTACCATGTGAAAGCTTCCGTAATATTTCCCAAATTAGGGCCCTATCTTACGACTTTTTCAGACGTTTCCCAGAATCTTACAAATTCTTTCGGACCCCTGAGCATACCCAGATTTCTCGGTTCACCTCACCATCGGCGATGGCACACGGCGATGGGACATGAGATGCAGTCCCGTCCCCCGATAAAATCGCGCCGGGAGATGTGAACTGGATCCGAGAACGAGCAAACGGAGAAACGATGCATCCACTCCCCGGCGGCCTTTAAAGTCGGCGAGAGCAAAAGGGAGGTGGAACTCCGCGTTGAAGCGGGAGGAGCGGCGAGTAAGAAAGCTACAAGGGTTGGAGGATGACGGGTAGAATGTAATTGAAGGGGCGGGTAGAGGAGGAGATGAGAGCGGGGAAGAGATGAGACCATGATGGGGTCTGGGAAGGAGCAGATTGTGAGGTGCAGGGCAGAGGAAGAGGAATAGGGAACGCAGCGGGGAGGAAGGGACGCCGGCGGGCGGGGAGGGGTAGGTGGATGAGGAAGAAGATACCTGAGGCGGCGGCTCGGCCATCTCGACGGGGGAAAGATGAGCAATGACAGCGAGAAAGAGAGAAGCTGTGCCCTTAAAGATGCACGCAGGAATTCCGATGGGGGGAGAGAGAGAGAGATAAGCCAGATGGAGTGGGGGGACGGGAGCAAGGGTGGGAAGGTCTGGCCTAGGGAGAGAAGGGGCAGAAGAAGTCAAGAGCTGGAGAGAGATTGGAAGGAAAAGAAAGAGTAGGCAAGGGAATTGAAGAAGGCAGATGGCGTCTCGGGTTATATATGACGGAGAGGACGGGTGGAATGAGAGAAATAGAAAGGGGGAGGGAAGAGGCGGAGAGAGGAATTTTCCTCTCTCTTTCTCTAGATATGTAAGAAGGCTCTGGAGATAATAAAAGAGGATTTTTAGAGGCGCACTTAGGAGAATGTAGGTGAAGGGAGGAGACAATATAAGTAGTTGAGAAGGATAGGGCATAAATTAAGAAGAGAGAGTGGATAGTAAATCCCTAGCAGGAATTTTTTGAAGAATGCCGGAGAAAAACTTGGGTTTCAAGCGGGATGTAGTCTGGCCATAGGATGTCAGGTAAACAAGCATCAACTAAATCCATTACTTAAAGGCAAAGACGTACCGCAGAAGGGACACATCACCTTGACAAACATGATACTTAAAAGATTTTGCTCCAAGGACATGGAATATTACGACAATTGCGCCGCTCACGGATAAGCACATAAGAAAAAAACAAAATAATTCAGAAGAGTCTCGCAAACACCTCGCGACAATTAGCGGTAGACAAGTGTTTTCAACCAGCTGAGGCCATTTCGCACCGTCTAACCAAAGACCGTAAACATACGAAAAACACGATGTCCATTTCGAAAGCGGGTAAGGGCGTAGGTTCAATTCCCGGAAGCGGGTGGAGATTATTCAGTGTAATACCGATGCATACTTGTCTGCAGTATGAAGGGCACTTGAAACGTGCCAATCCGTCCTTTGGACGGGGTGCTAGCCTGCGGACCTCCACGCGAATTTCAATATAGGTATACTATCGGAGCAGCGAAACTAGTGACCCTCACCTGCGTGGAATATTTAGCCAGATAGAGGAGAACATACAAGAGAGAAGAGATAAAGGGGACAAGTTTGCGGTCCCTGCGGAAGTTTTTATTGAACCTTTTCCGCTTATCAACGCTTGATTCACACCATGTGACATCTAATATACATTTGTAAATTCTATCAGTACCAAGTTTCGCTCTGTCTATAATGCCGACGCCAGATTTCTCTCCACGGTACCTTCATTGCCACATGATGATTTGTTTTCACCGACCTACACACCAACCCGTATTGACGCTGATCACCCCAAATGTCGGCAGCCTCACCTAATGGCCAACCAACCAACACTGTGAAAAACAGAACAGGAGCGCCTTTAGTAATACAAACTTCCTTGGATATCATGGCAGACTTCATTAGACCCAGAACGTAATGACCCAAGGGTCGTCATGACATTGGCGTCGATTTTTTTATCGAAGGACATCGCGTCCGGTCATCGCAAAACACATACAAAATCTCTCACGCCTTCTGCCCTCCCGGCGAGAAAAACCTTAATCGTTTCAAAATCCATCACGGAATGACACACTGCACCTTTAGAGCCGCGCGGAGGAACTGGTGAGCTGTAAGAAGTGCAAGCGAACGGTCGTTTTCTCAGCCTCGAGTAATTCTCGGAGAGCGGAGAAGGGGAAGAAATAAAGAGAAAACTTCCGAGAAAAACCAACACCCTAATGACGCAATTTGTTTTTCCCACCTCGCCGTAATAAAACCGTATAAGTTGGGGAACCATCTTCTTATTTATTCTTCCAAGGAAACGATTCCGCAACAACCGCGCAGACGGGGACGCTAGGACGAAGTTCAATGCGTAAGGAGTACAGTTTGGGAGGGAGGAAAGGAGGACCAATGCCCGTTAGACTACCAGCATAACGAATCGACATATATTCACACTACCTTTAGAGTCATCACCGTAACTCTGTGCAGCCATCTTCTTCAGATTCGCCACGATCAAAGGAGAAGGAAGCGACTACCTTAATCTGAAATTTAAGTGCAGAGCGTCCCACAGTTAATTGAAAGCATGGGTCATATGGAGAATGCTGCGGCCAAACTTACGCTCCGTGTGCTCATCGAAAATCCGCATGGGCAACAATTTGCAATACCACGCTAAACGTAAGATTACTACCTCAGAAGATAATGTATCTCAACTACAAGGAACACTCCTAGATGTGCAGTTGGTATACAGCACAGCACTATATTCGCTTCCCTACTTCTTCAGGCAACATCGCACCATAGGCCTGACGGTGATACACAAGAGACGAATCCGTATACGAATCTATGCAGTCTAGAGAGTAAATGTGGAACGGCCTATAAACATTTCTCTGATAATTCACTTTACTTGGGAAATCTTAAAAACCAAATCACATCCCTCTTCTACCTAAATAAGTGGTTGGGGTTTTCAGGGGTTTGGGCTTATCTGGTGGCTAGAATACTGGTCTCTCATACTCTCTGTCCAACCTTCCTACATTCCCCCGAGTAATCTCTTCCATGGTATTCTACTCACTAATCCTTGGTGGCCTAAATGACCTCAGTTGCAGGTAACCTCCCCAGATAACCAATCAACAAACTTCATAAATATCACAGTCAACGCTTGTCTACTATGTTTCACCATCGGTTCATTTTATTATTCCCATCGCGGTACCAGCACCCTCTATGGTAATTTGGTAGAGCCAGGAACTAAAATTTACGACGCTACGAACGCGCGTTCTAATGCCGTGGTGTTCTTACGATGACACGAGGGATTTTCGGAACGATTAGGGTGAACATTGGGTACAAGGTGTAATGAAGATGGCGTGTTACGGAACAAATACTTGCGCAAACCCCTCTCTCAGTGAACTGCCACTTCTATTCCGAAAGATTATAAGGAAAAACAATAAAAACTGAAAGTAATAAAAACAAACGTGGAAATCGAAAAACAAAAAAAGGGGACCGTTCCGTCGTGGGCTGGTCGCCCCTATCACCTTGGGTCGCCGTGCCGGTGGGGAATTGCTCGAAAGAGCTTGGGACCCGTGAGAAACGGCAGGGTGCTTATTTTTACTGCGGATTATCCCACTGGCAGACGAGTGGCCTGTAGCTTGGAGGACTGGGATTGAGGGGAACGAAGGCAACAGGTGCTTGGAGGAAAGGGGGAGAGAAGACAGGGGGCGGCGAAGGACGGCTGCGGTGGGGGTGGAGTGGTGTTAGAAGGAAACGGAGTTGGAGGGAGAAAACAAAGCGACAATACTTGAAGGAAACGGATACAAACAATAGGGAAGTGATACCCCGATTACACCGGTATCAATACTAGCCGATGCAATAAGAACCGATAAGCGTGACCAAGCCTCATGTGTTGACTCTACAGCGTGATTAGCCAAATTTTCGCGACTAATAATAGACAAGCGAGCAGCTCATCTTCAACGAAAGCATGTTCAAACACCGCTTCCTAAAGACGTTTTGCAACATTGGCACTCTTAAGGGTTTTCTAAACTATACCCATTCATGAGTTTAATACTTTACTCCTAAACATTTTTTGCTTTGCCTGATCATAGTTCTTAATTTATTTCTCCAAGATTCAAGCACTAGGCTAGATTTAAAATGGGAGAAAAGCTACGACGGTGCGTTACACTAAACTCTCTCAGCACACGATGGTAGGCGACGATTGTGGGGTGAAGAAATAGAGAAGACGTAACGGAGGGCCAAATGAGGATCAGACGGATGCATCGAGTACCTATGCGAGCGAAATAAATCGGAAAGGACTCGGATTTTTCGAGAATGGGAGGGGAGGGATGTATGGTAGACGAGAGAGGAGGGGGTGGGTGAGGTGACGGAGCGGGCCTGGAGGGAGGGAAATGGCGGGCGCACGGGACTCTCTCCCCCTCCGGAAACCGGTTCGGAGGATTCTATGGCCACGATCTTGCGTCAAGCGGAGAAGAGATTGAGGGAGGGAGGCTGAAGCAGACACACTATGTGGAAGAAGACGAGACGAAGGGGCGAAGAGCCATGGGATGAGAGAGTAAGACAGAGGAAGGAAGAAGTGGTGTACTAAGCAGAATAATCATCGTCCTGGGACTCGACCCTGTTTGAAACTGAACATTTACATATACCAGAGTAAATCAATAAGGGAAAAATAATTAATAACAGCGAAAAACACGAAAATACAAATAGATGGACGAAAGAATGAGGTAATCATACTTATGTCATTAAAAAGTAAAGAAATCGAAGCAAGAATTGATCTCGAGCATACTTGTTTAGGAAAAAAAAACATTTCATTAGCATGTACTAAACGGAGGATATTATTTTAACCTCACACTGCAACAATAAATAAGAAATTTCCGTCAAAATGAGAGAGATACCAAGTCAAACTTATAGGTACAAAAATCTCTTATTGTTAGGTATCATTAGCGGATATAACTAAAACAAAGAGACACGCAAAGAGACTCAGTCAACATGCAATACATTTCGTCCTATCCTTCTTCCGAATCATTCTCCATATTCTCTCCTAATTTCATGGCAGGTATCCTAACTCACAACAACTCGCAGGGTAGCTTGCAGATATATACCCATCCCTCCGTTGGCATTTTTGTATTATCGAGACGAATACGGGCGGGAAGTGGGAGGATGGCAGTGATAGGGCCATTCATTGATGGCGTCTCCTCGAAGCGCTCAAAGACACCACTCTCTAGCGCTGACTTCAGCACGGGAGACGGCTTAAACTATGCTTCCCCAATGCGAATCCCGCCCTTCCCTCTCCCAACATATCACATCGCATTGACCGGGTGTCCTTCCCTTCGCCCCTTCTGCGGTGGCGGCAGCAGTGGCGACTTCACGAGATGTTCGGGGACCTCTTCTCCTTATTTTTTTTGTTCCTAAGAGAAGGCGAAACGGGCGAAACAATGGGATGGAATAAAAAGAGGAACGTGGGATAGCTTGAGCGGAGAGTTGGTCAAGGGGGAAAGGAAGAGAGAGGGGTGCAGCGTGTGTGGAGAGGTGGAAAGGGAGGGAGGAATAGGTGAGGGGAGGAGAGAGCAACACGAGAAAAAATATAACCAGGTCAGTCGGAAGGGGGAAAAAACGGAGAGAGAGGAGAATACATTTCCCCGGACTTCCATTTGCATTTTTAATTGATGGCACGCGTTTCAATATCCCTCCAGGCTCGGTGGAGGGGGAGTCGGAGACTCGGTCGCTCTCCCCGTTTGCCCTACCCATTCCTCCCTCGACCCTTCAGCCCGGAAATCACACGTGCCACCGGGGCGGAGAAAGAACTCAAAAGAGGTGACACGAATTCACAATTTAAATCGCAATGACTGAATCGGTATTCATCGCGGGCACCTTAGGTTTGCAGCAAGCAAAGCGCACCTCCAGGGAAATACTAGGGTGGGCCAAACTGAACCTTTGAGCAATTTATTCATTTAAGGTGGTTGAAGCGATTCTCGTTAATGTACAGATTAGCGTGAAACTTTGAATACGCGTCCTCATTTGTAATACGTATAGATAAACGCGAAAAAAATGCACGTTACCGATTTGGTATCCTGGCAGTTTAATGCTATTTTAACACGTAGTCTTATGGCATTTGATGTATACTTAGAAATCATTCGATGACATATGAACATATTTTATCCTAAACGCGAAACCATACCTCGCATATTATTATGATAGTTCCTAATAAATATCAAACTATCAAGCCAAATGAAAACACATCTATACACGGTTTTTGTTAAAATTTTTAAATTCCGCGCTGTAAACCAAAGCCATAATGTTTTAATAGTGATGAAAACTTTAAACTATAGTGCTTCCTAAATTTATGCTACAACATATATGATTATTTCTAACGTACAAATTAAGGTACTTAAAAAAAGTTGGTACGAGAATTCTTCCACCTAACTTGAAAAGTTATTAAAATGTGCACTCAACGACCAGCAAATTGCACTCCAGCCACCTTTATCTACTTTCTTAAGCAATGATCTCTTGTCTCGAGCAATCTCGCATCAAAAGTAGTTTCTTTTTTTGGAAATGGCACATTCAATATGGCCATCATTAATATTATTTGCGCAGCGAAGGCTTGAAAAATCCACCACAAAACTATTTTTTTGCATCAATACAACAGCGGTCCTGTCGCTGTAGTGTTATGCAGAGCATACAAAATTTTAAAGCATAGAATATGGTTTATCACATAAATAATTTTCTGTGACCTAGTCTGCCTTTGATCGCTGCCATCTTTTTTTCGCCACAAGATCTCAAGATAACATTAGTTGCCTAGACGAGCGATTACCTTCCGTTTAGTTCAGGAAACAAGACACATTCCGTGTGTGCATAAGTCATAACAGCATTCCGTGCAATGAGATTTTATGAGACAAATCCACCGTCTTGTTCCAGCACTTAGCACCTTTGACAGAAAAAACGTGGTTTGACGGATGTGTTTCTTCACGACGAACATTTACGACAGCAAAAAGCTGACAAGCTATCCCGTGCGGAAGAATGAGAATTTCCACACCAAACCTTGAAGCAGACCATTTCGTATTCATCGATCATATAAAAAAACTTCTCGGAAACAATCTTAAGCTTGGAATGCGCGCATTAAAAAATTTATTCCTATAAGGAATCATTCCGCGCTTACTCACGTCACCATTCCCCGGGACCGGCGTTTGGAGGACGAATGTATAATTTTTCCCCCGAAGAGAGAGAGGTCGACAGAACGGTCCTCTCATTCTCTTGGAGCGACTCGGAAACATTTGAAAGACTCTCGTTTCAAACAGCACTCGTTTATAGTTTTTTTCTTAAATGAAAATCTAGCTGAATTCTACGCAATCAACTTTTAACTCTCGAATAAACGCTTCCACACCATCCAACTCTCCCAAGTGACTTCCCACCGGCGCAGGTTCAGAAAGATTTTTTTTACGTGTCCATCCCTCGGATTAATTTGCTACCCTAGTTTTTACTTTTCTTACATTTGCGTTCTTTTTCAAGTAAATGTTCGGGGCCTATCAAGGCAGACCAACATACGACAGGTTTAAATACGTCCAAAACAGCTCAGAAAAATGAAATATTTCAGCAAAAATCTAGCTCTATAACCAACAGATGGTTCCAAGAAAGAAATTCAAAATGAATACCGCACTTATTAGAATTTCCAGTACCGAAAAAATGATTCAATACATTTATCGAAACCTTTGACTCATCACGGTAAGAGGCCACCTTGATTTCATTCGATTTCCAATAATTAACATAACCGTCACGCGAAAATTCATTTTAACGAACGAAGATTTGAAACAGTCGAGGAGCGAGCGGGGGAAGAAAGGAGCACCAAGTAGAAGGTATTTCTGAAGGGATAAGCCGGTAGGATGCGAGAAGACAGGGAGAGAGAGAGAGAGAGAGAGAGAGAGAGAGAGAGGAGATGTAAAGGAGGATAAAGGAGAGAATGGGGGAATGAAAGAGTGGCCTTTGAGAGATGACAGAGATTGAAGCGGAGGTTAAGTTGGAAGGGGCTCAGGGATGGACATATTACACGCATAGACGAGCGGGGGGGAGGGGAGTGTTGGAGTAGGGAGAGATGACTGAGAGCGAGGTATGAGGAGGTAAATAGGAGGAGGAGTGAGAGGAGAGGAAGTCGGGAACTTTGCAAATGGATGGAATGGAGAAAGGACGAAGGTAAGAGATGCGGAATGGGGGGTATTGTGGCATGTGACTGATTGCGTGGACGAGGTGGGCGCTGGGTCTGGACTTGGGCGAGAGGGCAGTGAGGCGTTAAAGCGTTGGATGCGGACACAAACACGGCTCGTTAAAAGGGATTATGTACACCCCCTTCATTAGATGCTGTGGCTGAAGAGAGAGGCTGGGGGAACAGGAAAGGTTATTAAAAAAAGTCTCCGCGGGCGTCGAAACCATGACGCTCGCCACACGAGCTGAGGTATTAAAACGACGGATTGGGAGAGAGGCGAAACAATGAGAATGGATGGAAACCAGGAATGTATAACCGCCCCTTTTCAACGGTCCGCGAGTCTCCGGCTTAATAAGAGTTGAAAATAAAACAACGCACCCCCATATGCTTGGAATGGAAGGTCTTTTAACGACATAGCCTTGGAAGTGAAAGGAGTTGGTGGCTTCAGGAGGGGCTGTCCACTATTTGAGATATCAAAAATGTTCCCGGTCAACCAAAGTTTAGCTACGGGAACTTTTTCCATCATCCTGGATGATACCGCTGATGCAAAAAAGACTTTTTTCAAGGTGAGTATAATTCATGGAAGTATCAATCACAGGTGTTACAGGCTACGAGAGAGAGTCCTGAAACTTCTACCGTGATACAGCTTTTAACAAATCTAAAATATTCATCAAAAGTAAGCCAGAAGTAATAATCATTTACAAGGTATTTTTCCAGAATGAAAAACAACTAAAGACGTTTCCTTCATTGGTTGAATCGTGTCAAAAGGGTGGATGAGGGTCAAATTGCCAAAAAGATGAATGATAAAGGTGTTAATGATGCGAGCGGAAGAGACGGCTTAGAAAATGATGAGTGAACGTGGACGAAGAGACACTTTAGGCAAGAAATACAACTTCTCGGGAAGAGAAGAACACACAAGAACCATGGAAGGAGACACTAAGGACTGAAATGGTAGAGACTCGTGAAATAAAGCCTTGTTAGCGAGATAATTTCCAAGGCTAAAATCGAATATTTATGCTTTTGTAACAGTCTCCACTCAATTCGACTTTATTTGATGATAAAGATCCTCAGTGAAATTGAACTCTTCACTGGTTTACAGAATGTTTGATAGTTCGTCCGCAAGCCTAACCATTTCGGTTATTAGTCAAGGAACTAAAACAACATTTTGGTGAACCATATTTCCATAAGTACGCTAATGCGTTGGCGGAGGAGATAGGATGTGATGCGCGCACGTTTTATCACACAGTTTCCGATTTCCATTAAGACAATAAAAGTTTTTTTAGGGGGGGAGAAAAGGGAGCATTATTCAAACCGCAGCAAAAGCTTAAACGGGCACCTTTAAGGTCCCATTTGTGAAATGGTGAAAGTGGAATGCGAAGGCTAGGCAAGAGAGGGAAAGATAGGGCAGGGTGGGAAAGACATGAGGGAAAGGGGGCGTAGAATGTTTCAGTGGGAGGGAACGGAGAAAAAAGGCGAGCGCAGGAGGTGAAGGCGTTGCTATGACTCCTTCTTAATTAGCGGGCCCGAGTGAAGGGAAGACCGGGAAAATTGTAAGGGAGGTGCCATGTCCGACGGGTCCTCAGGGATGTGGGGCTTCGCATGTGGACTGCCGTGTGAGTGGCGAGCTTCGGAGAGTAGTCACAAAAAATTGTCCGAGATGGGAAGCGATGGTCAGGCAGAAAGTAAAGCAAGGGAGAGAGGGGAGTGTTCATTTCATAGCAGTCGGCGGAGGAGGAGAAGACATGGTATGATAAGCGACTCCTCTTCACTTCCACCAAGATATGGTTTAAATATTTCCAGCTCCCCTCCGGGGACGAGAGAAGTAAAGTTCTGCTCAACTGACCATACTGTGCACCATATTTTTTTCCGCTTTAATCTCACAACAACCGGGATCGGGTCGTGTTAACACGCTGGCCGGCACAAATGCCGGAATTTCCAGAGATTCATTATACTCCCTAAGAAGAGTCCGCAGGACGGCGACAGGATAAATAATTCCACCTTCCCCGGCTAGATGGCGTTCCTACCGCGGAGACTCCGAGAGAGAGATTCATTACCAACCGGCAGACATATTTCGAGGAGCGGCAAAATTATAAATTTATTCCCATCGACAGTAGCCGGGGTCTTTTGTCGCCGAAGAATGGGCGAGAAAACGCGGCGGTCCAAAGAGAACCCCTCGCGACGCCCGTTGAAGGGGAGCCAAGTGGCAGCGCAACACAACTCGAACCAACGAGAACGAATTAAACGTACGAGGCATCGCAGAAGGTAGCGTGCAGGATATTTGACCATACCCAACGAGTTTAGCATAGACAGTAGGCGAGAGAGTAGGTCAGTTAGTGGGAACGAAAACGGTGCATTTCCAGAAAGTCAGATAATAAAGAGTACACAAAGTTTAGGGCCTAGGAAAAGCTTAATAGATGAAAATAAATTAGAAATGTTTAGGGAAGAGAGTGGGTCAAATAGAGGGCCATTAAATAACTTGCCATTCACCAGGATAGCAAAGAATAACGAGTTGATCAGACAACACAGTATAGGTTTAGCGGAAGAAAGCACAGAAAAAGGAAAAACATATACATCAAAACAACACCCACGAATTTCCAAGAATTAGAACGTGTGCAAAGGAGATCCGCTAGATTTGTTAAAGGCCGTTATGATAATTGTACAAATGTTACGAGTTTAATAGAAGAACACGGATGGGAATTACTATCAGAACGAAGGTTAAAATTTAGGTTAAATCTTTTAAGTAAATTCGAAACCGATTTGTTCACAGATGACGTTAGATATATATTAAGAAACCCTGCGTATTATGCTAGGTTTGATCATCTTAACAAGATTAGAGAGATAGATTGTCGTACCAATAGATTTAAAATGACATATTTCCTGCGAACCATAAGAGAGAACAATAGTCAGCGTAGCAAAGGGATAGGTAGGTGAAATATAGTTAGAGTAGTCTGTAGTGCATGATGCATGTAATAACAACCAATAATCCCTATCTTATAATGTCGATACTAACCATCTAGCAGCATGTGACCCTATTATCTAGCATGTCTCCATTAAATATCCTAGTCGCATGTCAATAGTGCATGTTTGGTGATCTTTACCCCCTGCCACACACTCTCGTGGTGGCTCGCAGGGTATTACTTAGACGTAGACGAACAGTTCCATCAAAACTAGAATCGCATTGGAGGAAGACGACACCGGGGCGCGCGTTTGCGACGCAAACACCAACTGGCGAGTGTAAATCAGGACGCTGAAAAGATTGGCGACGGGCAATCAGTTGACGGAGTCAAGCGATGCAAATAGAGACGGAGAAATAGGATGGGAGGATCCGGGAATGTGCCTTGTGGATATGGCTCTTTGAATACATCCGAAGCTTGAAAGACGCTGGCGACAACGTTGAGAGTAAACGATTTGACGTGAATGCGACGGTTGCCGTGAATCATTTTCCACGCCCACCGAGGAATTGGGAGGATTGCCACGATCAGGCCCTTAGTTATTGTAATAGCACAGTCCATTGTCATCAATTGAGATAAAATCCACACTAGAACGGAAATAACTAGACAATGCTTGGACGAACAGATGAAGATGACGGAGTAAGTATTTATTTGCTTGTAAACATGGGTAATTTTAATCAGCGACTATATCATCCATCACGATAACTAACTGATCTATCTAAATGATCACTTAAGAGTTATGAATGATAAACTAATCGACTTTTAAAATGAAAAGGAATAAAACGGACAAAATTCTGGCCATCTTTACCGAATTTCCTTCCATTTACATATCAGTCAGTTTAACTCTTAATTAACTGATTATCGATCAGAAAATGGTCTTTTAAAATCCAACCCATAAAAAAAGGTCGTTTGAATATAATGCAAAATAGAAGGCGGAGGATGAATTCTCGGACTGGTAGAGAGCTGCGTTAAATATAACAGTACATAGAACGTATCTCAGCCTACACACCGAGATAAATGAACCTTTTCCCCATTACCTTCCCGATCCAATCAAGTCGAAATTTATATGAAGCAATCCATAGTACTCCGATCGGTACTTCCCACATTCCGTTTGCCCCAAACTACTGAAGCAGCAGTCATTACGTTACGAGTGGGTAGGTGGTCGCTCTCATCCGCGCGGCCCACTCACAAGGACTCCCAACTGCTCCGCCGCCATCGCGTCCGCTCAAATTAAGTGGAATTGGTTCTGTCCCAAGTTGGTAAAATGGGCCGCGGAGATAAATGGGAGGGGAGACTTCAATGACCGACGAAAAAAACTCGAGCTATCTCGTTTTGATATGCATTCCTCCTTCTTCTCTTCCGTGATCTCTGCCCCTAATTGCTTCCATCAAATGACCGCAGTGATTAAAAGACCGAGAGAGTCACTTCTACTGGACCTCATCTTCCCAACCCACTCACTCCCAAAGATGCCATTATGTTTCAAGGAAGGCTAAAGGCTCTCGCGCAGTTAGGAATCGTGGAGGAGCAAAGAGGCTCAGCTGTTTAGGGGTCGTGCATAAACCTCGTTACCGTTTGCGGCGATTTTTTTTACCCCCTCTCCCCTTCGTTGCCAACCGTAATATTCTTCCCAACCTCTCCCCCCTCCCCAGACATGTAACGTTATCTCTACAAATGAAACTTTCAATTCAAAAATATTTTCACAATTATTGAGCGAGTTTATTTTTAGGGAAAGGTTGAAATACGACAAATAAAGAAGTTGAACTAGATATAATAGAAGCAGACCGCGCCCTTCCTCATGTTAAACTCTATAGTATTGTCGACGCGATGTAGACGAGTAAGAAACGTAAACAGGCGTATTGTAACAACTACGTTACTTTGAGTAAGCACCCTTCTTTCCCCCTTGTTACCTGCCGTAGGTTTTTAGGCGATCCTCTCCCCCTAAGTTGGTAACGTAGTTTATGTACGATCCCTTTGCTATGGGCATAAAATCGTGAAAACTATTAATAGAGTAAAAATATAAATGGTGTAACCTTACACCATGTCGTGACTTTAGATGTTTTTCTGCAGCAATAAGATAAAAAATAAATACTCAGCATTAGTCGTCTAATTATATTATTAAATTAAAACAAAAAAATCTTGGTGAATAATTATATAATTCAATTTATAATGAAATTTTAACCACAGCATCAATCCACTTCAACCAATGCCTCTGTTTTCGGAGTTTTAGCAGAACATCGGGAAAATATGATCGAGTGCACATTATTAACAACACTACCCATCTCCTCCTGGTCTATCGAGCTGCAGAAAATCATATACTTTTCAATTTTATCCACAGATAACAGATGTAGATGAACGATAACCAATCAAGATACGGGTCAAGAAACTGTTCGTGGCAAGTATATGCAAACCAAGAGCGGTCCCCTTGGAAATTCATTACGGACACTCGGCAAATAGGCGCGGGTTAAAAGCGCGTGCTGGACTCGCGAGAGAGTGCGCCGCCGTGCGCCGGTTCAGTTAGGCCCTTCCCCTTTCCAGTGAGCGCGTGCCCAATCACCAAAGGGCGTGAGGGGGGGGGGCGTAAGAAAGAAGGAGGGGGCGGCAGCGCAATCGTGACAGAAGATCAATACCTCCCCATCTCAATCCGTGACCTCGCGCGCGGCGGGAAAGGAGGATGCCATTACACTTAGCGAATCGCTCAAAACGTCCTGGAAGTCGGCATTTTTAATCAGCTCAGTGGAATCCATTAACGTCCGGAATTTTGGCAGTGTGAGAGGGGGTTACACGTGAAGAGGGACAACAAGGGAAGGTCCGCAAACGACAAACACGTGGAATAAAAAGAGGAATGGACCAAGGGATGTTGACACTGCGATCGTCGATGCAAATCACTCATTTTCTTTTTTCCTTCGCCACGCAAAGGGAAGCAAGGGGTGAGGGCGGAAGAGCAAGGCGCACAAACCATGTCCATGTTGATGTTGTTGTTGTCATTTTGGGAGCGGCGACGTCCTTTTCCACTCTTCGCGGCGACTCCATTAAGGAAAGAAAAGAACAAGCAGGCTTGAATGAGCGACCGGCGAGCCTTCTGCGCGACCACTTCCAAACCGACGAATCGTCCGAAACTCCGGGTCGGCTCTCTCACCCACCACTTCCTGCCCATTTGCGAAGACTTGTATTTATATTATTGTACACATGAATACACACACAAAATATATTTAAATGCTCCCAGAAACATCATCTCTCTTCATATCCGCCAACGCAAATCTTTTTCGGGTTTTTCCACGAATGGTGGCCTCGTTATTACAGACGCAAGCTCTCTCGGAGTACAATTATGAATGACGGTGGGAGAAACAGTGATCGCGGTCATGGTTTGCGTATTTTGATAATTTTTCAAGGTAGTCGAAAAAATTCTACGACTACATTTCGTTTGGGTTTGCGTGTTTACGCGTTTGAACCTACCGTGCATGAAGAGTTGGAAGTTGCACAAGAATTTAATTAACAAGGTGTATCATATTTTACATTAAATTAAAGCATGCTATATATTAAAGCATATGACTTAGGTTTTCGATGATCTATTCAAAATTCAAGCGAAAATTATATTTAAATGTCTTTTCTAATATATGACTCGGCGCGTTTCGTTGGTAACAGTTATAGTTATACGAAACGTACCATTTCGCATTTATAAGAAAATATTTACACATATAATCGAATCTTTCCACTGGATAAAATAGGATGGAGTTGCTAAAAAGACCCAGTCGCTAAAATATAATGTTTTTCACTTTTTTAAATAGGCGATATGACTAATGAGAACACGATTCAAGGTTTGACGAAAATCTGTACATCTGTACAACCTTTATTCGAAGCTCGCTAGACGACTCACGACCGAAGATTTGCCGCGAACATAAAAAACAGGTGCCCGCGAGGTCTCTCTCACTTTCTTAAGAGGTGAAAGTTGATTAGGAGTTTAATTGGAACGCAGCATCCTGCCGATGGGGGGAGGAAAGGCCGAAAAATCCCATGCCGCGGAATGTCTCTTTCTCGACACATATTTATATATATATGTATCTCCTCGGGGTTTAACCGTAATTGACATTTGTGTTTTTTAACGACCGGAACGACGAAAAGCCATCCCGTTAATTCTCGAGGAGAATAAAAGAGTCAAACACAACTTGAGAGTGCCAGAACCTGAAATCACATGGCCGCTTCGTGAATACAATACATTTTCGTCGAAGAACAGAAATAGGGCATGCTACGGAACTTGGTCTAGTTTTCAGCAAAAACGATGATATTCAAGGCGATAGTTCATCATCCACGAAATCTATGTAACTCATATGAGTGAAAGAGACGGTAAGAGCGGCGATTTTCGCAAGAAGAGTGTGGTTCCTTAAGAGGATGAATAATACTCTATTAGCGAGGAATAAATATCAGAGGCATTATACTATTGGTAGAGTTTTAGGTGGCAAAAAAAACTAAAAACCAAAACAGCTTCCTTATCTTTCTTTTACGACCACTGAACGGAATAACAACAGAATATTACTGAATAAACACAATACACTTACAGAAAGTGACTTATCACTCATCTCGAAATTCTTTTCACTTATTGCTAAAGATTGAATATCTAATTCCCTCTATTATGACCACTTTTCATAATGTTTATCCTATATAAGAGAAAACTCTATGTATGTATTATGCACAACCGATCTCTAAGGAGACAGAATCGGAGCCACAGATCGTTACAGAGACCTGAGATTTTCTTCCAGTCAGTGAAAGCGAAAATAATTCATGAGCGTTTAAATGATTCCATAGAAGTGATAAGTAGTGCGGATGCAACTCGCTTTCCTCCGCGCTAAGCAATATGGACAAGAATGCGAAATATCACAACCGGTTTGCGTTTCCCAAAGGATGCATACGAAACGATTTCTCAGAAATTATTTTCATCTCGGTAACCTAGATGGATACCACTCATGTTCCCACATTTTGACAAATTTCCCGCGACCTACTCGCAGCTCTCTCCCCTCATCCTCTGAGGGGAGTGTGGGAAAGGGGCGATGGGCGGATATTCTGACAGCCGGAAAGAACAGAGGGCCTCACAATATGACTTCAATGCCGATTAGATTGGCGGTAAACCGTTCTTGCGAATTAAAGAGTGGGCCTCATGATTAAGAGAAATCTTCAAGAGGTATAGAAGGGGTGGTAATGAAATCGATTCATTCTTATCAGTCCAGATGTGTTAGATCTCAAATATTGGAATACTTCACTTGATCACTTCAAGGAGTGAACAGTAAAAGTTAGAAGGTCTTGAAATGCCAATTGAATACTTTAATAGTCTACATATGGAATATCTTTAAAAAGTTGCGCAACGGTTATCTTTAGTAATATCGACCGCAGAATACACAAGCTCTCTTTTGTAAATAAAACCTGACCAAACATCAAAAGGAAGATATTGAAATAAGTACCGATACTTATACCGGTAGTGAACGCCAGATGCCTGCATTCCAAGAAATCATTAGCTTTCTCTGCCGCCTGAAATAACGGATGATACCATTTATTAAGACTGTATTATTAAGCCTTAAGAGTTCGTCGTATAAAAATCATTACCATCATGGGTGATCGGAATATTTTGGATGGAAATCTGCTGCAATCGGCATATTACGATTTTCCGGGTCACTCTAGAGAACTATCACCTTCCCCTCACAACGTCAATAATCACGCATCAGAATGCACCCATCAAATGCTAACAAAAATGAAGAGCCAAAAATAGACGAAAATATTATTAAATATAAAACTGTAATCAGCAACGGATGCAAACAAGATACCATGTTTTAGACACACCCATAAACATGCTCTCGTCCAAGTTCCATGCAAAGCATTCATCATTTAGCGGAAGAACGACAATAAAAAACAAAGCTTAACAGCGGGAAAATACAACCGGTAAATACCAACCAATCTATAATTACTTGTAAGTGTTTGATGACGCTTCACCGCTCAGTAAAATAAAGGCTAGAGAATAGGAAAAAAAAATACAATTTTCTTCAAATATCACGCCAATTCGAACGGGTGCGAGAAATTACTGACTCATTTCCTCACAGAGAATTTTGAGAGAGCAAGGGACGAATACCTGCGCAAGAAATGAATAACGGTAACTTGCGCAAACCTCAAACACCGATCCGGCCGGGCAGGATGCACTGGAGAGGCGCTAACTACAATTCCGAAAGGAAAGATCTCTTTATAAGCGATGAATAATGAAAACCGCACGGAGGGGGGGTTGTTAGCGATAGAAATTATCCCCGGCGAAAGTGAGAAACGAATGACGCGGTCACTAACTGGGCGTCGAGTCTTCCCCTTGCTATTAATCGCGAAGTAATTTTAATGCCAGCGTTTTCAACTCCGTCATTGCAGAGAGGAATGGAAAGCTATAAGAATACGAAGAATCGCGGGAGCGGAGGGGGAAAGAGGAAGGGGCGGTGAGTAGCATCCGCTGAAACGAGGTCCCAACAGAATAAAAAAAAGCATCCAGTCATGAAACATTAAATGCTAAGTGGGCTCTTTCACTCGAAGGCAAATGAACTTCGTCGCTTCTGTTGCCGCTCGCTTGGCAGGACTACTTGCTATTGTTTATGTATGGATATCGAAATCGAATGATCGCTGAGTATGAGTTGCAAAAAACATCTGCGCTTACTAGACGAAAGCGGTTGGGTGGGTGTTCGGCGTGTATAGGAGTGGGCCCAGAGCTGAGAGTGTGCGACACACCGCGAGATGCAGATGAATGCTTCTGGCAAAACAAGAGGAATTCATTCGAAAGCAGGTGAACGCCCGCAGCGCTGACTCATAGATATAAATAGTATAGGACTATGGAATGGTTTCTACATCCACATACTACTCCACGATCCGCCGAAGGGGCTTGTGGCAGAAAGTGTCAGACTCACACTAGAAATGAAAAAAGAAAGAACAGGGAAATGGTATTAGGAGAGTGAAAGATTGCATGGGCATTACACATTACCGGAGTGTCGTGATCAGTTGCTTAACTTTTCTGTGGTATTTACAACAGGTACATGGAAGGAAGGAATTTTTGTAAGCACCCCACATGAATTAGAACCATTAGAATTTATATATAACCATGGCAGCGTATATCTCCAATTTTGTCGCTTCTGTCAGTTATAGAAATAAAGTGTCGGTAATGTAAATCATAAATTAAAGGCTGCATACAAAATATAATATCACTTGCGCCACACCGGAGTTCACGATATCTGAGCGTTTCAAGAAATTCGAGGCCAACGATTAATTTTCCAAAAAGTCGTAGGAGCACGAATGGGAAAGTTTTCTCATGGAGTACCTGGAGAAATAAAATTAATCTATCAAGATATTTTATAGATGAATTCAAGCGCAAGAACTCCGAAGAATCAAAGTAAAATGTTTTAGAGGAGACAGCATTTTTCTATCGGTCATAGTCTCTTATTTCCAGCAGCGATAGCTTGTCTTATGTGACAAAAAAACAAATTGAAATCGAGAGAATATTCGATTTATTCCGTTCACATTAATAAGTAGCCGCACGAATTGCTCAGGAGGACCGAGAGCAACACAAGAGAATTTTTTTTTACTAATGTGCCGATTACCTCTGCGGCCAGGACAGATCATCACCGTTCCTCATTTCCTAATATCTCTATCTTGTGTCTCGGTATTCATGGTTGACGTCCCAACATGACATGTTACGGCGGTGACTCGCAAGGCAATACGTAGATATGGACAACTCACATAAAGCCCTGGTGTAATTTACGGTTAAACATAACTCACGCTCACCTTTTACTGCTAAAGAAACACTCAAGTTTGGCCCATTACGAGAAGATATTCAATGAAGACATTAAAATGGAAAAAAAACACCAAAAAATCCCACGATCGAGTATCAACAGTTTAACCAACAAAATTATCACCTAGAGATATTTTTTAAATGAACATAAATATAACAAGAGAATGAATATGGCAGAAAACTTTCATCTTCGTTGAATCTCACAAGAACTGTTTGTAAACTCACTTTATTCATACAAATCTGGCGAGGGGTGAAAATGAATAGGAGGAAATAAACTCCTCTTGACACCGAGGCACATTAAAGCTCTCTCAACCCGTGCCCTTTTAACGCGAAGCCATTCAACGAAAGAATTGATGAGAATTACAGACGCGTGAATCTCATTTGGTAACAAGGACGCCTTTCAGAAATCGCTCTATCTTGAATTATGTAGCGCATGTCACCTCTCCACGCCCGAGTTTTCCCGCTCCGCCGGTTAGAGGTCGCCACCGGCTGCGCTCTCAAGGTGTACCTCAGATGGAACGCGTAATTTAAAGCTAATTCCGAGCCTCGTCTGACGGCTGCGTGCACTTCGTGTGTACCGAGGTAATATCGCCAGGCGAGACTTCTCTGAAGGAAGGGGGAAAAAGAAGAAAAGTGCAGCGCTGTCTCGGATGAAAGAGAGAGATAAAATCCTCGGAAGGGGAATTTCGCATACCTAAGAGACGCCGTATTCTTTTAAGACGCCGTATTTTTTCAGCCGGGAACAAAAGGAAGAAGACGAAGAAGCATCAGTGAGATCAAGTAGAGTCGCCGGGGAAATGGACAGAGCATCGTGTCTTTCCCGTATCTCGTTTTCTACCGAACGATTCGTAAGAGGCTGCCTTTTTTCCATGAGATAAAACCCTTTTTCCACCCCATTGCAAGTTAGGGGTTCGCACGGCAAAAGGTTTGAGGTATTTCGGGCACGAGAGAAAAGCCATCTCTTTCCTCCCTCTCATCGTCCCGTCTTATCAGGCCTCGGAACGGGGGAGCAAACCTCTTTCCGCTGCATCTCCCGTCCTCCACCCCCATTCCACGAGACCAACTAGCGTTGGAATTTCCTTGGAGATATGCAGATTTATGGAGATTCATCCGAGCTGCTCGTGAGGACCTTTCCCAAGGTGGAGTGGACGCGGGGGATGTGGATCAGGAAGAGGAAAGAGAGAAGCATGTTTGGCGGCGACAGCGGGTGGCGGCAGAGAGAGAGAGAGGCGGTACAAAAGGGGGGGAGGGGTTGGAGACTGGGCCGATCATTGGGATGAAAGAAAGGGAAGAAAGAGACATCAACGGCCGATGAAGACAACTTGAAAATTAGGGAGAGAGAAGGAATTGACCGTACCATTAAGTACGATACCACAAGGAAAACTACATTACTATTCTTTGGCAAGGTATTCAGGGATGCCGCAAAATAAACTGCCATAAGCAAAAATAGGCCTGGAAGGGAATTGAACCACGGACCTTTGGCCTTCCGGGCCAATGCGCACGCCACTACGCTTCCCAGGTTTTCTAATCCTCATTGCAATTTAGAAGGATACGTAAGAACTAGAGATTTTTCTCATGACGATTTCATTGTACTATTCTTTGTGTTTATTCATATTGGAACAGATGAGGGATACCGCCCTTCCTTCCCCCAAACCGGTCAATACAGACATCCATGACCTGTGAGAAGAAATATTCCACCCAGCCGGGACTCTAACCCACGGCCCTCGGATTAGCAGGCGAGATCCTTACACCGTCGCCACTGGGGCTAACAGGCATGTATAAAACATTGAGATGCATAATACCTCATTTTGAATGGATCAGCTTCGAATGAAGTACGCCAAAAGCCTAGGTAGTAATGGCGCAAATATCATTGATACCGTAGTGATTAATATAGAAAAATGCAAAGTACAATAATTCAAAAAAGCAAGGCAGTATTAATATAGATTAGAAAATTATTCCGCATGATTGTCAAGTTAGGTGGTTCAATTCCCACAAAAAACAGGTTTTACATTTGCATATCAAAGCGTCACGTACTGTATTTTTGTTTGCATCGATCGAAGAGACAGGAAAGTTGTTTAATGTTGATTATATGTGATAAAATTATATTGGCGAGAAACTCACGCTAAGCTAATACAGCGGTAAATCACAGAACGGTTATGCGGCCACTAACTTGATCGCTTCACAAGGGACAAAATTTAAGCACATGTGAACTTTAAGCGATTGTTTCGCTTGAACAACCGTCAATTCGTAATTCCGGTCAAAGAGAGAAGTCCGTATTAAAACCACCGATGCCAATTTTTATTACAAGTCGAGGCAAGGCTTGCAGGGCATACAGTCGTCAAGAATTGTCAGCCTAAGCGCTCGACTTCCCCATCCAAGGCATAAAGCTATTCGTAGTGCAGCGCCTCCGAGCGAAATCACCGGCACTTCACCTTGAAAAAAACACACCTTAGCCGTCTGACACGCGAAACATTTAGAACTGCATCTCCTCCAGAGGAAGAATTCCATGCTTTGGAAAGGAAGACGCTTGGCGGTGGGTAAGTGTGACTGACGCCAGGTTAGCAACAGGAAAGAGCGCTCGGCGCAAAGGTGGCAAATTTTCACCTTCGCGCTGATGAGCCACGAATTAAATGATCATTTCTCTTGCATCTTTTGCCGCAATATTTTTAAAATAATTGGAAGATCAATGAAAAAACTAGCAGAGGTAAGAAATGGAAACGGTGATGTATACACACACTACAACAACATCCACGATCGTTTTTCCTGAGTGTCATTTTTCCCGGGAACGAAAAGATAACATAATAACAGCCATTTTATTTGGTTTTTTGAAAGAGTAGCATAAAATGATTGATATAATTTGGTTTTCTGATAGGTAGTGAAGCTATTAGGTCGATTTGCTTTCCAATGATTACATGCTAATTTCTTGTTAATTTAAGAATTGATAATAGCAGTCCCGCATAGTTTAATAGAGCATAAATCTCGTACTTCGCCGCACTAATATATCGGCAAAACACTTTGATGCTCACTTTTCCCATGAAATTTGCAGCGTATAGAGTAGCTCATAGTGGTTAATATTCATCCCTGAAATGATTTGGACATTTTTTCAAATACGTAAACGTTCGCAGTTTTAATAACATTTCTAGGATAGTGTACTGCATATTGGAGAAATAAACTGACCCTATGACACACGCCCTTGAGACAGCTTGTGGGGCACCATGTAGATCAAAACTTACGTACATACAAGTGGGGACTTCGCATCATGCAATTCAATGCCAAACGAGTAACCGCGCGAGTTGGAAGGGAGCGTAGCGGCGTCGAGAGCCCTCATATCAGATCATCTGCGTACTCGCCGAGGCAAATTGATAGCATTCTTCGTGAGAGGGAAAAGAAATCAAAAACAAAAGTCTCGAGAGAGCAGTCCCGCCGTCGCCATAAGAGAGGGAAAAGGGCACACATGCATAATGTGGCGGCGGGGAGAGAGAGAGGAGGCAAAGCACGGATGCAATGAGAACAATAATGCACTCTCCCGTTTCAGTCCTTTCTACAGCGACCTTATTTAAAAATCTACCGGAGATTATTCCATCCCTCGCGGAGTAAAGGGTGAGAGGATAGCAAAATCAATAGGAGGGATGGAGGAGAAGAATGGGAAGGAAAAAGAAGAAACGATAGGGACACGGAACAAATGCGCGATAATGAACTTTTGGAAAAAGAATGGCTTTCCCCGGAATAATTATTGCATCAAAGAAAAGATAATATCTAACGTAGAACCTATTAAATACTCAGGCGTCACCATCACTGAAGACATGTCATGGGGGAAACACATAAGGGAAATAACTAGTGTAGAAAATCATAGATTAGGATGCATAAAAAGGGTTCTAGGCAAATGCGATGAGAGAGTACGAGAAAGAAGCTATTTTACACTGGTCAGGCCTCATTTAGAATATGCCACTAGTGTATGGGATCCGTACGAGGAAGGTATGATAAAAGAATTAGAGCGCGTGCAAAGGAGATCCGCTAGATTTGTTAAAGGCCGTTATGATAATCGTACAAGTGTTACGAGTTTAATAGAAGAACTAGGATGGGAATTACTATCAGAACTCAGGTTAAAATATAGGTTAAACCTTTTAAGTAAACTCGAAACCGTTTTGTTCACAGATGACGATAGATATATATTAAGAACCCCTGCGTATTATGCTAGGTTTGATCATCTTAACAAGATTAGAGAGATAGATTGTCGTACCGATAGATTTAAAATGTCATTTTTCCCGCGTACCATAAGAGAGAACAATAGGCAGCGTAGCAAAGGGATAGGTATGTGAAATATAGTTAGTCTGTAGTGCATGATGCATGTAATAACAACCAATAATCCCTTCCTTATTATGTAGATACTAACCATCTAGCTCCATGTGACCCTATTTTCTAGCATGTCTCCCTTAAATATCCTAGTCGCATGTCAATAGTGCTTGTTTGGTGATCTTCACCCCCTGCCACACACCCTCGTGGTGGCTCGCAGGGTATTACGTAGATGTAGATGAAAATAAGGAAGAATTTGTAAAAAAATCCACTGGTACATAAAGTATCGAGAAAGTCGACAATGCGTTGCAAGGGATGATCCCATGCAACATTCTTCCCAGTTCGAGATCGAATTTCGCACGCTTCCATGGACCACTAAGGCAAAAAGCAGGAGGGAAAACTAATTGATGAATGATTTGTTGCCTTCCCGGCAAATTAGTTGAACCATTACCTTCTTCTCAGATCTTCATCCGGTTGACCATTTTCTACAACGTTTCGGTGTCCGACTCGAGACTTGCATCAGAGGTGCTGAGTATGGGGTGTGAATCCAGATCTCTGAAGACGAAGGCCAAAAGGGAACGTTGAAGAATAGGGAACCAGTCACTCAAATAAAGACATGGGAAGACTTCAGTTCACAAACTCTCATCGTTCCAACAAAAAACGGCTAATCCAGGAATCAGTGTCGATTTAGGACGCAGGGAAGACAATCGGACATTTGTGACAAATGCCACAGCTTTACCATCGAGGACAGGGAGACAGATGGAAGACGAATGGTAAGGTCTCTGAGCCAAAAACTCACGAAGCCCAAATCAGCAACCTATTAGGAGCAGCTAGGGCGGGAGGATGACGATTTTGGTTTGCTATTGCGGAGGCGACCGACTACCGGAGTCATTTGCGCTATTGGGGGTTAGTGGGTTGGTAGGTGACTTAAGGATATGTAGGAGAATGCAGACAGGATGACTGACAAATACCGCGTCGAAATTAACCGATGACGTCAAGAGGTCTCAGTCGAACGTCCCATCCAACGGACTGAGCCCTACACCAGAAGACCTATCCACAACGTACTCAATTGAGGACCGGGATTTATCCGAAAAATCTCCGTCGGGATCCGATCCCAGACCGTTTGTGCGGGAAGTCGGGACTCTTCTAAAGCCACCACACCAACCCGATCGCCTCTTAGATAAGGCCACCTCGATAGAGGGGGGGAGACGGTATCTTTTTCTCGGAACCCATACCTCGCGACGCCAGCACAAGTTACCCCTAAGGTGCAGCCGGGGAAAGGAGGCTGAGGAGGCGAGCGGTCGGGGGTGGAAAGGAGCGAGATGGAGGCAGATACGGCGAGGGGGAGGATGC
Source organism: Ceriagrion tenellum (assembly GCA_963169105.1). NCBI lineage: Eukaryota > Metazoa > Arthropoda > Insecta > Odonata > Coenagrionidae > Ceriagrion > Ceriagrion tenellum. The sequence goes on along the minus strand of OY720632.1, from coordinate 127,916,275 downwards.
AGAGCGGGAAGGCCGAGAGGAGAGAGGAGGAGAGACCCAGTGAGGGAAAGATTTTGAGATAAGCCGCGCTTGTGAGTGGTTGGAAGGAGGGAGGGAGTAGGTGGAAAGCGGATGACAAGGGTGACTCCACCTCCTGCGGTCGAGAAGCTGAGGAGGACACATACCTCCCACCATCTCCCGCCCCCGACTTGTCCCACCGCACGAAAACCTCACCCTCATACCACGTCCCGCACACCACTTGAGACCTCTTGGGGATCGGGTTGGTAATGTGGCCGAGAAAACTGTTCTCCAACCTTCAGGGCACGGGTTCAAATCTCGGCAGGGGCGGCGATTTTTCACTGGAATCCCGATCCCTACTTCTGCGGAAAAGATTAAAAATGAAACGCACTTATGACTTTGGATTATATTTTAAAGACGGACGTACAAATTCGTAAAAATATCCTGGAACACACACAACTCGAACCCACACCCACTCCTCTCCTACGCGTTTCAAATTTGTGTAACCCGAGTTCGAAGCGTCATGTATCAAAAGATGGAAAAAAATATTATTCACTTGAACACTCAATTTTTCGCTCATTATTTTTTGGTTGATCGTGAGCAAATAATTTTGTAGAATACCGATTTCATCGATTATTATTATTTAATTAATAAGGAATCAATTTAATTTATGGTGTTTCATAGAAGGTGAAATTCATCAAAATAGACCCTCTCAAATCAAATGTGTGTTTCTATGGAGCTGCCAAGGACTTCAAATAGACCTCTAACTGAATATGGGTTGTTGTATCGGCGATTTTTGAATACCCATCTCAAAAATAATGACGATGATAAACTAAGAGATGAATGGATCGCGTTATCAAGCGGAAGGAAGGGAAAACAAAATAGAAAATGTTAACAAACAAAAGAGTATCAAGACATATAGTTTCCATAATCGTAAAAGGCGGAGATTTTTCGGTAGATTTTCCCTACCCCATTTGAGTTTTTTTCGCGGATAATTTCAATCGCGGTTCCACGGTTAAGACTTTAACCAGCGGACGTTTTCCACCAACAGTAGGCTAATTAGGCTAATGCAAGCACAAGGTTTCTCTCTTACCTTCCTCTAAGAAGTTAAAATAGTACTTATATCAGCATTTTCGTACCCTAGTATCATCAATGGCGGGAATGGGTAATGGTTCGCTAACCCAAATAGCTGATCAATCAAGATAGAAGCGCAGAGATAGGCAGAGCGTCCAATTCATTGTGGTTTTGGTAGAGAATAATATGGAGAGGAGTTGAGTTCCAAGTGGTTTGGGAAGGGTGGCATAAGACGGGACTCCAGGAGGGGAGATTAGTGGCAGAAAGGTGGTGCGGGCTTTGCTGACCACATAATGCAGTCAGTCCTCCACCTTTTTGGCCTCTAGGCAGTGGTGGTGGCAGTGCTTCAGGGTCAGAGGGAGGAATAGGGAGTTAAACTAGAGAGAGAGAGACGGACGCCCTCGGCTTACGTAAGTCGAGGAGGACGCCTGGTGGATAGGTCACGTGGCATGGGGCTGGAATGACGATGATGAACTGAGGGGGATGTATGGATCGTGTTACCAAGCGGAAGGAAGGGAAAACATAATAGAAAATGGTAAACAAACAAAAGAGTATGAAGATATAAAGTTTCCATAATCGTAAACCTCTCGAGATACGTGAAGTTTTTTTTTCTCATGTATCTCCTCAACAAGTGTCCCTTCCACGAATCCTACGTGGTTTTTCACTCCACCTGCGTCTTATCGAGAAGTTATCGGATTAAGTGGAAGTTTTTTGTTTCTTTCGCTCCACTTATCGAAGGACCGATATCATCGCTCAGGTTTCCCGTCCCCGACGTTCATTTTTTTAGATTCTCCAGACGGCGCTTTCCTCATTCGGGTGAAAAACTGATTAGAGCATCCAATCAAACACGGACAATTACTCTCTTGACCGTTCTGAATCCACACCGTCAAGAGGAGATCGGAGACTTCCATTATTCCGCTGCATCTCTTATCGCACAAAAACTATATGACACGTAGCAATCAGATTGTAATATAACCTCATTTCACATCACTACCACAAAATCACTTATCTTAAGGCTTTCGCCTATTTTAAGCTTCTCCACAATCACTTCGTTTAAAACACAAAAAGAAAAAGTTTTACAAAGAAGTTTGCTTTTTCTCTTCAACCTCAGACAGCTGGCAAGCAAATGAACTGAGTTTCCGATGAGAAATGGAAGCATGTAAGTTTTCATTGGTTTACTATACGCATTGTATGGTTTATGGACATCTCACTGTTTTACTCGTAAGCAAAGAATGTACGGATACATTAGCGATATCTAGGAATGCACTTTAGCATGAAAGAGAAGGATGATTCAAGAAAATAAAAATTCGACAAACTAATGAACAGATATGTGCCCGTGAACTGACTGTGTTCTTTACAAGCTGAAAGAAAGTTGTCCAAATGGAGCAAAACAATGGTATATTTAACAGAATAGGAGATAAGAACATATTGACATTAACTAGATCAAAGTTAACCGTATAACAATTAGCTGCTTATTTCGCGGGTTTAGGCCAAATTTATAACGGAAGTTTTCCTTTTCCGACATGTCAGAACATATTACATTTGACGATCAGGGCAAGAATGTTAACACACAGGACTTGAAGGTCGTTCTTAATAGTGTCCATTTATATCCCAATAACCTATCGCACATATCCTCGCATCAATTACCTTTGAAGCAGATATTTACAAAATAACTGAGGTCAATATATGGAGCATTGACATAAAAATATAACGCCAAATATTTTAACAGGAATAGACTATACGCAATTTTTAGAGAGAGATGAGAGAGAGCGTGGCGGTTTTAAGTGAGGGTATAAAGCGAAAACGGAACAATATGAAAAAACGAACGAATCAATAGAAGTATTACGATTATTTAGCGCAGACATCCACATTCATCTATCATGGCGATATGAAATCTTCCCTCAGGCGCGAAACGCCAGTGCGACCGTCAAGAAAAAAATGCACTCGTCTTTATTTCCATCGCACGCCACGCTCTCTCGACACTTGAGGCGCCACCTCACCCGCTATGCGGTTGCAACGTCAACCCTTTCCTCATTGTCGCGTCATGTTTCTTTAACCTCCGCATTTGAGACATCTCAGTGTTACATACACACACTCTCCTAGTGACAGGCACGCAATGCACGTCAAGATGGAAAAACAGCGAATGGAAACCAATGCCGATGCATCTTTGCGAAAATGCTTTAAAAAAAGACGCATCCTGTAAAGAGGGAAATGCCAATGAGTTTAGCGAATGGAGTGTCTTGACAAGAAAGTTAACACGACAGTGTTCTAAGTCCTTTTCTGACAAATCATATATTCACCGGTAAGAAAAAGAGCCTGAGTGTTCCATTTCCCTGTTGGTTGAAAACTATACCTGGTGTAAAAGGCCTCACTGGCTGTTTTAGGGGTCAATAGAAAATTAATTGATGAATACGCTAAATGAAACATCCAAGACTGAGGTAGGATTCGAATATACTGCCTTTGGGTTACCTATAAGGTACGGAAACTATCTGAATAGAATATATTTCCATCAATTGGCTTAGATTTCTTTGTGACTGAGTTAATATGATCTTGGAACAGCCTTAAAACAAATTTCAATATATGTAACGCGTAAATGTTGATACAACGTGATAATTCCAGGGGTTATAAACTGTCTCAGCTAGTTGAGTCCCGGAAAAATAGAGTATTGTCGACAGTCTCACCAACGTATGAAATGGCATTCCTTGCCCAACAATTTCCACGAAAACGTAAAAAGAGGACTATAGAAAATTTTATTTAACAACAATCGATCGACTGGTAACGAAACCAAGGCCTTACTGTAGCCGGGCACGCACCAAAAGAAAGCACGCAAAATTCAGCACGCCTCAACGACTCTAGTGAAGCACGACGACACAACTCGAAGAGAACGGAGAAAGAGAGCGAGAGAGATGGGGACAGTGGACAATGAAATGAGACAAGTCGAAGCAACTCGAGCGAAGGAAAAATGAACCAGGACAGGCTGAGTGACCGACGAAAATACTACGAGAAGAGAGTAACAAAAAGAAAACATTGTCCCCGCGACAATCTTTCGACCCCATGGACAAACCCTGTGGACAATTTGACCGGCCGGCGTCGGATCGGTCCAGCTTGATCGGACTTCATTGACGGTTGGAGCGGAAGAGATTGAAGGGATCGGAAGAGAGAGACGAGAGGAGACGGAGGTCCTGACGGGCCGGAGGTAAACCCGCCTTCCCACTCCCCCCCCCCCCCCCCGCGGGAGGGATGCGGGCAGGGACAAGGGAGGGCGCTCGAGGACAGCTCGTCGCGAGGGAGGCTATAGAAGACTGGTGAGAGAAGGGGGTTGAAGGGCGTGAATAGGGTTATCTCAACTCCCCCGGATTTCCAGGGAGGCTCCCGGAATCGAAGAATCAATTATCGAATAACCCGCCTACTAGATAGAAGTGTTATTTTATTGTTTTAAGTTTAAATTAAAACAAAAAAATATTTTTCTCATCATTATCGTCAGCTGATATTTGCTATTCTTGTTCGTATGTTCAGGGAAGTGAGCAATCATCTATAAAGACAATGGGAATTCGCCGAAATTCGAAAGAATTTCACAAATGAGCCATAAAGATAACGGAGAGGATAAAGTATGGCATTCTCCTAGGTTATCTAGACTACAAAAATTCCATAAAACCCACATTATCTTAAACGATGTAGAATTAAGCTAAACGTTTGCCTGTTTGTAAAAGTGACAATGATCATAACGGGAAGGAAAAAGTCGCAAACTTATTTGAAAATGTACTATTTTCAACGGGTAATAGGAATTGATACGTAAAAGAATCCACACATGTGTAATGCAATGAATCTGCGCGTTTGAAGCCACCCATTTATCTAATATACTAATGATCAAACGCGCAGATTCATTGCATAACACATGTGTGAATACTTTTACGGATCATTTCCCATTATCCGTTGAAAATGGTACTTTTCAAATATGTTTGCGACTTTTTCCTTCCCGTTATGATCATTATCACTTTTACAAACAGGCAAACGTTTGACTTATTGCTACATCGTTTTAGCGCCGAACGGCGAAACCAGAATTTGTTTATTTGAAAGCGTGTCACCGTGGTGATCCCCAAGCGTTCGGAAAACTGCCTTTCCTGGCTCAGAACCTATTCACCCACTATAAACGGCTACCTATGATAATCTTTGAATTTATCTAAAAGTTTTGTGATTCCAAAGGCCGGTGCGTCATGTTAATTGACGAAATCTGATCACAATTAAACCAGCTCTACGAAGTTATATACTTATGTAGGCTATACAGCTTGACAGGTAGTTCAACCGTGATTAAGTGGAGGCATACACGAAGCTCAATTGTCAAAAATACACGCTCAACGGAAGTTATGATCATACTTTCGGCTAAATCTCCATGAATTTCTCACTCTCGTAACGGACTTCCCGAGGTATCAACTCCTCAAGCGGAGTTGGCAACCCCATGGTATGAGGTGGGAGGATGGGCACAAGTGCGTGTATGTGGAGCCGTCGAGGCGTGCTCTTTGCACGCTCTCGTGGTCTCGCAGCGGTGCGACCAGGGGGGGGGGAATGAGGAGGGGAGTGGCGGAGGACACAAGAGCACAGCAGCAGCATCGCGTGTGCAAGAGGGGGAAGTTGGGGGGCGAGGTGGGACGGAGAGGGCGACATTCGAGGGAGAGAGGCCGTCACGCGCGGGGTCTAGCCGTGGAGGCAGGGGAGGGGCGACAGAGGTGAGGGGGGAGGGGCTGAGGGTTGGACGGGGGTGGTTGCGGCGGGCGGGAGGCTGTGGTGTGTGTGTGTGAGGGAGGGTTGTTTGAGATCGTCGCGGAGGGACTGTGGGGTGGGGGTTTGAAAATGGCGGGAGAATGCGGCGATGGAGAAGAAGAGGCCCGCTTCTTAAGGTATACATACATACATGGACTAAGGCTCCATCCCTTGATTCGAGTTTTCCACACAAGGTGTAATCTGGTGCTAATATGAGGAGGGCATAACAGAAAGGTTTTGGTAATCCCCTTGGAAAAGAAGAGAGCACATAATTATATCCATTTCAATTTCTATTTAATCACAAAAAAAACTAAATGGACGGGTATCTAAGAGACTGATTTCTTACAGAGATTTCTTAGACGAGCACAGAACTGCTTTGCCTGAAACACGGAAGAAATTTCAAAAGACGGTTCATTCCACCGGAATTTTCTCGATTGATAATTTCAACATCAAATAGTTACAAATGCTATCAATCAAAGAAAAAGGATAAAGGGTTCGAACGGGGAATAACTGACGGAAAAGTGAAGACGCTCTCGAATTTGCAGAGATTTCTTTTTTTAATGGATTTATTAACACAACTTGTACAATCCACAATGGTCAAAGCAATGGTACGATCTGGATTTTGAGACTAAAGCATCATCATCGGGTGCTAAATGTCGGACACGTCGGAGGGTGGAGAGGGGCCGCCGGACCGCGATACGAAAAGAGAACATGCGACGCGTGTTTTGCGCGCATCAAATCATGATCTTGCTCTTTCTGCGATTCCGTTTTTCTTCAGGGGCGTCTGAAGGTCACGAGATGAGAAGGGAAGGACGCGCAATTATGTCCCCCGTATATCATGCAAGGAGGACTGACGGTGAATAAAAGAGAATTTTATGACTAACGTGGACTTTTGAGCAGGTTTGTGGGATTCATAGTAAAATGAAATCCAGATTCAGCGACAAAAGCTATTATTTCCATTTACTACGAAGCTATAATGAAAAATTAAAAAACTCACCAGCAAATTATGGCAAACAGCATTCTGGACTGCATAATGAGGGTAGAGAAGCTTTGAATTATTTTTATCCCCAAATAAGGAATTGTCATTAATATAAATTTTACCGCCCGGGCCCACAATATAATAAATCTACATCTACATACTACCCTACGAGCTGCCACATGACAGGGAGTGTCAGGACACCATCCGTGTAAAGGTGTAGAGGACGAGGTTTTGGAAGGAGAAATGGTAAAATGTATTATGGAAGTGTTTTAAGTGGAAATCCTGTTTCATTATGTCCACTCAATGTGCGTGGAAAGAATAAATTTTAGTACCTATTTGCTCGGCAATGCACCTCTCTGAGTTTATCATTTCTGTCGGTCCTAGAGATGTAGTGTATCGTCAAAACAATATTCTCTGTGTTGCTCTGAAACACACCTGTTCTGAATTTATGAAGAAAACTAAGTCTAGCGCGCAGCCTCCGAGTCTCAAGCGGCCCCCAAATTAATCCCTCTAGAAGCTAAGAAATATTATAGTTCGCTTGAAGCAGTTTTTGACGATTGGTGCACCTTCTCCTTACATTTTATTTATTTTTTTCTTCAAGCTTTCTGTCCAGCGTGCCAAATGATCGCAGCGTAAATCTTGGAAGGGAAAAACGGAACGTAACGCATATGATTGCTTAAAAGGCATTAGATATTGGTTAGCATACCGAAAGCAGCTTGCATTCGTACATTGGATAAAGGTATACACCTATCACAGACTACAGTAATCGTCTTAATACGAGTGATGCGACATGGACAAAATGCGCCGTATCTCGAAAAAAATCACTAAAACTACGAATAGAAACGAGTCGGAACAAGCCCAGGTCTGACGGGAATAAAAATAACGATCACGAAATAAACATGCACGTTGCATTCCTCGAGCACAGAATGAAACGATCGACAAACCGACAACTAAAGAACGTGCGGCGAGTGACAAGAGCCAAGAATAGCCATTTTTTTGAGATTTATAAAAGACAGCGTCGCTATATAATGTCGTACAAGATGGAGGCCGTTAACACATTTGACGCCATCACGCTAATTTTCGAGAACTGCCTGCGCGTGGAGGAGGGGAAAACTTTCTAATCCGTGCACCGCTCGCAGGAAATGCGTCTCACCTCGACCCACCTAGGCACAGCACACAATCCGAAGAAGGGGTCGTCCCACGCGCCTAAACGCCGATCCATTCGCACCTACCCGGCGAGCAATGTACCGCACTTTAAATGGGTCGCCAGTTCTACGCCGACCGAAGATTTTAGAACTCACTAAAGGCGGCTTCACACATAAAGGCCGTCTCCCAGAGAAGTCTCAGAGTTTAGCGATATCTCGACGACTACATCTAATTGCAGGGCATCATTCTGTTTACGCATTACTTTCGTCTTTTCTCTGAGTATAGCAATACCTCGACGAGTATAGCTACTTGCAGGGAATCATTCTGTTATCGTCTACTATCGTCTTTTGTCCCAAAATAAGCATAAAACAATGCACGAGATGTTACCCATGAATACGCCAGCTAGGAAAAATGCCGAATTTCAGCAATCCACATTCTTCACTCCACGAGTTCTACTGTCAGTCGGGGAATGCTTCTTAAACTCGATTAAACTAATCCTTCAGAACGTTAATCCGCTTAATATATACTTATGATCCTCGACAGCAGCTACGTGGGAAGTATTACACCGAAAGTTACGCGATACATACACGCGGAATCTAAATCCCACAAGCAAGAGATACAACAGGCGGTTTATTTTCTTAGAAAGCCGAGTCGCGGTCGTTATTACATTGATTAGAATCCCTATAGGACCCCGACCATCATTGACGTCCATGCTTACAATGGGAAGCACTAATGAAAGCGACTTACAGACTACAGTTATGTAACTATACTTCAACACGGACGTGTGCAGACAGCGCCTCGATGCTAAAGCCATCGCTGTCTTCTTAATCTCTCCCTGACTCACTTCGCCTCTCGCAAAACAAGAAAGAGGTTTACCCTCTCTTCCCCACTTGGAGACAATGATGCTTGTGCACCTTATGCCGCAGGAACAAAAACCCTCCGCTGCTACCTTTGACGCCAGGTTTAGTCGGCGAGACTGCTGCGTCTTTGCATTTCCACGGAAGCGAGGCGGTCGCCAGACATGAAGGGAGGAAATGTATTATGGAAGAGGAGAGAAAAATGCCGACGCCATGAAAGAAGCCTATATTTTTTTAACTTCACACCGTCTTTCACGCCACTCCTTGCAATAAATGCCCAATTAGTGACTTTGCGAGAAAATCCTCCGTAATTCGGCATTAACTGTTAAGAATACTCTTGAACCAATAGCGAAGAATTCGTAATAAATATAATTGATCTCACAAAGGAAAATATAATTGAACTAATAAATTCGCCAAAGACTGCGTGGCAAGAGATTTGTGAGAATGCAATGGTGAAAGATATCGAAGCGCAGTATCATGTTCGGTTTAAAATAAAACCATTTTAAAGTTTAACGAAGGCAAGAAATACAATGTAATCACTTAGCACGAAGACTGATAACATCACACCTTTTATTTTACACCTACGTAAATTTAAGTCCGTGTTTTTACTCTTATTTTAGATATAGACCCCGATCCTAAAAAGAAGTGGTTTAAAATAAGCCAAAGAAAGTATTTCATCGTGTCATTTACACGAAAGCTAGTAGAGATTAATCCTAAAACGAGATAATGCTCGATCCGATAAAAACAAAATTCTCAAGTCAAAGGCCATCGTTTTAGACGGATAACAATATTTTCACTTTAGATCTTTAAATCTTCCTCGAGTGTGAGACTTTAAAGGGCGTCTTCGGAAAAAGCTCATCCGAGCACACTTGGCTGCAGTCTGGCGTCGCCCGCCCAACTTAAATTAGTCCGAGAGCCACATGAGAAAAGCACCAAGAAGCCTGCTACCTGTCCACAATTCACCTCCCCGGTAACACCCCAACGCACGGCAGGGCCGTACGAATGACGAAAAAAGCAGTTTCAAAAATAAATCGTGAGACCGCAGCATTAGAGAAGGATGGGCGCGCGGGGAAGATCTTTCATTTACGACATCGCCCTTGGTGCGTTTCTTGTTTCAAAAAGCAGCACGCAGGCACACCAACTTCTCAGAATCGTACTATATACTATAAGAAATGGGCGGTACACATTGATAAACCTGTAAATCAGGTACTTTTTCCCGGAGATATAAATAAATTTGGGTGCATTTTAAACATATCATGCGGTTCAAGAATCGTTTATATTTCCTCAACACCATAATCTAATTCATACCTCTCTTCTAGCACTTAAACTAAAATCTACCATGGATAAATTAAAATCTACCATGAACGATCAAATTTATTTTTGGCGGAAATTTTTTCTTTCCTTCAACTGTATCATTTTATGGATGGCAGAATGATTCTATGACGCTTCACTATCACATGGATCAACTACGTACGAGCTACCATCTCAACCTCTCTCCTCAAAAAACGAGGCTGGTTCACGCGAGGGGGTGGAGGAAGGGGACATGGGGTCGCCAGAGGAGTTGCGCCACGGCCAATCCTCTCCTACGCCTTCCACAGCGCCGATCCCTTTCCTCCGTCACTTCTCGTGGTACGGCATTGGCGCTGCCAGACATCCCTCCCCCGGACACCCTTCTCCTACACCCTACCCTACACAACTAGCTCCTTCTCGCGCAAACTTAGTGGACGTGAAGATGCCGTGTGTCCGTTCCGCGGGTATACAAAACCAGACCAACCTTATGAAATCATATTCAGAGTAACGGATAAAATAAATCAGGTCAAGAATATAGCAAAGAAATTTATACGACACACATTGTTATTTTACGTAAAAACGTTTGTGTGTTTGGGCACTTAATTTTATATATCTTTGACTGATAGCATATCTCAACACTTGCTGTTACCAAATTTGTTTTTTATTGCATGATGGTAATATGAAACCGATTTGCATGAGGTTGTGGGGTATCTGGTAGGTTTTATCTCACCTATTGGCGATTCAAATATCCATTTCTCCATTATTTATAAATCATGCTAAAAAATATAACAAACAAATATACACGACACACTAATATTTTTAGTAAAACAGTTTGTGTGTGTTTACGCCCTTGATTTCATATATCTTTGACTGATAGCATAGAACAACGCACGCTGTCTTCAAATTTGTTTTTCATTGTATGATGGCAATATGAAACCGATTTGCATGAGATATTGAGGTACCTTGGAGGTTTCGTCTCACCTAGTCGCGACTTAACCACCCATTTCTCCACTATTTATAAATAATGTCGGCATACCTGCTCATCACGAGCGTATCATTTATCAATCAATTCATAAAATGACTAACGAACATAATGAGGTGCCCATTTGTTACGCGAAATAAAATTGTTATCGGCCTCCGCTACTCATTTTTTCAGAATGTATCATTAACATAAGCCGCAGTAAGTCTTTCTAACTCTCCTGGGCTTTGGAGTGGGAGACCTAACAACTTCATCGGAGGAAAGTAAAGAAAAACCTCAACAGTAAAAGCAAGTGTAAAGGGATATAAAATTGAACATGATAAGTGAGAACATTTACAAAAGGAGACACGAAAACTAGAGCTAATTTATAGGTGTAAATTTGAACTTATTGAAATGAGAACTTAGTACGTATTAATATTCTTCAGGAAATGTTTAGGATATGCCTATACAGTAATAGGTCTCCAGTGAATCGCGAACAGCCGATGCTTCACTTCTTTCAACCGAAGTTTGGGATGGAATTTTAACGGAAACATATAAACTAGAAAGTATAGAGGATTGGAACATACCTGACAACCCAAGACCTTGGTCGTGTTGTTCACCATTCACCCGACGCCGTAAACAGTTTCTGAAACGAAAAGATAAAAAAAACTTAGGTTTTTGTGCACCCAATTCTGTTTAGATGTCCAAATAGCAGGCACGAGCTGTTAAAAAATTAGGAGAGCGGCCATAATTCCGGGGCTGACTGACGAGCACGCCCCGCAATTAATCGTCTCTTTCACGGAAAAAAATAAACTCAAGGTAGACAAACAATTTGTAGGCTCCTGCCACCGGTTCAACGTGGGATTTAGCCCCAGAGAGGGAGATGTGGGACGGGGAGGGAATGGAAACATGCTCCCAACATTTCAAAAGCGAGGAAAGAGCCGTCGAGGAGAGGGAAGGAGGAGGAGGAGGAGGCGAGAGGACTAGGCGAGGGAGGACTCGGGCGGAAGCATTGCGCCATCGAGAGTAGGCAGTAGGAGAGAGAGAAGTGTAAGTGGGCTGCACATGCGCAGGGGTAACTGAAGGCACGGAAGACGTCTTGCCTCGCTTGTAGTTCAACCGTACCAAAATCGGAGCTCGAGAGAAATAGGGTGATTAAAAGTAATGGCAAAGCGTGCTTCATATTTCCAATTTACTTTTAGAAGGTATTACGCATACGCTCGAACTGCAAACATGAAAAGCGGACCGAGTCGACGATTGGGAGTCAGTTAGAGCGAGAAAAGAAGGGGAGGGCATGATGAGCTGGGATACGATGCTGGAGGAAATTAGGAGGAGAAAAAGCAAGTGGGAGGATCAGATAACACGGGATAAGGGAAAGGAGATGCAGCAATGGAAATGGAGGACGTTGGGTGAAATGGGGGAAGTGGAAAAAGAAACGACTTTCTAAATGAGATGAAGATAGGATGTGACATGTCGAGAGCTCGGAGGCTAATTCTTCGTCAAAGTTTAAACAAATACATTTTCAGAGATAACAATAACATCAGCAGGTAATATCTCTGCATCTACCCCAACCCAAGATATTCGGTAGTTAATTTACGGATACAATGGAGGGGAAATTAAACATTTGGAATGGATTAAAAAAGGGATCATTTCTTCCAGGAGCTTTATGTGAAAATGATTCTTTTTACATGCCACACATGAGCCATCTCAAGAGAACTGCAATACAAGGAACAAAGCAGGTTTTAAATTAGTCAATATGTATACTAATGCACTTTTCGTGACATTTAACCGATCACAGGTACTCGAGGATTGGCATCAACATAGCACATTCATAGGCTTCTCCAAAGGGACATTAATCATCCGTTGCTAGGGAGGAGAAAAACAATCAAGTCAACGTTGTCTTGTCATAATCAGAAGAAGACATCAAGTACAGATCTTTCATTATCGATAAATATAAATGCGCAAGAAAATAGGAATGGTTTTAATGATTATAATCCACTTCAAAGTAGTTCATCTGGGTGCACTCAAATCTTGGAAGCTAAACAGAGATCATACTCAATCACCATTCCGAATAAGGCTACACTTGCACGATAGCTAATCAACCAACAGTACGCATTTCAATTTTCTCCAAAGATATAAATTATCTCAAGAAATTGAAGAGATCGATAGCAAATCACATAATTTGTCAATTTTCCATTAGTTCTCGCGAGACACCACCATCTGTTGATGGCGTTAACAGCTAAATCATATCGTCTGAAAAGTACTTTGCAAAACAATGCGCCATATTTTGCCCACGTTGGTAAACAGAGCGAAACATAAATGTGACCTTACCGGCGACTTCGCTTGGATCTCGTTTAATTCACTGCCGCAATGTCATGAGCCCACAATGATTTATAAATAAGCCTTGAATGGGTTTCGATGGATGAAGAAAACGAACGAACTCGGCCTGTCCCACATAAGGTCTCTCGGCTCCTCCCATGCTGCACTTTCGTGACAAGGCAAAGGTGGGAGTGGTGACCCATTGAAACATCTGATGTTGGAAGGGTGACGCCCCTTTCACTGTTCGACACGTCGAGAGAAGAGGAAAGAGAACTACAAAAATGACGTGAAGGCAGAGAGAAAAAAGGATATGATGAGAACGCCCGATTAAAATGTGAGAGCTGAGATTTCGACCGGTGAACTGCGGCAATCTGAGCCTAATGATGACTGGTTTAATATTCAACTGGCAAACTATGGGCGCTTCCCAACCACGCTTCTACACTGAGTAGATTCAAACTGTTTAACACAAAGCGTGCTCCTGACGCATCTGCAGCATCACTTTTGCTAAAATATTCCCAAGCATCTTCAAAATAGTTCGGTGTCGTTAACATGACAACTGCCATTAGACACATTTTCATTCGTAGAACTGAACTTCTTCTCGGGTGAATCTGTCCTCAGACAGGTTTCAATTGAACTGCTCCCTCCATGTTTGTCTATTCTGTGCTGCCTCCCTCAGCCATTCGTAACTCCTTCCACTCATAATATCAGTCAACATATTATTTCTTCGTCTTCCTCTCCTATTTTTCTCGATCTTTCCTCCCAATATTCTTTTAAACGGGCAATGTATCTTCAGGACGTGTCAATCCAGTTTGCCTTCCTCTTTCGTATTGCTCTTTAAATATTCCTTTCCTTATTCATCGTTGCTATCTTTTCCTCCTTTCTCACTTTATCGCTCCATATTTATCTTTCCATTCTTCTCCATAGCCATATTTTAAAACCCTCTCGATACTTCATCTCTTTCCGCTGGGCTGTCCATGTTTCTGTTCCATAAAGCACGACACTCCAAATACAACATTTAGCAAATTGTTTCTTAAGACTATATTTATTGCTTTGGCTGGAAGTAGTTGGTTGACTTTATTGAAGGCTGCCTTACTTAAAGTTTGAGCTTAGAGATATCTAAATATGATTCGAGCTTGATTTCATTTAATTATGTGATCATCATTGATCATGCGTCCTAATGAACACAAGTCCTTTTTTTCAAGTATCCCACCGCCACCAAACAAGAATGTTCCTCCGCGTTGGGCACACTTGCACCGAGATAGTTCAAATCTCCTAGGATGAATTCTGAGCTAAAATGTTTCCGAGACTGATGCATACACAAGGAATGACGCTCCTTTGAACTGATCTGCCAAGAAAAGTGCTTCTTTGTGCAAATTAAATGGAAATCAAAATATATGCAAATAATTTCAGGCGAGGAAATGATCGCCAAAATCAGAAAAAAAAGGTTCATTCCTCAATTTGCTGACCAGAAAAGCTGCTGGGATATTACCATTGAGAACCTACTGAAAGCAGAGACTATCCTCATTGCCCATGCATAACTCGAAAATAATTGGCTGTGCTAAGCATTCCACGGACTCGTTGGCCGCACGAAGCAGCTCATTTTTTTGTCCTTGACGCAATTACGACCGAGATGGACATTTCCACGAGCGTCGTCGCCAGCTTTATTATTTTTTAAGTACTGCACGGCGAGAAAATACCGTTGCATAAGTCAATCAGGTGACTCGAGAAATATTTCAAGTTATCAGCGAATCCAACGGGAAGAAGTGAAAAGCCGTCGTTATTCTACCGCCTGCTGCATAAAATTGACTTGTGCACGGAGTTTTAAAGACTACGACTGCCCTTGTCTCTTGCCTTCCCTTGCATTCTCCGCCATGAGCAAGAGGACATTGCATTGCCACAATTTTGTGCTCACGTTTCAGCTTTTCATTAGCTCTTCTACTTCGTTAAATGAGACCTGGTCTCGCCCATTAAGCAGGACACATGTCCACAACAATATTTCCACTATTTCTTATGTTAAATAACGATGCTTTGCAATGATTTACCCAGAAACGGAAAAAATGCTTGTAATAACCTGCAGTTGTAAACAAGTAAGCTTAGACCTGAGAGGTGGATTACCTCTTAAGATACTCTATCTACACGGGAGAGGGAAAATACGTGTTCATGCCCTGATGACGATGGACGACTCGTTCATCGAAACGTTGGCCAAGATGGAGAGTTTGACCCGGTAGAAAGCCAGAGAAACCTTTAACAACTTTTTCAGCTCGTGGGGTACAGTCAAACTCCGCAGTATAAGGGAAAAATAACAATTTGTTGTATTTATAACTTCACAGGAAACGGATGTAGAGATCGAGGTGTACTACTAGACATGCGTGTTGAAATAGTTCTAAGTCCACGCACAATTTAAAATCACGACGGGAAACGAGCCATTTCGGATAGCGTGTGAGAAACTTAGGTTAAGCCATTTGAAAAGTAGGTCCCAGGGGAAAAAAATTGCCGCTCCCAGAGGAAACCTAAAAATTGATTCCTTCTGAGGAGGCCACTCCTGAGGAGCGAGAGACTCGCAACAGCTGTTCGGCGAGGCGTGGGTGTGGCGAAGTGTGGGTTGTGAGAGAATGACGAAGGAAAGAGGCGCGATACCGAGCGGAGAAGCTAAAAAAGATACGAAAAGTGAGCGGAGGAGTAGGAATAGTGACACGTTTTGCGACAGGAATACTGAGTCATTGTTCAATTGAACGTATTCGAGACATATTCCTGACATATTTGCGCGGAGCGCTGCGTTATGTGTACCAGTGATGTGAACCAGTAAGTGGCGGGAACATGGAGACTTTCGAAGCCAGGTTCTGGAGGAGGATTTTGATGATCAAATGAAGGGACACAAACAGAAATGAGGTGGATTACAGAAGAATAGGAGAGGAGAAAATCATACTGAGGACTATCAGGTAGAAAAGGCCATACCCTGGACAACTAACTCGTAAGGCAAACAATACAAGCGAAAATATCAGGTAAGGTCCATCGAGGAAAACGTGGAGGCAAAAAAGTGCAATACCAATTGACATGGAATGAACTAAGTCCTAAAAGGACTAAAAAGTAGTCAGTAGGGGGCAGAAAAAAATAGAAGGCTGTAGTCATCTAATCTAAGGATTGAATGACTAATGATGATGAGCCAAAAGAGCCCAAAAATACACCATTAGTTTTTTTTTAATTTTTCCATTTTTCACAATTTTCATATTTATGTAAATAAATCGATTCAGACATATTTTTGTTCAATAATCACATACCTCTTTAATGTTAATACGGAAAGAATAAAGTTTGATAGGTCGACGAAATAAGAACTTTTCCTATTAGTCTAGGATTCTCTCCACAATGGTGAAAATCATTACGTACAACTAGTCGAGTAGGTGCATTAGCATTGTTCAACTCATTACGCTCTGAAACTTCTAACGCGTGCTTTGCATGAAACAAACTTCTCATTTAAATCATTTCAATGGCAAATTATAAAAAAATAGAGTTCGCGCTATGTGCAATAAAGGTTGCAATGGACTAACTCCACTGGTTTCAAGTTCGCTCAATCTATTGTAGAAATTTATGTGAAAGGCTTATCTGTTCGGGTGAATCTAGTTATTTAAGCATTCAAGGCACCGCAGGCTTTGATCGGTGATCAGCACGGCACGGCGACCGATAAACCCGATAAATAAGTGCGAGTATGCACTTGAACGTGAGCATATCCCCGACGTAACTGTCACCTTTCATGAACGTTTCGACCGAAGTATTGACACTTGCAAGTCAGGTACGCGGACATAAACACGAGCGCAGCGCACGAGTCATCAGGGAGCGCAGAGAGAGGAAAGGGACGAGAGAAATAAAGGTCTTCGAGGGAGGGGGAATAAAAGAATATACATGTACGGAAAGGTGGAGGAAGGGGGTTAGGTATGTATGTACGTACACAACCCCGAAAAAAATAAGAGGAACACGAATCAAAGTGTCGGCTGGGGAGGAGGAAAAAGCAGCAGTAGATGGTATAAGACGAGGACGCATCGGCGATGCATTCTCTTTTGTGGAGTCTCCCTCACTCTCCTTTCTCGGGGCGGGAATATAACTGTCCGACGTATAAACGGTCTCGCCCATTCGACGACGGCCGACGACGAGGAATATGAGAGTGGGCGTGCGATGTTGCGCGTGGGACGTGAAAAGGCGGAATGAATAAATTAAAGGGAACAACAGGGGGGGGGTGGTGTGAAGGGGTAGAAGGAGAGAGGGAGGGAAGTTAAGGCATGGGGTTGGAGAAGCCGTAGCGGAAGAAGGAAGAGAGGGAATAAGTTAGACACACTCACACAGTGACGAACGGGAGTGCGTGGAAATGCCCTCACTTTCTCGACACTGCGGACGTCCGGGACTAAATTTGGTACGGATTAGCTGCAACGTTCCTTCGACTGTCGTTTTCGCGCGACGAGTATTTCACTCGTTTTTTTACGCGATTATTCCAAAGGGAACTGCGATGCATCTATAAAAAATGCACCTCGTATGGCGTGAATAGGCCAACTTCTGGTAATTGAATATATGAAACGTATATTCCGCACTCAATTTGATTAACCTAAAGTGCCTGATGACTCTTAAAAAAGAAGCTGGGAGAGTCTTAACCGGTCAAGGTTGATGAAATAAAAAGGTAGAATAAATGGAGCGCTGACATTTTTATTGCGTCTCAATCATTCACGTAAATTCGATAACCATCATCATTATAGGAAAAAAAACCTGCTTGAATGCTCCCGTCCGCGAGACCGAGTAACATATAATATATCATATTCACACTGAATATGGCTAATAGTTCGTGCATTTAGTACTACATCTACATCTACGTAATACCCTGCGAGCCACCACGAGGGTGTGTGGCAGGGGGTGAAGATCACCAAACATGCACTATTGACATGCGACTAGGATATTTAAGGGAGGCATTCTAGAGAACAGCGTCACATGCAGCTAGGTGGTTAGTATCTACATAATAAGAAAGGGATTATTGGTTGTTATTACATGCATCTTGCACTACAGACTACTCTACCTTATTTCACCTACCTATCCCTTTGCTACGCTGACTATTGTTCTCTCTTATGGTACGCGGGAAAAATGACATTTTAAATCTATCGGTACGACAATCTATCTCTCTAATATTGTTAATATGATCAAACCTAGCATAATACGCAGGGGTTCTTAATATATATCTAACGTCATCTGTGAACAAATCGGTTTCCAATTTACTTAAAAGGTTTAACCTAAATTTTAACCTGAGTTCTGATAGTAATTCCCATCCGAGTTCTTCTATTAAGCTCGTAACACTTATACATTTACCATGACGGCCTTTAACAAACCTAGCGGATCTCCTTTGCACGCGCTCTAATTCTTTTATCATACCTTCCTCGTACGGATCCTATATACTAGCGGCATATTCTAAATGAGGCCTGACCAGTGTAAAATAGCTTCTTTCTCGTACTCTCTCATCGCATTTGCCTAGAACCCTTTTTACAAATCCTAATCTACAGATTGCTACATTAGTTATTTGCCTTATGTGTTTCCCCCATGACATGTCTTCAGCAATGGTGACGCCTGAGTATTCAATAGATTCTACGTTAGATATTTTCTTTTCTTTGATGACTACATTACATTGAGGAAGATAATTCAGTACATTTCATGAAGCTTAAGTGCGATGTAAGAATGAGTGCATAGCAAGAGATGTAATAATGTCTTAAGCCAAAATGTAAAGATAAATATTTAATAATCTCCGAGAATCACTAAATTTCTCACAATTCTAACTCTGCTACCCCCGGGTCAAGTTCTTCTAAAATTTATAGAGACGAATAAAACCCTTTAATACACCTCGACTCCGTGCGAGTGACTACGTGCCAGAACATACGTGTGATTTTGCGATGAATATATTTGCATAACATTGAAGGCGAAAAAAAAGAGAGAAGAATTCAACGAGCGAAATTTCAGCGAAACTGAAGTGAGACCTCAGGACGAGGGCATGGCAACAGATGCGACTAAATTATGAAGGTGAATTTAAATCATACCTCAGCATCACACGAAATTACCCACAATCGCACCTCAGACGAGACTCGAGCAACTTCTGCAAATTAGATGGTCGCTTAATTTGCATACCGCTCGTGCATGGAGTACACTGAATATCTGTTGGAGAATGCACGCAAACCAACCAGTAGGAATATGATTACCGTGGAGAGAACGAGGCATACGTGCAGAGGAGGAAAAGTGGCAAGGCACGCAAAACATGCATAATTATGCGCATGAATAAAGCATAGTAACCGCACATTACCAATAACGGGAAGGGATGATGCACCCCATCAAGCTCTACAGCTGCATCACAATCACATACGTACCGCATAAAAGGGTACAAATGTCAAAGTTGTTGAAAAGGCAAAGAAAACAATATAGTCACCAAAGATATTCCAAACCAAGTGACTCTTTTCGTAAACTCCACTCAGGGCTTCACGCAGAAAACAGTGCGAACTTCATAGAATCTGCTAAGATAATTCCGCTCACTTCTCACGTTTATAATTTGCTAACAATGGACTCACGTAAACTTAGTTCACATGACAGAAAGGACAACAATCTGCAGCTTTTCTAACCATACTCTGTGTAATTTGTTTTTTTTTTTATCAGCCCTTTTCTAACTTGTACGACATCTGTAGCTCAATGTAAGCATAAATATGAGACAGCGTCATTAAGACACTCATATCTATATATTGTCATATAATAAATAGCCAATTCAATAAAGCAATGTAGCCAATAGTCCACCAATTTTCAGTAGACAAATTCAATAAAATATTGAAAAGTTATTCGACCTAATTTTTAGACACTAAAGGTGCCCAAAATATCTGCAGCTCGAAAGGTGCAACGGAGAACTAGGTTAGGCCCACGAGAAATTAAGACCTTGTATATTTCATGATCCAATTAGATAATAAAATAACATACCAGATAGGTGTCATAGGTAGTCCTCTTACAAGAAATCACCTTCAAGCCTTAGGCTTCAAGCCGAAGCAAGCTTCGATAGAAAAATGGAGAAAAGGCCTTCCAACCGAAGCGTTTTTATAGAAACCTCTCGGTTGTATTACGGAAAAAATTGCTCCAATGAAAAAGGAGCGTAGTATTCTTCCATACATTTCAATCAATACAGAAATCGATAATTCAACAGATACAGCTATTCTCTAACTCTTAACAAAGCGGAAAGGAGAACCACTAGGTAAAGTTGGTTCAGCATCACAGTAATAAAAAGCTGAATTATTTAAACGGAGAATTTTACCGTCGCAAACAGGCATTAGGCCCGGTAATGAGTCACAGAGGCTACAAATGGCGTATTACCGAGAAACATCACCGGAGCGGAAGACAAAATAATGGAAAAACGGAATCGTGACGATTTCGGCACGGCTCGGGACAGGGGAGAATGACCACCTCGCGTAAGATCCACTTTTCTTCCTCTCTCCGTGGCCCTCATAGGAGACGATTTTCGTGGTCGCATCACGCAACGCCCTCTCGTCCTTCGAGACCACTTGACCGCTTCCGATCCCTCGCCTATAACACAAGATATGCTGAACCCCTTCATTTTCTTGGAGTCTAATTGCCGCGGAAGCAGGAAGTCACTCGACGCCTCCGACACAACGCGCGGAGCACACATCCTCTCACCCCCGACAGCCCTTAACCCTTTCCGCCAAGCAGACGATGCCAGGAAAGTAGAGAAGGCACCATCAAACCCCGGTTGAATGCACTAATCAACACACCCAGCACCTGCTCTAAGGCACTGGTGTCAGCCGTGGCACGGCACCTATTTCCCCCACAATATAACCGACATCAGACTACGCGGTGGGGTAGGGCACGAGTTCATACGCGAGGTGAATGCTGAGAAGAGAGAAAAACGAAAAAAAGGAAGCAAAACAAAGAAAAGAAGCGCAAGAGAAGTTCTGAAGAAGGGAAAACGTATTAACGCGTTCCCGTTCTTGTATTTTATGTACCCATAGTTCCCTTCGCGCCTGCGAATGAGGATGCACCGAGTCACAAGCGACAAGGCGCCGAAGAACAAGTCACCATTTTCAAAAGAGGAGACGGGAAGACTAGGAGAGCGAGGTGTCGGGATGTGCATGCCTTTTGTTTTTTTTCGCATCTGCTAGACGGTGACATCCTCAAATAAAGGAGGCGACGGCGCGACCCTTTCAGGTTGCGAAACGATGGGAGTCGCGACGGGAAGACAGAAAAATTGACGATTGCTGACGCGACTACTCGCGCAGACACCTTCTCCGTCCCATCGGTATCGTCGTCACAATTGCTAGCGTTAATTTTTTCCTGCGTCCCTCCCTTCCCAATCGAACAGAGAAAAAAGCGCAAATTGAAGGACGGAACCGATGGAGCCATGTAGTAGCACAGGGGATATTGAGGCCACTACAATTGTCAACAGCCCTGAAGAATGGAGAATTAATGATAAAGTGCTACCAAACTATAATTATAATTGAGGGAAAGCTTGTATCAAAACACTTCCACTATTTTTCATTAATTTAGAAACTAAAGGTCTTCAGCTATAAGTTATAATGTTAATGGTCATCCACTGGTCAAGGCTTTCTTTCTTGGTAGATAACGTAGGCCTTCGAGGTCGTGATTTTAAGAGATGAAATTATTGCAAGGGAGGCTGAATGTTTGATCACAGAGTAACAGGAATCTCTACAACTGAAATCATCCGCCAGAAAGTTGACCAGTCATTAAAGTGGTGTACTTAATGGGTGATGGTCCCGCGTTCACATCCGTTCGCGGACGAATTGAATGTAGTGCTCATGCATGGATATGTGAACACTTTAATAAGAATTCGGTGTGGATTGTCATCGGTAGGAAATGAATCGACAATTGGAAAAAGTAAAAAAAATGAACGCAGAAGAGGCGTTGATCTCGCATATGTTTAAGCTTGAGTGAACTCGAAGGAAAGTGCGCGGGAAAAGTGGTAAACAAAGGAGCGAAGACACCCGTCATGACACGCACGGAGGGCATTGGGTGGTGGGGCTAAAAGAATTGCGCCCCCTTCCCAGACGTTGTTTTTGTTGTCCATCAAAAGTGGAATTGGGTGAGAGGAAGAAGAAGAAAGGGGGAAGCCGGGAAGCGTGGGACGAAATATAAAAACAGAAGAGCGAGGGAAGGGTGGCAAAAAACAAGCGATGCGCGACCCGGCGCTCGGGCACGCGGAAACGCGGGGAGCGTACCGCGGGAGAATGCTAAGGGTGGGAAGCAATAAGGAATTTGTTGTGCGCCCAAACCAACAGTCTTTTTTCCATTCCGAAGAGACGCTTCTTCGTATTATGACCGCGCCACGCACCACAGACTAAAGTCACGCATGCCTGCGGATACTAAAATGTGCATCAGTTAACGCGATGAAATTCTGCCGCAGAGGAGAGTCATTGTATTATTAGAACGCTAAAATTAGGAGGTGAACATGAAACCAACGGTCTCTACAAAGCCACAACGAGCGAAAAAAACTCAGCCTCGATTCTCTGTGACTGCCATTGTTTCCCTTGAAATAAAATGCCTACAGGAGAATTCAACGGGCGAATATTCAGCGAAGACGGAGCAGATGTTAAGATGAGGACTTAACAGTGGGAGTCAGGGAACCACGTGACTAAAATGTGAAGGTAATTGTCGGATAACGGACATTTTTTTCCAAGAGTAACTGGCAGAAGTTCACAGAAGTTAGAGAGGTTGGATCATTACATAGGGAAGTACACGACATAAGATCGAGTTTGCGACGTAATTTGGTGAAAATGTACGGATCTCACAGAACTAAATATTTGCACTGCTAATTTTAAATTAAGAATTTAAATTATAACCAAACTTCGGTGTTTTTGGACAAAACTTAAAAGAATATAACAAATTAATACTTATTGAAACGAATCCCGTTAAAGTCAATAAAAGCAATGGATAAGTGCGTTGAGGTTCACGGTTTTACGGTTCAAGCAATAGAATCAATGCCTCATCGACAAATAAACAGCAACCGTTCTTTTCCATTGAAAAATAGAATAGGTTAGAACAAATACCTATGAATTTTATAATGAAGTTTACGATTGCAACTTTATCCTTAAGTAACAGTATGATGATAATTACAAAAAAACACAGCATCTTTTCCACGGGCACGAAAATATTTCACCACACAAGAATATCCCAATTGCGATCTCCAGGGAAGGCATAAATTTTCCCCCGGGACGACCAGGCAAAAGGCGTTAACCCCCTAACCGTCATAAAAACGACAATGGACCTCCAATGGGTTTTTATTGCCTGGGCGCGAGAAATGATCGCCTTCATTAGCAATTTATGCAACGTCGCGACTAAACTCCAGTTAAAGGGGGGAGGAGAGGAAGACAATCTAAAAGAAAAGAGCCCAAATTAAAACCCAATCAAAATTCAGGCGACTCGCTTCTTCGCGGAATGGTGCAAAACATGAAGATGAAGAAAAGAAAAAAAGGATACCCGGGACTACGGACACAGGACTGGTGCAAAACATGAGGAGAGGAAAAAAAATGCCCGGGACTCCGGTCACATCCCGCTGCGGCCGATATCATTTGTGATTCCGAGCCACTCGTCGTCGACCGCATCCTCGATGGCAACTCCCGCTTTCTTCTCCCCTTCTTCTTCTTTCTTCCCCCTACACAACCTCCCCGGACTCTCCTTTTCGTTCCATCTCAGCCCCCCTTCGAACAAACACACCACACACCGTCCATCCATCCGATCCCGCTCCATCTTACGGTGAATCGACGAGGAGAGAGAGGACTTACTGACTCTTCGACCCATGTGTTATACATCTGACCGCAAGTCGCGACCGCTATTCCTACATTTCGAGGGCACGGGGTAGGTAGTGTGGCCACGAGCGTACCTACATGCTACGTAATTTTTCAAATTTCGATTCCCTACTGCTCGTAGTTCTTTTCAAATAGTGTCTCCAAGGCGCGAACGAATCACCGGCAACAAGACCTTCCATCGCAACCATTTGTGATTTCCACACAATCATTTTTTCCCCTCTCCCTCCCCGGCAGAATCGTTCGAGGAGCACGTGGGCGACACGAAAATTGGAGACGTAAGAATAGATGGGTCCATTCACGTTTATTCCATTCCATCTATCGTAAGGGATACATGGTAACTGCTTCACAAAAAATATTGCTCCAAAAATAAACAGTAAGTTAGGAATAGACATGAGCTAAAAAAATTCTCATATGTTTTAAATGGAATCAACTACGATCACTGATGACTTATTATAAAAAGATGAATGACAGCTACAAGAAAAGTAAAGCATTTCCAATGTTTCTGAAATATGTCAAGATCATGAATTCCCCTTATTAAAGTTTGAAAAATGGTGTTTTTTCGTTCTAATGAAAAAATCAAATACCTGCCGAGCATTTTTTCACGCAAATTATGGTGAGTACGACCACGATTTTAGCGTCTCAGTTCTCTTGCTGAGGTGAGAATATTTTTTGCCCGGCATTTGCCTAATTTTAGCCTAGAATATGTCGAAAGAAATCTGACACCACCGCGTCACGCAGTTGAGACCTGTAAATACCAGGTGGGTATTAATGTATATAACTGAGGAATTCCTTTCATTACTTCAAACGGAAGTATTTCGATAGATGTAACCCGATGCCTCCAACTAAAGTTCATTTTCACTTAAATTGGGGAAATCCATTCCAATATATTTAACAGAGAAAGCAAACATTTTCAGCTATTTTTCTTTAAATAAAATAGTATTTTAATAGTTACCTTAGTATTACATCACTTACGAAACGTTCCCTCATCCGGGAATGAAAATAAACATGGAAACTCGAAAAACTAAAAAAATAAAATTTTAACGTTTCTTCTTATCTCTTTAAAGATACCCCTCCCGATGCTATAAACTCGTCCTCCCCATCGTTCCGTAATAGTTTCCTCTCATCGTTCCCTCCTTCATCTTCTGCTCCAGAAGGCGTGCAATGCACACACGAGGAACAGATTTCCAACCGCCGCCGCTCCGCCGACCAAGGACGACCAGGATTCTCTCCCGCCCGCGATCCTTATTCTTCGCCTCTAACCTACTCTCCATTTCTCTCCAGAAGCCGCAGACGATCTGCAATATCACCTTTCCACCCCCTTTTAGTCATCCTCCGCGGCGTCAGTTCTCACCTTCCTTTTTCAAAACAACCCCAACTGAGAACTTTTGCGCAGTACGAACCCGCTAACTATAACACTTCAGACCTGTCTGCACCAGATTTACCGTCAACAATCGCCAAAAAAACGCTAAAAAAAATTCTCAGAGTACTCATGAGATCACCAAGTGATGTTTTGAAGGTTGGCCAAATCAAAAAAGTGAAAAGTGAAAAAAGAATATGGGTTGAGAAACTCTACCCCTGGTTCAAATAGAGAACTATCCATCCTCTTCACCAGTATACAAACTAACTCTTCACTCAGTAAAATTTATAGGATTAAAAATGGATTGAAAATCTCAATGGTAAAAAATAAATATCGTTTCACAGGAAAAATTCGCCACATTGGACCCGCGAAAATTTCATGACAGAAGAAAAAACTAATACTTTCACCTCAATTGGAAAATGCAGCATTGCTTACTCCTTAGGTCCAATGATTTGTTGATTAATTATACCGCTCTCAAAAGAGGGAACTAGGCATAAAAAGTTAAACAGAGGCTAATCACTCATCAAGAGCCATAGTTAACATATTCAGGGAAAACAATGTTCATATCTGGGAATTATAATGGAGGAGTTGATGGAACGATGTCTGGGTAAACCGGGAATTATAATGGCGGAGTGGATGGAACTCTGTTAGCAGCTACAATGTGTATCGTTTATTTTTACGAATCATTACATTAAAATGAGAGAGACATGAAAGTTTCCTCTGCCACTTATCCGCGTCGATTACCAGGTGAAAAATCTCAGAGGGGAGCTCGCACGTCTCCCGGCTGGAACAAAAGAGGGGATGGACGGAATAAGAGAAGGCGACGCGAGACACGATCCCGTATTATTTGTTAGCGCTGCGGCGGCGAAAGGGGTTGTCCTTGTCTCGTGCACACAGTCGCCCCCTACTCTCCACCACCCCGCTGTTAAGCCCATAACGGGGAGTCAGAGAGAGGGAGCTACACCATTATCAACGCGACAAAGAGGACGAAACGGCATGAAAATGAGCCACGGCGTCGAGTGCGATGGCTTTGGAAAATGAAAATAAGCGCTAAAAACTCGAGATTTCCGGTTTGTTTTGGCAATAGAAAGCCTCTACTGCAATATGAGGATGTGGAAGTTGAGTGCTATGGCTATGAAAATAAAAATGAACACTGAAAACCAAAACTATGGAAAAAATCTGGAGGGTTGTGGCATTAAAAATTAACAGACTAGGAGGAAAATATTGTACTCAATGCTTCGAAGATTCACCAAGGCCCTTTACATTACAGTCCTTTAACGGTCTGGTAAAACTTGTACTGGGTCCTTTATATTCTGATGGCCGGTTGCAAGAACGTTTTGTTATGGAATTAATGGCTATGAGATCCATGAATAAACGGACGTCATAAAATTATTCTTGTCTAAGGAACACATTTACCAGTTTCATAACTTGCCAAGCAATAGTTAATTGCTTCGAATGTTTGATCTAATATTCCTTTGCTGGAAAACATTTTAGCGGTTTATCCTATGTATAATTACTAATGCAGATAATAATTATTCAGTTAGAGTAAAAACACTGCGCATTTGAGTCAAAATAATTATTTTTTCAAGTAATTAAAACTCCAAGCGGTTCATCGCGCTTCCGCCATCTTGGCTACTTATGAAACTCAT
The DNA here is from genome assembly GCA_963169105.1 of Ceriagrion tenellum. Lineage (NCBI taxonomy): Eukaryota > Metazoa > Arthropoda > Insecta > Odonata > Coenagrionidae > Ceriagrion > Ceriagrion tenellum. Next base: position 127,889,062 of record OY720632.1, on the reverse strand, counting down.
ATTTCTATTCCATAAGTTACGAAGCCATTTATGAAACCAATTAATTTATCGAATGTTTCGGCAACAACATTACAGAATGGTTTCCATGGCTTACTGGTTCCATAACTCTATGGAATTCATATGTTTCGTTCCAGCACTGGCCAAAAGCCGCTTAAGTGTCCGGCACCCAAAAAAAGAACTTATCTCTAGTCAGGTTAAAAATAATCAAATTCAAAGCTCCTCGTGAATGTTTCAAAGACAGCGTGACGATCCAAAGACGTCTCTATCAGTATTTTCAAACATTTCATTCATCCAACTCGAATTTGAGCACTCATGGCTTCTGATTTCTCTTTCACGACGCAAGCAAGAAAGAGAAAATTATGAGACTTATGCGCCATTTTTAATTATACTTCGTTACAAAATTTTTGGTATCTTCGTTCCATTATTTCTTTCACACACAGTGAGACGATGAGGTCAAGTTTAAAAAGGAGTAAATAAAAATGATGACAAGTCAGAAAGAGTAGCTGACTCAATAAATTACAAATAAAAAAGTGCTCTCGATGGCTGTAAAATGATCGGTCCTTATAACGGTCAGGAGATAGCGAAAAAACACTAAAATGGTCGAGGAGAACTGAAGATGGCCAAATAATTAAACTGACGCAAATAAAGACAGATATTCATTAGAGTCGAACCCGACCCTACAGCACCTACCTACGTTTGAGAGCAAAAAATGGGTTAGACACCAAGGCTTAAATGGAACTTTAATTGTTTTCTCGGTGCCTCCGATGATTCATTTCCTTGACCATAAAAAAAATGTTTCCGCCGCCTTACTCCACAACTTGATCAATTCTCTCTGTAATTCCTATTACGCTTCAAGAATTTGGGCTTACGGAGAGATGATATTAAAAGAGTAAAGGTGTTCGTCCCGAACCAAAATCCAATCTCAATCAATTTCGGAAATGAAAACCGACCAATCTTGCGGAAACATGGTAGCACCTTGGCCTCACGGAGTGCCATTCGGGCAAAAGGACGGATGACACGATGAAGAGGAACGGCATTCGAAGACCATCTGAAACTGGATGAGAGTGCTTTCTGCTGAGACACACCCTCACATGGGAGGCAAGCCTAGACGCCGCCGTCGTTGTGGTCGGTGACGGCGGCGGAAGGCCTTTGGGGATTGTTAGCCGTGTTTGCACTGGGGTTGAGGTTGGGGGGGGGGGGGGAGAGAAAACTATATATAGAGGGAGGGAGTGAGAGCACTCCTTTTAACTTCTCCCGCCAGACCTATCTCTTTCCCCCCATTATATCCCTCCTGCGGAATCCAAGCGAGAGTGGAAAAGTGAGGAGAGAGAGAGAGAGAGAGAGAGATGCGAGAGCGCTCTCATCGTATCTCCTAGAAGGTCTGCACGCTGCCGAGGGGAAACTGGACGACTTGGCTGGGCTTGACTACGTGAAGGCATCGCCCAGACGTGAGAAGAGTGGGGGACCTCCACCTCCCTTTCCACCTTCGTCCTATCCTACACCACTCCTCCTACCCCCGTCCTCTTGGTTCTCTTCCACCCCACATTCTCCTTCTCCCCAGAAGGATAAGAATGATCCCTTTGGTCGGCTTTTTGAGCTCGGGAACATGGCTTTCCATCTGAGGAACCGGCCAAGTGGCCCAACACACACACAAAACACACGCACAAACAACAGAGTTAAGGGGAGTCGGAGGGGATGTCCTACGCAGCACGCACGAACAGCGACGGCCGTTGAAGTCTCCAGACGAGGAGAGCGCGCAGACTTAACTTCTCCTTTGGTCCTTCCTCTCTCTTACATCCCTTTCCAAGATTCTCTCTCCTACTCGTCCACGTCTTTACCCATCCCTCGCGTCCACAACGCAACACGGAGTTCTCCCTACTCCCCTGTACACCGAGTACAAAAGCATCATCATCCCTCCAGCGGCACGAAACGACTCCTGGATACCGCCAAAACAGAAGAAGAGGAGAGAACAGGATTTTTATGTGGCCAATTACCCCCCTTTTAGCAAGCTGGGGCAAGAGGGGGACGAGTATCATTTGGTGGAATGAGTGAGACGTGGGCTTGTTGTTTCTCGGAGTTACGGCAATTTTCATTTCTTTCAAGACGGGAAATGTTATTTTAACCGAAAAAAGAATGGAAGAGGAAGAGAGAGAGGGGGAACGCACAGATATGGGTATTATATTAATCCGGTTGGCCTTCCGAAATAAGTGGCAATTATTTGGTAGGTACGGCAGTTTTTTATTATTCCCTAAGGGGCGTAAAAGTCATTCCAGAAGTACCAGTGATCTAACTACTCCAGATTTATGTTACAGTAATTCCACGCACTAATTAAAAAAGGCACACTTATAAACTTCGATCCTGACGTAGAGAGGCACTAAAAAAGAAACGTGAAAAAACACGGCAATTTACGCATAATAAAGCCCGGTAAAACAATTTCCATCTGGCAACCGAGTAAAAACCAAATCAGGAAAAAAACGTCTAGCGAATTTGTGGGATCATTAAAAAACCGCGAATTATAGCACCGATGTTTTCACCGTGAGCATCTTCAGTCGTTGACTCAAAGGTTTAACGGTACGGCTTAAAAATTCAGACGTGAAATGCATTCGTTTAGCAACGATCATATATACGACACGATCGGAGTAAAAATTCAAGCCCCCCAAAGGCGTGAGATCACTTACGCAGAGCACCTTCGCACAGACCGACCGAACCCGTAACTTGAATTGACCGTTGAATTTAAAGTGCGCTGGAAGGGTGGACGGTCGGAAAAGCACATAGATGCGCATGATGAAATGAGAAGTTGGGCTTGAAGGAAAAAAAGAAGAGAAAACAACAATATGGAAGGGGTGACCGAAGCCAACGGAAGAGAAAGGGTAGAAAACTTCAAGAGACCGAGCTCCAGGGAGGGTGAGGTTAATGGAAGCGAGGAAAACAAACAGCCATACGCTCCTGCTACGAAATGAAAATTAATTCCTGGCACACGCTGAGCAGGAGAGGAATGGGTAAGAGAAGGCAAAGGAGCAAAGAGACGACGACGGAGTCACGGAGGCGGTCACATAATATCAGGAGACGGTATCGGGGTAAGAAGAGGGGACAGGAGAAAGAAATAATGGGGAGGGCAAGGGGAAGAACGGGGTCCTCTCGGAAAGGAAACCTTATGCCCCGAATTCATAAACAGGTGTCTCCCACGGCTAAGGCGGGAAGGAACGGAGAGTACGATGACTATTTCCCCTCCCTCCCTGCAGGAGGCTGAGGAGGTAGCGATACTATTTCCGACTCGGAATGAAGAAAGGGAATGCGCCCAGGGATTCGAGTGGATTTCTTCCCGACGCGCAAGGTCGGTGCAATTCAGGGGCTCATAGAGGGAGAGATACGAAGAGCCCTGCTGTGAGAGTGAAGAGAGAAGCGACCACTGAGAACAAAAAGCAGAGGTTGACCGATGCGCAAAGGCCTTCGCCTCAATAAACCGTGGATAAGCCATCCTCTTTAAAGCCACGGCCGCGGTGACTGGCAGGAAGGAAAAAAGTGCGGGGTAGTTAAAGAAGACAAAGGGTTATCACAAGATCTCGACGGGATGCGTGATGGGATTATGATGAATGCACGTCGAGGGAGAATAACAGCAGTAATAGCTTGTCGGGGAGATCTAGCGGCATTGATGGAACTTAATTGCATCTAACATTGGGTGATACATTTAATAGAAATATCCCATTTAAGAAGAAACTAGCGCGCGTATAATTTCTCCCGCGACTTTGATAGTACAGCCCTCAGGTTCTCGAGAGACAGAAGAGCTTTCACAGTCAGGAAAACATATTCTTCCTACTTATTTAGTAGTTTCATGCGACAATGAAGGGGGGTATGAAGGGCAGGTGACTAGATCTCAGGTAAATGATAAAAAACTATTTTACAAATACGGACATACTTCCAGGGCATGAGAATACTCTACTACTAAATTAAGAACACTTTGAAAGCCGTAATAATGCTCGATTCGAGCACGTAACAACTTTCTCGGACGGCAGCCTTAATAAGGTGTAGGTTGCAAAAGTTACACATAGAATAAACAGGGCCTAAGTTTCGCATAACGGAGATCTTTTAGACAAGAGAGACGAGTCCATGTACGTGCCACACAGAGATGACTTGGAGAGATACCTACGAGTGTGCGTAAACAAACTTTCCTCACGGAAGTATACATCAGCAGAAAAAAGTGGAAGAAGACTGCGTCATCCAACATCTCCGCAGCAGAAAGATTTCAAGACGAGATGATCTCCGAGAGGGAAGAAGCCCAGACAGTCTTTTGGTTGTCACGTATTTTGTTTATTTATAGTCTTTCACCTGCTTTTACATGTGAGGAGGAGCGCCGGTTATTAGTATGCGTAGGAATCATGAGGTCAGAGGAAATATCGCCGGACTCAAAAATATCCACCGAAAAACACTGGGACACTAAGGTTGTCACAAAAAACCAAGAGTATTCATGAAAATCGAGTCAGAGGGCGAGAAGTAAAAGGTTTTTGTTCGGAATCACGCGGTAAAGAGATCACGACATTTAGATGCATAATGAAATATAAGTTGAGAAAAAAGTCCAGAAAAGAAGTTGAAAGGATAGGTAAAGAATAGCACTTGTTTTAATAAATCTTCCATCTCAGTCTCAAGTGCAGGTGTCCAAGAAATGTAATTGTTATAGCGTGAGGTTACCCATGAATTCACCTTCGGATATAAACAGGCGCTGAAGCATGAGCAGCAGATACTTATATCTTTATAACTTACTTATGATTATGGATTTAAACGTAGCAAATAGATATGAGGATCACGGTCGAGGTAATAACTGACAGAAAATTGAAACAGTTCAATTACGATATAAAACTTCGGGTAAAAACAACTTCAAACAAAAACATGTTACAAAAAACTGTAAAGATTATACGTTTTTAAAGCATGAGGGAAGAAAAAAAAAGATTCGCTGGAAAAGCCAAAATGGGATAAGGAGTGGAAATATGACCTAAAAGAGATGCTGACAGCATCCAACGCGATAACGATCTGGCAACTTAAAAGAAGTCCAAGAGTTGCTTTTTAATGAAACTGAAAACTATGGATAGAATTCCAAAATACGGCATATCTAAGATATTCTGAGAAGGTTTTAAACATGGATGAGGACACGTTATAAATTAAGAATATGATGATTTACAGAATAAAGATGGAGGCGAAAGGAGGAAAAGAACTTCATTTGGGGTAAAAAATTGGGCGGTGTTGGAAGAGAAGGAAAGGGTCGGAATGGGCGAGGAAGAGGTAACAGGGGCAAGGGTTAAGGAGGGACAGAAGGCCGAGGGGGAGGAGGAGGAGGATAGGAAGATATGGGCAAAGGGAGAGAAGAAGGAATGAATTTGTGCCGACGCTAGAGGCCAGAGCGACAAACACCTTAACTCATGGGAAAACGGTCGGATGCGCGTTCTCATCACTTTGCTCACTTCTCCCTTTCTTCTTTTGCTACCACTGTATCTGTTTCTCTATCTGCGCGAGGCACGTTAAAGAGATTGAGGCGAGAGGGAGCTGCGACAGTATGCATACGGTTTGCGGGGGAGAGACGAGAGACCGAAATGGAATACATTGAAGGGTGGACGAAGCGGCCAAGTGTCTTGCCGGCTAATTTATGATCTTCACAGAATTGAAGTTTCTTCCGACTCCGCGGGGGAAAAGACTGAATACAATCTTGGAGGACTCTTTACCCGGAGACTCAGACACTGTTTCCCAGAAGATATGTCAGTACGAAGGAACTTGTTTACAACTTGTCGCCAATAGGTAATTTATATTAAAAATAAATATATACAGGATACGAAATTGCCTCGAGAATGTTCGTTCTGGGGAGTATCGAAGAGAAAAGCTCTAATTGTAGAATCAATAAACCAATGCTCATAAAGTTGATGATTTCCGTGTTCTGACACTTTTGTCTGAGGTGGTACCAGAGTTCATCAATTGTAATTATGACAACATGTATCCGAAAGAAAATATATAATAAATAGCAGAAAATGTCGAATGCATATAATGTTTTTAATGCCAACCCGTCTAACGCATCAACTCTCGAGCGACCGAATTGATTGATTTTTTAAAACACTTCCTCCTCAAAAATTCTCACCAGAAAAGAAATTGAAGAGGATAGGTACCAGCGATCAAGTGGAGAGGACGCCCGACCCACATGGAACGCGAAAGTTAGCCGATTTCCGTCAGGGAAGATATGTGGCGCACTCTTTGGCGGAGTGACTAGCGATGGCATGCATTTGGGAGGATGTGAGAGAGGGCAGGGGGGAGGTGGTATTCCAATTGGCGATCACCTTTCTCCCTGAATCTCGGAGCCACGGGTGAAAGAAGTTAGAGGAGGGAAGGAAAAAAACGAGCCAGCCAGAGCCAGCGGGTCGACCAAGGAGGGCACAATTTCCGTTCCCATTCACCCGTCGAAGTCTCCGTGCGACGCCAGTCTTCGTAGTCGTCTTTAAGGGGAAGAAAAAGCGCGCGCATCCAAGACCATGACTGGAAGAAAACCCCAAGAGACCATCTACTGCACCACCACAACCAACACCGAGAAAGACATCCTTGCGGGAATATTTATGTATGCCGTAGCTTGGCACAAGGAAAGAGAAATGGGAATAGAGAGGCACGCAAAGCAAAGGAGACACGAAGAAGAACACAGAGAAGCTCTCAGACTACTAATTCCGACACTGGGGCAAGAAATAGAAATCAAAATTTCGGACTTTCAAAATATGAGACAATACATTTTAGTATATAAATTTAAGATTTTAGAGAGCAGTAAAAAAGATCAAATTCTCTGCGGACGAAGTAACTTTTATGGTCGAAACAAAAAACTACAGAGATCCCTTCCACGGAAATTTCAAATTCGGAATAATCAATCAACAGCTATTCTCCAACATTTTAACACCCGGACACCATGCAATTTGCAAGTGGGCCATTTAGTACGTTCCTTACCACGGCATAAAAATATTAAGGTGAATAGCCACATCCATCTGTATTTATACAATTACACTGCAAAGATTTTTGCAGCAAGAATATGAATTTCTTTGTATCAATGTTAATCAAGAGGAAAATAAAATTTTAATCGTAACTCTTAAATCCTAACATCATTGAACAATGTGGGCCTCTTAAGAAGCCATTGGAGGCTATGCTTTCATAGCTTTATAATTCGTGAACTGGAAAATCTATTGATAAAAATTTGTTTTCATGAGTAATTCACACTTAAAGCAAAGCAACATCGTAATCAGACATTTTACTTCTAGGTACAGATAAGGTGAATCGAAATAATCTGCACTCCGCCTCGTAACATTGAAAATCATACCACGGGCACACCAATTATTTTCTATGCTTCATGAGGAGGTATTGGATGGAACGATATGTTGAAGACTGTATTTAGTTTCTTACTTCCATACGGAAAACATGGACCAGAAAATTGGGTTGTGGAGTGTTATTATCATGGCATCAGCAAATCTTCGGAGAATAATTTTTCTCGCGTCGTTCAAATAAAGCGCACAGAGCTAGAGGACTTCTCATTGGACTCGTTGAAAAAGAGCGTGCGGGGAGCTTGGGCGAAACATGAAAGGGGCTAAGAGGAAACAAGCTAAAGGGGGCCTGACGCCTGTGTATGGCGGCGACCAAAAAAGCCCTCGGGCTAGGACGACGCGCTGGGCACTAGGGACACGGAAGGGCGGAGGGCAAAGGGCGACGAATAAAATTGCCGCGGACGGCCGTGCGGCACGAAAAAAACAAAGGGGACGGGAGAGGGCTCAACTGGATGCCTCAGATAAAATATCTCGCGTCGCATTCATGGAATTATGTAATTTAGAGAGGCGGGCGCATCCTGGGTGTGGGAGAAGGCAAGATCTGACCCTTTGGGTGGTCCCAGGGTGCGGGAAAGAGGCGTGTCGCGTTGGGCTGGACAGGGTGTAGGTGTAAATCACAGGTGCTAGGGAACAGGGAAAATTAGACCCTGCCATCGGAAAACACGCAAATGAAGGCGCCGATGACGAAGATCCATGAGCACGAAGAACAAATCGATACTACCATAGCTCACGAGTCAAAGATATTCCACGATCACCACACTCGTGACAACCGATACGTTCAAAATGAAATCTAAATTACAATTTAAAATTTCAAAGAAAGTGAGACAGCTTCAATTCTCGTAATTTCTTGAAAAATATGCCAGATTTGATCAAGTAGCAGACTTCTATGCTTGAGTTTACATATCGATACATATAGTCTTTCGAGAGAAACTGGATTTCTCTTTGGATTCTAAGGATAAGGATCATTTCCATTTGCGCGTGAGGCGATGAGAATAACTACGGTTGGGCATTACTCGTGAGCACGTAGTGGCGGAAGAATATCCAGATTACGGGAAACCGTTCTCGTCTAAAGCGCACGACTTCAGGTCGGTTAGGTTTCATTTGCTACTATTCACGATTGCAAATCCTCTTTGGAAATTCACCAAAGTACCTTGAAAAGATCTTTTTAGAGAAAAACGGAAATTTAGCAAAAACCTATGTTCTTTCTCAGAGCTAGAAAACTCCAACGATTCATTTTTTTGTAAGATATCGGACGATAAATATCGGCACCATATTTAAATAAAAGTTACAGACGTTCTATTAATTAGTTCTTGATGGAAGAACCAGTATTCTATACTTCTTAGACCTCCGTTCACTGAATAAATAATCAGATACATATAAATGATCCCAGAACTGAAAACACCGCAGTAATTCATCACCTCATAGATTGTAATTGAAAACGATGAAAAGACTTGATGTCTGGAAATGTTTCATCTCTGTCTAGCTGCCAAGAAGTGATGATTTATGATGGCATGACTAGTCATTGAAAATGAACAAAAGAAGCAAGCGCCAGAATAATTGGAAGGGATAATACGAAGTTGAGACACAAATTGCCTGCAAAAATTTAAAGTCCAGTTATGGGTTGGAATATTTATCCTTTATTTCATTTAAGAAGGTATATCCGGGATGTCATACTATTCTCCTAGTGGCTCGCAAGTTAGCAAGGGGAGTTTTCTAGAATTACTGGTTTCGATTGAAACGTCGGCTGAACTCGCCGCTTAACCATCTATGCAAAAGTGAAATTGAACGGAAAACATGAAAACAGCTCGGTAAAAAAAAATTAACGAGAGGCAGCGAGAATTCACTAAGCCATATTTAAAGAATCATTTTTGAAAGCGCAGTTAATATCCAGAAACGTCAGTCCCTTATATACAAATGGCCAAGTCGACAAAGACTCGGAAGACGAATGGAGATTTTTCTAAAGGCAACAACCATGAGCATACTTCTGCTCTCCCTCTTAGTTATTTGCCACTCAAGCTCTCCATTATATGCAGAAAATAAAACAACGCATGGGTACTATAAAGAGCGAGTTTTTGTTTCGAAAACCAGATAAATTAATTTGCTGGTGTAAGAACGCTACGAGCGCTCACCTACCTACCTAGGGGAGAATTTCTCTCTCGGACAGGCTGAGGTATGACGCGAGCTTTGCTGCCAGAAGTGAACTATTAATCACGCACAAATAGTGTGTACAGATATACGCTTATTACAAGCCGTGATACTCAAGCCAGTAGACCTCTCATGCACTGCCTGTGGCGGCCATCAACTTAAATCATGGCTCCAACAGCTGTTTTGTATTAATAATAAGTGAATATCACCGAGAAAAGGCGAGAGCCGAGGGCTCCGAAGGTGCAGGACACCTCGGGGCAACGCTGGGGCAGCGATTCAGGGGGAAGAGGGAAAGGGATGTTTCATCACCAAGAGGAGTGGAGAGCGGGAATAACACATGTGAGGAAGAGAAATCGTCGAGAGGTGGGCGTTGGGAGAAAATCGTTGAATAAGAGGGATGAGTGGACGAAGGTACGCGACCGAGCTCCGTCCCTTCAGTTCGACTTTGTTGTTGCCGGAATCTTTCTCCTGTGACCATCTCCAATTGCTTTCACTCTGTCGGAAAATACATATTAGGGTAAAAAATAATCCGAGACAAATCAAAAGATGAGTTCTGACAGCACCTTTCTTTAAGGTAGTTTGAGCGAGATAGTTCCCTAGTCATAATCGAGACAATATTTGAATTATACGTTTTGATTTCAGCAGCTGTAGGAAGCATGAATTGTATATTGAATTTATAATGGCTCAATAATAAACATTGATATGACTGGAATTCTAAGTAATTAAAGAAGAACATCAACGTAAGTCTTCATTTTGACTCTTTTTTTCACGCGGTACGTTTAAAACTCCAAAACGGAAGATTTTTTGCCATTCTGAAAAAATTACTGCGGTGACGACATGATTTTTCAAAAATAGTTGAGAAAACTTGCCAACTACACACTGTTAATTTTTTGACGAGATCTGGTCGTTGGAAATTCCTCGTTTTGTAAAGAAAATTCTCTCAGGAGTTCATACACGTACCATTTCCCAAGTAAAAGGGCTGGTATTTTACGTCAAAATTCTCGCAAATTAGTCCGGAAAAGGGCTGATATTTTGATATTTTTGGAAGGATGAGGAATATTTCTTTAAAATGAGACCAAATTCAATGAGTTCTAGGTGAAATGATATTTCGCTCAAACTACCTTAGGTGTACAAAACAAATGGAAAGCTAAATAAATGCAGAAAAAAAAGAAAATACTTACAAATGGAAATAGAAGTACAGAGGGGAAAACAAAACGGCGACAGCGCAAATATCATAATCTCCAGCTTCTGAGTCAGCACTTTTAATTAATTCATACACTAATTAGTAAAAATCATACCTATACACTATATTTGTGCATAGAGCATGAGTTCACGCCAAATACGTCATAATATCCAACCCAATAGGTTAACATTGTTTTAGTATCGTTTGAATCTTAAAATAAGCAGAAATAAATACATTTTATTTTCTCCATGAGAGCTGCCAATGCAAAAAGTTCTTCTGGTACTAGTACCCCTCAATCATAGGAAACGGTCATTTTGATTTTTCGGACTAATTTCTCATTTTATATGATTTTTTCTGGTTTTCCTGGCTCGTTTTCGATTCCCGTGACTTCTCTTGGTATTTTCATTGCCCTTTACAACTCTGGTTTATGCTACAATCTTTTAGTCGTCACTTTCACTGGTAAGGATAATTTTTTCATCAGCAGACAAGGTAGAACTTAGTCCCCTTAAGATCCGCGAGCAGAAATATCAGCTTTGACTTCTAGAGCAACAACCACGCATTAAATTGCAAATGTTTATCGGAGTATGCCTCGCGAACAAATGTAATAATTATCTACGATTTATTATTTTCATTTTCCGCTTTGGCACATTTGAGTATAATTAAGAATCACTCAAAAATTAGAGGAATAAAAAGTAGCATCGAAAAAGATTTCTACCAAACATTGTTATTTTATGAAAGATGACCTCTGATTTAAAACTTGACCGCGGCACTTGACAAAGTTTCACCGAAAAATAAATTACACATAACGGTTTGCTCCCTTCGTCGTAAACATTCATTGGCATGGTTAAGTAGCTTCGTGAACATCTGAGACGATACCCAAGGCCCGATGTTGGGTAGGAAACGAGTCACGTGAAAGAAGAGGGGGAACCGAGAAGCGAAGAAAGAAAACATCAAAAAAGGAATGGAATGGTGGAGAAGAGGAGGAGGAAGAGAGAGAGGAGAGGTAAAGGAAGGACACTTCGACGCCGTTTTACGACCCCGCCATCTGACCGAGGTCGTCATTCCTTTAAAACGAAAACAGGAGAGGAACGAAAATAACTCTGAGGCCATCTTACCCTTTCTCATGCGAATGTTTTTTTTATTTCGCCAGGTTTCATATTTCTGGAGCCCGAACTCTAAAAAAATGAAATCTTATTCTGCGAGAGTCACGCTCGGTAAAAGTCACAATGAGAGTATTTAAAGGCTGCGCCAGATCATGCACGAGATTAGCGCGCGCCAACAGCACTATAATTCGTTCCAACTTCTTGTTTAGCAACGATCTGTCACCTCGAGATAAAACATGCGAATACATCAAACGACTCTCCTCGCGGAAAAAAAGGAAATTATGGCGCAAATCCTCACTTATATACGCTCTGGAAATATCACCATCGCGCGAACTAAATTACCGTAACAGCCGATCAGACAGGTTTAAGATGCTATTTTCTTCGCGAACAATTAGAGATTGTTACAGCTACCGTTGCGACTGGATAGATCGGTTGCTTGACAGCTAAAATAGTGCATTGAATTGAATTTATACTCATTTGATTATTGATATGCTAATCATTACCAACAGCACGTCCCGTAAGCTTGCTTTACGTACAATATTTTCTCCACGTCGGTAACAATACCCTTCATCCATCAGTAGTTTCTAAAACACATGGCTTCTAAAATATTCGCAGCATAAAATGTAGGGAATATTTCGCTTATAAATGCCCCTAGCCACACATTCTTCAGATAGTTAGCAGAGAATTGAGTAAATTTACAGCTGAGTCCAAAAGGTACAAGAACAATTGAAATTTGCCGTCATGATGAGCATCCAAATATCACAAGTCACTTACCAAGGCAACGAAAAGACACAAATGCCATATGTCAGCATCTTTCAGAAGATACGAACAAAACCCACATAGCGTTAGAGCGAGACAGTTAAAAAAATGTTCGTTTCCTAACATTTCATCGACGGTATGACTTATACCTTTCGCTAACCAATAAAAAACGTGTAAACGGTGAAAAAGCTAACCCACTGAAAGAGGGAAACACAAACCTACGTTTAAAATGACATCGATCGAGGAGTACAAAAAAACCCACCCGATATCCGCAAACTCTTACCGCAGTATTAACGAAAACGCCATCCAGGTCGATGCGCCCACGTCCGAAATTTAAGAAAAAATCCCTACGAGAAAAACAGCGCCACCCGGTTCCATTTATGGAAGTTAGCGCCGTTGGATAAAAAAAAAGAATAAGAAAGGTCTCGCTTAGGAGGAGGCAGCCCTTCCAAAGCAACGTCGATTCTTATAATCATTCCTCCCATTTGCTCGCCCACGCGGCGTGAGCGAAATAAAAGGAACGAGAGAGAGAGGGAAAGACACCCATGCGCTAAAAGTGAGCGCGCTAACCCGGGCGCGCGAGTACAACGAGACGAACTCACATGGATCGTCGTCGACTTCCCACGCAGAATCCCAGTGCCACGTGCGAGCGGACCCCACTCACACGAGACCGAAAAATCTCGGGTAAGCGGGGAAGGAGACTCATTCCCATGGAGTGGAAGGGACGTGGGGTGGGTGTCACACACCATAGGGAATCCGCTACCGGGGCAACAGGTTACAAATCGGTGTACACACTCACTCAAATGGTCGTACGCGGTCGTAAACGATGTTTTTTTCTCGAAACTCCCACGGCCGCGAATATTTTCTTCACACCGAACGAAATCAAACCATATATTGATGTCTCACCGCCGGATGTATCCAAAGGAAGAATTTGTGTTCTAGACCCCATGTAATACACGCCTACAAAACCACCGCGAGCGACCAAGAAGATAATGAAATAATTCAGGGGCATCGCCCCGGATTCTCTCCGCTTCTCTGGAATTTTTAGCGTTCATCGCTCAATCAAATTATGCTTCCGAGGGTAAAATGACAATTTTACCCAAATTAAGCCCACAGTGACAGGAAAGCGACGGTACAGGGATGGAGGAAAGAGTAAATGGAACTACATTTTAAACGCCCCATCCTTTCAGATGGAGTTCTACCATTCATATGTTTTCCAAACGAATTCCAAATACGTATCGGGGTTCCACTGCAAAATCTCTGTTGAGATTTGAACCCATACCTTCGCAATGGACCCCTTTACTCTAGCCAAGACACCGACCCGATCCACAGGGATCCTACTGTCCTCTGGGTTTATTACGCGGCCAAACTAATTGTAACCGGGTTTTGAACTGTTACCCCACCCAAAGCCCCACTCCCTAACCTATTCCCTATGGCTCGGAACCGATCCTTCTTTTGCAAATGGCCGATCTGACGGGATCAAACGGATTGCGTAGGATCCCAAACTGTCCTCTGGGCATCACTAACCTGGCTACCGAATTTGGTGATCTGTATCTCACGCAGGCAACAAACATCGTATGCCCATGACACCTCAACACCCCGGACTCTGTCCCACCGACCGCACTTACCCTGAGAGGCGGCTACCGGACTTTTGATTCAGCAAACGCTGCCCGACAAGGTGGTGGGGAAGAGGGGAGAGAAAATGAAACGGATAAAAACGAGAAAATAAAAGAATAAAAATGGGCGAAACACGGCGACGCATTCATGTCCAGGGCGGCCGAAACCACTCACAACGTAACGACGTCGGCCCTCCATCCCTCTCTCCTCCCCTCGGCCACATCACCACGCCACGCCACCTTCTTTCGTTCCATTCATCGCCCCGGCCAGACCACCACCACGACCCGCCCGCCATCACGGCCAAGGGAGCGGGGGGAGAAGAGCGGAGGAGGAGTAGGAGGCCCCGACCGACATCGACTCGGAGGACCAACCACGAAGCTTGCTCTGGCCTCCATCTCTCTCTATCTTCCTCTCTCTCCTCACACTCACGAGAGATCCGGAGCGTGGGCGTGGGTGAGATGGGTCCAATGCGGATGGGGAAGGAAGACGAGAGAGGGAGGGGACGGGGGGGAAGATATGTAAAAAAGGGAAAAAATTGAGAGTGGGAGAGGGCGAGAGGAGTGGTCTCGGGCAGGAGAGCGGGGCAACAACAGGGAGGCAGGTGTCGATGGATGTGGAGGTCGGTGGTGGGAGAGGTGGAGTGGGAGAGCGAGAAGCAGCATGGGGGTGTTCTTTACCCCTCCCCTTCCCATACGGGGCGAAGCGGGGGTGGACATGAAAAGAGGTTTTGCGATGGAAAAGGCCTGGCGTAGAAGGGGGGAAATGAGAATTGGCGGTGGAAGAGTGAACGGAAAAACGTGCACGGGAGATTGATCGGAGGGATTCGTGGCGAGGGGCGAGAAGAAGCATCGAAACCGAATCGAATCGAAACCAAAAGAGATCGAGTGGAAACCTGGCGATGGAAAAATAATAGAGGCTTTCAAGCACGAGTGGGAGAAAGTAATGGGATGAAGGAGCGGAACTACTTAACAAGGAGTTAAGTCCCACAAAGGTGTAAATGGATATTCAGACATAAAGAGTGATACCGACTAAGACTAAAAACATAAAAGAAACTAGCGCGGTACTTGGTAAAATTTTGTATGAAATTAGATCAAGCGGACGAGGGAAAAGAGCTTGCGCATCAATGAAATAGGGTGGTCACCATGGTCCGCAAAAGATTAAAAAGCTTTCCTCCCGAAAAAAAGATGCAATAAAAGCATATACAATATTCTAAAATAGAACAAATGGAGCATTAGCAGACAAAGTACAACACAGAATCATTAAAACCAGTCTCGCGCCTGTCCTCGCTAGAATTAAATTCAGCATTTCAGGTTCGATTTGCAAAAAATAAGTGTGGCCTTGCAAGGTTTGGTTGTTTGTAGCAAATTGAAGATGCGTTATTCTATGAGTGGACAGAACGTGATAAAATTCACATTCACATAAATGGATGGGAGCTAATGCTTACATGATACTCATTTGTAAGGTCAGGAGGGAGAAAAGGAAATGCCGAACAAACGAAAATGGGTGATAGAGTGGAATGAATGGTGTGAAGGCAGAGAGAGAGAGAAAGAAGTAAATTCCATAAAGAAGGCACGGTCTCCCTGTGATCCAATTCAAGGAACACGCTCGGCTAACTTTGACAAAAAATCAGCCACGATGAGGCTGACAGAAATACGAGGATGTCACCATCTGGATGGTAAGAGAAGACCAGAGGCAAAATCGGAGGAATGTGCCTCGGAGGATAGGTGCCATCATCTTCCACCTGGCTCAATCATAAAATGATGTGTATGTGAATTTTATCACGTTCTACTCGCTTCTAGAAGAACGCATACCCAGTTTGCTACAATCAACAAAATCTCGCATGGCCAAACATTATTTTTCGAAAATCGAGTCTGAAATCACAGTTCCAATAGGAAATTTTGCAAAAAGGGGGAAAATAATTTTTTTCTTATTTAATACAATGGCTATTTTCAAGAAAAACAACACACAAAAAGCGAATCCTTCAAAGAATAGAACTAATATAAAATTGAGGCATCGGTAAATTTTGGTATTTGATTTCATCAGAAAAAATTACAGGAAATGAAGTAAAATAATATTTTTCAACAGAAATAGCACTTCGTCAATCGCAAACATTTTCGTCGAATCCTATTCATATTTTGACCATTATTTTTTCTAGTTTTATTACGTATTTTATCAGTTAAAGCAGCATTTTTTAAAACTATACAATCCGAAATGTTGTATACCTTCTGACTCTCACGGTCGTGGTGGACCGTCCTTAAGACGAAGGGAGATATGGCCCGGCTTGAGAAAGAGAAAGTCTTCGAAAAAATCGGGCCCTCTGTTCCTCCGCTTTTGAATGTAGGTCTCAAAACTTTCATCCACTTCCTTCAAATGAAACTCCGATGAATTGACGACTTTTACGGAAATATCTAAACGTGAATATTTAAGTTTACATGGAATTTCACGTCGTGCATTTCGGTGGTTTGAGGCATTATCCTTGGAAGCTATAGTTACGTCTGATCTGTTGTCGCGTACAATGGTCGGTACAAATATACCCTGCTATAATCTCATTCTCGTACAAGTTAGCCCGCGATTCTCGCACCATATCATTTCAATATCTTATTCAAGTCGTAAAAGGATGCGAGTGGTTTTGCTGTTACTTGTTCAGTGTAAATTTAAGGGCTCCGTTTTCTAGTAACGCGTTCTCCTCGACAACCACCGGAGTGACTACGTAGCATGCATGGAATCGGAAAACAAAGGTGGATCGCTCCGAAAAAGAAAAAAATAAAGAACTAACTAAAAAAAGGCAAACCTTTTGCAGGGGTAAACAACACGCGCTCAAAACACACACATACTCTCTCGCCACATAATGTATTCCGTCGCAGCCGCGAACCTTTCTGACGCATTAAGTCACTGCTCCTCGCGTCTTCGAAAGAAGTGGAGGTAGGTGGCTCTCGAGGAGCCCCGACGACTTGTGGGGAATTCAAGATTTCGTCATCAATGGCTTTTGCTCTCTCCCTTCCAGCGAGCGAACACAAGGCGCGCTTTCTGACGAGTCAGGGTAGCGGAAGCGAGAGTCGACCGACCGACTATCCTCTCGAGAATCAATCGGCAACGGTGCAAATGACTATGTGCGTATGCATGTGTATACCTCAAGCTCCGCGACTATTCTATGAAGACCACACAACACGAAAGTTAAATACATTAATACAAATATCAAAACGTTCAAACACCAACAGACGATGCGTGTTGAGACATGCACCACCAGAGCAGATATGAAGAAATATCGAAGGCTTTCCCGGCGTATTATGATATTGGAGGTTACCCGGATTTCTCACCGGGTCAAACTCTCCATCTTGGCCGACGTTTCGATGAATGAGTCGTCCATCGACATTATGTCCTAGCCTGATGTCCATATCATATCCTGATGACGATGGACAACTCGTACATCGAAACGTCGGCCAAGATGGAGAGTTTGACCCGGTGAGAGACTGGAATAACCTTCAATATCAGAGCAGGTATTGCATGACAGGAGAAAGAGGAAGACCAACTTGTCGGAGAAAATCACCGAGAAAAAAGTTCATAAAAAGGCTGAATAGAAAATGCAAAATAATAAACACTCCGCAGAGCAAAGTTGACAAAGTTAAAAGGACATATTGAGATACCTATCAGTGTACTGGAAACATTTACGGAGGGAGAAATTGATAGGAAGGATTATCGATCAAGACCAAGAACTTAATGCATAAGGTTAAAGTTACGTAAAAATGAATACTTAAGTAGGAATAAAGGATGAGAAGATAGAGGAGTCGAGAGGAGATTTACATCAAACCAATCTTCGGAATGATGACAGCAGATAATTGTTGATAGAGTAAAAAACACAAGCCTTTGAGGAAAAAAGTACGAATCTATCATACAAAACTCAACCTTCCAACGCTCCTTACGTACCCGCCTCCTGACTCTCACCTTTAACCCTACCAGCCACCTTACCACAAGGCTCATGCCCGGAAGTGAAGGAGAAGGTGGACTATTGCCCTGCTGTTCTGGTCTACTCGAGTCGCTCAAATTAGCGAACGGCAAAAAAACGAACAAGTTCGAAGCATTGAAGGTTTGAAATTATACGGCCGAATGTGAATGATAATGACGAATGAGCAAAGGGAGAAAAAGCAATGAATAGAAATCCGAAGAAAGAATGGACAAGAGCGAGAAGGGAGAGACGAGGGTAATAGAATTGAGAGTATAGGGGGGAGGGTGATGTGAGACCACCGGACTACGACACAGGAAGCACCTTACAACAGACGCACCCTTTTATTATTATTATAATGAAAAAATCTCGGAGAGATCGAATGCACCTTTCCGGTTTGACGTGCTTCAATAAACATACCTACTACAGCCCACTACCCACGCCAGACGAGCAAAGGGCAGGAACCACTTGAGCCAGCTCCATTTCATTCGGAGGTCCTCTCCCTTGGGAGCTCAATATAATCTCTCCTCAATGGAAGTCCTTTTGCACAAACGGGACCGTAAATGGGTGGGGATAGGGGAAGGGACGGGACACAGGAAGGAACAGGGCGTGTCCCGAGCACGGCACACGGAGTAGGACACGGAAAAAACAACGAGTAAACTGGCGTGTGGGTGTGCTCGTGTTTTTTTTCGGTGATTAGGTCTCCAAAGGATCCTAATTTCTCCCGCGTCGACATGATTTAAGAAAGATCCACCGCAAGACGATATAACAGTACCATTTCATATTCATACCATCTAAATGACAAGCTCTTTATTTAGCAAACTTTCTTTCTCTAGCAAAGCATTCTTTTCTCTGTGAACGTCAAATAAAATCATCACTATTAACGTAATATTTTCATACATTAGATCAGAAAATTTAATGGGCTTAAAGGCGTAACAATATAAAAGTATTAACGTGACGGTGAACGAGTAACTCCGTGGTCCTACGACATTCGCGAACTAAAAAAAAACTGTTACATTCCATAAAATGTTTTAATCCACTTACATATTGCGATGTTTTTCAAATCAACATCGTCAAAATACTGGGAGTATACCTATAGGATTTGGAGAAAATAGTGAAAATACAGAGTGAAATATAACAGAGATTTACTTCTTTAAAAACATATTTTCAGCAATATTCACGAATCATTTCTGCGAAATCGCTAATATTATGGGCAAATTATCCTTGAAACAAAACGGCCGTAAAATAAAGATCGAAGCCCATCCTGAATTATGACTGCTTCACAAATTACCCAACTTAATGAAGAAAAACTGCATTAATTCAGCAAAAAGGAATTGGCTCCAAGGGTTTATGAAAGAATTGAATAACATCACTGAGGTAGAGGGAGAGGGAATTACGTCATCAACTTGTATCCTGACCACTGAAATAACATCCATATTGGTTATTCCTGCTCTTTCCTTACTTTCCTTTGGATGGCAAGACGGAATGGACGGCTTAATGAACGTAAATGATAATATATAATAATAATAATAATTTATTTACTTTCCTGAATTCAATTTTTAAGTAATCACTTCTTGGTAAGTAAAGTAGGAAATCTTTAAGTAGCCGCTAAGAAAAAACTGAGTGGAGATTTACTGACAGGCATGGCTTGAAAGGAGTATAATACACAATAAACCTAACCTAATAAACTAACTATCAGCCAAAAATGTATACAAAAAAGCAAGTATGTATATCCACCATCTCTTTGAAATTTATGGCAAGTAACCCGTGAAACATATACTGGTTACTCAGTGCTATGGATTCAACTCAATTTTACCATATTTTTCACCGGAAATGCGAATTCTTATTATATTGAGTAAATAAAAAAGTGCATGTAAGGAGAATTCCTGTTAAAGAAGTAAGTGCAGGCTGATTTCTAGGCACCTCTAAATGTAAAACGTAGTAAAATTGCAAAATTAACGCGTCAGCATGTAAACGCTAAAGAAAATTCGTGGTAAACAAAGATGGAGCATAGACCACGCCGACGTTACGGCTTCTAGCATTAAACACCATAGAAAGCGCCCTCTCCATTTATCTCAATGGGCAAAACACACTCGTTGACCACTATCTAATTTTAACGACTGACTACGACTTCTCTGAGTGCAAGGCAGGCTATCAGCTGTGGTAGAAATTTTTAATAAGGTTTCACGCAAGAAATAGGATTTTTTTTGTTTGTTTTGACTCACACAGCCTCGAAGGGAGGAAGGCGCTAAACATATTTTAAGCGGCAGCTATTTTACTGACAATGACACGAGCGACCATGCACATTATAAACGCCTAACTCCCGATACAGGGCACGTGAACAGATAATTTATGCATATTCATAACTTAGGTTCTTTTCAGTGATCATTATACAGAGAAGTCCAAAGTCAATAGGTTTAGTTGTCGCCAGAGGGGCCATAAAGCAGTTAACTGAATTGCGGAGAATGCTGCGGCCGTGATGGGTGATGGCAAACAAATAAAATCACCGCAGGTACATGCGAAGGTCTTAAGATTTTTCCAACAATCGAGGCAGGAGCCGAAGGGTCAATAAATTACTCCTCCCAAAAAATCTTCATAATATTTTTTATTTTGAAAAGCTACGAGCTGAAATGGTTTTTGCAACCATCATGTTTATTGACGTCGTAAAACTATTCCTATTTAAGACAATCACTCGTATCTTCCATTAGGAAGAGTTCCATTAACAAACAGAAATCCAAGATTATTTGATGGCCACCATTGTGTTGAACGGAAATGTGATTTTAATTATAGCTGGAGGCAGGTTTCTGCAGACTGCGCAGAAATCGAATCACAAAAAGCCTTCGGGAAAAGATGCAAAATAGCACCCCATAATGAATGAACTAAATGAAAAACATGTAAGAAACGATTCGTGCTAAGTATGAACGGTGTCGACTAAGCTCATACTCAAAACCCTAAATAATCCGTAAGTGTAAAGTTACGCATGCGGAAAACGAACAATAAATGACGTTTACAGGTACCCAGGCGGCACAGTAACCCATCAATTGACCATACTGCCATCCATTGTATTTCTAGTCGCATGATAGACTTAATTGGAGACAAATTGCAGCAGTACTCCGGTATTATATCGAAAAGAATCTACGTATATGCATACAAATTTTTTTCATTTCATAATAGTTTTCTCCCGCCAAGAAATATCCATTGGAAAAATAAAAATATGGTTCGAAGTTCGTCTTTAAACGCTACAACTCCATATGAGGGATGCTGCAGAGCCACATCTCAGAGGTTAACAAGAAAAATTGCATGCTATCTGTAACAAATTGTCTCCGGGCCATTCATGCATGCTGAATGGTTTTCCTGGGGGAACCAAGGGCGCAGTACAGTCAGCGACTTGAGAATTTTATTCACGATTCATCCCCGAAATCCATTCATTCCAGGGTCGCTTATACCAAAGCCAACACAGAACACGCTTGTTTTCGGGTACTTACATGTCACGCTGAAATCCCATCAAGGCCGACGATACGTAGGTGCTTGGAAACACAAATTGCTGCGTCTCGTATGTACCTGAGGTTGTCTGGGCGTGGCGAATGGGAAATTACGAACCCTTGCTGGTGGTTGGGGAGGCATCGAAGTTCAAGTGCTATGCTTGCTTGCACGTATTTCCTTCTCGTGTCCAACAGTGGAATTTCCGGAGAGATCGGAGAGCTATTGACGAGCTGACACGATCTAAGACCCTGAACATCTCCACTAAAGACAATTCACATTTTGTATCAACAGCGTTCGTGGGCAGCAAGGTTTTAGACTCTTTTAGACTTAGAATTATAGTTCCTACATTTGTATTATAAGTGCTCTAACTGACAAAGTTATGTCACGACGCCTGAATCTAAGACCTTAACCCGAAGAAACACTTGATTCAACCGCAATCAAATCCACCACCTCAGCATAGATTGCTAACCACACTACCAAAGTCAGTCAGTCAATCGAACTCCAAGTCGGCAACCATGACAACTTTAACTTTGAAATACTTTGACTCTTTGAAAATTGAACTTTGAAAATATGATCCCAATTCACCGCACATTAAAGAAGACGCAAAGGATCTTAGTGAATAGAAAGATATATTTGTTTTCAAAACAAGTTTCAATACAAAAAAGTGGCATCATGTTTAATTCAATAATATGAAATGCACATCATTGGACGTAAAAAAATGCTGCCCTTACACTGATGTTTATTTAAAGACAAACGAGTCGTATGTTATCAATAACATACATCACTCCCGCTCCAGTACATCGACTTTTTCATTTAATAGTGAGCGCAAATGATAAGGATCGACCTCGTTGTCGAGATCACCCCCACTAACCCTTCCCATTCACCCAACACACGTCCTCGGCGAGTCGCCGCGATCGGCTAACCTCGGGCTCGACACCGCAGAGACCACGCTCGCCACACATTCCCCGTCCTCTGGTGGGGCAGCCCCGCCCTTAGTGAGACGAAAATATATCCGCTCGCTTAACAGTAAATCCAAGGCATTTCCCTTGGGGCGACATTGGCGAAATGGACTGGAGCGGGAGAGTCGCAAATCCTCACGCGGCCGAGTGCCTTTCGCCCCTCAACCCGAATGGGGAATACCCGCTCGAAAAACCTAGGGCTGAAATCCAGGCTTACGTAACTTTGAGAAGCCAATCCCTGATGGGAGATAGGCTCACTCAAGGCGATGACCGACACACACTAAGACCATGGAACGTTGAGGACACAACGACATTAATACTTTGCAGATACTGGAGGCAGTTTCTCGTGCGACGCCTTTCATTGCATGCACCAGAAGATGGTGCAAAAGCGTTGAAATGCGTTGAATTAAAATCTTCCGGGGGATAGAGCAAATATTCTTCAATTCATTCCTCGACATGAAGTTCCGTCTGACTGTAGATTCAAGTTGTATTTTCGCTGAGCGCTGGGTTTGATCGAAGATGTGCACGGGATAAAAGTATACAACATTTCCAAGAGTAGCTCATAAATTTTGTACACGATCTAAATATCGATAGATCAATTTTGCACGATCGCCTTGCATGAATAGATGACAAAATGTGAAGTTAGCTAATTGACTTCTCGTTGAAGCAGTTAAAATAGTTTACTGGTATGTAAACATACAATTTACAATTTGTTGGCATAAATCACCTTGTCTCGAATCAAAATCCTGTATAAAACACACGCAATGGGCAGTGAGGCTCCATGTAGATATATGAATGTTCCACGATTAAGTTAATAATCTCGGGCTTAGGGGTTGAATTGTTTTCAAAGTTCAAATATTAGGTTGTTTCTAATGGCTTTGTTCATAGTTTTATGCTCGCAAAACATTGAGGTACCATAAGAATGTATTTTCCACAATACTTTCTCAACAAATTTAACTACCTCCAATTATCACTTCCCGGTGACCGAGTGAATTCCTTAAATATTTGTATGATCCATGGAAAATCCATGATGACTCTTTCTCATGATACCAGTATAAATATAACACCTTCTATCAGAGTATATACTAGCTTGGTTGGCGTTGGAGTTTGCACTGCTACAATGCATCCCAGGAAAAACTAAGAAGAGTACCACATTTTAAATAGGTTGGAAGGTGAAGGTTAAGGTTAATCAAAGAGATGCTTATGTCTGCTCAAAAGAGAGGTCGATGGATGTGGAAACTAAAATGTATTGCCAGAGGAAAAAAAGGCCTTGGATGGGAAACGAAGTTGGAAGTATATTTATGCCCGGAGAAAATATTCTCTCTATTATTCCACATCACCAACACCGAAACGAAACGGCCGCCTTGCGAGCGTAATAAGTGTATAAAACTGCCTTATGGTGGCTGCTCATGCCTACTAGGTATAACTCCCCAGGGTGGAGGTGAAATTCCTCCCAGAGACTATAAAGAGAAAAGCTGGCAACACAAACGCATTTTTTTCGCTGAACCTAAGTTCTTCCTTGACGTCGTGTAATAGGTCGTGACTTGAAAATTCGCAGAATGAAAGTTAGAGCTCTATGGTTTTCCTTTTGGCATGTATTTACCTTTACATTCCGAGCAAACGTTTTCTTGCCAAGAGATTAAACTATCACTCCATTATTAAACTGTCGCATATTCGCAATCCATAGATAATCGTATTCAGGAGAAAATCATGCTGCACTATCAATTTCTCGTTCCATGCCTTTCCAGGTAGTATTTAACACATGCCCCAGAGTTTATACAGAGTTAAAATTCAGGAAAGAAGTATATATCACAATGATCTGACACTTATAGACTTAAGTCAATACGTATATTTATCGATGAAAAGTTACATAATCAATGATGCGTGTTAAATTAAGACAGACACGGCTTATATAATGTAAATCATTCCACCGAGGTTTTAAGAACTCAAAGCCCCAAAAAATAATAATTTGGTTCGAATTCTTGCTGGAGGCTATTTGAGGCCTCTACTTAATTTCACTCCCAATTCTTCGAAGTAATCCCGGAGTTTCTTTGAATTATTCTGAGTTCTTAACATCTGTGGGAATTTCTCAAAATCTCAGATCCCATCACCACAACAATTAAGATGATTTAAACCTATACCACACAAATATACAGGTGAATCAAACTTTCAAATTCAGGAGGACCTCATCCTGACGCGTAATAATGCACCAAGAAAAGAGAAACTAGACGAAAATGAATAGAGAAAATTGCGCGAGAATTCAGTGATCATGAAGAACTTCGCCAATTTCCAATGGAGCGGAACTTGGAAAGTGAAGGCGATCGCTATCCATCAACAAGTTAGTGCGTACACTCCTCTCTCTTAGATTTCCTTCTGCGAATGCGATCTAATAAGCAAACTGGGAATATGGGGGGAGGAGACACGTGACAAGAAGAAGGGTGGGGAGGTCTCAATTACAATCCCTCCCTCTCAGTCCTTTGTGCGCTTTTCTCTCTCTCCAACCCCGTCGCCACTCAAGACGATATTCCAATCGCGTCCCCATAAAACAACATGTCGCGTCCGAATACGGAAGATGGAGTGGGGTCCATCGGAGGGTTGGCAAGGGAGCGTGTGGAGAGAAGGTAAGGATTCATTGCCGCGTGTAAAACTTCTTTAGGGCGGCGGAAGCCTTTGAAGAGGCAAGGCCTTCACGGATTGGTTGGTTGGATACGGTCGGCCGTCCATTGAGCTTGCTTATATGTACTAGTCTTATAATATAGAAACGTAATGTAGCTCTCATGATTATTCCTCATTTCCGTTTTACCACTGTAGGGTTCGTTCTTAATGCCCACCAAGTTTCTAACTGACCACGCCTCATCATGGCGACACATTTCTGTCGCGGCTCACAATTTACCAGGGTTCCAAGCCGTTCTGTTTGTGGAAAATCGACGAACGCTTGCTTCTTTCCGGGAGTTCAATTCTACAAAATATCAAGCCCAAAGAGATCAAGATTCATTTTTAGCTGTTTTACCAAATGAGTAAAGTCGATCAAACCACTCTTACCTGAAAGGCGAGGGAGCTAACGAAATTCGTGATTACGCACAACAGTAATATTTTCTAACATTTTGCAAAAGATAAAATTTATAAATTTTCTCTACCTCAACAGGAAATTCTTTCGAAAAGACATTTCTCTGTCTCTATTAATCACACTGGCACCCAAGAATTGAATTATGCTTCTCTTCTTAGCTTCGAGCATAGCAACACTCAACATGATTCAATTATTCAACCATTATTCAAATAAAACTAAAATATTAAAAATAATTAATACAATTTTTATTCACCCATGGCACGGCAGTTTCAATGCTAGAGCGCCATCATCATGACTACTAATGAAATAGTCCACATAATGAAACTTTAGCGTTCAAACCGCAGTCGACATAGTGAAAAACCGAGAGTAAACACAAAATATTTTAAGTATTCACGATAATCAATGCTAAAATTCATTAGGGGATAATTATTGTAATCATATTTATCGCAACCTTTGGAAGTAAAATGCAAATCATCCCCTAAATCAGCTCGAGCAATTAGAACGAAAATATGAAGTCAGGTGACGGAAAAACGAAAAAATAATTGACCGTGATTCCCAAAGACACACGATCGGCTGGCACCAAAAGAGTGTCGCGCCGCGCTAATCACCCGCTTAAACACGAGACGCGGGATTTTTTGGCACTCAACGCGTAAGGCGCCAATGATTATATCTCCCTCGAAGAGGAGGAGTGTGATTTGGACACAAATTGAGACCCACACCACGCCGGCGACGAAGATTCATGCTCCAAGTGAGCAAGACAGAGCGGCGATGCGTGTTTGAACTCTTGTTTGGCGACAGGGTACGAAACGAAATGCGTAGCCACGGTGACGGGCGGGTGTTTTTCACACGGCTGACATGAGCGTCACACTAAAGGCGACGAGCCACGAGCGGTCGCAGGTGGTAGACGAACGACACCGAGTCACGATCCCCTCAGAATCAATCGGTCGCCCATCTCGGCACTAACAAAAACAAACGCTCGACCACCGTCACACGCGCGTCAATGACTGGTTTGGAATTTACTTAGCAGTATTTGCGCCGAGCACGCATCTCTTATGGGATAGACTGGAGGGAAAAAATGGGAAATATTTGAAAGTAACTCACCGTGCCCGTTCGTTGAAGTCGCCGGCTTTCCACCATGAGTTTTTGACCGTGGGTGCTCGGGTGTAGAACTGGCTTTGGTATGCGGTGGAGCCGAGTGCAGAGCTCCTAGTTTTCGTTCTGAAATAGACAATTCCGACATTGTTATTCACGAAAATAACATTTTCAAAGAATATTCGAGCACATAAAATGTCACTCATACTTTTTGGCATGTTTTTATACAATACTTGCCAGAACAATGATCAACAATGTACAGATTACACTCAAATAATTAACTTCCATCACTTGAGTTACCATTCACAATAAGCGGAATCTTATGAGTTACACATTTAAAATTACGATTTATTTACTTCATTAACTATAATATCAATGTAATTTGAACTAGTCAAAACATGAGTAACTAGCACTTTAGATACATTACAAAAGCAAACAACCGAGCACTACAGTAAATACCATCCCAATGTGTAAATATCATCGAAAAAGATCTCAGTATATCTCTTAACTCTATCTAAATTCCAAAGATAAACATAATTCTTTGTAATCCCTAGAGGTTGATAACGAATAAGGCCGTCGACGATCGCATCATGACAAGCATTTAAAATTCCCCCATCAAGTCCCAGAGAGCTTTTAAAATTTAAAACCTTCTACCGCACAAGGGTTTCTCCCAGAGAACATTGTTGGGAGAACAAAACGCAAGCGGTTAATTGCCCGCGAGAGGTATGAGAACATTTCTACTTTCCCAGCTCCCCCAGGAGAGTGATTTAGCAAGCAAAACGCGCACCTGAATAGAAGCGCGCATGCGTGAGAGGGCCTTTCACGGAACACTTGTGCCTCGGCTACCGTCGCTACTACACTTCAAGACGTCGACCCGATCTTATACACTTCGCGACAAGATTGCTTTCTCGGAAGTCAAACTCATATCTCGTCACCTCCGCGAGCGAGAGGGAAAGGGAGAGGGAAATATGGCGGGGCCAAGGGGAGGAGGAGGAGAGGGAAAGAACAGGGCGGCTGAGAAGAGACGCCTTTAACGACAAGAGCAGAGCCCGAAAGGAGAAAGAAAGAAGGAAAAAAAATACATACACGTGGGGGGTGTGGGGGGTAGAGTTATTATGAAAGCACAAGAAAGGTCCCAGGTGACGTGAAAAGTCCTGCGTCACGTACGCGGGGCGCAAAGCAATGGGTTGACGACCCGGTGGCGGAGAAACTGAGGGGAAGAAGATGGATACGCAGTAGACCCTGGTTATAACATACAAAAACTCAAACAGAGGAGGTATTTCGGGTCTTATCGTCACCAGCCTTCTTCGATGCAATGGAAGGAGGCAGAGATCGGGTATGTGTGGAGGAGGTTTAGGTGCTGGCTTCCCATCTCCAGGGCACGGGCTCGAAACCCAACGAAGGCGGATACTTTTCGGAGGACGTATTCATTATGGAGGCTTGAAACAGCGCGGTATACCTCCTCCAGTAAGAAATGAACAATGTATAATGAAAGGGGGGTAAGCTTTAAGTTCACACAATTATGTAAAAATTTGTTCAGCAATAAACCTACGTTCCAGAGACTTCTCTGGAGTATGCGGGGCGTTTTTTTTCACGGAATTCATGATCCTGGAAGTGGAAGAGGACGCATATGCAGTTTTAGGTAGTTTGAGCAAGATGGCTCCCTAGTCATAATGGAGAACATAATCGAATTGTACGTCTTAATTTAAACAGTGGTAGGAAGCATGAATTAACGTTGTATTATTAATGGTGCAACAGTATACTTTTATGTGACTGAAATTTTAAGTAACTCAATAAAAATATCTATATTAATTTTTAAATTGAGTCATTTTCTTCACGCGGTTCGCATAAAATTTCTTCACTACGGAAGTTTCTTCACGGTCCTGAAAAAATTACTTCGGTAACTCTGTGATTTATTTTTTAAAATATATGATAAAACATACGAACTATACACTGTTAAATTTCTGACGAAATCTAGACCTTAAAAATTCCTTTTTTTTAACCCTAAGTCTCTCTGGAGTCTTATCCCATATCTTTTGTAAAATAGCTGGTATTTGGTAGCAAGTAGACCGATATCTAGACGTTATATTTGGGAATTTTTGGAAGGGTGAGGAGTGTATCTTTAAAATGATGCCAAATTCAATGAATTCTGGGTGAAATGATATTTCGCTCAAACAACCTAAACTGGTTGCACTCGGTGCTACATCGAGGGCTTTGTCTTCGAATCCCAATACAGGCGAGTGATTTTTTTCTCTCTGTATTCCGCACATATGCGTTTTTCATTGGAATTCCAGGGAGAAGGTGTAGACCAAAATGCACCGATGACATTGAAATCTGATAATAGATATGCCGAAGAGGGTTGAGCTACTGTGGTGGAAAAGATACTGCTTTCAATGCTAAGGGACCCTGGTTCAAATTCCGGAAGTTGCACAGATTTCACAGTGAAAAACCGATCCCTTCTTGGATGCCTTGTACTCCGTCCGTCGGATGGGATCCTTAAGTTAGGTTATTCTGGGTGTTTTTTGTTTAGAGTATGCCGATATGTACGCCAGGTTGCCCTCCACTTGCCAAATTATCTTTCCTTCAACAACCTACCCGCCTATCCTTAATGGCGCAAATGACCTCAGCAGTCGGACACCTCTAAATATGAACTAACCGACCAAGTATAAGGTGGAGTGGAGCAAACGTAAAGCAACAAGACGAATGCGAGCCGACATAAGAGCGATGTTTTATTTCATCTTCTTTTCTACCAGCAACCAAGATACCATATAACACTCCACTGCGTCTCACCTGATAACATTTTTTTCAAAAGCGTGGGGTGTCGCACGCCCAAATCGTAACCCACGAGTGATAAGGCAAGGTGTCGGCCGATGAACGGCAACCAGTGATAACGGGAAGCGGACTGTCTGTTGGGCCAAGAGTCGTCGACGCTTAACGCTCCAATTGACTTATTTACCTCTAAAGCTGTTTGTTGCCTCCAAGACGCGACCAAAAACTCTAGCGCGAATCAAGAAACTGTTTCTTTTTCCAATGGGAAGATATGACGACGGATTAATCCCTTGCCAACAACGATTGTGTCTATCAATACAATCCTCATCTGGAATGACGACTACTTTTCTATGTTTTGTTTTGGAGAAAGGCCGTGTCGAAAATCTGATAAGATTTTTTTTACAATTGACTACCGGTATTAGTCGTGTGGCAACAAAACTCGAGGCACAAAGACTAACGACCTCCGATATCGCTGGTGAAAATAAACATCTCATTTAAAACAGACACATACGAGTAATGAAAAACTGACAACAAACAAGAATTTGCCACCTTGGGATGCCAAAGAGAGTATTTGAGAACACGACACAAGGGCAGAAAATGTTTTAAAATAAAATATCAATCACAAGACAATACGTTTTTTGTAAAGCTATCACAATCTAATCGAGAAAGAATATGATGTATTTGGTTGATGCTTACGGCTAAAAACTTATGAGCTTTCTCTTAGCTACCGAATCCCTATCTATTAAACATACCTACTGTGACTCACATTTCAGGAAATATTACCTTTAATTCCACGTTAAATCTTCATCAGAAAAAACTGACGATTTCGAAGATCCGATCTCTCTCAGTAGAGAGTTAAATGCTTCTTCGAAAACCGTCCTATCCTTCTTCCTGATCTCACATATTCAATTACTTCATGTCTCAATTTCGCAACGCTAGTGGCGTTTGGTACAACGATCACGAAAAATAACCCGAGCCAATACGACGAGACGGGTCGATTATTAAAAAAAGGAGCGCGATTCCTTTTAACATTTTTCGATCAAATGATTAAAAAAAACTTTCCTTCCTCGCGTCCCGGTTTTGACATTTCCGTAATTTTCTGTGCATAGTGAAACTGGAAGGTTGGAAAAGGGGGGGGGAGGGTTGGACCCATTGTCTCTCCCATCCATACTGCCCTGAGTCTCGACAGCCAGACGCCGATTCCGACAACAATAAAACTTCGGCCCGGCTCCCCGCCCTGTTCCCTCCTTCATTTCTTGCCACAAAGAGGAGAGAGAATGAGACGAGCGCTCCATTGTCGGTGATTTTTTTCATCCTTCCTCCGTCGCTAGATTTCCCACCTTTTAGGCCTCAGTCGCGCGCACTTAACACGCTGGAGGCGCTACGCGAGGAGACGTCGCGGCGCAAAATTAACATCGACGGTAAAAACGAACAGTGACCGGACATTTAGAAAGTTTAAACGATCCCTCATCGGGAAGACTGCGATGAAATTTCAAGGATATTCACCAAAGGTGAGCTGGGTAGCAGCGAGGAAGACAAACGAAGAAGTTTTTGACTTGGAGGGAGAAGAAAGGAAATAAGTGGCGGATATTAGGAGACGGCAGAAAAGATGGACGGAGGGCACACCCTGAAGATTGAGGGTGTATTAAATAGAGAGGGATATGGACAGGGGATAACACAAGGAATGCAAGTAAGAGGGAGGCGGAGGATATGAATTTGGGACGACATAAGGAGAGGTAGAGAGAACGAAAAACTTAGGAGAGGAGACTTCACGTCGAAAAAATGAGTGCAGGAAAGACAAAAATGCCCCAGAAATTAGGAAGTTAAGGTAAGAAACCTACAAATAAGCTGATAGAATACTCAATGACGATAAATCCCTAAAGAAGGGTGGATTTCCACGCAAGAGGTAAGAATGCATATTAAAGTTATAGTTATCTGTAACGATTTTAATTTGCGGAGGCACAATTGAAATCAGCAGGCGTATAATTTATAAAACTTTAGCAGACAATACAAGCGTGCGTTGTCAGACATCCAACTCTTATTTTTTTCAAAATTTTCAGATGAATTTTAGTTCTCCTATGAGTTTTTCAGTTGCAAGATTATACTATCCCTTTAGGTCCTAATTTTCTTGGTAAGAAACTTTTCTTGGCTATTATTATAAAACAACGGCGCGTCGTGTGAATCACTGCAGGATAAAATATCACGATATATGTAATTTCGCATAAAAACTAACAAGAAGGTGACTCAGGTCATTATATACATACAACATAGCATAGGTACATGTACAAGAATATTGCCATTAAAAAAAGAAAGCGTGGCGTACAGTATGTTCTATAGCAAGTCATATCTCGAGTCGGATCTCAGTTGATTCTATCTGATTTTCTCATGTAATTCCGATGAATTTTCCATGGAATTAGAAAATATTCGCCCGACAACCTTCATGGCGACTAGAATCCGTTAGATAATATCACGGACACATAAAACGGTTTGGTAGCCCGCAGGCAGAACGTGTTTATATTGAAGCGTTTATTTTCGTACTGATGTTTCCGAAATACTCAAACCATTCACTTTCGATGAACAAAACGCAGTTCACACATTTTATTTTAAGCCACACATTCAGAATCGAAATTTCACACTCCTAAACAAAGGTGCCCTTCACCTCAAACATTTAACTCATGAAAGTAAACGCCCGGTATACGAGAAACGTGTTACACCGTTTTATTCCAACACAATTATTATTTAAATTTAATAATTACCATGGAAACATGGCACAAAGGAGTTTCAAAATACACGAAACACCTTTGCATTTATTTATTCTTCGTAGTTCATGGAATGGATGGAGAGATAATTAACAGCTGCTTGCGAATTTCAGGCGCCAAATTAGGGGTGCGGATTGCGCCCAGCAAACTTAGTATCGATCGAAGCTTGACAATGTTTTCCCCTCGAGCACTTTATATTTCGGCTATTTGGTTCCTACGCATCACAATGATTGATGATACATTTTCTTAGATACTCATGGTAGATTGGAAAGATCTACATCTACGTAAATTCATACAAGCCGTCACAAGGCGTGTGGCAAGTGTTACGTTGAAATCCATGATAAAGGAGGGATAAGAATAGGTAAAAGACACTAGAAAAGTGGAAGGCATATAAAATTTAAAAAAATGTTTTTTCAGATTGGTCTCCGTCTGTAGTGGTTGTAGTTGAGAGTAGCATGAGCAAAGAAAGACTAGTTACACCATTCTGTTCCGCAATTTTCTTTCTTATTTTGCAGTTTTGATCTATCCTACAGACGTGAGACTGAACCTATAGATTTCCTTAGCATTTCCGCTCTTTCACTCGTCCAAGAGATACGACTAACGAGAAAAAATCAGTACTTCTCTTTTCCCTTGCCTTTGCTATTCTCAAGACTATTCACAGTTTCTTGAATGGCATTCTGTAAATAATTTCCGACGCCAGGACCTAAATCGTCCTGAGGTATTGAGCTTCTACACTAACTCTTATATAAACTCCGTTCGCAATTAACTTTTGTACTGAACTCCTCTCAGACTCCCCGGCGGGGAAGGTTCTTCATTCAGGCCGACGCTTCGACGTTTCGAACATCACCAACAGCCTTTAAAATGATGGGTGAGTCTTTCCGAAACGTTGTAAAAAAAGAAGAGCGAGCCCGAGGAGAGCCCGAGATAACTTCAGAGCGAAACATCAAATTAGCGAGGTACATGAGTGAGTTCATTGATGAGGTGTC
The DNA here is from genome assembly GCA_963169105.1 of Ceriagrion tenellum. Taxonomy (NCBI): domain Eukaryota; kingdom Metazoa; phylum Arthropoda; class Insecta; order Odonata; family Coenagrionidae; genus Ceriagrion; species Ceriagrion tenellum. The sequence continues at coordinate 127,855,869 of OY720632.1, read as the reverse complement.
TTTCATAAGAATAGTATTAGTGTTTTGGACATGAATTTGGAGTCCCAAAAGTTAAGAAAAGTTCAAAAAGTCAAGATCGGCTCCAACGTGCTCGAAATTGTCTTCCTTAGGGAGGTGAAGGCAAAAAAGAAAATCAGGCACCGGACCCCAGTTCGCGTGCGCTAACGCACGCCTCACGATTAGTCTCTCTTTAACGAAGAGAACTCAAACAAAAGTATTTTTTTCCCGTGTGCACAGAGAGAGAGAGAGAGGTATTTCTTGGGACGGAAAACATGCAAATACGAATAATTGTCGTGATGGGAGGCCGGGGGAACGTTCCGGGAACGAGGAAAGGCAGAGGAGGCGGCTGTAAACACGTCGTCTCAGGGAAGACGGTGCACAAACAGGCACCACCGCCAAACACACACTCACTTCAGCGATGATGTCCACCTGCGGTCGTCTTGGAAATGAGCGAACGACGCCACGAGGGAGGCAGGCATATCAAACAAGAAGAAACTCAAAGCAGTCAATACTTGAGAGAACGTTACCCGGTGATGTGATCCACATGAATATATCTCACAAGACCTAACTAAGTAATGTAAAAGCTGACAGGACTCAGCGCGCGTTGGGAAGCACTCGATATCAGTCCCAGTCTTAGTAAATGATGTGCTCACTTCGAATTACATATTATACGCTTAAAACAAAGAGATTGAAATATAATATAGGGTATTGCCGTTTAATAGATACTCTCGATAACCATAAGAAAAATGCAAAAAAAAATTCGTTTCCTCTGAGTGTATTTCAAGTCGGCAATATCGTCGTGCCATTTCTAACATCATTCCCTGCCCTAAATAAAATTTGAATGCATTCATTTGTTAAGCATTCGTGGCTTCGTTATTACTTAGGTTGTTCTATTGGATGTTTGGCTTTTGGAAGTTGTTGTTTTTGAGATGTTGATGAAAGGAAGAAAGGGGATTGCTGTAAGAGAGAGGCAGCAGAGAGAGGTTGGGAGAAGATCATACTCTCAGATGAAAAGTTGCCTGGAACTTAAAAAAGTGTGTGGAACTTTGTAATACAATTAACTAATTGAGAAAAAGAGTCACGACATCACACATTAAAATGAATTTTGTTAGCACAGCAAAGCTCGTTCTCTTCAAATAATCCGGGTTTCCACTAATTGAGACCTGATTCGTTCAATTTTTTTGTATTACCTTGGCATTATATAACCCAAGGAGATTGAAAAAATATATCATACTTCAACTTTCTTGGCATTAAAGAGGAGAGAGAAAAAGACGCCTTTCCCATCACGTGCTCGGGTTTGCGTGCGCTTACAGCCTGATGGAAGGAGAAAGGGGTGAGGGTAGTTCGTGGGGATGTGGAAATGTTGGGTGTGGAGTGTTGGGGGGAGGAGGGACTGAACGAGGTCGTACGGCGTGCCTCATCCCCGCTTCGGCTGCAACGAGGGTGTCGGATTCCCACATCTCCTCCAGCTTCTCGGAAGGCACGAGCTAGATCTCTGCGGAATACGTCGGGAGGAAAAATGGGTGTTCCGAGAAAGAGGGTGGAGGAGGAAAAGAATATCGCCATCAAGAGTACCAGCGAGGTTGAGTGGGGGAAAATGACGAAATTTACATGTATAACTGGGCGGTCGTAATAATCGCGGTGTTCAGGGCGCGTCCTTTTACGCTTTACCGGGATGCTAAAGAGGGGATGTAGAATGAAGAAGAGGCGGGAGACGCGGTCCCAAATGAGCGTTAATCGCTGGTAACGACACGAAGGAGGATCGGCAGGGAAACGAAGAGATCCAAGAGAAGACCGGTGGAAGACCCAAACAGTGAGTTCAACGAGCGTCTCTGCTATGATATACCTTTATATTCCGGCATCAATGGTTGGCAGTTCGCTTTTTCGGCGGAGACACCCGACAACTGAGGCCAATTGCGCGGAGTGAAGTAGATACGATTACTCAGGGAATGGAGGGAGACCTAAGTTTCGACAATTAAACTTGACGATTACCATGAATCGAGTGACATGAATTTGATTGCTGCCAATTTCACACTCCGCCAACTTCTGATCGTGGACCTTGTTTTCATCACGATATAAAAGTCAACATCAAGTACAATAGAAATCGATGCCAATCATTGACACAGTTCAATCATTTCCACCCTGGTATGAGTATCGTAATATTGGCAGACGGCTCCTAACGACGGGTACTAAGTGGTCCACAGAGAGTTGCCACAAATCAAAGAATGGCGTTTGAGGTGCTCTTCTCCTGACATTCGAGAATGGATCAGAATTCCGTGAACAAAAATCTCCGCTAACCACGAGATTCGAGCCAGGGCCGCCGGGATGAGTAGATAGCACTGGTACAGCATAGAGTAAATTCCGATTCAATCCGAGTACAGCCTGCTTTTTCAATTAATGTCCAATGATTAGCGAAATATTATGCGGTCCAGAAAGAGCATGACAAGCTTCGTAAAAAAATGGAAGCACTCGGAGAGAGCAAGTCCACGACTCGCACACGTGAACAAACGGTGAACGTCGAAACGACTTTCATCGGCTTCCGAGAACAAGGCGGAGAGCGCTCGCGCCGAAGACACCATGGTTTTGTCCGAAAGAAACAATGCGATTGCTGGGGAAAGATTTTTTTCTAAGAAACAAAGTTCTTTACGGTGTTCGCGAAGATGGTTAGGAGGACAACTGCACTAGAAGTCTCTCGTATTTACACACCATGGCCATCATAAACCTAGAAACAGTCAACGAACATTCACACCCACCCCCATGCCCGAATGGAAGTTGTTGGAATATATAAGATTTCCCCCCATAAGATTTGCCGAACATAGCAGCACGTGCAGATCATTATAAAGATCTAATTCCGCGAGTTCGGTCTAGGAGTAGGTGTCGTGGAATTGTAAAATTTCTTAGGCCCGACGGTACTATAGGACGTAATCAGTCGGCGATGAGAAAACCCTAGGTTACATCCTTTTCTCTTTTGATCTACGGAGTGCCATACCTACTGCCGAATTTTAGAGTTAACATGAAATAATATATATATGCGGTTGCTAATCTCAGGTTTACCATGATCAGGAAGAGGAAACTTTCTTTAATTTCTTCAATTTACGACTTCGCTTTTCTAATTGCAATGTAAACGCAGAAGGGAACGATTGATACCTAATTAACTAGAATATAAAACAGTCCTTGCTGCATAGAAATCTTAATGCAGGACCTTAGGAGTACGCAGTGGCATTTGCAATTCATGGAAAACAACTGAGGGGTTTATGGCATTCGAGGAAGCTTGCGCCGATCAACCTTAAGGGGAAGGGTGGATGGTGGATGCAGGAAGGCGGGGGGGGGGGGAGTGGGGGTGGAGAGAAAGAGGCGGATGAGTGTCTTAAGGAGGTGCATTTGTCTGTCTAAAGGTGGCGCGTGGGTCGGCTCGGGAACTCAGCTTCATCAACGCGCATCAGGGAAATAACTTATTTTGTTTCGTGTGCCCCGCGATGCAACTGGGAAGTATTTATGTCCTTCTGCTAAGGCGAAGGAAGAGAAAGAGCTCGTGCGCAGGCCGCTGCTACCCGGGAAACGTAAATCACAGAGGATAGAGGCGTTGCGAACGAGAAACAATACGCGAGAATAGCTCATTAACGATGTGTCTAGATTTTCCTCCGGATAAGTTCATCCTTCTCCCAGAGTTACGAGGTTACATAAGCAGCCACCTAATCTACGACGGCATTGCAATGATTGAAGTGACAAACTTTCGTCACGAATGTAATTCGTAAAATCTGTTTATTTTGCCTTCGAATGCCACACGTGTTAACTGAGGAAAGCATTCGAGTATATTCAAGAAAAAAGAGCAGTAAGAGTAATTGTTATTAAGGCAGGACGCTGACAACTGAGAATATGTGTTAAAATAATGTATATGCTAGTATGGGAATGATTAACAGAGAGAGGTTGTGTGGAGAGAATTCGTGTCGGGGTTAGAATGCTCTCAACCAGCGGTATACTAATTGTATTCCACCGCACCCTGGGGTCCCACACAACCTTCCCAAGGGTTTAACGAACGTCTATATGCATTTCTGGGAACTAGTCACCATTCTCAGGCATTACAAAAACACTGAGATGAAAATATTATTTGCATATGTACCCTAGAATTATTGGAATATTTAACCCTTTTTAAAGGGAAGAGTTCCAAAAATATTCTAACATTAATAAAGGTTCGGTGAAGCGAAAAATTTTGAAGGCCAACATTCTTATCGACTAGTTCCAATTTATGCCCCGTTTGACGTAAAAAAATATCCCTCTTATCATCCAAAACTCTTCAATATGTGCTTCAGAGCTTCATCTTAAAAGCGGAAATTTCTGACGTAAAAAAGGTCGAAAGATTTAAAATTTTGATAGAAACAAAACCAATTGATAGATGGGGAGAAACTCCGCACCAGCTATTCGAAAGCAAAGATCCTCAGCATAACGTGGACGAGTGAAGTTTGGAAGCGACTCCTACCACGACGGTGAGCTACTCCGGACACTACACATTGCGCCCCGACCTTCCACGCGTTCATCACGCGACGCTAATTGCGGCGCTAATGCCGCGTCCTTAAAGTGACGTTTAAACGCCCCATCCCCACCCCCCGTCACGCAGACGTGTCGGGCGTGAGGAAAGCATAATGTACACGGCGACTAGCGACATCCCGCAGAGTTTACACCGTTAAAAAATCGTTAATTTCTTTTAACATTTCTTTTTTTTCCGGACGGCAACTTCTATTCGAAAGACACGAGGCAGGTGACGTTCCTCTCATTTTTTCCTGAGAAAAAGCACGACTACCGAGAGGGTTTAAAAAAGTTACGCGGAAGGTCATAAACTAAATGGACCAAAGCACCGCCAATTGCGCGCGCGGATGAGTTGCCTCGCCGACGAGAATGGCGTGCTTGAAGCCGGCTGAATTCTCGAGGGAGTGGAGGTGAGGGCGCTAAATTATGAAGTGCACTACACCCCTCATCGCTCCTCCCACGGTCAGGGCGCGGGAGAGGAAAGAGGCTCAGCCAGGGAGACTTTGCGGTGCAGTGAAGTGGGAGAAGTGCGGAGAGATGTTCCGACACCCACGTGCGAGGCTAGCTTCGAAGAATCACAGAAAAATTATGAAGTCAAGCACGCGCTAGGGTGAAAATTTATTATGCTCTCGAAGCTATATTTACGACGGAGGATGCCGCGAAGTCCCCACGAAATATCCTTAAGTGTACACCACGGCGACTCTCCCTCTATTGCATTACGAAGATCATAGGCCCACTGGTCCGAAGAGTTGATCTAATACCTACTCTCTCACCTGGTCAGCGATTGCTGACGGATTGCTAACAGGCACGAGTAACTAACTGCAAGAGGAGTTTTTGGAGGACTATACAAAGTTTTTTGTTGGCTTTAATAACCTAGTTATGGTAATATTGCATCGTCTTAACTATAACCATGATGATAATGTCAATATCAAGTTGTACCACAGTGTTTTACGTTAGGTACGGTGCTGACTGAGCTTTTACTCAAGATAAACAGGGTATGTGAGAATTCTCAACACATGATAAAAATGCAGGCAAATAGGCATCGGGAGAGTCTCCTCTTTGATATCATAGGCATAGCACTCGCACAACACAGTGCTCAATCGAGTCGTCCGCATTTTATGATGCGTCATTAATCAGTAGAAATAGACCGTTTGGTACGTACGATAGAAATAAGCTGCGAAATGAACAAGGAGCGGATTGGAACACGAAATTTGAAAAAACCACCCATTTTTTTGGGGGAAGGAAAGACTAAAGAATGCATGAAGTGAAACCCATTAAATAATATTGAAGGGTGCCTAATATGTCAAGCTTGCATTACCATTCTCTCTCCCTGGACATGGCGGAATGGCTGTGAAAGGGCGAAGGCAAAAAAGTTAAGAGAGTTAATGACGTTCAGGAATGGAGGCAATGAGAGCTCTGGTCTCAGATCCGACAACCTAACTAACGCCGACGAATCACCATTACTTTCTGAGAGCCCAGGATACAAGCACGTCTGCGCGGCCGAACATACAGACAAAACCCAACCTTTTACTGCCAGCCTCAACTCACCCCGACGTCCATATCTCATTACTCAAGCCCACTCCATCATACGCGAGGAGTCCCGCAGGGGAGTATACTAGGACTGCTTCGTTTTCCTTTTTCGCCCCGCATGCTCTAACCCTCCCCACCCGTCCTATATCCATCTCCCCACTATCTCAACCCTCCGAATCCCCAGTGCATAATATGAACCGCTGCACCGAATCCCTCGGGCCACAGTATGGGGCGAGGGTAAGAATAGAGCGAGCCAGCACTTGTGCATCTCGAGTTGATGTTTTCTGAGTAACAAAAGATGTTCTCTCCCACTCTTCATAAATTCTGTACAGGTTGAAAGCAAGAACACATCTAATAAAGATAAAGTAACTTAACCTCAGGCTGAGATTGCCGGTATCATCAAACCAACCCATGATAATATAAGCTCAAATCTCAAACTCGACCAATGATATTTTCTCTTGACTAAGTTTATATATTAACGGTTCCAATGCCACGTCATGAATCACCTGAGATTTTGGAAATTAAAAATTCTTCGATTCAGATTTTTTGTACAAATGCGGTAGATTCGAAACCATTTCCACGAGAATTTAAGTCATAGGCGTTGATTCTTTCAACTTACATTGACTAACAATTACGTATCAATTCTCGATTTCTTTTCAATTACTTTACACCAGTAATTCAAACTTCCGTCGATGGCGGAGCATTTGAACCCGCCAAAGTAACTCCTGGTTGGTCAACTTAAGATATCATTCTTATTTGCTCGTGGTCAACATATTCATTCAGTCGAAATATTAAAAGAGATGAACGATAGCTCCTACGTTATCGTGAACGCTCTCTATCCCACTCACATGCATACTAAAAACCATATTAAGTAATCGTCTTACGCTGAATGCCAACCAGCATTCAAGGAATGCGATACGAAGAAGGAAAATGGACGGCGGAGCTTATCTCCGAGGCTAAGCGAAGGCAGGGAGGGGAATGAGGTGCATTTCGACGGGTGGATTAGGAAGGATGCCTTTAAAACACGAGTCAACTGCAGGAGGTCCGTTCAAAACCGACAACGGAATGCACAGCGTAATGGAATCGTTAACAATGGTAAAGGGATGCTAACCCTCGGGAGAAAAAGACGGTTCTCCGCGGACGAGAAGAGACTCTTTGTTCGACCACTTCCCCGCGATGCACGTCATTGACTTATGACGCTGAGTTGCATGATAAGTTTCGCCTTGGGTCGTCCGTTTTCTGTCCCTCCCCCTTCGCCCTGCATTAATGAGGCACGTCTTCCTTCGAGGCAGAACGTTCGAACTTTTGCATGCCCGATCTACGATCCTGTAGCAGGATTTACCCCCCGCCGCCCCCCCTCCATTCTCTCCCCCGGGGTGGATGGTAAAAGAGGAGTTTTACGACTTTGAAATGGTGACTAGAGGTGCCGCTCTCTGGCTGGCTTCGCACGACTCTCTCCGTTATTTCTGGCGCACTGTCACAATCGGGGAATAATTACCAGCCCGAGGTTATTTTACGCTCGTTTTTATAAGCGCAGCACAGAAAGAGGGATGGGAATGGAAAAAAATATCCTTGCTTGGAGGTTCACGAGGAAAATTTTAGTTAAAATAGCTTATGGTTGTAATTGTATGGTCTTGATTGAGTTTCTACCAGGAATAATTTTAGAACGTTCCATATTGGTCTAACTCGTTATGACGTACTTATTTCTTAATGCTTCTTAGAGGCTACTTGGGAGAAATAAATACATACGGCAAATAAAGATGAGTTTAAACAAGAACTACAATTGAGTAAGGGAACTAGCATTAGATAGGAAAGGACGGACGGCTGCAGTCAACTGATCTTAGGATAGAATGACCAATGATGATAGTGAATTAGGATAAAAATATGTATTCCCTTAAAAGGCATCACTTCCGCGTGATTTAAGGCCGCTTTTCCACTTGAGTCATCAATTTAAGATCAATTGAGAAAATTACTAAAAGACGTGCAGAAGTAAATAAACACGAGCAGCTACAACCATTGAAATAATCCGCATCGATTCCAATCCCAATCCCAACTTTTTCAGAGGAGTTCGTATCCCAAGTAGAGCGCCGTGTGGCACTTCAAATACACTAATTATTCCGTCGGATGGAAAGTAAGCCATTAGTGCATTTTTTTGGCATCATGTAGTTCAACGCCCACGTCAGGTTTCTCAACAATTCCCAAATAATCCTACTCCAGTCAGATTGCCTAGTTATTCCTATTCGCAAAATTGAAATTAGACGTCAATCGCCTCCCAATATGAATAATACCAGACTCTCAAGTGACAAACGTAGAGAAGATTGGTAAGACCCACATGAATTTATTTTATCCACTCCAAATGAAGCAATCTTGCCAGGAAATCTGTTTTTCCGCCCAAAATCCGAGAAAAAAAAACAAGCAAAAAAACAAACGAAGGAGCAAAAACCAGCCCGAGGGTAACGCTTACCGCTGGGAAAATTCGTCTCCGTTACCCTCACCACCCTCGATCGCTCTCCGGCAAATTTCCAATCGGATTTGAATGTACGGCGAGCGTCTCGAATACACACGCACGCACAGAATCACCACAACTCTTCAGAAGGGAGGCAACGAACTGTGAGACAGAAGCGACAGCATCCCCTCGGGGAGAGAAACTGCGAACTGCGGGGGAAGGGAGGGTAGGTAGAGAGGACTTTGAAAACTGGAGGCGCCACGGCGGAGGGCAGCGAGGCGAGAGGAGACGTCTGGGGCACGAGAGAGAGAGAGAGAGAGGGAAAATATTCCAGAAAGGAGCAGGCCCGCGAGGTACGGTGGGGGCTGGCGAAGAAGGGAGAGAATTGAGCGGAGCGTGTTTAACAGGGGGACGGGTGTGCAGGAGGAGGTGGCGCGAGAAGGGGGAGGTGGAGAGATGGTGGTCGCCGCGTTCACGCGCCGGAGGGCTGGGCGTCGGTCACGGGTTATGTGGACCACGTATGACCGTTTCTCCCCGCCCGCTGTGTCCCGCGTGCTGGCGCCAGTCTTTCCCTAGTTTGAGCAAGATTTTTCCCTGGTCACGATAGACACCAAATTCGATTTACATTCAATAATATACTCAGTTGTAAGAAGCACGAAGTTAATTAATATTTTTTAAATTTATTTATAATAATTAATATATTTATGTGGATATTTGTTTTACACCGATTATGTTCTACATCTTCATCTACTTAACCCCGCAAGCCATCACAAGGGTATTTGGCAGGGGGTGACTTATCAACAACATGAACTATAGTGAAGAAATTTACTTCCACCAACAAGCACCACACTATCGGTGTGCTCCAAATGCTACTGAAAATACTAAAATAATCTATATTGTAACTATTTTCCCGTTAATTAACGAAATATAAATGCTTGAGGATTTCACATATCTTATTTATTTCTCGCCGAACGCTAATTACCCTCTACATTGAAAGTTTTCATTTTGCTTTGATAAAATAATTACGATAATAAACAAATTTACTTTTAAAATTGCTGATCATATATATGTACGCCGTACCGTTACATTTCTGACGAGAGTCATCCAAATATTAGATCGCTTAAGAGTAATCAGAGCTGAAAAATTGTGAATATATTTTCCTTTTTATGCCTTTACGTGGATAAATTTTATTGAAAAGGGTATTGGGGTAACATTTTCTTCAATTTGCTCTTCTATAATTGCTTAGCAATCATAGATTGACTATGTATGTGGGCATACAAAATAGACGATACTAGAGCTAAAATAATACCTTGCTCTCGTGTTCTACAACTTATTCGTATTCACAATCTCTACGGATGAATTACGGAAACTTTTCCTTATTTAGATGGGCATGTTAAAAGATGTTGATCAATCAAATACGAAGTTTATTCTGATGAGATGATTATATCACGATGCTGCGCGAGGAGCACGGATTGTCACCAGGTGACACTCATGTGGTCCATTATCATCGAAACTTTGTCGCGCTCAAGACATTGTTTCCCTGAAGCAATCTGGAATAAGACGGAGTGGAAAGGACCGTCGATTTTCGGTGAAACTGCCTTCACGTGAGTTTCGAGTCGTAAATATGTCACAAATGCCAGGATCCCCTTCCATTGGGGCGATGAGTCTCACTTGTTGATTCACTGGCCGCCGCATGGAAAACGTGGAATGGGTCCATCGCACATCCTCCACCACGACAACGAACACAACAACATATCCAAACCTCCCTCCCCCTTTCCCCGGCCGCAGAGTCCCCGTTCTCCTCCTTTTTCCCTCCAGGACTGTTCTCCATAGGGAATCGCGGACTGAGCAGCGCTCGGAATGCTAAGTGGTTCGCAGGCGCCACCGGGAGGGCCTCCTGACATCCCTCCTCCATTGTCCCCCTCTCCTCGTCACTCGTAGGGAACGGCAGCCGGACCAAACACGAATACTTCGTTAGAGAAAAAGGCGTATCGATAGTAGTGATTTAGTTTCACGAGCACGACAGCTGAGGCCACTGCGCACTCGCCTCGAGCCTGCCGCTTGCAGAAAGAATGGGTTGAAGCACGCGCTAAGAATCGGACGCTCATCCATCCAAAGTCGAAACCAACGATGCTTCACTTCGGTGATCGAAAGATAACCGGTGTTCTCATCACTACAGGTCATTGCCCTCCGCGTATCAATATCAAGAAAATATTGGGGAGATGTGCTAGCGAAAAACGAGAAAATAGCGGCAGAATTGTCGAAACAAAGGACAGTCGACCTTAAGGATCTTCTCTAGAAGGGGCTTTTATTAAAAAAAACTATAATCAGTTTTTATAACTAGTGAAAAAAGAGAGTAAGCGACATAAATTTAAAAAAATTACTCCGATTAAAATTAAATACCAACGCTCATATTATTCTGCTTGTATAGACTTGTGGAGTATTGGCAGCCAATACATAAGAATAATAGGGCAGCTTTTCCAAGGCAATCATCGAGCGAACACAAATCCATGTGTATGTTAAAATTCTGATATTGGGAAGAATGAGATTGCCCCTTCTCCCAAATGGATTTCATCAACAATATCAAACAGCGAAATTTTCCGTATTGAAAAACATATCCACAATCAAACTGTGCGATACACTACGAATAATATTTTGGAAAGATAATCATAAATAGATGAATTACGATTTGAGGTGACGGCTGCTCCGACCATTTTACAGTTTTTTTCAACAAATGGATTAAGACATTTTCAAGCTTTCTCCTAAGGTCCAGAATCTATAATTAAGGAAGAGGGAAAATAAGTTCCCGAGCATAAGCCATTGGACATAAGCGACTCTCGTCTCTACTTTGCCCTCCACGAAGTTTTTATTCCCTAGCATTGTGTTCTCGAGGTTTCCCGTGAAAGAAAAACTACAGAGTTAAGAATACAATTACTCGGGCACGTTCATAAAAGATCAAACAAAGAGGGAACACAAAGGAATATAACTACGCTGCACCTAGGCATTCCAGAGAGTGGATTGGGCGCACAAAAAAAGCAGTAGCCGCTGCCGTGGAAAACACAATTAAGTAGAACCACGGACCGTATAGAGGCAACTCCTGAGAAAACGAGACTACTTCCTCATCGGCCTAGAAAGGGTGGAAAAACAACCCGCAGGAGAAAACGGATGCCAGCATTATTCGACGAACGAAACCTGTTATATTGCAGGAAAATCCGATAATCGCACCCCGCTATGCGATCCATAACGTCAGTTATAATTGGCAGGTTTTACAATTTACATTTGTTCGAACGGTTCAGCCAGCCAGTAAATCTAATCAATTCGACTACAGAATTTTACATATCCGGCCGGCGGGAAGACATACTTAAACTCCTCCAGCGTAAAATTAATACATTGCACGAGGATACGCGTGAAAACAGCAAACTTAGTGAAACAACACCCCAGAAACCTTTACCACGAAATCAATACGAGAGAATTGGCAAAGAAGGGGATGAAAATTCACACATTGTCGGAGATCATTTTTTTTAAACACTAGAAATAAACGAAAATGCATAGGTTATGGGCGAATAAACCACCTTTGAGCGTGAAAACTAACAAAAGAAAGGAAAACTTTAAAACTCTACTTAGAAACCGCGAATGCATTTTATGCTCTTAAATGTAACCACAGCATGCTAGACACAATACGATTGCCACAGTGGAGATCAACATTCAGCAAAAGCAGTCATTAGAGAGCCTACGTGGTGAGTGAAGCATTCATAAAAGTTGCTCCACGACATCGCGGCACGTACTAGATAAGGAAGATACTGCTGTCGTCTGTTGCAAGAAGCAGCGAGTGCCACTTGCATACACTGCACATGCTCTCGACGCGTTTCCATCCAACTCGTCACATAGTAGAGACTCGAGGGACAAAATGACACCTTTCCAGACATTAAAGACCGGTTTCATCGACTGTAATAAATAACCGACCCCCAGTCCTTTTCCACTTCCTGATTTCGCAATTATTTACATTCCACAAGCACAGACTTAATCGCTAACAGCTTTGAAGTTAATGGTCAACGAAATGCTACATTTTTAAGAGCGACGGATGATGATAATGTACTGATATTGATTATCATTTATGACACTTTGCGATCCCCGACCAAGTAATGGATAATCAAATCAAATATGGTGAAATCGGCGCCCTATTTCCGTCATTTCATACCGTTTTTCACAAGACACTTAATTCCACAGTATGATGCCCAAAATTGAGAGAGCGCGGACTATTATGGAATTTGAGAACGGGCCGCTTTACTACCTCTCTTTCGTGAATTTATGCAGGCATTCTAAAAAAATCACCGATTGACAGAACGTAAATATGACAACTGGTCCATCCATAAATCAGAAGTGCAATAAATTGCGTCATTGAAAATGTCCATAAAGATAGATTTCCATTTCAATAAAGTGTCCATTGTTGCCACATTTCTGCGCAGACCAAAACACTCATGGTCAAACTACCAGACTAGACTTCTACCCGATTGACTACATTTGAATTGCCCCTCAAAGGAAATGCCACGCTGGAAAGGGTTGGCAAAATGATAGAAGACGGCTGTATTTAGGCGCTAAAATAATTTGGATTGGATCAAAAAACAAATCACTTGCCCTCCATCCTAAGACAGACATGAAATCAACGCCAGAGGCGGCATTAGAACCCTAGACCATTCCATTAGAACAGACAAGAGAGCAGAAAATATGGCTAGCACCGCCGTACAACAGAAAGAAATAGACGCGTCTCAATAACCTTTCGCCCGCGGTCCTTGAACCAATTACGAAAAGTTCCCCACAAATCTCACTGCACTCCACCCGTGTTGGGGCTTCAGAAATTAAAACAACAACATCAACAATCACTAGAAAGAGAGGGAGAGAGAACCGCGAGTCCCCCCATCAACCTTGCCGCGGTCTCGGACCGACGGAGCCAGCCAGCAAAGCCCGTGCGCTGGGAGAGAGAACGGGCGGAGGAGGAGCAACGGCGCATGAAGCACACCCACGCACACACTTATACCTCCGGAATGAGGACGAGAAGACTCGGCGGAGGTCACTGTGGCAGGGGGCGGTCACGTGGGTGGGGTCGCGCGGGCGAGAGTGAAGGACTGACTGGGGGAAGGAGAGGCGGGAGGTGTGGGGGAAAGGGAAGACAGGACCATCCCGAACACCATAGTGCACTCGTCCTCCTCCCGAAAGGAAGGAGGGTGAGGAGAGTGAGAGAGGAGATGCAAAAGGTGTAAAAGAGAGAGAGAACACAAGAGAAAGAAAAGAAAAGGTGTCTCCGGGACGTCTTTCGGAGGAAGACCCAGACAATGGGTCAGAAATGGGTGAGACGTACCGAAAAAAGGATGCGTTTGTCGCAGAAGGGGAAGAGAAGTGAAGAAAAGGTGTTACGGAGGGCTTTGCAGGTGGTGGAGAAGGTTATGAGGGAGGAGAGACTGGTGGAAGGCGAAGGTATATAGGCGCATAAGGGAGAGAGGGCGGGCAAGTGGACGACGGCGTAGGTAAGTTATTTACACCGGTCTGACGGTGTGGCGCCGAGTGTTATTAACGGTGTTGCCAAGTTTACGGGAAGGAGCGCGGCGGATGCTGGGAAGGGGAGCACGTGGGGAGGAGGAAGGAGGGAGGAGGAGGAGGTGAAGGGGAGGGTAGTGAGGGAGAACGAGTGTAGCGGTGCTCTTTTGCAGACTGCAGTCCTCTCCTTCCGCACACCTTGAGAATGCGCCTGAGCTTTATTCATCTCTCTCAAATATTCTACATGTTGGTGGCGGTTGATCCGAAAGCGTAAAATGATAATGGATACCTTGAACAATAATAAAGAATAGTTTGAATAAATATATGCTTATATCAACTCAATATTTTCAACAGATGAAGTTGTTTGTAGTGTTTTTTATTGACTGAACGAAATAATAATAACGCTTTAACCGAATACGTAATATATTCGTCCATTAATCTCACGTATTGTGCCTTAATATAGAATTGTAATAGCTAAGGCATTTCATAAGTGAAAGCGGTACAGTTTTTATAATGCAAAAATAAACGTGAAATCCAGCACTACTTTAGACTAACACAGTCGCGGTGAAACCTTTTTAAAGGAGGTCGTTTCTTCGATTCGAACAATTTGAAAACGTGCTTCTTAGCAATATCCATCGGCACGGGTGCGATCAATTATATTTTTTCCTTTACACAACCAATGCCATCGACACAAACAACGACAGAAATAGGAGACAGAAGGCGTGCACCACCACCTTGCAGCAACAAGCAGGGACTCCAGAAGCTATGCTTGTCATGATGAGAGAAAAAAATTTGATGATTCTGTTTTGACGTAGTATTTACATATATGGTACTTAACCGGAGTTCGAGCGCATAAATAAATTACCAAGAAGTTTTTACAAGGATAAAAATTTAAATAATCGGACACAATACCAATCTACCTAACTGTAGCTTAAGTGACTTCGAATTGGACGATGCGATGAGGGATTATAATAACTTCAGCAGAGTCGGTATTGAACTATATCCTTCCCTCGAAGTCATGAACTTGCCCACATTGTTGGTGTTTAGTTTTAGCTTTCCTTTTCAGCGGCCATTTCATTTTTAAGTCTGTGGATCTTATTTAGTGAAATAGCGATCGGAATGCCAACACCCTAAACATCGACTCCGATTCGTGCGAAGGGCACATTTCCCATAAATTAAGCCTCGCGCCATCATGGCCGAGAACACCGACGTTTTCTCCCCCTCCTTCCACCCAATCGAGATTTATGACGTGAGTGTGTGTCGGCAAACAGCGGTAAATAGGTTCCGCGGCGATAGAGTCGCGAGGCATGCGAACGCCACCACCCCATCCCCTCCTCCACCCGTCTCAGGAATATGAATGCACGGTACTTCGACCACACAATGGCCGACCTAACAGTCACGTATGGATCCAGTAACGTGCAGTATTAAATACAATCAAGGAGCAAGAAGGGGGAAATGAATGCTGTCCGTCATGCAAACGTTCGAGCAATGAATTCTCCGCGACGAGAAAATACAACAACAAACTGAGTAGCTTATTATGCGGGGTTAAGCGAATGAAACATATGTTAAATCCGAGTTAACCATCAGTAAAGGCACCATATAATGGACCCTATATTATTTTTATACCAGACTCTGGTTGAGTACGCAAATAAAATATTTAATTGATGATTAGTGCAAATATATGTCAATTCATCTTCAGCAAATAGAAGGATTTTCGCTAAATTAGACAGGGATGGCATTGAAGGGCACCGTCCAACTATTTACTTGAGTTACGGACACATTTTATCGCAACATGGAAAACAGAAAAATACAATCTAAAACTTACAACTGTTAACTGCGAAAATACACCAGGTGTGACAGATATGAAACATCCTTATTTGGAGAAAATTCGAGTTTTAAAAAATCAGTGTTTTCAGTGTTACCACTACACAAACAAACCCATATTTACATGTTATCAGGAAAATTCATATAAGGGGGCAATGATAAGCATATTCAATCAGAACTCTTCGAAAAATGCTAACTCGTACACTCAACTCCCAGATCAGTTCACACTACCGCTACCCTTCGAACACACCAGCACACTATTGCTTTCCTCATCTATACGGTCCTCCTTCACAAGAACACGGTTCAATCCCATATATCACTAATTCTACCTCTCCCGAAGGCAAAGGTATTCTCTGGAACGTAAAACGCGGGCCTTGCACGACCATAAACCAGACGGAAAATACATTCGGAACAACCTATTGTCGACGAGAACTGCGAGGTACGTGCCAAGAGGACACTGTGTGGGAAGACATCAAGCTATCGCCCCGCGCAATGAAACTACCATTCCTTCCACTCACTCCTGATACAAGGTTGTCGTAATAAATACCAGGAGCGAGAATTGACGAACTGACACGTACAGTCCTGAAGCCAGTACCCAGTGCGAAGCCAGAAGTGTCTAAGCGCAACAAGAAGTATATATTCATATGCAAAACAACGTCGCATCGGGAGTGCAATTGGAATAATCGCATAAATAAATAAAAACTAAGCTGACATGTATCGCCGCCACCACTAAAGTAAGCTGTCGCGAGCGTAGAAACGACAGTGGTTCTTGGAAGCAAACCCATTACAGTTCATCGGGAAAACTTCCATAAGGGGGTTGAAAATTGAGCCATAAAATAAAATGCCCATACATGTAAAGCGTTAAACGTTGATTAGCATACGTTGATAAACACGAAGACCTTGTCACAGTCTGGAAAGCTTGAATTCCAAGGACGGGTTTAAGGAAAATGTCGATCGATTATGGGCGAAGGGGAAGAGTGAGAGAGATAGATGGGGAATGGGGTTTGAAGGGTTAATACACCTCGTACAAGGTGCAGCGGCAGCGACGAGAACCAAGCCACGCCCTCTCGTAGAAGTACGTTAAGGGGTGCGCGCGGGACATGTGTGCCGGCAATCGGTAAATAAGTATCTTTGGCACGGCTGCAGTGGACGGGAGACGTCAGAAACGGGGAAATAATAAAAATACTTCCCTAAGCTCGACCTTTCACAACCCATGCCCTTTGAGACGAGACGCCTCCCGAGGGGAGAACTGAACGCCAAGAGAAGTTTTAAGCGCCATAGAAATGTCGGGAGTGGAAGTCTCACGGCCGAGTGTTTCCGCGTTTTGCATTTTAGAGTCCTGGGATGGAATAAACTTGTTCCATGCGGACTAATGGACGGGCGTAAAACAATTTAATAGCCCATTTAATGACAGGTATCAAACTAAAATGAACGATGTGAAATTAAGAAGTGATGTAGATAAAATTTCCCTCTCATTCGAGAAGTATGACGTCTCATGATTCGGCGAAAAAACCTTAACTCCCTGCTCGCGTGAAATAAAGCTGAGAACCAAGGTCTAATGCAGAGCGATACTTAAAGCTCATAATACGATACAAAAAATTAATATCTCATCAAACTATAACGGAAAAGTCAAACTACTAATACAAAACGCATTCAACGGCTTTAGGCAGACAGCCCGCTGATTGTACAGATTCTATATTCTGTTTTATCGCTTTTTTGTCACCATAACCAGAATTCAAAACCCCAACAATTCATGAAGTATGTCCTCAAATAAATGTATTTCCGTCAGTACACGCTTACCAATGTAATTACAATGGGTAAATTCTCATCACCTCTACAAGTACGCATTTCTTAATTCTTAAGAAACGACTCACATAATAGGTTCATAGATAATGATTGATAATCACAAGTCATAGTAATAACAATGATAAGAATCAAACACCTTTCCTAAGACGAGATTCAGACAATTATAGTCCCTTCTTTTATATGTTGTAAGTTATATTTTAGTTCTTGCTTTTAACACCTAAATCACAAAACATCAAACACCGTTTCGGTACGTTTCTGGGTACTACGAGTACGCTCATTGATGTAGATATAAGAAAATAGTCGAATGATGGATTCAACGGAGAAACGCAAATAACAGCACGAAAATAAACCGAAACGTGAAAGCAAGAATGCAACCCGAGGCATTAACGAAACTATTCACCCGATTGGTGCGATTTTATATTTAAATCTTTTCCCATCATCGAC
This sequence comes from Ceriagrion tenellum, assembly GCA_963169105.1. Classification (NCBI taxonomy): domain Eukaryota; kingdom Metazoa; phylum Arthropoda; class Insecta; order Odonata; family Coenagrionidae; genus Ceriagrion; species Ceriagrion tenellum. The sequence continues at coordinate 127,837,763 of OY720632.1, read as the reverse complement.
GTCGTTTCAAAAGAGACATCCATAGGAACATTCACTGAAGATTTAAAGCGTTTCAAGGATGATCCGGAAAAACCTCTTATGGAGAGATCGCGCCACTCTGCGAATATATGCATTCATCCTGGAGGGAGGGTGAGGTAGTTAACATGGTAAAAGAAATAGGAGGAAAGACGGGAGCATTGGGAATGGGAAAGGCAGCCGATGGATGTGAGGAAACGTAGACCCATGCTAGATGAGTTGTAAGAGCGTGCGGAGAGCGAAAGAATGCGTTTCTCCTCTTGGGTGTTCGCAGACGTTCAAAAGAGGAATCCAAGTGAGCGGGGCGGGGGCGAGGGATGAGAACGGGAGGGAGGGGTGGAGATAGGAAACGGGTGAGGCACTGAAGTGGTATGGAAGACCAAAGGAAACGATGAGATATTTCTCCATCCTATACTCTCTCTCCCTAAGGCGACGAGTATCGCAAGATAATCATCGATTCCTAACAGCAGAAAACATCAATACTTTTCGACAGATGCCAATAAATCATCGACCTTCTTCCAACGAATTACCGAGTAATCCACGGAAGCTCGATCGCGATAAAATTGTCCGTGGAATTTTTTATGGCAAAGGGCAATATTAGCTCCACATAATATGTTTAATAAACCACCTGCGCATGCAACCAAAGGTAAAAAATAAAAAAACTGAATAACCAGAGATGATATACAAATGGTATAGCATACCTACGATTTTCCGTGATTTATTTTTTAACCAGTTTAATCTACCGGTAAAGTTAAACCCAAATTGAAGTGAGTTAATATTTCTGAAAATCAAGTGCATAAATCTGCTGAAAAACCTCCACAGACGAATCCATGTCAAAAACAATCCTTGAACTTTTCCACAATTATATATTAACAGTTAAACGCAATAAATAACTGTGGAAAAGTACATGGATTATTTTCGATGTGGCTTCGAATAGAAAATACTTCCACGAAGTGACGCCTGAAGCTGTAAAGTTTACTCTACAGACGACTTAAAATAAAGACAGAATTTGCGCGAATATTAACGGTTAAATGCATGAAAAAAATGGCCAGACCCCACATATGAAGGAGGAACAAAGGAAATTGAACAAAATACACACACGGTTGATATAGCTTCGGGGTAAATATATCGTGCGTTTTGGTCCGAGAACATCAATCCAACCATGTTCCCACGCCATATAGCCCACAGTTGCCATCTAATCTTTCTCAACGACTCCCTCCGCCTTCAATTTCGCGCGCTCACACACGGGTGTGCTTGTGCACGAGACGCGGCGACTGCGCGGTGCCGAGGGGTCAACGCCGAGTGCCGCGCTCGGCTGCGTGAGGTCCGGCCTTCTGGACGATGATAAGGGGGCCTGTGTTGATGTAAACAGAGGAAGGAGAAGGAGTGCTCTCTTGCGCTGCGTGAGAAGATGACTACGGAGCACGGAGAAGAAGAAAAGGAGGGGGAGGCAGAATACGTGAGATGAGAAGAAGAGAATGAGAGCAAGAGAGATAACAGGGAAAGAGATTGAGCAGAGGGATCCAAAGGCTAACTTTCCCCCTTCCCCAACGAGAAGCAATGAGACGCGCATAAAAATGGCGCCAAAATCGTGAACAAGTGCTGGGCGAAGCAGCGTTCACTTTTTCCAAGAACACTCTTAAGTTTCCATGATCTAAAGAGAACGATAAAGAAAGGCAGTGCATCCTAGCATACGACAAGAAGAAAGCAGTGTACGGGTAAGCATTACATTTCCATTACACACTACACAGTCCGTAGAACAAATAAAATGTCTGATTTAAGAGCTGTAACAATCAGTAACAACTAGCACTCAATTTTTTTTCATCAGCAGCGATTTATAAAATCTTAATAAACTGCATAAAATCAGCGTCATTTTATAAAATCGGGAGGCGAAGTTCTGCATTGGTAAGTTCGGTATACAATTTTCTCGTGCAACGGAGGCAAAGCTTAAACAATAAATCCATGGAACATGCTGGAAAGCACTGCGGAAGAATTAGCCAGAACATCGTAGTAGAGATCTCGTAAAGTAAGAGATTGTCATTTCGGCAGAAAGTATTCATGAGTGGTGGATAATTAACGGCAGCGCCAATGTAGCTACTGAAAACGCTAATTCCTCCTGTGCGTTCTCAAAATCAGGTAAAATCTTTGGCCTGAATCTTTCTTTGATCAATATGGCATTCGACCGGTCAGGGTAGCTTTTGATGGACCATTGCCACTTCCCTGACCAGCCTATAATTTTAGTATAGGCAGTTATGATCACTCTCCCCTACTGTCCGTATGGGCACATGGGAAACGTATGGATTATACGAACTGGTGAGATATGATTGGGAAAGGACTTCATAGACTAGGGAAGAAAGGATTAAAGGAATTTCATCAGAGTATGATCTGTAGGAAAAGGTTGATCGAGATAAAGAGAAGGATAATTGTTGGTTGGGCTTTATTTGCCTTCCTCCAATAACCTTTACTAGTTCTGAAAATATTTCGGCTTTTCTGTGATTTTTTGTATTTTAAATCAACTTTAAACGTCCTCTGCTGGGCGCTTCGACAGGAGTAATGTTCACTGTGATCGGCTATTCTTACATATACATACGCATATATCCCAGCGAGTATTTGGCCGTAAGATGCTTTTGTCCCTATTATCACCTTCGAATTTCTTTTCTCGAACATTATTTTTCCGAAATAGATTTTTCCTGGAGAATCCCGTTTTAATCGTTTCCACTGTAGAAATAATAAGGGATTTTGTTTTCGATTTGTATTTTCTTCTGTGCGGACCATTTAGTGACATTTCGGCTTCTTTCGCGAGCATATAAATATTTTCAAAATGAATTTGGTGGCTAGGACCTGAGATCTAGTAGAATCACATAGAAGCAGAAACATATTCTTCGGAGTTAGAAATATACCTACGAAAACCCGTAGAGTAAATTTAACCTTTTCCAGTCTCTTTGCTCATTCAACATGATTCTATTGCTATGCGTCCCATGAGCATACGAGAGAGAAAATGAGGAATAGCACAATGGAAATCAGGATCGCACACATCGAACCGGACCGAATCCGTCTCATAGGCAGACGAGACGACGCGCACATCGGAGATAAAATGCCCGAATCCAGTCCCACCGTGGTGCACTTAACGTGATGCAGGGAGCATGAGGCCGAGTTAGAGGGTGAGGACAATTGCAAAACTGACCTCCCCACTCTTGTATGTGGACTCAGCACTATTAAGGGTCTTTCTCCAGGGGGCTCTAACCATCAGACGAATAGGCGGACACAAGAGCAGCGAAGAGCCATGCGGCGGCGGTGGCGACGGAGGGACTGGCTGGTCATGAGGAGTCTGCATAAGCTTCCACCACCACGTCCCCCCTTACTCTCCCCAGCTCACGAACTCTTCCCGCAAACCCATAACTTCCAACCGGGCGACCTCCCACACTCCTCCCGGGCGACCCCGGGGACCGTCCGGCACTTCTCTATCTCGACTCTTTTTTCCCGGTAACTCGTTTACATCTTCCAGAAGGTTGGGGATGGGGGGGGGGAGGAGAAGGGGAGTTGGGCGCCCGACAATCCTTTTCTCTTTTCCCGAGGTTAGGGACATTATGCATGGCTTCGGCGTCTCTTCCCCATGCTTCCACTTCGCGAGCAGTCAGTCCCTTTAGCGCGAGCTCAACATGGGTTCATACCGTCCCCATTGTTGTTAGGGCGACTGCGATGCCGGCGGTGGGAAGAGGGGAAGGAAGGAGTGGGAGGAACATGGAGGAAAAGTGGGTGGGGGAGAGAGTGAGAGAGCACGGAGGGAGAGATGATTTTCAAGAGAAGAACTGCGAAAAAGGCACGCATTCGCGGTACGTAGTCGGACGACAATTGAACGCCGCGAATGGGAGGGCAAAGACGGTTCTACTAGAATAGATAACTATGGCCGTAGCGATCTCGACTGATATGCGCTGGAGGGAAGCAATCTTAGAGCGGAATGGTGGCTGAAGTACACAAGCAAATAAGCAGGACGGTTTTAAGTGCAAATGAAATGGAAAAGGGGAGATCTAAGAATCAATTCTTCTCGGAATTAAAAGAAATCGCACAAATCAATAAACTATGAATACTTATAACGATGGATTTTCACAAAGTTCAGCCAGAGACAAAAAATTTCATTAAAAGTATCATAACTAGCCACAGAATAGTTCAAAACACTGCGTATGAAAATTATATCAGAAAAAAACTATTACAAAATATGGTTTAACTAAAAAGCTTTTAATGATTTTCTCCTCGCACAACTTCAGATTTCGATTCAGTGTATTACAAGACAGACTATCTGAATGTATGCAGCTACTCAACTATAAATGAACTCGTAAATAACAATCGCATTACGAACGCTTGTGACGTGAATAATGCGGAAAAGGGTATTAGTTAGCCTCACTGACATGTATAAAAAAATCAAGACACGATATAACAAAATAAAATGTCATCTGAAAAAATTCAGAGCACACACCCTTTGATGGCCAATCAATCATATCGCAATACTTGTCGAAGTCAACGCGTGATCAACTTCGTGAACACACATTACGTATTAGACAAAGCCGACGCCTGTCATTGTCTCGCAGATACGGCAATGGAATGGCCCCGTTATTGTAGATTGAGCAGTTAAGAGCCTTCGATAAATACAGGACAAGTACACCCCAAGAATTAAAAGCGAAAATGTTCGAAAAGAAGACGAAGAAGGGGAAAGGATGGTCACGAACAAGCGAAAGGAGGGGATGATGCTGTGGAAAAACAAAAGACACGCGCGCCCACGCATCGTCCTCGAGTACGTGACCCAGCGAGCTTGAAAGCTGCGCACGATTCTCTTGATACCGACCTTATCGCGCATATTTCAACGACGATGGGACCCCAGGCTGTTGTTTTGTTCAGCGTAAAGGACGATGAATCGCTCATTCCGCGCCGGATGCATGCATCAATCGAGCCAGGAACCTATGAAACAACGCAAGAGACGATGGCTTAAGGCACTAGAAGTATATTGTCTGACATTGACCCGGAGTTGCAAGATAAAGAGCGAAATGGAACCTAATAAAATACAAGACAATGCGCAGCGTTAAAAATTATTGAGATATCATTAACTTACAACTCACGTCATGATCGCTAACAGGAAAAGAATATACATATCTGTTTTGCCATCACCTCTAAATGAACTGCAAATGGTGTGTGTTGGAACCAAGGTAATAATAATAGTCACATTGCATTAAATTCCACACGCGTTCACTTTCACTGGTTAATCTTCTATCCGCAAGCATCGTGATGCGGGGACTTTTACCTTGCTTAGTTTACCTTTCCTGCGTTGATAATAATAAGCTTATCGCTTCTCATAAATCTTATCATATTGACTGATAAATTACCCCATAAAGAGAACACACAACAGTTATGGTCTCAAATAAGAGGTTTTCTTTTTGACATGTGACAAACACATCGAACACTCGCTCCAAAATAGAGTGACGATTTAGAATTTAACTACACGTTATTAACCACATCTAAAAGCTAATCCAATAGCAAAGGATTAAATCGTAAATCGTCTCAAGAGGAAAAGCTCCGAACTTACAATTGGAGTTTTTAAACATTCAGTTCAAAATAACTTCTACATCACAAATGCTTTCAGACATTTCAATTTCTAATACCATGCTCAGGCCTTATATTAAATGAGGAGAAAGGAGAGTAGAAGGACGCCGTCAGTACCCTCAGCAAGGCTCAACTTAAGCCGTTAGAAAGTTAAATCTTTGAGGAAATGGACCACGTTCAAATGAAATATTTACCATGTACATACCGCAAAACAATTTATCAATCTGTAATATCAAAGTTGAGACAGAAGGAGACATTGCATATAATAATAATTTCTTTATATCTAACAGCCGAAGCCAATTACTAGATATATAATATATACTCCAATCTTCCTATTCCTGCACAACTTATCGAAAAATACGTTTCTATTGAATACGCAAACAATAGAGAAATATTGTTCGTATCAACAAGATGGCAGTTGCGATATCCGAATTCCTAGAATACGTAGCACTGATTAATGCCGCTAATGAAAACTCTGATAGCATCGATAAAAGTCCAAGCCGCAGCGCATTGTGAGCTGCGGAAAATTCTCGTGGGCGTACCTCAACTACGAAATGCCAGCCGGCGCCGAAGGTCGGCAGACCTCTGTACCGGCAGTGACACCTTGTGATGTGCACACCTTTTCACCGTTTCTGGACTTGAAAGAGAGGGGACGGAACCCCGTTGAGGAAAAGGTGCCCTGCCGGGTGACGGGTCTCAAGAGGAGGGCTGGGATATGGAGGTATATACGACTGTGACTTGACAAGCGGAAGGACAGACACCTATGGAATCTCAATCTATTCCGCATCTCTGGGAAGCTACAATGAGTTATTTTTACTTGCCCTGCCGCCGCTCTCCATCCAAGATGTTTTACACACGATAAAAGTTCCTTGGTCTTTCGAGCCCGATCTTTTTGGTTTACCCACAGGGGCAAAGAACACGAGCCCCTACAAAGCATCAGGCTCCAACGTTTAAAATTACGTGTCAGAAAGTTCCTTCCCATTGTGTCGATCGCGCGCGCTTCCGAAGCCAGGGGAGAGGAGGGCGAAGTCAACCACAACGAAGGAAAGATGTCAAACAAAATGAAAGGGAAATGCGCGTGAATTCTCGCAGAAATTTCATCGCAGCGATCGAGAGGTTCATAACCCGGCCCAAAATTTTCAATTATCGGGTTTCCTCATCCAGGTACAGGTAAACAGAAACTCCCACCTTGTGTTGAATAGTACAAAGAAAGATTCTTGAAAGTATCCGCGGTAATAAGAATGACTTCCTTCAGGAAGAAAGACAATTATTGGTTGATATTTTCCTCTCGCCTCACAATTGAAAACCGGGACTTTTTAAATAACCTTAAATGTAAAAATAATACACGAAAGAAACTTTCAGCGACTCGCAGCGTAAATTTTCTATGAAATTCACTATAATCATCGGATAGTGTTAACTCTTGAGACTGATAAATCAACACTCATTCTACAAAAAAATAAATAATAATCATTTAAGCACTTACTCAGCGAAAATCATGGGTGAATTAGGCGGGAGATACATTAAGGGAAAGGAGCAATAGGAATCCCAAGGACAGGAGGGTGTACACAAAGTAATGTATGAGTGTAACGGAAGCAAAAGGGGGAGGCATACATAAATAGGACAGTATGTAAGAAATTACTGACAACAGAGCCAATTTTACAGACCGAATAAAGAGAGCATAGTATTTTCGACAGTGTTCAACCAACCAACTGAAATAGGAGTGTGCGATTTCTATTTATTAGTAATTATTTTAGAACATACTCCGGGAAGCTACGACACTTCAAAAATAATACGAAAACCGGGTAGAATATAATGCAGTGTGAATTATTTTACCTTCAATGGGAAAACTATATCCCCCTTTGTAGTTCTTTTTTAGTTTTGATTGTATTCCACCCATCAAATGAACTCTCTAGCTCAGAGGAACAAATATGGGAAATACACGAGGGCAATAAATAAATGAGAGAGCCCTTGTGAAAGAAATCGCAGAGAGTGAGGAGACGATGCTATTGAAATGGAGGAGCGACCCTCCTTGGACATTCCTGAGAATCTTTTTTTTTTATCAGTGGGCTAGGGAATGAAAAAAAACTGGAAAGGAACGAAGAGGGCAAAGTGGAGGATTCTGGAAGATCAGTGTCGCGCCATCACATGTGGACCAATAGTGTGCGCACTCTCACGCAATCTGACCCACCCCCCGTACCCTCTTACACAAACCCATCCCCCCTCACCGTCATTCGGAAAATATTCCGCCTACCAACATATAAAACCCTTCCCCTCATCCACAGGGCAATGCCCAACCCATTCCCATTCCTCCCCCCGCAAATCTCAACAGAAAGGACCCGCCAAGACTCGCATGTCAATCAAAAATGAGGGAGAACAGCGGAGACTTCTTTTCATGTTCTAATTCACTCACTTGTCCCAAAGGGTGGGGGAAAATGTGTATTTCTATAAGGGCTAGCTCGATACTAGTTTATCTGGCTCGGCCCGATGCCAATAATTCACCAGCCGATTTTTTAATGCTTCCAGTTCGTTAACTATGGATGGAGTTTAAAATTCATTTTGCGCTTTTCCTCATATATGCGTACATTCAATGTCTGAAGGACAATATTCGTCAATGAAAGCTGAACCAAACGAATAACCATCGTGCAGGGGGAAAATGAGACATTAATGAAGTTTTATTCCGAGTGTCACTAATCAACCAGTCAAATTATAGGAAGAAAATTACATTTACTTTTAAGTCTGCCAGACACCTGATGCCAAAACTCTTACTGTAAATTTTTTGTGAAGAAGTATTGTGTACTATAATGTACTTCATTGCTACCTATCAGCCAGACGGAATACTTGATCAGAAAATAAAAATGACCGATAGTTTCCCCCTACGGATGTCCCTTACGGTTGATCATAACGGCACACCATAGTTATCAGGTTAACTCTGACGGAATATCCAAAATTGGCTCTCGATTCAGGAATCCTGCGTGCCAGAGTGTCCTGCATATTAGCCAGGAAAGCCAGAATTTTATCGCTTCTTTTTAAAAATTGGAAACTCCGATACATTTATAGATATTTTCTGCCGTACCATATCAACCAACACCATGGATTATGGGCAGTTATAAATAGATTTAACCAAGACGAAACGCCTAAAATCTTTCACAAATGAAAACAGCTTGACCGTCGAAACGTCCCATAATTTTTGGAGCATACTTCCTTTTTACCATATTTGTGTACTCAATAAAAATTATGTTTCTTTAATAACACACAGATCAAAATTAAAATAAGGGGCGTATATAGATGCATAATGTTTTCGTTTATAAATACTAGCTATGTAAGATTGAGGACATGGGTCCCCATATACTTAAAAGATCTCCCCCCCCTTTACCCCTCAACAACCACGAGATGTGTCCCAACTTCCTCCCACTACACGTCTCCTCAAGAGCATAGTAGATCCCTTTCACAAGCTTCCAGCTCCACAAAGACCACAACAACAACTACGCAATCCCAAAAAAAAGAAGCAGTCCTCCAAAGCATCCAACCCTTTGGCCATGCAATGCTCCCTTCACAACCCCCGTGAACGTCAGTGAGCAGCCGCTAAGGGAGGCTGCCCCTCCTTTCAGCGCGCCAGAGATCTGTCTTCGGTGGGGGCACAAGGAGAAGGAATTCGCATTCGGGACACGGGAGTGGGGGTGGAGCAGGGGTGGGGGAAAGAGGGTTGGAGAGGACCACTCAAACCAAAAAGACCCCTACCTTATATCTTCCTTCTGCCCTATCCCACCCGACCCCCCCTTTAACCTTGTATATTCTTATATTGGTATGCGCACTACTCACAAAGGAAAGAAAATCGCGTGGACTTGGGCAGTAACATGACTCCGTGGCCATCATTCCAACAAGAGTGGACTGCATGCCTTTGCAATAATACGTATAATGGTTGATAATCGAATAAAAACATGGGCCCGAATGAGCCCAACTTTTATTCTATGGACCATTCACTTGTTCAGATACGAAAACAAAACACGAAGGAATTAGAAAGACTCGGTCGAACACCACCAAATTCAAAGCGGCATGCAAGGTTTGGAGTATGGCGTGCGCGTGAACTATGTTTTCCATGAAATGATGAGCGACTTCTGTGTGCCTAATTGATCATCAAGCTGTCGTCATAGCTAGTATTATTACATTAAATCGTATTACTTTGCACGGTAATTTCAGCATTATTGAGATAGCATAACAGAGAGAAAGACAAGGATTTTAGCTGATGTGGATAAAACAGTACACTGATGGACTATCGCCTGCATACTTAAGGCAACTTATTCATCATGGTTGTCAGAAGAATTGGAAACCAAATATCGCGTTAGCATAATGACTGAGCCAAAGTTAGTAATAAGAACAGATTGAGGAGAAAGTGAGAACACAATGCATTATTGACTCAATTGATACGCAGTTCCAACAAAATATGAAATTACAAACCATTACAGAACAAAATCTGAGGCAGGAAAATAATACATACTTCAAAAAACTGTCTATCGGGTGTTATGCACACCTTCCTCCTTCCTATCAAGGCTGGACGGTAAACTTGACAACGCTGGAGACTTCAATGCCCGCATCACATGGCGATGGAACCTCAAAAGGTGGAACCTCTCCCACGTGTTACATCACGGAGAAAAACCCACTTAACTCGCGAACCCGATTTCATGGATTGACCCGATCCCAATACAAGAGTTGCGTCAACTGTGGATCGGCAAAAACTATTATAAACACCACGGCAACGCCAATGTGAGCGAAGATATGCTACCTTTATGTCAACAAGTAGCAGGAAGGCGAACATTTATCTGGAAAAGTGACAGAAAGATAGAGAATACCCGGGTTGTTGTACTATAAACAGGAACCGATTGATCAGAATGGGGGAGGGGACTGATCGAACGTTATAGGAAACGGAAATCTGGGATACAAAAAAGATACATAAATAAAACACGCACGCGCAAACGGGATCCCGTTGAGACTTCCGTAAGACACACAATACCCAACGCACGCGCGCGGATTCAAAATGTGATTCATTTACGATATTTTATATCAAATATCTTTTTCAGCCATCATTGTACGAGATTTTTTAAGATAAGTAGCGGAGAACGAAGTGCCTGCGTCAATATGGCATTGAACCTCCTCGACGGCAACACCTGAGGGAGCAGCTAGCACTCTAAGAAAAGTGGAAAAGATTGCTTAAGCACTGAACATATAACTTGCACAAGAACTGCAACATTAATTTTAAAAACTTAACTATCTACGGAGCTCCACCTGTAATAATTGGTGGGCTTACTCCGCTGTATTAAATGAAGGTTTAAGTGTTTACGAAGGGTTGGCATCGAACCTCGATGACAACACACGAGTAGCATGTAACACTTGGAGAGATGTGCAAACGAGGAGTCAAGCACCAAATGTAGCATCAGGAGCCGACGCTCCGTCGAAAAACCTTTTGAACTAAAGGCTGACTAATTAACCACAGCCCTACTTTCAACTGATTGACTTACTCGGCTGTTATCTTGTGCTATGCACGGCACTATTTTCAGTGGGCGTACGCAAAATCAACCAGGTCGACGGGCTTGAAATGGGCGCAGTGCCTACCGTTTCCGGTCAGTAAAGATCAGGTTAAGTTACGTCTCTCATCGGGAATAATTAACCCAGATAGCTGTGTTACCTCGTTTAAAGAGTACCTTTTTTCATCCAGTGGAAGGCCAAAAAAACACCATTGATACTCAAATGGCTGCAATACACTCATTATCTATTGCTTTTCTTATTCCCGTCTCTCTCTCACATAAGCATTGCTTAGCCCCTCTGAAAAACCACTGCGGCCCTCGAGCAGCAGCGCGGACGTCGGCCCACGCATTCCTTTCTTATAGGCCTCCTTTTTTTCTTCTTACTCAGCTCGCACACCAACACACAGAGAGAAACGCGCAGGCTCACGGTGTATAAGAGGAGAGAACGGAGGAAGACGAAGAAGAAAAGGTATAAGGAGAGAACGGCTGCGGCGGCCATGGCAACACGACCGGTAAGGGCGAAGGGGAGGGAGGTAGAGGTGGCGGGAGGAGACGTGGCAGGAGGGGAAGGAGGCAGTGGTGGGACTCGGAAGGCGAAAGCTCACGCAGGCTGGCTCTCTTTGAGGAGAAGGTTGAAGGAAAGAAAAGGTGAGGAGGCAGGTATGGAGGGGGGGAGGAGGACAGGGGGGAAAGAAGGGATTTCTTTTTTTTAGGTAGACCTGGCCCGGAGCCTCCAGTTTGAGCTGACCATCGCTCGATGGAATGGGGAGGGGAGAGAGAAGAAAAATAAAGGGTTGTACACTAAGCACGCAGCGCTACGAATGAAGGTTACACATATCAGAAGTGTGTGTATGCAGCACATAATCCATTTACACGAGTTAACTACAATAAAGGTCAAATTTTAAGTATATGTGAAGATAATGATGCCACGAATTATTTCAGGCCCGAGTTACAAAATGCGCGTCAATAGTACTGCGCAGTGGAGTTAATGAAACTTCTTTCGATTTAACGAACACTCGATGTATAGAAGATCGTGCCAATCAAGCTCAATAACAATTTCTAGAACGTTCAGTGCATTGTCTGTGAAAACTCACCCCCTGCAATGTATTCTAGAGGTAGCTTGCAGGGGATGCTATGTAGATCGCGTAGTTCACGGCGGCATAGAACATAGAATTCGAGAGATGGAGGGATATCAATTTTTCCAGATGAATGGATCGGCTTGCTCGAAATGTTCGGTCGCCTAAGGCGATGGAAAGATTTCTATTGAAAACAGGGAATCAGAACGTGCATGTGAGTGGGTATACGCCCACATCTCCCACCATGCGTTGCACAGCTAGAAAACATAATTAATAAAAAAACATTCCTCCGCGCACGGAAAAAACTGAAATAACACCGCGTAGCGGCTTTGGCGATTGATGCCCGGACTGTTATTACCGCTGTCGAACGGATCCCACACCTTTTTGGCAGCCCTTCGACACAGAAGAGTGTCACATGTGTTGTTTTCATTTCTCAGGACGTCAGAGTACGTGATGGGGAGGGGAAAACGTGGAGCTTTCGTTAGGGGAAGGTGTGAGGAAGAGGGAGGGAGAGGAAGGACACTTTTGAAAGACTGCCAAGGAGATTTTTTCTTATCCATCCCTCGACTGATCGGCCCACCCCACACTCACAACAACAATTTACGTCCAAAGGCTAAGATTTCCGCGATAAGGCGAAAAAAAGGGGGCGGGGAGAGGGGAAACTCAAGTGGGTGGCGCACGCGGCGGGTGGGTGGGTGGTGTCAGGAGACGAAGGCGCGATAGGTAGGTGGGAGACGAGAGCGGACGATAAGAAAGTTGAGAAAGAAGGAGAACAATAATAAAAACGTACGGAAAAAAGACTTTCGAGCGCGCTCAAGGAGAGGAGGGGCCACCATCGAGCAGCTTAAACTACAAAAAGTACGGAAGGACCTTTCTCCAGAATCCTTAGTGTTTGTTAGGGTCCACCCTCGTCTTTTTGAGGGCACAAGAGAGACACCTGAGGAGAAATGAGGGGAGGGGATGAGGGGGGAGGGGCAGTCGACATGCCTTAAAAACATTGGGGACGGAGTGCGACCGAGGTGTATGCAATAATAAGACAGACGTGAGAAGGGGGGGTAGGAGGGGTGGATTGACGAGTTGAAAACAATAAAAAAAGCAAGTCTCCTCACCTGTTGACACACCCCTTCCGCGATGCGGAACGAGGACGCCACACGGAGAGAAGGCAACACTCCCTTCGCCCCAAAACGTTCACGAAAATGTCTTCGACGCGTATCACGAGGAGAATTAAAACGTCTTCCAGCTTGTGGACGAGTCACACGGACAGAAGCTTCGGGATGGACTCGGCGAGCGATGGGCGACTGGGATACCGAGTCCGACACCACGCGGGACTCAAACAGTCAATTAAATCACCGGACTGTCTGAGCAATCAACGTCTCCTCTCGATTCCATTCGCCTCGAACACAAATTTCACACTTGCACAACAGCGTAAAGTCGATCACTTCACTGACGACTGAAAAAACAAAACGAGATACGATTCCGACGACTGTGAAGAAGAACTTATAATCTCACTCGCAAAACAAGCAATAAAATTACATCCTCCGTCTACACACACGAGCACTCACACTATTACGCTCTTCAGGCTCACGTCCGTGTCCTCAAAACAAGAGGGGAAAAGTCTTTTATTGTTCGACCCGCCAAACGAGTAGGGACCGGCGATATTTTCCCTCTAAATAGCGCCCCCACGGCGCTATTACACCTCCACTGTGATGATTTCACTCTTACAAACGTCCGCGCACTCTGCGAGCTGAGGTTCGCGTCCTTTTCCTCCCACTAGGGCGGATTATAATGTCCTAAACACGGACTTTTCTTCGGGGATGCAGAGAGACGTCCGTCACGCTCATTCCTATCTCTCAGCCGGCCCCCGCGCGACTCCCCGGTCCGACGGTGGTGCCAGTCGTCCACGAACGCCCTCTACCTACCAACACAGGTACAACAGAGAGTGGGGAGGGGAAATGAAGGGAAAATCAAGCGGACGGTAGAATGGGGACTTGAGGGGAGGGCAGCAGCGGAGGAGGACGAGCGGAGGGGAATGCGGAGAGACGAGAAAGAGTAGGGGAACAGAAGGGAGAGGTCGCAGGCAACGGAGTGGGTGGGTTCTGGTGAGTCCACGGGCCGAGCGAAGGAGAGGGATGAGGTAGAAGGGGAGGAATTTTTCCTCTCTCTGAAGAGAGTGGCTGCGCAAGGCACGCTGGGTAATATCGCCCCCGGGGGAACGATGGGAGAAGATTACAGGTAAACACGGGGCGACTGCGAGTCGAAGTGGGTGGGGGGAGATATACATTTCGAATCGGGGAGGTGGGGGAGTGGCCGCGTTGTTTGCGGGGAAGGGGATGAGGAGTCAGACCTTGCGATGTGAGGGGAGGGGATGCGTGTGGAGACGGAGGAGGGAGATATAAAAGAGAGGGAGAGAGAAGAACCGGTGCTGCCGCGAGGAGGCAGAAGAGAGGTGAAAACTCCTTGGGGCCTGTAGGTGAGGTTCGGTGTGGAGCAGAGGAGATCTGGGGAATGGGAGGGAGGGAGAGGGAGATGCTAAGATTTGAGGATGCGGAAAAGGGAAGGATGAGGACGGGCATGGCTTTTTTCGGAACAGGAGACGGAAGAATACTAATATTTTGCATATATTGAACAAATACGTAAAGCCAATGTCCCATGGTCAACACTTAAAAATTTGATCTAGACTGTTTGATTTTGAGTTATAGGCAGGATTTTTAGAAATATAATTAATTTTTAAGAATTTAAATCATCATTTTATTTAAAAAAATTGGCATCGCCTTTTATTTCCTTCGGATTCTGCTAATCACATGATACCTGTGCCCATTTGTTTAGATTTTTTGAACAAAAGTTTTCATGGGACATCGGCTAGAATATCAGAACATTAAAAGGATGGATTCGCTTTGAAGTGTTGGAAAGCAGAAGATGAGACGACCTCGAGTTTTCAATCACAGCTGCAATTCGACGGACGTGGAATTGCTTCAAGAGCTATGCAGGGATTCTAAGTGAAACATTGGATAAACATCTCTCATTCCAAGCCACTGAGTACCAACCTAAAAAAATCAGTTTCTTGTATTAATACGCTTGAAATATCTCCTTAGCGATTAAATGTTGACAAAGTAATTCCACTCCAGATTAGTGTGTTGTGATCCAGGAGTTTCGTGTTACTATGTGATATATTTCGTTTTCCCTTTGAATTTTAAGCATTCAATCAACTATGATTTTACTGTGGACGTTTTTGAAGTGGCAAAAAGTGGCATAAAGAAAATACAAATATACGTCCATTTCCTAAACTCCCAGATGGTACTGATTAGAGAGAATAGAAAGGCTTCGGTAATGTTAATTAAATATAGATAAAAATGAAAAAATGTTCCGTAAAATATTCATATTTCACGAAAATCATTTCCTTTCAATGAAGACAAATATAATTAATGCTACGGGTCATTTGGTGCCTGAAATTTTCACCGTCAACTCAATAGTAGGATGCGAGAAACACCACAAATGTGGATGGTGTTCACCAATGATGGTATCCCATCACACAGGGAACAAAACTAGCTCCTACACTACATCAATGTTACTAAGGTCTGATGCACTGAAGTCTCTTGCCATTATCCTTTACAGCGAATGACAGGAAGAATGGGAAATCTAAGAAAGAATGAGACAGCGACAGCAAACTAAACTCAATCTCCACCATATGGGGGAATCGGTAGGAAACCGGCATATGCGTCAATGACAGGGTAATCGAGAAAGCTTTTAGTGTGCACGATGCTCCTTAGATCCACTGCCTCGATCAACCCTCTCGTCCCCGCATACGTTGCCCTTCCCCTCGGCTACTGGTAAGTGCATACAATGTGGGAGGCACTGTGGAATGGGATTCACGAGCTTTCTTGTAATGATATGGGAAGTAAACGATGCTCATTACTCACGCGGTTAAGGAAAGAAGGAAGTTATGCCCCCGAGGGGATGTTATCCCGACTCTTGGCATTGATGCTTTTAGCCAGATAAATATCCTCTCCATCTTATTCCTGGCAGATATTTGACAGTGTTTTTCCGATAAAAATATCAGCGGAGATGGAAAGGTATGACAGAAAAAAACTGCACCCCCCTAGCAAAGGATTTTATCCTACGTTTGATCGAGCTCGGAAATTCGAGATTTTTACCGGACCTAAAAAATTTAAAGCTATACTTAGATAATTTTACAACCCTTTAGGTAAGTGTGATAACTAATTTTATTATAAAAAAAAATATTAATTCCCGAAATATGCACACTAAATATTTTCGTTTACACGACAAAATAAACAAAATAGACGGCTACAGAAATATGAACACATGGAATCTCACTTTGATTATTGCGTGAAATTCGATTAAAGTACATCAATATATAAGCGCGCAATTTAAATCGTATGTTATAAGATAAAGGTCTCTCGGGTATTCCACCAGGTAAGCAGCTCCATATCTCTGGACGTTTCGGAGAACGACTTTTTCTCCATCCTCAAGGGTTCTGAACCTTAGGGGTTCTCCATCCTCAGGGGTTCTAAACCCTTTTGGGTGAAGAACAAGTCGTTCTCCGAAACGTCGAGATATATGGAGCTGCTTACCCGCTGGAATATCCGAGAGACCTTTATCCAACAGATTCGCCGGGAAAATCTGATATCTGTCACAGTATGTAATAGTTTCACAACCTAGATAAATTTAACAAAACCACTATAGAAATTCAAAATCTATTTATATTTCCTACGCGATAGATAATTCAAAAAGGTAAATCCTAAAAAAATAGTTGATTGAAATGGTTTTCTTCACCATTTATTTGGGGCTACTCGATTGAAACTATTATCTCTTAAGCGTACAACGAATTATTCGCTAAATTTAAAAGATTGAATCAGGGTCTTATTTTTCAATTGCATCCAACTCTCGAATATTTTGGATGCTGAGAAACGCTTTCCTGAGAATATGACGGTACGTTTTCAGGCACAAAAGAAATAAAAATGTACTCTTGTATCATCAAATATTTGCACTAAAATACCGCATAGAATTCCGACATTATATAAAAGACAAAGCGGTGTACTCAGTCTATTGGTTACGATATTCTTAATATTCATATTCCCTAGATATTCCATAGAAAACGTCGGATTGAACAACAAATCATTGTTTCTTTGGAATTATCTATTTCACAACCAGCGCTAATAGTCTTAGGGGACGAGGGTAAATGCTCTGCGTGAAAGTAATAAAACCTTGCCATATCTATTTCAACAACCAATAATGTACCTGCTACGTAGCGCGATTTCAGGAATCAAGTGAAGGCATCGTGTTTGCTTCTGAAGTTCGCACGTGCGAGACATCGCGGATATACACCCACACACACAAACCTACTCTCAAAACATCGAATTACACCTATCACGTGGAGCTAGGTATCTTATCGGAAAAACGTTGCGTCACCTCCTCAGCCGGCGAACAGGACACAAAAAATAGGACTCTTTAGTAAGTAAACCACGATGAGCAAACGCAAACAAAACATCGGTGGCTTCCTAATTCACCTGGTTTCAATCGAAAATACGATGCTGAAAACAATACTCAAACTACTCAAAACAAAAGACCGTATCTATTGTTAGAGAGGAAATTCAACTGACGAAGCGCTTTGTGG
The DNA here is from genome assembly GCA_963169105.1 of Ceriagrion tenellum. Lineage (NCBI taxonomy): Eukaryota > Metazoa > Arthropoda > Insecta > Odonata > Coenagrionidae > Ceriagrion > Ceriagrion tenellum. Next base: position 127,819,929 of record OY720632.1, on the reverse strand, counting down.
GCACCTTTTGAATGAATAACAATAATCTTTTAACAGAAAACATAAAATGCGAAGAGAAATACCATAACATAACAATCAGAGCAGAAAGAAATATTATGCGAGCATTTGGTACACAGGTAAGGACATCGTTTCGAATGAACACAATGTAGAGGATAGCCAGCCATTAAACTGAATACATATATATTGAGAACCCCTGCGTATTATGCTAGGTTTGATCATATTAACAATATTAGAGAGATAGATTGTCGTACCGATAGATTTAAAATGTCATTTTTCCCGCGTACCATAAGAGAGAACAATAGGCAGCGTAGCAAAGGGATAGGTAGGTGAAATATAGTTGGAGTAGTCTGTAGTGCAAGATGCATGTAATAACAACCCTTTCTTATTATGTAGATACTAACCACCTAGCTGCATGTGACCCTGTTCTCTAGCATGCCTCCCTTAAATATCCTACTTGCATGGCAATAGTGCATGTTTGGTGATCTTCACCCCCTGCCACACACCCTCGTGGTGGCTCGCAGGGTATTACGTAGATGTAGATGAATACAGCGATGAAATAGGATGGAATGTTGAAAAATTGGCTAAGCAAGACTGAGACTAATGGGATACAGGAGATTCAACACCTGATTAAATTTCATTAAATTACGTCGGTCTGCAGATTCATCCATTCGCGAAAGACAGGATATATCCATGGTTCCATACCGTATCATTAGGCCAAGAAATTAGACAGATTTTAACGGAAAAGTAGAACATAAAAGCTCTTTATTTTTAAAGACTAATAGCTCTCCTTATTTGCGTCTTGTTATATGGGTCTTAAGTCCACACAAAGAGAGTGAACCTACAACGCAGTATGAAACTTTCGGGATGCACGTGTGGAGCAAATAGAGAGGATAAGCTTGGAGGATTGGAAGGCTCACAAATAAGTGCTTGAGAAGATAGGGAAGGATGAGAAATCGGTGGAGGAGTGTCGGAGAAAGCAGAAATAAATTAAGTACTCATTGGAATGGGACGGCAAGTTGAAGATGGACAGTTGAGGGGGAGAATATTAGGAAAGCATCGAAAAGAGAGCCAAAGAATAAGAATTTCGGACGATGCAAGGAGAGCCTAATTGGAGCTTGAGAGAGACACAGTGGTGGGCAAACACATATCTTTCCCACGAAAAGAGCCGACCCTCCAACAGAATTAATAAAGGTATGTCTGTTCCAAAAACCCATCAATCCATCAAACCTATGAGTACCTGCAAACAGAACATACCCACTGCTCACACTACAAAAAACAACAGTTATGAACCAATAAAACAATTGTCAATATATTGAAAATTCCTCTTTGGGGCTGGTGACCGTACTTCCCCATTACATACTAGACACCCTGAAAGCGACTGCAGCATGTGATATTGCGGATGCAGTTGCAATTCATGCGCTCATTTCACGCCCGCGACGAGGCAAGATGTGGGATAACGTGGGAGAGACAGAGGGGTTTGGAAAGTAAATGCGATTGGTCACCGCAAAATTCCCAAAATTTGAAGAGGAAGGAAGCATGCACACATCCAGAAGTCCGGAGGACTAGGAATACCAGCAAGCGGGATAAGGCGTCGAAGGACGATCAAGGGAAGAAAAGGGTATGAAGGTAATACTCTCAGAATTCATATCGTACAGGAGATGGGAGGCCTTCCACGGCAGCTTCTTCCATCAGGGACCCAACCTCTCTCCCTCTGAAAGGGGACATTGATTGATAATTGCTCTCCGGAATCCTAATTCCGCCACTCCGTCACACGAGAACCGTCCCAGCCCCCTCCGGCGCGAGCGGGGTCCCTTCAGCCACCTGTCCTACATGAAGGAGTGTAAAAGGAGGGAGTGGGTGACCGTCTGGAAACGCCACCCCGCGACTCCCCTCTTCCCCGAATACCATCCCCTTGCAACCCTCCTCCCCTTGAGGCTCTGAGCTCCCTCCCGCCGCGCTCTCTTCCCCTCCCCTCCTCTTCCCCCGCGGTGAAAAACTGCGCTTCAAGACATATACACTCCCGTCCTATCGTCCGTTAGTCCCCGCTGCCTTAGTTCTCCAGTGGATTCTTTATGTGTCCCGTAATGAGAGGCGACTTGCAAAAAAGAGCGCTTGCACATTTTAAACCAATTTTTCGAATGAATCTGAAGAAAAAAATATCTCCTCATTAAAAAATACGGAAAACTTCTCTCCAAATGCCAAAAAAATAAATATAACAGTATTGAAGCTCAATAATTGTCTTCCTCCCCCTTTGGTGTGCTAGCACCACATCTATAGCTTAACATCAATTGAAGAAGTTCAATAAATGACCACCACAAATAGGAAACGATATTCTTCTGGAGTAAGTAATCTGCGTTGTAAGTTGGAAGAAGTATTCGCGGAATTGAAACTACAACGAAATATATTTTTAGGTACTTCGTCGCAATCTTATTCTGAGAGGAGTCATTAATCAACTACCTATCAATAATGTATAGAAGTATATAATTCATGTGTTACTAGACGAATCAATTTTTTTTGTTTTTTTCGGTAACATTTTTTTCAAGTGGGAGATTCCGACACCAGATACTATCTTCCCGAGAGAAGTAAATTTCTTTTTAGGCGGCAAATTATCTTTCTCATGGGAAAGTTTTCGTTACGATAGGTACGAAATAAGCTTCATAACACCATGGAATAATGACAGCAAATGACTTTGAGGCGATTATCCTCTTCCGACACGGGTGGAATTCATAAAGACGCGGGTACGGGAGAGAAACGAGTTGTACATTCCCTATAATAACGCGACAAACACATCACTCAATTTTCCGATCCTTTTCCACTGCTTAGACGTCGGAGCGGTAGAGGGCGTCGCGTCAGTCGGGACAATCAGGAAGTAAGACGCGAAATGGTCGGAAGAGTGTAAGTGGTACGCATCGGAGACATAGGAAAGATGCCTCCGGCCACCATTTTTGCACAGGTATTCGCATGGGTATACGCAATAACATATTTCCCACCGAGGTTTGCGCTCAAAGACTTGGAAGAGATATGACGGGTGGGAAGAACTCAACTTCGATTATAAGACAGGCACGTTTACAGTTGAACGGGGAGGAAAATTTTCTCCGCTAATACAAAGGGTCTCCGAAGTGGTCGACACAGGCTTCCAGAGGTCGATATGACATTGAGTGCGTTCGATTCAGCCGTTGGGTTCAATGGAAAAGCGGTTACGAAAACCATCCGTGAAGTATATAGCTATACATTATTGCATTATACCATCCATTTCGATGAGATACGTAGCGATTAAAATGATCGATTGGCTAAAGAAAATGTTTTAATCTTCATCTTTAATAAAGAAGCCAATGAAAAGAAAGATTAAAAATGTATGGAAATCGCGTTAAACAGAAAACATAAATGACTGACTACTTAAATGAAAAAAGAACGGAACTAGCTCATAAAAAGATTGATAAGAGACAGTATGCATTGCAAGAGATAAATCGTCCCCAGGTAAAGGAAACACAGAAGACAACGATAAAAGATTTCCAATCAACGTCAGGTCGTCAACAACTTTATTTGCTCCATTAAAACACAACGCAAAAGACGTACTCATTGAGTTTAATAAACACCATAAAATTAACAATCTGGAAATCACACAGGTGACCCTCTTTATTGCTGGTCCAAGTATAATATAGTGTCAGTAAGGATGAGGGGGTCAATAGAATGTTAAGAAATTCCTGACAGCCGGGGGTATTTGGGAATCCCAGGCCTAGGTGGTGCGAAAATGAAAAAAATATTGTCAAATTTTAGGTAAAAAGTAATACTACAGCTAAAGGTTATAAATCCGATCTTTCCGAGTAAGTGGAAGACTATGTGAAAACCACGAAACACCGTTTAATTGTGTCATAGTATGAAATAAGGGTAATTTACTGCAAGATGGACAGGTTTAAGATATTATTTTTCTGTAGCCTTTAGTAATCGTAGGAGGTGCCATTACGAATGGAAATGAAAGTGATAGGGACCATAAACATATAAATTGATGTATAAAACATTTTTATGGTGAAGCTCGAGCAATGGCCAACAAACATCACGTCCCACAAGACTGAATTACTTTTCATATTCTCATTAATCACTGAAGCCATAAACAAATGTTATTAAAAATTAAAGCAGTTATAAGGATGAATAGAAATTATAAAAATATCAATGATGAAAATAAATCTATTCCATGCGTCAGATATTCTATGAATTTAACGAAATATGCCGAGTTGAGGCCTCATCTTGACTTATTTCATACCGTACGCGGAAAACGCCTTAGCGACCGACGGTTTGTTTGCGACCTCATTTTAAGGATTGCGAAGACAATTAAATTTATCTGTAAAAATAATTGACAAATCGTTCGAACAACCCGCTTCTATATTTTAAACGCTATCTACCAGACAGGGAATACTCATTTTTTTAAAATTATCTCTCTCCAGAGCTCACTGACAGAAAATATCTCAAGGAATATAAATTCCATCTTTCGGAAAATATCCCGAAAAGTAGAACAATAGGAGGCCCGTTAATTGGCTTCAATGGAGATATTTCTTCATCATTATTGTTTAAATATTCAAGTTAAAACAGATTTAAATAGAAGAAGGGATATGAATACCATCTTTTACAGCCGTGGACCTTAGTTTCCTGGCATAATTCTATTATTCAACTGGGCAAACGTCCTAATCCTATTCACCCTGTCCATAGAATCGATTCTCTTTCTCTCCCTTCACCGCTTACCCAACAGCCTCCCCTCAATCACGGGCTTCGGCATCTCTTCACATCTTATTATTTTTATGTAACAACCACCGTCTCTGGCTCTCCATTAGCATTTTACTCTCGTTATCCATCACGCCTAGTACATTCTCGTTTGTTTTCCTTTTCGTTCGTCGCTCTCCCTCTATTGTCCACCAAAATCACAACTCAAACGCCAACAGTCTCTTCGCATCGTCTTTTCTCAGAATCAACTCCTATCTTTACCAACGTTACACTTCAAATTTAACTTTGCCAGTCTTTTTTAAAAGTCATAAAATTGGCTCCAATAAAGTCTCCATCCCTAAAAAGACATTTCAAATTATGATTCATATAACCTTAGTAGATGGAGAATCTTAAAAATCTTTAGTCACATCATCGAGGCTTGGGCCAACAGAAGTCATCCACGGGACAGATAGCAGGGTTATTTTAAAGACGTTCCACCCTAAAATAAAACATATGCAATTTAATTGCCGAGATGCTGGTAAGAAAACTTGTCCTCCACCAGATGATGTAAAAAAGTTCTACATTTCTTCACAATATCTCCAGCTACACTACATGGAAAGCACCTCGCCAGTCCCTTCTTTACTTTCTCACCCAAGGCCCCCTTCCTTGATCCCATCGTATTTGCGTCATAATAAGTCATCGAGAAGATGACTTACAAATCCTCCCTCGCTCTCTCTTTAGTAGCTACCTAGGATGCAGGTGACTTTTCTCATCTTGTCTAGCCAAGGCCTGTGGTATGGGGAGGTGGGGGACGTGGGGGATGGCTTGTACTCTCCAAACCCCTTCGTGCATACACAGGCAGGTCCCTTCCTACACGACAGTGGAGGAAATAAAGCGAGTCGCACTCACTTATCTTTCACTCTCTTACATTCCCTGGCGACGTATCATGTCTCAGGCTGAACTCTCAGCTGCTCCCCCCTCCCATCCCCCTCCCGTCTTCTGTGTCCTTCTCCACCTCCCTCACCCCGTCCTCAGGGCTCCTCTTCCTCTCATAATCTCGCCTCATCCCCGGCAATAATGCCTCCGCTGACCGTCCGCCTACCGTCTCGTCCTCCGCTTCGCCGTGATGCTCGACACCGCGGGGCACCGTCGCTCGTAATATCCATCTCTTCTGACCACTGCTGCGCGCGTGCACCACGAGAGAAGAACCGTCGCTCCACCTCACGAATCACCGACGCCCGTCATTCCCCCGCCGGCGTTATTCGAAGGGAAAAGAAGATAACCATAAAAGAACGAAACATTTGCAGCGCCCAATTGAAGAGACTACGATTATACCTATATCGAAGAGTGTTAGGAGGATCCTCAGATAAAGAAATGAGAAGCAGTGATGCTAAATGAAAAACACTCGATGTTGTACTGTCCACTTATTTAGTAATATTCACACGTTATTTTTTAAATAATATTTAAACGTTACTACACGTGTTTCGGCACTTTAATTGGCCATCATCAGGTACAGAGTATGTTTTCGACATCGAGTGTTTTTCATTTCGAATATGCAGTTCCACAACATCTTGCCCGAAACTGATGACTTCGTAGTGATGCTTCTTGAAACTCTAGTTAAGCCACATCTTTAAGTACGCCGCGAGCACTTGGGACCCTTCACAGAAAGACTTGAAAGACCAGTGAAAGCAGTATTTTTATACATTTCAAATGGAGGGGTGGAATAGAGTATACGCCATGACGCATGCAGTCGCCGAAAGACTAAATAAAAATGTATTCATCCATTTTATATTTGTTGCATTTTTATGTGAAACTCTTCTCAAGGGTGGGAATTATCTTGCGAAAGCCTAGTGTCACGCAACACCCGAGACCCGGACGGATAGAGATGACGGAGAAAACGGTTTTGACAAGCATTGCTCCTCATTTGTTAATTCAGAGTATAAATTCATACCAATTATTTAATCCTGTATATATTTCGTGTAAGTAACAGTAATGTATATCTGAGAATCGGGTTGGTGTGGTGGTAAGAGTACTGGCTAACCATACGGGCGGCCAGGGTTCAAATCCCTGCAGAGGCGGATGTTTTTCAGAGGAAACCCGGCCTTGTGGAGGGCACTTCAAGCACAGTATACCGTCTGCTGGATGAGACGTTAAAAACCATGGTCCTCTTGGCACCTATCGTTAAGAGCAGGCTAATGCCGACGCCGGGCCTCTATCTACCCTTCTTCCCTTACCTGTCCCCTATGGCGCAAATGACCTCAGCTGTCGGTCGCCTCCCCAAAAACCCAATCCAAGTAATGTATTTCAATACTTTTGAGACACAATAGGTTTGTGAAGAGCATAATTGAAGGTGAAATAGAGGGAATAGTCCCGAGAGGAAGACCTAGGAATAAGCTCATTGACCAAATAAAGAGGAAAGTGAACATAGGAAGTGATTCCTTGAGGAAAGTGAACTAGCATTAGAGAGGGAAGAATCGAGGGCTGCAGTCAACCAATCTTAGGATTGAACAACCAATGATGAATGACGCTAAAATCCCTCCTTTTATTGGTAGATATATGTCTATAGAGTATTTCTCAATCTTTCTCATTAATTTACACACAATAATATATCTCGGTGTAGATTTTCATAATGATTACACACATACGGTGCTTAGAGTAACTGATGAAGAAAATCATCTTTTCGATAAAGTACAATAACAATTTAGAGAGATGTTGGAACCTATCTAGGTGGAAATATCATCATTACGAATAGCCTCAACATTTAATTTGATCATCTACCAACGAGCGGAGTACACGTCACTACACCCAAGCCTTTAGGCGCCCATTTACGTCAGGAAAGAGGGAGAAAACGCTTTCGTTAATTTCCCTCAGAGCGCAATCTTTTAAATGACTCCACAAATGTAAATTTAGAGTCCTCCTTTGAAACGGAGGTAATCCAAACCTGTGCCATGATATTTAAGGACGAATATTCAATGGCACTAATTTATTTCACCGAGTACATTGGGAATAGCGAGAGAACCATTAGGAAAAACGTTCCATGGCGACGGTTGTAAATTATCGCGGGCATTTTGCCTACCAATGATTTTATGGGATTATTAACCGACCGCGACGGCAAAAGCGAGGTCACGCACACCGCTTTAATGGGAATTTTCATCTCTCAGCGGTATTTATTTATTTAAGACCCGAAAGAAAATTGCGAATATTTCCAGTGCTGTGAGAGAGAGAGAGAGAGAGAGAGAGAGAGGAACGAGAGAAGGGGTAAGGTATGAAAAGAAAGCACTTTCCATTAGGATATCCCCTTGGTGGAACGGCGTATGAAAAGAAGAGAGGAGCTCACCGGGAGAGAAGAGGCTGGAGAGTTTCACGAAAAACGTTTTTCGCGGGAGGTGGTCTTTTTGAAGAAGAGGGGAGGCAGGAAAAAAGCCTCTATTTCTCGGACGAGACGTGAAAGAATTGAAGGTGATGGCCGAAGGGAAGGAGACGGAGGGAACATTGGAGAATATTGGGGAATAAAGAGACGTAGGGGGTGAGGGAAAGGGTTTTTCGGGCAAGAAATTAATGGAGGTAAGAAGCGAATGCAAGAGGTTCTCATTAGTAGTTTATCAAAGCGGGGGATAGGTCCGAGTTGCCGCGGCCATAATTCTTAAACGTCCGCGGTGGAGAGGACTCACTCTCATTGATGTCCGCAATAAATAAAACCTAACGCGTTTTTTTTACTTTTACCAGCAGCAAAAGACGTAGATGATGAAATTGGCGTCCAAATAAAACGTGTTTACAACGTGTTACATGTTAACGCTACACACCCAATTCGCGTGAGGATAACGGCGGTGGGTAAACCTTTATTAACATATTTTCAAAAAGTACGGACCTTTAACGTAGTAAATGAAATTTTGCTACGCGCTATTCGTTAAATCCACAAGTTACCTCAAAGGGTATACGGTGCTTGACTCGTACGAGATTTAAAAGCTTCGAAATGATAAAACGAAGCGTGCTTAAGTAATGAGGCAAAATTCCTTTAACATGACACACTGAATAGTGCTCGATATCGTATGGTCTCCTAAGATGCCATAAACAGTCCACATCACGTCATACGATAATAGGTGATCAAGGGAGTCAAACGAGATTTTGTCCAACCCCTGATATTTTTCCAACCTTATGTTAGATGTGTAAAATTAACATAAGTCTGGTGAGTCTTAAACTCAGTCCGCTACTTGTACTAGTAATCTAAAGACCTCGAGCAACTTCTAGACCATAGCAACATCCCCGATTGAGGAGGCCAAGACAAATATTTTTTTGAATGTTCAAACTGCAATTTGCTTGAGACATGAAACAAAAAAATAAACAGTTAAACCCAGAAGGGGCTTATTAGGCAGGAAATTTGCTGCCTTTATGAATATGTATATATCATAAAAGTTTAGAATTTTATAAATCGAAGATTATTTTAAATACGAACGAAATGAAAAAATAAACATTTTTATGATTGGCTGAAATTTATGCATCACGCATGGCTCCATAAAATCATTGATATAAAACAGACTTGCAAAAAGATGAGAAAGGTGAATTTACCGTAACATCGATCCTATCCAATGAGTGCGCACATCCTGAAATATATTGGAGAGAAGTTTTGCCCTTCACAAAAGAAATTCGGAGATATTCATGAACTTAGAAATTTCAAAGAGAATTCCTTTCAGCAACTTCATTCTCTTTTTCCACCAACTTCATGAGAAACGATGGAAAGGAGAAAGGACGAAAAGTTAGAAAAGAAAGGGAAAGGATTAAGATAGGCGAACATGACGGAGCGGAAAAATCCGTCTGGATTTGCGGTTCCAGAAAAGAAAGAGTGGAGCAAAAAAAACGCACACTTACCCACCCGTTTCAGAAGAATGAGGTTCAAAGAATAGAAACGAGCCAATTGGGAGTTTAAACCCAGACTGAAGGGGAGAGAGACGTTTTTCAGGACCGCGACTGGGCAAGGAGAGAAGAGCCCGACAGATGCACCCTGGTAAAAAAGGGTTCTCTGCGTATTACTTAACGCATGGGGCGACCATAGGAGCGTTTTTACGCTGAACAAGTATCGAGAAAGAGATTAGTTTGACGGTTCAGTAAAGGGTGAGCAGAGCAGCGAGAGAAATATTGTAAAGAGAGTAATAAAAAATAGACAGTTCCTCATTATTGGCTTATGCGAGGGATTAAGAGGGATTCATATAGCCAAGGGATTTGCGAGTAGAGAACGTTACTCACTCATGTACCGTGTTCTCTTTGACTCTCATGAATTACGAACGAATCGATGGCACAGACGTATAGAAAAGGTGAGGATAAGACTGCACGAGAGGTTGGAACGGAGGAATGAGGCCCAACGTCAGCTTTAGCCAGCTATTTATGAGATGCAGAATAGGTAGTAACCATGACTTAACGCTCCATCCAAAAAACTAGGAACTTTACCTAATTTCAGCGAAAAACAGCGTGGTTGGAGTTGGGAAATGACTTAGGCTATCATCTAGCTTATACGCAAACCAACCACTCGCTAATTCAACAAATCATGACGTGGATATGATTCTTAACGGTCATCGACAAGGATGCTTCGGGTGAGAATCCCATCGGAAAAATGGACCTAAGCACTCGAAGACCTCTGTCCATATTAGAGTACGGGTTGAAGTTATACGAAAAAATAACGCCGTGGCGATATTTGTCGTCTTGTTTCAAAGCAAATACCCTACCCAAGTAATTTTCCACTCTTTGGCCAAAAAACCCTCGGGCTTCCGCTTCTTCAAGAGCGCTGGCAAAGCGAGGCGTTTCAAGGGTGGTGGAACATGAAATCGCGAGACGAGGCGCTTCATTTATGGGTGGGATCGTTCTATCCTTTCACTCCTGTTGTGACGTGGGTGGTGCTCTATGCTCATGTCTTTGGACAAGGGATCCGATTTCGTGACTGAACGAGAGCAATTAATTTAAGCTATTATCTTCTGTTTACCAAGAGTAAGAATTTGATACACCAACAGTTCCGCTAAGTGAGCAATTTGAGCATAGAATTTTTTGACAGTTTAGCACAACGATTAAGAGTGGAGGAAAGAGTATACCATGAAAGTTACCAGTGAATGTCGTAAAACAAAATTCAACGAAAAAGGATGTTTTTCGAGCTTACTTTTCTCCGAACCGTAGTCTCTCTGCTAGAAAAAAGAGGTGTAGGACTCGCTCATTATCTATGCGGAGTTAGGAAGGCCGCAGGGCAGAGAGGTGGAACAGAATTAGGGACAAGACAAGACCCCGGGGACACGCTCCTTCTTTCCCAAACTCTTCCTCCCAACCCGACAATCGTTTTCCTAAAATAAAAAAAACTGAAGAGCTGTACTCCGCAGAGGATGACAGAAAGGAATAGGTCGCTCGAGAGGAACCAGGGGAAGGGGCAGAGAAGGTCACCGCGGAAGGCAGGGAACTCGGCTGCCATCAGCTGCTCTCGGACGGGGGGTTCAAAAAACGTGGAAAATAAAAGAGAAGTGAGGGGTCAAGCCGAAAAAAGAATACATTAACCGAGCGTGAGCCTCGTCGGCAGACGGGATGAGCAAATGAATGGATGACCCAACGTGGGTACGCAGGGAAAAGAAGCAAGAGCCATGCTTTCCCTTTTTCATCCCGAACGACTAACAGACGTAAATATTCAAATGCAATGCGTACGGTGGGAGAGAGAGAGAGAGAGGTTGGGTCACGAGACCAACGCCGCAGCCATATTTAAATCAGGAATTGATTCCGTGAACGATAGCGACTTCTTTAGCATCGCTTTAGAGGGGGACTCCGAGATAGGAGAACGAAACGCTGCGATAATTCCCGTTTTCTTTTTCTTCCCCTTCACGAGCCCCGCTAGGCATTCATGATTCCGGAAAAATATAAGGCGATCTGTTTTTCAACTTCCCCGTACCAAAAGGAGAGAATCAGGAGTAATTATGAGAGTCAGCAGCGGCTGTCCACGGTTAAGATAAGAGCCATTGGATGGATTCCTTCGAGGGAGAGAACACGGGAGATAAATATTCCATGCCTCGAGGAATTAGAATTTCGGAGGCTCCATAAAAAACATTTAACATGCCATTTTTATCTCGAAAATGGGCTATGAATCCGGATAAAAGAGTCAGTGGTTCAGTAAAAAAAAACAAAGAGCCAATAGCTATGATAGTGATGAGTACTGACATTCTGTGTCATTACACTGTCATAGTTAAAGAAAAAATATGGACATGGAAATCTACGAAGGACTGCACCAAGATGTCGTTGACGGTGCCTCAACGAGTATCTATTTCGTAATTACGATTGATATTATAATGCACATGGTTAGACATAAACAAGATTGACCATTCAGTGGGACATACCCAGCTCATTCAGGGAGAACAATATCAATACCAAATCAGAAATAATTACACCTGGTTTTTTAAAGCCCGCATATCAAACAGCAGTTATAAAATTTTAGTAAGGAGATTTTCCACATAAAAGTCATGAGCTTGATGTGGGAATTGAACATTCATTCTTTTAGATGAATTCAAAATAAATGTGGAAATGTGTTGTACAGAGCAATTTCTCTTACTTTAAGTGCAATGTAATCGTTTGTATTTTGTTTATTTATTTTTGTTATTCCGTTGTGTTTATTTTTTTCTTAACGTATTGTTGAAGTTGTTGATTGATGTCTTCCTTTAAGAAGGACGTTCTCCATCTTTTTTCTGATTAAGTATTATTAAAATTGATCAACTTGAATATCCTGTCGTCTTAATAAACCTAAGAAAATCAACAAAATGGAGATGTAAAAAATGGAACCATCAAAAGATTTTAAAGAATTTCCAACGCTTTGGCAAGGAAACTCCTTCAGAAGTAAGGGATTCTTCCGTCAGAACAGATGTGCATGACTTGAAGAACAGGTATTATTACTTATTTCGGGGCTGTTGGAAGGAATATTTTGATCACCAAGTACGGAAAGAGGAGAATGAGTTTTTCAACTCAGAATGAGCATTCAAGAAATGAGAAGTAATATAAATAATATCTCTTCCACTGACACTTGAATCATTTACTATGTATGACAGCCAGTACATAAGAAAATGGGTATTCTAGTAGAATTGGCTCCATAAGGCCAATTATGAACTTATGGATTTCAGTTGAATCATGAACCGGTATCACCTAGGCGCATGTTTTTTATGGAAGAAAATTTGCGCCACCGCTGCAATTCGAGCGAAGCGAGTAAACGAAAATTTTCAGCCATCTCAGTCACTCAGCCCCACATTAAAACGATACCAAAGTCAAATGAAACGTTCTATTGGCTGTGGAAAAAGCATTCTCTCAGCAACCTTTACCACTTTACCATAAATTAAAATTAATGTAATTAGGTACGGAAGTATTTTCTTTCAGATGATAAACAAAGCAAAGAAGAAGAAGATGGGAAAGAAAAGAGGGGACACGTTATCCCAATGATGGGAGGCAAGACAACCGAAACGCAGGAAACTGACACCCGACAGGACCCGGGCGTAATTAATCATACATTCCGGCGGAAATAATGAGAAGTCATGCCTGAGGGTATCTAGGAAGGGAAATTAGGAACAGAAGGACGGATAAGGATGGACGGAGAGATGAGCGAGAAGGTGAGGGGATGCGAAGTACGGAAAAGAAATTGGGATTATGTATGATAATGTTGAAGTGTGAAGCCATCCGCGGAATGGTCTTAGAGCTAGGGTATTTTCAGACTTTCTTCCGCGAACAATTTTGCGAGCATAACTACTCGCTTGATCCGGTCAGAACTTTTTCATTACATTTTGGCTCCTCTATTTAACGCGGCCAAAATGTAACGAAAAAGCAAGTATGACCTCGATAAGCGAGCTGAGATGCTCGCGAAACCGTCGTCCTTAAAATGGATCAACGAGGAAGAAAACCCGATAATGCTTAAGCTCTAGAAAAATTTGTATCGATGGGTAGATGGAAAATATAGAAGGTGACGGTTTCAGGCGTAACTTCCAGGAATAACTTCATGATTGTAAATTAAAAACAATTTGTGAAACCACATAAAAGGATGCCATATTTTTATGTGGAGTTCACTAAGTTTTTCAATGCAGTTTTACAAAGGAGAATATAATATACATATTGATGTACTCACTCGTTTATCATTGGTGCCCGACCAGTATCGATGCTTTATATAATTGTAAGGTTAGTACATACTAATTTTTTGCACTGCTTTCATAATAATATTTTAAATGGAAATCTGACAGCAACCGAATATGAAAGTGCGTAAAATTACTGACATATGTAATATTTTTGGCACTCGTTCCCATCGGTGATGTTACTACACCCCCTACCTCACACCTTGGAGGCGAGGTGATACTTAGGACAGAAGGACGTACATCACGAGGAACTGGTCATCTCCCCCACGAGCTATCCCCACCTCAAGTCCCTATATGCGCACGAAATTTCCCCATGCGAAGACAACATGGAAACGAAAATGAAAAAAAGTACTCCCACAGTTCTTACGGCCGCTCCGCCGGTTATTAGCTCCCTTCTGGGGTCGATCGTGAGGATTGGAGAAGGTCGTCTCGGAGAGAGGATTAAAAAAGTGGAAGAAGCTGCGAGAGGCCGATCTCTCCGTCCCACCACAGCTTATCCGGCTCGCCGCCCTGTCCCTCCTGCTGCGACAGGTGAGGGATGGCCGGGGTAGGCGTGCACAGCACACATATTCATTTATATAGAAAAAAATATATATATATTATATATATATATTATTTATAATATATATATATATATATATATATATATTTATACGGCGCATGGTGGAAAAAATATGAGGGAGGTCGCGTGTTTGAGTCGGGCCGAGGATAATGTCGTGGTGGCGGGGAGGGATTAAAGTGTAAGACGCCGCGGATCTGTGTCATTTTTCCCGAGAGATGGCGGGGGAGTATGAAAAGCGACGTGTGGGTACCAGGCAAGAGAGAGAGGGAGCACTGAAAATGGTGGTCCAACTAGTAAAAACAAGTACGTTGAAGAAAAACTGTCCATGGTGCAGATGGTTCCATGCACGGAATGCTGCATATGCAGAAGTACTGGGGACGTTAAGACCACGCCCAGAACGACCACAGAATCAAACAGTGTATTTTAAGGTAGCTTGACGGAGGTACTCTTGTACTAGTGAAATTTATTCTAATTCTCATTGTAATGAGACAGTTACAATCTCTCCAATAGAGGCAAAATGCCAGCCTCTTACCATTATACTTTTCGAGATATTTACTTAGATATATCACATTTTCCAAGGGAAATGGCTCGGGTATGCACTCCAGAGAGACTTTATTATTAAAATTAGGAATTCATAACGCATGCATCTTGTCAGAAATATAAAAGTGTGTGGTACTCTATAATTTATAAATTGTTAACAAAACTAAATCGATTGCCCACTACAGTCATTTGAACAGAATCGTAAACTTATCTCCCACATTTTTAGTCAACAATTCAACTAGAGGGACACTGGGATGAGGGACATTTCGTGAAAATAACACAGCCATAGGTAACGCAAGTTATCAGGCCTTGATGGAAGCCTCTTTTACTTGCGTGACTCTCCTTTCAATGTCATAGACCTAAGTCCATTTTCATTTGGTATACTCCTCAAGAGTAGAACGACCTACCCTCTCCAGTTTACGTTACATTCACTCTTTATCTAGACTTCTCTATCCTATTTATTTCTTACAAAGGAAAAACAGGGGAAGATGGAGGGCAGGAGAGGCTTTTGAAGAAGTGGCCGGGATTCTTAAGTGCGACGAGCATAGGCTGTGCATTTTTTCCTCACGAGAGGCACGAGGGAGGATGGGGGTTGAAAAATGCTCGCATGCTCTCCAGGAGGAATTCTCGAGCCGAGAAAATAATTAGCCGTAGTCAGGAGAAAAAAATGGGATGTTTCAGAGAGAAGAAGGGGGGTGGAGAGACGGGGAATGAAATTTACGAAGACTTGGAGATTTCTTCCTTCGGCGGGAAGTTGAGCTCACTCTAACGCAAGTACTCTCGCGGATTCCGGCGCTCTCCGGGCCCGCTGACTGATGAACGCGCATGCAGAGGGGTCTTGAATGGAGAATTTTAATGCATTTTCCATGGAACAGTAATTCGTGCAGTAAAGGGTGAAATTACGTACATTTCGTCAACAAATATGAGCAGATTTACGCGTTGTTTGCGATTGATTTGCTTTTTTCGAATTTTTAATCCGAGTAATTGTTCCAAAAACAGCTAGTCTTTCGGTTAAACTGAGAAAGCTGACCGTGAAGAACGTTGCTTACCTAATAGAATAACTGCTTCAACTTAAAACGCAAATAAAAATTAACATTTATGAAGAAGTACTGAAGTATCAATAGAGGCAATGCTGACAGAGGCTGCTGATGTTATGATAAAAAGTACGCACGGATCAAGGTACTCTCTAAATTGCAAAAATAATTTGGAAAACATAAATAAATATAAAAATACATCAAGTAGGAGTATCGGAAATTTTCGTGAGCCATTGATATATTTAGCAGTTTGTACCATCTTAGACGCAAAGACCGCTCACCTATACACAGCTCTGATTTTAAAAGAGAAACTTAGAAATGTCAGCTCAGTTATTTATTTGTATGAACAACGTGTTGCGATGCTGAAAGCGTTATCTTCTAGTAAAATTTCTAAATTTCTTCACTGTACCTGAAGATGACGCTTTAAGCATCGAAACGCGTAATACAAACAAATTAATAAAAGAGTGTACATCTCTAAGTTTCTGTCTTTTATATTCAAAATGATTTTCACAACCTCTCGCCGGATACCATTGAATATATCCTCAGATCATTCTGCGTAAGGTAATCGCTGTTATAAAACATCTTATAAAATTCGAATAAGACTCACAAGGACGCCGTATAAAGCTTCAAACAAATTACACAGCTGGAAAATTCCAGGCAGTCACTCCGTATATTCGAAAAATATAACCCATTAATCGTGCTTTCGAATTCCTTTTCATGGCCGCAGAGTAATGGTCACGAAGACAGAAATCCGACACTGCTTTTAGAGTAATTTAGGTAAATGAAAGTCGTAACTCAAGACGCGGAAAAATGTCGTACCATATCCCCACCGACTGATGGAATGCTAATCGCTACTGATATACCCTAACTCAATTTAGAAAATTTGATATAAAGATAGAAAAAAATATATTCTCTGAACGGGAAATTGAGAAAGACATGAATTCAAGCCTCTATTATTTCAGATATGATCACTTATACATATTGAATGCAGAAATTGAACCTTTCCCTTCCAGATGTGAGGCAATTATTACATCAACAGGCCTTCAACACTTCTCCCACAAAAATAATAGTCCAAGTCATCAAATGTAAAGCCTCAGCATATAGGTTTTGATAGATGCAAAATACAAGGAATATTATCGAAGTATTATCAACGTATATCAAGGAGATTCCCAAGACAAAACCAACCACAAGATGAAAATTCATGGATTGAAAACTGTTCTCAAATAATATACGTTGGACGTTATCTAAATAATATGTCTAAATACATCGCTCGGTATCCATAATACTTTGACCGGGCCGGTAAAGAAGGATGGCGGCAGGAATTAAGACACAAATAAGACAGAAGAAGTGAATCAGAGAACAGACATCCTAGTAAGGATCGCAGCCGAGCATGCAAAATCACTCATTCCCGAAATCAGCTCTGCCACGGGTTTATAAAGTACACATTGCACAAGAAAGACACGGAGGGGACAGAGGGCAAGCGTGTGAAAACTCTTTGGCGCGTATCCTTCAACGTACCCTCTGGGCTTCGCCACAGAAAATAATGAAGGGAAGGCAAAGAGACTTGCACGTACTTACCTCTTCCCTTTTATGGCGAAAGAAATCGGACCGACTTAGCGAATTCAGGACTCGAAAAAAACTTGCTAAAGAAACGCGTAAAAAGATAAGTGTCTACGAGTGGGAAAAATTTGGAAATATAAGTGCAAAGGAATATAATGCCACGCTAAAAGTAAGCAGTAAAACGATTTATTTCAATTTCCGGCGAGACTTACAATTACATCCCAAAAGAATGATGAATATCCTGTTTAGGTACTTACTCTACACATTATTATGGATGAACGCAGCCGTACCCTGGTCTTACCACTACATAGGAAAATTTGATAGCGAGAAAGTGTATGATAACAGATGGCGATAAGATTGTGTACAACTGACATATGCTGACGACAACAAACATTAGGTGGTCTTTCATCCTTCATTACTTTTAAACAGAAAACCTTTGTTTTGCTAGTGAACTCATAATTTATTAACTGGTTGTCTTGATTATTGCTTTAAAGTAGGCGTCAGTACGGGCTGATCAAGTCGACATTAGTTAACGTGGCAAACTTGGGAAAGAAGCTGAGTGTGAACAGTAATAGAGCACTAAAGAACTTCTATGGGAGCTGTAGATTGTTTGTATAATTGGATTTTCATAATGTTAGCGTTCTGTACCATAAACCATTGATATTTAGCGGATAAACAAAAACCTTTTGAAAATTATACTACGAGGACACGCTAGCTAGTAAATAATTCTCCACTCTTAGGCATGTCATACCCATAAAGTTCATACCCGACCGGAGAGTCTCACTTTTGTTGTTATGTTGGAGATTCAGCGGCGGAGTGATGCCTGGAAGTAACCGCCGCCGGTTGAGGAAAATGGGGGTGTAGGGGGGTTGGAACAGAGGAGAAGGGGGCAAGGAGAGATAGGTCGAGGGGGAAAAAGAGAGAAAAAAATAAGAAAGGTTATACGTTCTCCTCTCTCTCTCTCTCTCTCTCTTGGCGCCGCTTATCTTCCTTCGTGTCGGAGAGATTTGCACGCTCGGTGGGAACAGGAGAGAGGGAGGGAAAGCGAGAAGAGGATGGTGGTCGGGGAGGGTGAGAGGGGGGAATGGGGAATAAATACGGCTGCGAGAAGGAAGGGTTAAGAGGAGGAGGGGGTGTGGCTCGGAGCAGAGGAGAGAGAGATAGAGGAGGCGGGAAAGTCAAAAGTGAAGGGATGGCGAAGGCGCGAAGGCATGATAAGGGGGCCGGGCCGAGCACGGTCGAAAAATATTTCCCCGGCGCGCGGGCAGGGATTAATTTGACCGATCCCAATAAACACTCCTCCGTATCCATCAGGGCTCACGATTGGAGGAGGCGCCGGAGAAAAAGTAACAAGCACGCGGCTTGCCACGGTGCGAACGCCGTGGATGAAGTAGACTGGAGAACTCGCCACCTGCCTTGGAAAGGCACTCCTCGTACACGACACCATGGATAGAAAATACAGCGAGGAGGGTCCCTCAAGTCAAGAATCTATTCTGCCAGAAGAAAAGTCTATTAATAGACAACATTATGAACTTGAAAGTAAGGAAGCACTTCTTGAAAACGGACATTTTGAGCATGCAGCGAAGGCAGGGCAGCAACAGCTGCGGAAAAAAGGATGGAAATAAGGAAAATGTTTACGGAGAACGATGAAGGTCAAGTTATCGAGGAGAATCGCCAAGGAAGAACTCCTATGAAGAGGTAAAGAGTGAATATACAAAATGAAAACTCTGAGATAAATTACAGACGAAATAATTCGACTTAAATAATAATTCGAATATCAATTCATTAAACACCAACTCTATGGAATCGAAATAATTACGAATACGCCGGCATAAAATGTAACAGAGCGGGAAAGAAACACCAAATCTCAAGAAAAAATAACAAAAAGAAAGGGTTAAAAAAAAAAAAAAAAAAAAAAATATATATATATATATATATATATATATATATATATATATATATATATATATATATATATATATATATATATATATATATAAGGCTGGATATTATACTTTTAGCTTAATTCGCGAAAATAACCATAGAGAGGAAGATTCCAATTACAATATTACCCGTGATCTCCTTAATGTCCACGTCTTTATCTTCATTTTTCCTTAATTTCCAAAATATTTTCGAACAAAAAGTTGGATAAGTATATCAAAGAGGAACCCTCCATCCATTTCGCGATGATACACGATATTGCTTCGCAGACATTCTGACAACGAGGTGGATAGGAAACGGCATTTGAGTTAAATTCTACCGAACACGTGCACTGCTAGGTGACTAGAATCCTCATCCATTAGAAAGGGGGAACTATTTCCGAAAACATACATTTACAACTAACTTTTTATCACATTTCTTTGAGTAAAAGAGGAAACAAAAAGATTTAAAGTGGTTTTTAGAACGAAGAAAGCATTGTGAATTGAAACACTTCCTAGCTGCAAGTGAACTAACGAATTTCAAGTTGTCAATTATAAATAGTCCAGAAATACATCTCGTCAGAACGCGAGCATACTTTATAATGATACATCATCCATATGTTGGGTCGTATCATTCAAAAAGTCATGTAAGATTCGCTGGATATTGTGAATGACACAGAAAATTACCATGGAGCATCAAAATGGACGACTGCACGGGTAAAAGGTGGATTCCTCTAGTTCATCTATCATCTGAAGATAGTTCCGGAGCCAGCAGGTATCGAATATCCCCATAAGAAGAAGTCACGAGGGTTGATCCCCGAAATATACCAATGGAAATAATTAGGGAAACTTAAGAAGCGTTTCTTAGATGTGAAAAAAACGTCGCATTCTCAAGTAGAGGATTTTGGTAAGAGAACCGCAGGTCGCCGAGGACATGCACAAGAGCCTCTGTTCCCTGAGGACGAGTGATAATGAATGGTTCTGCCACTACGTCTCCCCCCAGGGTTTTGCATCCCACCTCTAGAGATTCTCCCACGAATATCCTCCTCCGACCAACTCGGAGGCAGTGGCAAGTAACATTTTTCGCCTTCCTCCCGGGGAGTGCTTACCTGTCTCTTTCAAAGTGCTCTCCATATTACTCTATCCCTTTCTTTCCCTCCCCAGTTCTCTCCGCAGTGCTGTCTCTCTCGTGGACTAGACATCGCTTTATTATGTCCGCTTACCGTCTGAATCTAGAGATTCCACTCACAGATTCACTCGTGCCAGCACAATCGAATGACTAAACGATAATGTACCCATAGGCATTTGATTCTTTCAAGTTGGAGGAGATGTAAAGGATTGAAGAGAAAAATAGAGTTTATGCAATGCAAACTAAGCGGATCGCGATGCAGTAAGACTGCCAAAGCGTCGATCAAAAGCGTAAGTATCAGCGTTTTTCTCATTTTTTTAAACGCAAGATCCGACTATCAATAACGCGGGGATAATCGCATCCACTCCGACCTACAGACTAAACTCACGGCAGGGGGCACATTTATTCCTGTTTAATTTGACGGAAAATGCACCCTTAACAAGAAACTATGGTGGATATTGTCCGGGCAGCTACCGCCGAAATCTTGCCCCTTAATTTTACAAATTTTACGCGGCGAAGCAAAGCAGCGATTATACTGTCCAAATGGACCAACGTCCATCGTTGACGCCCGTAATGACAGAAAGATTCAGAGCGAAAACAATAATGGTGGCATTTCCACCCCATGGGAGAAATAGTCATATCGTCTGAAATACGTGGGGTGGATATTTAATCCGTGGCTATAACGATATATTTCTGGTATTAGTGGGAATTATGATAAGATTTGATCTCGAATACATCTCTTGCTCGCTCTGGAGTAGGTGATGTATCGGAACTGGCACCCACATTCAAGCGAAACAAAGATTACTGAGAAAATTAACAAAGAGAAATAACGATTATCTGCTAACCAGAATAATACGCTACTTTCATTAACTTGCTCTTCAAACAAAAAAAAATGATCAGAGATGAAAACTCGGGGACAGCTACGATGTCTGGGATCAAAATCCATCCTTAAAATAACATCACTGAAATCCACACAAACTACCTTCGAGGCTGAAAATGACGCAGTGATAAGTTTTTTCCCACTTAAGCCAAGGTAACGAGATAAAATGAGTACAGAGAATGATTAAGTTCGTACAATAAATATTTCAACTGATAGCATCAGAGTCATCGACATTATAACGAAAAGTCTCCATGGAGATAAGCAAAAAATGACGCTAAGCAGCACTTGTCAGATTGTAAACCGACAGTTATTGTAGGGTCACACCGCGGCGAAATCAGACCTTGTCCTGAATTCGAGGACTTCAAAAAGGAAGCAATTGTGGGAACATCCATCTATGACAGAGTCACTCCTTGCCGTGCTTCCTTTATGGTAACATTACGTTTGTCCATCTTGAAAATACTACAGCACGTATGAAGCAATACAGGCTTGCATGAGAAGCAAAAGAGGCGTGTAGGAATTGGGCATCATAGAAAAAATTGTTAAAAGAGACAATTTTCTACGCCCAACATCAATACCTAACAAAGTTCTTAGGTTTGGCCAACCCCGAAAGGAAATGTCGTGATAGGTTTGTATGCATGCTATTTCTTTACAGTCCACTTGATTTTCTCATATGCAAGACTGATATAAGAATCCAAATTGATTTTTACCATAATTTTGAATAGAATATCAACTAATTTAACGTTAGAAAAACTGAAACCAACGAGGTCAGCTTAAATCCGGGAACGGCGTGTACACGGGCAGATACGACGGGCTTGAAAACCAGAGAGGCACGAAATTCCTCTATACATGTTTAAAAAAAGGATTAGCGATGAATCTGAAGATAAGCCAGGTCGCCCTCAGTCAAATTCCATTTGAAAAATAACCAAAACTGGAATCCACAAGAACCACCCTCGAGACTAAGCATGACGCATTAATACATTTTTACAGATTCGGCTAAGGCGGCGACAAATTATGAGCTCCGAGACTGATATATTTCGTAGCCGGCCTCCCCTCCAGGCGTCCAACCCCCTCACACCACACATAGATATTATACATACAAGGTAGCGAGGGAGAAGGGGAGGAGGGAGGAGGCGGGTGTAGCATGGGAAAAGGACCAAACGCCTCCCGCGGAGACAGCTCCGTCATAACCTCAGCGGAATATTCCGTCTTGGGTATCCGAGGGACCGTTCTCTCCCACTCCGTCTTGAAGAAGGAAGAGGAGAGAAGCCGGCGGACAGAGATAAGATAACGTTCTTCTCGGAGTGATGGAGAGGTGAAGCCGAAGAAACTTGTCTGCGGTAGGTACGCAAGAGAAGGAAGACGATTCCCCCCCGCCAAACCCTGGGAGGAGGCAGGGAAGAAATGGCCGAGAGCTTAGTTTAGACTGTTTTACAACCGTCACGGCTCTCTGGGACGACTTGTGGGAAACTTTTACTAGCCTCTCTCATAGAGGTGTTTATGTTCCCATGTTAATACTTTCAACGTGGGCGATATAACCGCGAGATAGGTACGCTAAAACGTGCGTCATTTGTTATTAAGGAGCATGATGGACGATTTTGGATGAAGAATATGATAGGTATTTCTGGATGGAGCAGACGAGGAGTGGTGTCGCCCAACTGGGCTTGGACCGACTGAGGTCGCCCAGGTCAGAGGCCAGCGGGGCTGGCAAACGGGAGGTCGCGAGTGCCTCTTCCGTATGCTGCGTACTAAAGCGAATGGAAAGCTTCCAAAGGAAGATGTATACATCAAGGTTGCCGACGAGAAATGGGTCCTAGAAATATTATAGACCATGTTAAAATTTCAATATAAAACTTCGGCCGCAGTAATAAGCATGAAGTAGCTATTTTAATTTTAATGACGCAAAAACTTTGCTTAACGCGGTTTAACTCCTCATCATCAGCTAAATATACATATTTGAAGCTATTTAAATTAGATTTTCCACGATGCATGCTAAAAATGCTTCCACAATCAACATTTTCTTTATTTTATAAAAAATAAGCACGGTGATTAAAGAGTTTCATCTCAAAGACTGAGAAAAATTGATGCAAAAATAACTGATAAACCATTAAAAATACCCATTAATACCACTCAGACGATATCTGCGCGACAGAACGTTCGCATTATTTGAATATATATCTCCGGAGCCCAGAGCTATTCAATATTGAACTTAAAAAGGCTATTTTTTTGACGAGTACCTTGAAAAGTAGTTCCCGGAGAAGATAGCTTTTTTAACATTCTGAGGATGAGATCGATTTGTTTAAGATGAGATAGCAACCAATGAATTTATTTAAAAATAATTTTTCGCTCAAACAACGCGACAGAAGTCACCCAAGAGGATTATCCTACTTTTTCCGACTCTCCCAGTGGTATGATCCGCGTGGGGACTGTTTCTAGAGGGCATAGCAACGGCCTTAGGTTATCGGCTCAGCAACAGAGAGGCAATTATATCGATACGAAGAAGCGAGCGTAGAGGAGCAATAGCCGCATATTCTCCCTCCCAAGATGGCAACAAAGAGAAACAAAACAGCCGTATCTTAATTTCGCCACTCTGCGAGAACCGCTATGGAATGATAAGATAAGGGTGGACCGTCTGGGAAGATGCGGAGAATAGAGGTTGCAATCAAAGGTTTGTATGCAATCAAGGTCGAGTTATGACATGCCGAGACACTCTACATTGAGATAGGAGGAAAAAAAATCTCGAAATTATTTCTCATAACTCAAAACCCAGGCAACAAATACCCCTCCTCCATAATTTATTGTGTGTAAAATCCTCATTGCAGTTGCGAACGGTGCGCGGGTCCAGAAAAAATTCTCGAACCTAACCGTCCAATATATTTTCTATCTTTTTGCACTTGTCCAATTCGTTGAAATAGCATAATATAGAGAAATTTTGAGAGGCTAAATACCTCACTTCTTAATTAATTATTTATGCACGCGTCCGACAGTTGATTATACATGAGGGAAAGAGTGTTTAGGGTGTGGAGGAAGGGAGACGAGAAACCTGATGTCCATCATTTGTCTGCTTTTATAGAAAGACGTGAAGAGCTTAACAGTTCAAACTCTCATCCGATGGATGGATAGATAATTTATTTTTCGTTGGGAAATTGTCCCTAGAGTACATCAGAAACACTATAAAACAGTCAGTTAAGGTTTCCATATAACAAAAATAGAATATTCAATTTTTTGAGCATTAAAACAATAAAAAACATACAAGCTGACATAAAATTTGGATGATACATGTATGTACAAGAAGAGGAGAAAGGAAAACTTATTTGCCTAATAACATATTATAAATACGGTTTTTAAATTTGTTTTGAGGCCGCAATATCTTTAATTCTTCAGGTAGGGAGTTCCACAGTTTTGCATGGACGCAGCAGGGTGATTTGAAGTGCCCAGCACTCAAAAGGTGATCGTGGTTACAATGAAAAATCTGCAACACTACCTGGATTCGAACGCAGACCCAAGGAATAGGAAGCATATACACCATGACAGCCAGTGCACCGATACCGAGTCTCTCATCCATTCCTACCATTCCTTCAAAATTTCCCTGATACACCCGTAATTTCCCACTTCTGTCGCCTGATTGAAGGGGCGAGACGAAAACGAGGAGAAAAAGAAATTGAGGAAAAAATGAAAAATGAATCCCGAGGCTCGCATAGCACCACGCGCGCTAATGGACCAACGCATGCGTGGAGAAGGCTGGCCCGGGGCCCCGGTCATTACAAGGACCCGTCCCTTCCCCCTTTATTTCACACGATGAAGGCAAGATTAGGGTGAGTATGAGGACCATTAACACGAGGGAACGAAACAACAAAATGGCAGATGCCCCTCTGAGAGGAAAGGGAGAGGGGAGATGCAAGGATTGTTGATATGAGGGCGATACGAGGGGGCGGGAGGGGAGGGGAGGGATCACACTTGAGTTTACGGATCTGGGCGTGCATGGCGCTGTCGGCTAGGAAGCCGCTATCGCGTTTAATGGGCCATTAAGACTAGTAAGAATGTGCATGCCAGATGAATATTCACCCCCTCGCCCCCGCTGCACAACCCTGAGGCGGTGGGAAAGGGCAATCTGTAGCTGAATATGAATAAGAAATAAATGCCCATAGGCATATAAAAATAAATATATGCCCTTGAGGCGCGTCGATAATTCAATCTACTTTACACGAATCCCAAGTTGTTACTCAAAGAGTGTATTCGGAGGACAAAAAACAGATTTCACCGTGAAGAGATTGGGAATGGAGATAGAGAATGAGGCAAGGGGAAGAAATCAAGAAGGCATTGAGCAAAATTAGTAAGTATGCAGAGGAAGTACCATGTTTTTGGCTGACACCCTTGGTCACATCAATCGACCCGGGTGAAGAAGAATAATTTTGAATTGGCCCTTAATCAGAGAGTTAAACGAGTACATATACATCTTGTCAACAGTCCCGTTTTGAATGTCCAGCAGACTTTTGTAACTAGAAATGAATAGCATTCGGAGAAAAATTTCTACATTAAATAAGACAAGTTGATGAGAAGGTCTAAGAACGAAAGTTCCCATTCGGGGCAAGAAAAGAGTACAATTCAGATGAGTATATAAAAATAAACTATGATTGAAGCATTGGAGAAGAAGCTACTCCAATTAATAGATTGAACTCATTTCAGAGATTTAAAATCCTGGGTCATTTGGGGAACATTTTATTAATTATTTCATCGAAAAAAATTCTTGCAGCATATTTAACTAATGTGCATCTATTTAAGCGTTACATTTAATATTTTTCCCTCAATGACAACAAGTCATGACCTGAGTTTTCGGCACGGCGGAATTGTAATGAAATATGTTGCTTTTGAATTGGTGGTTTCAGGCATAATTTTATGGAATTTGTTTACATAATGATGATTACTTATTAGTTCGTTTTTCCACATGTTTTTATTTCATCTTTACAAATATAAACGTGTCGTTAAAAAGATAAACATGTGGAAAAACAAAGTTACAAGTTACCACAATTTGCTGTCGAATATTGGACTCGGCGAGACTTTGACATTAACTAGCAACATTTATAATGAAAAGAAATAGTTTAGAAGATTGAATTCAAAAGGAGGTCAATATGCATGTAGGTAATCGAATTATATTGAATTATTTATCATTGAACCAAGGGCCACGAGGAAAATAGCATTTATTGAATTGCCGAAACACCAATCTGATGTACCTGATTCAAACCTGATGGATCTGATGCAAAGTTTTTCACTCTCAACTATAGATATCACTAAGGAGAACATGTTTGCATAGTTTCATACATCCGTACATTGACAAAAATATCTCCCACCACCTTAATGGGGGGTAGATCATTTAGATGAACGTATAGCGTTTCACAGCTTTTTGTGGGATTAAGGTGGGAGCCCCTAGAGACTCGGAGGCTAACGCTAGGCTTAGTTTGCT
Organism: Ceriagrion tenellum; assembly: GCA_963169105.1. NCBI lineage: Eukaryota > Metazoa > Arthropoda > Insecta > Odonata > Coenagrionidae > Ceriagrion > Ceriagrion tenellum. The sequence goes on along the minus strand of OY720632.1, from coordinate 127,793,030 downwards.
TGAGAAATTCAGAACTGGTGTGTTTCAGTGCGACACAGAGAATATTATCATGACCCCTCACTACACCTCTAGGTCTGACATAAGCGATATAATAAGAGAGATACACTGCCGAACAGATAGTTACAATAACTCGTTCTTTCCGCGCACAATAAACGACCACAAAAAGCTGAGCTTCGCTAAATGCACTCCCATAATACACGTCACCATTTCACCTCCAAAAACCATATTCCTTACATATTTACACGGCTGATGTCCTAACACCCCCTACCACACGCCCATGTGGCGGCTCGCAGGGTATTATGTGGATAAACACCAATCTCAGACGCAATGGTTCCAGTCAAACAAACGGCGCGACGTGAGATGCGCTTGAATTGCTTCGATTCGTAGATACAAGAGCACGGGAATGGAATGCGGGCGAAGACGCTGGTAGGCGGTGGAAATTTTTTGGTCCTAGTAGAAAGAGAGACAGGATTGGTGCACGGTCAGGATATTCGGACGAGATGAGCCGGCAAGTGGAGGAGGCAGGGGGGATGGGAGACCCATTCGGTTCTGAGGGACAAAGAAAAAGAGAGAAGTACTACATCTCCAGAGGGGGGCATGATTCCGTATACGTGCTGGTGTACCTTGGTACGCGAGGTTGGACCCCAGAAAGAGACTAACTCTCTCATGGGAAAAAAGAAATGATGATGGGTGCCTGCATTCCTACGGTGGTCGGCTCGGATTTGGAGGGGGGAAGAGGCAGTGATGCAGGGGTCGGAAGAGGGAATGGTTGGTTGGTGGAGGCGGCGAGAGGGTTATAAAGGCACCCACCGGTACACGCCTCAGGGAGGGAGGGGTGGAAAGAGGAGAGGTGGCGGACGGATAGGGAGAGGGGGAGGGAAAAAGGTTGAAGAGGGGTCACGAAACGTGAAGAAAAGGCGTGGAAAATGGGAGGTTTTTTCCACGGATTTATGTGTTCGCGAGGGTGCATAAAACGAAAGGGAGAGAACGGGAAGGGGATAGGAAGGAGCGTGGAGGGGTGACGGATGAAAAAGAGCAGTGGGATAAGGAGGGAGAGTGATGAGGAGGTAGGCTTGGAAAGATCCTCGCAGTTGTAGGAGGAGGTCTCAAAGGTGCTTCGGGGGTAGGATTCGCCGCTGCAGTGTTCGCCGAAATGAGCAGTAATTTTGTCAAGCGTGAAATACTGGGCGTTCGTGTTTCGAGCGAGCTTGCGCAGTTAGTTAACCGGGCAAACACGGGAGAGCAAGGAAGACCGCGAAGGCATTCCAGAGGGGGAGAGAGGAGGAGGCACCGACGAAGGGCCACGATACATAAATGCCCGAATCATGTCTCCGGGTGACTATTTACGGCCGACCTCTCAGGAGGTTAACGGTGATTCCATGAAAATATAGCGAGGCCGTAAGGGGAGAAAAAAATCATTACCCAGACGCATTAAGGGAAATATTAGACACTGAATGCGAAGTTTTTAATGGTGCATGTTCCAATTTCCACGGCGAAATCTTTTCCGATGACACCAACACGGAGTGGATCCGGTTCTAAAAATTATGACAAAGCGAAGGATGTATGAAAATATCTTCAAGCATACTAAAGACATCTAGCGAAGCAGTAGCTTAATTTTTTATCGTAAAAATAATTACTTTTCGCAGAACACGCTGGTGAGTTCAACCAGAGATCTTAGAGAAGATAAAACATACAGAGGCCTCTAAATTGACTTCGTTAACGCAGATCGCTGGAGGAAAGTTGCAACCACCGCTTGTGATTAGCTAATACAGGTGAATTATAGTATAGAAGGTCCAAAAATTTACAAACCAGACGGTAAAAGACTCAAAATGGCTTGTAAATCTCTAATATTCGTTCCCAAGAACAGATTAAAACCAGCCAGAATGACATCACGGGTTTAGTGGAGAAGAGGATTAATCAACCGGCACCGAAAGAATGCTAATCTTTGAATACTCTTGTCTCTCAACTCGTGGCCACGAATGAATCTCAGTAGAGCTGCCAAAATTTAAATATCATAATCAATAATATCTTATGAATTATAACATTTATTTGATTCTCAACGACGCTAAAATCTGTAATGAACTAAGACTTCCTCCACATGGTATAGGGGAACATGTCATTGCTGATTTACTCAATTAATTTTCATTTCATCGTATGGGCAGCTGCTTCGAATTTGAGACAAATCTCTAGTTTCATTCCAGCACATTTACTAATTCTCAATGTGCCTATATTGGCAAGGATAAAATTGTAAACAAATTAAAAAATACTTCTACTGAGATTTATCTTCTAACAGTGAACCCCATCATGAACTGCTAGGGAGGAAAAATTCTCACCTAATAATATAACCTCAGGTCCATTTTTTGTTAAACTCGATTACACAAATTTGGGATACCTTGGCATATTTTCAACTTGAGACCCTCATGTCTTCTCGTCTATGTCTCCTCGATTCAAGGACTGTGGAAAGGAAAGCACAGTTTATTTGGCTATCGTGGTCTCAATTCGCGAATTTCTCTCAGTTTTTTCAATCTTCTCGATCTGGATGCTCGAGGATGGATACGAACAATTAAGGGGTAGACAGCTACGTAAAAAAAGAAGAAAAATGAGAAAAGACAATGCTCCGAAACCCCTCCGAAGAGTCAAAAAGTACTCTTAGCATTTCTGCTCATTCCATAGGCACTTCTCTTCCGACCAGATCCGACGAATACTTCTTGACCCCATCTCCCCTTCCCTTCCTCGTGCTATTATCCGCTTATTTTTTCATTAATTCCTCAGAGGAAGCTTGAATTCTTAACAAAGAAGTCTTCCGGAGCGAGGCCTCCCGGAATCGGCGGCGTTAACCGGCTGACGCCGCGGAAAGAAAATCGACACCGCCAAATACCTCGATTCATCCTCCCTCCAGTCCACCTTCCGGCCAAAGGAATCTCCTCGCACCTTGAGACTCGTTATTCAGGAGGAAGATTGAAGGTAAGCATGGTGGAAACTTGGCCTCCATTTGATGGAAAATCCGAGAAAACACCTCTTTTTAAGAGATTACTTCTTTTTCTCCTTCAGTTTAATACTTAAACGTCTAGAAAAATTGAAATGATGGAGTTTCAGAAGTGGGATTTGATCGAATTTCCCATTCAAAAATGTCTTCTGATGTTGTTTTCCTTTACTTCATTTTGTTTTCAATGACTTTTAAACACCGCAAGGTAATAGCGACGGCGCAATGGGAGGAGAAACCAAATTTTGGAAACAACGACAAGGATGAGGAAAGTTGAGTCATTTTTCTCATTTTGAGGAGGTAACCGACAGCTACGCTCATTAGCGTCATTAAGAATAATTGGATACGTTTGACGGCTGAAGTAGTGATCGTGGGTCATTTGGTGTACATTTTAACAATTTTTTAGTCCAAAAAATTATTAGCCACATTTCACTTAAGTGCTTTTATTTTTGCATTGGTACTCATGAAAGAGGTAGAAATGGAAATGATACAAGAATTTTATTATACTTTTTTTCAATAATTACACCAAGCGATGTCTAGAGTTTTCGGCGCGGTATTCGATGAAATTATATTAAGATGCTAATTTTTTGAAAATTGAACTGTGTGTGACACTGACACCATGATACTTGTGATCAACAATAATAAAAACAAGAAATGTTTCATTTCGCTTTTATAAGTAAATATGTATATAAAATAATAAAACTATTACAAAAAATATATCATGCACCATGCGCCGTGTGTACACGATGCATGTACCTGCGCGGAAATATGCATGAACACATTCACAATTAAACATTCACGATGTTAACAAGCAAAATTGCGCCTATGCATGAACTTGTGGCCATAGAGTAGCCTCTGTTATAATTTAGACCATTTGTCCATGCATCTGTGTAGCCACAGATTTGCGCGGGTACACGCATCGTGCAAATATGTTAAGGTTACGTGCTGAAATAGCAATGAACCACCTAAAAACCAAATAGGTACGATGCAAATTCTTCCACTTTTACCAACACATATTACGAATGAGAACACGAATGCAAGTTCCACGATGACCTGTACATAGACGATAATTGCTCCAACCACCTTCACGGAATGACGCGCTTGAAATGAGGAATGGAGAAGAGGAAAGGCGGGAGAAACACGGCGCCGGCGTTAGCCAACTCCAAACAAAAGGCCGAAACGGACAGAATTCTCACTTTAAGTACTCCACACATAACACCTACTTATAAGTCAGGATTGAAATTCCACAGAAACATCTCCGCCACAGCCAGAATTTGAACCAAGTCCTAGGGATGGTAAGCCATTACTCATCACATTAACTTGATCCCCAGAAACATTGGGTAAATGCGGGGAAGAGATAGGAAGAAAATAGTGCTTCATGTCAATTTACAAGGCAGTGAGTATAGAGAACTTAGAAAACACTCATATTTATGGCAAATACATGGATATGTTAGGATTGTTGAAGTGACTGTGGAAATACACAAGCCTACTGCGGGATCTGTCTGAAGGCCTACCTTTGAGCTGGAGGAGCACTACCTAAGAAGCTACTCACATTACATGTGAGTCAAACTGAGAGCAAACATTAAGGTCCATTTTAATATCTATCGTAAAATATATTCTATGCATTGAAAGCGACGTACCTCCGTTCTCTCATCAATAACGCTCACATCTAGTCAACGAAAAGGCTAGGTTAACCTGCGGTTTAATGCCAACCAGACATTTTAAACCCGGGCCTAAATGAACCATCACGGAAAATGAGCAAAATTAGTTTGCAAACTCAGTTTCAAGGGTAGTTACTCGCGAAAGATGAACAAATTGAGTTGGTCAGAAATCCATTTTTTTTAAATCAAACCCTCTGACTACGTCGGTTACCAGCCGTAGCACTGGTAGGTACGTGGTAGGGTATCACATGCGTGTACATACAAGAGGATTACCCTACAAGAAAAAAATTAACCTTACTCAGAAAAAAGCAATTGGGAAAGAAACGTCGAGAGATTCCGGGAAAATAAAATATCTCAGGATGGGAAAAGACGCAAAAAAAAGGCAGGCCCAAAAATCTTCCACTTACTCGTTTCGAAATTCCGCAGCTTTGGGAATAAAAAATGTCGCCATTTTAAAAAAAATTCGCCGTAAATATATCTGTGGGGGAGGGGGCGGGAAGAGCTTCGTTTCATTTCACCTTCGTCGCCGCTTCTCTTGAGTCCGAGAAAGAGCAAGAGAAAAAAATAAGTCGTATACGATTCCCATTTCAAGGATACCGGTTAACCATCTCGCGCCACTTCCATCTCCCCATTTAATTTTGAACCCGACGGATTATGTTACACGGAGATGGCGTGGAGTTTGGAGGGCACAGAAATGGAATGGAGATAGAGAGGGAAAGAGAGATAAGCGAGGGGAAAAGGGAAGGAGATAATGAGTTAGAACGAAAGAGGGAGGCAAAAGAGAAGACGTGGAGACGCATAAGCACATACGCAATACATTGCAAATTGATATGCCTCGGTTGAATGCTCCCGGCACTTGAGAAACGTGGAACGGCATGAGATAAAGGCAGTGAAGTCGGCAGCAAATGCGAATGAACTTATTGCTGAACCAAAAGAGAAAGAACACAATTTTGAGGATACCCCGAACAGCCACGGAATTTCTTTTACTGAGTTATTCACAATTGTATGTAGATACGGAATTCCACAGAGAAAAAATTGTTCGCCTTTACGGGGTCTCAAATCCATCCCATTTATATCACATTGATTGCTCTAGTCAGTTCATGTACAGTTTCACTCCTCTAGTTAAGAGCAGCATTTGATTAAAATAGACTCACCCTGGGCAAAAACGGGTATCGACGCAGGTGATTGGAGCTTTCAACTGAACAATATGTACATAATATCAAAGCCGGCAGTTCCACTGTTCCATAGAATTCGATAGAAAGTTAAGGTGTTTTCAGTTGAAATATTATTTAAATTCAATTATATAATGCGTTCTAAGTTTTCCATTCCTCAAGGCACTCATGGATAACAGTGCTGCCGACAACGCGCTATTCTCTGCTTCTCCTCTCTCCATTCATTAGAAGCATTAGAGTTAATTTTATCCCAGGAATACGCACGTACCTCCGGATCGTATCACTCTTCTTTCAATTCCCGATAAATATGGCGGGAGGAAAAAAAAACTTTCTACGCCGTATTTTATCCCAGAGAAAAGAGATGATATTATCTTTGGCTGATGAGATAAGCACGATCTCATCTTCCGAGTAATGTTAAGAATAGTAGTAACGACTAGAAAAAGAACTGGACATAGCCATCCTAAGATTAATATAAAAAAATGAGGTGGATATTAATCGGACGTGAAGGACGTACTGATCTTTTGTGATTGCCCACGTCAGCATTCAAAAGGAAAATCCCACCTTTCTTCTCTTTTCGCGGAGAACTCCACGGGGTTAATGATTGGGTGGTCTCAGGTAAAGGAGGAATAATTTTTACTTTCAATCCTCACACTGGTAATCCCAAAAGAAGAGTCCTTTATGAGCAAGGAAACTTTAGGTGAGCAGGTTATTTACATAGGTAGGATTCACTTGAGGGGTGGAAGGAGCGTTGAGAAAAACCCAGAGAAGGCATCAACCTTCGATTTAGAACTACCATGAGGCTTAGTATTCAATTCTCTCCGAAAGTAGACAAGTAACATCCCATTCAACGGACAGAGTCGTTGCTCTTGAAGTTCTCTCAGCACGGCACCCAGTTAGGTACCGGGTTTCTACCGAAAAATCTTCCCTAATCGAGGATTGCAAACCTGGGACTATTTGATTTAGGATGGGAATACAATAATCTAATCACTTCACCACCACAATTTAATGAAGACAATTGGATTACCATGCTGGACTATAGGATACCTCCCAGCGATGCAGGGTCGGATATAAAAACCCTGGACCCTTAGCGAGAATTAGTGTAACTCCCCACTTCATGTAACAGATAAAAAATAAGAGAAAGAAAAATAATAGACAAAATTGATCTTTCGTACTGTCCTATTAATTAAATATTCTCCTTCTGACAGAATTAGTAAAAGAAATACATTCTTTCGAGAATGCCTCCTTCGGACTGTAATTCGTACACCATCCCCTCCGACTCCCTGGTTTCGTAGAGTTATAGATCCGACCCTCCTGAGTGGCAAAACTGGAGTCATTAGCATCAAGTAATTATATATTTTGTAATAGCATCCACAGCTTTCTTAGTATTCCATATCTATTGCCTTACAATCACAATAAGTTATGATCCCAATTTTATCAATTAAAAATTAGGCTCAATCTTTCTAGAAATTCAAAATCAATTTATTTTCTGAAGATATTAATATCTTACGAACTTCAACGCTGATATATCGGATCATGAGAATACATCAACGTTGATAGATCAGATCATGAGAATAAAATAAGGGAAATAGATTGTAGAACAGACAGGATTAAATTTTTTTCCCGTAGTTGATAAGAGACTATGACGGCTGCATTAAGACTTTGAAGTAGGTTTTATGACAGGTAGTGTAGCTGATTAATTCATGTGATCCCTAATGCATGTTTCTAAATTTGCTGCGCAGTGCTAACACCATGTCTTGAATATTCCCTGCGTGACTCTTGTATCAATTTTCTGTAGTTGCATTGTGGATTGACTTAATAGTTTCTGTAGCACTTGTAGCTTATGAACAGTATGGTGCACGTTGGTGTAAGATAATCTATTCGCTGTAGTTCATGTCGGTGATTAATCACCCCCAGCTAGACACCCTTGTGGCGACTTGCAGGGTAATATCTAGATGATAATGAGAAATTAGAGGTATATCTACATTTATTTGGTGCGTATGAAGTCATATCGAGATGCGGGAAATATTACCTAAATCATATTTTTGAGGATTCCGAGAAGAATCGATCCCGTCACTTGTGTGGTTGGATGATTAAAAAAATCGATAGAATTCAACCGAGAGGATTGAAGCGGTGAATGGATGACTTTGTCATGAATCCGCCGGTGGTCTCGAGATACTCCGACTCACGATATGCCTCCTCGGATAAATCCCCCAATCGACCACCTATGGTGTATGGCATCACGGTAATCGTTTGATAGAGAGAGTCAAGGAGGCATCGGACTTATCGGTTAAAAAAAAGAACGAACGAAGACAAAAGGGGAACGAATGGGACACCGCGGCGATTTCTGCGAGTCATTAGCTAGTACATATGTGTCTGTGTACATTATCCACCCGGTCCTTGCTGCGGCGCCCTGACAAAAAAAGGAAATTACAAGTGTGGTGTGTACACAAATGATTTATGGACGGCAGGTGAGTCGGTCATTCCGTGGCATCTCCATCTTCCACTTTCTGGCTTTCCGCTTCAAAGATAACACAGCTGTGCGACGCTGTTTGAATTCCTCCACCGCCCAGGCCACGCAATCGAACTCTTCGGCAGCAATCCCATCCCAATCGCCCACCTCCTCTCCACCCAAGAGCCAAACCTCCTCATCCCGCTTCCTCAACCCCCCTGGTGGTCACTTGATTCGACTCCACCACCGGGCAGGGTAGTGGGAGGCCTCGCGAATCTTCGGGGCTGCCAGTCTCCCTTCAGCGATCCCGGATCTTCTCGTCCTCTCGCCTGGTCACGTTTAATCCGTACTTGAGGTTCAGTAAAGCCCTTCGAGAGAGCTTTGGGTATATAGAGAAGAAGACGAATAGCATGGCGAGGGAGCAAAAAAACAAACATCGCAGTCCAATAGTATGAAGCAAAGGGTAAAGTAAACTCTGGGAAGTGGCAAAAGATGTGATACCGAGTATGGTTAAATACATAAACAGATAGTGATAATGTGCGGCTCTATATATTAAGAAAAAGAACCGTATAGGTCATCATAGAGGAAATAAGAACGAGATGGATAGGACACACCCTGAAACACAATGAGTTTGTGAAGAACATAATTGGAACAGTCCCCAGAGGAAGACCCTGGAATAAGTTCGTGGACCAAATAAAGAAGAGTGTACATAGGGAAAGATACCAGAATGTAAGGGAACTGGCATTAGATAGAGAAGGGTGGATGGCTGCAGTCAACCAATCCTAGGATTGAGCGACCAATGATAATGAATATTAAGAAAAAGTTTCCAGATCGTCAAAAAGAAATAGATGAGCATCGCAACAAGAATGATCAACACGATCAAAGAGAAAAGTCATATGATTCACATTTAATTGGCTCATAGCTTTGACATTTCCTACTCTCGAATGCTACAGTATTTCTCCCATGCTATCTCAAATTACCTGATCCTGCGTGACTCAGAAGTGAGTGTGTATCCCAACAATACCTCGACCTTTTCTACATTTGCGACAATTCGCTTTTTCACTCTGCTGGAATTCATATCATGGTCAATAGGCGCAATGCTTATGATTTTCAACATTCTTCTCTATCTTAAAACATTAGATTCTTGTCGTCACCATTTTTCTTCAGCATCTTGGGATACGTTGGAAGCCAAGATCCATCACTCACCTCGGTTGAAAAATGTTTGCAAATTTAAGGACTTAATGCTCGTTTTTTTATCAAACTCCTTCACTGTTAACCACCTACATTTAGACTGAACAAGCTACCTTCCAAATCTCATAGATGAGGCACGGACGGTCATCATTCAAGTAGCATGGTCATCATGGCATCAAGGAAAGTTTGGGGGATGGCTGGCCCTATCCGTATCTGTACTCTTCCTCTCTCTCTCCCGGCCCTTCTCTCCCCCGATCCTTGTCTTCTCCTTTCCCTTGGCTCATCGGTCTCTCCTCTGGCTCCACGTCACATCCCCGATCGTTATCTCCATGGCGACGGCCTCGATGCTCCCACCGTCAACATATCAATATTTCAACTTTTCGGGAGGCCTACCATCCGTGTCCCTTCTCCGCGCAGCTTCAGCGCCACATCACATTCTTAATATTTCAGACGTCAGCTTTCGTCTAACTCTGGCATTTTCCCACCGCTATTATGAGCTCAAGAATTGGATACAATCGCTTGCGATAATGCTCTTGGATACCGGTAGCGTTAAAAACAAATGACGTACTTTAAGAACATAATGTCGAAAACATCGTTTGTTAAGACCAAAAATTCATTTATTTCTCTGAACTCAACATCGCCATTCAAAGTTGACATCATTACCGGGCACCATAACGGCACCACAATTCTTCCTTATTTCCTTTGTAGTATTTATGGGGCTAATTAAACTCAAATAAAATAAAGGTTAAATTAATTGTGATTACTGATGTAAAATATTAATACGTCTTGTTGCTAAGGGTGGAGCCAAAAGTGAAGATTCCATCATTACCTTCCGTACTAACGCAACCTTTCCGCAAACAATTTCAACTCTTAACACTCCATACTCAATGAAGCATCCTCTTTCGCTGCTCATCCTCACTTGTTTTAGGAAGGTCTGTGATATATTTTTGCTCATGTCTGTCAGAAATTTCCCAACTTCCCTCTCTTCCTTCATAACACTCGCATGAGGACAACGAGAGGAGAGAAAACCTTTTCGAGGTAGTGTCAGCTTACTTCCCTTACAGGTTCCCGTTTCTAACACGCGAGGTTCCTGCCTTTAGGTTTTCCATCACCTTCTTTTACGCTCGAATATTTTCATCCGGCTAGAAAATTACAATGTTGACGGCTCGAATGCATTAAGATGAGAGCGCTATGTTCTACCGGCTGTCACATTCCGTTTTTGAACGATTAATTCCATTTGATTACTTGAGTGCTTTCCATTTGCTCCAGTGCAACGCTCACTTCGCAACACAAACATGCGCGCTAAGCAGCGCACTCAAATACATGTCGGGAGCAGAGTTGATGTGTGAGCAAGGTTTTTAATAAAAGAATTTATAAAACTGCGTCCGCGATTGTTGTTTTTGAGCTTTGACTTCAGGATCGCAAAGTTTTTTCTTACCCAATGATGAAAAGCTAACGCATTCAAATACATTTTCAATGAACTTGGTAATTAAACACAAAACATTGCCGAGACTATTGAGAGCCTATCGAGTGCTATCTACCGGCAGATTATCGAACGTTCGTATGAGCAAAAGTGCGCTGATATGTTCCGATCCGCGGGAAAAGTTCGCACCACAAGAAGTGCACCGCGAAGTCGCTAGGGTTTGATCAAGGGACTCTTCCTGTGTCTCAAGTCTGTGTGTTCAAGTCTGGCTAGCTAGGCCACCTCTTAATCAACAACGACTGATAATGAAGATTTTGAGTTTAATATATGAACAATAACTAGGACAAACAAAACTTGTTCCTCGGTGAATTTACTTCTGTTTCTACTATAAAACGAGCGGCGGAGTCGGTGTAAGATAAATTGCCAAGTTAGGTTTTCACTTAATTTGACGACGTGGCGAGTTGTTCAGCTCTGGTGACACTCCGCCATTTGCGATTATTGGGTTAGTCGTAAATGGTCTGAGTCATACTCCGAAATAAGAATATCCGACCGGGGCCCTTCATAAAATATAATTTTATTTTCCTAACGAGTAATTTTTGTGACGGCGCAGTCTTCAAAGTAAGCAAGGCAAAAGAACCCGAGATAAAAACAGGAATGCCTCGGGTTTCAAACCTTTCTCTTTCACCGCCTTCACAAGAAAAACAAAAACGAGCGGGCTAACAGATTCCTGCTTTAGTTCTCCATTCTTCCATAACGAGGTGGCGGGTGGGCACTTGGGTGACTTTCACGAAACGAGTTTAGAACGGATTAATAAAATGCACATCCACCGTACCGACCCGAAAACGGAACTCAAATTACATCCACGGGGTTAAGATTTTCCAGCGATCAACCCGAACCGATAAAGTCAAAGCCTATAATATACGCTTTTGCGATGGCCCTCGTGTATGACTGCAGATATTTATAAGAAACCCGGATTCATTTCATGGCAGCGAGGCAAATCTCATGGAAAATCAACTACAAGATCGACCCAACAGGAGAGCTAGGCCGAATTTTGAGCCAAGGGGCTGTAACCAGAGAATTTTTAAGCAGAGGTATACCGAGAATATGTTAAGAGAAAAAACATGCAATATGTTCAGAGAAATAGTTGGAACGGAGGATATTGGGTTAAAATTTAAAATCCCTCGCGAGCGATAAGGTACCAAGGCAATGACATTGAGACGTTTCAGAGATTGTTGATAGGAAATGGTTCTAGTTAGTTGGCCCACTCCCTAACGCTCATATCCTATCTGCTACCATGTACTAACAGCCGACTGTGCATACCTGCGGTGTTACTCTGGTACCTACCTCTGTGAATTTGAGTAGACGTAACAATCCGACGGACTTAAAATGGTAGCGATTCTATAATTATTACATGTGAGTATATATATATATATATGTACTTACCAATTAAAACTTAAGCATGGCTCACTATCCTGGTCACAAAAACTGTTACCAAATTTTCTCTTCTCCTTACAGGCATCATAAGATTTCCTCTATTATGTTCCTACACTTAAATATGCGAATCGGCCATATAATTTTTCAAAAATCAATCTTAAGTCTCCCAAGAACCTCCAATCATCCCATAAATCACAAAAAAGATATGAACACGCTTTCCTTCGTGTTCTTCCTCGGTAAGGTATAAACAGAGCTCATAAAGATTAAAAATACCAATACTTTATATCTCTTACTGCATCACAAACTGCATGTTGCTCTTCTAGCCGTTGTAAGGAGGAAAGGCATAGGGTTTTGGAAAGCCATTTGCCATGACGGAAAATGAGAGAAAGGGATTCACCGCCAGGAACGAAATGGGGCAAAGAAGAAGATGCATCCTAATTCATAAAAGTTATTTCACTGTAGTCGTATATAGTGCGAAGAAAAATAACTGAGTCGTGTAAGTTGGTTCAATTCGCCATTACCGTGTGTCCAAGATATGTGGCTTGGAGCTAGAAAGTCCTTCGTGTAAAACTATGAAACAGAATTCACCAACAGCATAATCATGGCGTTTAGCCGACGAGTTTCGAGCGAAGCGTAATTAAGTCACACACGTCAGTTCGGGACAAATCTCTAGCTAGATTCAAAGGAAAGACGACAACTTTGAGCCATGTTCTGACGCTGCCCAAAAAGCTGGCCTCTGGACGACCTCCGCTTCACGTCCTCGGGCAGGCACGCCAGGTATGACGCAAGCTTAGGATGGAGATATTCATAGACTTACCCCCCACTCTACCACGATGCCACAACCAGTTTATAAAAATGCCTCGACCCAGACGCAAGACGGGACTATGTCTATTTGCCTACGACTTCCCGAATACTCCATTCCTCTCATTCTTCTCATTCCCAGCCTGGGACGGGCGAGCCCATCCTACGATGGCACTCTTAAACAACTCCTCCTACCCACGAACCGAATTTGAAATCCACACCGAAGCAACACCCTCCGTCAACACCTGACACCACAAACCGCCCATAGCGGTGCATACTACACACACTCAAATGCCTGGTTTGCTTTTTTTTATTCCTTTCGGGCGAGATTCGTGGAGGATGAAAGTTTAGGACGGTTTTAAGGGTCGCAAAGGGGAGACGAAAATGGGTCGAAGATATACACCATTCGGTGAAGGCAGCAGGGTTGAGGGACGCAGGTAAAGACGGAATATAAAAGTGTTTGTGAAGGGCCCCGTGGGGGTCGCCAGTCGCCAAACAAAGAGTCCTCTTGTTGACGACAGAGGGGAGTTGTAGTTCATGAATGAGTCGATTCACACGAAGATGGCTAACACACGGGAGGACTCGTATCGGAGGAGGCTTGAGGCAATTAAATTCGAGTCTCAGACTTTAAAATGCGCGGAAAACAGTGAAGAATTCAGATTAATATTTATTCTACTTTTCGAGGGTCCATTCACCGCATTCCGGAGGGAGATGGATATTTAGAAGTCGGAGGTCAGCTTGAATCAAAGAAACAAATGGAACTATTTCATGACAAGTAATATCCCTCAGTTGCCAATTACGCCCATTAATTTTCATGGACTATGTATTTTCGGCCCTTATTTAATGCTCCTTGCATAAGTTTTTCCGAAAGAATATAATCAGGAACCGTCGATTTCCAGGAGAGAATGAAAAAAAAGCTGGAGATCCCAACGCCCGAATGTCGAGTGCCAAGCATTCAACAAAGAAATACTCACGTTGTCCTCAATTTTACACAAGAAATTTCAAACTTGTTCAAAATACTTTCTCACTGACAGGAAATGTAGCGTAAAGAGATTAAAAGTAAAAGACAGGCCGCGGGATCAACTTCATCCCCGATATTACGCAGCCGGCCACGCAGAACGCCACACGTTCATGAACTGCGGCTGTTCGTCAACGACAACACGTCAAACCACGTAATAACAGTTTTATGCCTCAAATGCTGATAAAATGCATAATTTTGAATGAATACGTATATTGCAAAAGTCAAGTAATATCTATCGGCCGCCTCTGACTATCAATGAATATTCTTGCAACTATACAATTCTGAATCACGTACTAGCACGAAGAGTGTCTGAGGCATAACATAAAAGCGACGAAGATTTAAAAAAAACTTAATATCAACTCCTGTCACTCCTCCCCGTTCACTGCGCCATTTCAGGGATGGATAAGACACATACGGCATTATTTCGGGTCTAGTTTCTTCAGCTTCTAACAGGTAGCAGTGCTTAATCATCGGTTATCATCGTGTAACATGCATGCGGGGAGGGGTGGTCTTATTCTCCTGAAGTTGAAAGACAGATTTGTGTCTGACACAATATCAGCCTGCTATCTCGCACGCAATAAAAAGATCGAAGCTTCGTGATACGGTTCGTGGAATCCCTCGCGGTGACAGTGACGTGCACGACCGAATGCACTCGCTTCGCCACCCATCGGCCTTAACGAATCGGTGCCCCCGAAATTCATTACATGCAGGAGACCCTCGTCTCCCATTCTCTCGTCAGACATTGTCCCGGAGAGAGATTGCGGGGGGAAGAGAGGGAAATCCATCTTCCCTCTCCGAGGCCACTCCAGCTGAGACTGAGATTGTCTTGAGACTGATGGCGGATTTGGTGCGATGCGACGGTGGGAGATGACTGACTTCGATAAGTCCAAATTGCAAGTGTGGAAGAAAACTTTAAGAATTACCTTGCAAACACAGATGAAACTGTGCTGCAAACGAAACACGATAACCGTACGCTCAGCCGGAATTTATAGGAAAATTTTCGACACTGACTATAATGTATATATGGGAAAGAATTGGTACTTGGACAAAGAGCGATAGTATGAGCATGTAATAATTAATTATTCCAATTATGATGCAGGCAGTGAAAATCGGCAAGAAACGGGCAGTTACATGGTTATAACAAAAATTTTGTAATGCCCAAAGTTATAATACTCAAGTGGAATGATAACTGTGAGTCTAGGAATCTCGTTTTATATGAAGTAGCCATCACATGCGAAGAATTCAATTTCATTAGCTCACCTCTTACTTCGGGCCATGATGAGCTCGGGAAGCCAGCTTCAACTCCACATTTGCTTATGCCAATAGTACGATGTACTGATCTTATTCCTGAAAAAGGGAGAAAAAAAATAATTCTAGAAAAAATGAACTTAAAAAATAATTATTCTTGATAGCAAATTAACGATATTGATATACATATGTATTTAAAGAAATAAGAAATGTAATAAAAATTACAAATATACCACAACCATACACATTTATGCTGACGAAATTTTTACTCGAGGATCAATTCTCCAGTTCGATCGTTAAAACAGCCAAAATCTCGACGTCCGATTTGATACCAGGGTGAGTTTTGAGCTCACTAAGTCTAATTGGAGAGTTCAACTGAACGTTAAGAAAAGCGGGCAATTCCTTTATTGGAATATTGGTGACTTGCTGGTTTACCATTAAAATCTTATGCTTCATGTTTCCCTTATTTGGGAAACAAAGTCACCATTTAAATTTTCGCCCACGAGTAGGTCTCTATCTATCTAGATAATTTGCGCGATACACCAGCTAGGTTTCCACTCCACAAAAACTTGAGTCGAAAGTTTCGAAACGATATGTCTTGTAGATTTTACTGGCCACATGACTACCAGGGAGTGGAGGGACCGAAAAGGAACTTAGGCTCGATGGACCGAGCCATAGACTCGACGGTTCAAAATTCGGACCCGATTTTCGTCTTTGGAATAAGGACCGATATAATCCCCCGTCCATGCATCCTGGATGGCGATCAAACCGTTTGACGCCACCGCGCGTTGGACTTTCCCGCGCCACTCCCACCGACAACGGGCCCACGCATTCTTCTCCTTCTGGAAGAGAGCAATTTCACGGTCCATTACGGATAAGGGTCGGCGATCGACCCACTGATCGCCGTACACTTCCGTTTCGGGAGTGTCGCCGATAGGGAGAAGAGATGGGACCGGAATATTGTCTTCGATTATTTGGTGGAGGCGATCAACGACTGAGATCATTTACGCCATTGGTGATGGTTGGGAAATTTGGTGAGGAAAGGGTTATAGGAGAATCGGGGAAGAGCGGATAGGAACCCGGCTTTGGCAAAAGCTGCTCTTAATGGAAAGTGTTTAGGAGCCTACTGGTAACATCGCAACCAACGGATGGAGTTCCTAACTGAAGTGTTTTCAACATTCAAGATTTGGGATCCCATCATAAAATTTCCACCAATGCTGGGTCTCGAGCAGGGACGGGATAGGAGGTCAGAGTCATATCCACCACACCAACCCGATTCTCTGAGAAGGATTCAATTGAAACATAGTCAGAGACTAGGGTCCATAAAAATATCACGCAATAACTCTTTGCCGTCGCTCATTACCATAATTTGTTAGTAGTGTCTAGTATGTTCATTTAATGTGCATCGAATGCTATGATCTTTTCGCACAGACAACAGCACTCCCACGAATCAGACGGTCACTCCTCATCAAATTTGAGATGAGCCCAACGATACTCAACTTCGGTGACTGATCGGATACTGTTGCGTCATTTGTAACTCTACTAATTGAAAAGTAGCTTTTCCCACATTTCGGGAAACACCTTCCCCACGTGCTAGTCGTTATTTAAATTTGTTACATACATATATTAGCCCACCATAAGTCTCTCTTATTACATTCTCCTTACGTCGTCCGAATTTCCAAAAAAATCATTCTTCTTCCGCGAATAGTGAGCGTTGTCTACTACACCACCATAGCCAAATCGACAAAAACCTGACGTTATTTTGCGACATTGATCCTTCTAAGTGGAACATTACAGATCTACGAAATTGACTAATTACAAGACCTTAAGAAGCCAATAATTAATAATAGCCGATTCCTCTTCTCGTTTTCAAAAACAATGGTAGGTAGAAAAATGCTAATAAAACAGCTATATTCATAATTACTAAACTTATCATCATTTGCCTTCCCATACTAAACGACGTGAACTGTCCATTTACAACATAGTTGAACTTGATTTCTGAAACTATATTTATGATTAGGTCATGGAAATTTAGTGAGATAAAACCACTATGACACTTTCTGGTTTTTGCGCACATAAGTAAGTAAATGTGCTCCTAATTTCACTAATAGGAATGGCAATTTGTAATATGGCGCAATTTCTAGGTATAAGAGCCCGGTTGTAGCCGAAGAAAATGAGAACAAATTTCCTCTGGGGCATTGGATTGAATAAAAAAAATGCGACAAGAGTTGTAGAAATAAAACAGTCAAATCAATTCAGCATTTCGCGTAAGCAAACACTTATCAATCATTCCTTCGGGAGAAGTCGTATCTCCTGCCGCAGTCGGATAGGCACGGATATACGCGCGACATGAGACACTGAATGCGAGCGAGGATGAGGAAAGCGGGGCGACGCCAGAGGAGCAAGGATGAAAAATCGTTCTCCTGGGAGACACGAACATATCAAGGTGAGCAGAGCACGCTATTCATCTGTAGAGGGGAGTAGTCACGAAAATTAAATCTGCTACCGTGGCAACAAAATACAACGTTCCGAGGAGAGAACTAGCACGAATGTATATTTATTCGAACAAATAATATCATACCTCTTTCTCTTCCCCTCTCTGTCTTATACTACTTTTTTATAGGTGAGCGAGTAAAAAAAGCCAGTGATGAATGTATTTTGCCGGCATCCACGACGGTTTTGGGTGGTAGAGGGTTTGCTTGCATTGGCCAGACCGTGGCGGCATTCATAATTCAGCACGCAGGAACGCGAAACAAGATATCGCTCCGGAACGAGATTCGAGGACCGGACGGGGAGAAAAAGTCAAGTTAGTCCTCTGGAGACTTTACTATCAACGACGAGAACGAGATCGCGTGATGCCTAGGAAGACTGGCTTTCCAAACCGAGAAGCAAGATTCGAAGCCTGGCAGCAGTGGAGATATTTCCACCTCGATTCCGATTTTTCATGCCATGTGGAAAGCATCTCAAAAGTAGAACTCCGTGAGATGCGACGATAGCCCTTAAATGTTTAGTACGCTGAATTCTGTATATAGTACCAAGAGAGTCCTCTAAGCTCATTTATTTATGCCCAGTTTGCCAAATTTGGTGCTATAGAAAATTATGGACGAAATTAAAACATAATGCTTTAGTAACTTAAATAAAACTTTGTACACTCCACTATAGGTTTAATAACACGACCCGGGTTTCGACACTTCGTGTCATCTTCAGGTGCAAATACGACATCTGTCACTCTATATATACAGGTTCGTGGTAGGGGAGGGGAAGGAATCTGGGAGAGGAGGGGTGAGGGGGAGTGGGAGGCGGGCGTGGGGGGGGGGGGGGATGCTTGGAGGTGGGAAAGGGTTAGGGGGTGGAGAGGGGAAAAAAATCATAGTTTGTGTTTTGGGAAAGTCAACTACAATTTACACTGTAAATTGACAACTACACTGTAAATTGACACACTGTAAATTGACAACTACAATTTACACTGTTTTTTTTCCACACATAAGTACTTCAGATTATATCTCTCACGTTTTAAATTTTGATTAAAGAGATTTTTCCGTCTATTTGTCACTTAAAAAGATCTCAGTACTTTCACATTAAAACACTCGCGAACTCCTCTTTTTTTGGCGTTGAGATACGCTAATTTGACGCTAGCGAAGGTATTCGCGATTTTTATGCCCACACTAGGAGGTCATCTTATTTTGTATGGCAACGCAATCAATTTCAAGATGGCTGTTACTAGCACTTTTTCGACCTTCCTCTTTCAAATGGCGTATTTTATGCTCTGATTCCCTCCCTTTTTTCTGAGTTCTAGAGAAATTTTCGAAATATTACCCCAACCGTTCTGAGGTGTGACACGTCCTGCGTCAAAAGATGGCAAAAAATATTTTCCAAGGGAAAAAAACACCAAACCTGGCAGAAATCGAGTAGATAGCGAGAGTATTATAACCGCATGAGGATCACTTTTACCATCGAAGTCACTCATGAACCCTCGAGGCATCGTTCACCGGAGGCTATTTCCCCGCGGTTTTCTGTTTCACCGCCCGAAAACGTCGCTGGATCTTCGCGTTTCCTCCTCAAGCCACTAAACCCCCACGCCTTTAGCACATATTAGAGGAATTATCCACCGATTGGGGTAGGTTTATATGGAGAGTGAACTACTACAACTCAAAACCGCTGAGAACTACCTACCACCACAACTTCCTCCTTCAGCCCGTTTTCCCTTCTGCCTCACATCATTGACGGCAACGACACGTAATTAGAAACGGATAACATGCCTAAAAATTTCTCTACTTGCTCAAGTGGGTGAAATAATTCTCTATTGGGTATTTATAGTCGAAATTTTGAAATAAAAAATACGGAGTGAAATCGAAAAATTTCTTTCGTTTTAATCAAATATGGGAAATGAATTCGAATCTACATCAGGAAACGTTTTGAATTTTCCTCTTTCGTGAAGCCTAAACCGCAATTAAGACAACGATAGTAAATTTTATCAACAGGATGGTCTGTCATATCCATACTTGGCGTTATTTTATTTATTAAGTCAACATGAATTAAATCTAGGGGATTTATAACGTTTGCTCCATATGCATAGTAACATGCAATAACTTGAAGAAAAATCATGAGCTATTGGTAGTAAGATAAATGACTTCATTATGTGAGGCAAAATATAGGCAGTAATCCTTTCTAACTTCTTTTCAAATGAGACAAAGTTGTACATAGAACGCATATGGTTCATAAAATGGTGACGAAACGAACATTAAAAGTTTACAGAATAGAGCAGCAGCTGACGCTCTGTCAGTGAAAAAGCGTATTTGAATGCAGGAAATACATTAAATTGCATTACCAATATTCCGCATTTCCCGACACATAAGACGCTCTATTTAACCTTGAAAATGAATTCTAAATTCGGCCAACATCTTATCCGTGGGTAACGCTCCGTTTTCATGCACCTGATCCTGAGTTACAGTCGGTGGCGCCCTTCTTTCGATCTTCTCCGCACAGACTGCATTACGGCGAGGAGCAAAGTGTGCGCTCTCTATTATTCATTTGTTTTAGTATTCTGCAACGAATAACTTAAATACGAAAACAAACAATTGCATTTCATTCACATTAATTACTAAAATAAATGTGGTTTATTAGTATATAATTTCGACCTAAATCTAACCCAAACATCAGAGTGAGACTTATCGGCCAGGAAATATGATGTTTACTAATTCTTCGATAGTTATTCGCAAAATAAATTTAACATGACAGAAAATCCAACATTAACAACAATAAAAAGCTTAAAAGCCTTTATGGGATGAATATATCAGGAAATTACAATGAAAAAATAGGAATTTCGACTCGGGACGCTCGGGTCATCGAAAATCCCAGAATTTCAGATCTCGCACGTGTTGCCGCTGGCAGGAGGAATCCGATGCGAGATCGCTGAAAGGTACTCTCGGGGTGGATGACGTGTTGAAGAGGAGGGAGGGAAAGGGGAAGACAAAGCACGTAATATGGGATCGAGGAGGGAAGGAAGGAAGGGTTCAAATGATGAAGGAACGGGCACTTAATGAGAGTGGTCCTCGCAAAAGGAAGAGAGAGATGGTGAGACGCGAAGGGCGCGAAGTGGAGGATGGACAGAGGCGTGATGAGGCGAGGGAATATTGGGGGGGGGAGCGAGGCGGAGCGAAATGGAGAAAGAGAGAGAGGGCCAAGGCTGCATCATTCGGGGCCCCGGGAGTAGACGGTTTGGTCATTAATCGAGGCACGTAAATGATGGTCTCGGGGGATTGGGACCCCCGAGAGAGAAAAGGAATAAGACGAGGCCCGATTGCGAAGAACCGTCCCGTGGATGAAATGAAATGAGGAGCGAGTTCCTGCGCGGAGTTCGGACGTTAAAGCACGGGTTGGCAACAACAGCACGAGCGAGAGAGTGCGCGTTTGGAAGAAGGGGGCGAATGGTGGGGGGCGGGGGGCAGGAAGGTAGTAATAATGGCGATGTTTAGTCGACTCAAGGGCGTTCTGGAAAAGCACGCGTTGAAGAGAAGGAGAGTGAGACTGAGAGGAGGGAGAAAAAAATTACGAAGCGAACGGGAATTCTGACTCGAGGAAAAAAAAAGTTGAAGGAGTCGATAAAACGAAATATAATCGCCGGTTATCGAAGCGGCGGCCGCTATCTCCGACCCAACTGCGTGTTCTGATAAGGAGACGGAGTTGAGTGCGTTTCCCTGTCGTGAAAAAGACACGGTATGATACGTGGATGAGCGCGCGTGAAGTGGTCTTTTAAAAATCTTTCCTAGCCAAATACGCGGCGACTCGACATTGAACGAAACTATTTGCGTTCGTGAGAGCCATTTCATCGACTTTGACTTGGAAATTTTATTGCAAATTAATAAAAACATGATGGCTTTTTTCCCGAAAAATGAAATACACAGTTGACTTTCTATTTATGTTTTAAATCTAGTTCGATGTTTGAAGTCCACGTTACCAAGATCGTCATACCCTCCATTTTTCTAAATCCTCTTGGAAGTATGGCCAATATAAACGCCTTTTCGCGAACCATAAATAAACGATTGTGCAGCAATTAAGTTAACCGTCATGAGGTATCTCTAAAACAAAATTCCAATTAGGAATACAAAATATTTTAAACTCAACCATCTATACTTGACATGAGTCAAGAATTGCTATAGGAAAGGAAGCTATGAATAAGAAGAGATATGTGTTAGGCAGCGGTATGAACCTAGAACTGAGAAAGAGACCAATGGAATGTTATGTGTGGAGTGTTATGCTACATGGATGCGAAACGTGGACTTTGGTAAGAAGAGAGAAGGATGGGATCAATGCTTTTGAAATGTGGGTGTAGAAAAGGCTAGAGAGAGTGAAATGGGTGGATAGAGTAAGAATAGAGGAGGTGCTGGGAAGAGTTGGGGAGGAAAGAACACAACTGAAAACAGTACAGAAGAGAAAGGGAAACTTGATCGGACATATTTTAAGAGGGAAGGGGATTTTAAATACAGCAGTCGAGGGAGCAGTGGAGGGAGAAAAGAGATGAGGAAGGAGAAGGCTGAAAATGAGAGACGAAGTGAAGATGAAAAGAAGTTACAAGGAAACCAAGGAAGAGGCCCGGGACTGGACGAATTGGAGACAGCTTTGGAGTTAGGGATCTGCCAGTAGGCAGAATACCAGTTGATGATATTGGCATGAGAATATAAAGGACTCTAAATGACTAATATAATGACTTTCGAAGCTAATGGATACGAATGAATGAGTATCCTCCATCCATTAAGTAGCTTAAGACTCAGATAAATACCCACATTCTGACTGAAAGTATTCAGCATGTAAACAGTTAAACACGACTGGAACAACTGGAATATTACTGCATAGAGATAAAGAGAAGAAAAAATTGAAACATCACCGTAGAAACGGAAAATTATGTTGTTCAACTTAATATTCCTACCAGGATCTATAAATCGGTAGATGAGACAATCCCAGAGAAATATCATCATGAGGACTTGACATTCGTCAGTAGATAAGGATCGATTTCTCGAAAATAACAAGAAGATAAGTATCTTCCAATTAATGACACTTATAGCCAGAAGAGGAGTGACTCAATAAGGTAAGTCAGAAATACATACGAGGATTGATTTCAACATGGCAACTGTAAGATGAGAGATGAAGATCATGTCGGAAGGAATTTCAAATAAAGACGTACAAGGGATGAGAAGTGCCAGATGTCGGAGAGGCAAGCTCTAAATTGAGGTAAACCGAAGTTGGGTTCTGGATTGTAACCGCAAACAGCTGGAAAAGTATGGGTAGAAAAAAGGCGGGAACTCAGCAAAAGACACTCAACAGCAGATGGCGCGCTCGTATGCGTAGTGCAGATTCTCCGCGGAAGCGTACTCACAGAAACATTGTGCATAGAGAGATAAATGTAGCCTTTTTTTTACCAAAGATAAAATGTCTGCGATTTTGGAATAACCAGCGATATTCAGACACAAAATGGTTTTTTTTTACCGTTTAACCGATAAAAAAACCTAAACCGACTACCTCACCCATAACTAAGGTGAGGACATTTAGGCACTAAATATGAAGAAAGAGGCAGCCTAAGTAGACACTAAAAATTTCAAAATAGTCACTCAAAATAGGCGCTTAAAAAATTTTTTCACTTCGGACGATTCTATTGGCCATGGAATCCCAATAGGCTAAGCCTGTAATCAGGTTTTCCAGGGAGCAGACAAAAATTTTTTTTTCTAAGAAAAAAAAAAAAGAATTTGACATACATCTACGGCTTAGGTGGTGAAATACCCACCCAGGTGAGACTCGAACCCATAATAACAAGATTAGCAGGCGAAGACTTCACCCCGCCGCCACCGTGGCCGGCTAGAAACATAATGCGGCTTATTGTCACAATGAAGCATCTGAAATTTAAAGCTTGGGCTGAAATACACGATTACTTTTCGGTAAAACTGATGGAGAGGAAAGAGGATAAAACTCCAAATAAAATTAGCTTATAAATTGAAGAAACATAAAATACAAAAGGTTTACTTATTTTAAGTTACATTACAATTTACAACAACATATTTCTCTAAATTTTCTCCGGTAAACTGAAGCCAAGAGTCAGTCAGGATATTTCTATATTATGAAAATGACCTCTCAACCTCACACGAGGTGATAGGGCAATACTTAAATGATGCATGCTCTTCTGGTGTCATCTTTGGTCCTGGAGCAACCGAAGTCCCTGATAAAATTTCTGCAATTTTCTGGATATCTTCCCAACCAGGGTTCCTTTGCATAACTTTTCCTTTTGTAGACGCGGGAATAAAAATTCGGTACGGTAAGCGATTCTTGCAATGTAAGATCTTCACATCGGCAATATAAGAATAAAAAGGCATAAAGCGATTAAATTGACATTTAAATGCAGTAACAACTTGATTATTATCGTTATAAATTTCCCTGAATGGATTTATAGCTTCATAAAATTTATTTCCCTAATAAGAAAAATTAAAAAAATTTTGGTAATATATCTCAGCAACAATAACAGTTCTAATGGACTCTTCTTTAGTATTAGAGCCATATAATTTCCTCACAAAATGTCCTCAACCTTACTAATGTATTCCCATCAAGGGTTTCTCTGTATAACGTCTTAATTTCTTGAGCAATGGATTTTTCAACATCACTTGGTATATCAAAAAGGTCACCCTCCACAGTTCAGGTTTTCTCTGTAGCTATTTCAAAGAGTAGTTCTCATGCCTCCAGCGATGACATGATTGATGGTCGTTAACAAAAATTGCATCTGATAAACGTAGGGTCTGCGTCGACATCGTGATTCAGCTATGTAGCTTCGGATTCGAGAATTCAGTTTGCTTCATCTTCATTTAGATATTCTGTTGCCTGCAGAAAACTTACTCATGTGCCATGATGGCTTAATTTTCTTATAGACAGAATTGATACGTAGTATAAAAGATGAGTCAAATCGGTGACAATAGTGTCCCCCTAAGTGGGTTAAAAAGTCGTTCGAACTGATGTATCGGAGGCGCACATTATTCCTGTCACAAACCTCACGTACTCCACTAATTTTATCTACATAGTATAGTGCATTATTTAGCCATGTTCCCCATAATATCAGTAATGGCTGTGAAGGCTGAGCAACTTCGGGCAGCATCTCTTTAAACTCAGCAATACTGAGTTGTGCCTTCAAAAAGTTTTTGGCAATTGAAACCATCGTATGTACGCATCACGTAAAATTACCATAGTTGTTTTTATACTCTTTATATAATAATACTTAGGATGATTTTTCTTTATGCATGCTAATTGACATTATTTCAACCTCGATGAATTAAAAAAGAAACTGAAATAACAGACCAGCTCCGTACTAAAGAGAAGTTTGGTGATGTTGAGAAGAATATTACTTTTTTAGGCCCTTAATAGGCGATATCGGCAGAAAAAGGCATAAACAGGTAAAATAGGCATTTTTAGGCAGTAAAAAAATAGCCTTAATTTCTCCATAAATAATCCTAAATGAACTTATAACTTCATAATATTGGTTTCCTGAGTAAAAGAAAAAATAGGCATTTTAGGCAATGTCCTCAGCTTACCCATAAAACACTGTATCTCGAAAACATCCAACTTTAAATCAAGTGGAGCCAGGATAATTCATTCTGAATTGCATTTGTTAGCAATACATCAAACATTGGATGATGATAACTATCTTCAGATTCTTATCCAAAATTCAACAATAGCGAATGTCCGAGTTATTGGGAGAACAGGTTGGCGTGGTGTATGGCCATCTCATCCCGAAGGCCAGGATTCGAGTCCTGGCAGAGGAAGAGGTCGGTTGAGACGTTAAGCGGTGGTCCCTGGGCGCCATTCATTATGCTAGTAGATTAATGCCGACGGATTTCATTATACCCTTCCTCCGATCCCTGAATAACTTTTCCTTTACTAAAACACCTAACTATCCTTTATGGCGTAAATGACCTCAGTCACCGGTCGTCTCCATAAAAAAAAACAAGCAAACAAACCGAGTTATTATTCGCAATAGTGCACGTAAGCATTCAAAATTTTCCGCAGCTAGTTGTGTTTTGGGTACTTAGTCAGCTGGCCTAGCAAGTATGTACATATAGGCCGCGAGTACGAAAACCACCTCTTGAGTGTTTATTTTAGGGCTCGGGCCTTCAGTTGCACGGTGCAATTAAACCCAATCCATTCGAGCGCATAAAAACCCGAGTGTATCACCCCTTATTGCATTGCGAAGGCAGAAACAGAAAACATTTGATTAGATTACCGACTATACCTTGATAGCGAAGAAGGGAGTCAAAATTAGAGCCATAGAAAATGAGGGAGAACTTGCATAAAAATTAGGGAATGCTTTGCTCGAGATAGGGAAATGCTGAAGACAGGTTTGGAGCGCAAAAGTAAATGATAGAAATACTCGGGCTGGGGAGTCAAGGGGGGGAGAGTCGGCGCTTCTACGGTTGCTATTTGGCCGGCGGTGCCGACCGCACCCGAGGAAGGCCTTGCGGCGCGAGATTTGAGCGGCAGCGGAGAACTGCAATCACGACTTAATACGAGATGAGACAAAGGGGAATGAGGCGGAAGCTGAGGGAGGGGGGGGGTAGAAATGTCGGAAAGGATCGCGAGGTCATTAAACAGGATGCGGCGGCACGGTGCAGCGGGCTTGCGGGAGGAAAGATGGAGGCGAAACTGGAATAAGTCTCCGCACGCGAATGGAGAGCATAACGATGGGGGATCGGGTTTTCTGCGGTGGTGGCCGGAGAACTAGCTTCCTGTCCCAAGAATTATTATTCCAGAATACGCTTCATTTGCACTCTTGGTGAGGTTAAAAATATATAAATTCTACGAGATTTACTCTCGAGAACCAAACTAATTAGCTCTTAAGGTAGTCATTAGCTCTTATAGTAGAGCGAGACATTATTTTCCATAAAATTCAATGATTTCGGCCTTATTACCAAAGAAACGTGGGTTATCTTTCCAAAGACACCAAAATATCAGCAACTTGACGTACTAATGTTCGATATATCGACAACAGAGTATATACGAGCCGTTTTTAGGAGGATATCGTTCGGCTATGCGCTCGTAAGGGAATTTATTTTTAAAACAGGGTATTTCTAACGCAGGGAATACTACAGGCATTTAACGGCGTGCGGTAAGAAGTCTTTCTCAACTGTTAAAATTAAAAAAAAAACTATAGTTACGCTACATGATGCTTTCAGTAAAATTGAAAAATAACTACTTTCGGAAAGGTATTTTCACCGTAGAGCATGATAAAAAATGTTCATGTTTGAGATTTAAGAGATTATTGAGTGAATCCTTCATTTTTTTTCGCGAATAAACAGTCCAAAAACAATAAAGGGTGGTGTGTGTAAGGAGACTAATTAAAAAAACAAAATACTAGAAAAATATGTCAGAGAACCAGGGAACAAAATTAGGATCGCATTATTGGCACTAGAGACATCACTGTAATACGTATGATGCCTCCACATTGATTCAGTCGAGAACATGGGAAAGAGAATGAAATGAAAACTTGGGAAATGAGAGCAAAGGAAGCAATTAGGGTCTGTGGTTGAATAAATTGCCATATATAGTGTATAGATATGATAGGGTTTCAGGGGTACATGTGGAAGAAAGAAGAAACGAAAAGAAGTAATCTGTGTTTAGAATTTTGCATTTTAAAACGATTTACAGAAGAGGCTACCTCTTAAGGTTTAATGGACTCCGTTTAGTTGGAGCGCAAAAAAACTACAGAGCTAGAATGTGAAGAAACGGAACCAATCCCGGGAAAAATCCAATTAAAGGAAAGATACAGGGAGCTAGCTAGTGGGGAAAGATAATGGTTATTGAACAGTCAGTTGGGCAGAACATAGAGACACAGCTAATTACCCCACCGTTGATAAAAAAGACAATGAGGTTCTCAGACTAGGAGCGAAAAGACGGTTAACAATCATGGTTATTGAAGAAACAAAGGAGTCATGCATTTTAAATCGATTTTTCTAACGTACATGCACCGCAATTGACGAAAGAAGGCTTTTTGCGGAATAAGATGCTAGAAAAATGCATTCATTTCTCCTCACGTTATTTCCCATTTCAGTGATCAAGATTGCCCAGTAAACCAAATGTTTTACCGAAACCATTTAAGGATTTCAGGTAATGGGAAACGCGTCGAGAGGAATGCATTCTCCACACTCTCCAGTTGTCCTTCTACATCTACACAATTAACGTGAGTATCCCAAACGATTGCCGAGTCGTGGTTTAATACAAGCGAAAATAATTTATTTTTTTGACGAGTACTCTTGGAGTAATTTGAAACCTACATTTTTTGAACAAGTGATTTGGGGAATAAGACACTGGAACAGAAGAAAAACTGAAAGAAAACTATATTATGCAAGATTAATCTTATATCAAGACGTATTAAACGGAACAGAATAGGTAGCCACTTTACTCTTACGCAGTGCTTTAAATTTAAAAAAAATATACTTTTATTGAGGAAAGATGTTTAAAGAAGACCTCAGGCGAGCTATGAGCACCAAGTAATTTATGTAATTGATGTTCATTTCAATATTTGGTCATTGTTCGCATCATTGAGGTAACATTTCGTTTGATCCAACACAGAGTAATAAAAATATTATATGGTTAAAGTAAGGTAAGAGATAAGGGATAATAATTGTCTAAAAACAACTACCCATTGAGCTATGTGTGTAGGGTGTAGCCCAAGCTAAGAAGGCGTTCATGGGAAATAGACAACAGCTGTGCTCAAAGAAGATAAGACCACAAACCAGGAAACAGTATGTGAAAACATTCATGTGGCGCGTCGCACTCCATGGATCAGAAGCAGGGACCACTTCCGCCAGGCTTCTGACCTGACCAGAAGAGTCTAGCAAAAAAGCTGACCAGAAGAGACTAGCAGCCATCGAAACCTAGTGCTGGAGGAGGATGCTCAAGATCAAATGGAGGGACAAAATAAGAAATGACGAAAGGTGCAGAAGAGTAGAATAGGAGAGGACAACATGGAGCACCATAGAAAAAAGAACAAGATGGATTGGACACACTCTGAGAGACAATGAGTTTGTGAAGAACATAATTGAACGCAAAAGAGAAGAAAAAGTCCCAGAGGAAGGCCCAGGAATAAGTTCATGGACCAAATAAAGAGGAAAGTACATAGGAAGAGATACCAGGAGGTAAGGGAATTGGCATTTGATAGGGAAGGGTGGAGGGCTGCATCATGATTTTAAAAATATGACGTCATATTTTGAACCCTTTTGTTTCCAACCGGGCGATATACTGGCTCTAAGCTGCCCGGGCGAAGGCTGCCCCCGCCCGACATACAGCCTGAGCTCTCAAACACTTATCTGTAAAATTTCGTCTTCACGCACTATGATCAGATCGGATTATATGGGCATAATCTATTACCATGCAATTGTAATCATACACCAAATTAACAAATAAACGGGATCAATAATTAAAACAATATATAAAAATTACACTATCCGCGACAGCATTGAAAACTTCACGAAACGGCTTCGACTGTCCTCAATACACCGTACCTGAAATTTAGTGGCATTGAAAAAGGGTGCGTTCTTCCTTTACGGCTTCCAGCTGTTACGAGGAGAGAAGAAAGAAGCGAAGCAAAAATTTGGAGCGCCTTGTTAACTATTCGAAATTGGATTGTTTTACATTCCCCATAGACAATCACTTGCACGACCCCGCCTGCTTTCCGGATAATACATCGGAATTCCTACCTCTTCTCCTTTCTCCGCCGCGGCTTCACAAAAACATTCCCCTCATCCTCACTCACTCCTTCCTCCCAGAAACCTCCGAGGATTCACGCGAAACAAAGGAGCAGGCTTGCCTTCTTCATCCTCGAGAGAGAGAGAGCGTCTTCTTCTTCAGCGGGTAACAAATTACCTCCCCCACCGGTGGGAGACTCGATTCGAAGTTGACCCCGGCCCCGCGAGCGGAAAGTTGGAGGAAGAGGGAAACATTCCGGGAGAGGGCAAGAAAATGAATTTCGCTGGAGAACGCGGCGGGGGAGTCAGCCGTCAACGGTAGAAAGAAAGAGCATGTGGGTCTTTCACTCCTTCTGGCGAAGAGGGGCTCTTAAATGGGGGCCGAAGGGAGTTTGAAAAATAAAACGAATGTCGACTATCCTGTCGTGCCATTTGTTACGCTCGGAGCGGGAAGAGGCCTCATCAGCTGCAGGAGTAGAAAGGGAAGGAATTCTCATTTGGGGAGATCCTGAGTGGCGAGGGTCAGAGGGCACTTAGTTCTACTCCGAGGGCCGTGGTTCGATTTCCGGCGGTGGCAGAGATTTATCACAGGAATCTCGGTCCACTTGTAGAAAAAATAATACTTGGAGAGAACTTGAAGGCCAGGTTCCATAATCCTTGGTTTATACTATTCGCCTAGTTAAGGGCGAGATGACGATTGACAATCATTGACGTGATGGAAATGTACGGTGGCGATCAGTTTTCCGATGTCTTCCCGTTAAGAAGAGACCTATCGCGGTAGACTTTCCCTTCTTCCAATGACTCGATAAACGTTCCAGGTTTAACTCCCACTCCTCCTCCTTCCATGCTTCATCTTCAAATTCCTTCTATCGAAACTGCACCTAAACCTTCCCCTGGTGTACTATTTAAGAGTGCTTTAATGCTCTGACTTCGCCGTCTCCCCTGGAAAATGGCAGTCAGGCTCTGAAATTGGTTGGGAGGTTTTTGGTTTGGGAGTAATTGGGAGTATGAGAGAGAAATTGGGAGTAATAAAATTTTGTGAGGAATATAACAAAGTTGTGGTTTGTCTCGATTATAGATACATCCCTTAAAGCAAAAGCCGAAGTTCATTATCTGGAGGGGTTTAGCCTACCTAAAAACGCTAGCGCTGAATTCGGCCTCTTCAGTGAAGTCACTTCACAGACTTTAAGATACCTTCTAGTCTACCTTCAAGAGGGTTAAAACGCGCTAGAATAAAGTAGAATCCTCAGATCTTCCATTTGAACACTCCTAGGAGAACTCCGTAAGGTAGTAGACTGTGTTGAGTATTTCTAGGACTTCGGAATAAGGCAAGGATCGATAATAGTATTGGTAATTATGATCTATTCTGATGTATGATTCGGCATTTTTCGCCTGTTGTATAGGCAAATTAAATTTCACATTGTTATTATCTCGACCAACTCGAGTTTAAAAAAATAGCAATTAATGCTCAATGTGGACGAATAATGAATCAATAAACTTCTCTTTCACTAAGTAATTTGGTGCTCCTAACGTTTTATAACCCGCACACTGCTCCCGGGCATATAATTCGACGACCGTCGTCACTCATTAGTCTGAAATGTACTACTTCAAAGGAGAAAGATATGGTAGGTAGGCTATTCCCAGTGGACCTAGTTGGTATCCCAACTTCGCAGTCATGAGATTAACTGATTTTAACTGTTTTATACGAGCAGTAATAATTAATAAATATTTATTAGCTTTTGAAAACCACGCCAGTGAAAGCGCTTTGCAGGCACATTTAGGCTTTAAGTCATTTTTGGAATGGAATAAGATTTTCCTGATCATTACGTTCATAAGCCGCGATGACGCCTTGTCGTCTGCGGGACCGAGTCATTTAAATGACTTTGTAAAGTGACGCTAGACTGAGACTCTTCTAGACAACTCCTTTGCGTATGGGACAGACAAATACAAGCAATACGCGTAAACCATAAAATATAGAAATATAATGAAGGGGAAAAATTAAATTATATAGCCAATTTTACCGAGTAAGAAGCTGAGATCAGCGGCTTAAACTTATTCGCTGGAACCTCGGTGACCTCTTCGGTGAAGTAACATCACTGACTTCAAGAAGCCGACAACAATGCCGTCAGAACTACTCCCCCAACATAATGGACCAAGTTTTTAAGGAATGGATTCACAATGACACGTAAGAAAGCAAATAGCAGTTAAAATGGTAATAACCACCTTGAATTAAGTATGGCAGTTGATACAACATTAGCAAAATGAAAGATTAAAATCTTTCTGGTTAAATCAACAATTTGGCATATATTCTTTCTTGAAAAATTCCCACTTCAGGAAAGCGCTCGCACATGAAGGGGGTGTGAAAGAGAGGAAGGAGAAGAGATGCTGGAGAGGGAAGGGATGAGGTTCAAGCGGAAAAATCGTCCAAGGGGTTAGAGAGAGAGAGAGTTGAAATTCCTCTCCATGAGGAATGGTGGGCTCGCCTTGAGACGGCGGTAGAAAACGAATAATACGCGAAGTCAGGGAAGGATTTTTGGGCGGTTTGGGGGAGTCAAGGGAAGGGGGGTTTCACGAATATGTGAGACAGAGAGGGGAGGGGATGGGAAGCAAACGGGGCGATAAGTATTAATGGCGAGGCGGTGCGGGAGGTGGGGGAGGGTGGGGATTCGAAGGAGGTTTCTGGGGAAATGCCACCGAAAAACCAACGACAGATAAGTAAGCGGCGATTCCGTGAGGTGGCAGGTGGTTTTTGGGGTCGACGAGAAATAAGGCGAATGGCGAAGTTGGGAAGGAAACGGCTATCACAGTTGGAATGAATGTATGAGAAAATAGCAAATTTTGTGAGCGCAGTCACTGACGGCGATACTGCTCACCAACTGAAGTACTTACTCATCCCCAATAGTGAGGTATGCAATCTCTTACCCTTCCTTCAAAAACAACACCCTCACCTCAATGTCCAAGCAAATTGAAGAGTATGTAAGGCATTGAATTAAATTTCTACGTCGTTAGTTCTTTTGACTAGGGTGGCGAACTAGAGGTAGAATTGCGATGTGCTACGCTGATGATATCCATCAGCGTCCTATCATACTCCATTACTTCACTCTTGTTACAACACACGCCTTGAATAATAACGATTATATTTTGTCTTCCAATCCCTGTGTGGATTTTTCACCACCCAGGGCATGGATGTGTGTCAAGTTCTGTTGGTCCGGTCCCTGGAAAACCTGATGACAGGCTTAGCAGCCTATCGGGATTCCAGGGATATGCAGGCCAACAGAATCGTCCGACAAACAAAAAAAATAGTGGGAGTGATTATTGTTTCTGATCACATCAGATTTACGTGAAACATTACACACGTGTTCATATGATTGATATCGAAAGATAAAAGTTAAAATATTGCATCATGCCGCATAGTCTTCTTTTAAAATTAAAAGTTATTTTAACATGTTTCCGTACATGAAATGATATGCATTTCATAATGGCTCGATTTTATAATAACAGTTTTTCTTATAAACACGAAATAACGTTTTTTTATTATAACTATTACCAATAAACACAAAGGTGTCTCTCCGCGGCCAATATTCGAAATAAATATATTTCCATTTAAATTTAATTTTGAATATAGCAAAGAAAACGCAAGTCAATCACTACGTTTACCAATCAATCTCAGATCGATCTGAACTCGGACCGATCTGAAAATTCCAATCCAGCCGACTCAGATCGCCTGGTTCACCAATACGGACCGAAAATGTCGATGGTGAACAAACGGATCTATCAGTTGAAGCGCGATAAATCCGGTGTGTAAACGAGGGCAGAGTTAGAAATTTTCAGTCGCATTCCGAGTGAACAGAACTGCCTAACTAGCCTAACTAGAGGTAGAATTGCGATGTGATACGCTGATGATATCCATCAGAGTCATATAATTATCCATGACTTCACTCTTATTACAACACACGCCTTGAATAATAACGATTATATTTTGTCTCCCAATGACAACGAGAAGAATAACGAAGAGCGCCACGGATCCGCAGGTTAAGATCGAACTAAAATCTCAGGTTGGGCGAGCAAGCGGGTCAACTTGGCACGCTTCTCATATCGATCCCACTAGCCCGTTGCGTTTACCACACCGAGCTCATCCGGTCAGATCAATCCGAGATCGATTGGTAAACGTAGTAATTAAGTGCTTCAAATAAGAAAAATATGCAAAATATAATACTTTCATGATTTTAAATATTTCCTGTACACGTATTGTGAGCTCCCACGCAGGCACATTTAAAGACAAGTGGTCTAAAACGTTTGTTTTTACTTACTTTGAAAATTAAAATTTTCACTCATTGACCAACGAATACCTGCTCTATCAAACTTAAGAAGAGAGCGTGCGTCGAGCTTAAACCGCTTCGGGTTACTCAAATACAGTAATTAAGTAAATAATGCAAAATAAAAATCTTTAATTGAAGGGTTCAGGGTAAAAGAGTGGGTAGCCACATTTTTAGTGACGCCGAGCGGTCAATGCAATCTGTTATTACTAATCGTGCCCAAAAGAAGCTATGCGAGTGTGCTCAGTGCAATCAATGAAAGCATCTTCGAAATCTATTAACACTTTCATTATTCCCAATTATGAAACGAATTCGCGATTTGAACAAATTTTTGCACTGCTCTCCCATCACGTTAAGCACATGTTTCTTGGCACTCTTTTTCCTCGACCCCATTCAATAAACGTTTTAATTCCACAAAGCAAATACACCAATTGCCACCTAAACAGGTAGTTACGCCCCAAAAGTCCGACAACCTCACGTATTAGGTCTAGACCAAGTACTCTCATGGACCTCTCATTGGGCTTTGCCATTCTCATAATTTTAATGTTATATGAAATTTAAGCTTAAAACTATTTAGGTAAGAATAATGCTATTTTTTTGCATTTAAATGTGGCTAAAAACACAAATTTGCATTTTCATTCTCCAAATACAGATTTCTACTTCCGACAAAGATCACGGGCCCAAAATGAAAGTCAGACATTTTACTCAAAATACAGCCGAATGATAGAGAACAAGTCGTGCAAAATGATACATGATTCAACAGATTAACAAATATATCGACCCTTCATGCTCAAGAAACATTACTTTGGTCAAATTAATACACTAGATAGGACTCTTTTTTTAAGATTAGGATGTCCCTATTAAATTCAGGAGCATCACTTAACGGAGGCAGTGACACGAAAGAACATGACAGCCTAGAGCCTCCAAGATTTTGGAAGCTCTCGGCGATTAAAATGAAACAACACGGGGAGTCCTCTGCGTGGGGTCTTCGGAGAGGTAATTTTCCGAGTTGCCTCATTTTTCCAAATGGAATCTCTCCGGCGAGTGATTCGAATGAGTGAGGGTTGCAAGAGTCGGTAGGAGGCGATGCAAGACGGTGATTACACGACGATGAGGACCGGGACGAAATGAAATCCGGGGAAAGAAAAGCAGCGGTGAGAAAGGAGAGAGAGAGAGAGAGAGAGAGAGAAAACAAAACAAAACGCAAGAGGAGGGCGCAAGATGGAATATTATGAGTGACGAGTTGACGTGAGCGTGAGGCGTATCGCAAGCGCCGGCACTGACGGAAGGGGCTGGGCGGTTTTAAAATGAAGGGTTTTTAAGGATAATCAAACATCCTCTCGTTTGGCGGTTTTCCCCCCTTCCCCACACTCTTCTTTTTTCTACTTCTTCTCCTCCTCCTCCTCCCCCTGGGAGCCGTTAAAGGTACTATACGAAATGGAGATGGTAGGGAGGGGAGGGAGAATTTCTAAGAGGCGGCGGACTCACAAAGGGACCGCGCGCAGGTGGGCGGTAGATGGGGTGGCTGCATGGACGGTGGATCCGTGGCGGGAGAACGAACTCCGGTGAGTGCGAGAATCGTCCCGGACGAGACTGCCGTAAGCAAGGAGCAGAACACCTTTGCGTTAGCTTCACTGCGCATGGAAAGCTGACGAGCATCCAAACCGGCCAGCAACTCATTTCAATCAAATATGCGGTAAACTATATCAACGGTACAATACGGAAAAGTAGAGAAAAAAAGATAAGAAAAGCCACCATAGGAACACGCTATAAAATGATGAGGAATTCAGTCTTCATCTTTTCAACCTCAATTATTGAACAAAATGGTTTCATCGAGGGAAAGTTGGAAGTTCATTGCCAGTTACTATTTACAAATGTTTCCGAACATTTGCAAAGAGTAACTATATTATTCCATCTTCAGGGCTAAAATTTAAAAATTTACGAACTTTAGCATCAAATGGTATGTATTTTGGAGGTTTCTTGGAGAAAGGACATTACACACGATTTATAGCACCGTTTCGTGAATTGCACTCATGTCCGTGTTTCAATAGCATATATATAACGTAGGCAAAGGATAACTGGTGTCCTCCGAACTTCCCTCCGAACTACCCTCGATAAAACCAAGTCTGTTGAATAAATTGGAATGCTCGGAAGTGAAAGCAGAACGATTCCAAAAGAATATAGACAAAAATTTGACATGAATTTTTAAGAAGAGATGCTGTGGCTATACACGAACCGGGAGGACAATAAAAATGGATAATAGGAAGTACTCAGCACACAATAAATCGATAAACGATACAAAATTACAGAAATAGTTGAAGAGAAAACGCACAAAGTATTGTTGAAGGGAGAATACCCAAAAAATATGAAAATATAGTGTGATATGAAGGAGATCTCTGAGGCGTCCATGCAAGGGATGGAAAGGCCGAGACCGAAGGTCGTAAATGGCTTCAAGCGTAATAATAGCAGAAATAATAAGAAATGTCTACGGTTGATGACCTCATGTTTTGCTTCAGTAGAGTCGCCAAGAGATACTCTAACGATACAAAAATTATCGCAATTACCACTATCATATTTACAGAGCTGAGTACAAATACTACGATCCTCCTAATGCAGGGTAGTGTATTACTTTCTCCTTCAAAAACCGCTGCCGTTTACGAAGAAATATTGGATATATACCAATGCCATTGTAAAATAAAATCGTATAAGGCAATGTGTTAGGCAATGTGTAAGGCAATCCGACTGTACGATCGACAGGACATGTAAAATGGAAAGAACAAGCAGTAGAGCCCACAGATGCAAAAATTGACATTAAAATCTACGTGTACATACTACTCTCAAGCCTCCGCAGAGGCGTGTGATGGGGTTGTTAGGACATCAGCCGTGGAAAAGAGAGGGAAAATAAAATAGGAACTGGGAGAGATCGAAAATGAACTTTACGTTAATGGACGGCCTAATTGTCCCACCCTGTTTTGTTGTAGTTACTAATAAAACATCAGAGGACCAATCTACCTTTCCGTCAGTGCATCTTTCTCACGTTCCGCTTCTTTCAGTTCCAGAGATAGCGCACAGGGTTAAAATAATATCTTCCGTGTCACTCTTGAGACTCACATGATCAGACTTTTTCAAGGGGAACTCTTAAAGGAATGTGTCCGACAGCTCAAGAAAAGTAAACTCCTGGACGGAGAAAAGGCAATCACGAGAGAAGTACATGAAAACAACGAATGATCAGAGTTCTTCCTTCCAGTCAGACTTAATTAGATATCTGAAAGCATCAGGATCGTTACGAAAAGGCCCTCACCTACGCAAACCATAGCCTCTGTCATGGTCGCCCAAAGCCCTGTGTTGAGTCACTTCAGCTCTAAATATGGTGCAGTACATCGATGCATTGCGTTAAAGCTTAGAATTACATCACGTTTGTAGATGACAAAAGCCCTACTCTTCAATCACTGCCAATGGCAAACTTGAGTGTACTTCATGGCGGAGAATTATTTGCCATTTGATGATGGAAAAGGTATGAAAAACAATACAGAAGCTAAGGTGTCGTTAAAATCAAAATCCATTTCACTCAAAGAACAAACAGCACCTGTTGTAAGAGGAGGAAAGAAACAAAAGCCAAGGAGACCATTCATTCCTCTTTGTTTCCAAAATGACTAAGAGAAAGCATCCTTCCTTGGACCAAAGGATGTCTATTCAATTGGATCCACATTAAAGGGCTAAATATGGGTTTCATTAGTGGTTAACAGCACATTATAGTTACCATTTCTCATGAGATATTGGCTAGACAATTCTTTCCGTTAAATCATTACATGACTCTATGACTTAGGAGCATCTCAGTCCAGCTAATGTGGAAGTAAACATCCTTATGTTTCAATTTCAGACTCATTTGCCATTTGAGACTTCCGCTGAGCTAAAACTGCCAAAAAAAAGACATGATTACGGAGAAACTAAAGTAAAATACGCAGGCATTTAAGATTTTTAAAAAAATTCTCTTAGAGAAGATACTTGAATGACGTAGCTTGAACAACGCAGAGAATAGCTCTCAAACTGGACAATGAACCCAGTTAAAAATAATTACAAAATATAAACAGGAAAACAACCATGAAATTAACACTGAGACTTGGTTAAATTTAAATAAACACCGTTTTACTATCCTACGGTGAAAATTATGGTGATGTGGCTGTGGTGCAGAATATTGAGATGAACTGTGGTGCAGAAATTTGTAGGGCAAAAAGATATTAACTTGATGAATAAAACTGGTAAATAAAGCAACATCAAAGCAAAGATGAGACGTATTAATTAAGGTACAAATTATAAGAATAAATACACTCTTTTGAAGGTAGAAATAAAGCTGGAATGGATTCCGTTTGATTTCAAATTATTCACCATACGAAGAAAATAAATCCAGAAATTCGTCTTTCAACAAAAAATAATGTCTGAAATAGAAGAAAAACTTCTGCCCGAGAATTTCCTGAAGAAAAAAACAATCCATCAAGTGCCTTAAAGTAAAAAACGGGAAGACAAAAAAAGAAGAAATGCCAAGTATTTAAGACATCCAAATGGAAAGATTCGTTGGATGCTTAAAGACCAGCGGTGAGCAATAGTT
Organism: Ceriagrion tenellum; assembly: GCA_963169105.1. Lineage (NCBI taxonomy): Eukaryota > Metazoa > Arthropoda > Insecta > Odonata > Coenagrionidae > Ceriagrion > Ceriagrion tenellum. The sequence continues at coordinate 127,754,512 of OY720632.1, read as the reverse complement.
ACGCATCTGGAGAGAATTTCAACGTTACCTTTAATTGGGTAATCCTAACAAGAAGTCAAGGTAGAACTTATCACAAGAGGACACGCCGACCAAAATTTTTTACTCAGAAGATAGCATCTGCCGCACATATGCTCCGAGGACGACAATGCTACCGAGATTTAAAGCGTGCGAACCCTATTAAAGTTAGTCGCAACAAAGGAGCTTTTTGTAAAATAGAGATTCATAGCTTGTCATTATCTCATCTTGAATTAAGTCAGCTTTACAAATTGCAAACTAACCGAATATTTTGATTTTTTACAAGAGCTTACAGACAAACTTATGGGACACATTTTGGGGCACAAAAGCCGGTTGAAAACAATAATGGATGGAGAAATAATGGAAGGAGTTACAAAGGATGACCAAGAATAGAATACATAAGACAATGAAGGACGTCAAAGAAAAGAGCTGCCAAGGAACGAAGCGTTTAGCTGATAGAAGAGTAGAGTGGAGAGCTGCTGCAAATCAATGTCCGGGTTGATGACAAAAACAAAACTTACAATTTAGCACTAATAATACTTACTAGCGAATAACTGCCAGTGTTTTGTTCCTGTGATTATGGTATTAATGGTTATGCCATATCTCACCAGAATTTGTATATTATATTCAGATTGATGTCTACTGGTGATTATACATATTTAGACAATTTTTTCCCTCAACAGGATTCGCGGTTGACATAAGTTTAAAAAGATATATACCCATGCTCGCAATACACTCTGAGCCAGTTTAATATATCACAAATAAATTAAATCTAGATGTATTGGAATACCTTCAAGGCTCTAATCTACGGTCCATAAAGCAATAGAAAGTTTGCTAACGCCACAAAATGAAAACTAAGAACCTCATAACATTTGGAGAAACATAAGAAATTCTTAAGGGGAGAAAAATGGCTTGGTAAACGTTCGTTTTGTACGGCGCTTCGAAGGGAATTGAAACCATGAAAATAATAGTAACGGGTTTTCATTTAAGAATGAAGAAGTATTTTGGTAAGAAGAAGCACGGGTTGAACAGGAAAAACGCACCGCCGCCCAGATCTAAACGAGCGCCAGTAAGAGGCTTACGGTTTTTTATCCTTTCTTACGGGCAGCGCATTTAAACCATGTTCTCCACGTCGCAACTGACTAGAGTTCAAATTTTTCTTCGAGGAAAAATATCACGGCATCCGGGTCAAAATCCAGGACCTTTCGAGGACAACCAACTGATGATATTTAGCGTCCGTGCCCCGGGGTGAAAAACACGAGGTAATCGTCACACAGGCGCCTTTGAACTTAGCTATAAAATAACCCGTAATGTATTTAGACGGAGCTTCACCGAAATAAGGCCATAAAGTTCTCCACGAGCCCCTTTTTTCTGGCGAAAATTTTAAAAATGTTTGCCGCGAAATTTATGACGATTTTTCACGAGTTCCTTACCCCAAGCCGCGTTAAAATGTAAAGAACATGAGGGCATACGGTCCGGAGTGTTTAATTGGAAAACAATTCATTTACTCGAAGTGCGTTCGAGTCACACTTTACTGATGTTTAGTCTCAAATTAGCAATGCTTTACTGTCCTTTCTTTTTTCTCGTTCCTCCTCGCATCGTTAATCTAGACGGAGATGCAACTAAACGCAAAGCAAACAATTCCTGCGCATTTGCGTCAAAACGGCGATAAAAACATAACGACCGACCTTGCCTTTTTTTAATAACCCTCACCTGAACAAACCCAGCGCTCGAGGGATAGGCAGACAGGTATGTTTACGAATGAGATAAGAATCTTCTGGAATGGGAAAAGTGAAAATAAAAAAATCTATAGCATCCATGCAAACAATTTAGGAGAAATTAAAACTGTCTGAGGACGAAAGCCTTCTGAGACCGTATACAAATTTCCGAGGCACGATTGGAGTCGTGAGTTATCTTCCCTCCATTTTTCGGGACAAAAAACAATTTACAAAAGAAGCAGACTGAAAATTCGAGAAAAGCACGAATTACTTGCCTCCCTTTAGAAGTTATTTCACTCCTCTCTTGTACAGATAATCTTAATCTCCTAAAGGAATCTGAAGCATTTCACGAGTGCCCTCCACATTAAAAACGCCAGGCGCGAGTAATTCCTTTCGCGGAGAAAATCCGCAACGAAACCGTCTCATTCCAGCCTCTCTGTCCCTAAGAACCAATTAAAGCGTCGGCCTTGCTAATCCAAGATTTAAAGCGGGAATAAAAGTAAAGGAGTAGACGCTGTTAACTTCGTCTCTTTGGAAGGACTCCGAAGACCACCAAAGAGCCGGTGTCCGCGCCAAAAATTATGGAAAACCTCGAAGGACATTCATTAGCGGAACCATTGCTGATGTGGAGGTAAATGAGCTGAAAAAAATGGCGAGGACGATGACAAAATGGCTTCCGTCGAGGCGAGTTGACAAGAGTCAGATTAGAAACGTTACGTGACACCTAATGTTATATGCTGTGAATGAGTATTCATGAAGGTATAAGAAAAACTGCTGGAGACGCAACAGAAGATATTGGCGAATTCACTAGCAAGAGATATTTGAAAAAATATTGAAATGAAATGGAAGTGTTGATCACTATTATGGCGATTATAATTTTCCTCGGCCGCCGTTATGCAGATAGTTACGTGAACGAGTCAAGGAGAAGGGGAAGGCATAATAACTCAGGCTTTGTAGAGACAGTTAAGCGCAGTAGGGAAACGATTATACTTGTTATCAGAGTAATCTAACTATTTAGGCCAGTTCAAATGGAAGAAAGTAAAAACCTTCCTGGTTTTTACTGGTGCATTCCACTTAATACCTCCTAGCACTATTTCTTCATATCAAAGTACTCCTTTTCATCCCATAGACAATGCATCTCCTTCTTCTACGATGGAAAATCAGAAAGGGTATTAAAAAATTCAGGGGAGAGACGAAAAAGGAAAGCAAAATGGCGGTCACTTTGACAAAATGGCCACCCTTCTGGGAAGCAAGGCGTATGAGTGAGAAGCGCTCAGGAATGGTTTGTATGCGTGCGAACGAGCACTCAAAAAAGGTTGGCAAGCCAATAATAACTGAGAATGTGGGATGAGGGAAGAACAGGAGCGAACAAGGCCACCTTCATACTAGCTACGTGGAGGCGGGGATCGATGGCGGAGAAGGCGGCCGTGGCGCTGGAGGGCGCCACGGGAACTTCTTTCGGGATGACTTATGCGAGGAATTATGAGCGCAGACCGCGAAGGAATGCGCCCGTCTGGTTAGGGAGCCTCGCCAAAGGGACAAAGCAATAAAAGAGTCGGGGGAAGAGATATAGAGAATGAGGCCTCGGAGGAGGAGAGAGGTTGGAACGAGAAGAAATGATAAAGAGAGGGATAAAGGTCAGGAGGGATAAACGACCGGCGGGAATGACAGTGGATGAAAAATCAGGTAGAGAGCAATGAGGAAAAACTAAGCAAGGTCGTTCGGAAAAAAATATTTATCATTTCTCCTTCCAGGCGTTTCGGTATCACGGTTTGAAATCACGTGCTAACAGCATTGATGACGACTTTACGAAAAGTTGCCATTCGAAAGTAGAGTGGGAGTATGGTGCCAGGCAATTTAGAAATTAGGTGCGTTCAGTTTTACTGCGACCTGATAAGGCGCAAACACTGGGAAGGAATTAGCAGATGATAATATATTAAGGTCAGCTACGAACACCATATCCTGTTGCGGACTCATTTTAGTATAGCGAGGCAGAGGTACAACTACGGGAGGACCAGTACACCGAACTTCATTCTACTCTCACATTTACCCTTGCAAACACACTTTATGCAACTTTACGGGACACCAGCGTGGGCCGGTCTGACCCATCGCCACACAAGAAAAACTCTAGAAATAACTGAAAGAAAGATGTTAAGATAAACTTATGCTCCCACATGGATGAAAAATGAAAAAGTCTGTGAAGAATACAAATCACCGAAACAAAAAAATGCCTTGGCTTACTGCAGAGATTTGAATGAAAATGAACATCTAGCTCTGAACACGGTAAAGATAAATGCCGCCGACAGAATGAACAAGACAAACGAAAGAAGACCGAAACGCATACTCAATATGTAAAGGGCAGGGCAGCCCAGATTAACATTTAAAAAGAACCTTTAATCACGGAAGAAAAACCAAAGAGTGAATTGCGGAATTACAACCCCACTCAGTGCGGTGAACACTCAGACTTATGCAATTCCCTTATTTTTCTTGCTCTAATACCGCACACTTTTTCTTAACTCGGAGAACTTTTTCCAATCGAGGTATTGTATAATTCTGACCCGGGATGATTGATATAGGGCACACTACGCACACCGAAAATATATATTTCGTAACATGGCCAACTTAGGGAGCGCTAAATTATAGGTACCAATAATTCCTCCGGTACTTAACCTCATGCTTAGTCTCATCTACTATTTGATACTTCCTTCGAAAACTAAAATGTTCCGAATGGTCCACGTTAGGAATTCGAAACGCGTAAAGGTCAACTGAAATCAATCGATTTTCACTCAAATAGTCGTCTTTAAAATTCGTTAATCTGACATTCTTTCCAATCCGCAAAGAGAAACCAGAGCTGAAAGGTATCTATTATGTAGAGCATTGACATCCTCGGATAGGCTGTTTATTCAATCGATCTGCTTCTTTTGAACATCCACGCAAAATTCAACCTCCGGATGAATTTAAATCGCAGAGTAAGTGCAGAAGATACGAATGGAGAGCAGAGTTAGCTCTCTGCTCAGAATTTCACTTGAAAACACGTTTCAAAACCAACCTCATTGGCAAATATAGAGTCAAATCGCTGAGAAGCATTGTAAACGATGCACTATGACTTACTCGGAACACGTCGCAAACAAACCATATTTGATATTCAAGAGAGAAAAAAACCTATTAAGTCCCTTCAGCTCGACCTCGCCGACACGCAACTGCTTGCGTACCGATTAACGAGATGAGGATGGCATTTCCTCAGAAGAGGGCAAACACGAGGTGGGATCCCAATGGAGGTGTCACAAGTTACGACAAGGTACCAAACTTTTAGTCAAGGCAAGATAGAAGGTTCCAAGAGCGGGGTAGAGAAGAATGCAACGAAAGTTCCCACCAATGCGGACCACGTGCACGCTGGGGCTCGAAGAAAAATTGAACTTCGGTACGTCAATGAACAGCAAATTGACTGAAAAGTCTTGATCGATAGGCATTCGAAGGGCTTTGACGTCTCCCTCGCAAAGGCATTGGAGGGGCTCTAGGGGGTACACTTCTACGGAGATATTAATAAAATGATTGATTATTTCGTCTCTTAACGGTCTATTTGTTCCCATTTAGCGTTTGGCCATCACGTTGGACTCATAAGCGAGATGAGTGATGGAGACACGTCCAGTTCATCATTCTTGTTTTGCGGTGCCAGATCCGGTAACCTCTTGGTCAGAAAGAGAGGTGAAAGGGGGAGGGAAAGGCGGGAGGGGAAAGAAACCTTGAATATCGCCCTTGGTGAAGCTCCCAGTCGAAGAATAACGCGTTGGTGAGAGCTCACCCAACATCACTGCAAAATTATCACCGTTCGTCTGCAAACCTATCACTCACTATTCGAATCCAACCCTTTGAAATCGGTCAGAACTCTACCAATGAACATGAAGAAATACCTAAAATTTTTAAAAGACGGATCCCCGGATTTCAGCTGTCTCCGCCAGGTCTTTGATACGCCAGTGTAGCAACCCAATGCTCGCGGGCTCCATTCTCAACTCAGGTACTGACTTGGTATTTATCTGAAGGCTATTTTAAATAAGGATTTTTTGCGCAGTTTGATTGCGAGAACGTGAAATTAGAGCAGTGTATATTTCACCCTTGTGGAAGGGAAAGGGGACACCACTCAATTAGTCTCCCTAGATGATGTAGCCCTGTATCCTAACTGTGTATGATATGGTGGCATTTCTCCCGGTAAAATATTCCGAAGGTAAAATATCCCCCAATCGGATTTCTGGGTGGAGACTACTGTGAGGGGTACATCAGTCAGAAAGGACTCATTTTACCCTCTCTAGTTCTAGCATTTCAGCAGTTATTTTATTAATACTACGCTTAGCGCGACGTAATGTTGACTGAACATCCATTCATATTTCTGACTGACTGCAGTTCACTGCTTTGCGTGGTACCGCATTTAGGATTTGCGTCTTTATTTAAACTGCGGGATAAGACCTCAGAACTGTAAGCATCAGCCAAAGACCCTAGCATCTACCCTGGATCCTAAGTCTATATAACGCGAATTCACGAGAAAGAAGGTTAGTAGTGACGGTGGAAACTATTAGGGGAGGCAAACGTGTAATTAGAATATTTTTGCCATTTAACAATAAGTGGGTAGTTTACTACGAGGGTTACTTGAGGAATGAAAGAGCAGTGGGAAGGAATTCGTCGACAGCATCGGTCTAATGCTAAATAAAAATGTTAAGGGGTTCACAGCTCCAGTACCACCGACTGATTACAGTTTCTCTGACATGCTACTTGATAAAAGTTTAGACAGAGATAATTTTAACTCCTGACTGTAAAAGTTGAAATAACTGTATAGAAAAACGACGTAACATTTCAGAGGCATCTACCGAGACAAACACGAACAGAAATACCTCAAGGTCCGATTGAAAGATTATAAACAGAGGCAAAATTTGACAAAAAAACTCGCGAGTTTTCACAAGGTAACGCTTCTCTGGGAACATTTCATTCTTCGAATGACACGAAACAACGCATTTTTTTCTTTTCAAAAATAGCTGAGCGTAATACTAACGTGATTCACAAGCGTGGTTTTTGAAGATCTATCGGATAAAACCCATAAGATGGCAGATATGGAGCCCCGGCGCCGTGTCTCATAAAAATAAACACTTTCTCTGACCTCACCACTCGGATTCCGTCCTCGCTCTCTTGTCGAAAGAAAAGAAAAATACGACTTTAAACGTTGGCGGAGAAACAAAATTGCGCCCGCGAAACAAAAATCCACCACCGAACCCAACTTGAGTACGCGGAAATTTTTGCAAAAATAACAACAACAACAAAAATTTCCTGCGATATCACGCCATTTCGTGGAGCGAAAAATAAGAGGGAGGGAGAGGGAGAAATAAATTGGCGAGGCAGCGTCGGCGAAATTGATGAAATTCCCGGATATTACGGAGATAAATGAGAAAGGTGAGTAAGTGAGGAGGGGAAAACCTTGGGGGAAAGATGAGCGGCGAGGAGGAGAGAGAGAGAGGGAAACCAGATTGAGGGGATAGCGAAAAATTGTGAGCGGAGTAAAGAGAGCGGTGGTGATGGTTTAGGTTATGCGAGAGGACGGAGCGGAGTGAGAGAGCGTTCAAGAGATGGGGCGAGGAGATTGCCGAAGAGATGCGGGGTCGGAAAACGAGGGAGGGTCGGATGGTGGCGAGTCTCCCGGCGCCGTGCAGAGAGAGAGAGAGAGGGGGAGAGGACACGGGGAAAGATGAGCGGTGGTTGGAAGGAGAGCAGAGTGAGAGGGGAATGGTCTTATCACGTGAGATGGGAAAAGTGAAAAGCACCTGCAGCACTGAGTCGAGGGAATCACGCATGCTTCGCTTCTCACGTACGGAGCAGAACCCGAACATCACCAACATCATCGTTCTCCTATCTCTCTCTTCTCTCTCTTAGCCCTTGAACCTCCTCCACACGTACCAGCGGGTGTATACGTATACCTGCACGATTTTTTTTCTATTTTCAAGGCTCAATCCCCGTCTCGGGAGACGAAGTTTCGTCAAAATCGACGAAATTCAACAAAAATCTTTAGAGGAAGCAAAAAGGATTATGAAAAAAACATTTTCTACATACTTCAAAGAGTGAAAGCGTCGTTTGGAGACATGTTTGGCAAGGCTGGCGGAACAGTTTGAAGGGTATAATTTTATATGAGTATCAACCCGAGTGGAAACACGAGTTACTGAAATCAACGTGCTACATGAATACATTCTAAGTACCTATTTGTAGAGCTGCATTGACGTTAACAGATTTTATCAAGGAAATAGAAGATAGATTCTTTGTTGGCAAAGTGAAAGATATATAATGTTACGCTTATCTCGGGCCTAGCGTAAACAAGAGGCATTTTGAACTCAGCGCGGAAGACTTTATGAGCGAATCAAACAAAATAATTGAAAAGAAAGCCACGTGGACTGTTTAAGACTAAGACCAACCATTAAATTAAACAAAGAAGGTGAAAGGACATGGATGTAAGGTTGGACAGACGTGGAGGTTATATCTAAGGCTAGGGTAGCTAGAAAAATTTAGGTCAATCGGTCCCAAGGCAGAACCAAAAGAACTAAACAAATCTAATGGAATATATGAGCGCATGAATTCGTTCTTCACACACGCCATCCCACGACTACAACACATGCACAGAACGAGAGACTAATTTCCCCTTCTGATTTAAGCATTTGTCCCTTTTCTCTCCCAATAATTTTTTTTCATTTCCTCCTTTTTTCATCACTCGTGTTTCAACACCCTCAGCCACAGATTCAAATCTCGAAACAGTCAAATGTTTCTCTCTTGAAAATCAGCATTTTTGCCTTTTCTACACCTGCAATTTCCGTCCAGTTTCCAATCCCTTTTCCAATCTTTTCCCAATCCCTTTCCTCCTAGTTCTGATTCTTTGTGGTGTCCGAGTTACACTCCCCCTTTAAAAGTACTTCTTGAGTGCACGAAAAAGTGAGTATTCTTCTCCATTTCACTACCTTTTTTCCTCCATTTCCCTTCATATCCCTCCAACCTCTACCTATCGTCCCCCTACATACCCTCCACCTTAGCAAGGTTTCCACTCTCACCGTTCACTTAACTTCCTCCAACCTCTATTACCAGCCGCGTCCATCCGTCGTCGGCGAAGATCTGAGCTCCATTCCCACGCTCGGGAAAAATATGTGTAGCATCCCTCTTTCTTTGACCTTTACCTTCTTCCCCGTCCCGAGAAAATGCTGGCTTCGCGAATGTTTCGGTCGGAAAACAATGCGAGCGAGGTACGTTTTTCTTTATCGCTTCTTTCTCCTGCCAGGAACACCACCGAATCTCAACATCTAGTCCCTCTAGTGCGCACGACGCGTGCGTGAGTGTACGTAATACATATGGCAATCAAGAATTACATCGGTATTACGTTACACGGTCGCTCTGTAAGGAACTCCGCAAGAGTGAAACTTTGAAGAGTGCTTTATTCGAGACATATCACCAAGGGACATGATGTGATGGATGATAGAGGGCATTAATTGGGTCGCCCCACGCATGCAATGACAATGGAGCACGCTAACCCGCACATTCTTCACGTCTCGAAAGTATTGATGGCCATGGTACACAATATGGAGAGATTTGAAGGTGAAGTGGAGCGTGGAAATATTCTGGGATGTATCTTATCTGCCGGCCTACCCGAACAAAAATGAGGTCGACATCGCCAACGATGTCCAAGAATATTTACCGGGCGACCTACAACATAACGACTCCAGGATGATTTACGAATTAAAGGCAAGTATAAGAGCATTCTTCTTGATTTGAAAGCCTAAGGATTCAATAGGTATAATAAAACTGAGGAGGCTCTATCAATGAAGATTTCCCGCTGTATAATGAAAAACGTAGCTTGGTTGTATCCTCAACTGACACCCAAAATAGAATCAGGCCATGAAAAGGGGCGGCAAACATAGACATGAAATTGTACGTAAATAATTTCATATAAAAGTTATACTTCACGTTGTAATGAAAAAACTGCTCCGATGAATTTCCAAATTGAATCGCCACATTAAAAATGAATACACAAATATCAGTCTGTAACTGATAAACGACAATAATTTCTGTTAAGTATAGCCAAAGAAATTATGAGTTCATGATTTTCAAATAAGTAATTCGCCCATATCCTGTTAATATAAGAGCTAGAAAGTTATTCCATAGGAGAATATTTGTGACGAAGAAAAAAATCACCACTTTTGACTTAAATACTCATCAAAGTCATTTAAAAAGCCACAGAAACTTCATTTATACAAAAATCAGCCTCGAAAAATTCTCGGCGTCAAAGTGGTGTTTTCCGCCATACTATAAAGTCAGTCATTTACGTAACACCGCGGATGACAAAGGGTCGGATGATATGGCATGAAAGAGTTCTAACGCTTGCGACGCAAGAGAAGAATGATTCATTTCACGGAGAATAGTCAAAACTGGACGTCGAATTTCTATATGTTCGCTCAATGAGAATATCGCGGAGAAAAGTCTAACTCTACGAGACATCTTCACTCGGCGTTGCTGAAAATCAGCTCACATGTCAGGGACTGTCTCATTGTGGCTAGCAATAGGCCTGTACCTAATCTCTACGCCCAAGCGCTATTTCCTTGTTCATTAGGGCTTTTTTATGTTATTATTGTCTTTTGTCGTTTGTGATTCTTGGCATCCATAACATAAAGGGTCGTAAGATCTTTAATTATTTCAATTAAGCTGGATTTTATTTTAATCAAAATACTCTGCCACTATTTTCTCAATAATCAATCCTCAAAAAGAATATCACGGAGAAAAATGTCAACCTACGAGAAGTACTTAAATGGAAAATTAGGAATGAGTAGATGTTGAGAGAATGTGGAATGCATTCTCCACAGATGGATAAAGACGAAAAGAGTGTACTTCGTTGGCTTGGTCATCAAGAAAGAAGGGATTGGAATCTAATAACTAAGAAATTTTATGAGGGAAGAGTGAATGGCTTGGGAGAAACGAACCGGCCAAGAAAGCCTTCGGTGAATGCTATGGAAAATACACTTAAGAGGGTGAACGTTAGGACTGTAATAAAGAACAAGGGAGCAGGTGTAAATCAATGCATAAATGTGACAGAAGCAAAGGAAATTTGAGAGGGTAGTGCAATGTGGAGGGAACTAGGAGAAGCAGAGTCAGTTTTCCAATTCTATCGCCCGGATCTATGCTCTTCCAAATGTACCTTTGCCGAAAGGGGACGGCGCGGCGTGATACGTATAAACCCGAACGCAGCGCCCAAAATATTAAACGTTTGCACGAGCGATGTCATCTCGGTCCATGAGGTAGGAGAAGGAAAAAAAGGAAAAAAAAACGAAATCACGACTGTAAATTGGATCACGCCCACGCATAGCCATTTCTCGATGGGCGGAGGCGAGAGGGGGAATGGAAGAGGAGGAACGGTAGCCAAGCCCTCCCTTAAACTGTCACTGAGTCTTCAGGGGAACCGTGTGAATAGCTTCCTCGGCCTTTGTGGACCATCGCAGGTGGCGGCGCGCGGCGGGAAGGGCTAATATAATCATTACGTGAAGTCAATGAGCTTTTGCCAAAGGAGTGAGGAGGATTTAAGGGTGTGGGGAGAGATGGAGGTAAGGGGAAGGGGCATTGATGTGGGTTGGAGGCGCAAGCCAATCTCACTCTTCTCTCGGTCCTCGTCTATAGAGAGACGACGGGACGAGCTTTGCAAGTCAAATGGTTTCGAATGGAGTGGGGGGGGGGGCGTGGGGAAGAGTCAAAAAAGCGTGGGCGGTCGAACGAACTGCTGGAGGCTGACGAGGAGGAAAGGTGGAAGTTGCGTCGATGTCGATGGCTTTTTTGCTCTCATTTTCTTTTTCCCTCCATGACCTCGAATGCAGCGTATTCAAAGCGGGTGTTTGTAAATGATTAAGACCGGGAGAACACGAAGAACTCCGCACTGCGGAATGAAAAAAAATAGCCATGGCGGACCTCGGAACCGCGATCTATAGGATGGCAAATGTGGTAGTATCTTATACCATGGATATTCAGGCCGGCAAAGGTAATACAAAGGGAACGGAGGGGGACGGGAAATCAGAGGCTGATAGCCAATATCAGCAATAACGATCCATTCTAGGACCCAAAATTCGCACCGTAACTTAGTCTAGAATTGTAATTGACTTTCCAACCCATTGTCATCGTAAATTAGGCGCGTACCGAATCCGCTAGCTGCTCCGAGCATATGAAAAGAAATGGATAATCCTTGTAAACGTGAGTTTGCTACATTTAAATTATTAGGTAAAATTATCTGTACATGAAAATGTACTGCCAAGTTCAAGTGGCGCTATGCGAATGTCTTGTAAACAGACAACTTCCGTAATTTGATGCTGTAGGCGGATTATGAAGATCGAACAGACGGATTAGCTTAGAAACAAGAAGGTGCAAAGAAGAATATAAGAGTGGAAAGCAATATGAACAATATAGAGCAGTAAGACAGTAAATCAGTAAACAAGGTCCTGAAGGATTGACCACGTTTGGAGACATCAAATTTGTAAGGACGGCAATTAGTGAAAAAGACCGATGACGGAGCCCAAGAGACAAATACGTAGGACAGCTAAAACGTCAAAAGAAAAATAAGAGCAGCTGCCGGTCGCCTTCCCAAATCTCTAATCCAATTAAAAAGAAGAGCAACAAAGACATGGATAAGTTAGCAGGGAAAATGTTAGAATGGAGAGCTGCACTAAAAAATCCTAAGACTGATGAAGATAGTGTAAACAAATGAATGAAGCCGTGGAAATAATTCAAATCGAGAGCGTAACAATTTATTAAACTAACGAATTCATGATGGCAGCTCACGGGAAAGCAAATTCATCGCTCTCTTCTTGGTCAGCAGCTATAATAAATGTCAAAATTCGGCAGGTATATGTCCTCACCACGAAATGACCTTCCCTTCACGTGAGATCCCTCTCGTTCAAGATAAGCATATGCACACCTGATTTTGGAAAAGAATATGGAATATATCCTCGGTAGTTTTTTCAATATTCCACTCAGAAACGGAAAGCAGAGCACCAGGTTGTTATCGGAGAGAAAACGTACAGGGATGAGAGCCACGATAATTTCAAATAAAAATCAGGAAGATTAGAACCTATAAAGTTCTTTCGTGAGCACAAAAAAATAATGCTAGAGTACTCGAAGACGAACGGCATAGAGACGCAGCACACGTAGGAAGAAAATGGGGCAATTTTCCTTGGAAATCAGGAAAATTTATAAAGAAACACTACCGAATATTGATGATAACGAGGCCTTAACAGAAACCTCCATCAAAATCGATGGGTTCAATTACTTACAGAGGTCTTCTAAACATCTATCTGGACGAAAATATTCGCTCTCTACAAATAGAAGTGAGAGCTGCAAAAGCGATATCGTTCAAAAGGTAAAAAAGAAGTCATGGGTCAACGCGCGAAGGAGAAAAGAGCGAGCCTTTAATTGATAAGTACAGCTGGAGAGCGTACTTGAGAGCAAAATGCAGAACTGCACGCCATGTGTCCGCCGACATTGAGTGCAAAGCAACGAACCATTTGAAAAGGGAGAGAAGAGATTCTCTTTTCCACGCTGATGCTCACTCGCATGGAACCCTGGGCATAACACGCTCCTTTGGCACTCACATTTCTTTTTTTTCTTCTTCTCTCATTCGCGCGTTTTTTTTCACTTTCAAAAGATTCAAAGTGTCATCAGTGCACTCCAGGCGTCTTACGTTCCCTCCGCGAGCAGAGCAAATGCGCTCGAAGTGATGTAATTGGCTGCAATCTTTTATGAGATCGCGATTTCTTCACGCTTTCGTAATTTTCAGCGAAGGAAAAATTATGATACACTGTCCAGCAAACGGTACTGAGCTGGCCGGTTATGAATCTGTTGGACATTTTCGCACCTCCAGGTGTTCCTATTTATGGCTATGTCAACCTGTAAAACATCAAATCCAGTAAAAAATATTATTCGCTTATCTACCGACGAATAGCTTCGTACTGTAACGTGTTTTATCACCATGAACACGGAGTTTCAGGAATATGCGAGGAATTTTTTTAACGGCTCGCACAAGAAACATAAATTACCTGAATAAACTAAAAATGTATTTTATATACTTATTTAAAAAACATTAAAAATTAGATGAAACCAAATGGTTAAATTTGTTTTTGGAAATTTCACTGCCTAATAAGAAAGTAGAATATTTTAAAGACTAGTACTTACGTTAAATTTAATTTCACTCGTTGCACTCTTCTTGAATTTAAAAGTAGAAATAACTAAAAGTAAAGGATTACACATTTATAAATATGTGATAAACACTTAAACTCGCAAAGTCACCAAATAACATCGTAATTTGTATCGATATATTCCGATACTTCTTTACTAGCAATCATACGAAAGCATTTAAAGCATTACCTACGGCTCGAGGCTAAATTACATGCAGCATTAAGGATACACTAATGATAATGAAGACACCCTGGAGACTCTTAATCTAAGCCCAACTAGCGGCCGCATTAAATAACTACGCCAAGAGCTAAACAGTTACACCGCTTTAATCTCATATCGGCAACCCAGAGGGCGCAGGTGACAACAAAACAAGCGGATTTAAGTCCCGGAATCAAAAACAACTTTTTAAAATGATACCGTAGCCGGCGTAAGTGAATGTGGATCTCTGGCTGCAGTTTTCCCCGAGCCTGACGTTTTGAAGTTGATCTGCAAAAGAGAAAAAACGTTTTTACGGAGATAAAAAACTATCTGAGTATCATAAAAGCTATTAGCTGTATTCCGGCGCAATTCTTAGATATTGGGCGTCATCGTGCATGACGGTAAAGAGTGAATGAACATGAATAACTTTCATAGGGATGGAAACGTTAATTAGTTATAAATTTTCACTGAGTTTCATACGCAAAAAATACTTTCACAGTTAGTCAAAGTATTATATAAGTAAATTTTACCACAAAAACGATTTGGGACAAAGGTCTGTGGATAGAAGTATTTATTTTAGCCTAGAAACACTGAGGAGAATCATGCATCCCGTATCAGCTTCCCTCAACACTTTGAGGGGTTCGGGTTGGTGTGGTGGTTAGAGTACTTGCCTACCACACGGGCGGCCAGGGTTCAAATCCCTGCAGTGGCGGATGTTTTTCAGAGGAACCCGGTCCCTACTTGAGTGTCTTGTGGAGGGCACTTCAAGTGGAGTACTCCGTCTGTCGGATGAGACGTTAAGCCGTGGTCCCCTTGGCGCCTTTCGTTAAGAGCAGGCTAATGCCGACGCCGGGTTTCTATCCACCCTTCCTCCCTTACCTATCCCATATGGCGCAAATGACCTTAGCCGTCGGTCGCCCCAAAAATCCAATCCAATCCTCAACACTTTGACGCAACGACCAATGCCGGTTGCATCAAACAAGGTCCCATCTCTAAATCCCACAAGCAGTCAAAGAGAAGTATAAACTAAACATGCCTCCGCAATCGTTATTATCAACAGAAAGGCCTAATTCTAGCCTGCCTGATATCAAAAAAGTACATTAACAGAAACATGAAAAAGACATAGAAAAGTGTTACAAAGGGGGGGGGTGTTGAATTATAACGACAAACATTGAGAATATCTTGTCAAGAAAGCGCTACATGCAGGAAGACAAAAAGAACACATATATTCCCGTTGACTAAACCTAATCTTATAAGTCTGCGACTGGTAAGCAATAATTACTGTCGATAACTTTTTTCATTGATTTCCCTCAAGGTTTAACTGTGAAAACTATGAATGATCCACAGAACTTAAACTAAGAGGAATACTTTTTGTGCATACACCGTAGCATTTATAATGGAATGGAACAGTAACACACAATTAAGACTTAATTTGTGCCAGTAATTCTGACATTTGGATTTCCAA
This sequence comes from Ceriagrion tenellum, assembly GCA_963169105.1. Classification (NCBI taxonomy): domain Eukaryota; kingdom Metazoa; phylum Arthropoda; class Insecta; order Odonata; family Coenagrionidae; genus Ceriagrion; species Ceriagrion tenellum. The sequence goes on along the minus strand of OY720632.1, from coordinate 127,738,894 downwards.
ATCAATCACCAGGTGGAATTTTTTTTCATCGTGAGCAGTCGTACGCAGAGCTCTTTCTAATTTTGTGAACAGACAATCCGCCGATCGTTAAAATCTCCACCATGGTATTGCGATTCGGTATCTTTTTCGGCGCGGAAAATTGCAAAAAAAGGCATTTAAACAACCACCACCACCATCCGAAGCAGCATCGTAAAAGCGGACTCGGCCGGCACGACATCTCAGCACAGAGAGGCGCAACGTGGCCCCCAAACGATCTGAACTTCGGATCCGGAGATAATTACCAGGACGGGTTAGGGACCACGAGGCGTCGAGGAGAGGGAACGGTGGGAAATGTGGAGGAATCTCCGGAGAGCGTTACCCAAACATTAAACGGGCGATGTCCTGCGTGAGAACGACGGCGAAAAAATGCCAAAAAGAACTGAAGAGTGCGGAGAAGACCGGAGTGTATGCAGGGAGACTTGAGAGATGGGAGGTTTGGAGTGGATGAAGAAGAGGTGGGAGAAACGTGAAACTGGTGACCTCTCGTCTCTCCGAGGGAGGGATATCCCCGTCGGGAGAGTCAACTCCTCTCCGATGACCTCCGCGGCCCACCCGCCGTCGGTGGGCCGCAGGAGGGAAGCTGCAGGGAAGAAAAGGGAGAATGAGAGAGGTCAGGATACGAGTTGTGTGGGAAAGGCATTCGGGCGAGCGGCGGGAACAAGACAGGATGAACAGAGTGACCCCGCGGTGACGGAGGGAGGTATGTATATTCATGTGGTAAGACGTCTGCAGAAATATGAGAGAATTTGATGAAAGAAATGAATAGCTTCAGTTGAATATATTTTTTGTAAATAAATATTTTAAAGGGATATAACTGAATAAACACGCGATAAGACCTTCAAATTTTAAAAATTATATCAACCATAGATCACCTCTAATTGAATAGAAACCCTTTAAAATCGCAACATTTATTTAAGTCGATATTCCGTTGGAAACCGTACATGGCTTACATAAACTGCGTCCCTATTTTGTAGAAATTCTCTGGAAAAAAGATTTCTTCATTCTTTTTCACGAACATCATCTCTCTGTGAAATGCATTCCGGAGAAATAATATTCTTATTGATTTTTAATTTCAATACATCCGAAAGCATTCGACGAAGAATTCTTGCACCTATCTCCGGATCAAAGGGGAATCTAGCAGCAGATTTGGTTGATATGGCGGCTGAAGCACCGATCCTGTCCCTAAGGCCCAGGTTCTAGACCCGGAGATGCTGCAGAATCTTGATATCCACTAGATCGCAAAGTTTTGAGCAGTTCAAGGGCTGTACTCCGCCCTTAGAATGGGACGTTAGACCCCTCGGCCACTTATGTTAAGAATAAGCCAATCTTGACCTCGGCTTCATCTATTCCATTCCAAAAGCAATGCCAACATTTTGAGAAAAATTATTTCAAGCTTTCCCATAAATTTTGTGCAAAACGACTTTCACCATTCCCGGGACAAATTCTGGGGCGGATTAGGTTGGTGCGGTGGCTATAGCACTTACTAGTATCCTATCCCGAGGACCTGAAATCGAATCCCAGAGACAGCGAAGATTTTTCGGCGTGAATCCCGATCCAGAGTTATTTTCAGAGAGCTATCCAAGTCCCTTTGATGGGATTTTGAACCGTAGTTCTCATTGGACATTTCGTTAATGACTGATTAATACTGATGCCAGGTACCTCTCAAACCTTCCTAAAATTTTCCACGCTATTGAGCGAGAAATCTTAGGAAGGTTAGACGGGCAGGAGCAAATGACCTTTATCGTCGGTATCCAACTAATCAGGTATCCAACTAGTACGAAAAGTTTTCATTCTAGCGAGATGGAGAGGAAAAAGACGAAGAGATACCGACTCAAAGGAGGAAGGCGAGAAATGAGAGGCGAACGATTGAAGAGTTGAGGGGTTGAGAATCAAGAATAGGTTGGTATTTATCGAGGCACTTGGCAAGCAGGAAAGGGAGTTTATGATCGAGTCGCTAATTCGAAGAGGCTGGCTGAATTCTTCCGCGCGATGAACTCCGATGCGGTAGTTGTGTGCACGCCCTGCACTAGGAGGTGACGGGTGATTCAAAGGCGGAGGCGAGACGAGGGGATACGCCACGACGCCACCCATCCGTGATGATTGGATTTGATGACGACGCCGCCCCGAGGGAATGCATCAAAACAAAAAAAATAATAAATGATCGATTGAGGTAATAGGGGGTGGTTTAGCGGGTGCGAGAAATAAATCGGCGTACAAAAAAAGCTTTGAAGGGAGCTATAACTAGATGAAAAACTACTCCGAATTAGAATTATAAAGCGTACAATGTGTGAACACGAGGAGTTACAGGGTGTCAGAATATATTGACAAAACAACTCAAAGGTAAAGGAGATCCTGCCAATTTTTAAACATGTTGTTACAAAAAAATATAAAAATCATTTTACATTGTACTTATAACAGACAGCAACATTCTCCCCTAAAGGAATCTTCACTTTGCAACGCGTGTTCAATACAGTTGGCAGGGTAATTTCAGAAAAAAAGGCCGTCTTTTAAAAGAGCAGAGCGAAACAGTACATTGCAACGCCTTTGGCTGACAACAAAAGATGAAGAAGAAAGTTTTATTTCCATGTGAAAGTTGAATAAATAATAGAGAGAGATGCAGGTAGTATCAGTCACATTACTGGCAATTCAACATTTGACCGTAGTGGTCATTATTAACTTGAAATGGGTTTCCATTATTACCATGATTTCTATGAGATAATTTCCAACACGGCAGACATACCGAAGCACTAATGAAGACTAAGTTCTCACTCACGAACGTTGAAAGAATTGCCATGAATTGAAAGTAAATGGGAATGAAGGGAATAGGAGAGTTCAATTGCAAGAAATATGTACAAGATAAGATGCGATTGGGGTAAAAATTAAGCAACATAGATGACATGTAGCCGAAGGCCTTAACCGCAGGCTTCGTCATAAACCACAGTGGTTGTGGAACGTTTTGCGGCCGGACACAAAAAAGGGTTCCGAGTGAGGAGCACAGGGAGGGTGGGATTGCGCTAATGCAAAATCATTACGCCTACAGAGCGCCGTCACGTCCCACTAAGCGCTGTTCGGCATGGGGGAATAAAGCAAACAAAAACACGTCTTTTTTATGCAAGCACTTCAGATTACCGACTTCTGAGAATGAAATATCACCTGAATTTACAGATTCACTTTCATGACGGCCTTAAACAAATAATCAAGGAAATCGCATTATGTATTTTATGCAATCGTCCTCAAGTCTGTGTTTAAAGTTGGATACATAGTTTTTAAATGTTTTTTGATTCAGCAACCAATCACTACTTAATCCAGGGTTCTTTACATAGCGCCAGCTCGACTAGTGCATTACTCGACTAGCGACTCGACTAGCTAGCGCATTGTAGAGGACTCTGATTTAATCAGAAACCCACACGGGGATAGTAATCAAAGTGAAAACAAAAAAAATTTAGTAAACGACGCTAGAGATTAATAATACACGCGATTTACATCTATTGTATATTGAATACGCATTTAGTGGAGAAAGATGCCCACGCAGCGACAGTGAGGCGTGAGAGGTCAGACTCGGAAAATCAGCCTATGTGACTCAATAAGTCTTCGAAAAATGTCATCTTTCTGGCCAGAATAATTCACGTTCCCCGGGTTTTTCTACAACACCGAGCGGGAGTGCTGTATGCAATATCTTTCACACTTTTTTTCGAGTTTCGTGAAAATTTACCAAATGCCGCATTCATTCGCTTTCTGTTCGCATTTAATTGCTGTATATTAAGCGACATTTTATGCCATCTCCACAACCACAAGTCCTCTATTCTTCATTATTTATTTGGATAGTAACTTAGGTAATGGTAACCGAATAAAGTTCACGAATCATACTAGGTCCAGCGTCGGAACATTCGTTTTCCTCTGGCTCTATAAGAAATGGACCTTACGGCCAGTGCTGGACGTCCTCTAGAGTATACATGTTGGAAACATTGAAGAAATATTTCTCATGAGACACCTCTTGAGCGGTTAACGTCCATGTGTGCGAACTCAGCGGTAAAATTTACCGGGAGCCGGGACAGTATGCAGGAGCTACATTTAATATGCTGGACATGGAAATAACTTTGCACCGGTCGTGACCAAATGCCATTTGGAAGACTGATACGATTTCCTCGCAAAGTTTCACGCATCGTAATGTTGAAGCGAGGCTTTTTTCGAAAACTTTTGTGCGATTTATTTTGGCAGAGCAATGGCGTTTATAAATCATAGAATATAGTGAATAGTCAAAATATAATTACCTAGATATATATGCCAGCCAGTAATACGGTCAAGATTTAAATTTCACAGATAAAGAATTTCATTTATATATAATATAGATAAAGCTCCCGAAAATCTTGTTAGACGATGTCCATTTTTTAAATACAATGTCTTGAGGCAATTGTTTCAAAATATAGGAAAATAATTAAATACATACTCTCCAAGATAAGTGATCGGTACTTACCTTGGTTAAGTAGCTATACACAAAATTCTGACTTATTTCACGAAGAAACAGTCTATAATTTATTTATAATCTCTAATTCTATTCAACTCGAAGAGATACTAGCCTCTATTTTCATTTATGTGCCAGTATGTGAGACTATTTTATTAGACTCTCAACGGTGAAATACCCTACTCAAATTATAAATATAAACTCTATACTGATATACTCTTAGCTGATATGATTTGTATGACTGGATATTTTGCCCATAACTTTTGACGGGTTGTCAGATACTCGTTTAAAGAAAAATCTAGCCTCCAAATAGACAAAATCTCTCTCTACTCACTCACATCCTTAATCGGAAAAGCCGTCATACTCTGACACGACTCTCGATGTCACACCCATCCCTCGACGAAAGCACCAATTTCGGCGTGACTGAGAAGGAAAGACAAAGCCCGAAAAAGCTCTGGGGATATTTCGGACACGCACCTAAAATCCGCTTCGGTATTGGAGTCCGAAGAAGAAGCGCGAGGCTATAAACAGATATCCCCCACAGCGAAAGAAGCAATGATTACGGCAATTAGATCACTCTCTCTCCACCCCTTCTTCATCCCATCCGTGCAGAGAGATCCGAAATCGACGCCCTAATAGTCCCTCCGAGTGTGGCAGCCGATGGGCAACGGGGGACCGACAGGGGATGAGGGCAAAGAACAAAGGAGAGGGGTTTGAGAGGATGGGAGGAAGAAATGAGAAGAGGGTTCGTAAGCGGGGGCGGGCGAAGAAGACCGTCCCCAGGCGGACCGTGAACTGATTTCCGAGAACTTCCACGAGGAGAAGGGGCGAGCCATATTACCATAATTGGAAAAGTGGATTGGATCCGATGGACGGGAAGCAAGGAGCAAGGAAGCAAGCAAGGTGGACGGGAAGCAAGCACCTGCCCGACAAGAGCGAAATGATGGTGGCAGCAACCGTTCATTCTCCTCTCTTTCCCTCCGTTTACCCGCCTCGGTACACCGATTCGCTTACTGGTCTACGTTTAATAGTTATCCTCGGCGCTTAATAACTGTTACTTAATTCCCTCCCTACAAGAGTTAGAACCCCACACCATTTGGTCACTGAAGTTTCAACCATATTTCCTTATCTTTTCTTCTTTTTTAAACGGGTGAAATATGAAGCAATTAAAGCCCTCCGGGAGCATACGAACGATTGTTGGTTGATGGCTTCATCAAGATTGTAATCCTTCGGCCAGTGTCCGGCGCGCGCGCAGACTGCCAGACTGGGAAGAGATCGCGCACAATTTAAACTCAACCGGGAGCAAGAGGTGGCCCTATGCCTTGCAGCTGAAGGGGAGGGAACGTATAACAGGATTTCAGCTCGAAAATTTCCGTTCCCCGATGAATAACATTAATGAGCAATCAAAATGCAATTAACACGGCGGGGGTGTTCCCATCCCGACCAGTTGAAAACTTGCTTGAGGATCTGGAGGCTCATAAACTAGATATGATCTCGATACGTTGTTCCACTCATATTATTTACCTTGAATTTGGAATAATGGCTATTCTTCTTAGGTGCTAATCGAGAAATAAACGCTAAAGAGCCGGTAAACATTAGCCTGTGAATTCATAACACCAGCAGGCAGACGAAAAAACAGAACTTCCGCATTATATGTATTTTCAAAAAGATGTAATTGATGAAATAATTGTAGAGTTAACATATTCCCCGGGATGTTATAAATTTACCACAGTTAATTAATGGTTAGGTTTCAACATAGAGATATTAGTACAACTGGAGTTTAGACCGAGCAACTTTCCTATATTTTGAAAAGTTCCTGATATTCAGGCATCACCGTCATTATAAGTAACACACCAACGGAACACCAGGTACTTGGACAATCCTGTCTATAATTTCAGCTTTACCAACGTCCATATTAAAAAGTTGCTTCTATGAAATACATGTCTCCAGAACAAGTCGCTAACCTTCTTTCCACAAAGGCGTTATTATATTTCTCCGCAAACTTCCGTGCTTATAAACATTTCCTTTCCACCAACTGCTATAGAAATTGGTGATAAGGAAAACTACATTTACTGGTAGGCTATCATGATCAACTTCTTTACCTACATGCCGAAGGAATTCATAAAGGACTAAATAATTTCCGGATGTGACTGGGACACTTGAAAGAATATTTTAAACGTTACTTTTGCCACCATGATAGGGCATGTACCTGCATATCTTAGCTATTGGTCTTAGTTTGCATCTCCTGGTAAAAATAAAAAAAATACGGGCATTTTTTGCCGTTGCTACGCCGATTGTTTCCACAATGCGTCATCTTCGAAACCTCCTACGAAAGAAACACAAAGAGAAGGGGCGCTGTTCAAACGAGGAGGGGATGCTGAGTGGGCCACCGAATATTCCAGCCGGGTGGGGGAAGGGGGACATGGACAAATCCGGCCACGGGACTGACTCTCCCATTGTCCTGACAAGGGGCAGAGAGGAGCGTGCGGACAGGATGCCAGTGAGCGGGTTGGGGATAAGGGGGCAAACACGGCACAGGAGGACTAACTGACACTCAATCAGATAGGGTCGGACGGTTCTCGGGTGAGCCGTCTTCCCCCCCACTACCTCTCCTCCCCCTATCTCTCGCCCTTTAGCCTCCTGCTCGCCATTCCAATCAGCCTTCAAGAGTCGCCAGGACAACGGGAGCCCAAGGTGCGGGAAGGCGCCACTGATGGTCGCCGTGTCCACTCGACATACCCGGGAAGCCGTTTCAAGAACCCGTATAGTAGCTAAGTAGCGGGATAGGCATCTGATCGCGACCAAGTAAAAAAAAACACTCAACTAGTACCAATATCATCAAATTTGAAATAAATAGAAGTTCATTCAAAGAGCCCAGGCTTCATTTCACTTCGATTTTTAAAGTGTGACACCAATGACATTAATGGATAGACGGTCAGAAGGAAGCCACATAACAGAGCGCACAATGGTCGTAGTCAAAACTTAATTTTTACTCTTTCGATTGCCGAAAATTCACAGATTTCACTGAGAATGTATAGTTTTTAAAAATAAAAGTCATATTGAACACAAATTTTCGCATGGGATAAGTGTAAAGAGTCTTTCTTCCTAATATTTCGTGCAGTAACCTCTATCATCAAACATTTGAGATATGGGTATCGAGCCTATTTCTTCCTCAACTATTGTTCATCAAAACAATAATATAAATAGCTAGCACCTACGGTGATGACTAAAATATTTAAAGATTTACAGTTTCCTGAAGCGTGATCGATAATTAGCAAGGGAAAAAGAATACATTTGCATGAATTTCCTGCATTTCAAACGGAGGAAAATAAAAAAATTCTCAACAAAATTCACCCACAATCACTTTCCCCCATGACGCTGTTCGACCAAATTTTATTCGAATTTCACGCGACGCTAGAAGCCACGCCCAGCAGAACAAGCAATTAATTTAATGGCTCTTGAAAATATAGAGTTTATACGATGACTCCCCACCGGATTAATGGCCGTGCTTGAGAGCGAGAGAGAGAAGACGAAGGCTGTGCATCCTGATCGTCAAAACCAACCGAAAAATTCGCATAAAATAAATACGACCCACCTAAAATTACTTGAGAAGACGGACCGAATTAAATCGAGGGGATGACGACACTTCCACCGAGCTTGGAAAGGGACTCATCGCAAAGGAATCCAAAATGCACCGACCGGAGATCCCTCCAAGATTCACTGTTTACCCCTCGCAAAGAAACTAACCCTCTCCCTCGCTTATTCAGTCACTCTTTCAGACGGCGGGGACCAAGCTGAGGATAAAATCGACAAAAAAATGCGTACAATAAGATGAACTAAAGGTGGGAGAAAATGGAAGATGGCGCAGGGGGAGACGAAACATGGCCGCCGCCGTGATTTCTGTGTTCTCTCGGTCCCACCCTATCGCGTGCCGCGCACACACGGGGCAGCGAGCGGGGAGGAGCGCGTGTTTATCCTCAACGGCCGTGCCGTTCACGACTCGCTTCGTTTGCACAGATGCGAGATTCCATCAACGGAAGAAAACGAGAAAAAAGAACGAGGAGGATTCTGAGCTGGAGTCGTGATGACACAAAAGTGACGGTGTCGAAGCAGCATCAGCTCATCCCAAGGCTCATCTCAACTCGCTCGCTTTCTTGAATGAGAGAGCTATTCTCCATTAGAGAGAGAGAGGGGAGAGAAACAGCGCCGATGACACACGTGAGGTACTCTTGCGACGTGATTCCTAGGAACGTGATTGAGTCGAGACGGCGTAGCGACCCAGCTGGGAAAACAAGGCAGGTGTGATGCCGGGGCACAGCTCGTGGCTGTTTGTGAGTTCCACTTCTCCACCATGAAAAATGTAGAAATGATGCCGAAAAGATAACACCGACCGCCGAAGACGTGCAAGTCGAGAGCAAATATTTGCCGGGATTTGGCGGAAAGGTCGTCTTTTCTTCAAAGTCACAAAAACGACTCGCAAATAAGCTTTGAAATCCGATCTCTCGACTAGAAAGCCTTTTGGTGGTGAAGCAAAACGCATAAGATTGGAATTCGGGAAATATTTAAAAACGTTTGGGGCGCCGTTCTATTGTGTATTCTGGGTCATGTCAGCAGAGAGGAAACAAACTCTGGATTATTGAAAAAGGTCAAGTATTTCCGAAAAATGCTAATCTTACTCATTACCTAAACACAACCGGGAACAATGAGAATCACAATACAAACACACCTGAGCCCGCACACTGAAATCAAACGAGTGCTAAATTTTCTCTTAGCCTAAATGCAACCGCACCCAAGAAGAATCGTCAACCAAGCACATCTGAGAGCTTGGAGGTTTAAATTCAAGGAAAAATAAATGTACATTTTCTCTATATACCATTGTGAGCTAGAAGAAACACAACCAAAAAACATCTATGAGCTTTAAAGATGGAATCCTGGGAACATTTCACTCTTCATTAAACACCAATAATAGCTAGAAGAATGACGACCTAGCCATAGCTATCGGTAGCAAAGGTGGAGGAATGCTCAACTCACTGATAACCGTAACATGAGTTCAAGCAAGAATCATGGGCTTTAGAAATTGAAATCTGTCCAATGTGATTTGGCAACATACATGTTCCGCGCTGAGATTTGGGGCGAATTTTCCGTATCTTGCAACCCTTAAAACCTGTACTTAAGATAAGTGGGAAAAATGTGTAATGATCGTTCAGCCCCCAGTGCGAAATCTCCGATTAATACAAAACCCTCCATCAAAGTCATTACAGGCGGATGGCGACGAATCATTATCCGCCATTCCACTCGCCCGCCAACCATTCGTCCTTCGACTGACAAGGCCTCCGCAATACCTCTCTCTCTCTCTCTCTCTCCAGCAATCTCGGATTAAAATATATGCTTTCCGATCAGATCACATGAGTCGTCGGAAAGGGAGGATCGATTGAGGTGACTCGGAATAAAACAAAAATCGAAGACTAGGCTCGATTCGATGTGACTCAGCGCTGCGGTTGCACCGGCAGGGAAATGAGCGGGGAGTGATCGGGAGGCAGGCACGCATAAATCGAAGACGCTCCTCCCGGTATCGACTCGGGTTAATTACGAACGATGGAGCCGATCGGTTCCGAAGTGTGGTCAACCATGCACAAAAGTCAAGCCAAGATTGCCATCTCGCTCTCACGGTGTGTACGGACGCATTGAAGGCTGGCTGGACAAAGGGAAAAGGACGGAGTTGGTCGGGAAAGGGAAGGGCCGAAAAAGGATGGAGATTGGAGCATCCGATTTGAGTGGTTTGCCGGAGGATATCAGGGTGGCGAGTCCTGCAGGGCAAGGGATATGCTGGTCACACAGTGGATCACAAGGACCGACCCGACTAATGCAAGGAAGACGGGAAACAGGGCTGGAAAAAATGAAGGATGGCTCAAGCCTCCGAGAGAGTAAAAGGTGATAAGGGGAAAACCCGAAGAGTCATCCTGAGTCCGCGGTGAATGCGAGGGAGGTTTCGTGAGTGAGTTGATTCTCGGAGATCGTGCTCGTCTCAAGAGAAAAAAGGTAAAAATGATGACGAGGTGGACGGCACGATTCTATCCCGTTGATTGCAGCGACTGGAGATAAGAGCCGAATCTTTGCCGAGATTCATTAGCCTGTCGAATGTTCCCAATAGCTTCCAGAGAGCTTATTGTATCATGCGATGAAGTTGATACCAGCTACGCATACATTCATGATAAGCAGTCTTCCATGACAAGACACAGAACGAAATCAATAAAATTATTTCATCGTTTATTTTAAATAACATATCAGTGGTTCCGGCTATTATTCTGACATGTGTCACGATAAAAAACTGTGTTTATCACACGTACGGTACCAAACTCGTAAAATTATGGTAACGTGCGATATAGCCAATATGAGCAACACACCCACTAAGATATGCAGTATTTGAGGAAGTAAAAGACATAAAAAAATAGAATCGTATCTCATTTTTCAGATTAAAGTTTATTATTAGCACCAGTTGTTCTGAATAATATTCTGAGAAAGAAAAAAATTGCTTTAAGTCTGCGAACAATAGCAACATTTTTCGACAGTGAAGCAATTTCTCGAGTTCAGATATATCATTCTACCAATGAGTAATTTTAAGAGCATGATGCAAGCGTTATGATACATCTAGCATACTGAATAATGCAATTATGTACATTTGGTTCCATTGCCTTGATAAATGAGGGAGGAATTTAATTCTCCCATTCAAGAGGCCCCTTTTAATTCCTCACTCACAGAACGATGTGTTTCAGATGAATGTAATTGAGCATAATTTCCTACTCAGATGGACTATGCCATTTAAATTTATTAGAGATGTAAATATAATTGATAGAATTTTCATAACCTTGAACTGGTTGGTTCGAACAGAATAAAATTTACCGCGGGAAAATTCATGGATCGCAATAGATAACTCTGCGCACAGAAGTTCTTTACGCTGCTATAAAATGAGAGCATGGAGAGACCCGAGAAAATATGAATAGCAATACTCCTTTAAGTTTATAGAAATATCTAACAAAAGCCTTTCAATAACGATCTAGCTCGGAGAGTACGGAACTTCCGAATTACGGAGATTAGGAATTCTTTCTTACCGCGACTGCATGGCAGACCGAGCAAAACACTATATATTATTAATTTGTCCTTTTCTCTATCCCATTCTCTTTCCAGTACATTTCCGTTTATCGAAGGTTCGTAACGCTTTAAGATTTTTTACTGTTTTCATCTTTTAAAGGGTACCAATTCGTTCCAACTCGCCGTTTTTAAGAGTTATTGATTAGGTATGTTATAGCAGTTTTTCGTTATCTTCCATCTGAATGAATATACTCGGATAATAATCTTGATGCGCAGGAACAAGCGAAATTCACATTAAAGATAACGACGGTCATATTTAAAAAAATTAGGATCGTTAGCCTGCAGTTTCGTGTTTTACAGAGAATGCCAATCAAGAATCAGGCATAGGCATGGTAAAATGTTGACATACTTGAGTGCAGGATCATGATTTAGCATTATGTTCACTATATTTAATAAATTAGTCACAGAAAGTAGCGGGGATAAAGGCTTCATTTGAGGATTCTGAGGTGCCTCTCTAAGTCAAGCAATGTGATTTAGCCATATCTATTTCTGTGCCTAGTGGTATATTATAATAAAAATTTGTAGTATTTTTTTATCTGATACCACTAAAACTACCTCTAAAAGACAATCTTTCGGTAACTTTCGTCCGGTGTTGCGAAACAGCTAGGCATTCAACTCAACCAGAACACTTTGAGAGATAAGTCGGCGCTTCAAATGACCTCCAACGGCGAGGGTGGATAGCATGTACACGCAACACGACCTGAGATCATTCCTGGAGCGGAAAAAAACTGACGAATTTCCAGACGACTAGAATGTGAGAGCGGTTGAGAATCATTTCAAATACTCCTGAAGGGCGCACCAATTAACGAGAGGCACGGACGGTGTGCGGACCGAGGCGTGAAAATGGCGCCGGGGTGAGCGCGGCTCCTCAGGACCAGAAAGGGGAGGAAGGATGGAGGCCGCGAGCGGAGACCCCGAGAGGGCGAGATGGAATATATAGGCGTGGCGAATACGTTACTCCGCCGACCAGCCCACCCTCCCTTCCAAGGATTCGTATCGCACTCATTCGACCACGGAGGAGGAGGAAGAGGAAATTTTAGTGGAGGAGTAGGAAAGAGAAATGGACCGAAAAAAATAGATCTGTGAACAAAAATTAATGCGGGAAGGTAGGCGGGGATGAAGTTCGAAAAAAATTATGAGAAGGCAAGATGGAGAGCTTCGGGGGAGGAGAGGCTAAAAGGGTTATTGCGGGGGGGGGGGGGGGGGAAGGAGGCGGTCCAGTTTCGAGGGCAATGGGCATAGGGTGGCGGTGGGTGGAGGAGGAGTGCTGGTGTTGCGGCCCCCAGGGGGGGGGGGGGGGGCGTGGCGGCTGGAGGACAGACGGACGGCGGGAGCTGAGAGGAGCACGGACGTGCCTCCCCGGGGGCGGAGGAGAGGCAGAGAGCGCGGGGACGATGTGATGGGTTGGGTACGAGGGGCAGATTGCACTCTCCCGACACAGCACTCCACTCCAGATACTAATCGCAGATGCTGGGGCAACGCGGACCGTGGCTGACCCAAGACTAGGGATGAGGGGAGAACCGTCTCCCACGAAATCTCCTCAACTCAAGAAAGTGGAAGGAGGATCAAGCCTCAGGGAAAAAGAGGAAGGGTGCGAACCTCTTCTTGATTTCCTTTTACTTCATACAAGCAGGTCTTTCACGATTGCTCATTAACTCAAAAAAGTATTTTCCTAAACCTAGAATGCGAGCTAGCATACACCAGCAGTTTTATTTAAGTTTAACTAGCAACATAAATTAATCAAAGTGGGACAATATTAGAGCCTCCTGGTAAATTTGATGGAGAGTTTCACATACATTTGAACCTGTTTACAAGGCTTACATTGTGAATGCAACAAAATTTCTTCGATTCACTACCATGTAAATATTCACTCTAATTTTGCGTATCGTATCCAGAAAAGCAGTCTTTCAGCCTCCATGGATAAAGGCTGCCCGAATGCTGAATATCATTAATTTCGTCGTAACATCTTGATTTAAATGTCAACGATGATCCTTTACAACGTATACATCTTTAATTGTATTATTATGACGGATATTTCCCCGTAACATTTCATGAAGTTAAGTACATCTCTGTACACTGAGCTGCCAGTGGCCTGAGGCGGACTATACCGCACATGAGAAAAATGGATTATTTTCGGTATCGCAAACGGTCACAGTAAATCTCTATGGAATCACTTAAGAGGCTTCGGAGTGTCCCGTAAGTTTACATCTCCGAGTCTATCAAAGTCTGATTTTCTCTTTACTATGAAATGTTGAATGATTAACTGAAAACGACGCCCGACATTTTTTACATAATTTCAATAAAAGAGCACTAAAAATATCAATGTTTCTGTAAATATTCACAGCAAGAAACGTTTTTATTGGCTATTATCATTTTCCATTCCACAACTAAATAAAAACAGCTTCTGTATAAGCTTAACTTCGGAGATTTTGAAAGTTTGCGGGCGTTTATTATCAAATTTGTTCAACTTTCAGCCCCGTATAATTTTCACCCCCGTATAATGTTATTGCGTAAAAACTGATTAACGTCACCGCATGTACCAATCAATAGACCACAATGACCACAAAGTTTCAACTCCCAGTTTGAAAAAAGCACACTCTGAATATTGGGCCGATTTTTTTTACTTCCATCTCACTGTGTACCGCCGCAATTCACTTTACCAACTAAGGAAGTATTCCTTTGTGCTGAATTCACTTAAATGAAACGATATCAAATTCACAAGTCGACAAAAGTTCCCATATAAAGGAAATAACGAGTCATTATACTACAACGCTGAACTCAAAGCTTTTTGTAAGTTACACTCGTTGATTATTTCTCTTTGACTTAGCTTTTTTCAAATAAGAGCCTTCCTTATAAAATGAAATAAATTGTTTTCACATGGCATGCGTTTGGTTGAAAATAATTCACATAAATGGGTAAACAAAATAAAACCTTAAATCTTACTAATAGCCCATTCCTATACCTCTATGCCTTTCATCATTCTTCATCTTCAAATGAAAGCTTTCGAATAAACTTCGACACTCATGCGCTTACAATGATTACAGAACGCGTTTGTGTATTTTTATTAAGTACTTCAAAGACTGTAGAACCCTTGCCGAAGCAGATTCCAGCGTATGGCGTCAACAAAGTGCTGAACATGACAGTAAAATGATGGGTTATTTATAAAGAGAAGCAACTAATTTTGGCAACCAATCAGGCACGAGCAAATTGGAATTTAATATTTGAATAAACTGAAGAGTATTAAGATAACAAAATCTATTTTTTCCACGCAATTTGGCGAGAAATTTCTTTTATTTAGGGAAAAATATTATCTGCCCTCCCCAATAAATTCTCACGATTCTCTAAGATTAAATAAATTTTGCCAGTAAAGTATTCTCAATCCGTACTCAGAGAAACAGCAGGATTTCCTTCATAAATCTGATTTCAAGAAGGTATTTAGCGTCATCTAAAAAATGCCAACGTGCCAAATCTAATTGGTCGAAGAGATGACGACTTCCCTTTAGCCAAAAAAATAACATTGTGATCTTATCTTTACTAGAATCTATTATGTTTCCACGGAAGGAAATGTGCACAATAAACTCCAAAAATAAATCTCCACATGATGCGTCAAATTCGTGAAGGGCACGGAAGACATGTAAGCGATTAGATGTAAGATAACTCCAAAGGGATTTGCTTAAGCGACCGCGCGACCATTCCGACTATAAAAAGTAACATTAAGACGTAGTTTTCCCCTTCCTCTCTTCCCCTTCTGAAGTTCCGACCGGACAGTTTGCGCTCCACTTGATCCAACGACGGATGGGAGAGGCTCTAATTTCTTTCCAACATTTTTCTCTCTCTACCTTTTGTAACTAAGAGAAAAATCCAACGAATAGTTGGGGACTGAAACAAGGATGGGATCCCTTTTTTCTTCCATTTTCACTCTCGTGTATCTCGTCCCAAGAGCAGAGATCTCGAACGATGAGGTCAGGGAGAATTTTTTGAAGTTGATGGAGTAAACTGACGAGCATGGGTGACATTCCATCGACCCACGAAAAGGTTTTTCTCTCAAAACAAGGAAAGAGAACATTCAGAAGGGAGCGGAGGTAAGAGAAAAGGGACAGAGGGTGGCGGCAGACGCCAAGGGCAAGGAAAACATAGAATACGGAAAAAAATAAGGTAACTAACACAAGATAAGTGATGAAATTCGTGGACTTAGACGTAACTTGGTAGAACCGATCCGAACACAAAATGAAACTTAAAAATGGAATCAATCCATTAACTTCATTTTGGAAAGTAATGACCGTGCCAACATTACAATATGGCCGAACTTGGGCAGCTAGGAAAGAGGGCCTTGGAGACAACAAGGGTGAGATTCCTAAAGAGAGCATAAGAGTGGTTGAATCTAGAGAGGCTGAAAGATGATGGTGTACGAGCTTATTTTAAGGGCAAAGAAATTTGAAAAAAATCTCATCGTTCAAGACAACCCTGAAACACATGTACCACGAATTCCCAGGGAACAGAATATCGAGGAATATTTTCCAGGAGAGAAAAGAAGTGAGAGTTGACGCCAGTTAATTGTTTGGCTGGATAATTTAATGATAACCAGTAATCACTTTCATGTATTTATTTATTCATTTGTCTGAGTGTGAATTTAATTTTGTTTTTTTTTAAATTATTTGTTTGTTAACATGTTTTCATCATTTTGGATTGATTTCCATAGTCATATAAACAAAAATAAGGGGGATTGTTAGCAGAGATGACATCTCGCAAGAAGGTTGATGGGTACGAATTAAATTGAATGAACTATTGAATTAGTTACTGGATGCAGAAAAATATAAAGTGCAAATGGATATAATGAATTCCATTTTAATCGCTTTGGCACGAAAGGGTCTACCTAGGATTAGTTGGTACAGCGGAACAGTCAGATATGCCTAAAATTGGCAAGGCGACGTAAAAGAAACAGAGACAGTAGAAAGAGATTTTTTGATGTTGATGGACGGGTTGGTAGGGAAGGAGGACACGAGCTAGGGAGGAGAGAGATGGGAGATTTTTTAGTTTTTTTCCTTTAGAGGTGCACGAAAAAAGAGGGAGAGCGATGGTTATCGGCGATGACAACCGTGAAAAGAAACAACGTGACGACTTGCGACAGTGGAGCCACCAGGCGTGCGGGCGGCCAACCAGAGGGAAAGGAGGGCAAGGCCCTGAGGGCAGCGGATACCCGTGAGGCGGTCGCCATTTTGTGCCCACCATTAAGGGCGTGGTCGAATTTATTCCTAAATAAGTCACCTTTTTCCGCGAAGCGATGGGAAGAAAAAATAAAAGAAGCGAAAGCGAGAGAAAAAAATCTAGCGCGTAAGCGAGTCCCGTGGCATTGGGAAATGAGCGAAAATGATTCAGAAAGTGCCTCCGTTTTACGCGTCGCAAATTGGTTTTTACAGAGGCACACGTGAGCAGTAAAAATATGCCTTAGGAAACCTGACATAATTGAATGAGAATTGTAAGCAAATAAATAAATGGGAATGGAAAACAATGAGGACTTTACGGCAAAACTTTGATAATGTTCGGCGTCGGAATAAAATTTTATAGAACTATCAACTCAATTTGGAGACCAATAATCAGGTTCAAGGCATGGCTATCATGAAATGTTGAATGTTTGCAAAGGCTACGGATCAATATAGAAGTGTGAGTTTAGCAACACACGAATGACCGATTAACCTTTTAAAATTCTCGTCTTTCGTTCATGCAGAAAATATCAAGGTTCTATGTTTTGCACGCCGAGTTGTGCTTTATATTGGATAACATTCCGTAGAGCGTAAAATCAAATGAACATTCATTTTAAATAAATAGCAAAAACCGATTCATAAATTACATATTTACGAAGGAAGTCGCATCTTCAACGACACTTTTAAAGTTACACAAATATCAATAGCCGATTAAAATACAAATTTCGCATTCTGAGTGATTAAAATACATTTTCCATGGGTAACAAGTGGAACCAAAAGTCAAATATAAAGCGTAACAGTTTCCGAATAGAGGAATTGAATAATTAATTAAACAGATCCATTGGTATGAAGTAAAAAATATTTCAATAACAAAATAATTGATTTTCATTTAGTGTGATAAGGAGAATTAAAGAATGGTTAAGCGTTTGGAAAATTATTGAGATATTCCAGCATGATATCGGACCAAAGTATATGATGAATAAATATATTATTTTTAAGATGCACTTTCCTATTTCAAAAAGTATGTTCCGATAGCAGAATTACTTCTTGGGGAAAGTGTAGACTAAATTTGAGACCCCAATATATCCAATGATGTTCGGAGATGTAACGCCAGGGAACTAAAAACGAGGGTTACATAAATGCTAGTTATTTTAAAGATGGCAATTCAAAGCTGAAGTTTACAGAACCATTGATTATAGTTGAATTAATAGTTAAGGATAGCGCTAAATGAGGCATGGAGGATGGGTAGGGAGAAACTTGGTGTTGGGATTAGCCCATTATTAACGAAAGTTGCCAAGACCCATATGTCCAATCTACGTCCGCAATGCTGACACTGAAGTGGTTTCTTATGTACCAATCCAGAATAGACCGCAATCTCACTGAAAATCTTCAACGTGGCTTGAAATGTAGTAGCCCCAGTCATTGTAAACGGAAATCAGTGTGTGCTCTAGCCACCACACCAACCAGAACTCTCGGGAGGCTTAAGGTACTAAGCAAAGAGACGAATGTTATCTAATTTGGGAAGCATATTCCGCCAGGACAGGTAGAATTTTCTCATCTCTGATATTGATAGACATAGAGAGCACTGTTATTCTATATTGGATTTCATTTTTCACAAGCAAGCATTGGCTCAATTGTATATGGTGCTGCATCATGGCGGAAGGTTGAAAAGCTAATGATGCGACATCAACAGGCATCTACCGCTGGAAATTGGAATAAATCCCTTTAAAATCAGAGTTTTCTCACATATAACGAACTCTCCACACAAGTACCCATGCCCAGTATAGTGAAAAATCCACCCATGCAGGACTCAAACCCGTGAACCTTGAGCTACCAGGTTAGAGGTTTACACGCTGTCACCGAGGCTGGCAGACAACATTTGGTATTTATGCAGGCCAGAGAATACAATCTTTAAAAAAAATGATGGAGATTCGAAGCAATGGGGCTAAGGTGTAATCGAAGGGCAATGAAGATTGAATGGATGAAGAGAATCACCCACGAAGAGTTAGAGAGCTCAGAAGCATGATGAAATGAATGAAATGATGAAAGAAATCTATGAAGTGAAACCTATGAAGAAAAAAAAGAGACTTATGGGTCAATAAAAGACGCATTTTTTCATATAGCCTCATAGTGTTCAGCCAAATTTAACGGAAATGTTTTTGTGACAGAAGAGCATAACTCTTTTTCAAGCTAGCCCAGTCGATCGTGTAGGTCCGGTTATATTTTTTTTCCGAAGCCAGCTCAATGATCTTACTAGTGCTCTTTTGAGAAAACTGTGATACTAATATTTTTTGCGATTTTTCCCTAAAATTAGGTCCCAAAACATCCGAGAAGGTGATAATAAAATTATCAGATTGACGGACAAACATCTCAGCGTAGAAAGGGACATTTAAAACAATAGTTGAAGAATAAAACGTGGCAATAATGAAAGAGGAAGACGAAGAATATATGTACATACTTTATCAGCAAAATTATGAAATATGTTAAATTGAAAAACTGTGTAAGAATGAAGGGATATGCTGATAGAAGAGTGGAGTTGAGAGCTGCAGCAAATCAATTTACGGACTGAAGATGGCTGATGAAGAAAAGAATTGTGAAAATGTCACGGAAAGGTGAGTTAAGCTATTGTAAACGGGGCTTAAGGTTCACGAAGAGAATAGCTCGAGGGAGAATAGGAGGTGGAAAGGGAATAGGGAAGGAGGGAGAAAAGCGTCGGCCGAAGACAAAGACGGGAAGAATGAGGAGGAAGGCCAAAAAGGGGGGGACGAAGAGGGGACGCAGAAGCAGCAGAGTATATGATGACGCAACATGCGCGACAGTGAAGGATCTCCGCGGTGGGAAGGATCATCAAGCATGCTCACTTTGGAATGCAGTCCGGCCATCAAGATTTCGAGGAGGGCATATTTTTCCTCAAAATAAAAGAGACTTAACGGCGAAGTGAGCCGAATGATACGGCGGGATAAAAAACGGCGAATGGCCTCAAAGGAAACGCATGTGTAAACATATGGCGACACGGCCATGGATGAGAAAAAAACCAAAGGTAGACGCGCACCGCCTGGTTGAGGAACGGAAGACATTAGCTGAAGCAAAAACCGAGTTCTGAGCCTGCGAGGATTTCATCGCGTTGCGATCATCAGTAACCAGTGTTTCCTCTCTTAAGGTGGTTACAGCGAGATATCATTTCCCGAACAAAACAAAGCATTCCACATCATTGTAAAGAAAAAGACTTCATTCTTTCAATGATGATAAAATATCAGCAACTTACCAATTATACCTCTCGAGATATTTGCCTAAAAGTACCAGCCATTTTCCATGAAAAATGGTACGGGCATGCACTCCAGAGAGGCTTTAATAAAATGAGGAACTTTTAATGCATAAGTCTCGTCTTAAATTTAACATTGTCCAGTTTTTATTAATTCTCAACAATGTACAAAAAATAACCCACTTATTCATGACAGTAAATTTGAAAGAATCACAACAATATTCGGTTTTGAATGGTGTCTTATCGTAAGGGGTGAAAAAATCAGTCGCGCTAGAGACTTATTTACGTACATTTAGTCTCATCCACAAATTTTCATCCGCATAAAACAATATCTTAGCGCCACTTTTATTAAAATATTCAATTATGGCTTTATGTGGCCGCAGTAATAATTAAATAAATATTTGAATATGACCCATAGTACGTTTAGGGAATAATCTTTCTATAAACCAACCTAATCTAAGATTTGCATAGACTGCGATAACATTTTCTTGTAGTTTAGATACAAATTCTTAGGTAGGCTTTACGTTATTTATCTTTGATGAGAATCTTAAAATTTCAAAATATCCAAATGAACCGCAGTTAAACATGAAACCTAAAGGTTAACAAACATGGTAATGCCACAGTTTTCCGTACGATTTTGGTTGGAAAAAAAATTAAGCATTCACAATGACCGGCCACGAAAAATATTTGAGCAGCTAGTTTCGATTAATAAGCATGGTAAAAAAATTAGTGACTAGTGTTGGTGACAACAGATAACACTCATATAAATCAGTTGTAGAAAATTGTAAATTTGTCAAGATGCCAACTAAACAGAAGCCTTGAGTAGAAGAATAAATTCCAAATCGAACAAGGAATTAGTGTGGAACTTAATGTCATTTTATCAACGACTTCTCTTCGTAAAATCATCTCGAACTTTACAACTTTCAAAAAGAAAAATTACTACTAGACACTCTTATTGAGAGAGATATCTTTATAATTTCTGTTAACATTGTATTTCGATTCATTCAAATAAATTACATCGCACGAGGGGCTATTAAAGGTAAAAAACCTAGAAGAATTTGTAGGCTGTAGAGGCTCAGTAACAAAAACCGCGCAGGGATACAAGCACGTCGTCTCAAGTTACACAGTCGCGCGTTGAAATCTCTCAACCTTCAAGAGCCCCTTCCATTCCCCCAGAGACAAGAAGGAAAGAAAGACGAAGGCCAATTAAAATAATAAATGCACCTCTGTCACTGTAAGCGGACCACGCAGTTTATCACGGCGGAAGAAGAACCGTCGTTCCGGAGACGAGGATGAGACGGTGAGGAACCGGTGCCGGGGCCACACGGCATTGGCCACGGCTCCAAAAGAAAAGATATAGCCATCAATGTCATTTTAATTATGAATAATTAATCGTCGAGCAAATTACGTTCCCGCTTAAGACAACCTCCTCGTCGGAGAGGAGGGATAGGTGGTCACTGACTTCTGCTGTTATGCCTTCCACGGGCGATGGAGGAGGGAGGGAAAAATGGAAGAGCACGAGGACTCCTTCGGAAGCAGCTGGATCAACAAATTCGCGGCGCGCCATATTGCAGGCGAGCGACATCGGACTGAAACGAGACTCTCTCTTCCCCCAAGGGCATTTCGCGGGCGCAAGCAAATACATTAAACAATTAGGATGCGGGGTTGATGGCTCCGAGATTAACGAGCGAAAGCAAACGGAGGTGACTAAGGGACTGGGGCCGACACGGGAGCACATATTCGAGTTTGCGGAAAGTCAGGTACGTAATCGGATCACTCGCCATAAAGTCGAGATGGCAAAAGTTTTTCATGCGTTCAATTAATACTTACTTTAATTACTCGTTTAATTGAGCTTATTGTAGACATCGCATAACGGGTACCCTCATGGAAAACACTTTGCAGGATGAGAATCTGACATTTGCTATTATCTAGAGAAGCAGAATAAGATCTAGTTTTGGAGAAAAGGCCTTAAATTACTTCTAATGAATTTAGCAGTTAGGGAAAATTTCCAAAGACGAGAGGTTAGAAATATTCCGTATTCAATCTCCCAAGGATCCACTGAGGAGACGTTAACCTAAGAGGAGATCGTTAGACAATGAATTTTGGGTTAAATTCTTCCCACATTTCTGGCGGAAGTCTTTTTAAAGATTATTTAAAAATACAATTCTATTTAAAAAATAATTTATGCTTCAAACTACATGGACTAAAAATAGCATTAGAACCCTCAGCACTAAAACACCAATTATGATTGGATTTCTACCGAGTGCATTTTTACAATCAATTCAACATCAAGCAATATCCGAAGATCCGATCAAATGCACATGCATAACAATGCAAGAAGGCGCCAAACCCAGCCATTTGGCTAATAAGGAGTCGGCTTAGCAACGCAAAAATCGCAGGTTTGCAACCCGTCTCGGGAACGGACTCAGTGTCGGGTCTTAGTATTAAGGCCCGAGGTTAAACTGGGCGCCTTAAGCCACCTGAATACCCAAGACTATTACTTCCAAATAAGGGGCGCTCTTTGAAGTAACTTCAAAGAGGGGTCAATGTAATAGAGACTAACTTGATTTTAAGTTCGAGAACGAAGGGCTTTGTGAGACCAAATAATTCACATTCCACCTTCTTAAAAGGGAATCCTTGTAAGCGCCACGGAGGTGACCATTCCCTATTCCCGAGAACCTCCACAGAGGTAAATGCAATTACGCATCTTTCGCGCTCGCCTTAATGTAAGGCATCGCTCACTTGGACACCGCGTACAACTAGTTCGTTAAGTGGACAGCACTTTCGCATACGGACTCCGCATCGCAATCCAGCAGGCTTAGAATTTTTTTAGATGCGAGAAGCTACCTTGGGTCGGCTGAAGGGGTTAATTTCATGCAGTATTGCCGTAGCAAGATGCAAGGAGGATCAGGTTCTGCATTCAGCGGTGAGTGCTGCACTGAAGATAAAAGAAGAAAAATCTTTTCCAAAGCCGCGATCGGGGCACAAGACCACTCGCTTGTTGACCGTGCCGCTGTCGGAGGTTGAGGATAGGACGCCTGAAGAATGGCACGGCAAACGGTGACAACGGTAAACAATGCTACAACCCCACTCATTTAATCAGTAAAACCAGTGAAGACAATCGTTTGAATCGTTTTGAATGGACTTTCGACGTAGCAAATAGCATCAACAATGCGATATCCAACACTCGTCACAAGACAAGTGTATGTATTAATGGGTGCTTTTGTATTCGGTAGGACCGCTGTTATTTAGAACTAATCAGAAAAAATGCCCGGCAGACGTTTACAATATTGACTAAGTTAAATTTGCATATCATAGGTTTCATCCGAGTTTTCATTGAGGGATTTTACAGTACAGTCTAATTCATTAAGTATCAAAGTAAATGATTAGGAGATATATTTATTTTTCCGAAGCTAGAGAATTCGCGTAGCATGGCATTCATTACGTATCTTCAAGTGATTATCTTAAAAAAAATTGATATCATAAATCAAAAGCCAGAATATAATTAACGGGTTATTGGAAAAGGAAGAAGTCATACCTTCCGTAAGGTGTGATCATGGAAAATAGATTTCGCAGGATCGGTTCCATTTCTATCTAGATAGGACGGAAGGTGAATCGCTCAGAAAATGTCATTTTAGAGATAAATTATTGCCATTTTCGGTCGTGGAATTTCTACATGAAAAGAATGTTGAATAATAGCCAATTACAGCGAATTTAAGATCCCAAGTTTGCAGAATGTGAATATGAAATCTATGGTGATCGAGTAAGTGCTGAGACTTGAGTACTGGCTTCTCATTTCACGAGCTAGGATTCAAATTTTGATTAAGATGCTTCAGTGAAATCCTGATCCACATCAGGATGATATAAGAAGGACGCTGCAAGAGTAATATGTACTTCGTCCGACAGATGGGACGAAGTACAATGTCCATTAACTCTGGTAATCTCCATTTAATTTAGGCTCGAGATATCGTAAGACTTACCTGCACTTCCCCTCCGATTATCGATATCCCAAGCGACCTCTGAAAGTAACTCTAACCATGAAAACGTTCTCTGAAAGCTGGCAGTAACTACGTATACGATCCAAATTGGCAAATTATATCCTGATTCTATTAAAATTAAAAATACAAAGTCTTACCTGAGAATAGCGCATTTGACGGAAATATATCGTTCGGTAAAAATAAACACACCAACCTCACGATAAAAAGCGTAATACTTGATAGCACATCATTAAGCATGGATACTCAAAAATGAGAGCTGAAGGCGGGTATAAAATGATGCGCCAGGATAGAGCAATTCAAGGACACCTTCGAGGCATAAAATACGATTCGGCGACGTGCAAGAGCTGCCCACTTTGTGCAGCTGCTTCGATCGAGCAGGCGTCCACGGTTCCCCGAGCAATCTTTGGTATTTTTAAAAATATATATATAAAGGAGAGCAAGTGAGCGGATGGGAGGATTACATAAGAAAGGCAACATAAAAAGCATCGCTGAGGCCTTCCCATTTCACGCTTGGTTAACCTCGATCCTCCTCCGCCGCCCACAATACCTACTCACTAAACTCGACCCTCCTATCCCCCATCAAACAACACATTAAAACTCCTTACTGGACGCAATCAAAAAGGTAAGTGAGGACCGACCGAGGCAATCACCGAAAAGAATGTCGCCCGTCCATGGTCCGCCAAGCCTTTCCTTCGAATTTTTCGTGAGCTGGAAGAGAAGGAGACGCACACAATTTTCCTCCACTCCCCAATCGCCACTGAACCAAAATGGCGTATTATTTCTTTCATTCGCCAGTTTTACGATCCATGTAAAGAATGCGCGCGGAATCTGAACGCTCTAAAAAAAATCGCAAATCCCTTCCAGCTACCTCTCTCCATGCCACCTCTCACTCTTATGCTGGGCAAAATCCTTTTTTTTTTAACGCATCGAGGAGGATGAGAAAAAAAAGAAATTAGCGAGAGTAAGAACGGAGGTGATGTCATCCCCTTTTTCCTTTGCAAGACAATTTTACTCTTTAAAATGGACGCCTGAGGAATACGGTTTTTTTTCGGAGGAATTGTTTCCTATCACCACATTTCTCAGCAAGAAAAAAACCTGCAGCCGAAAATTCTTACCTTTTCACCCTTAAGAATCTACTTCCACCACTATTTTCGTAAACTAGAAAAATGCATCCAAAAATGCCAACAACTACGTGCTGAAACATTAGTCTCACTTAATTTTCTCCCTACATATAAATATACATCCGGTAATTATTACACTTCTGTCCTTGAGAATCAAATCCAATTTCTCTATACATCAGCTCCTAAAAACGGTACCCGAAAATGCTTGTTGAATGGTATAAATATAGCTGAAAACAATGCAATTTTTTAATAGCTAAAGGAAGTTCAAATAACTGCACTTCCCTGTGAAAAAAGGGATGTTCTTTGACCAAAATAGGGCAAAAGATCATCTTGGTTTTAAGATGAAAATATTTAGCGCTAATTTGCGCTTTAGTGCAAATATTTCATCCTGTAATTAAAAATACCTCATTAATAACATAAAAGTAGAGAACATACCTGCCCGAGCAATGCCATACCGAGATAATTCTTGTTTTATGAACAACACTCATATTCGAAACCTTCTGTTTACAAAAGATTTTGAAGTGTTGCCATGCACTATCCTAATAATCTAGTCGGTCGCGGCAGCCATGTCAATTACGTGTCAGCTTGACAAATCAAAGGATGAAATTTCGATTCCCACATTGGACATGGATGAATAGTGTGCTTGTCCTAGAGATAATCACGAAAGGCGGTGAAACCTCCACCTTGAAGACCATATTATTACTCCTTCACTTCTGACAAAATCTACTGTTTTTCAATAAATTTACACACTTATACACTGGCACTTCTCCATCAACGTACCTCCCTGCCAGCCACCGAACAGGTAGGTATGTAATGACATCAGATATGGACAGAGGGAATAGAATAAGGAGGGCGAGAGGATAAGAGGTGAATTGTGTGTGTCTTAAGATAGTGCCATGCTGTTTTTGTCACCACTAATAATAATGCGAGGAGAGAAGATCTCCTCCGTGGCAAGCCGTAGCTAACTCTAGACATCCACAACGCCTCCACTCGTTCCGGCTATCGCAAAAAATGGAGGATTCAATTAACGAATTAATTTCGCGGAGTAATTAAGACGACGCAGCACGCCTAGCTGGGGTTCCCGTCATGGTTCGGGGCCCCAACTGTTTGAGACAAGACGACGAGGTACGAGCAACGGTGAAAGGCATTTTTTTCCACTCTTTAATTGGGCCTCACGTCTCGCGCAAGCAGCAAAAATTCGGGACCCGGCACGAAAATATTTAATGTACAAACTCAACTAAGTGCATAGAAAATCCACGAGTCAGGCTTAAAACTACTAAAAGCGAAAGGGAAACGTAACACGGCACTTAGAACTGGGGTGGGAACCCTTAAAGACTGGTAAGACTAACATTCTGAGAAAATTTCTGATTGCATGAGATAATTGTCGACAAGGAGAAGATAATTTTACCCCACATCTCTAGGACAAGAAATTTAAGAGAGATACACTTTCGAACAGATAGACATGAGGATCTGCTCTTCCCGAGCACCATTATCACCTAAAACAAAAATAGAGAGAGCTATTCTACCGAAGAAGATCTCAATTTTCGCTTTTTCTTCTTATCTGCCCTTTTTCCAATGATCTCCAAATAGTAAGGATAGAGTCCTAAAAACCATCACTACAGGGAAGGTTTTACTCCCAAACTAGATCGTTAGAACAAAATAAGCGACGTAATGTGAGAAGCAATCAGTCGAACAGATTAAGTACAAGGATTCCTCCTTCAAATGTATCCTTCACGGAAACAACATATAATTGCAGCGAAAAACGAATCTACCAAAACCGACATCGCTTATCGTCCTTTCCTTTTGCCCATTACTTTCCCTCAACGATCTCTCATTGAGGCAGTTGGTGTCCTAATAGCCCTTGCTAGCCGCCCTCGCGGAGGTACCACGGGGATGCAGAAAATCCCAACTCAACTGCATTTATTCGACAACCGAGCATCTCGTTCCTTTTCCTTCCACCTCTCCTACAACCGCCGCTACGTACTATCCGCCCATTTCTCCGTTTCGAATTGCATTAAGGGAGGCGGGCGACCCTTATCTTTTTAGCACCTCTTCCACTTTCTCCACCCCTACATGACTTCTTCCATCTTGGAATTGCATTTACTCGTCACGGGTCGTTAAAACGAGACGCGGAGTAAAAATTAAAGCGTGGACACGGATGTGAGCGCACGCGCGTACATACGACTGCTATCCCTGCTGTGGTCGGTCTCGGGACCGGGATAGAAGTATCTTCACAAGATACGACGTGTACGTTTCTTTTTCTCCGGAACGGTCACCGTTCAGCATGGATTTCGCCTCACAAGGGCAAGCCCTTGAGGGAAATCCTCCGTAAAGACATTTCCGATGAAATTGGTCATGTCACATAGACTGAAAAAAATTTGAAACTTCCAATGTTCTGGTTTTACCACTTAATGTTTTGTGTTCTCGATGATTTTACTGTTAAGAACTGGATTGAATTTAGCATCCACAGAAGCGGGGTTGGATAGAAAAAGATGCTTCAGCTTTCGGACGAAGTATTTAATGCGGCAAAACAGGTGTCACCTACATCCGTAACTTGGGTATTTATTCTACGGTCCAAAATTTAACGCATAATTTAGAGAAATTATTTTATCAGAGTGATCAAATCTCGCTAAAAAGTGGTGGAACCTAAAGATACTGTTGGAGCCAATGGTAAACTGCGGTCCCACATACCAGGAAAGTTACCTCAAAGTCGCTTGACCAAAACCATTTGAAGGGAATCTCAGCCTATAACAAAGAATAAAAAACAAACGAATAAAAATATAAAAATAAAAAGAACAAAATGCAAAAAGATAAAAAATAACATTAAGATTTCACAAGTTGCCGAAACGTAGGCCGTTTAATGAGATGAAATTGCGTGGATTTTTTCTGGAGATCTAATAACTCAACAAAGTGACGCCTCTAAAGTTTTAAGCTAGTAATCTCAGCCTGGTTAGACCAATAACCACAAACTTAGTTATTTCTCTTAAAATTTTTCTTGCTCGTTTGTCAGATTTTATTTGAAATTCATTTGTTTTCAGAATTAAGTCCTAGGAGGGCAGGATAAAAGCAATGCATTTTTCCTAAGGGAATACAACAGTTTTGGAATGATTATTGAGTAGTTGATAAGGGTAAACGTAACTAGAGACATGCAATCTTGCAAATTAAAACCGACACAGCAATGACACCGTGGCGTCTCGGTGATAGCAAATTCATTACGCGCGAAGTTCTATAATAGCGTATTGAATCTTTTAGGAAGGTAGTGAGCAAAGAGGGAGGGATGGGTTGATCTCGTTTCAAGGGACGGA
This sequence comes from Ceriagrion tenellum, assembly GCA_963169105.1. Lineage (NCBI taxonomy): Eukaryota > Metazoa > Arthropoda > Insecta > Odonata > Coenagrionidae > Ceriagrion > Ceriagrion tenellum. Next base: position 127,710,357 of record OY720632.1, on the reverse strand, counting down.
GGATCGGAACTTGCAAGTGCACGACGCACGCGTGCCCAGAACGAATGCCCGAGCGGGGCGTGAACACATCCATCCAATGCGTGCAGGTGTTCCGCCTTTCGCGCAATCACTAAGCGACTGAAAGCGTCAGCAGGGCGGGCAGGCAGGTGCCTCCACCGCTTCAAGAGACCCGAGAGAAAAGGGGGGATCGCTGCGGGGAGGACGGGGACGATCAGTCCGCGAGGAGTGAGGACATGAGGAATAGGCCGAGAAAGCGATGCGATGGCAGGGGAGAGACAGATTAAAGGGCTGGAAAAAAAAGCATAGAAAGAGCCGAGACACTTACCGTTCAATCCACTGGGGACATGGGCCGCATCCTCTTTGACTTCCAGATTTATGAAGTCCATCATCTTGTGACTCCGGATGGCGAGAAACTCGGGTATAGGCGATGTCGATGGGTTATGCCTTTTTGGTGCTGCTTGGTAAAAATTCTCAAGAAATCGGGAAAGATATCTCCTAGAAACATAACTGGATACTGATTAAAAACACGGAGTAATCTCCGAAGAGATTACTCAAGAGAATAACACCGTAATTCTATGAAATATAAGCAGTGGTGTTTATTGATGTATATAAAGTGGCCTTGTCTAATAACTGCTTACGCCAAATTGATTAACTATGCCGATAAGAATGATCACTTACTGATATTTATTCAGCAACGTTATATACCATCAGAATTTGTGAACCACGCTGATCTTCAGCCTCCAGAAAAATATTTTTTCAAAACGCAGGGTTAATTCCTGATGATGAACTACGCATTCAATAGCGTTAAACGTTTTCTATGTTAAAATAAAATCACAGATAAACGCGAATGAGTAAGTACAGATTAAATTTTATAATATCTGCTTCATTGTTATGTTCGAAAAGTAACCGTCATAAATTTTGAAGGACTAATTATTTTCAGAGAAAAATGCATGGACTGGCATTTGATGAAACGATATATTTTAACTGTTCGAAAATCCTCTGTAAAGTTAAACTATTTACTAAAATTATAAAAAAAGTCAAAAATCACCATTTGGTTCAGAGTTGTACGGGTTCTTCCCGCGTTTCAGCATACCTATTGGTGGACAACCGTTTCGCCGGCATTCCAGCCGGCATCATCAGGTCCGACCTGAATGCCGACGAAATGGTAGCACAACAATCTACTGAAGCGTGGGAAAAACCCGTACAATTTTGAATTTAATCAAAACCGCGGAAGCCTACGTAACAATTAGGGTGCATGGGAAAAAACGGAGACTGATAATAAGTCCAAGAACAAAACTAACATATAATACCAAAACAGAATAACGCGACTGAGATATATTATTGAGATCAATAGGCAAGCCAAAATTATTGGAATTAGAATTAACATAGATATAGTTTATAATTAATCAACATTGGTCTCGCTTATCTATAATATGTCACTCTCTCAAATGTAACAATAGCACGCTATACGCGAAGAAGAAGATTAAACAAAGGCCACAATTATATGTCAAAGTCACCATGGTGGAGAGTAAACTAAAAAGTTATCCTCAAATCCACCGTATCTAAAGAAATATTAAAATTTGAATTGAAATGTTAAAGTACCAGTGCCAGTGATTTTCGCTGGATATCTGCATAACTTCTCCCAGCCAACATTGAGGATATCAATATTACTAGCATTCCACGTTACCTGTAAATGACAGAAAAGAGTGATTTTAATATTTTTCCGACAGTTTATGCGTTTTCAAGACATAAACAAGTTGAGTACACTTAGATTGTTTTATTTCAGAATTTACCCGCGTAATTATCATTCTTGTTCATTAAACCGAGAATTGAGGTAAGCATTAGAGAATTAGGTCACGTCAGCCTTAGATTTATTTCGCAGACAGTTTGAATGAACGGCCAAAGAAAACTCATGATATCATTTAAAATCATTGGCGATAGAGAACCACGAGTGCACCATTAATTAAGCCACGGGTATGTAAAAGTAAAAAAATGTTTTTTTTTTTTTAATTTTATAAATCATAGCCGCATAACATTTCGAATGTTATTTTTTACGAAATGAATCATTCGCAGCCTTTGAAAAGTTACGAGCCTATGAAAATGTTCACTCGCTTAACATTCCGATCTGGTTACGAAATGCACGAGGACAATTTGAATCGGAAATTTTTTGCTACCTCAACCACTGCTCTGAATAACTCCTTCAGCGCAGTCAAATGAGCTAGAATGGAACTTTAAGCGTTAACTGGAAAGTCTAGGCGCACGAACAGGACAGTTACTCGTGAAATGCGATAAAACAATGGAGGAAAGTAAAAAAAAACTTGAAGAGAGTAGCCGCCCTCGAATTCCAAGACAATAAGATTTTTACGACATAACGACACAGTTTGGCTCCAAACAACGCCGTTTGTAAAACCGACAGGGAAGGGAATGATCTAGAGGAAGTTATAGGAAATTACTACTCATGAAAGAATTTCCCACTGAAAAAAATTTCTCAGGAATGCTATTTTATAACAGTCTTTAATTTCAAACTGCACGTGCATGAGTATTTAGTGGCCTATTCCGACGACCAATGATTCATTTCACCATATTACTCACGATGAAGGACACCAAGCTGAAAATGCTATGATTACAAATAGGTTGAGTACTTAAGAAACCGAGCACCCATTCTTAAACCTTCGACAGCCGATGAGGAAAATGAGAGCGAACAAATCTTAGTGGACATGGTAGAGTTTTCTAACGGATTAGATGTAGTTCGAGCGAGATAGTTCCCTAGGCATAATTCAGACCGTATTCGCATTATACATTTTAATTTTACCATCTGTAGGGCACATGAATTAAATTTTGCATTAGTAATGGGGCAGTATTATACTATTATACGACTGAAATTCTAAAGAATTTAATAAAAATATCTACATAAGTTTTTAGCTTGACTCATTTTTGCGCGATACATTTTAAACTATTTCAAAACTGAAGGTTGTTCGTGATCCCTAAGAATTTACTGCGTGACAAAATGATCAATTTTCAAAAATAGTTGAGAAAACATACGAACTACAAGCAGTTCATTTTTTGACGAGATTTAGGGGTAAGAGATTCCTCATTTTTTAAATAATGTCGCTATGGAGCGCATATACGCACCACTTCCCATGTTAAAGGGCTGGTATTTTTTGGCAAATATCTCGGAAAGTAGTGTGGTAAGGGGTTGAATTGTTGGTATCTTTGAAAGGGTGAGATATTTTTCTTTAAAATGAGATCAAATTCATGGATTTCTAGGTGAAATGATATTTATCTCAAACCACCTTAAGGAGAAACCATACGGTTTCATTCTTGCAAAGCTAAATGTAATTCTAGAGGAGCTTCCGTCAGAAATTTGGGATAAATTTTACAGAGTTATCATAAAATCAGCCTATTCAAGAGGAGAACAAGCCTTTTCCACAAGAGAACATAATCTATAATTTCTTTACTGAAAGACTATGGCTTGTGCCCACAATATCTACTATAAAGTTGAAAATATGGGCAGTCTTTTTCCATTTATATCGCGATAATGTAAAACTAATTCGGAAATTAACAGAAATTGTTGCAATTAATCGGCACGGAAAAGAATAATCGTCAATGTGATGAGCATGTGAGTGAAACACCTATAGAATTTTCAACGATATTATGCTTCAAACTCAGGCGACGGAATTTTGAAACGGACATCGAAGCCTCAAGGTTTTTTCTTTCATTTTCTTCTAGAGACAATATTTCAACGCTCCTGGAAAAATATATCGGACTTAATTCGCAAATATAAGGTGTTTACGGAACGCATCATTTAATCCTGAAAAGAGGGCTTACAGCCATCATGGAAAACTCATGAGAATAATTAGGCACGAATTTTTCCTCACCTTTAAAAGCAACAATTAATGAAGGCGCTAAGCCTTTGCGACTCCCAACTCGTTGGCATCACATTCCAATGCGAAAACCCGACTGGAAAAAAGGCATGAAAGCTTAAGCGGAAAAAAATCTCCCGTAATCTCTCAAAAGCGTCCGCGAGGAGAGAGATTAATACCGGAGCGCATGGAAACTAATCCGGGGCAATGTATTATTTCCACTCCAGTCATCGCTCCTCGAGAAAGCCAGCAGAAAACAAAACGTCGACTGCAACCGAATCGACTATCGATGCACGTTCCTCATAAATTACCCTCTCTCCCCACTTTCCATCCTGCAAAGACTATCTCCCCGACAACAGCCCCGATTTTTTTCTTCTCTTTATTCACCTTGCTCGAAACCCGATTCCGGCAGCGGGCAGGATGAAAGGATTTTCGCACTCGCCCCACACTCAACTGCTATCAACCAACCCGATGTCGGACCCCCCTCACTTTCTCGCCAATGCCAGAAGTAGGGAGAACGTAAGGTGGTTGGAGCAATTTTTGTCTAGGCACAGATTTGCTTTGCAGAAACTGACACTTGTCCCTACTGTTGATATCTATAGAATAAAGTGAAAAAAATGCAATTAACTGATAGGGTAGACCGGGGCTATTTCGATCATTTTAACATCATTGCGTCATGGACAGAGTTTAAACATTTTGAAGAACTATTGGTTTGCGCCGACTTTTAGCTTAGCCTTTGCTCAAAAGATTGCGACGAGAAAAATTTATTAAGTTAATGAACCATGGGAGGTAGAACACAGTAAGTGACGTAACACAAAATGTTGAAATGTCAAAAATGACGGGGCTATTCTGATCACTCACGGGGATATTATGATCATTTTAGTTTTTACACATAAGCCAAATATTTTATCATATATTTATTATTTGGCTTAATCAGAAAACAATTGAGAGTAAATTAACTCAAAATGGTGCTAATTGTTTTGTTTAATTAGTCTCAAAATATTTTTTGCATAGGTAATGAATTAGAAAAACAGTTCTCTTACCACAGAAACATCACCAATACCTGTTCCAGTCTCTTTTATTGGTACCTGCGTGTGACGTTTTGTCGTCCAAGCTTCTGTAGCTATTACAGTGTGAATTATTAGGGTGTCTATCATGAGAATGCATCCTGTATGGCCGTTAAAGCTCAGTAGACGAAGTGCCACGCTGAGCTGCTACCGAAAGAGACAGAAGCAGATTATCCTCGCTACAAAAGCCTTCGAACTGTCATCACTAAAGGGCAATGCAGCACGTTGAGTTCGTAATTACGATGTTTTAGTATTAAAAAACATTTGTAACGACAGTTATATAACTATGTCCAAAAAATCATTTAAAAATAAGAAATTAAACTTATTGGTTCAGCGTTTTGAATATCGTTTATTTTCACAATCTAACTTGATTGAAAATCCAATTTAGATGCATATTTCACAAACAAATTGCTTCTTCCCTTTTGCACCAACACAAATTCCATTCTCAGCCTGTGAATTTTCGGTTTCAAAAACTTTTGAAAGCAAGAACTTTTCTTCGGGAATGACATTAGGATTCAAAGGAATAGATTCGTGTGCATAACCCCCTTTAAAATGTCCCTTTAAATACATTCCCAACAGTCGCAGTCTTATTCCATGCCTCTTTAAAAGGCTTTTCAAAATTAAACTTTGTTATGGAGTTTCTTGGGTTGTTGCATATGTATGTACATAGTGGCACTCTGATTGTAGAAAGTCTTGAGTGGTATGAAAACTGTTCGGCCTAGAGGCTGTAACAGATGTGTGGCTCGAGGAGGTAAACAAATTATTTAAATTCGTTTTGAAAGCAGTATTCCAGGCTAGACAATGAATGATTTGACGCATGGCCATCAAGTATCATAATACATTTACCGCGCGGGCGGTACCGCTGAAAATGTTGCAGCCACGTCAAGAAAAGGTCTTCGTTTGTGTAGCCAGTCTCCGACATTGTGACAATCGTACCTTGTGGCATGCTCTCTTCTTGCTCAGATCTATGTCGACCACCTTTGAAGGTCACCATCGGAGGAATATAAGTTCAACAAGCACTGCAGCAAGCGATCACCGTAACATTTTCTCCTCTCTCTACACTAGTTAATGCGACTACCTCCTTTGTACTTTTCTCACTGACAATTTTTGACGGCTTATTGCTGGGGGGAAATCCGTTTCATCCATGTTAAAAACAAGGTTTGGTTGGTATATCATATCATTGTCATTATAAACCTCCTCACATAAATTAAAAAAGTCACCTACTGCTTTCTTATTTAACCCCTCAGCACGTACTCGAGACAGATTCTCAGGTTTTCTAAGGGATGTATCTGGGTGAATACACTGAACCAGTACGGGCCGGCTTTTCCTTCTTTCTTCCACGGATGTTTCATGTCTCTCCTCAGCATACTGGAAAACAGCTCGACGAACTAAATCAGGTGTACACCCAAATCCACGCCTTGAAAGCCTTATCAGCCTCTCAACCAGCTGCTTTTCTTATTCTTCTTTCAGCACCGTTGGATGACCAAATTTTTTTTTCTTATGTAAAGGTTTTCCTAGTTTATTTACCTTTCTTTCCTTTACTCTTCCATGAAGTGTTGCATATGGTACACTGTACTTCTCTGAAGCCCCTCGGCCGCTATGCAACCCATCACTGACGCTATTTATAGCCTTTTCCATATCTTCTTCCTTCCATTTTCTATATCTTCTTCCTTCCATTTTTTATATTTATCCTTCCCTTTGTAGTTCCGAACCATCTGACAAATAGAATAAACCCCACATAGATCAGAAGTTAGGCTATAATAATTTAATGTTTTGGAATAATGACCAGAGCGATGATCGAAATAGCCCCTCGTGTGATCAGAATAGCCCCGTAAATAGTGATCGAAATAGCCCCGAGAGACATTTTTTTATTGTTTAATTAATTAATCAGTAGTAGACTGAAGTAGACAATAATGTTTTTCCCAGGTCATTTTAGGTATACTGAGGATACGTTTAAGAAATATAAGTAATGGTTATGCTCAAAGCTGAGACAGCGAAACCTTATTTCAGTAGGGCAGAAAGTTACATGCACATGTGAAAATTGATTTTTGAAACTACCTTAACTGTTTCAGAGGAATACCTCACTGTTAAAACCGCTGGTGTCTGCTGCACGATTCGGCTACAACTCACTAAGGAATCACTCTAACTACTAACTTTGACTGCAACACTTACAGCAGCGCCGGAATCATGTAGCGGGAGTTTTTCTTAACTTTATCGAAATAGCCCCGTGATCGAAATAGCCCCGGTCTACCCTATGGGTTTTTGGATACTCAATGCTCTTTTCAAAATGCTGGCAAAGTGTCTAGTTAAAATTGAATTATGACCGAAATCTAAATAAATTTAACTAGAATTGCAGAGTAACAGTCAAAGAACTAAATAATATATGAATCAAATGGAGGATTTTCTACTAGATGTATCGAATAACTTGAACACTGACTTCCTCAATCTGTTAAGAATACACTCATCTTTAACTACGTACAATACACTGTTTTGTTTATAAATTAACCGAAATAATGGCAGTGTTTATTTTAAATTGAACATTTCCAAAAAATAACAATATTAGTACGATTTGGTACTTTCCCAGCGTATAGTATTAATGAAGTTTTCGCGGGTTTTCCATCTAGTTAGTTATTTGTTGGCCTGTTAAACAAAGGTGAATTTAAGCGGAGAGTGAAAAAGATATTGGCTCGAATAGAATGCCTAATACCTAATCTGGTGGAAATCCATCGGAGAATTCATCAAAACCTCAATAATATATAACAATAATCGGTGAACAGAGGTAAAAAACAAAGAAGGAATAATAACAAATAGGAGGATATATAATATTTCTTACACATTTCCCATGAATGAATGAACAGTGAGTTCAAATACATATTGATTTGTACTCACGGGAGTTGCTAGAATATGTTTTCACTTACTTAAAATATCACTAAAATATGCACTCAATCACTCATCCCGCCAAAAACTATAATCTCTTTCTCTCTCGCACACCGTCCCATGACGCCTCTAGTATTCCTTCCCGGCCAGCGCAACCGACACCACCCTCAACCTCTCCCCACCTCGGCTATGAGTGTATGGACCGTTATGTCGGTGAGCCGTTAAAAAAATTGAGTGGGAAGTGCATCGCGAGTCCTGGACTGGAATGAGGCGGCTCGAAGGTGAGGCAAGAGGTGTCTGAGAGAAAAGTCGGCAGAATGGAAGAGTGTTGGAGTAGGAGGATGATAAAGGTGAATTAAAGCGGAGAGTGCGAAAGATATTTTCTCGAAGAGGATTTTTTTACAAGAGAACGTTTGCGATAAAACATTCGCCGCATCCCACCAGATTGCATCGCCAACATTTTGACTTCGAGTAGATTATCAGGTTCCCAGGGCACGGCTAGCCTCGACAACATATAAAAATCATCGCAAAATGCATCGTGAAGAACGTCTTGAGAATTTTCTTCTCCAGAGTAAAGCGGGGGAACTCGAAATTTGTGCAAGTGAGAGATGCTTAGCTGCACATCGAGTCCCAGTGCAGATCCCTTATCTCTGATATCGAAGTAAATTTCGAGTAAAAATGAGAGCAGTATCTAAAAACCATCACGAAATTTCTCGAAGAGAGGTCAGCACTTCGAGAATTTTCTTCAGGTTTTTCGGAGTCAAGTGGCGGAACATGATATTCACTCGAAGAGAGATACAAAGCAATCCTTCGAGGCTTAAAGTCTATTCTATTGGCTTAAGATGTTTTTCGCAAATACAAGCGCATCAGATTTTCCAATTTAACGGAACTCACGCAAAGCATCATGGAGTACGAGTGAGTTGATAGGGCTAAGGCGCTCAATAATCTTCAATCATTATGCAAATGTATATTAATAAACTGGGGATGCATATAATCTAAACAGCGATATCGCTAATAGTTGAATGAATGTATTTAATACCATTGAATACCAAGGTACATAACAAACATATTATAGCGATTTCTCCGAGTGAAAAATCCAACAGCTATCCTCTGGCTGTCACAGCTGGCACACAGTTGAATGAAGAAGTCATGATTTACGGTGCAGTCCTATGATCGAACGAAATCGGGATGTTTTAGATGGAAGTCAGGAAAAAGATTTATAAATGTCTAACGTAAGGACAAAGCGTGGCGAAGACGTTAAAATAAATAAATATGAGCTTGCCCTCTCTTAGGAAGCCTGTATGAACAGCGGAGGCTTGAAAGTGTTTCTCTGAGTCTCGTTAATTACAAAATGCTGAAATGGTGGAAAAAGGAGGGAAACGGAAAATATTTGAGGGATTCCTTCCCCCGACGATGAGAGTTGTTATTGGATCCGATACGAAAACATGTTATCGCTGTTCTTTCCGCGTTCGATTATGTTTCAGGAGTGAATATTTCCCACACGCCACTCCTCCGCACCGAGAACAGTGTAGAATCTACGCAGTGGAATGATAGATATCACGTGACTGATAACTAGTCGGTCTCATTTTTATGGCCCTTCATCCAAAGATTAACAATACGCATGTGCGCTCTCCGAAGCGGAAGTACCTGTTCCGAATAATCAGCTATTTTATCGGTCGAGTCATAGAGAGTTATATGGTAAAATGATGCCACCAATGACGCACAACGAAGCAAAAAATCACAATATTTCTCTAAGAATCAAATTAGAGCATTTCCAAAAGTATTATTTTACTAAGTAATGTAATTATGCGCGCACAAAGAAGTATTAGACTCCAACCGAACAATAGACTTCGCTACTTTTTCACAATTTTCTTCACTCAGATATCGTCGGGACCCGTAACTATTTTATGAACAGAGAGGGAGGAATGCGATTTCCAAAAAACTGAGTATTTGCAAAGATTATCACATGGGTCTGCTAAATTGCATCTTTTGTTTTCAATAAATTATAATGGCTATTTTTAAGCCACTACAGCCAGATTGAGAGCTGTTCCCACTCTGCGCTCATTGATCATCTAATATTCTGTTCACCTCTCCCCAGACTTTTTACGATACGCGGTGGAGAAGGAGAATGGAACAACGAACCGATATCAGGAAAAACGTGCGAACATCTAGCCTTTCGTTGGTTGTATAGTAATGAAAAGGTGATATAGATGAGGTAAAAAAGTGTTTGGCGAATAAAGATTTTAATCGTGGAATACCACCAAGTGACAAAAGAAAGAGTTTGGTAATTAGATACAAAAACGCAAAAGTGTGGTTGACAGAAAAACGAGTGTGTTTGAGGTCATCATCTTTAAGCGTAAAATGACAGTGGATTTTCCAGGGCCTTCCAGAGTCTGTATTATAAATTTAATACATTAAATCAATATAAATTTAATAAAAATAAAAAAAATTCATTCATTCAATCTTTCCTTCTTTTTTACCGCATTATTCAGATCTAAAAAATCCAAGAGACTTATCGTGACCAGTATCAACTGCGACAGACAGCCCTTACACTTGATTCACGTATTAAGACCAGAAAACCACCAAGTTAAAAAGGTAACAAATGCGCCTAAACCTCATTGAAATAATAAAACTTATCTCCGTCACTGATTTACGATGCCACGTTTGCAGAAAGACGCCCGTTCAAGGCACGAATATCACTGCGCTCACCTGTCGGTTGAGGAGCACATTGCGAGCACAGGGTGCAACTCGTTTCATGCGCGGGTGAGTAATTAACAGCTGCAACCACAGGATTGACACGCATACGAGGGCGGTTTCAAGCAGCAAAGCGACTTGCAATATTAATGACGGGGAATAAATTACGACTTAGAGCTACGAATGCATCGCACCTTTGATACGGCTAGGGAAAAATCTCGATCCTTATTCAGCGGAACGTGGCAAAAACGAGGAATGCTGGTTTGCAAAACCGGGTCTATTAATAGCTTTCTCCGCTTATAGCCGAAGAAGAGACAGGAAGGAAGGGATGTCGCCGCGAGGGCCGATTCCGATGCGAATGCGACGAGATTGCGGAACTGAATGCCTGTTTTAAAAGGGAGAAAGTGGGCTCTTTTCGGGATTGAGAGATCCTCGCAATATTTACGGCAGTCTTCATCTGAGTGGATTTGAAATCTTCGACCTTTTACTTTGTACTTAGTGAATTTTCAGCAGGTTGAAAATGCATGCAACCACATTTGAAGCCGTCTGGAGAAGACGATCTGCTCATACCAGTGATGAGATGGGGATTTGTTTCAAATGCACTGCTTTAAGAGCATTTTACTCTTTAATGGATTTTAAAATTTTTCCCGCTACTCTATCGTAATTCCTCTTCAAAGAGTCACGATTCTCTAACGCAATGCTAAGTCATAGTTTACGATTCAAGATCGTCTGAATGAATTCAAATCATCTCGAATGTAAAAATACAATAATCCAAAATATGGGGCGAAATCCATTCTTAATCGAATTAAAAATTTACTATGGCCTCCTTTTTAATCTAAACTTATCTTTAGCCCTCAGGTAGAGAAGCCGGAACTCAAATCACCACACTAACATATAGAATTCCCTGGCCATTTAGAAACTTCCTATGATCGAACGAAATCGGGATGTTTTAGATGGAAGTCAGGAAAAAGATTTATAAATGTCTAACGTATATTCCCTCGTTCCCATTCCATCCCATAAAAGTAAATGCAAGCATTTCCTTTTTATTCCATATATTGTATGTTACTAATAGACCATAGCCGTTATATTCGTACCATCTATTCTATTTCAAAATATTAACTTAAATATACTTTACATTTTGGCCAAGAGAAAATTTTGAATTGAACATGCCATCGATCCAACGGATAAAAAAAATTTCCGTTTGTTGACCTCTTGTGAATTATAAGCACGGCACGCAAGGAGAATAAAAACGACGCTCGGAAAGAGGGACACCGCGATGATAATTAACGCAAAAAATCCCGAACGTGAGTGTCGTCATCGTCAAGATTGGCGTTCATTCCTTGACGCGAGTGACGGAGGGGAAAAATAGGAGCTCTCATCCGGGTCATTAGATGCGATATTTATATAATGTCGTCCGCAGGAGGTAGAACTACAAGAAGGACGGGGCCTTTCGCCCCGGCGGAAATGGCTGCAGCCTCAATTATGCAAACATGTGTACCAGCAGGACACATTGAAGCCTGAGAATGTTTGGATCCTCTTCACTCGGTCATCAATTGGAAGAACTACGGAACTGACCACGCAGTATTATTTGCCGAAGTCGTCCACCGTGTAATTCAAAACGGAATACGATGCCTGGGTACTTAACATGTTAGATCACTTAAAGCAAAATCAATGGATCCGGGTTCGAACCCCAGTCCAGATGAATGATTTTCTTCACTGTGAATTTCACGTGATACGGTGATAAGGGAAAATGTTATTTTGCGAACTAGAATCCATTTGACTCTCACCTATCGCTACTAGGTGTCCAACAGCGCAATGAAAAAGACAATATCAAGAGAAATTATCATAGTTTCGTTCTATTTCTTTCAAAAATATATTTTTTTCGTAATACCCTCGTAACAAATTAAAAAGGGTATAAATATAATAACTTTAATAAATATAATAATAATTACCAATTAAAACCTATCGTGTAATATTAACAACGAAACTCCTGAGCTAGTTTTCCAATCTCAATACATTCTCCCATTAAATTTATTAACTCAGGCAGCAGAGTAGGCAGGAACAAATTTAACAAAGTTTGGAGGGTTTTTTTCGGTAAACATTCGCCAAATTTACCGCTACTAAAGAATAACGTCATGGTAGAAAAACAAATTTCGACTGTTTACGCGACCTCGGCGTTGATAGTAAGTGATTGGTGTAGAAATATCAATGCCTTAACTATGTATTTAGCTCGTTGAGCACGAAATATTATGCTCACCATTCCTCGTTACTGTTTATCAGGTAATGCGTCAACTACAGCACGCATTGGCCCCACCTACTCTCTTCATAGCCACCGCATTAGTAATCGCAGAGACCATCGAGAGGACTCAGCATTCCACAGTATGTATGCGACAGTGGTTATTAAGGGTAATCAGTTCAAGCAATAGGGCGAAATACATTTCCTGGTAGCACGAATGCATTTACAAGAAGCATTTGATCCCTTATGCACGGAATTCAACTCATGTTCGGAAAAAATCGTAGCGGGAAAGCATTCGGGAAACATGATACCTTCCTGCGATGGTCACGCGATGCAGAGGCTGACCGCCTTAGCTAGGACAACAACGCGTCAGCCCACCTACGCAAAGGTCACGGATTCGAATCTCGGAAAATAAAATATGTTTTACTTCGTGTGAAGGCCTAAAGGCTAAACTGTGAGGTATAAAAGCAGTTGGGCCATCTGAAAACCAATATACCTACTCACGCATCGTAAGCGTCTTAATTTTGTCAAACTTCCGTTTTTTCATCCCGAATATTTTACTTTATATATCAAACTTCATTTCAAACTAAGCACAGTTCAGCCACCTTATGGAGTAGAAGATGACAAAAATTGACGACACCTGGGTAATTTTCCATGAATTAGCGTGGAATTTTCTTAGTGCCTTTATTCAGGATGAATGCCAGGTCCACTTCTAGTACGTGTTGCTATTCCCACAGCCATTAGCATTAAAAGCGAGAAAAACATCACTAGATTCGTCTCCAAAACATAACAAGACAGCATTAAAGGTTGCGATAAACATTTGAAGCAAAATTGGTGTCCATCCAGACTCGCAGCAAGCAAATTGATTGAGGAAGAACGCACCGTGTGACCAAGGATTTGAAGGAAAGAGCTCACGGGAAGTATTACGCCATGGCAGAAAAGCCGAGACGAGTGGCGCCTCTCTTTTCATTCCTCTCTGAAGGCAAATTTCGCAAGAGGGAGTGGCGACGACCGGGGGAAGTATGCCTGTGTATGGTCAAGTGTGAGCAAATGATTCCACCTGACCCATTGGGGGAAGGGAGAGCAATTAGCGATTCGCTGCATATTATTCGCTTAAAAGAGAACCGTGAGAGCGTCGTAGCTGATCGAGGCGAGCAGTGGGAAGGAAGAGGAGTGCAGATTAAAAACAGGAATGTTAAGATGGATGAGAATTGTCAACGTAATGGACACTGAACCAGAGAGTACCAAATGGAGAAAAGTGGGGGATGGATATGCGAGGGAAGCGAGGGGAAAACACGACCAAATAGTGGGCGATGAATGAAAAAAAACCACATAAGCCTTTATTGGTAGGTACTTAAATTCGATCATGTAATCGAAAATAAATGCCATTATCGGACTCTTTTATTGCTTCTTGACAGAGAGATGCCATTACGAACGATAAACATGTCCTCAAATTACAATCACATTGGGGTGTATGGGTAGCCATTTATAATTTTTATGTCATTCCAAATTAATGTGATAATTGATATTTGTACGTGACTTTTGAACGTGATCACAGTCAGCTCATCCCTTCTCAGTTTATTGAAGCTCTATTTTAGGGCAAATATAATGTTGAGCCACCCAGTGTGAGAGAAGCTACCATTCGATTGAGATGGCATTGACTGCCAAAAGGGTACATCAAGTAATCGAGTTTCTCTGTAACGATTCACGGCCTCGTCATGAGAAAGAAAGCCATCCAGCGTGCCCAAGTATATTCCGCCCGAGCCCCCATGTTCTTCATTTCCAATTGATAGCGATCCCAAGCCTTCCATAAGCTGCCGTAGCTCTTGGAGTATAGAACTCCAAATGTTGAGACGACAGATTGGAAATAAGGAGATAAGTTGGGAGGAAATGGAAGACGCTTCCTCGTACAAAAAGTTTCATTCTAAAATCTTCTTTGCAACTCTAAGAACATTTATTTGCCATTGAATGCCCCATAAACGACGCGTTTCTCATAATATAATTCACCAATTTTTAAACAATTTCATTACCCATACTCAAAGCTACGAATTGCCTACAACCGGACTGAATATATTTGAAAAGGTGGCGGTGAGTATATAAAAATAGACACCGTATCGTTTCCAACCAATCAAGTCCTAAAAAAGCTCCACATTTAACTATGTTAACGTAGTATACATAAACGAGCTTTCACGATGAACGTAATCAGAGAAGTCAATATCGCCGCCTCACGGCACTGAATTCTGGCTGGGTTCTTATGATTTCATTCAAACTTTGATTTCTTCACATATATGTGTTCCTTTTATTATAATCAAGCAGAATAATTCAAAATATATTGTTCCCAAAGCACCTTTAATTCTTCACGTCTGTTTGGATATTCACCCAACTTATCGAATTCTCCTTCTTACCCTCGTAAGAGACCGCAGCTCTTCTGTTTGACTAAGCGACTCATCCAGTTTTTCGAAGTGGTCAAACCGCAGAGGCATGAATTGTCGCACAAACAATCCGGTACCGATATTTCATGTAAATAAACTTTATTCATTGGAGGTATTGTCCGGGGATATTCAAAAGGTATTCCCATGATTTAATGACGCTAAGAAAGAACCAAAGGCACGCATCGAGGGTTTTCAAAGATAAAAACGCAAACATTTGATCCTATGTGCTGACTGTAATGTTACTCCTTTAGTTTTTCAAAAATTGGCCAGTAAAACCTTAAGTGGACAACGGCCTGTCGGATCCAGACTCCGACCTGAAGATGCTTCCTGTCAAGGACAAATTGTTGTCGCTGAAACGCTGACACACACAGCTGTACCGGAAGTAGAAATCTAACACATCTAGCCGATGGGGAGGCCTTCGCTTCAACGGCCTGCCACGATGGAGATCCAGGTTTCCGCTAAGTCACCGAAGTTTTGCACTGCTGGGCTAGGCTCAAATCCGGAGGTGTAACCCTCCATTTCGCCCATGGGCCGTTGCCAGGGCAACGAGTAGGTTACGTGGTCAGAATACTGCCTTCTTATCTAAATTTGCCGAAGTTCGAATACCACGGTGGCGGATTTTTTGCCGTGGAATCTCGAGCCTTACTTGGGCACTTTGTGAGTACTCCGCCCGTCAGAAGGGACATAAGACTGTGGTTTATTCCCGCTACTCTTTAAAGACCGATGTACATGGTAAATTTTATTGTACAAACGAATGTATCGTAGAAGAGATTAATGGAATTAGAGCAGGTTCGATTTCCCGTTCAGTCATTAAAAAAATCATGCAATTAGCCGCTTTATACGGTAAAATTTTCCTCATGAAAGAGTTCATGCATTCGTTTGTACAATGAAATGAACTGTGTCAAGCGGCCTTAAGAGCAGACAAATTCTGACGCCGGGTTTCTCTCCACTCTTCCTCCAATCCTAAAGTAATCCTTCCATTTCCAATCTGCCCACCTCTCCTTAATGGTGTAAATGACCTCGTTTGCCTGTCGCATCCTCAAAATAACCAACCAACCTGTCAGCAATGGGATGACAGTAAGTGCTAATTGGCCTTGGCCATTGAAACACGTTTTAGCATATACCACTCAGTACTAATCCAGTATTTATCACGCAGTACACGAAAGGACTCTGTGGTGTAACTGTTTGACTGAGCTGACCGGAAATTAAGAGATCCGAGTTTGAATCCCTGTCAAGCCCTACGATTTTTTCCCAAGGCGAATTCCATCAATTTGATGGGAATTTACAGCAAGTATTCCCTAGTAGGGCGTGTCAATTTGGAGGGAAAATAAAAATTCGTGATTTTTGTGATCGAGGGGGGTCCCAAACTATGCCTTTTGATGTACAATATTCTAATGTAAAAGATTTTTCCTTATTTATAAACATTAACCTTGGTAAATTTGCGATTCATTATAATTTATGTTGAAATTTCCGAAAAAAAAGGGATAATTTAATAAAAAATCCAACAAAATTTGATCAACAGTGGTATAATGAACTCAAACACTTTTATATATATTTTGTCTCTATTATTTAACACTAAAAACACATGAATAAAAATGTAAAAAGTTTCAACCAATAATATTCATCAAATCTTGCTTCGATTTATTCCTATACATCGATCTTCTGCTTGCTTCCTGGCCTCTAATGTATCCTTCTCGTTTCTCATGAGTATAACTTTGCCGGAAGCCTCTGTTACTTGTTTCACACATCTCTCTATAACATGGCCACTTTGGAACTTTCATTGGCTCTCCAACAAACTTTCATATTTCTGATATTTTGAGTTTACAAGTAAGTGGAGGTACAAATACTTTTTCTGACCAGTGTATCAGTTCCAAAAGGGAAGTTGTATTTGGATTTACTGCAGGTGTTATCATAGGCCGAACAGATAGGTCTCCTGGTGTATTATCATCTTCATTCCTTAATTCACTTATCTTCTGGACCCCTGCCTTCCTTTCTTCTTGGTTTTCCGAGCATAAAAGTGTGTGAAGCACCATTTCAATAAATGCGAACCACGATGCACGTTGAATTATTGGCAAAACAATAGCTGCTACTGCCTTCTTCTTCGATTTTAGGAGCTTTCATTGATAAAGAATGTGGCGAGGTCCTTCCACCAAAGAGAATTTCTATTTGATTTTAAACCAGCAGGGATAGTAAACGCCGACAATGTATTCCACAAGCTGTTTTATCGTCTTCAAGTTGTTGCCTTTAAGGTCATGTTTTCAAACCCATATGCGACAAATCCTATTTACAGTTGTTAACCACCGAGAGTGGCTTACAGGACCAATTTCTAATAATGCCAGATCAGTTGGAAGTACACCTGTCCTTATGGCCTGAGTTACGCTGTAACCATGAGCCTGATCCGTAGAGACATCTTTGATAACAGTGTCTTTCAATGGAACCAAAGGCTCTGGAAAGGATATTCTGACAAATGAGGCATTGATTTCAAGCTCTGTTGCAGTATCAAGCATGTTGCCATTCGTACTACTCCACTTGTTGTTAGACAGAGTTTTTCCATCCAAATCTGTGATCTAGTGCCGCAAAGGTAGCTCATTAGCATGAAGAGCACAAACCAACCATATGAGTTTACGATTCAGCTTTGCCTCAACCCAAAGCACGACTCCTCGTTCCCAACCAGTGTTAACATTCGTTGAGTGACCACCGAGAGCCTGCAAACTATTAGCAATGCTGTTTTTCTTTAAGAAATCCACAAGATGGTTAGCAATAACTTCAGCAGGTTTCTTTTTCGTTAAGTCTTTCTGGAGTAAAATGGCAAAGATACCTTCCACCTGGCTCACTGCACACAGTGTAATACTCTTCTTTCACAATACTTGGAAACTGATGACTTGAGTTATCTGCATGTAACAGAACTTTTGTGGAATCTTTGCGTCCATCAAAGAAGATACATTCAATATTGCCTACCCGGCATAATTCTTCATCAAGTGCTTTCATGACTTTTTCTTGTGCCCTTTTAACTTTATTGTGATCAAACACATGTCTCCTGTCTCATTCAGTAATTAATCCAGCATCCAAAAATGCAGCTGTTGTAATGGCAGCTGTAGCACGTAGACCGACACCATACCTAATACTTTGCTATGTAACATTGCGCAATTGTAATGTATTGTAATGGCTTGTACTTGACGTAGAAGGTACATCAGAATCACCACATGTAATCTGCAAATGATCTTCAGATACTTCAATCCAAACATTAGTTGGCTCTTCATCTTCGTCGGAGAACAGTACTTTACTTGGTTGGAATGTTAACTCTTCCTTCCTTTTCTGCTTCTATTCAGAAATTCTTCTTAAATCACCTTCTTTCCTCTTCTGCTTTTTAGTTTGTCTTCCGTGCTCAGGTAGATCTGGTAATCCAATTTGAAGCTGTCCAACAGATCCAACCTTCGTTTTTTGACTCTTAATAAACACTAGTTCTTTGACAGGGAACTTCATATCCTTAGAACAAGAGCGGGAGATGAGCACTTCATGTTTACTGTCAGCACCACCTGAACATGGACCCTCAAATTCTGAACATAGCTTAATCTCACACTTGAAATTGAGGATGTCAAAGAATTTGTCTAACGTTGCTATGAAAGCCTCTTTCACTTCCAGCTTTCCTCTGACAAGTGATACGTATTTGGCCTTTTTCCAGTTTTCTTTTATCTTGTTCAGGACTGTGACAGTTTGCTGCGAATTTTACAAGAAACGTGAGAATATCACGAATTTGAAGTAGCTATTTACCAAGCAAACCAATGTAATTGCCATTTCTTGTTAATATAATTGTGAATAGCTAACCAAAACACAACTTTTTGGCCCCCCTCATTTTTGGAAAAAGAAGGTAAAAAAAATCGACCCGCCTTATTCCCTAGGGTCTTGTGTCCCGCCTCCCCAGTCCTTACGCGTCCCGTACGCACATCCCCTTGCGAGATCACCTAACCCTTTCTCCTTGCGATGGATGCGAGGTCCTCACGCTCGTCTCTTGTTCTCACCTCGTACTCGACCTCCGTCCTCTCATCTTCTCAAGGACGAGGCGGGAGGAGTAGGGCGGTGAAGGTGGGAGGAGGAAGGAGTAAGGCATCGGGAGGAAGAGTGGGAGGAAATCCATGAAACATTTCTCAGATTCAATTTGCATCGAACTCACAGCGCCCACGGTCCGGACGCATCAAATCCTGTGAACGATACATACCAGGATAGTCCCGACTATGTAAAAGGAAGGGAGGCCTCCCGTTATTCTACCCTTCGGAGAGTAGAATCCTAGCACCAGCATTAGCTCATTCTGTGGGTAGAAATCTTGCTTATATTTCGGATTTTCAACACGCTGGGTGTATCTACTAACACAAGTTTTCCCCGGGCTCTAAAGGTAGTGTTTAGGTCATTTCAAAGGACTATTTCGATTTTCCCGTTGGAATACGCCAGAAACCTCTCTGCAGATACAACCAACGAGATGAAAACTAGGAAAATGAATTAACAACGCCGAGGAAACCCACGATTTCTCCCCTAAAGGTTATTTCAGTTATATTTTTAGTGAGAGAATATTGCAGCAATGGAAACCATAACCAGATTTTACTGTAGGTATTTAGTAGGGATGAGTCGATTCCCCTTTTTTTCGATTCCGATTCAGATTCTTTCCAATCGATACCCGATTCTCGAATCAGATTCCTGCGATTCTTAGTCATAATAACTGGTGAGATATTGATATACCAATAGCGTACGATAATGATTTAAATTCAAGTATTGACTGAAATAAAATAGCAAAGACAATTAAGTCGCTCAAAATGTATATTTATTAACAAATAGAAAATCTATCCTCAGCTTCTTGAGGTAGAAAAAAGTAAAATTGATACCCTACACCCAAAATTACTGTGACAAATATGATGTGATAAATGAAATTTGATTTGAAAATTTATCTATCTGGAATCGATGGAATCGGAATCGACTTTAGGCGATAGATTCTCGATACCGATTCTAATCCTGAGAATCGGTGGAATCGAGAATTGACATTTGGATTTGACTCATCCTAAGTATTTATATAAACTTACGCATATCTGAAAAAGGCTCGCTGTGTAGTAAATCCTGGCATATTTTACATTACAGCACAGTAACTTCAGCATAGAGCCAGTAAATGCACGTTCACTCAGATATTGGCCCAGGGACAAAAAATAATTCCAACACTAAAATTTTAAAATCCTACTTTTCAGGAGCTATGAGAAATGAAAAACTAAATTCTAATTAATATTTGAGAAAGCAATCACTTCAGCCTGAAAAGTTTAAGATACTGCACAAATCATGAGAACAGATCATTGCTCGCATTACTGGTTGGTAAAAATAAATATATAACTACATTAGCGACTATGTCGTATTTATTTGAGCAAAATTAAGGCTGTAGAGTCCTAGCCAACACATAATTCAATGCGCATAACAAAATTACTCATCTCCTAGTTGTTGATTAATATACTCAGGCGGGATTCGAACTCGCGATCTAGGGTTAGCAAACGACGGCATTACTCAAGCACCTCTGCCATGGTTGGACGTGGATTCTAATTCTACTAAATAGTTCTCATTAGGCAAATCCTATCCCTGAGTTTTACTCATCCCCGCCAACTACTAGGGGAGTACCTCCCACGTTTCTAACCTCTTCATCCTCACGTCCAATGCATTCCAATCTCTTCTTCCTCCCCTCCATTCCGCGCGACCTTCATACCACCACAAGCCTTCATCATCAGAGGCAAGGGTGCCAGCAGTGTTCCCTGAGGCACACTCACTCACCTCTTTCCTCATCCACTCGGGCCACTTAAAGTTTCTCGCCGACGCGACGTGAGGAGGGACCGACAACCCCTGCCACTTACACACCACCACCTCTTCGAATGATACTCCCTCCTTCCAACGATCTCCCCACTCTCATCCTTCCCTCTCGGGTCCATCATGCACACACTCTCCCATCCACTCCTCATCCCGCACCTGATTCCATTAGCTCATCCAAGTGTCAGATGTGAGCCATATTCACTCTTTCCCCTTCGGGACGTAGTGTATAGAACCTACCAAAGTTCCAGCGTCCTTCCATATTCCCTTTCCAGGAAGAACGATGAGTGTGCAAATCTTTAGTCTCTCCCCTTTGGATTATGCCTCTCTCTCTTCTCCCCCCAGGCTCTCCATCCCCCTCCTACTTCCCCCTGGGGGAGTAGGAGAACGGGTAGGCGACAGGACTTCTCCAAAAGGTCCCACCTCCCCACAACATCTGCCACCATTTCGTTCCAACACCGCCCATCAACTAAGTATGTACATGAGTACTCCATTAAGAGTCACCGGCCTCGGATGTTTGCCAAATCTGGTCTGCGAAATAATATCACTGGACTTTGCACTGCAACCAGAGTGCGCGGTTTCCCGCGGAAAAAAACCCTCTAAGGCTTCATCAGGCGGACTTCAACATACAATTCAGACTTCGGCGGCTGCCACAAGCGCACGTTCACAGCCAACAAGATGCCGGCGCTAAAACGGCACGCTAAACACACTCCAGGGATTAATGCTTCCCAACTGAATTCTAGCGTAATCTAGCAAGTACAAATCACCGTGAAAAAATATCTCCATGATCCAGAAATGGAGCCACGGACATGCGGGGTAAATGCGTAGACCACTACTCCACCCAAGTTTCCTAATTCTCGAGGAAATCTTGGATATTACAAGGAAACAATTTAAATGGGGCTGCCAAAAGCGCACGTTCACCGCCAACATGATGCCGGCACTAAAATGGTACGCTAAACTCACTCCTGGAATAAATGCTTCCCAACTGAGTTCTAGCGTAATCTAGCAGGTAGAATTCGCAGTGAGAAAAACATCCCTACGGTCCAGGAATGGAGCCACGAACATGCTGGGTCAATGCGTAGTCGACTGCTCCACCTAAGTTTCCTAATTCTCGAGGAAATTTTGGGTATTACAAGGAAACAACGTAATGCCATGCATTTCGGATTTTGGCAAGGAAAAAATGTACCCAAATATTTTGTCATTAAACAATATGAGTCCTACTTCTTTTGGAATGCCACTTCTCACAGGCGTCAACATTCAATATAATGACGCCAGTATCATAGACAGTGATCTCAATAGGGGGATGCAACAAATCTCCCAAATTAATGATATTTGTTCTATAAACCTCAATTGCAAATCAACGTGGTTGTAAGCTGACTCCCTAAGCGTCCGAGGTTAATAGTTAAGCAAGCCTCGAAGGATTAATTATATTTCTGCACATACACTTGTTTTGTTGAATTTTCGGCCCACTTCAATTGCAAAATGCAAAGATCCAAAAAAAAATCAAATGGACTAGGCAGATAAAGTGAATATAATGATATGTTAAATAAATGTGTGATCGGGAATTATAAGAGAATAGCTAAGGGCATTTTAAGGATGCTTCGATATTCCAATC
The DNA here is from genome assembly GCA_963169105.1 of Ceriagrion tenellum. NCBI lineage: Eukaryota > Metazoa > Arthropoda > Insecta > Odonata > Coenagrionidae > Ceriagrion > Ceriagrion tenellum. Next base: position 127,687,744 of record OY720632.1, on the reverse strand, counting down.
CACACAGCCATTGATTGAGATGTCTGTAGTTCAAACAAAAAAAGTTCCAACTCAACTTTGTAGGGTAGCAGGGTCTAAATATCATGAAATATTACTTCAAGTGAACTAGATATCGCAAGTGAACTAAATAATGTGCTACACTGTAAAAAATGTAATGCATTTTTATAATTTTGCCGTTTTGTTAAATATTATGTCGGATTCTTAGATATTAATACTTCCTGAATATCTTGCAATTGTAATATTTATTTGACTCTAAAGATATGTATAATCATATATGTTCCTAAGGGACACTCTTGTCACGGAATGATAACTTTAATTTTCTATTCTATGTAGATGAGTAAGAAATCATCAACCCCCGATTTGATTGTAAGAATATTAAAGAATATTCCTAAAAGATGTCAGTTCCTTAAAATAGCCACAAGTCAACCACATGGTAGTAAAATGAATTTCAGCCATGATACTGAGATGGAATCGAGGATCAGAGATCATATAGAAACTGTGGTTAAACAACTCAACGATCCAGAACCCAAGACCCGATTGTCGGCTGCCATTCACTTTATTTAACGCTTCATTGTCCCTCATGATTACATAATTAAAGGCTTGTTTTATAAAACCCCATGCCACACGTCCTCCCAGATGCCCGCTGGATATGATGTATAGCTACAGAACTTCTCTATACAGCGTGTTTTTTACACCTTGAGCCTGGGGAGAAAGTTGAAAACATCAGTTCCATAAACTGTGTCAGATTGAAGGACGAGATCTCATTGACGATGCTAAAATTAAACTCTTATGTCAGAAAAATACAATTGCTACCCGAAATGAATGATTAGTTTTTTCTAAGGACTAGATTTTTGCATGCTCTGCCGACGGATGTTAACCAAGCGTCCACTGACGGAAAAAATCTAATTAAATCAGGTTTATATTTAGTAGGTATTCCTCTCCAAAGAAAAGACAAAAATGGTCCTCACTTGATTTCCATTCATCGATAAATGCAAAAATAATTCCTCGTGAAAAAGTCCCAAAAAGTTAGGCCACATGTATTTTATTGACCAAACAAAGTTTATACACTAAAACGGTCATATTTTAGGTGAAAACATGGTGAGCCAGTAAAATTTAAGCGTAGAATATTATTAGGCCAACAGTATATCACCTTCGTAATAAGAGTTTGAGTTAAAAAGTGTGTGCAATGTTACGCAGATTCAGACGTTATAGGGTGGTAGTTCGTCATGGTAAGCAACATCAATAGTACTTTTCCACAGGTGTTAATTATGATGTACAACGCGCCATCAACATCAGGTACACCTCATGATGACTCCGTAAAACGAAACATGGTATGTTGCAATTAAAATCTGTATAAAAGTGCAATTGTTGTTTTTCATTATGCATAGATCATATTTGGAACAAAAAAATTGGGACTAGAATATGTGGTCTAGCTTGAATAACTAGGCGTAAGCTTTTCATGCGCGATTCAAGAAGAGATCGATCGTAAAGGCAATTCATTAGTCTCACACGGAAAAAATACGGTGATCGAGGTGATGTCTATAATATCTTGGAAGGTGATACCGCCGGGTTCGAGTGTGGCATCATCGCGCAGCGAGGCACCGCAGGAAAGGAATGAAATGAAGAAAAAAAAGGAAGAATCGTGGAGGTAGGAAAATGGGAGGGAAAGGGGGATGTTTCTGGTGGTGCGATGATGGCCGTGGCACGCAAAGCTGTCCGTCTTTAAAAACCGTCCGCCTTCCTTCCTCACTTTAGACCCCCATCTTTTGTCTTTCAAGACAGACGTGCACTTCAACCAAGGGAGAGAACCTTGGGGTCGCCAAGAAGGAGCATTTCTGGACGGCGGGGGGGAGGGGCGGGGGAAAGGTTGAGAGCGCCGGAGCGAGGGGGCGTGGATATGAAAAAGGGGGGGGGGGCGGAGAAGAAGAGGGTACGGGACGGACCCAGAAGGGCGATGGAAAAAGGGCTCCAGAGGAGGAGAGAGTACGAAATGGGCAATTTCGAGGAAGGAAATGCTCCGTGATTACCCACTCGCAACTTTCAATTATCTTCACGCCTCGAACCTACCTCTCTCTTCCTCTCTCCCCCAGAGAACCTTCACTGTATGTAACTCCCTTCCTCCTACCACTCCACCACCTACAGACCCTTTCTTCACCCATTCCCTATCATTTTTGGGCGCACCCCTCATACCTCTCCATGGACGTCTATTCCTCGCCCTACCCTCTCCTTAGCGCACTCCTCCTGCCCTTCCCTCCTCACACCTCACTCCTGCTGTCATCGAAAAACACGAATTTTTTTTGCAAACACGAATTCGAAACTCAAATCCTCTCCATCGCAGAAAAAAATTCGCTCGCACCAAAATATATGGCCGGCGGTTTTGCGTCATTCAATTGCGCACATTGAGTTTTGCGCGAATGACGCAAGTACGTATTATTTCATAAGTTCTTAACTTTCCCTATTCAAGGTACGGAGGAAAGTAACTGTTATCATGCCTGAGCGATTCAAAATCAGCTCGACTGGTAAAATTTAGACTATATAACTTCATAAGTATATTTGCACCCGGTTATTTTTCTGATGACGGAAATACTATTTGGTGAACTCCGACTTAAAACGATATACTTATATTTAAAATATCTTCAAGGGACCGGATTTCTTTCCTCAGGGCAATAACAAAATCGTTTTACCGCTAAGCTGGAGTATTCAGCGGCTTAAACAGGCTAATACTTACAAAAACCAATCTACAACAAAGTCATTTCCGATGCTTTTAATACCAATGTTAAAACAAAATTTCCAAAGTTAAAAAAAAGTATTAAGTTTTATCTCATGCACCGGGAGTCACATGAACTTTTCGGCAGGGCAGCAGTGCCTAAATATTCTTAAATGGCCATTATGAAACGGTTAGAGTGTAACCCTTAGACTACTAGTCGGCGAATAGAGACGGCAATTTTCCAAATCTGTTGGAAGAAAATTCTTTAAGGCTCGAGTTTAAATCTATATTAAATGGCAATTTAAGTCTAAAACGTATAAATTGGAATTAATCATTGATATTCATAAATATTTCTAGAAAATAAAAAGCTAAAAAGTAATATACTTCATTAAGGATACGAACATCGAATGCTTCCACAGGGTAAATCCTGCACTACTCTAACGTATCCTGCACTACACTGCAGTAGTCGAGTTTATACATTATCTTATTAATTTTTTTGCTATAAAAACCATCAACAATGATACGATCTCCGGTCGATATTTCTCAAGTTACTTGACCGTCGATCTCAGATGCTTCATAAAATTGAAATTGTCGAAAAGTTACTCCTTCACCATACAATTGCCTTAATCACCGTTTAACTTTTACCAGTTGGGCACATATTGTAGGTCTGTGGCATATAATTGAACAGCAATATAATTTTACTTTGTTGATAACAATTGGGGAAAAATGCTCATCTTATTTTTATCGGGAAATACCGGCAATATGCAAACCCACAACGATTCATATAAATAACTATGGCAGACTCGTATTCCATAGATACTGTGAAATAATGAAGGTACATCAAGGTTTTCCTTCGTTTCGTGGGAGAAAATGACCGGCGCTTATTCACGTAAATTCTAGAAGCGTCCCGTGGCACGCTATGATATTTTCACGAAACAATGGGGACTGGAGTGGATGGGCAAACAAACAAGACAGGCACGAGCGCGGGGCTGACAGACAACATGTCGATTGTTATAAGCCGATTAATTCAACGCCATTTCCATGAGACATCATCTCTCGGCGAGTGCTGGTGGAAGGAACATTGTAACTTTGGATGCAGGAAACGCATTTCCACTTTTTCATTTATGCCCCGAGTCTTTGGTTTTTCATATCCTTTCAATAACAGTGCGCTGACTCGCACAAAATAACAGGTGATACGAGTGAAAAACGATTAACTCAATCGAATCACATTCCGTTCAACAAGATACAGAACATCATTTCGGATAGTTACAACCCGACTCTCTTTTCTGTATTGGGGGAATGAAAATCAAATTGAAAATACAGTATAAAAGATCATGAAACCAGCACAATAACATAATTATACATCATATCCACAATAAACATATAATGAAACGTTCTGGATAAGTTATTCCGAATTCTTCCCTGGATAAGGCCCCCTTTCATATGTTCTTGCAATGTCATTATGAGTACGAAGCAAAAATAACGAATATGCGATTTGGTTTTACGTATCTCAGTCTCTCCGGCAAACGCCGAGGTTATTTATCAATAGATTAAGAAAATAAGGGAACAGTCTTGCCAACTGCGATTCCCGCATCTAGAACAACGCAGGGGCGTTGATGTAGCATGATTTGAAGACTAATTTTCATCGTAGGGCCGACATAATTCTACATTTGTTTTGGAAATAAAGGAGCCCGTTTTATTTAATCAGCGACAAATTCATTAATGAAACCAAGTTCTCGATTACTGAGCACGAAAGATCTAGAGAAAAAAGATTTTCTGGACCGGAGGGGTAGGAATTCTGGACAACGTAGTGGTTAGTTAATTGATACTGAGAGCTGAAGGCCTGCAGTTTGATTACAGGGTCAGGGAACCTTGTAGTTCGGCAAAGTCCAACGCATTCTTGGCGGTTCATCACGATGAAACATCCGTCATCTTCGTACAAATCAAGAAATGAAATTACCTCTAGATGATGCTCTCCTCGATGATGAAGTGAGCCACACAATTCATCTGCTAATTACCGCATCTGCCAAGGAACATCATATTGTACACGGACTCGGGAGGTAATGAGATTATCCAGGGGGATCGAAAAGCACTTTTCGAGAGGGCTACAAAAGGTTGACACGTATGGAAGAAGATTGTGAAGACAGGACGGTCTCTGACTGATGGCGCCGACTACTAACGTAAGCGAGGAAGACCCACAGTCACGGCCGCTAATTCGAGAGCGCCAGAGGATGAAGTGGCCTTACATAGGCACTGGGGGGGAATCAATTTTCAATCCGGTTTAATTCCTTCCGAAACTCAACCTTTCGCGCCCCTCCCGCCCGAAATGAGTATATGTGAAATGAAACTCCGTTTCATTTCGGACACTCATTTCGGGCGTGACAGCAGGCATGTCGTCAAACCCTCTCACGCGTGAGATCCACTCATTTGAGAAATCGTTTTCATTTTATTTATAAAAAAATAAATTACTCGTTGGAATCCGACTCGAGAGGTGTTTCTCGCATCACTCGAATTAATGGCCTTTTCACTCCACCAGATTTGACGGCTTCTCCCACTCTCTTGAGTTATGGCTCTCCTATACAGAGGAGTTTGGGTCGCCGCACAAAGTAGCCGAAGAGTTTTTGGTGGTTTGGAATCCGCTTCACCCATCTTCTACCCTTTTAAAAATGCCTATTTCTTCGAAGGGTAGCAAAAATTTCAATTAGATCTCTTCTTTAAAAGGTTTCTTGGATGTTTTTTCTGGGAATCACTACGCGTCCGGGCCAAAAAAACCTAACGGTGAACGGTTGGCGGAAATTACGAAGTCGAGGGCGCATGTCTGTAAATTATTTTACTCATAGCCGCCTCAAGATGAAATTTCCCGCTTGACCTCGCGGTCTTCCACCCTCGTTAGACACGCGATGAATATGCAATGCGCGTACTCACACTTTGGGAGAAGTTAGGGAGAGACCAATAATTTTCAAGTACATTTTCCCACCTAAAGTCTACGTGAATTCAAAAGAAGGAAAATTATATGATTTACTCTATGGATTCAGCCTCGAATATGTTGAAATCATTGATCATGGAGAAATGAGGAACATTCTCCTCATAGTGAAACATAAATTCTGCTCGGGAAAAAAATTAATTATTCTCTTTTCCTTTCATAAAACAGAGTGGGCCAAATTATCCAAGAGACAAAATTTTAGGGTATTTGGAAAGACGATCGACAACTGAGGTCATCTATGACATTAAGGATGGCCATGCAGACTGTACAGGACATTATTATTTTAGAAATGAAGGAAAAGCGGAAAGAGACCGGGAATAGGGTGGTCCTCAACGATCCCACATTTTTACGACCAATACCAACGACGAATAGAATAGTTCACTTTGAAAGCTCTCCATATCGTGGGGATCGGAATTTTAATGAAAAATCTCCACCTTCGGGATTTGAGCTCGGATCGGAAAAATGTAGACAAAGAGACGATTTTGTCACAATAAAGACTTGAAAAATTCCCAAGTCTTCTGTTCTGAATTTAAAAAATAGATGGCATGGACTCCTGATAAGTAGGGTCTCGTGGATCATTCCGAATGGAAACGCCTGAGAAACCAATCGGTGAGATTTTCAGGGTATCAGGAATTATCCGAAGCCACATATGACTCCGGTAAAGTAATCACACCCTCGATGAATTTATTTCACAGGCTGTAATGCTAATTAGGTTTGACTGAAAACCATGGAATACCATTACCGACAATATGACCGGGAGGTCATGTAGTCGTTAAGTTTCAGTAACTTATCTGAGAGTGAAAATAGATACAAGAACTGCTGCGGTTTTTTCTAATTTTTTTCCCCACCTGTCAAAATATGAGTTAACTATAGATCATTATTGTCTGATTCGGGGACCCACAGATGAGCTCATTTTGTGCTAGGCTAACAAACTTCCATCTCAAACTGCTCCATACATACCGTAGGTGAGTGAGGAAAGCTTGTAACGACATAAAACTTAAGTTGAGCAAGAAAATCACACGGTAGCCTGTGTGAGAGAAAAAAACATATTGCATTGCAAATTAGAACTAAGTCGGTAAGATGTTACGAGCGTCATTAGACCAAGGCCTTCGCCGCTGAGTAGCCAACCGCAGAGGAAAAAACAAGTTTATTTTTAAAAATTAGAATCGTCACAGCATAAACTCATTACATTTAATTAGGTGGGCCTCTTCGAATTACGCGCTCAGTTAGGAAATGTTTCAGATTTGTTAAAATTTCTCACTCCGCAAACGTCTGATCACTAATGCTCAGTCAACAGTATATTGATAATTCATCTTTTAAAAGCTTAGCCTCTTTACATAATGAAATGCTCCTAGCGATATACTGTAGATTCTCTTCGGCGTAAATATCACTATTTCGTTTCGACATATTCAAGAAATGTACAGGCGTAACGAAAAACGCCCATATCAGAATCGTGATTGTAAATTAAATTAAGATAATTCAACCGATCACGTGAAATGTTACGGCATTCGAATCTATGAATTATGTACACACGCTCGCATACATAATTGCATTTGTTAAATCGTAATACCTTCGCATTCTGATAACTCATGCATGCGATAGTAATTGGTAATTAATATTTGAAAAAAGAACTATTTTTCCAATGCCACAAAACACATTTCTTGATTTATATTTTATTCCACCCTGCATTTCATTATTTTTCTTCAACACATTCGAGAAATTTATTGGCGTGACGAAATATAACCCGCATCACACGCGCGACTGCACATATAATAAAACAGAAAGAGAGAACTCTACCGATCACATAAAATGCTATGAAATATTCCCGTCATTAAGGGCTATTTACATTGCTAAAAATTATGAAACGAACGAGCCATAAGACCTTTATGGCATTCCTCTTCTCGGAGCAGTATCTCTACGGTTGGAATGTGGCGAGGAAAGGAGAAGAATTAAGCAAGCAGTGATTAAAATCCTCGGTCGTCCGCGCCGCGCTCGGCAACCCGCCATTCCAACGACTGCTTCAACCTCTCTCTCTCTTATGCCATCTCGGTCACGTACGCGCTCAAAGCCTCTTGGGAAATTCAACGCACACCAAATGGCAATTCTTCACGAGGAGTTAAAACCTCACTGCCGGCCAAATGTACGCAGTATTGAACTGCGTGACAAGCTTCGATACTGTCGCGTAATTGTTGACATCAGTGTGGATGAATTCAGTGCACTTAAAACTGTGACATGTTTAACAAATTATGGATTCATCGATGGTTAGTTCGGTGAAGGTGATCTTTTACTGATCATCTTGTAGCGGGGATGACTCGAGACAATTTTTGAAACATTTATTCATCCTAATCCACCAGTAGTCAATGATGAGGAGAACGGTTATAAATTTTGAAACTGATGCCCGAAAAGTATATTTCGCTTAACATTATGAATTTATTGTGTGTGGCTTCATTGCGCAGATTTTATGGCTTAGAATTCAAATGCCAATTCTATTAAACTACTCTCTAAAAGACCTCTTAAATTGTACCTCATTCATTTCCTTTAATGTACCATTGGCGTCAACATGTGTAAGAATGCAAAGAATTTACTCTCTGCTTCTGAATAAAAAGTGGATTTAATGAAATACAGCCTGATCATGAAACGACTACTCAAAAAAGTAATTAATCTTACTTAAAAGGAAAGCAATTAGCGAGAAGCATTGTTTACAGAGTAAAACAGGTAATACTGAAAAAGGAATGAATACTTTATCTCAATTCATTGAATAGGTGGCAAAAGTGATGGCCGATAAGGCGGCCATCACTTTTGCGGTAGCAACAAATACAGGGAATGAGAATGAAATCAGGGACTAAGTGCGAGGAGGTGATCGCCGAGGACTAGAAATAGTGAGGATGAAAGCAGAGAATAGGAGAATCACTTGCCGTAAAATACTCGAGCATTCGTGCCTACAGATTCAACAAATCCTAGCTTCAAGCAACTTGTACTTCTCATCCCAGCTATAATCATGCTAGGCCAGAAAATTCCTCGAGTAAAAAGGTAATCTAACTCCTAATGTTTTAGCCTCTGACAATGACTTAGACGTTTTGACGGATCTTAAACTTAATTACTATAAGCATTTCCGGACACTTACCAGTAAAATTCTACCCCCCTAAGGCCTCCACCGTTACTTCACGGAGATTGCTGATCTCCGATCTATATTTGTACTCTAATCGGATTTTTTCAACCATTGTCTTCTTTTTATCACACATCGCTCCCCTATATGGTCCATCTCGACCCCATCTCATATTTTCAGTCGTAATCAGGTTACTCACTTATTTGATAAAATATGTAGTCCTTTTGAATACGGTTATGGAGGAAATTTAGTCCCCTATTTTCACGAGATGACCATGGCCGCCATTCTGACAAGAAGTTCAATTTCTAATCCCCCCAGGCATATACTAAAAACTGATTTCAACTTCATCAGTAGCTTTCTAAACTCCTCTGACTGCCCTGATTAGCTCTCCATCATCAGTTCCCTAAGTCCCTTGCCGACCATCTACCAAGTACCCTTTACTTCATATATCTTTTCACAGATAATCCAAGATCAGAAGCTCACTCCTTTTCCTCCGTTCTAAATTCCTTTCCAGACAATATTGATCCGTTCTCGTTTTCTCCCAACGCTTTCACCATCCACGCTCCATCTCAAGTCTCTGACAATATTCAATCACATCCTTCACGTCTCTTTCAATAGTTGCTTAATATGCTATGTTACCTTCGTCTTTGTTTACGCCTGTATGAATTTCCTTTCACCTTACACAGCATAGGTGATAATGAGACGACAGTAGTGCTGCATGCGGAACATTTCCGCATAGCCAGTTGCAGGAACGACACATATGTATTCTATAAAGTTATGGGATCCATAAGCCATGACAACCATTCAATAAGTGTTGCAGACATATTCGATAAATTTATTGGTTTCATAACTTATGGAATGGAGTTATGAGTTCCACAAGCAGGCAAGATGTCGGAGCACAATGAATCGCTTGGAGAATTAATTAGATAAAAAAGATGTTTTAAGACAAATGACCATTTTGTTTACTCTTAATGACTAATTATTATCTGCATTAGCAATTATCTATAGGCTAAACTTTCATAAATTTTATTCAGCAGTAGAAGATTAGATTGAATATTTGAAGCTATTAACTATTGGTAAATATGTTATGTAACTAGAAGATGTGTTTCTGCAACCCGAATACTTTTATGAGATTTATTAATTCATGGATATCTTAACTATTTGTTCCATAACTAAATGCTCTTACAACCGGCCATTAGTGAATAATAAGTTGATCCGAAGGAATATGAAGAAAGAGAGTACTCGAGGCATTTACGAAACTCGAGCCTAGATTCGCGATGGAATCGAGACCTGGGAGATAGGGGAAGAATCATCGGCAAGTCTTCTGATTTATGGTTCACCCCTTTCACCTCGATATCCATCAAATGAAAGGATGCCGACGGGGAACCGAAGAGAAGGAATGGAGCGGAAACACGGCGAGGGCCACACGCGAAGTCCCGTGCTCCACTCCCGAGAGTCATTCTTCATCATCCACTATCCATCTCTCGCTCTGCGGCGGCAATTATTAATCCCCATTCCCAACTGTCCTCCCACCCCATACCCCCTCTAACCCCTACTAGGTCACGCTTCGATAGTAAATATCGCATCGGGGCGATGCGGCGCACAGAATACAATCAAACGCAACACCGTCGAGGGATGATAGGAAAAAGACGCTTGATCGGCTAAACGCTAAGGATTAGTGTGGAGATGTTATGCGATTATGTTACCGTTTATATTCATAATTGAGATATCGTTTTATTTTAAATGGTTTAGTTACCGAGGTCATACATACCTAATCATTCAACTTAGATCCAACATTCTACTCTTGCCACACACTGTCAAATTTGACGCAGTGAGGAAAAAAAACAATTTTTTTTAATTTTACAGAAAAATTCTATTAAAAAAACCACCTCCATTTCGTAAAAGAATCAACAAAACCTAGTTGTATGGAACGTTTTATCACTGTAAATACTCCAAACAGTTTTACATGATAAGCAGTTCTACACATGATTATCAGAGCAGAGGTGAAATATCAGAGCATTACCACGAATGGATCTGGAAGTTAAATAATTAATGGCAACTTAAGAGTGAGCAATTGGCATAGAAGAAACACCGTCAAAACTCGAAACAGAATTCATGTCCGCAATCTTCGGTCTGCTATGCGGGCGTGTTACCATTCCGAAAATTTCCGCCAGCGGTTCTTTCGTTATGTTAAATAATAAACCCAAGTATGAGATCATCCTTTCTTTCATCAACGCAACTCTATAACCATGCAAAGCACAATGCAACAGAAAGAAATTCAAAGCGCATTTAAATGCAGCATTGAATTCTCAAAAGTTTGCGAAAGAGTACACGGAATTTGAAGATAAGTTCTAAACCACAGCATAAGGTAGGTATCAAACATGGTGGATTGCCCTATATCATAATAAATAATGAAAACTCAAGGACCTAATAGCGACACAAATTGTCGAGAGACATTAATGGTAATACACAAGAGAGATGGGTGTGACCGAAGGTATTTACACATATATTTACTTACTAATGAAGTTTCTGTAGCAATATAAATAAAAGCGTGGATATCTACGTAATGGCCCTGAAAATCTGATTTGTCAAAGTGTCCACGAGTTCGATTTATTTCTCAGGAGACCATTTCCCTGAAGCAATGTTCAACGCAGTTATGATAAATTGCTAAAATCAAATACAGATGCGGTAATTTACAGTCAGTCGCAAATGCATTCTTGCATTCCTCCATGAATGAAGCAGATATTTGTCGTGCAGTATTCCAAGCATCGAAATGGACAAGTGAAAAGAAGGGTCCAGTGGAAATACACTTCCTGAACTCAACGCGACCCCTTCCAGGTGACTTTCCCGTGATTTCCAACAGTGGAAGTCAGCGTGTTTGTAAACGCAGGCGTGTATCCGTTGTTGCATCCATAAACCTCACGCCTGAAAAATTACTGTGGGAATCGGACGTTATGGACACTGGGAGAGGAGGACAGATGCGCTGTTCACCTATTCATGAGCCACTGCCTGTGGCGAGTGCTCGACTGTGTACCTCTTGTCATTGCTCATTCTCAGAATAACTCGCGCGCCTCGGCGGGAGTCGCATCATGTAAATGGCGACGTCATCACGCCTCCTCAAGATGGACTCCTCGCGACGTGCAGCTCTCTCCCCTGCGGCCGTTTCCCACACGACTGATTTAATGGTGGGAAAAATCTAATTTTCATTCGGCATTTAATTTATGAATAAATTTTCTGTTTTTTTGCCTAGAGAGAGTGTTATTCGCGTAATTTTTCATGGATGAATCCGCGAAACTTATTTTCAATGCTAATAAACCACAGGCCATGCATGTTTGTCCTTAAAAGGATGCTTTTGTAACTTTTTAAGCAAAATTAAAGATGCGCGCACTTCTATAGGAAAATATTCTAGCGCACCTCGTCGTCTAGTTTACACCATTCAGCACGTACTCGAAGACTATTATTAATGATTATTTTGTACTTCGTTTGCTTGAGCTGTTCACGAGGCGCTAATTCACTGGAGTGAATTTATTTGTTAAAGAGATTGTGAGACTATATCTTGGGATTCTTTGATAGATTTTCTATATTGGACAAAAATATTTTTAAGCTCTTATTCCAGTTGAGCCATATTTGCAAAGCACAAAAAAACTTTATTTTCGACAGTTCTTTTCAAGCTACTCATAACTATTCAGGTTCCATCCGATCGTCAAGAGGGACACCCTTTCTCGCTTTCCCACCCGCACCACGTGTGCGTGTTATACACCACTCCGGGAGGTCCCGGCCATCACGCCCGCTGACCAACCCGACCGTCTCGCGAGCGGCGAGAGAACAGCGATCTTCACACGTCCCTATATCTCTCACACTCCCGTGCGCGCGGCCGTGACTGGCCAATGGTACTTGCTCACAAATTGCTCCCGCGTGTCCCCTCTCGTGCGATTGGTTTTATTTATTTCTTCCACGCCACTTGAGGAGAAGCATGCGCATTAAAAAAAAAAAACAAGTTGGGAAATGCGAATTTTCGTGATGCGAGGGCGCGCATCGACGGAGGAACGTGTCGTGGATCCGAAAAGCGATAAAAAGAACGCCGGGACACGACCGGCCATCTTCCGCATCAATCTATCTCTCTCATCGAGATCCTCTTTCCCTCAATTCAAACGGTCGAAGGTTTTGAATAGACACATCATTTCCACCAAATAATGTCCAGGGAATGGGGTGTTCGGGATGGGGAGTGACCCACGATGACCAAATCCACTCGCGCGTTGAACTCCCTTGATCGCCACACACACGGGAAACTTTTTGCATTCTTCCTAATAACCGACAGAGATGGGCTCACACGAGGAGTGACTTTGGGGGATCTCATCAAAGCATCATGATATCGTATTACCGTAGTACGTGAGGCTTTCTCCTACAAATTGTAATGCGGCTTACCAGGAATTTTAACAATCCTAATCCTATGGTTACATATTCTCCGCTTACAAGGGAAGAGAAAGTGCAAAAATATGGTATGAATCAGTCACGCAAAAATTTATTTGGATGCCGTAGAATAGATTTTAATTTTCAAATTAAGAAAAACACTTGCACTACGCCGATAATGTAACCATAATAGTTTGGTGTCATTCTTTTGCTAGCATTATTTTTACGAATATTTTCCGCCTTATTTGAATAGATTTGGATATACTGCTAACTGTTAATCCACTAGTGAGAGAGAAGGCAACCTCCACTTTGACCTATCTGTTTCTTCAGCTCGAAATACGCCTTAGCTCCAGTCTACTTTACTCTGTTATTATAAAACAAAAATTCAACCAAATAAAAACTAAAAAATTCCCATATTTCTCCGGATGGGTTGAATGAATACGACATAGCGGAATACTCCTTACCTCCAGTCTACTTTACTCTGTTATTATAAAACCAAAATTCCACCAAATAAAAACTAAAAAATTCCCATATTTCTCGGGATGGGTGGAATGAATACGACACACAAACTTTCAAACTCCCTCGTGATACTGACCGTAATACAGCCGCGTCTTACGTGATAGGTATTATTGAGGGATCTGTGGGTGGCATGACTGAATCCGTGAGAATTTAGCCCCGCAGCCAATCGGAAAAATAACGAACATATTAGTGCGAGCACTTGGGGTGGTGAAAGGGTGGATGAATTTGCAATGGAGCTTGAATCTACTTCAGGGAGACACGGGAGAAGAGCGGCTTTTGTCACTGCTTGCTCGCACGGACTATAGGATGATGGGTAAAAAAAACGGAGCCAGCCATTTTTCCGCAATGATTGACCGAGAAAAAGTTTGGTTTACCATTAATGATCGGATTCTTTGATTGAGTAACTAAACAGCGGTGGTCAAAATAGAGATCTGCAATTAGATTTTTAAAGGGTCATAAAAAATTAAAAAGCGGCGTTTCCAATGCATGAAGATGTTTCTCAGCAATTTTATGGAATAATATATTAATTTTTTAAATAAAAACCGATTTTACCGATATTCTATTAGCACTTTAAAGGTGTATGAGAAACAATAAAAAGCAGCATTTTGTTTTGAATATGAAGTTATTTCTCTTATCTTTTGGAATGAAAATCCACGCATGTTTACGAGGAAATTATTTTTTTCACACAGTCCAAAACAAAAAAGCGCGTGTTAAAGCGTTCATTTTTATTGTAAAGCTACCCACCCGTCACGCGGTAAGGACAAGGGTAGTTGGCCGCATGGCTTTGCGCACAAAGTGGAATTCATTCCCCTTTGGCGGGAATCCTCTCTTTCCTTCCACCCGGGAGGTAAGGCCACCCATCGAGCCCTCCGGGGCAGAAACAGTCGACTGCACACGCGAAAGAGTCTTCGACTCCCTCGATCGAGGAATGCATTAGAGTGGACGCCGTTTCCTCGCGGCTAACTTAAAAAAAAGAATGGAAGAAATACCCACCATCGGCAACATACACGGATGTTGTGGACTTGAAGAGAAGACTGTAAATGAGCCCCCATAAGTTCCCCCACTATGGCAAAATCCTCCCCGCGGCTAAACACTCCTTTTTTTCCTTTTTCCAACTAGCACAGACCGCGCGCACCGCCAGGACGTTCGATCTGCACGAGGGCGCACTGCTTCGATAATTGATGATCAATACATTGGATACGGTTAATGGGTAATTACGCACGCGTATCAGCACATTCACTTATACATTGGCAGCCTAATTTAAAGGACGCTGAAACCGGATTATATTTTTCCCTTTAGCTCTTATTATTTATGGGATTGTTTCCATCATCCCGCTCCGTTGATAGGTCGATATTTCCGTAGCTGATTTATTATCATGATTATAAAGCTTTGTTGTCGACTAACGAGGAATATTAATTTCATTTTAATATCACAGAAATAAAAATTGATGAATTTCTCAGCCAGGAAAGTTGTTCAACAGGTACAGAATGAATCTTAAATCTGTGAAGGATGAATATTTTTAATGGCTAGACCATGACATAACGGAAGATAAATCAAGAGGAAAACAGAATATTATGAATTAACGATAAACTAATGCACTTTAATGGCAAAACCCGTTACCCCATTGGTATAAATCATTCAAGCATTTTTGTTGGGAGGCTAAGTACGTGTATTTTTTTAAATTTACAAAGTTGAATAAAAATTATAGTATTTGCGAGAGTTTTCAATTCATGTGGAAGAATTATTTAGTACCAGTTAAATGTATTAGCAAAATTATCATCATCACCAACGAATATGTTCCCACGGAAAATTTTTCGTCTAGTGCTTGGTCTTGAGATCTAAGTAAAGAATCACTAACGCATTAATATGAAAATTAATATGGAATCTATTTATATACATTAAGTGCTATGGAATCAGAGACACACAAATTATTCCAATTCTCGTTAATAAAGTCAATGAAGTTCTGCAATGGACCAGAAAAACACGGCGCATTGAGTATAAGATAATCACGCTGACAAAATGATTTATTTTGGAAAGTATTGTCAACCACCCTCTAACATATTTTTTTCATTTATATCTTAGGTAGGTGTCTTTTGAGTGAACCTGCAATTAGTGCCGCATCTAACTTCATTATACCCAGAGATGTGAAGTCATTCGCCGTAGAACTTAGTGCACATGACCATACCGCAACGGCCTTTTGACATTAACACAGCATATAACTCCTGCCATCTTCACCACATTTCTCTTCGTCCAGATTTTTAAGGAAAAACACGAGGGCCGCGATTTTTTTCACTACTCAGAGAATAACAGCAGCCAACGATTCCAATCCAACCCATTCACGGAATCCTGCCCCGTATCACATCCATCGCAATACCCACGAATGCGGTTTCCTTGATCTATAAGGAGACGGTGGGGAAAAAATAAATGAAAACACGCGAAAGAAGGTCGCATGAAACGGCGACAGAAGGGGATGAAAGAGACAGAACTGGAGATAAAACAGAATGGGGATAATTTGACTGGATTTCTGAGATTTAGCAGGTGCATCGGCGGGGAGGTGGTGGGGATGGTAGCTAGTCCCGTAGAGATTCCTGAGGGGGTTAAATTCCTGAATTCTTCGGCGCGTCGAGTCTCCGAAAAGCCCGCCGGGATAACTCGCGGACGCCGAGAGCTGACGCCATATGGCTACCGCGTCGTTTCGGAGCGAGCGAGAGTTTTATTATGTCGTGTAAGGTCAGGAGTGTTCGCATTGCCCTAAGTCGCACCGATGAGGAATGCCGGTGGTGTAACGAAGGCGACCGAGACGTAAGAGACGGAAAAATATTTCTGCGATATCTCGCGTTGTAATATGAGAGCAATAGAAATCACGGTGTAGGAGATGTGCGATAGGCAAAGCACAGAGCACTAAATTTTAGAAAGTCCATTAATAATTTCCAGCATCCTAAGACTTAAACTTTGAAATTTTTTATAACTTTATAAATACTGGCAAAGGGGAGTCAAATAAAAGATGGACCACAGAGCATATACCTAAAAAACTACATTATGTTTTTCATACAGCACTGTCGATGAAATGGGCAAAAAACATTCTCAATAAAAGATAAGCGGCAGCCATTTTCCACCCTAATTAATGTTCTGAATGTGCATAGTAAACGCGTAGGCTCTAACTTACGAGCTTAATTCTAATCGTTTTAAGTAGCGTTATGAATCGTTACTCTTATATTCAGTTTGGGCTGGCCGCTGGAGGTAGATCTATAATTAATTGGCAAAGATTTACCTCCAGATTCTTTATATTACTTTTTCTGGTACATATGGGATTGACCTCTTATCCTTAACAACGAGGAGTGGGAGGGACGGGCGGATATATTACTATACAGGCATAAATACACATCAATCGAAAATAAATTAGAAGAATGGAGCTCATTCTAAACACTTAACGGAAAAAATCCGAGCAATGGCTATCATTTCTCAAAAAATTAAAGTAAAAACAGGCTACACACTTCTTTGTTTCGAGGCGCTATCTATTCAGTCTCTTTGATCTACGGTCGGCCCACATGTTGCGAAGCGATTTCTTCCTCCTCCTCACCAAAGCAAAAGAGCCGCCATTCCAAACAATTTTTGGGCAGCGATTTCCGATTTCCTCGCTTTCGCCTCCGTGGGTGTAATTGATTCGCTCCGGATCAAGATATCGCTCCAGGCGAAGTGATTAAGCCAAACGTCTTCCATAGAGTTCGTAAACGGCCATGAGGATAGGCATCTCGTAATAGAGATGTTGGAGGTTTCGAGACGCTCCGAGACCTCGGGCCTCGGAATATATTTTCGTGGAACTGGGATGGAATCAGCAACGAATCCGTCGACAAGTGGCGCGGAAATGAAGGCTAGGGAAAAGGATCAACATTATGCATACGAGAAAGGCATCAAAATGATACATAGAAATGTGGTGTTGCCTTTTATTTTATTCATTTCTAAGAATTGAATAAACAACATACATATTTTTGTGTGTACTTCATCGGTTTCAGTTGAATCCCACTAATGCTTCTGTTGAATCACACGAACGCTTCAGTTTAATCGCACGATGGTATAGAATTCAAGAAAAACATTTAAGTTACAGGTTGAACAATTTAGGACATGATACCATTTTTACGATTATCATCATTCAGTTTACTATGGAAAGTTTTCTACTTCTTTCTCATCTTAAAGCGAATCTTCCCTCACAATATATCTATCTTTCTCAGCTCTGCATGCATCGATGGACCAAGGATCTCATCTCTCACCCATTACCACTTTCTTCCTTCCGTAATCATACTTAAATATCTCATGTATTGCTTTCACTTCTGCCCATTGCATTCTATCAATTGATCATTATTATCAATTATCATTGCAATTTATCAAATTTATTATTCTCGATATCCTTATCCTTAAAGCCTCCAATATACTTATGCTCATCGTTGAGCAAGTCAAACGTCCATCATTGAGAAGCACACATAACAATCAATGCCATTCGTATTCTTTTAATAAAGGAACACTTCTTATTTCATTTATAAGTCTCCATGAACCACCAAATAAGCAATTGATAATCCATTTACTTAAAAAAACTTCCTTTAAAGAGATATTGGGAAAAGAATGGTAATCTTTACTCCACGCTAGCGCCCACCGCTTAAATGTAAAATAAAAACGACAATGACGCATAGAACACTCAAATGGCTTCAAAATGCGTTAATATAAGCTATGATCTTAATAAGAATGGAAACATAGGTTTCACGTTAAAAAGCCTGTTATTAAAGGATTACCAATTACTACCTGGCATAAAGATCATGTTAGTGAATAAAGGAGTAAAATATTGATCCATCACTCATATATTGAAACAGTATGTAACGATCCCAGCTACAACGCTAGTTAATGATCAGAATTTTAAAGGTTTAATGATCTATGACAGGGAAAACCTCAGGTTTTCATTCGCACAAATAATTGCGCAAAAGTCTGTTTGCGGCAATTCAAAACTGGCAATAATCGATCAATACGACAATGGCGCTGAACAGCATCTGTGACAAAGAGAAAGTGAGGCCAACGGAATACTATTTAATGCATAGTAGAATGCAGTGGACAAAAAGATACCAGACCACATCGCAAGAAAATCACGATGCAAATGGAAAAAAATCCCTTGACACTTCAAGGGAGTTTGAAAGTTGGTACGTAATGCCTTGGGGGATGAGAGGTATTGGCGGGAATCCAATTGGCTTCAGGAGGAGACTTCAACGATCGTTAACTACCCTGAGATATGTGATTCGCAGTGACCGCAACGCTGTCTCATTCCTTCAACTCACGCCCTCTACCAGCGCAACAACAAATTAATCCCCTGCCATTTATACTTACCCAGCAATGTCATTTCACCCAGGGAACAGTTCACCCCAAATGAACCGAATATGTGAAACATTATATTCTAGTTTGAATCAGCGACCAAATTTTCTTCTCTATTGCCGGGATACTTACAGAAAGGTGTTTTTCACTTCCAGATTACGGAGAAATAATTCGGTCGTTCTACCTCATTTTTCCACACATTAAGCTCGAAGCTAATTAATTTGAAACGCGAGATAAAAAAAACAAAACTGGAAACTTTACGCTGTTTGTATAAATGAAAAACATATTATACGCGAAAATTTTTAAATAACCAATCTATTATAACATAAATTCATTAATTCCAACAATTTTTTCATTCATTAGCCAATAAATGCAGTTACAGTAGTTACAATGCGATGTTTAAAATAAATGATGCTGCAGTCCACTCCTTGGTCCGGAAAAAGTATTTAAGATAGATATATTAGTTGGAAAACCAGTATTTCAGAAGATGAGACATGCCGTGAGGCAGATTGGTGAAAGGGTATATTTATTTCCACAAAACAAAAATGTGGGATGCTTCTCACTTTGTGACTTCGTTAGTCTGGACACACTCCGAGGGACAATTGGTTAGTAAAGAACATAATTGAAGGATAAATAGAGGGAAAAGTCCTCAGAGGAAGACCCAGGAATAAGTTCACGGACCAAATAAAGAGGAGCGTACATAGTACGAGCTATCAGAAAGTAAAGGATCTAACATTTGATAGGGTAGCATGGAGGCGGTAGCCAATCAATCTTAGGATTGCACGACCAATGATGATTAGTTTAGAAACTCCCTTGGGAGCCTTGCTCGTGACTACGTCAGAGATGACTTAAGAAAACCCAGCCTCCTAATGCGCTACACGCGCTTAAACAATACAAATGTGATCGTGAGGCATTTTGAATGCATAATAGTCCAGGAATCCAAATGCTAAGCCCAAGGATACAAGTCATTGCCAACAGCAGCACCAGCTCAATGTTACTGACGTATTTCACCCGTGACACTTCCAGCTTATTGCTTTCAAATAGAGAACTAAGGCGTATCAGTGTTTTCATATCGCTTTTATTTCATGTCATCAAACATTTAACATCTTTATTTTACACAGATATGATAACTTAATTTGCTTATAAAGGAATCTTATCATATCCTCACTAACACTTTAAGAGAGGATTTTTAACTATGACCAGCGAAGAAAAATTCAGAATGAAGCTGGTCGGCAAAATACAGTAAGAGAACACTTCACCTCAAATGAACCGAGTCGGTGAAACATTATCTTCTGGTTTGAGTCAGCGACCAAAGCTTCCAAAAAATCAATCCCAACCCAAACAGTTTTTTCCACGAATTGTCTTCTCTGCGAGAGATATAGACAAGTATACTCATAATCTCCGATGGCATTTGGAGGCTTCCAAAAAAAAACCACATATGGCCTTGGAGTGGAGTACTTGCTCAAAAAATTAACGCTCATCGTGCTGCGCTAATTATCTTTTGAAACAGCATTTTTTTAACCCAGTCATAGTGTTCTACGGCCCATCAACTCATCCAAATACCCCATTCCGTCTTTTCTTCCCGCGTCCCCTTTAGCCCATCGTTCTCAATCCTATCAAGGTCTTCAGCATTCCACTGCTTCTTGGTATGTTCGCTGTGCAATATTTCTGTCACTTTTAGCCGCTGTCTTTTAAGAAAAGGTTAAGGCATTTAGATGAGGAAAACCACGGTATAACTCTCATTGTCAGTAGAAAGCGTATCAGCACCAATATCTCAAACCTAATCGGGCCTAAGCATTAGATCTCACAACATGATCTTCATCACGACGAAAATAATTTTATTTCAGGAGAAATTTCTTTTGGAATGCTACCAAAGCGGCAAAAATTTGGAAATCTTAGATTACCTCAAAATATATATTCATTCCAATGGAGTAAGAAAATATTACTTGAAATGCTGTTCAAATGCTTGACTGTACACATTTTGAAGGGGAGGAATGCGAAGCACCTGTCGCTAAACGATAAGCCGAGTAAAAATGTATAATTCTCCTGAAAATACTCAAAATTCATTTCATTGGTAAAATTCAAATACAAGATGCCAAAAAATGAACTGATGGAAAAATATCGAAGAGCTATAAAAATCCCTAACAGCCACTGTGTTATTTCAAATACACTTACATTAATTTATATTTATATTAATAGAGTTAATTTATAGAACCTTACATTTTTACGGCTACCAAGCAAATATTATGGAATTCGTTGAATAGTCACAGTTTTCCATGAAGAGTGCGAGTATCATACGGAAACTGATGGACGAGAGTCAGATATTTTCCTCATTGAAAATAAAAAGACTGAGTCCACATACCAATAGCCGAGATCGATTCATAAAAATAAGAAATAAAATAAATAAAGCCATACATTAATTCTACAACCATAGAAAATTAATCTCTATGTATTTACGTAAGCCAAAGATAAAACATTTCCCACATTTATGGCAAATATTTCTTCAATGAAAGACGGGAAAAACGGAATAGGGAACCCAAGTAAGACTTTGTAAAGGCCAGATCGAAGGCCTAAAATAACTTTTTAAAAACTTAATGCACTTATCAAAAACAATCTTTCACTACTGAACGCAAATTATAATTACAATCTCCAGATAGATTCATCCTAAGGAGGTCAAGTTAACATTTTCTTCGCGAAACAGTCTCAAAGTCGATGAAATATCAGGTTGCCGGACAGCAAGTGTGCTGTTATCAGACGGAAATTTTCAGAACTTTTCAGTTAAGTACCAACACATAATGAAAACAACTCAGGACCTTTCCTTTCAATAATACTAATGGTAATTTAAGGGATACCATCAGATATCAGATTTTCCCAGAAAAACACTAAAACTGCCTTTCAAAGGTATAAAACAGCGGAATATAATTAATGAGAGCTACGTATAGAGCTCCATAAATATAAGTAAATTGGCTGAAATATTCCAAAAGGCAGAGCACTTAACAATAATAGGTGGGAGAAGTCGAGATCCCAATAAAAAACACTGAAAATAAGTCCTACAGCTAAAGAAAAGAGAAATCAGAGCTGAGTGAAAAATTAACATCATTTTAAACTGCTTTTGGAGTAGTGCCGGCGCTTAAAACAGGTTTCACTTTTTAAATTCACTAATAAAGGAAAGGGAAGCTTTGCGACCGTTAGTGTG
Source organism: Ceriagrion tenellum (assembly GCA_963169105.1). NCBI lineage: Eukaryota > Metazoa > Arthropoda > Insecta > Odonata > Coenagrionidae > Ceriagrion > Ceriagrion tenellum. Next base: position 127,665,471 of record OY720632.1, on the reverse strand, counting down.
CGTCGAGGTATGATGGTAAATTACGATGGAAAAAGTTCGGCGAAATATATAAGCTCAAAAGCGGCGGTGATGGTCGCTAAGCTGAGTTTAAAAATGCTTCTATTAAGAAAATCGAGCGTCTTCAGAGCTCGGAGGTAAGGCGATAAACAGGCGAAGAAGCATGACAAGCGAGACTGCGAGGAGGAAATAATTCGTGGAGCGCCCACCGCACAAAATGAGAGAGCTTTTGGATTGACTGAGTAATGAAAAATGGCACGTCTTTAGTAGTTTGGGTGAAATTGAGGAGATAAAATTCCCCGCGCCAAAAATGAAGTAAGGAGGGACGCTAAGACTTTTTGTTTGATTTATGACTGATTTACGAGTTAATGGCGCGTAAGTGAAGAGAACGAAGCATAGAAGCGGGAGATACCAAATAATAGCAAAGTTTATTGCCTCCTCACTCTTAAGAGAAGGAACTTATAAGTTATGTCAGCTTAAGAATTATAAAGAGACTCATGAGAGTACTCAAAAACCAAAAGGTGGCTGAAAAAAGCACACAAATAGGTCATGTACCGATTTGTTGTTATTTACAAGATAAATACCACCATGGGAAAAATTTCTTTTGAGTAGTATCCTGAGAATTTAAGTTGAAGCAATAGCTAATTCCCTTACTTGAACCTGGTTACTAACAATACGTTTAATTTACCATTATAGATGGCAATGGTATAGCGGGCGCGAATGTTTTCTCAGCATGTTGACCTAATACTATACTCACTATGTGAACGCGTTCACATCGGCTACTCACTATGTGAAACCAGAGATGGTTTAGTCAAGTTGGACGTGATCATTGCTGAATATTGATAGGTGGAAGGGAAACCGGCTTACTATGAGCCTCAAAACTGGTTAATAATTGTCACGCAGTGTTGAGCAGTAAAAATTTTAATTTATTTTGATATTGAAAATGTCGGAATTTTCGACGATTTGCGAAATTAAAAACGTGGAAATTTTAAGCATAAATTTTTCCAAAGAGAAATAACCACGATACCAGAAAATATAAGAGGACTGGAATTAGATAATCCCACACAAGATCATTCGTAGTTCACAGAATTTTTAATTGAATTTCGGTTACCGACGACCATCGGAAAGATCAAGGGACAAATAATAAAAGCCAATTCAGCCAATGCTTTCAACACTTTTGGAAAATGTAGAGGAGAGTGAGTTTTTTTTTGGGAAGATATGATCGCACCTAACCAGACAATCCAGGGGAAAAACGATTTACATAAGAGCAAATGTATCTATGAAGCAATGAATGCCCAATCGAGTATCAAAAAAGATCCTCGCATGCTTGTTAGCGTCAAATAATTCCTCAAACTACCGTTGGGCTCTTGTATCGGCCGAACTAACAAGTATTGCTTATTGCCAGGTCAAAGCTAAGAGGTGATCGTTTAACCTATCACAAATATGGTTTTAACTCCTTTAAGAGTGCCAATCGGTAAAGCCGTAGAGTAAATATCTCCCATCAGACATTCCCATGGCTGATTTAGACACGCATGCGTCCATAAAATTTTATCACCTGGGACATTAACCGGGAACGGTGATTTGAATTCCAAAACAACTGTGAAAATGAATCCGGAAGATCGTGTGTGGTCGAAACTCTCTCTGAGACATCTATGTCTCATTCATTACAGGTCTTTGGATTTGATTCGACCTCATGGTATCATTAGAAATGTCTCCAGTAAGAGAATGACTGAAAAGCTATTTAAAACGGGGACTGGGCGGATTTTAAGAAATGATCGTTCCAGGGCCTAACTTTTCACCTTTAATATTTAAATAAAACACAGCTGTCTAGCTTTCATGTGTTACCTTTCTGAAAAAAATAATTTTTCACCAACCCACCATGATATTCTTAAGTACCTACACAACATGACAGCATAATCAAAGTAGGAACTAATATTTGGTAAAGTAGTTTTAATAGTAACATTGCAATGCTCTAACTAAATCATAAAGAGAATGACTTAATCAAATTGCCACGAAATATCCAATAAAGGCAGAAACGGAACCCAAATTGCATAATCTTCCGACGAGTCACGTAGGTGTTTCATTTTTGTAAAGGAAGAATATTTTAACGCACTTTAATAATATCCAGGTTGATTTGTGAATTTCAGGTTGAATGAAATAATATACGCAGAGGAATAAGTAAATTGCTATAGTATTAAGTAAATACTTTGCCAGAAAATGTAAAAATGGATAGTAATTCCCGAATATTTCTGTGTTGTGTGAAATCATGGCTATTCACTCAGCTCAATATTGAAAACTTCTTTAAAAACAATGTATGAAAGGTTGCCGTACTTTTATTAATTTTTTATTGCATTGATTCTTTTGCATAACCTTATATAATACTTCCAAGGTTATTGACGACTTCACTAGTTTGTAAGTCGGAGTTTCAAGGTAAATTTCTATGACAAATGTATATTTATAGTTTTACTCTTTCCGAGAGCAATGTGGGTTTTTGTTTGTTTAAGAAGGTAATCTTTAAACAGGTAATAACCTTTTAAGGTTACGTAAGCATCCCAATTCATGTTGTTGCCAATATTTTTGTACTATTGTTGGATGCAATTAATATCTATATTTATCTATATCTAATAAATGAATGGAAAAGTATGCACTTCATAGCGTACACCTCACAAGTGACGGATGTTTCGGCTAACATATAACCTCGCAGTTTACTTCGATAAATGGCAAGTCATCTTAGAGCCATTGAATATTCGTCTGGCCTTGGCTATTGCCAATCCATTCGGTATACAGCCGCGGGAGTGTGTACATAACAAAAGCTCTAGAAGAGTTATCGCCCGCCTTCGTATTTTAACGGCGACACGACCGAGCAAGTAAATACAGACACGCGCATGGGCGGTGATACGCGACTGATAACGCGACGCAGCGTGTAAGTCTCGATTCTCGGTGCACCTCCACTCTCTCATTGCCTCACTCTCTCGGGTTCTTAAAAGTCTGCAATCCAAAAGATCTTCGAAAAGAATGAAAGGTAAAAAGCTAATGATTATTACTGAAATTGATTTTTCTGAGCAAATCAAACAAATGTTATCTTCAAAGACTCCCTTGACCAGGGCAATTGGAGTATCGCGAAGTAGTTAATGAAAAGCAAATCAGAAATTGGCGTCAATCTTTGAAAAAAATTAGGTTGAATGAAATATACCGACATAAATAAAATCATCGCGAGTTTTATCCCTTTTTAATGAAACATCTACAGTTTCTATAATAGTAATTTGTATATTCGTGTTGTTTTCTCAAATCTTCCACCGGCTATGATTAATTCAACTCGGAGGAGTTTCTATCGAGAATCGGTCAACACTGAAACCTCAACACAATTAGAGACCCTAAAAGGCCTCGCGTAGTAAAATGATCGAATCTTGCCCACGTGACCCAAAACGTATGCATTTAATTCGCAACATAATATTTTCACACAACTGAAAGAAAAGGAGCTTGTTAGCAGAGCCTATCTACATCCGTTATCAGCGGAAACTTTTTCAACACTTTATCATAGCTCCAAATCTTTTCAAATGCACATTCCGATACTGGACTGCGATGCAAGGAGACCTCTGAAACTCTTGTTGCTGAAGTTCAAAATCATGACGTGAATCATCATTGCAAAAGGGTTACCGCCACTCTCATTAAAAACGATCTATTGACAAGGAAATAAATGGACGTGGAGGTTCGAAAGTTCCTTTCTCGCAGTCCGACCGTGGTACCTCTTTTGAAAACTTCCTTCAATGGCGATTAAGCGAGACGAAAACATGCAATATAGGTACGTCCGACCTCAAAATCTCCTTTTTCACGTTTTCCCTCTCTTTAACGTGGGTAATTTGTCCATCCATACGAGTATTTATCGTTTGCTCATAATCCTTTCTCCTAATTCCTTACATTTCCAAACGAAGAGACCTTGGCAAAAGTCCATGAAATCGATTAAGCTGCTATTCTCCTCCCGGAGTCCTCGCTTCAAATCTTCGTCCAATTCCGACTCTCGCCAATTCTAATAACTCTTGAGTGTCACCACTTCGGATGCTCCGCTATTCATGGTACTTTGCCGAGCCTTTTTCGCTCCACCCAGCGGAATTATCCCTACTCTCTAAATTTCTCCCTTCTATCATTCAATGATGCGTATTTTGTTTCCAAATACACATCTGATGTCTGGTATCCCAACACTCCCCACCACACTTCCTTTTTTCCGCCTTGCATGGTGAAAGGTGGTCAGAGATGCAATAAACAATCTCTAAGTGAATGTGAATGTTATGGATACATAGCCAACACAGTTCACTTCTGGGATAGGCTGCGCCCACCGAGGTAGACAGTAACTCGGCGGTCGTCGGTAGGCATCGTCAGAAGAACTTGATTCTCGACATAAGACCCAGAAAACAGGCTTCCGTGTAAATCATTTCCTCCACACTGCCCTACACTTGCATGCTTCATTCGCTCATCTTGCACCCTTGTATTACTTAATACACCCCACTTTATTCTTAAGAGTAATTAATATTCCCCCTCTCTAGATTCTTCACAAGAGATTTTCGTCTCAGATATTTCGAGGATTATCTTGTCGCTTTTTTTTAAGCATAGCAATTTAATGCCTAAACTAGCGCCACAAAGTAAATGAAGCATTTTTCTAAGAATCTTAAACGGATAAAAGGCATCATTTTTCAACAAAAAGTATGCATGCCAGCTCGGAGATTAGAAGATATATTATTTTGCAATGGGAGCCGGACGATGATTAAGGACGCATGACGAAATGCTTATAGTGGTTTTGGAAAGGAGGTGGGTCTTTGGATAGTTTGGAATGTGGGTGGAATATTTGACGAATTGCGGAAGGATTCAGATAAACCAAGTCTTGTCGTAAGCCTAATATTAACGAAATAAGTCCGAATTTTACCGTCGTGTCCGACTAATGGAGTATCTATCGCACTTGCTCTACTCTCCACATGGAACTCAGGTAGAGGCGGGGATTCCAATGAAAAATCTCCGCGGTGAGCGAGATTCGTTCTCGGGCCTTTGAGGTTGTTAAGCCGGTACAATGGCAACCACGGAACCCGATATCCGGCCAGAGACAAGCAACGAAAGTTAACTTCAAAAGAGAGGCATGATATCAGAAATCTGATGGTGGTCCGTGTGGGCGTCCGGCGGAGCGCAAATCTTGCTTTTGGGAAAGAGTGATTGGAGCTAACCGTAGCCAAGGCAGGTCATGATGCGGGAAAGGCTTCCAGAGAACCCTCCGATTTCGCTCTCGCATTAATAAGGAAAAATAAAACTCCCGGATGAGAAAACGAGAATCTGTAAGCCTATCACATCGTCCCTTTCGAAGCTGAAACAATTTTTCTTCCGCTCGCCGAATCGTAGGGAACGGAGTTCGATCAAAATTCTCTCATGCGATGACCTAAGTCGGAAAAAAAATCACGCGTGAGCAGAAATTTGATCGATGGTTCAAATATATTGCAATGGAGTAGACTCTACGATCCACGGTTGAAAAAATAATAACTCCGTCACAGATTGATTATCGGAGACCTTGGGGTCATTTCGGTATCGTGTTAATCAGGACGTCCATTGCTTGGGTAATTAGCGTTTGCGCCAAAACTCGGAGGATGGTGCGCTGAGGCCGACAAATACTGTGTTCAGGAAAGCCATTTTTTAGCGTGGAATATAAAAACTTAAGGTGGCACTGGTCTCAGGGCCACTTATTCCAGATATTCTGAAAACTTAAATATGGAATCTTTTGCGTCTTATAAATGGAGAGGAAAGAATAGGGTTGTCAGGTTATTTGTACTGTATTCAGCCTCGAAAGTGGAGATTTTAACTTGGGCTCTAAAGGAGATTGCTCAGATGATGGCAGAAAAATGTCAACTTGAACGAAAAATCATCCATAAACTGTCAATTCAAACAGTGTTTAAGAAGAGAAAATTCCTGAAAAAGTGAATAAAAATAAAATATAGGAGTCTCGCCATAATCTTTGTAAATATATTAGCGAATTACCGACGTCATTGAGGTCAAAAAGTGGTAGTTACACAGTAGTGGCGCTGCAGCAGCTTATAAAGTTGGAAAAAATGCGATAATTAAAAATATATTCGTGGAATAATGCGCATATTTTATAATTTTATTTAATTTTGGTTTTCAAGAGGTAATACTTTTCATCAACGTAAGCAGGATTTTTAAAGCATATAAATGACATAGAGTAAATAGGTATTAGTTTAGACTTACATCGGTCAAAACCATTCACGGTGGGCATAAATGGCAACGCACGAAACGTCTGTATAAATGTATTTTGGTATGGAAATAACCCTTCTATATAACATTTTAACTATATCAGTAATGGCTATGCAACACTACTCTATGGGTCAAAATGTTAAGCAATGTGAAGAGCGTGACTAATTCCCCTAAAGGTAACAGAGATTAATATAAATAAGGATAGTATAGTGGTATTTGAAAATAGGCAGAAATGGAAGTGACGATGGGCGAGGTTTGATGGAGAATTTCGAAGAATCTGACGGAATATGCCCCACATGGTAAAGAAGTGTGGGCTTACCGAGGTTTGAATGGTTAAACGGAAGAGGCAATATAAATACCTGAACTTGGAAATGCAGACGACGGCGCATAACCCCTCCGTTACCACCGGTGTTTTTGGCGGTGTGAAACAAGGAAACTGTCATTTAAAGTTAAGCGTAAAAAATACGTTAATATGATATGATATTAGATAATATCAGGACACCATGTCGTCATAATTGCTCGTCCTCACGTCACGGCCACCTAGCAGTATAGAGGCTTGGTTTGACACGGAGATAGATCACATAGCCACAGAGTGACCTTCCGTTAACCTCTTAGGTCCTGTTTCATAATGTATCGTTAACGCTAACTGCATGATAATGTCACATTTACGATTATTTTATGTTAACTTTGAGTTCGGGCTTCGTATATCACATCAAACTCGGTTAGTAGACGTGAAAATGATCGCTGTGGGAATGTATTAGAATCAGTTTTCACACCACGTAAAATATTTGACCAGAGATTATCATTACCTACGGTATTTATAGGAGAAAACCATCAAATGTACTGGATATTATGACAGCTCCAAAAAAATGAACCCTTCGAAAACAATTTAATTTACGTTTACTGATACAGTAGGCTGCAATGAAATGAGAAGACATCAGGCTGCTAGAGATGGAATGAAATCCCCCCACGTACTCAAAATCGCTGGCTGCACCGACATAACGCCCAAATAAATTTTGCATCCCCTCGAAACTGCTCTTATTTCTCCATATCGTATCACTCTCTAGATCGGAAAATCACTTTCAAACATGGCTCACGACGATTCCACGATAAAACCAAGGTCACACGGCCGGACTTGGACGGGAGGACCACGAATTTCACGGTAAATCTTCGACCGGAGATTAAACCGATTCCAAGTTAGGTGGCCGTGTGAGGATAAAATTATTACTCCCATTAGTTCATCTGTCAAGCTTTGAAAAGGGGAAAAAATAAGAGAGTGCCCGAAGACATTTGGAAAATCCTATCTTATCCTCCGGACAAAAGGTCCAAACGTGTTCCCATGTATAAAGATGAAGGTAATTGCTTCCGCTTCGTCGTTTCGTGAATGGATCCTTCTTCCATTTGGGTAACGGATGCCGGAAAAATGATGGGCTCCATCCGTGAGAACAATCACCACGAGAAATATCTCAGGAGTTTCACTTGTCCCTTTTATCAGGCGCATTGGTGAGGTCATACTTGGGTATTCCAGTGTACTCATTCTTAGCATACAGACAGGAGAGGAAAGAATGGCACAGGGAGAATGCAGAATAGCCAAGTATATACATACATCGTTCCTAAGAAGGTTGGGGAAGGCTACCAAGTGAAAACCATGGGATGTCCAATTCCAATTCCCAGTCCAGTCATTTCTTTCCCTCAGTTGTTATTGTAAATTTTATAAGAGCTCGATCCGTTTATTTACTCTGTACACATCAATTTTACATATTAGTGCTACGTAGACTTAGTGCTTTTACGAGTAAGAATGTATTCATCAAATCATCATCACTAGACTGCAACATGAAGATAAGTTCACGTCAGTGGTCCACTCGGCTTAATTCACGTCGAATTCTTTTAACAATGTATTTCAATATATAACAGCAATCCTCTCGAACAATCACTCTAAGGAATAGATTTTTGGTACACGACGAGCCTCTGTAAACTGGCTTTCTCTACACTGATTTCTTTTTTTGCTCCATTCATAAAGATGGTAATCCCGCCCTTGGGCTGCGAATACGATAGCCTACAAGTAATCCTGAAGTATGAAATAGGTAGTTTTTACACCTAGATAATTTTCCTTTAAAAATTCCTCTCAATTCAGCCGAGAAATGCATTCAAAGGCATACTTTATGACTGATTTACCTGTGGAAAATAACAGGTTAAGCAGGTAGCAGGTATCGAAGGCGCGTTTTTTCTGCGTGAAAAATCACGCAGAAAATACATACATAAGTGAGATACATACATAAGTGAGAGATAAGAAAGTCGTAGGGGGGGAGGGAGAAGTAGGGTTTGCAAGGATGAGTCCTGGAGAAAGATCGGCACTGATACCCCGCGGAGACATTGGACATCATCCTATTAGGCGGGGAGAATGGGCGAGAAACTTAAGGTGGCCGTAGCTCATACGCGTCCAGAGGATCACGTCCCGAAAAGAAGCAAAATAAATCGGAAACGCGATCATACAGTATTCCTTTTCGACGAACAGAGTGACTTCAACTAACGCACTTCGCATCCACTCCTGTCACGAAAGAAAAAAACGCACTTTGCGATTCGTCTCACCGCCGAGTTACCATTCGGCCGCCATCTTTATTTAACACCTTTACCAGCCCAGCGTGCCGAGAGACACATCCGCTGAGGGCATATTGAACTGAAGGGACTTTTGAGTTTTTCTTGTTTCTATCCCGACGGGGAGCAAGATAAGAGCCGTCGAGAGTCGCAAGAAGGTGTGAGAACGAGGAGCATAATACGGTCGAATTGGAGGGTTGAATTGGGTTTAAATGGTACTCTCTCTTCTCTTTTAACACGGAGGAAAAAAAAACTCAGACACGGAATTCGAACAGGCTGCTTTGAGATCTCATGGCTCCATCAGTTGTGGGCGGAGCGGTTGGAGGATGGGGCGCGGCTTAAGAGAGCGAGGAAAGAGCTATTCGGTCAGGAAAGAAAAGCATCACCAAGGATGTAATAAAGATAAATAAATCTTCAAAATGCACGAAATAACCGATACTCCTATCTGATTGAAGACGGAGAAATCGTAGGTTAAGGTGAAAAAATTTTATAGACGAATTACCAATCGTAGGTGAGTTCGCTGAGAACATATGGAAGGAAACCCGATGGATTTTTTTTTACTATAATGGGTCCCGAAATTAATGTAAACTCGGATGGGAATTCGAATACTTTTCTGCTCCACTCCAGCCTTAGAGGATTGTTTTTAGAAAGTTTGAATGACAAAATGTATGATTTCGGTGGATTCGAAGTAAACAGCCTGGGAATAGCCACGTACGTTTTATAATATTTATCATGAGTATTTCATCAATTACATAAAGTTTGAATGGGCATGAAAATATCTCCCTCCTCCGCCAAAGCCGTGGAAGATAGTTTCAAAATATACTCGATTTCACGCGATTACCTTACTTAGCTCGACTTTTTACCCAACGCTCTCAATCCATTCCAAAAAGCGCATTCCTTTCCTCCACTTTCCCCCATCCTCACATGATTTTCACCAATCTATCGCTGCCTTTAAAATACCTTCTCCGCTGGGTGAAATATACAGCAGGGAAAGATTTAGACCTCTAAACGTCAGAAAAAATGACACCTCTGGCCCAGAGTAATGCCCTGAGAAGACTCCACATCCATACCATGAGCCGGGAGAGCACCAGGTCCCTCTTTAACTTGTACGCTTTAAACTCCCTCAATCAATGATAAATTAAAGCAAGTGGATTCCTTCATCTATCTCGGAAGTACCATCACGTGAGACGGAAAAATTACAAAGGATATCAAGCGGAGAATAGCCAAAGCTAAGAAGGCGTTCATAGGAAAAAGACAACTGCTGAGCTCAAAGCAGATAGGACATCAAACCAGGTAACAGTATGTGAAAACATTCGTGTGGAGCTTGGCACTCTATGGATTAGAAGCATGGACTATTGGAAAAGCTGACTGGGAAAGAATAGAAGCCTTCCAAACCTAGTGCTGGAGGAGAATGTTGAAGATAAAATGGCCGGACAAAATAAGAAATGATGAAGTGTACTGAAGAGTAGAAGAGGAAAGGACCATATGGAATACCATGGAAAAAAGAAGGGCTAGACGTATTGGACACAACCTGAGGCACAATGGGTTTGTGAAGAACATAATTGAAGGCAAAATAGAAGGAAAACTCCCCAGAGAAAGGCTTAGGAATAAGTTGATAGATCAAATAAAGAGAAAAGTAATGAGAAGAGATACCAGGAGGTCAGGGAACTAGCATTAGATAGGGAAGGGTGGAGGGCTGCAGTTAACCAATCTTAGGATTGAACAACCAATGATTCGCTGATATTTCACCCTTACTTCACCAAGTAACCCTGCCATGCTCACCACTCCTTTGTTAGCAATCCAATCTGTTCATCGTTGTCTCTCCATCGTTCTCCGTTCCCATATTCCCTATCTTCGTTTGAGTCGTATATTTCAATATAATTCTTGAAGAGCAAAATGTCTAAGAGCGCAGAACCTCGTTTGAGCGCCGCAAGTGGTTAAAAACACTCAGTGCTGTTTCAAGGGATCTTGGTTTCTACTCCAGCTTTGGCGAATGACTTTTCCACTGCTAATTCCTCACATTCGTGAAGAAAACACATACCTATATAGACTCGAAATGAATGACAAATACCCGATGAAACTTATTCTCGAGTCCTTACGGAATCTTACCAGAATCTTGAAAGCATTAGGTTTTTGGTCGCACATATCGCTGCTATAAAGAATATCCCAACGTTGTAACTTTTAAAAATGAGATATTCTGGAATGGCTTTATGCCAATCAAGATTAGAAAACCAAGAGAACCGCAGCATACTAATGCGAGGATTAGTGTCCGTAATCAGAGTAAATTTCGTACTCAGCGCTTTGAATTTCCTTTTCCTGGACGGGTCAAGAAGTCATTTACAGTGCATTTGCATCCAGAATGGACGCCTAGGACTCGGCGCTTAGAAATCCGCCCATCGACGACCGTAAAACTTCAGGGGGCGAGCGCACTATACCCTGTAAGAGGTGCAATCGGGTTCCTCTCTCTTGCGATAATAATGCAACGCGACCTCCCTTGTAATTTAAAGCGGCGTGCCTTTCTATATTGGTTCGAAAGCTCTTAATCCGTGCGCCAGACTCGTAAATCCCTAGGGAGGAGGAATGAATCCCCAAGCGCATGCGCGTTAAGTGAACCTCGAGCACAAAGCACCATAAAGCCCTCCCTCCCTTTCCTTCCCCTTTTAAAGCCATTTTAACGGCCAATGTTTCCCAACACCTATATAGAGGCGAGATAGAGCGGACGTCTCCGAATTATGACGAACTGGGCGGGAGAGCGATCTAACATTGGGTTGGGAGGGGGGCAGGGATATAAGGTTTTGGAATCCAATGGCAAGGGGATGGTTAAAGGAAAGGATAATGACCGATGAGGGATGGAGCGCATACCTGAGGGAAGGCAGGGAGGTTAATATGGAAAAAGGAGCTGATTTATGTCCCTCGGACCGCAGAGTGACCGGTGAGCGCGCGGGGTGTGAAAAACACAATATTTCCAAGTGGGCTTTAGAAAAAACACTCCACGCGAAGGAAGGGATGGAGCGGTGAAGAAGATTCACGGGTGAAGGATAGAAGAGCGAGTCGGTTCAGAAAAAGTGGGTTTACAAGCTTTCAAAATACTTATTTCAGTATCTTTCGACTCCTTCATAATTATATCCTACAGTCACAGGCTTGAATTTGCTCACACGCTCCATTTTATTTGTGCATTAGCATATAAACGACACAAATAAATATATATGGGTGGGATTCCATCTTTCGCGTTTTCGTCATCGCCATATAAAATGCAAGCCACTCAAGAGAAGCAATGCTTATCACTTACTGTCCTGAGACTGCGCGCCATAAATGAAAACTAGCGATTTCAGGCACCTGAAAAAATTTGAGGACAGTCAAGTTTTAAATCTAAGGAGTGAAATTGAAAAAAAAAGGTTCCCCATTCAGCGAGCGCACGCGTGATGCGGAACCATTATCGCGACCAAGACTAATGTTTCAACAGATAACTGCCATTTTCAAGGTAAAAACTGCCACATAGTACAGATATTACCTTACATATGCTTTGGAGCCATGGAGAGGGGGAAGAAGGGAAATTTTTTCAATAGCTGCATTTCCAGCTTTTTAAAATGTTTTTGTCGCACTCACATGGTGTAGTAAGAAATTTATAAAGACCAGCAATTCACAGCTTGTCAACTTGTCTATCATAGACTCACGAGACGGAGATTTGCGATAACAAAATTATGTCGAGGGCATGACACGGCCACACTGACATTATGATGTACTTAATGGTAGATTTATAATATTGACGACATTGGAGGATATCAACGCATCGGCTATAAATTGAATCTCATTTCCTTTCATCAACTAATGTTTACTGATGTCTCTAAAATTCCATCTTCGATCGAGGAGTATTTGAGGTACGCATTTTAGTTAATTCTAACAAGGCGCTACAATTTCTCAGTGTTCCAATGAATCTGAGCACGGCTGAAATATCAACGCAGAGCCATTGCCCTATTCGCATTTTTAACAACACTCGCAAGAAGTTTATTGCCATTCCTCATCACTATGTTTCGCCTCACCACCTCTAGAGGTATCATTACGTCCCCTTAATGAGTTGCAGGATTTTGGACGAGAACCACCGGTTTTGTTCAAGTGCCAAAGTATGGGCACATATTTTTAAGTGGGCACTACATACCATGCATTCATTTTTTTATTCGAATAATTCACCCGCAGGCGGTCGCTTCATCGTTAACCCCTTCGGAACAAGGAGATCTTCTGGGCACAACGAAAGGTGCGAGAAAATGTAGACAGGCGGGATGAGAGCCATAAATAAGGGGAGATAATAGAAGGCTGCGGGGGGAGGGGGGTTGAAAAGGGGGGAGCGGAAGGTAAAGGGAGGGGGGTAGATATGGGGTCGAAGGCGAGAAGCAGTGGTGAAAAATAGTGTTTATCACGAGAGATAGAGGGAGATGGGAATATGTGTGAGGGAGGGAGGGGCAAGGCCACAAAAGAGTGATTCCCTCATTTTTGATGAACGACGCTCGAGAAAAGAGCTGTTGTTGTTGGGCGAGGAGGAACGCAGCTGCCTCCAACGACTCGGATGGATTTTCGTCGGACATGCCACAAGGGGAACGAGGGGTGTAATCGTTTTAAAACGCATCGACACCTAAAGGGGCATTTCGCACCGTAATTACGCCCGGGTTTCAATCGCCGGCTTACGGGAATGCGCTCGTGCCTCAGGCAGGCGTTGAACCCACGACCTTATCTATCTCTAACATCCCTATCATGATGACTTTTTGGTAATGCTGCGTAATGCGATGGAAAAGCTAACACCAGCCGACCAAACATCTTCCCAAGGTTGAACTACTTTGGTTACCAGTTAACTGTAGCGTAGTTTTAGAAGTATGATTGCAGGTAAGTTAAACATCCTGATAAGATGGAATAAAACATTCGAAACGCCCAATCCGCCGTCGTGCCACAGGAAAACTTATTATTGGCCGTAAGCACCTCCGTCGATATAAGAACTAATTCTGGCAAATAATGTACGTAAACTTATCTCGTGAAGCTCATAGACATTATGATGATAGGCGAGACGCTTATTGAATCGTTGGAGGAGTAGGAATATGAACCCGGTGTGCTATTAAGAAGAGAAAACTGACCATAGTGAATGTTACTTCCGTATTTCTAGTAATCATCCCTTCAAAATTCACCAAGTGGTTATTTTTATATATTTTCTCAAAATTTAAGACAGTTCTTTTGTTTCTACGTTCAGCGCTGAGTCAGAACTTTAAAGGTTTCCTCACCTACTATTTATTCAATGCAGTAGGGATCACTTGAAAGCGCATCAAAAACTATTGGGCATTCTGGAGAGTAAAGTTTCGCAGCTGCAAATACTAACAGGCGCAGCTAAACTCGAAAACTACATCACCATCAACTGTTGCGCATTTCACACCTATAAGACGTTTGGGTTTCAATTGACAACAGACGAGGAAGAGTCTTGTTCCCGAGACGCGTTGAACACGCGACCTTTGCGCTTCTTTTTCATGAATAGCATTCTTATATTTTTTCATGACGACCATCACGAATGTTATCTATGTTCGGAAAAATCAAATATGGCAACTCTTCCGTCCAGGGTTGAAATACACTGATTCCACCAGGGTTGAAATTCGCCATGAAAAATATCTGATTCCGATTAATTAACACAGTGTTTTAGTAAATGGTGAACACAGGTAAGTAAAATCCTCGTTATATGATGTAAAAAAAATCCAACCGCAAAAATCTTCTCCGGATCAGTGAGAGATATAAGCTTCGTTGTTAGTACTAACACATAATAGTAAGAAATCCCTTATAACAATTCTATCTAACAAGTTTTCCCAAAATTTGAGACAGCAGGCAAAATTTTCTGTTTCATTCTATAACTTTGGTTTCACTTGGCTTTGGCTTTCATTGTTTTGGCGAAAGAGCGGAGAGATTTTATATTTTCACCCCAGTTGGACTAACCAAGTAAAATTTTGAAAACATTATCATAAAATGAATTGAGTAAGGAATATCGAGTTAAACTTTGATGAAAAATTAATCTACATCAGCGCATGCGTTTTGGCTACAGAAGAGTTCAAACTGAAGCTCATGCAATAAAAAATTCGATATAAGGACAATTAATTCTCACCCCTTATGGAGTTCACCATTTGAAGTGGCTATATTTATACTAGAATAGTCGAGCCGATACCTCCATCTCTTCCACCAACCTAGTTCACACAAATATTCCTGTCCTGAGAGGAGATATATTCCCCAGGCGGGACTGGAACCCGCGACCCAGCTCATAGATAGAGGATTTCGAGTAGTGGCAACGTATTCCGGAGGAGTATATGATGGCCATAGCCGCTGCCACTCACTTATCATCGTCAACTTTTTCGCTTCGGCTGGAATGACGGGGTATTAGATGGATTGAGTATTACCGTCCCGAAGACAGTACGTCTCCCCTCTCCTGCCCTCACCCTCCATTCCTCTCCCGTGAAGCGATAAACGGGAACGACAGCAATGACATAGGGATCGGTTTTTGAAATGGGTTGGGAAGCGGAGATAGAGCGAGAGGAGAGACACAGTTACCCTCCAGAGAGGCAGAAATTGAAAGCCTCGACTTGCCGAACTATCTGCTTTTATCTGATCGAAGAGTCAAAGAAATGCGCCACGTCTTTAATGAGGTTGGTATAAAGTCCATAACCGCCCTTTTTTTCCAGTCATATCACCCGAACGAAGAAAGAAGTCACGGTCGAGTTCACCGCTTCTTTTCCCAAGCCCACGTGCGTTACCTACAGCGCTCGCAAAAGATCATGGCGGATGTGCAGTGGACCAATGTTTTGGGAGTGTAACGGCTGATTTACTAACTTTTTCATACCACAGGGGCGCGGTCACTATTCTCCTTAACACGTACGCGCACGTTATCGCTGGTTCTCAATTTGAAATATACTGACGTCTTTGATATTCCACTAACTATTTACCAAAAGCATTTTTAAAAGTATCAAAATCAAGAAAAATAGGCATAAATATTGAGAATTTGCAGAAAATCATCGAAAAATGAGAGGATGTTTTCGCTTGGTTTTGAGCCCGTATAATGCAGTGCCGCCCGAAAGCGCCGCTGGCGCCCCTTACCGTAATGTGGCATTACGGCAAACTGTAAAAAACGTAGAAGGGTCCGATTTGAGACGCTCCAGCAAAGGGCTTACAGCTTCAACCTGAAGAAAGTTCCAGGATAAGAGGAGAAATGGAACAAATTATTGCATGATATTCCTACTGCTCCCCTGGTCAGAAACACGGCTAGTAGCGCCAACTACAGAGCCTAAATTTAGACCTTGTATCATATGGATAATACGGGCTTCGCGTGTACCGTAAGCCTTTGCGACAGCTGTAATGACCCACTCAACCGGAATCTCGCGAATGCCACTCGGGATGTGCACATGGCCGTGCACGAATTCGGACAGTCGTGAGACGCCTCGTTTGGCGCATGTATTCAATGTGACAGGAATCGTCGGGCTGAGAGGGAAATTATTATTCCTCTGGAGGAGGAATATTTCAAACATCCAAGATCCTGACCGCCTTGATTTCTGCGAGAAGGAACGAGACACACTTGAATAAATGCGGACGTCACTGTTTGAAAACTTGGCCCGACGTGAATAAGGGACAACGCTGATCAATCATTTGTCGTCAGAAGAAGGAATAATATTTATCATTAAAGGGATAAGAAGAGGCATAACAAGTCATAATGACAGTTTTATCCAAAAGGGAAATATCCCTTGTCATTTCTGATGGAGGAGTAGACTCCAATGAAGTAAAAGCCATAAAAGCAAACCAAAGGCGGCGTTATATAACCTCCGGGGGACTCAGCATCACGGTATTTTTTTAACGGAATGTCGAACCCTGCTTGTGTCATATGTGGAGATCTCTTCAGGTCAGCACAGCGACCGTGGGGTGTAACGTTTAACTCCGGACCCTTTTCCGCCGTTCGTTCAGGCGCAGCGCAAACGCCGAGTTTCTCTCCTCTACTATTTTCCCGTTAATTGATTATGCCCTCAACAGCTATGTCACCCGATCTCTTTTGTCGACATGACCTTGGCAGATGTTAGACCAACCCAAAAAATCAACCGACCAACGACAAAAGTGGCAGCTTTGATCATTGCATATGAAAATGAATGGTACTGAGCCATTATTACGGGTGCATATACACTAAAGGGTGAAATTCGCGATGAAAAAATAATTTGACTTGACTGGGATTCGAACCTGAATCTCCCAATTGTTGGTCAGGTGTGTTAGCCAGTTACTCTACCAAGCTATCTTCCATTAGTCTCCCGTCGAAATTCAACGCGAATGTAGATGGCTTAGTCATGTAACTTGCTAACACCCCTGACTGGCAAGTGATCGACCCGGATTCGAATCCTGGGCAAGCCAAGTAATTTTTTCAAGAGGAATTTCATTCTTTGGTGTTGTAAAATTGATAACCTAGAGTCCAATTTTCAAAATTATGATTCACACTCCGATCGTCACCGGGATTAACGTTCAGATAATTCTGAAAACTTAGATGAAAAAATTATGATAAAGATGGCTATCAAAGAGGTTAATATTCCTGGAAATGATGAAATAGATAAGATATATATAGAGCAGCGAGCGATCTAAAACGGTGAAGAAGTGAGAAGATAGTGATATGAAGCGCTTAGCCGAAGGACTACTTGAGTTATTTTGCACGACAAGTGCTGCCCCCACTTTGGCTGATACGTCGTCTGTGATGTTCGAATTCGACTTGCTTATCATTTCTTTCATGAGGACGTATACCTCGGCAAAAACGCCCTATTAATTCTGACTTCTGACGCAGCCTAGGAGAGAAAGAAGCTAGGTTTGGTTAAACGTATAATAAGAAGGTCCTCGGATGAAAAAGTCAAAGAGAGATGCTACTTCTCTCTGGTAAGGCCACACCTCGAATACGCCGCGAGCATTTGGGACCCTGGTCATAAATAATTGACCAAAAAATTAATATAATACAAATAAAAGCTGGACGCTTCGTTAAAAACTGCTACGAGCGAACATACAGTGTTTCACAACTTTTATAGGGATTAAGGTGGGAGCCCCTGGAGACTCGGAGGCTACACGCTAGGCTTAGCTTGCTTGAGAAATTCAGACCTGGTGTGTTTCTGAGCGACACAGAGAATATTATCATGACGCCTCACTGCATCTCTAGATCTGACAGAAGCGATAAAATAAGAGAGATACATTGCCGAACAGATAAGTAAACAAGAACTCGTTCTTTCCGCGCTCTATAAGCGACCACAATAAAAACTGAGCTCCACGAAATACACTCCCATAATATATGTCACCATTTCTCCTCCCAGAACCTTATCCCTTACATCATTACACGGCTGGGGTCCTAACACCCCTGCCACACCCCCACGCGACGGCTCGCAGGGTAGTATGTAGCTGAAGATCTTCGCCTTCCCCTCCATTTCCCGCCCCAGACTACAGGGCCACTGATGGCACGGTGAAAAATGCGTTACCAGGGTTCCGTAGAGTGTTCACAGTGACGTTATAATACACAATGTTCAACATTTTGATAATCCTCCTTAGGCATGAAGGATTCCCATTTGCAGCAAGTGCAAATATTTTAAGATATATGCGTCATACGAGTCATAGCGATCAACTAATTTTCGACAAATTCACATTTCTTCATCGATTCAAGTAGCAAAGCGGAAAGCAAAAGGCGAAAAGTTAGACACTCAATTTAAGTATTGATCCTTAATCCAAAGGCCTGCGCAAACAGATTAGCTTTCAGCAGCAAGCAGAGTCGTAAAATTAAAGCACGTAGACGTCTGCGTCGGCGTTTTCGGCCGTGGTATACAGCCTCCTTAAATAATGAAGCAGGTTCGGAGGAGTTAGGAAGAAAAGGATTGGCCTGTACAATGTGATTTTAAAGACGCAATGGACTCGTCATGGGGCGGTAAACTAAGAAAATATGACGAATATCATTAAATATATTGGGAAATAAATTAGGTCGATCAAAAGGCTGGAGAGAAGGAAGGAGAGGCTGGGATTGCCACCACAAGAGAAAAGGGGGTGGTGGAAGAAAGCGCTTGTCTGCTGAAAATTATAGTCGGATTATTCTCACGAAGAACGGCTATCCACAGCTAAGTGGACAAAGACGACCTCTTGATCCTATTCTGCTTACATTGTCGAGAGATAGATATGCCCTTTCAATCTTTCCGCCACACGTACCTGTTATCATCGTTGCTAGTTACCTACTGTCGAGTAGGTAGATTTTTAAGTGCGGCTAGCAATTGGTGTCAACTTCAAATGCCATCCGTGGATTGGATTCACGTCACGATATCGGCGGACAATCGTATGCCATTTGGAACGCGCTCTGGCCTCAATCGTGCATCTTCGCTTGTCACTGGTCTCAAACTTATCAGCACGAGAAGGAGAGCGGCTTATTCCGTGAATTTGTTAACTAATTTGGTGTCACACCGTATAATTGGTAGGTTTTGAGTAGTCCCTTCGTTAATTGACTCCAGGACATGGTCATCTCCAAACTTTTTAGTAAAAAATCTTTTCATCACGTTGAGTGCCTCGCTTGCTCCACAATTCCCCTAACATTCGAACAAAATTCCTCACACCTTCCTTCCTATTGGGCGCTCGCCCACCATTCTCCCCTTTAGCGAGTCAAAAATTTGACAAACACAGTTGTTCGAGCTAGGATACGTAGGCAAGAGTATTTTTGTGTCATCTTTCAATTCTTCACCATTTGCTGTAGTAATTGTTCCCTACGAGAGAAAGAGGAATCTTTTTGCTATGTCCCCTGCAAATATTAAAAAAAATAAAACTAAGGCGTGGGAGGCTAAAAAGTGAAAATTCATATCCAAAGCTCGCGCTGCGGGAGGACTAACGTAGATCGCGAGCGTGGTGCGTAATAAAGTGGAGAATTGCTGAGCTTACGAGCAAGCGATTTCAGTTGACAGTCTAAATGCCTCTATAAGACGCCTGTGCACTGAATTCGCTGTTGAAACTGAAGATCGAGCTGACACCGATCGTAAACGGACTCTTATGCCACCGGGAGGGAAGATTCAACGTAGGCGGCTCGCTTGAGAAGTGAGAGACTTCTCCAGAGAAGAGAGAACGATGACATTGTGAGTACGTAAGGACACTCGAGGAGCATGGTAAATCGGGACATGGCGTGGACAAAAATTACCCGGCCACTCGATAAACCCGCCAGGGAGTAAGATAAATAGGCGTCACTGGAGAGAAAGAAAGAGGGAGTGAGAGAAAGAGGGAAAAAGGGGCTAGGTTGGACACCGATGCTGGAAGAGAGGCATAGAATGTGGACGGGGAAGAGAATGAGAGGGGAAGAGGAGGAAAGAGAGAAGAAAGGGGTGGAATTGATGGTCGGAGAGGAAGAATGCCGGGTAGAGGGGAGACGTATCTCGCTCTCTTTGCGGGAGGAATCTCCGAATCTTTTTTTACAGTCCAAGAAGGGAAGAAATCTCTCTCGAACCATTCTAACCTCTTTTCCTCGGAGGCCCATGGTAAGAAATACGCCTCCTGTGGAAGACAATGCGAAAACCTGCGGCCACCTAAATCCTTTGCTCCTTTTATCCCTCCTCCCCCCCACCTCCTATCACTTTATTTTCACGTCCTTTTCTACTCCCTTACTCTCGTCCCCTTCAGCAGTAGCGCCTTCAAGTTGGGGCACACCAAAACCCCTCTACAGGTACGCTCGGATGGAAGGAGCTTTGTCTTAAGCATTAGCTGCAGAGTATTTGAAAAACCCACAGCCGCAACTTTTCTTAGCATTTTGTACGAGAAACTTTATCTTCACGATTTTCAACGCACATCAATTCATGCTTCAGGATGTACTATTACGTGCGTCGTGTACAATACACTCCATAGGCTTTATTCATTCCAGTAATCTACCAGCTGATTGGTAAGTTTTCTGATAGTACTTATTCTAACCTCCCAAATTTTGGTGTATATTTCCATTTTCTCTCCTCTAGCTGATCCGCCATTAATC
The DNA here is from genome assembly GCA_963169105.1 of Ceriagrion tenellum. Classification (NCBI taxonomy): domain Eukaryota; kingdom Metazoa; phylum Arthropoda; class Insecta; order Odonata; family Coenagrionidae; genus Ceriagrion; species Ceriagrion tenellum. The sequence continues at coordinate 127,644,632 of OY720632.1, read as the reverse complement.
CCTCTTAAATATTTCCTCGACTGACAGGTGGTAATACGAGGGGAGAATGAATTATATGCTGTACATTCAACAAATATGATTCGTAATGAAAACCCTTTAACAATGTACCCGAAGTATCGAATTACTCGCGACGAGTTGATGCGCTACCATTAGCTGTGCGTGAACGTAAACGTAAACGTAAACTGTATAGTCAGTATTGTGGTCCAAGTAGAAAATGAAGTTGAAAGTTTCATCGCACGCTTAGAAACTTGTGAGGGATAATCTCACCTTTTTTTGCTATCAAACCCGGCAGCAGGCCTGATATTTTGTAGGTAACTAAATGGTGTATCTTTAACATGCTCATAAGCATACTTTTCAAAGAAATATGCGAAAAAATACATAAGTATCAACGGTAGAGAAACATCAAAAGTATCTGTGTAAATGGTGTTATGGAATGAACACCCCAACAGCACAATGGCGTCACTATATTTCATACTTGTAAGCAGTTGTTGTTCTACCTTCCCGTTGCATTTTTACCGGGATTTTGAGGTCCTCAAAGGTACGCCTGATTTGAAAACCTCGTGCTCTGACCCTTTCGCACGTGAGGATGTCTCTTCCTCCTTTGTCACGGTTCCGCCAAGTCGCGACGCCATCTTATTCTCGCAGCCAATAGTTTTTGCATTCGGGAATGAATTGCGGCGAGGGTCGATAGGGGGCAGGGCGGCCTGGGTTGGCGTCAAATGGGGCTGATTTAATGTGCACGCGCGCGTGGATTCTTGCAAAATATTTCGTGCGACCAGTTCGTGTGGAACGAAGAGAATTATGTCGCCCCTGCAGGAGCTCGGGAGCATGGGGAGAGAGACACTTCTAAAGAGAGGAAGGGAGAGATTCCAACGACCTGGCGGGCTCGCTCGGAAGAAATTCACCTCTCTCGAGGAATTTCGCGGATGGAAAGGAGGTCTTGGTACCTCAACACGGATGAACGACTCCAAAATATGTAATGGAAAGAAGAATGCTGTTAAGCCGAAGGATCCAATTGTACCTGAAATAAGTTCTACGCCACCTCAAGTATTCGCTTTAAAAGAAGCAGATAGTTAATATCAACTTCTATTGTAATTAAATTCTGTTTTCAAGATGCACACCGTATGGATCCTAATTACTTCAATTGGTCCTTTCTTGTAGAGATACGGTGTTTAAAGTCGTCCACTGAATGACAGATTAACCAAATTAAACAACAGATTCGGAGGAAGAAAACTGATTCATAAAAGACTTACAAAAATAATGCGCCCGGCTTCTAATGATGGTAATGGGCACATTTCATGTAATTCAACGAATAATGAGACATTTTATCGGAAAAAGGTGGAATAAAATCCATTGAGATAAGCAAAAGATGCTCTTAGCCATCACGGGCTCTATCAATGCCAGGCAGGAACCTCGGCGGGAAGTGGAATGTAGCAACGCAGAGCGGAAATATAAATACTCATTTCTCGATGGAATTGAATTCGGATCACTAATATCTTTATTTCTTTTATATAGAAAGGACTCCTACATTTATTCAGCCGATAGTCAAGTGACATGTCGATTTTTTCATAACATTATTACACCATCTGGTGGATTTAATTCGAAATTTATCTCACTCTCCATTCAACTCTCCGACTGGCTCTCATTCACATACGCACACACATACAGCTGTGAACCCGTATACTAGTCGTGCACTCTTTGATACGGCATTTAAGATTAAAGGCCGCCAGTCTTTTGCTCGAAGACTATGGATTATAAAAGAAGTTATCGACGATATATGCTGGCGAGATTCGTCATGCAAGAGAAAATAGGGCTAGGCACGTGAGTTCACATCGAGAAGAAGATCGATCGATTTGCTTCCGCGGGCGAATTCTCGTATGGTGGCGCTCCAAAACGGAGTGCTCTCGAGAGTAATTTCACGAAATTAGGAATTCCAAATCCCACTGGGAAACAATAGGCGGCGCTTTAAGTTGTCGTGGGCGGGAGGAGAAAGGGGGAATCAGGGAAATGAGAAGCAGGCAGAGGGAAGACAGAAGAGAGCCACTTTCTATTCATTAACCGAAGATACCGGAGGGGGACGCCCACGAGACGCCTACCTGGATTAACATCAAATCGGCATCAATCCCCTCCTTCCCCTTGGGCCTCTCTTTGGCCATTCCCGATCATTAAGGTCTCGGCCATCTCCCGTGAAAAAGGAACCCTCTTAGGTTCTTTAAAGAGAGGGAAATAAGAAAATACGAATAGTATGGTCGGAAACACGGAATACTTCCCCGATTCCCTCAAACCGTTCGTGCTCCGGACGGACTAAACCCCGCTCACCGGAGAACTACTCCCAAGTCCTCACCCTCCCTTGCAGGTCCAAATATTAACGCCTTTTCGTGTCTGTTGATCCTCGCCCATTCTCCAGACGTGTCCCCTGGCATTACATCGGACTAACATGTTCCTCCTGCCTCGAGCGTGGCGCCATGGAGTGTCTCTCAAATCCCTTCCCTGGAAAGGAGACACCACCTTCCTCTTGTACGCCCGGATCCCAAGAAAAATACGCAGGACCCGCAGGGGATGCCGGGAAGGGACGTTTCGGAGCCATGGGTGGATACAAAAGAGGTGAGTATTAAAAAAAAGAGTAAATTACTCCCCACATCGGAATTTCTGAACCCTAGGGAAAACAATTACAATTTTAACTCTCCCTGTTATTCGTACTGATGTGCCGGTATCAATTCACGAAACGTATTAATAACTGCTAACCTATGTTGGCTGATCGATTCCGCTTGCCATTACAGCGATATTATAGCTTGCAGCCAGCCAAGGCAGACAGAAAAACCCTAATGCTGCGAGATCATGTTCCCTCTTGGGTGATCACGTGCTTGTCCTTAGGATTATAGTCTACGGCAGGGGTGGCCACCCGCGGCCCGCGGACCGCATGCCTTGAACATTTTTCCTGCCCGCGAGATTCCTCACATTTTAATAGAATAACATTAACACAATAATAATAACTCATTATGTTTCAATTTTTCACTCCAAAAAAATGTCTATAGTGGGTCTAAATCTAATAAGGGGATATATAATTTTACATGCGGCCCGCGGAGTTATGATGCATTTCCAAAGTGGCCCGCATAATCATTTTGGTTGGCCTCCCCTGGTCTAGGGTTAAAGGGTCGATATAAACAAGGAATATGAAGATTTAGTAATTAAGTGTGTATTCAATAAATAGTATGACCTGGCAATGTGACCATGCCACACATAACATACTTAGAGGCCGAAAGGATCAAAAGCTGAAGGAAAGAGGGATCGGGTTGGTGTGGTTGCCCAGAGTTCTGGCCAATCATTCGGACGGCCAGGGTTCAAATCTATCACATGAGACGTTACACTGAGGTCCCCTTGGCGCCTTTCGTTAAGAGCAGGATAATCCCGACGCCGGTTTTCTCTCCACTCTTCATCCCTACCTGTCTCCTATGGCGCAAATGATCTTAGCTGTCGGTCGCCTCCCCAAATATCCAATCCAATCCTGAATGAAAGATTCCGGCCAGATGACAGCTTTTCGTGAGGTCAGAGTGAAAACGGACCAAATAAAATGATTTTGTGAATCTCAATTGAGTTTTATTATCACGTTTCGAGTTTCGACACTACGTGTCATATTCAGGGCGACCGACAATTGGGGCAATTTTCACCATTTAAAACAGGTGAGCCGATTGGTAAGAATTACGCTGCGCTTAGGATGGATGGGGGAGAGAAACATATCTTCGGCAATAGAATACTCTAAACGAAATCTGCCATGTTTTACGTACCATTCGAAGGACGGAGTACTGCAATTTAAGTGCTCCCCGAGCATCATCTATAGCCCGTTTTACATGGGACACGAACTTGCCCAAATTTTAACTGCATTTTTTCCGCAGTCTGCCGTGAAATAACAATCGAACATACAGCAGGGGCTATTTTGCCATCTCGCGTTCATGCATTCACAGATGCATTCTTGCAATTACAATGCACCACTTTACACGACGCAATTTGGAATACACGTCCGTACATACAACAGATTGTGATTTTCCAACGACTTGGAATTACTCTTTAACCAATTGAAATGTATTATATCACTACCCAGTTCTGGATTAGCATATAAGACTCGTTGGCATCAACTCAGTGCATCTCTAAACTATCTTAAGCAGAACAGTTAATGGGAGCACACTTGCTAACCAGTGCATACTTGTCATCGAGAAACCTCACGTGAGATACGGAAAAATATTTCAATGTCCCTGCGTAGTTCTAGTCGTCGTTCCTCTGCCGAAGCAATTATGTGCCCCGTGTAAAACGAAAAGAGATCGGGACCACTCTAAAATATCCAACCCCTCCGCCGAAATTGCAACCCGGATCCACGGGATGGGAGTCCAGTAAGTATACTTAAGCCACCACTGCAGTCCATTCCCCACGAGTCGGGAGAATGGGAGCATTCTGTATGTGAAGAGGACGGGAAATATAGTAGGGGTTGGGGTTAGGGACAGGAGAGGTGAGAGGAGGAGTAGGGGGTGGTCGCATTTCCATGCCGCGGGCGCCGGTACTCCTTTCTATTATTCTCCGGAGTGGGTGAGGGAGAGGAACCCGAAGTGGCGATGGATTTGAGGAGGGAAGGGAGTACCTCCTCGAGGGTGTGAGACATGGAGGGGGAGGGTGTATGGAGAGATGCGGAGGCTTTTTAAGGAAGGGGGCAGCGGGGACTCCAGAGAAGGAGGAGGCGGAGGAAGATGGAGAAAGAAAGAGAAAGAAAATAACGAGGAGGAACAACCTAACAACGAGGAGGCGGCCGATTCCTCCCTAAAAGCACTAATGTAGGACTAGGTGGCGGCGGGGTAAAGTCCTCGCCTGCCAAACCAATGGTCGCGGGTTCGAGTCCCGCCTGGGTAGGATATTTACACCTCCCTGGGCATGGTTGTGTGTTCGTCCATTGGTAATTGTTAATCACCCGATGTAAAAGGCCTTTGTTGTGCTGTTATCGGGAGTGTGAGTACAAATAAAAAAAAATTAAAAAAATAATGTACCGTTTCCATTACCAACGTATGTACCTGTTGGACTATGAGCGCGCTTAACCCAAAAGCGGTGTCGAAATACCATGTATTCACGACCAAAATAGATCGAACCAAACTATTGATGAGAGCACAAACAGTTAAATAGAGCAAACAAGACGAAAAAATTTATTTGTAAATTCCACACTGAAAATGTTATTTCCGACCTAGGTTTCGACTGCACAGCGATTATTTTCAAGGTAATGAATAATATCAAAATAAATTTTTCAGAGAGGACTTTACTGAGAAATATTATCGCCATTTCGTCACACCATTAATTTTAAATAAAGCAATATTGAATCCTACTGGGCAGGGAAGCGAAAGGGATTCGGATAGTTAATATATAAGAACAGCAAAGAATATATAATCTACACTACTGTTCAATGCCCGTCGTTGTGCGGCCATGTACAGACGGGTTGGGGGAAAACGTGAATTCTAATATAAATCAGTAGGCAATTTTTTCTTTCTCTGTCAGTTACCGCTTGTGTCTAACCAGTAGGATTATCGTGAGAATAGTTTCAAATTTTCATGACAAGGTTAATAGTTGGGTTGAGTCTGATGATTAAGAATTTAATTTTTTCGCGCACACTTCGGACCATCCACAGTCGTTCAGATCATCTAAATTCATCGGCAGAGGAACGACGCCTAGAACTACGCAGGGACAATGAAATATTTTTCCGTATCTCACATGAGGTTTCTCAATGACAAGTATGCACTGGTTAGCAAGTGTGCTCCCATTAACTGTTCTGCTTAAGATAGTTTAGAGATGCACTGAGTTGATGCCAAAGAGCCTTATATGCTAATCCAGACCTGGGTAGTGATATAATACATTTCAATTGGTTAAAGAGTAATTTCAAGTCGTTGGAAAATCACAATCCTTGACTACGAGGGACGACAAAGCGTTAAACATGAGCAAAGCACGGTATCTATCATTGTTTGATATTCTGATGGTGAGAGATAAATTAGCGTTCAAAACATGCCATTCAGGAAGTATGAACAGTCCACTGTTTTGAAATCTCTGATTTTGTCGATGAGTAATTACCTACTTTAATCCAAAGATGCATTTAATCGGCAAAAATTAAGTTGATCCATCACGAGTTTTGTGAATCAATTTATCAATTTGTTCATCGCATTTTAATCTTGGTACCTCAAAGACCATTTTGCATATCCGACGTGGGCGTATCATGCATCAAAACCTTGGCACCGTTTGCCTCGAAGGAAGGGAGGGCATAAAGTAATTCCTTCGGCGCTGAAGACTGAAGGTAACCCAGTTAATCAGGAATCGGTCACATAACATACGTCTCCACACGACGCCAGAAAAAGGTGGAGCAAGGAGATTCTTCTCTCAGCACTGGATCACAACACGCGCGAGACTCAAACTGAGATCACTAATATTCATTCCAAAGGCGTGGCCTCCTATTTCGGAGGATTTTTATAAGGAGCTGATCAATCTTCTAAAATGGGAGTGGGTGCAACTTCCTCGTTTCGGACTTTTTAATCTCCCCATCATGAATCCTTTTAGGGCAGTGATATCGGGAGGAAGAAAGGTTGATTCATATAATTTCATCAGAATGCATTAGCAGCGCTGTAAATCTGTGAGTGCGAGCACAACCATTATCCGATTTACTCGAATCTGATTTAGATCGTGGGAAAATTCGGATAGCAGCATTTTATGTACCTAAAAATGTACAAAATAACGTACCTAGATGAAAATAAAAATTACGGTAAATATCAACAGGACAATAGAAGGCACAAAACGACAAAGGAATTTGTAATGAGAGAACAAAAAGTACTCAGGAGCAAAATTGAAATATATTTTCTTATTTAATCAGGTATGATTAATTAAGAAAGTTATGCGCAACGATATCCGTTGGATCATATATGGTTACGTTGTATTAATCGAAAGAGGAAATAGAATGTAATAATTTTTTGCATGGTGTCGTCGTCCATCATGCATAGCGACAATAATCTGAAATTTTCAACCAACAACTAATTCACGCAGTGGAATTTAAAATATTATTTCTACTGAGTTTAAAATATTCTCATTCATCAATTCGGAAATGCCTTAGTGAATTTTAATAACAGTAACATGAATATATAAATTCGATATTCGTAGGTGAAATCTCATGGACCGAGTGAACGAAGTCAATAACATGATATAAAATATATAATGATATTAAGTATAAGGCCTCTGAGGTGGTGAGCAAGTGGTGGTGGTGAGAAGTTCTAAGCAGTAATTAACTGTTATTGGATTATTTTAACGGCTGTTTTTGACTGTAAAATCCTCGAAACATGGCTAACCAAGGTGATTTTTATCAATCAATAAAAATAATTAAAACGGCAAATTTTATTTACATAGTAATAAAGATTCCACGTCGTATTATTTTGAAGAAAACAAAGGAGCACTAGAGACAATATTTTGCCTATGATAGAAAAGTTACTATATAAAATTCTCACAACAGCTTAACAACACTCGAAGAGAGAAACGCACTGAAAAATAGTTTCATACGATGATAAACAGAAATAATACATCGACAACACGTTTCGCTGCACTTAATTCCCAGGCATCATTGCAAAACCGTGTGTGGCGGGAGGTAAGGTCACGAGAGAAAATAAGAATGCTTTTGAAGAAGGTAAAAGATTCAGTTTTCTATGCTAGTCATGTAAAGGAATACAAAAAGCGCGTGGAACGACGAGTTCTTTCGAAATAACAATTCCTCACTTATAACAATAAAATCATTGAAAAAATAAGATGGGGGGAGTGCAACGGCCGTGGATGCCTGAACGGATCGCGAGCAATTCCAAGCCTTTCTCATTCTTCCCCATCCCAGCGATCGAAAAGATTAATTTTGCACGAAACGACAGCTTCCGCGTTCGGAGGCTCATGCGATCCGTTTATTAACACTTAATCTTTTACGCTCATTTTTTATTTCCATTATTTTTAGCACCTACCCCCGGTGCGAACACAACTCGCGCGCCCCCACCTCTCTCTCTCTCTCTCTTCCGAGCACCCAGGCCTCTCTTTTATGAATCGCTAATGCGACGCTTCTTCCCTTTTGTTGCCCGGAACGACGCGGGACGTCCCTCGTGGTAAGCGACGAGATTGTGGGAAGAGGATAGAATAGAAAAAAAGGAAATAAAATAAGAGGAAGATGCTTATTCGAGGTATGGGGATGCTGGGCGTCGAGTGACGGGGGTTTGGAATGAGGGAAGTGAATAGGGGACATGAGAATGAGGCGAGCAGCAGTCTCCGAGAATGAGAAGCGAAAATGCACTTCTTAGCAACTTGATTGCTTCTCACGGGGCAAAGAGGAGAGGCATCCCAGAGATGGAAAATGCATGTGTAAAGCGACAGGGAAAGAGAGGGAGGGGGGAAGTGGGCTGAGGAGACATAACAGCGGCAGTAGAAGCGATGGCGAAGCAGCTGGATTGCTTACTGCGGGAGGGGAAAGGGGCGAGGTGAGAGGATTAGGGTTAAAGGAGGGGAGGGAGCGAGAGTGGAGTGTCAATGACAACTCCGTGTCGATGGGGCTTGTCGTTAGGAGTTTCCAACCGTATAATAAAAAGCAATATACACTAAAGGGCTTCCACGTTTAGTTAACAGTGCGACCTCATACGGTAGTTTGAGCGAAATACTATTTCACCCAGAAATCGACGACTTTGGTCTAATTTTAATGACAAATATTAATCTTCCAAATATACCAAAATATCAGCCCCTTAACGAACTACTTTCCGAGATTTTTGACGAAAAATACACACAGCCTTTTATTACATGGGACATGGTACGTGTCTCACTCCAGAGAGACAAAATTTGAAAAAATGAGAGATTTCTAACACCTAGATCTCGTAAAACATAAACAGTGAGTGTTTGGTATGTTTTATCGACTATTTTTTAGAATAAATAATTTTATAATTTTAGAATATAGTCGCCGCAGTATTTTTTTTTCAAAATCGCAGAAACCTTTATTGTGAAGGAGTATAAAACATACTGCGTGAAAAAATGAGTAATATTAAAGACTTATGCAAATATTTTTAGTTAATTACTACGAATTTCAGTCTTTAAAAGTAGATTTGGTAGATAGCTCATTGGTAGATTCTCGGACAGGACTTATCCTAATCCGTTTTCACTCCTATGGATGATCCGTAAATAGATCCCTTTAGAATTACTCATATTTTCTCCTGCTTTTCATTTTGTTCAGAATTCCTATCCTCTTCCTCCCTCTACCGCTCTTCCCAAGTGTTCTCCCCTCTATTACTCTCTTCAGCCTTCCCTCTCCTTTCAATGGGTCGTCCAACCATATCTTGTCTCCTCTGATCCTCCGACCCTAGCTTCCTCTTATCTTCAACCATGTCCAATACCTCCTCCTTCGTCCTCGCCACCCAGCTCGCCTTCGCCATCCTTCTCCACACCCACATCTCAAACGCCCCAATGACTAATTCGACATTCTTATAACATTAAAATGCGCTCTCAATGACCCATGAATACCACTATCCCTATCCCTAACCCATCACCCTAACCTCCCTGATTATAACAGCAGCAGGAGCTGTGGAGGGGCGACAAGCAGCTGGATTGCTTCAAGCGGGAGGAGAAAAGTATCGAAGGCGACGACGAAGGCATCGAAGCTTTTCCTCGTTCGTTTCCCACGCCATTTTCCCCACGGAAGGACGGCCGAGGAAATAAAAGCGGCATTCTCCGCGGGACGAGCGCGATGCGTCACCGCGCACCGAGCGTTTAACGCCCATCCACGCCAATCAGCCGAGCTTCCTCACACTTTTCCTCCCTCCCTCTCGCTCCTTTGGACTCCCATCCAACAATCACCCCCCTCTACCCTCTCTCTCCCACCTTTGCCTTTTGTCAAGGAGCTCTTGACACTCCCTCTAGATCTCGCCTCGATCGTCAGCACTTCCCCACTCGCCATCATCGACTCCCCTCTCTCCGCACCCGCGTGATTCGAACGCCACTCCTCCCTCAACTCTCAGGGCGCCACCACTTGTAAGGTGCACGCACCTCTACCGTGCACCACCCATGTTGTTGCTAGCTGCTGAGTGTTCCCCCTCCCACAAGTCAGTTGGGTGTCTCACTTCTAATTGCAGAGATATGTCCACCGCCATTGTTCTCTCGAAACCAGGTGAAATGCAGTCGACGTCGATGATAAACGGGAATTAATACACGCTGAAAATTATTTTTCTAATGAAAACAACCCTTTCGCTATTGAAGGGCGTGTTTTCGCTCCCGCGGGAATCCGCGCCCTCCGTGCCGACGACGCGACGCCCGGTGCGAAAACTAGGTAAATGGTGAAGAACAATCATTTTAAAAATCTACTTATTTTTCAAACACGTCTAAATAAACTAAACTGCGCCACTGTCGGAGGAAAGTTCTAATCGAAAAGGACGATCAATAAAATTGCGCGGGAAAGCTAAAACTGTCTCACCAGAGTATTCAATACCAGGGAGAGGGTCCTGTCTCGCCACTTTCTCCAAGTCACTTTTCGCTTACGATGAAGGACATGTATGATCAAGCGAGAAAAAAATACAGGGATGAACTGATATTCTGAATGGATTTTGTATTACTCAATACTAATCCCAAAAGGACAGTTAGGCTCATACCACAAGGACGACATTAATTTTGAGTAAATGGTCATTTCTTAATGAAGACAATCGTCAATGTCGAGCAAACGAAAGAGCCAAAGGGAGCGAGTGGAATTAAACATAAATACCATTCCATCAATCTGACGACACCACAATTTTAGGGTATGCTTTATCCTTTATTCCCTTCCCTAAAGTGCACACTACTGAATATAACTATTTGCATCTTATTCCTCATCATTCTCTCTTCATCAAGAAGTGATATCACGCGAGCTCTTAATTAATTTGTAAATCGATAAATGACGGTATTCGATTAACTTCACCTTTCCTAGATCTTAGGATTTTCAATAATTTGCATTATCATCACCATCGGAAAACAATGGGGAAATGACACAGAAACAACATTCATGTTTGGTTTCTCCTATCTGTCACGTATATAAAGAATTACAACTCCACCGCCCTCACAGAGTGTTATTTTATTATATTGTTTATTTACACTGGGATGGACAAGGCGATTCCGCTTCCTATTCCCACATCCCAGTTTTCACGAACACCCATTCTCTGATTGGATATATTCCACCGAGTCGGGACTCGACCATCGGATTAGCCGGCGAGGACATTACCCCGTCGCCAACGGGGCCGACGTGTCGACACCCCGACGGCAGGGGCTTCAGGACTGGAATGGACTTCAGATGATCGTTAAACAACATGTATCTTCCCGTCACCTCTCTCGTCCATTTCTCTCAACTGTTGCCATTCTTGTCAGTCGTCACCGACGACAATGAGAAGAATCGACGACACGGCATGGCGCTGCAAACAGCCGCGTCGTCGGCTCATCCGCGAGGTGCCCGGCGAACGGGCCTCTCTCTCTCTCGGGTGCATTCTCCGGAAGGATCTCTCCCCATTGAGGACTTTTCAACCATTCCCTCGCGACTCCTCAACCCCATCAGCTTCCCTTCATTCATCCCCGGACAATGGAGAGCAAGGAGCATTGAACCGGTGACGGAGGATTCGAAAGAATTGATCAGGTTAATGGGAAGTCGATTCGAGCCTTGTCGTTAAAAAAAATATTCATATCCATTGGAGACACCACCGTGAAAATCGATTCCAATTCACGGATCTACAACCGTTGCAATATGCCGGGTTATTTGGGTCGTTTCCTATACAGACTTGCATGACACATGAAGCAATGCAGTCAAAATGAAGCTGTGCAGTCAAATTTTTATTAATGTACTACTTTTCACGCCACTCCTCAGTTAAAAAAAAACCTATTGAATGATTGATGAACGGGTTTCACTACGAAGTAAATCGGTCACGTGACCGCACAGGCTGTGGGAAAAGAAAAATGACAAACATTCTTCCGGGGTGAGAGTAAGCGGAGAAATAATTTATTTGAGAATTCAAATTTAGATGTTTCACTAAGGATTAAACCTCGTATTTCAGTTTCCCATCATCTTCTGAAAGCGTTCGTCCACTGGAATGTCTTCAACCGTCCATCCATGAAAACTTCAACAATATGACTCTGCTACATTCGAGAGAATAGGAATGAAAAATTAAAAAATAGAGAAGTCATTGCTTGGGCTAATAAAATGGTGGAACTTCTGTTCACTCTATTTTTACATGGAATTTTCAAACAAATTCTTCCGTGACAAGATCACAGTCATCGATCATAGTATCGGTAAGATAACCCAGGTTTTACGGGTAACAACATGAATGCTATTCATGCTAATTAGAACAAAAATACCGAGGGTTATCATAAAATCAATTTATAGAGTAGCTTATAGTTTGCATCCAATTCAGCCCGTTCGACGTAATAACTAGAGTATAGGGCCCTCCAGCGTACTAATTAGAGGAGAAAGGCCTTTTTAAGGGTCGCATGCGATTTCCCAGAAAATTCTAATGCTCTTGAAATCACAAGGTTGGTTAGCATTCAGCAAACGGTGTATATAGAATAACTTTGAATAATTTAACCAACTGAAATCGGTGGGCGATTGCTCTACCCTCGGTGGTATGATTCGACATAACAACATCATTCCGATGCGCAGTGATATTCAGATTTCGCGCAAGACCTATGGTTTATTTTCTCGCAGTACGGTAGCAAATCTTATGAAACAGCATGGAAAGTGATCGAAACCGTGCCAAGTCCCTTTCATCAAGGGACAAAAATGTCAAATGACATTATATCCGTGATATTTTCTGCACCATTACCGTCTAAATTTTCCCCGAGTTAGTTGCCTTTACAGTATTTAGTGAGAATATTTTTCTCTCTCTTCACTGAAAAATATGTTTGTAATAGGGCGTCACGTGCTATTTCTCAATCTCTCTCTAAATTGCGAGCAAATATTTTCAAGGTTGGTATGCGTTATTAAGCGGCGAAGCACGTTCGTCCTTCTTGTTTTTATGTCGACTCTCCGTGTTGATGTTTTAAACGTCTTTCCTTAAGACCAAACGACGCGTTTTAAAAAATCCCGATTCACTCTAGTCCTGGTACGGCTGCGCAATGCGAAACTGACTTCAAGGCTCTGGTGACTCAAATACTTACAGTGGATAACATGACCGCAACCATGTTCGGGATACCACTTGCTTTCCAGTTTGAAAAGGATGCAGAAGCTGTACTCCCATTATGATCATAATTTACATTTTTTTCTAATTTGGAGTAGAAAGTTCTTATTAGACAAGGTTTTCCGAAAGGTTTCCTAAAACTTTCGGACTCTAAATAGTGCGACTGAACTAACATATCATCAAAGATACATCGCCACCTCATGCAAGGCATTGAAAATAACTCCTCTGAAAATGGCTGAGTGAATAATTATTTTCGATAGGGATGGCAGACATACCATTACAATAGTGAAGGGGATAAATCTAGACACTGGTCCACACTTGAAATAAAGGTGATCACAGAAAACACAATGTCGCAGAAAAACTACAAAGATTTCTTTAAAATTATCATTGCATAATTTGATCTTGACTCTGATGAAAACGATCAGTAAAGATCAATTAAATATTCAATGGTAACACCCTATAATACATCACATTCAAAACACGGAGAATCAAAATTCATGAGACCTGATTGTATCCTTTACTCAATAATGAAACCATAATGGCGACCGATCGAATAAACAAAACTAATAACAACAGCCTCTGAAATTATTTATAGATAACAATAAAATCTGAAAATTTACAAATGCATTTCGTTTATAAATACAATGAAACGGCTGACGTTCTGTTCTCAGAAACAGTAACGGAAACAGGCATAAATCAATGGCCGTAATAGAAGGCTAAGGATGAAGAAGCTAAAAAGATTATAAAGCCAAAGTACTTACACTCTCGATGGCAAAAATAGCCAGTGAGCGACAGGCAGGGAATCTTACCTGAAAAATTGAAAATTGCAACATTATAATAATTGAAAATGGAAAAGCTTAACAAAGCAAAAACACGGAACGTGCTAAATGTTTACATAGAGGTATAAAAACAAGGAACAAGGTTTCACTTTTATTTTTGTTAGGATTGTAATCAGCACAGCGAATAGTTTTAGCTATCAGGAGCAAAATCTTTTCGTACTCAAGATTAAAACAAGCCTGAGCGAAGTATAAATTACTTCGCACTATTTTCAGTCTCATCCTATTTTATATTTACCCTGACGCTTTGCAAAAACACAAAAAACGCGTTTCCTTACGTGCACCAGCTAAAATATCACTGTCAGAACGCGAAGAAAAATCTAGGGAATCAAGTATTTAATCAAGTTTGCCAAAGAATAAAAGGGTTCATATCAAAACCTATTAGTGAAGGCGCATTAAAAAAATACGCATTGGGAATTTGCCAAGGTTGCAGTTGCAATGTACATTATTTTAGTTGAGTTTTCCACGACCTCGACACACATGCAAAATAGTTTAAATTCAAATACTTTAACCTGAAAATTCGCCCTTTGCATGAAAAAATGACACTCTAAAGAGGGAAAATATTGAAATAAGCAGAAAATTACGTGAAAATAAAACAAATAGAGGTGAAAAATTGAACTTTCATAAGGAAAAATAATCACGTACGTAAAGATCCGAGCGGGGAAAAAGTCAGAGGGTTAATGTACGATGGTAAGGCAGAACTACCGCGGGACTCGAGGTAATTGAGAAATAAAAATCTTAGAGACGGTGAGGGACTACGATGAGCGTTGACAATACTCACCACTTGGACGTAATTCGAAGTTCAAATTGTGAGATCATGGCATCCAACATCCGAGACATTTTACACGCCCAACTCTTTTCATCGTTACACTTTTTATGAATTTTAATAAATGGTTACCTCGTCCCGGGAGCGAGAGTGGTAAAAAATACGCATACAGGTGTCCTCCTTCGTTCTGTTCACTTTATTTTCAGTCTTCGAATCCTCAGCACTCCATTAACATCGGCTGCGTGTTTTCCAGTCGCCCCTCCGACCGTTTCCTTTTTTCGCACGTTCTCTCTCCTTCCGAAAGGGCTGTTCCTTTATTCAAGAGTCTTCCTCCCGCTCTCTCCTCTCCCTCTCTCTCTCTCCCCACACACAATATCGCCATTTTTTTGTCCGAGCCCCCCACGCTACCCGATGCTCATTTATTATCGTGCGGCAAACTTTTGTGTGTTGAAAAATCCGCTCCGCTCCAGATTGCGATCGATCCGAAAAGGTGTCGACGGCGTTGATGATGATCGTGCTATTCTTTTGTTTTCATCTACTCATGACTTTTTTCAAGAACACTGCATAGCATGCCGTGTTGTTGACTTTTTTTTCATTACCATTTTTGCCCCCTCTTGCAGATGACTCTGGGGGCACACACGCTCTAACAAACGACGCGGCTGAATACCGACGCACCGTCTTTTATTCCTCACTCATGGATAATGAAGTCATTTGCACCGTTGAGTATAAGTTGGTATAATGAAATTGCCATGAGAAAAAGTTAGCCTGGACCGGGACATAAGTCAGGGGTTCGGCTCCCGATCCGGGCTGATATTTTGTCATGGCAATTTCATTCCATTTCACCGCCGTATTCGCGGTGGGCCTCAATAATTCGTATACAGGAGGGTACGTTGATAACAGAAGCATTACGCGGGAAATGAAAACATTGTTGAGAAACCTGATGCCCTAATCAGCCTGCTAAGGACAAAAAGCTCCCAGGATACCACATTCAAACGTATCATCCGACGGACAAAGTGAAACCACGGCGTAGCAACACGCAGTCGCGACACCTATTATTAATTTCACTATGATAAGCTGCAGCTGACCCTGGTAGCGCCTATATCCGCCCGCAAGACAAAACTAACCCACCCATTGTTCATTGCTCAGCGAAGGCTATTGGATTAAATAAGATATGTCACAGAGTATTCATTTTATTTTGGCGAAAACTATACTGCATCAAAGCAGCAACATTAGGGTACCAATAGTTTGAGTTATTCTGCAGTAAATTATTTTATTTCTCCAAGATATTAGTATTTTTCTTCAGACGAACGCAATACAGGGTAAAATTTTACATAGCACCGCTATATCCACCTCCACAAACTGTCATCTCTTACGAAATGGAGGTAAAAATGATGCCTCTTAACATTTTCGGAAAAAATGTTCAGTAGTTTTTCCGCAACAATTTGGAATAAGGCTTTAGTTGCTTTTCTTACCGAACGAACTCCTCCGCTCTGAACTGGAAGTTTACTCCAGTTATTGTCGGGACTGTATATTACCAGACGGTGTTAAAACGCAGGAAGTGCTTTCCAAAACTTAATAATGTGAATTTATTACGAGGTAAATCGAGACTATCTCTCTTACATTAAACTCGTAAGACAGTGCCGTATACAACCTTGCCCTCAGTGGAGAAAACCCACTCAGGAGAGACCCGGACTCGAGAACCCCTGTGAAGTAGGGATCGCTGCTGAAGTAAATATCCAGAAGTACTCCAGTAGGGATCGGTATTTGAAAACCCTCCTCCACCCGCTCCCCCGATTTGAATACGGGCTCTCCGAATAGGGGGCCAGTATTCTATTCTAGACCGCAGCAAGACGATTCCATCGGGAGTTCGAGCCCGGCATGATGAAAGTCGTTTGGCGAAAATTTACGACCATAGGAAACGAACACAAAAGAGGTTTCTTGCGCAAGAGTTTAAGATGGACGAGGACACCTTAGGCGTGGTTCACGTCCTTGTCCAGACGCGTGTGTGTGTGTTCACGGGGAAAATTAATTATTATGATGCATGCATGAGTTCGATGTAATTCTCTAGCGGCATCGGGAGAGGCTTTTCTTTTGAAGGGATGTTTCACGTCCAGCACCGTTCAAGGAGAAAACTTCAGTGGTTCATGAACAACGGCGCGTGCAGATTCCGCCTTCCATTGATAATTTAATTGATGGAATCAACGTCTCAGCATATTCATGACTTCGAATTAGAAATTCAAATTTTGAATTCTAAACCGTTTCATCATTCTATCGCCCACAAACCGCACGCACTTCAATTATAAACTGATACGTCCACTTAAAAAAAAAGAAGTCGCATAATAATTACTTTAACTTGAAATAAATCCTGTTAACACATAATGAATGGCCCGGTAATATTTATACGGAATTTTAATTACCAAAATTTAAAATTTCTCGTTCGTACGTGCTGCAGTGAAGCATAAGATATTTTATATTTACCCTAAAACGTAAACAATTTTTGCATGGAAATTTGATTAACGGAATTATGAGAAAACCGTCAGTGGCAAACCAGTTTTAAATTCGCATATATTATTCCTCACAAGTGGGAAAGGACTAGTTTCAAATAAGTTAGCGAGCTCTTCAAGAAGTTCATGTTTTTCCATCAAAACGAATATGGCGGATGTAAATAACTAGGAATCATGGATTAACGTACTGCGGAGATCAATTACTAGGAACAAACATAAACTTGGATCACCACACAGCACAAAGATTCAAACGGAGGAATTAGAAAAGCTTTCCTTTTCCAACAAGGTAATATTCCGAATGCGCAATTGTGAAATACCGGGTTCTAAAACCCTGACGTGAAATGCATTGGGAGTCATCGTCCTTCCATTTTTATCATCATGCCCACAACGAATTGCTGCGCATTAAAATTAAAGGGAGCCAGACCAAGGTTAAGTTCTGAGTTCACTGATTTTTCGTGTTAGCTAGTCAGGAATTTACTGTGTTTTTCCACCCAGGATTTGGCAAATGACGGCTCGTGAACCACATGGGGCTGTCTGCAAACGGATATGTGGCCCTGACGTAAAGCTCATAAATAAAATAACTCTTACTTTTTTCTTCAACAATTCAAGATATTCATTCACACGCAGGTGAACTTTTCTCTTTCTAAGGAGGTATAACTAATATTACATAATGACTTGTGATAAAATTGCTTTAAATTGTCTTTACTTAGTAAATATATTTATGTCTCTCGAAACATTATTTCAATTGCTGCGAGGAAGAAGTTCCCTCTAAGAAGCTGCCGATCCCTGCGGTAACCAAACCTGATAAGAGTCGAATGTAATCAGGAACATTTCCCGCGCTTTGAAACATTAACACTTGCATTTCCCCAGTCCCTCACCTCCGATTAAGGGTTCACCATCCTTCAACTCATTATACGTCCCCACCACCCCCTTAAATTCCCATAAAACCCACAATCCGCACGCTAGAGCCACTCGACTTCGCCAGATTGCAAAGATCTCATCTACTTCCCGCCATCGGCTGGTTCAGTGCTGCCCTCTCGACTCATGAGTCTAGAACTAAGCATCACCTACCGGACGACTCGAGAAACTTCTTTGCCGTCACTTCTCGAGAAAAACTTCCTTTCCTCTCCCCACTCTCTCGCTTCCCTCACTTCTGACTTCCATAAAAAGGAAACCCACGAAAGGAATCTTCCGTCGAAGAAGAAGAGGAGGCAGCAAGAGGAGGATGAGAGCGAAAGAGATAAAGAGAGAGAGAAAGAAACATCGATTCCCTTTCTACATGCCTACTAAGCGGCGACCCCATCGGCCGTCCTTGGAAGTGGCCGATGGCCCTTTAGCTATAACTTTCATGTTCTAACCATTATCTTTTCCCCCTTTTTCGACAACCTCCCCATCACGGATTTCCTTGCCGAATTTCGTTTCTGCCTTGGCGGAAGTAAAAATAGGACTTAAAGCTTACACCGAGAATCTGCAAGGCACTGAATGCGAAGTCAGAATTTCGCGCAGCCATAAATATTTTTGAGAACTGAAATAATGATTCTTCAACTATGTTTTCGCCTAAAAACGGCTTAACCGATACAGCGTATCGGGACTGACTGTGGCGCAAGTTCTTAGATAGTCTTATCAATTACCCTTCGTTTTCTCGGACATGAAGGACCTTCAAATTTGCACGTCAAGCGTCCTTAAATGAGCAACTAACATCACCTATTTAATCATCATTTATAGCCGGCCATATCCGTAAGCTTCTATCACATAATATGGATTTGTACTTTTCTATGATCTGCAAGCGTCTCATTGCATGAAAATAGTACTGCAAAAACTTGCTAAAATCAGAAATCAAAATATTCAAGTATTGGTCCACTAATATTTTTATTATTTACCGGGTTTCGTCACATAATGATATGTTCAGGTAACAAATATCATTCCACATGGGTAGATATACAAATTCAGGTGCAGAGGAAGGAGGGGAAGGGAAGGTAGGGAGAAGGAAAAACCGTTGAAGTATGGTGTAATGGCTGAATTTATTAGTTATATTGCTAAAATCACATAGCTACACCCATAACTGCAACTCTCGGTAGACACGTCAGCAATTTAACACAAAATATGCAAATAGAAGAATAGCGACCCAATTCATTTAATCATTTATATTTTTAGAAGATTATACACATATTGGTGCTGTAAAAATTGTAAGAATTGCACAAAACAACATTTATTTGGACAGTATTTAAGTGTAAATTTAATTTTAATTTAAGAGCAATTTAAAGTGTACCTTACAAAAAGATTTGTTAGGGTTTATATCAATTTTTGATTTGAATGAATGAAGCATGGAGATGATTAGGATTGATTAGGACCCACGCTACGCTTCCATTTTGCCAATCGTCTGGCATTATGGAGGTATAAGTACTCTACAAACAGGACGATGCAATTTGATGGAAAATTCGCAGCAAATTTATTTCTCCGAGTAACTCATATTACATGAGAACGGAAAATGATTTTAAAACTTAGGGAAGAGATATCAGTCTTGATAATTCTGAAAGTGACTCATGTTGCAACGTTTGAAGGTAAGAAAAACCCATGAGGGAGATTCAAACTCTCTCACCTTAAATGCGCTCGTTTCAGTCGTAGCAATTGACGAGTTTTAAAAGACAAAATGAAAATTTCAAAATGAGTAGTACGGCGTTGACTTCAATAGACTTTTCCCGCAGCGCTCTGCAATGCAGAGTCATCTACTGGCAGTTCTCTGAACGACTTGGAGTTTGGTATTCTCGCTCTCCTCCTCCACCTCCTCACCTTCAGGTGCACAGTCCAGAGGACAGCGACCCTTTTAAGACGCAAAACTCAATCTCTCACTTTTCTCGCCTTCCCACGGTGTCCAGTCGCTTAATGGGTTGTTGTTGGACCAGGTAGAAGGATACATTAATGGACGTCACCCCATCTTATAATCCTCGCGATTGCGTTTTATACCCATTGCTCTTCACGAAAAGGTATCGGCTAAGAAGAAGAAACGGCAGCTTTACCTTCGTGTCGCGATAGCCAAAGACATGCTTATACGGAATGGATAGGAAAAACATCCAATATCACTTAATGCAGCGTGCTTAAGATGGACAGGGTGACATTCTTTCCTGACATGAATTTTTTATAACAACCTCGTGAAAAATGAATGATAATACTCGACATGTGCAGGAAGTGGATGTAAATATTTTAGGCCCGTACGATGAAATACGAGCAATACCATTATAACATTTTGCTGTTATTCTGCAGCATGGAAACCACTAATCCGAGAAAATATAGCGAAAATGTCTCGAGCTGTCAAGGGAAATGGCGAATCTACGACATGGCGATGTTTAAGTCTTAATTTTGCGGCATACGCTCAACGCATTTAGGCTTGATGAACTGGAAGTTTGTATTTACGAAATAAATCAAAGGTCTTATACCTGATGATGACTTTCTGAGTTTAAGCTTGCTGTGTATTTTGTATAAACTTTTGTGGAAAAGTGTGACGGTATGATTCCATAAATATATAAATATTTACGTCAAGAAGGCCTTGATGGAGGACATTAACTTCAGATGCTCAAATAACCATGCCACAACCACATATTTGAAAAGACGGAGTGTTTATTATTTCCATTCTTTCCAGTTCATGCCATTTAATTCATGGCTAAATGAGAAAATAATGAAGTTCTTTTATTCGAATAGAGTTTTTCAAATCACATCCATAGTTTCACCCCGATTCAAGACTGCTTACTATACCGAATAGCCTTGAAATACTGCTTAGGCTGACATAACATATACTCCCGCTCCATTAATGAGAAAAATCTATCGAACCTTTTACAGTCGAATAAAATATCAAATATTTTCTTTTAATACGCGAACCTAAAAGTCCACAAAATACTTTATGAATCGAGTGCACTTACGCACAACACTTTCTCACACTGTTTCAATCAAATGGACTCACGATAGAGCAATTCCCATTCCCACTCCATTGTATTTATACCGAAGCTAAGTTGGCGAAGAGATTTCTGTATCTATTCATCCGAATAAGTATGCTCACGTCACCTTGATTGCATGGATAATGAATTTTATGTCGATCTCATGAAACAAAAAAATCATTATAATCCATTACCCAGCTCGGACATAGAGATTATGCAGGAGATGAAATTATCAAAAGAGAGAGTGAGCTGTAACATTCTGAAGGTAATGACGTACCATAAACAGTATCATTGTGAACCACGCCATCTAAAGTGTTGAATTCCCACGTGAAAATTGAACAAATTCAGTGACATACACGGAAAATTCGAAATACGAAAGCCTAAAAATACGTCACCAGATGAACTCTCCGACTCACGGCGTGATTAAAATTGGAACACGAAATATATGGAATATTTTTTTTTTTATCTTGAATGAAGGCAACGTAAACGTCACAAGATACCGATGAGGAGGAAGCCCATTAATTATTAAAACAAACTTCTGGAGGACACTGGACTGACTACTTGAGAAAGGTTCAAGACGGAAGAGACAAAAAGAGAGGGGAATGATCGAATGTTCAGTTCCCTAAGCCATTCGGAAAAAGGGACCACGAGATTGACGGGTTTAGCATTCATCGACCTGAACCGTAAACGAAGAAAAAAATTATGAGAAGGTAGAAAAAGAAGTAGTCGAAACACTGAAAAGGGTCGCCTCTCCTCCCCACCTCAACCTTAGTACGAATGCTCCGCTGCCCACTTTTCGATGCTGTAAGGGACATGGCGCCGAGCGAACCATTTCTCTTCTGATTGGTCGATTTCTTGCGGCGAGGGGAGCGAAGAAGGAAGAGGAGGCGGGAAGGTTGGATCTCTCGGAAAGGTCGGTGGATGGAGGAACATATATGAGGGAGGGGATCTCGCATACCAAGGAGGAAACCACGGGCTCTTTTCTCTCCTCCCCTCTCTTTCTCCTGCCCTCCCCTCTCCTGCACACCTTTCCCCTCTCATTTTCTCCCACCCGGCAAAACCACCTCCACAACCGCTCTTTTTCCCTCAGTTTATTTATTTTTTTTTAATTTTGAAGACTTTTCGCGAACTCGGAAGAAAGTCACTTGGCTCTTTCCCGTCCCATCCCTACCTCTCTACCTGCCCGGAGCAAAATTCATTTCCTACGCGACTTCCTCCCTGGCAGATCTAACTGAACGCGAAACATTGTAAGTAAATCAAGGAAACGGTTGATTAAAGCCCAAAATTTGGTGTCTTCCTCCGCGACGAACAATCTTATCCACTCACAAATAATCAGGTACTCGCAATGACCTTTCCTAAAAACTGTTACATAACATTCGAGGTAAACGACTTCAGAGGCGACAATAGGAAAAAGAAAACGTGGTTCGGGGAATATGGGTTCGCATTGGACTTATCCACCGCTCCCTCCAACACCGGCATTTCCTAACCGCGTTAGATTCGATGTACGCAGTGGAGAGATCCAGCCACCATCCTCGTGCTGGTCGAAGATTATAACAGGTTTGCCCGGTGAGCATTCCGGCAGTGAGGTCAGCGGTGGTGGACCAAATCGGCCAGTTGATGATGGTTTCCTGAGAGAAGGGGAGGATAGCCGGGGAGGGGGGGGGGTGAGGAGGGCTTATAGCGAGAGTAAGGTGGTGGATGAGGAGAGGGTATGCGTGTCTGGGACTTCAAGAGGACTCCGGGCGCGGTGGAGGGAGCGAGAGAGAGAGAGAGGGAGGGGGGGGGGGGGTGAGTTCGGCGAAGAAAAGGGGTCGAGGAAGAAAACCGGTTCTCTGACGGCGGCGGTGAAGTTTTTCGCTGCGGAAGCGGCCGGTCCATCTAGCGAGCAAAGGTGGAGATAAAAAACACGAGCTCCTACCGCTGTCGACATCTACCGGTGAAGCGTAAAACTGTTACATGTGCTTGCGTTTTATCTCTGAGAACGGTGAGCGCGAGCATTTTGAATAGCGGTAGTAATGCTCGACCGCAAGAAAGGTGGCGTGAAGCCGAATGAATGAAAAACTATCTTCACAGCTTTATATTTTCCATAAAAAAAGTCACTGAAAGTCTTACTTCGGTTAGAAAATCGGTGAATTGTAAGTGCAACTCTAATTTTGTTTAAATTAAAACCAACAATGGTAAATTTTACGACTATGAAACTGCATGGTGGAAAATCACTAAGAGAGTACTCAGCAGTCATTTCTAAAAATTATTTTATAACACTGGCTGAGAATGTCATAGTTCATCATGCTCGGCCAGAAGAGAGATAGAATACGTAAAATTTTAAAGATTCATTTAAATGATTGTAAAATTGTAAAGCTAAGTTATAATCATAAAACTAATTTTGTTTTTTGTTACAAAAAATTATCAAGATCATCCATTAAGCACATCAGAGCAACATATATTTCCACACAAACCAATTATTCCCTGGTATTACGTATGCAGCGACCTACTTCCTCGTTTGATCAAAGTAAAATAGACGCATTGATTGTTTAAAGCCAGGATTTCTTCTCGTAAATACGACACGAGGAAATATCATTAAAAATTAACAAGTGAAAATAAAAAAACCGATAAAGCAATTTTTCAAACGAGTTGAAAGAAAAAAATAAACGCAAAAACAATGAGTAAAAATGGCCACTTTATTAGATTCTATCTCCACATTTTTGCCCGAGTATTCATTAGTATGCAAATGAGCAGATTAAAAATTCATTTATTCCGATCGGAAATGACATGATTTATGAATTCCCCGGTCGCAGCGGCTCTGTGCACAATTCTGGAGAATACTCAGTTGCCTAGCGCCCCAAGCGAGGAGAATTGGAACTCGGGGACTCGTTTATTTCCCGCGATTTCGCCGCGCATTCAAATTCCAATTTTTCTTTCCGACTTCTTGTATGTGCTGTTAAGCACAAAATTAAATGATATGTGCACAAATAAATACATGAATATAAATTCCCTTTATTATGGTCCAATAACGCATGAGGTACTCAACTTATTAGTCGTCCGGAGTACAATTTGTTCAATGGGATACTACCACGATAAACAATTAATACTTGGCAGCTAAAATGATCGCTTAACCAAAAATTTCTTAGAACTGCTGTCATGATATGCAATCAATCATAAACCATAAAGCTAAGAACTTCAGACATTGAGAGGAAGGTCAAATTTGATGAAATTACACAAAATAGTAATTAATTTTTAAGTGGATCTTCAATTAATTACTTTATTTTCAACATGATCTCAAAATATATTCACACTGCTCCACATTTTAATCTTTTAAGAGTAAAGGGTCATTTAGCACCTCTGGCGGCCATCATTTTTTTTATCTGTTCTTGAAAAAATAACTTATTTACACTACGCACAAGAGAGATGAATGGGCCTCCAAGTATTTACTCAAAATCTATTTCAACCTTAATTAATTCCAATTAATTTATTTAACTCAGTTATTTATTTAATTATCAAATTCCTATAACATTTCCTGGCACTGAAGATATTAGGCAAAATTACTGCGCAAATGTTTGATGCCCTTATCATTCAAATGAGATAAAACGAGGAATCATTGTATGCCAAAATTATGAAAATGATCATGGATAAGATAAGATTAGTCAAATTTCATGGGCTCATTCACCACTGTAATGGCACCGGAAGCGAAGCTAGAGTTAAGGTATCCAAAACATATTGACCACACTCGTAAGAGAAACGCACTATTACGTACGATCATTGAAGTATTTTTGGATTTTACCTCTCGTCAATGATTGTTTCCCGGAATTGCTTACACCCTTCATAACTCTTTCGAACCCATTTGTTTTGATGATTTACAGAGAGTAACGCGCAATTAAAATGCCATGTTCACGGTGAAAATTTTATTTTATTTTCCACCATTACGATTTACATTCAATTACTTCCAGAAAGTTACACCTGATTCAGCCATGTATAGGAAACTTCCTCTGTTTTAACGATTTCTTTTAACTTTGACTTATCCCAGCGCGCTTCTTGTATTGCTGCCATATTTATTCTAGTATTGCATTCTTGTCTTAAAAACTTAAACTATTCTTCATCTTCAGTGTTTTCCTTCACACTCACCAATGAATGTTTCGGTTTACCCTTTCTCCTCAGAAAATTCACACTCCAACAATATTTTGTTTCACAATTCGGCTATCAATCAATGTTGGATAATAGGGTGTAATAAATATAATATTCACAACATATTCACAAGCAAACTACAAAAAGTGACCATCGCGTATGGGAATAAGATCTGCTGAAAACAAAACCAATGACATCCAGTTTCCAGATTTTGAAGCGTTCCTCTCCCAAGCAGAATAACCTCATGGAAGCTAATGGGTTGCCAGTCGGGAATTTCAACGCCTGCATATAACATGCGCAATTTTCCAAACGCACAGTTGAAAGAGACGGCGTTAAAAATTTATCACCATCGTACACATGGGGACATCCTTAGCACCAACGATCATTTCTCAATTACCCTTTTCGACTGCGATATTACAGTCGAGACTGCTAACACGTCGCTTGCGCCAACTACTTAATCGGCCGCCACATTAAGGACGCTGATATAGAAAAAGTCTGATAAAAATCTTCCCTACGGCCAAATAACCATGAATAAAAACAAAAACGCAGTATCAACGCCCACCGCACCAATCGAAAGCAATGCTGGAAGACGTTTCGAGAGGGTGACGGACTCGCGCGCCATCCAGCGAGAGGGCCGAACATCTTCCAGCCTTTCCATCGCATCGTAACTCAACTGTCAACCGGCGACGAAGACATACGCGGACTCCAGCCTCCCGTTGCCGTATATATCTCACTTTCCCATCTCAAAACCCGCCCACTCGGGACCGAAAGGCTAAACCAATACCCCGATCCTCCCATCGCCACCCATACACAAAACCTCCGATGCCTCATTCCACCTGTACTCCGCCCCCTCACGCATGCTCAGCGTTCAAACTAAAAAGGGCGATGAAGCAGAAATGATAAATTAAAGGAGAACGAATGGGAACATGGAAGCGAGAACAGAAACGCCGGCACCTATAGAGTTTGACTTATACTAATGCCTTCATCTTCACCTGATTTTTCTTCCCATTGACTTGGAAACTTATTTTTATTATACTTTCACAACAGGAAACTAGTTTCAAGTTGTGTTGACATTAAGCGATCGCAAAGCGAGGATTCGAAAATGATTTTACACCATGATAAGCATTTTGAACCTTAAACTCGACGTTTCAAACTCAACAGTGCGACGTTTGGCGGAGTCTCAACGCCCAGTAACATTTTTGCAGGGCGTTACAAAGTGCGAGCCTTTCGTACCCGCCTTTTGCGTGTAACTCGCCATACCCGCTCTGTTAACGCTCTCGGCAAATAAATTACATTTGAGCGGCAAGTGTGAATACCATATATTTTAATGCGAAGCAAAAATATGCAACGCTATTCTCAGCCAAGCAAAGAAATGAAACATAAAGTAGGAGAGGGTTAAAGCCGTTAAGCGGACAAGTTCCCGCTCGTCCCCCACTTCCCATTCGGTGATATGCCTTTGCTTATTAATGAGATTTAACAGTCGCATTTTTTTTCAATATCAAAAGCAAATGAGGAAAAAGAAAACTTTCTTTGATTCCACCAATTTATTTTTAAGGTGCTACTAGTTTCAACGCAGTGGCGTCATCTTCAGGTACCAGGTTCAAACAAAGTTTTCTTTTTCATTATTCATAATGAACTTCCACAAAGTTGAGCCTGGAACCATTGAAATCATCAAAAGCAAACTTTAATCTTCTCCATGGTTTTTGCGAAGGAAAAGGAATACTCATATACCGTCCAATATTTCCAGTTCTACCTATGACTTTATTTGAACTCAACCGTATCCGAGACAAAATTCGGCACGCAGGTGGATACTTGAGTGAATAATAAACCTTTAAAATTGTGAACCTTGTGAAATTTGTTGAATCTGCTGAGCCAGTTTCCAGCCAAAATCCACCGCCTTTTCACGCGCCCGAATTCCTTCCTAATTCTGCGAACCCATCACTTCAGCCCATTGATGCACAGCACCCATAATCCTACAGACAATCAACGCATTCTTCCCGCGAGAGGACAATCAAAATGATTATGCCACGCATACGCTTTCGACGGCAATCGAGTCTTGATATCTACATCCCGAATGAGAGCCTTCTCTACCCCCATAATGTCTCTCTCATCCTCCCCGTAAATCCCTCTCCAGAGGCGACATTATGCAACAATGCGACCCTCGGGAATGGAATCCACCGCGCTGCGCTGTCGACTATTCTTAGCCCTCTTAAGAGCCACCAATCCCCCCTTCACCTCCTCCGCGTCTTTCCCTTAATTACGGCGTCCCTGGAAAAGTAATGAGAGAGGTTGGAGGTTTCTCAACTGTCCTCTAAGGTTACCAAACCCCAAATCGCCCCAAAGCATCAGTCCAACTAAATTGCCCACAATCTTGAAGGAGACGAGGAGGAATCCATGATGCACCTCTCCGTCTTGTCCCGACGGGGTTCCCATTCGACTGGAAATGGGAAAAGGCGTCTTTCAACCACCGCCCTTACGGCGTTTCATTTCATGCTTGGAGAAAAATTTGGTGGAGAAAATAGAAGGGGTAATTAGAATGGATGGTCTCGCGAGGAAGACTTGCAGACAAAATTCTTTTTTATCCAAATAAAACGGGAAACATCCGTATGAAACCGTAGGATATACAGGAAAGGAATGACCTAAAAGATTAATGGGGAAATAAGAGCGGCAGAAATGAAACGGGAAACATCCACATGAAACTGTACGAAATTCATGAAAGCAATCACCTAAAAGATGAACGGTAGAATAACAGCGGCAGAAATGAAACGCTTGAGAAAAGTAAAATATCAAACCGGAAAAGACCAGGAGGGAGAACAAAAATTAAGGGAAAAATCCAGCTGGAGCCCAGGCTGAGAAAATAAACAGAAACAAGATAGAATGGAAATGCCAATTGAATGGGCCAAGGCTGAATCCCCAGGAAAGTACGAGAAATAAAACCAGATAAGTGAGATATTAGAGGTCGATCAACAGAGACACGCATGCAAATAATCGCTAAGTATGAAAAAGGAAAAGGGAAGACAAAGAAGGAGTTGAAAAAAAGATGGCTAACTAAATTAGGTGAAAGAATTCATGCTCAAGAATGCAAATTTTTTCACTATTGTCTATAAATAATATATTGCCGGCCTCGGTGGCGGCGGGGTAAAGCCCTCGGATAAAAATCCTCGCCTGCCAAACCGAATGTCGCGGGTTCGAGTCCCGCCGGGGTAGGATATTTACACCTCCCTGGGCATGGTTGTGAGTGTTCGTCATATATGAGTTAATTGTAAGAGAGGACTGTACTGGCCTAAATTCGCTCGAAATAAAAGACAGTTTATTATTATTATTATTATTAAATATCACTGATAAGAACACGGAAACAAAGTTTCTTGCAAACCTCCGTGAAGTAAGAAATCGCTCCAAACACAACTTCCAACAAAAATTCACAGGAGAGGACGCCTGAGTAGCTTAACTGGCTAAAGCACTCGTGGCATCGAGGGATCCGGGTATGAGCTCTCGAACCACCTCAAGGTGGCCTCAGCCTATGTGAGTAAAGCAAATACTTAATTACACATTTTCCTTTTCAGTTAAAAAAAATCCTGCTTTCACTGATGACACTGGTTACTTTATAAAACCAAAATTCAGGTACCGAATATGCAGAATTTTCTACGAACATATTTTTAATAACCACATTAGCCCAGCCACAGCAAGCTGCTTATCTCTTCCACCTATCTACCCTGCTGTACCTCTATATTCCTTCCGAGGGTCGTATTTGTACACAAAAACACTTATCTGCATATATCCATTTTGGCTTCATATTTTGGGAGGGGTTTAAAATAAAAATCGTAAAATATATGCCTAAGATGGTGTCCCCTTCTCGCCAGGAAAGTTTATGAAAATATTTTATCCTTTAGTTCTAATTGTGCCAAAAAATGATGAGTGATTATGATAAAGCACAATTCTAATGATTTATCCACATGGCGATATATTTGTGGGTGGAAAAATACACTAAGGAAAGTTATCCCGAAATTCGAGGAGAGAGGTTTCTTTTTTCGTCGTAAAAAAATTCAACATAAATTTAGACCAAAATATGGATCGTACAGCTTACTCCTTTCATAATTTGAAGTTAAAAACGAACGTCATGTTAAAAAGAACATATGATCGTAAAATAAGGCTGAACACTTGAGCTTAGTCACTGAGAGTGGCAATGCTACGTAACGTCGAGCCCGATACAAATTTGAAAAATCAGAGTGCATTAGAGGATCGTGTCATGACCTGGGTATTAGGATCTTGAGCCATAGGAGTCGACTGCAGCGCCATTGGTATGGAACAATCGCATTTTTACTTCAATTACGGCAGTAATTCGCTAATAACTAGAAAAACCAGTTGATGATATACCCATACTTAATTTTTATCAAGTTTCCCTGAACTCTTCGCCTCTTACAAACAGTTATAATTAAAATCTCCAATATTCTTTCTCGTTCAAATTGACATTTTTCTGCTCACCCGAGCAATATACGTCAGAGCCCATTGTAAAATATCCACCTACAAGGCTGTATTACAGTAAAACTAGACTAGATACTCTATTTTTCGCTCGGTTCATTAAACGCACTTCAAATATGTTATATGTAAGTTTTCAGAATTTCTTGAATGAATGACCCTGAGACCAGAGTCACCGTAAGCACGTCACTTCTAAGACTTATTCCCGCCAGAGAAAAAAGCCACGGCAATCGCATTCCTTAGCGAACTAATTCCGCTCCGCGAGTCACTTAAAACGTCGCGCGGCTGACTCGACATCGCCTCAAACTCGAGCGGTCATCAGGTGGTTCCACGGCAACGAAACCGCGCGTCGTCTGCCGACTCCTCCATGGAGCATTCTCGCCTCGGATTTCCCTCTTCCCCTGGGAACGAAGATCGCGCGTGGCCCTGCGACCGAATCCTCCTTTTCCCCGCGGCGCGGCGTCGAGCGTGGTTCCCCTCCACGCCACGGCGAAAACTCTCCCCTCGCTGCGATCCGCCCACGCACGGACTCCCGGCCTAATGGCGGGCGAGCTAACGGTGAATCTGCACTCTCCCCCGCTTCATTCCCTGGGCGTCGATCCAAGTAATTTCACCCGCGGTGATCGACGTCCGAACAAAAGGCCAAAAACCTCTCTCCGGTCGATTCTTCTCTCCTCGAGATTCCTCGTCGCCTAATCCCTATTGCCAAATTCCTGGTCGCCTAATCCACCGCTTAATACTTGCCCTTAAGCGCTAAATTTACATCACTATCAGTCATGATGCCGGAGGAGGGTGCTGAAGATCAAATGGACGGACGAAATAAGAAATGATGAAGTGTACAGAAGAGTGTGTGTACAGTTGGGTGTGAAAGTTGGACTATCGGGAAACATGAAAAGAGCAGATTAGAGGCCATAGAAATGTGGTGCTATCGAAGGATGCAGAAAATCAGCTGGTGAGACAGAATAACCAATGAGGAAGTGCTGAGAAGAGTACAAGAAAATAGAAGTCTTTGGAGACAGATACAGACAAGGAGACTTAAATTAATAGGTCACATTCTACGACGCAATGATTTTATAAAATTAATAGCTGAAGGTTTTATTGAAGGGACAAATCGTAGAGGACGTCCTAGATTAAGCTATACGAAACAGATCATCAGTGACTCTGGATGCGTCTCATATGGGAAAATGAAGAGAAAAGCAAGAGCAAAGAGCAGAATGGCGTGCTGTTGCCAACCGACCCATGGGTTGATAACCGAAGATGATGATGATGATAGAAGAGTAGAAGAGGAAAGGGCCATGTGGAACACCATACAGAAAAGAACAGGATAGATTGGACATACCCTGAGATACATGGGTTTGTGAAGAACATAAATGAAGGAAAAAGAGAAGGAAAAGTCCCCAGAGGAAGACCCAGGAATAAGCTCATGGACCAAATGAAGAGAAAAGTATATACATGGGAAGAGATACCAGGAGGTGAAGGACCTAGCATTAGATAGGGAAGGGTGGAGGGCTGAAGTCAACCAATCTTAGGATTGGACAACCAATGATGATTAACAGTCATGAAAACATCACCCAGTTTCGCCCTCGGGGCCGGGAAGACGTGTACTCACGTTCTCCGAATGGAATGCATCGAATAATCGAATGCAACCAGACGCGCCTCGCAGAACTGTCAACAACATGTACACTTTCCTAGACATTAGCTTAAGCGACACGAAACTTCCGCGTAACGAAAATACTGAGACACTAAACTGCTAACACGCGACACGAAACTGCCAACGGGTGACACGAAACTACTACCGTATAACACATAACGATGGCGAAATTAGATATCTACGGTACGAATCACATGCATTGAGAATGTCGCGTGCCACGTGAGGAAAGATCCCTCCGAGACGACACTCGCCTTGCTGCGGTAGTTTTACTGTCGTTCCTCAGTATCTGGGCAGTTCTGTTTCGCCACACCTATTGCTCAGCTAGTGTAC
This sequence comes from Ceriagrion tenellum, assembly GCA_963169105.1. Taxonomy (NCBI): domain Eukaryota; kingdom Metazoa; phylum Arthropoda; class Insecta; order Odonata; family Coenagrionidae; genus Ceriagrion; species Ceriagrion tenellum. Next base: position 127,612,819 of record OY720632.1, on the reverse strand, counting down.
CCGACATGCGCCTTTAATATCATGTAAAACAAAGGAATTCATTAATTTAGTCCTGTTTTTTTTCCTCGGACAACCTCATCACGGAGCTGGTTTTCGTGAAAACCACCTCGCGTAACCACTCTTTTTCATCATACATTCCCACTAGAGATAACTTTCTTGACAATCAGAGCACATGGTTGTTTTTAGAGGCGAATGGCTAATTATAAATTTAGATTTACTCAACAGAGCGCCAAATCAGGTGAAAAACAATGCACATTCACCCATGCGTAAGCGTGTGTGACGTTGTAAATAATGTTGTATCATATAAAAAGGTGGCTGACGGGGTTTAACGCCGCCTTAAGATCTCTGATTACTCCTATTCCCTGTAATGCCCAGAGTAAAGCTACAGATATGAAAATAAAGGACCTTTAAGTTGATTTCATTACACGCATCAAGTTTCCCGGAGGTTAAAGTTGTAATACCGCAATTAGTTGAGGCAGTCGGGTGAAGTTAGCGCGTGAGCGAAGGATAGAAAAAAAGGCACACATGAAAGAACAACAAGGCATATTAAACAAGCTCTAAAAATGCAGGAAGGTTTCTCGGGTTTTCCACCGGTTGATATTCTGCATCTCTCCCGACGTTTCGAACAGCGACTTGCTGTTCATCCTCAGGGGATCTTCTGAATGACCTTATTCATTCCTCATGACCTCATTTCATTCAGAAGATCCCCTGAGGATGAACAGCAAGTCGCTGTTCGAAACGTCGGGAGAGATGCAGAATATCAACCGGTGGAAAACCCGAGAAACCTTCCTGCAACTGATACACCGGGAAAACCTGAGATCATACAAGCTCTAAAAATGTTAAATACATGTCCTGTTTCCCTTACTTCCCTCTTCAATACATGAACTACGACATAAAATACCAAAAACCCCATAAGCATTCAAAGTGCCATATTTTACTCAATAAGAGAAAAATTAGTCTTCTATGGGTCGATTACAAAGACTAGTTATTTCATCAGAAACTGAATGCGACTATTACCCACCAAAATATGCCTATTTTTTCATCTGTTCCCACTTCAATGTCCTCACTCCTATGCTTCTTCACAACTAATGTTCTTATATTCCAAGCCTCAAGCGTTTGAGGAAGAGGAAAGAAACAGCCTTAGTTGTGACTAATCGTGATTATAATGAATACTCTGTCAATTAACGGTGACTCTAGGAGTAATTAAGGTAGTTAATCTTACGTTTATCGGTACATACATCAAAAGTCAACACCTCACCCATACGATGGTTTTAGAACTTTATAACTTTCAATATAATTAATCAAAACAGTATAACAACTATTGTAATTATAACGCTTGACTTTGTTTTTCCATGTCAAGTTTCCTCCTCCGTTTCCAAGTCAAGTGTTATCATTACAAATTTAACAGATTCCATCAAGTTACGCCTGATACTACCAATTATACCAAGTATAACAACTATTTTCTCATGAAAATCATGGTTTCAAATTTTCCCCTGAGGTGATTTATATGTTTATCATTCTCGTAAATTTTCCAAATATTGATTGAGTTAAGTGGGGATGCAAATTTTCCACAGATACACCAGCATCCTCTGCACGCTTCGTAGGTCATCCCCTAAAATATCATTCGTATCCCCAGATATTCTATGATTTTATATTGGGCGCATCCGACATGGTATTTAGCGAAGTAAATAAGGAAATGCTGCAATGTAAGTACACTGAGGCAATCTGAGCAAATTGAGCTGTAACTGAGACCAAAACCAGACATTCGGTCTCCATGAATGTACTCGTTAACTTCCTCAAACGCTTGAGGCTCGGAATATAAATACACTAATCGTGAAGGAGCATAGGAGAGAGGATATTGAAGAGAAAACAGATGAAAAAAATAGGTGTATTTTGGTGGATAGAAGTTGAGTTCGGTTTCTGATGCAATCGTGATTGGTACGTGGAATAAACGTGATTGAGAGACAGATTTTACGATAATAAATGTGTTCAATCGCCCTTCCCCAACGTCACGCACACCTGGACGATCCATCAGAATGCGAACAGGTGAAACGTAAGCGTATTGACGACCTCTCATTACCACACACGCAAGAAAAAAAAACTTGTGCAAAAATTTCAAGGTCGGACAGCGAGCGCATTCTCAATTTCCAATTCGCTTCTTAGCTTCAGATAAAAAAAATTGCTCAGCCTTTCTTCTGAGGGGGAACATGCTCCATGTGCGCAAGTCGTATGCAAACGATGAATCTATTCCAAGAAATCCGCCCAACAACTACGTATTACTTGTCACTTTGATTTTTACGACTTCATTTCATTCCAAACTCACACCCTTACCTAACTTCCAGTGCTTCCTTCCTCGAATCATCTACCTTCTTTTCTTTCCAACAATGTTTCAATCGATTCCCCATCCACTCTCGAAAGGTATCATCATCAAATCACAATCACCAAACTTTAAGATTGGTTGTGAGCACGGATCAAGGCTCTCCCCCGTCTGAAGCTAACTCCTTATTACTCTTCTATTTAATATATCATATAATATCACTCCAACGGTGGATTTCCTCTGGTTACCACCGAGGTAATTAAATGCTCTTCCTGCCCTCCTCCTTTTACTTTTGTCCTCGCCTCCGTTCTCCCGGAAAGGCTCATTTATTTAGTATGCATATGATTGATTATCAATCTGTATGTTCGGCAATGATTCTCTGATTCATCTATTAATTCTTGCTCTCCTCCCGGTTGCTGAATAACCAATGCCCGATCGCCAGCATATCTAACCTACTTTATTTGCTATCCTCCTACCTTTATACCAACCTATACACCTTTTTACCATATCTCTTCAACCCCTATAAAAGGTAGCACAGGAGAACAGAGCGTTGCTAAGTACACTATGTGTGTTGATTATCTTTTAAATGAATCAGAAAATTATGTTATTCAAAACAATTTTTCAACCATAATACTTTCATGTAAAATTGTATTTAATAATGGCTGAACAGGTTTTGTCTAAAATAAAAAGTTCATTGCTCATTTTATTGTGATCCTCCGCTAGAATAATAGTCGCATCATTATGGATGTCTTCCGCAGAGTATCTGAAGAAATGAAATTAATGAGAAAAATAAATAAATCCTAGCGGCGCAGCAAAACGAAATACAACGAAGCAGCCGTCTATTCATTTCCTATGGGAACTTTGGCCCTTTCACGTATAAATATGTACAACAAATTTATAGTGGGAATTGGGCCTATATCGATCGATTCTGCATGCAAAGCTCTTAAATGCCTAAATTCGCGTAAAACGATTACTAGTTTTCGATAAAATCATTTAATTGTATACAACATGCATACAATTTTACTCGCATTGCAGGTTAAGATTGGATTTTATCGCACTGTCTTCCTCACGGGACTAAAACGCTTCAATTTTCCCTTGCGTCGCGAACCTTACGAGTTCATTGAGTCTCAGGGTGTAGCAGATTAAAAGAGGGTCCTCTCTCCGAGAGGTATGTGACGCTCAACTCTTGGAATCCACGCTTCTGCCGCTTCGCTAACCAAACTGATCGGAATCTTGTTCCTACCGAGTCTCACCTTTCCATTCACCGTTTCGACGCGATCGCTGTGGATACCTCATTTGAAAAACAAACCATCGCATTCTCTCTCTCCGACTTATCGTGATCATAACTTTCCCAAAGAAGAGAGTACACAGGCTAACGCGAGGTCCTCTTTCAATCCCCGGAGTCTTCTTTCCCCGCTGAAATCAACGTCACATTCCCACCCATCAAAATCCCACGGGAGGAATGCGGGTGGTGAGTAAAGCGGGTAATGACTCCATAAAATTTAAGAACATAACGAGATGGCTTTGTACCTCGGTGAGATAGCGTTGAAAGGCCGCCATTAAACAGTTCACCATGTTTTGCTCAAATTCACAAACTCCAATTAAACACCACCTTGTTTGAGGTACACACATGCATTGCAGAATAATTAATCTCAAGGTTTATTGAACACTTAAGTAGCTCCTCTCCTCCCTGTAATCGGTTCATGCTGAGTCTTCTGTAAATGATACACCATTTCTTTCTGTTGATGTAAAAGTAAATTCAATATATAGAAATTTTACAAAGTGATTAATGATAAGTATGGAATATATCATATAAATTTTGACATTCAGGAAAGATAAACTTGGCTGGTGGTAACGATTGCTGCAGTAGCAAGGAGCTCAAAGTGAAGTTTTTTTTTAATACCAAATATGATCCAGGTACCTTTCGCGCGGTGGCTATGACGTTAGTTGTATCCTGTAGCGTCACATAAAATACTTCGCATTTGGACACTACTTTCAGTTTTTTTGCATCAAGATACATCATCACGGTGCCAGTAAATTTCTACACCTACTACTAAGGATTTTGGCACATTAAAAATGCATAACTAGGCCATTCAATATCGCCAGTAGAACATTTTAATGATTTCGATAATTCCTAAGAGCTGTCGTATCGCATATTCCATCTATTCTCCCCATTAATCTATGTAAATATCCATCCTCTCGGATATGCATCACTCGAATTGACGTTCCCTCATCACCAACCTCCTCCATAATCCATACCTTGCATTTTTCGTATATATAGCCACCGGGCGTCCTGTCAGAACACCGTGCTGCCTTAAAGTCTCATTCCTTCCCTTCTCCCGTTCCCACAGTAGGACCCCAGGGAGAGAGCAAGAGGACCCCAGGGAGTTGACGGGCTCGCCTTCATCCCTTCCATCATATCAACCCAGCCATTCTCATTTCTTCCCAATTACGTTTAAAAAAATAAACAACTGCCCCAGCGGCACCGCCCACGATCACCGGTGAAAGGATCCGGGACCGACCGCAATGGAACGGCCTCGCCACTACCCTTTCATCGAATTTTTAATGCGACCACGACGATCGATGTCCAAAATCTGAAAGTTTCACTGGAAGTACATGCCGTTTATGGAGATGTTGATAATTAACGCGGAAATTGGTGCGTGAGAGAACATTTGGAATGGAATCTGGATGGTAAATAACATAGGGTAATAATGTGAATTGGTAGGTTATGCCGAAACCGACCTTAATGCACTCTATTGCAGGGTTATCAGCAAACTACTTACCGAAGAAAATATCTTTGCCTTTATGATAACAATTGAAATAGTCCTGAATTTCCACAATGATTTTATTAGACGCCATCGTTTTCGTATCTGTGTTACATCTTTGGGTGAACCAGCAACGAAACAGATTATATTCAATAAATCCATTATGAATGGCAAAGTGTTACTGTTTCACTGTTATTTAATGAAACTATACCAGTAACTGGAGCCTAAAGTGGTGCCTTATTCCCAGAGTAAGATTCACAGTGGGTATTTTTACTCGCAGGTTACACTCCTTTATTTTAAGTCCTTCTTGAGCTACTTACACTGTCTGCCTCTTCTTTCAAGTCAACCTAAAACCCTGTCCCATCCTTCCTTAGTCATTCCGTTCTATCTACTTTTCTCGAACGTCCAGGATTTTCAAGCGCAACATTTTACGCTGAGCTCACGGGGATACAGCGCACATTAAAAGGCAATATGTTTATAATATCTTAAATGTCTCCTATTATTTCTCCTGGCAAGGTGCTCAACTCGCGTGAAGGCAAAATGTGAGTGCATCTTAGAGGTGCGTTAGGGAAAGGTGTATATAAAACGAGTACATAGGTGGAGTCGTGGAAATGCGTGAAAATTTCCTGAGGCCGCATAAGCATCGGTGAAGCTCAACGCAAGATAAGATATGACGAGCGTGGAGAGGGAAAATTTTTTTATACTTACCTCATCAATTTAACATATGCCTGGAGCTGGGGAATACTTGAAAGTCAAAAACACTAACCTGAAAATAAAATAAAAAACGATTAATAACTCAAAGAATGAGTCTCGACTAGCATGAGGTAATGATTAATCATTCCCCCGATTAATGTTAGAGAGAAATACGAAAAGGGAACACGAGGCAAGAGAAAACAGTTTTTCCACTTGAAAAAAATTAAACTCTTTTAGCCTCGAAAAGTGAGCACTTAAAACATCTAAGAAATATTCAATACCAATTTCGAAATGATTTCAAATGAGATGAGGTTATTATGTAGTAAAAGGGTATTAAAAGAGTAGTACGAAACATCCTTAGAGGAAAAACTGGCTAAAAAAATGTCAAATATTAGGATAAATACGAGGAATGCAAAATAAAAAGGATACAAATTTTTAGGGAGGTAGAGTAAGACATAAAAGTATAGCGGGGAACACAATAAGAAGGCTCGATGAATGAGACAAAAAGCGAATGAGTCCACAAAACCTCGATGCAGTGTAGCCGATGTTGACAGATTGCATTAATCGGCCGCAACGTGAGGCGTAAGTGTACGAATCACAATCGTGGGATGTTCATTATCTATTTACTCAATACGGTGTCGGACCGTTTGTTTGTCGGCTGTTTGGTGTCAGGCGATAGGGAAAGGTGTATAGAGGACGAGTAGGTGGAATCGTGAAAAGCATTTGTACAACCCATACATTAAAAAAGAGAAGATATGGACACTTACAATACTATAACTCAGGGTATATTGAAGCCATTAAGATGCGCAATCGGCCATTTTAAATGGATCAGATGCGCAGTTAATACACAGGAAACATTTTGAGGGTACCCTAATTATTTATCCAGAGGAATGGAAAAAAAATTTGCAGAAAAAAGCATAGGATATTTCATAAAATGGATCAATATTTTTCGTGCGATAGTCGTACTATGCGAACCTTTTTTATGCAGAAAAACGTGCTTAAGTTTCGCGATTTAAGACGCAAGCTGCTCTTCAACCTACCGTACACTCAACCTCACAAATGGAGTCATACTTAAAGGAAAGAGGGAGAGCAGCGCGTGTTTATGTAAATGGATCATGGAAGTGGGAGGGAGAACATTCGCGAAGGTGCGAACATTGAGTTGATTCCGCGAAGGCCTTTCGCAGGTGGGGGTCAGCCATGCGCTCACTCTGCGAGGAGGTCGCTTCGATAGGATGAATGGAAGAGAGGAGAAGGGTAAGACGGGCGGGAGAGAGGAAATGAGGGGGTTCGCCAGTCCATTGCATCGCCCACGGGGGCGGGCCCCACTATATCCGACCCCACAAACTTTTAACCATCTCGACTCATTCCTCCCCCCCCCCTCACTACCCCAAACTGCTCAACTTATTATTCCGTGCATTACTGCTGGCGGAATAGCTCGGTCGTTTCTCATCCAATACACTCCATTTATCTTGGACCACCGCCTCTCTTATTCTCCCTCACAACATCTTACCCCCTCCCTTTCCCCTGTCTTCCGAGAACCCTACGCAAATCTCTTTTCTCTTCTCGATGGCCATTCTGTGCACGACCTTATAAGCTTCGTTCTTTTCAGAACGTATGAGCGAAGCTTGTGGCCTCCATAATGTGATTCTGAATTATGAATGAGGATAACTTTCTCGAATAAATTTGCAGAATCTACACATTTTGAATTCATTTACGACATCTGGGTGTATTATCTTAGACTTTCTCGACGGATTGAATGAAAGTCGATTTTTCTTGTTTTCCACCGGTGGTCAGGCACCATTGACGGACAATCCGACTGGATTTAGAACGAAGAAATCTACGAGCATAACTATAGGTGTTCCGTTTCTATACAGACACGTCAACTAATGTTTGCCTTTCTCTTTGAAACATTTTCACCGGAAATAACATTCTAATACATGATTCAAAATTTTAACTGAAAATAAAGATGCAATTATGAATGTAATTAAACGATTCATGCATACATACATACCCATCACGCCGTTCCCTTCCGGGGTAGGCAAAATCAAAGTGTTTCACTCGTTAGTACATAATTGTACACCTAACTCTGCTTCAATAATTTCCTCCATACTGACCTATCCTTGCAAACCTCTTTTGCCTCATTTACCCCCATACACTGTTTTATACAAGCCCTCCTGTTTTTAAGACTCCTAATATTCCTCCTCCTAAGAATTTCCTCAACCACATTCAACCACAACTTTCTCGGCCTACCTCTACTTCTCACACCATTCATTCTAATCTCATATATCTGTTTCGTTATTCGACTCTCATCCATTCTCTCAACATGGCCAAACCAGCGAAGCACACTCCTTTCATACACGTCCATTACAGGAGCATTTAACCCACATTCATTCATTACCCACTCATTCCTGACCCTATCCATCCTACTTTTGCCGCAAACATTCCTCAGATAACTCATACCCACGGCGTTTAGTCTACTCTTATGTTTATCCTGACATACCCATGTTTCACTACCATAAACGATTCATAACTAGAACTTTCATTTAAGCGATTGCATCCGTCTGCAAGCAACCCATTGGGCAGCTATTTTGTCGTAAAATCCTTAGGTACGGCTTAAAGCGCTCAAAACTGAATGTTTTACGTAGCTAGGTAATCAAGGTAAAACATTGATAAGTAGCATGTAAAAATTTAATTGGCTTGCAATTATCGCACCAGATTTGTCCATTTTTCCGTACGCGGCTTCGCATCCCTTGTGATTTTTTCGCGGTGATAAAAATGTTATCCATCCTTCAATGAACATGAAATTTGAATGCAAAAACATGTGAGCACTCATAGGTTACAAAAAAATTAAAATTAAAATCCTCGGGTCATAAAGAAGAAAGCGCGTCTCGAAAAATACATAGATGATTTCACAAGCTTAGAAGCAATGGTGAAAGGAATAGAGCCCACACTTTCACGTGATATTTAACTGTTTACTCTTCGGCGACGAATTCATTGAAGAGGTGCGATCTTAAAAATTATTCTTTCTCGCATTTTTAACTAAGAAAAGAATTGAGATTTGTTCAAAAAATTCACCCACAAGGTTTGTTCTTAATATCTATATATTTTTAAAAATAAGTTTCCGAAATAAAAAAAGGAAGAACAACCGGGCGTCACGTGGAGGACTGTTTTGAGTCAATGGGAAGAATGATTATGCATCATAAAAACGATTAAGTCTGCTCCCAACGTGGGACGATAATTTCACGTCAACCACCTCGACGGAATTGATCCCGACATCAACACGACGATGGTCCAACTTCCCGCCATTTCCAATCTTCTGCCAATCCTTCCTGCCTCGGCACTTGTCCCCCGCCAAACCGCCTCGCCAAAACCGCCGCGCCTTCGTCCTCTCCCGCCGCAAAGGGCGTGACACATCCGGGGCCTCTCGCCGCCGCACCTTGTTGGACCCCATCCCAATATCCTCCGCGGATGCTAACGGTCTCAAAAGAAGTAACGACCGCCATGACAATGGAACGCCCGACGTAATGCTCTCCCTCCCTCGAGGAGAAAGACTCTTGCAATGGTTAGCCGTCTTCGGGTGATTACATTTTATCGCCGCGACGAATGAACATTCATTTAGGAGACAAAACAACTTCCGGACAAAATTGCTTACTCCTAACCCACCGATCTCATACATAACGGTTGAATCGAACCAAGGGAGGTTATGTCTCCACGTCTACGCCTGAAGGAAGCTGACTCTTAAGGATAAGTATCATATGAAACTACAATTATGAGACTGAAGATGATATCTAAAATGTAAAAAGACACATTGTTCAATAAGATCTGAGACTTTCCCGGCGTGAGATGTTAAGTAGCTCTATTCGGGAAGTCCACCGGGTGAGAGACTCCGTAAGTGCCGACATTTCGATGGCTGTCTATCGTCTTCAGGGCAGAAATTCTTTTCTATTTCTGCCCTGAAGACGATAGATGACTCGGCCATCGAAATGTCGGCAATTATGGAGTCTCTCACCCGGTGGACTTCCCGTGTAGAGCTAGTAAACATATTGTTCCTGGTGCATGAAAGTACATAGTTAAAAAATTATAATTTCATTGAAGATTCTATAATGTATGAAATAGCTGTATTTGATTATGTATGAAAGAATCAACAATCATTATATCACATATCTTCCAGCATCAAATACTTTCTGATCCGATCAATTCTACTGAACGCAAATGGCCATCGCTCTCAGACGCCTCTCCTAAGGACCTAATAATATCCACTCGCATGAAATTTTTTAATTTAAATTAGAATTTACGTTGTTTTCCTTGGACGGAAATGTTTGACCCATTGCTTTCCTTGGACATTAAATTTTTCCGCAAATGACACCTGAGATATTCTTTCACTAAAGAGAAGAAAACCTATAAAATTCTCACCCCGCACGATGGAGGCAATAACGTCGGTAAAAAGGTTTATTTTCGCTTATTTTCCACTACCTCCGTGAGTGCCATGTGAAGAAATCATCTAGCACAGTGTAACTTGCATCTGATGTAACGTATTACAGCGGCACTTGGGCGCCTTTCGTTAAGGGCAGATTAAGTCCGACGCAGCATATCCATTCGCCCTTGCCGGAATCTCCAAGTGCCTAACCCTATGCCAACCAAAAACCTGTCTTAAATGGCAGAAATTAACTCAGCTGTCGGCCACCTCCCCGCCTTAAGGAACCTGAAGGTCCCCGCTGTCCTCTTCGAATAACTCAAGCAAGGAAAAGAGTTCCATACACCTGCCTTCATCTCTCAGGGAATTATCTAATTTTACCATGAGCCAAAGCGGGCTCACTTTCAACGAAGGATCAAAGATAGATACATAAAGCTCTCACGCCGCTCACGTTAATCCATTCCCCTAAGTTAGCGTCCATACATGCGCTATTTCAGCCCGCTGTCTCCTTCATCCCTGGAGACGCCAGAACGACTATGCAAAGCGCATCCATATTTCAGCCTCCACCAATTCTCCGCTGCTCACACTTTATCACTCTCCCCTTCTTTTCATTCATTCCTGCTCAACCCTCATCCACCGTATTCCGCTTATCTCAAGCTAGCTTACGGATAAACGTTCTCAATTTATATTTTTGACCCCTCATTCGCAGGTCCAAAGACGCACCGTCGCCAGAAAGCTCCAGTCATAAGTCTAGCCTCCTCGCGGACGTGATTTCTTCCACAGATGGATTAAAACCGCTGTTGATCCCGCATACGTGCTCAATGGCGAGTTGTCCAGATACTGCACGTCACTTTTAAAAAGCCGAAGGGTCTACAAAATGAACTCCAAGCAAGAAAATTGACAAGCAGTATATTTCTCAACTCTCTATGTCTTTGAAAATGATGGTAGAGTTGGTCATTAATAAGTCGGCACCGAAAAACCTCACCGTTTTTGGAAACCAGTGGAGAATTAACTCATTCCTCAACCCATTTGCTGGAATGTTCGAATATATCCACATGGATATTTTTATCCGGTGACGGGTGAGAGTTGGAATTCACCCCACAATAGAAAATAATATTTTACTGCAGAGGAGTAAAGTATCCCCGCTTATATTAAAACTTGGATTTATAATTGCCTAATTCATTAAATGGTAAAAATATTGCCATGATAATAATGCTCAGAGATATGTAGAACTATCAAGACCATAACAGGCGATATTGATGGATATGGCACCCATTGTGAGACTATAATTCAAGTTATACGGTTCCATGAAATTTCAACAGCTCGAAAACTTTGAGGCTCAAGTTTGTAACACCATAATTAATCGTGAAACACATCATGGAATCTTGTATGCAATCACGCGCACGGCTGCAAGGTAAAACATCAATGACCGGAAATTCTCAGTTAAAGTTGAAAAAAAAAACATTTTATTCGACAAGGGTACGAACCCGGACCACAAGAATGCCGATTGGGGTGTTAGATGTGAGTTACAACAATTCACTAGTGTTCTTGAGAAATATTAGCATGCGAACTCATTTGAAAGGGGCATGGAAAAAGAAAATGCGACAGAGTATTCCAAAAGAAAAAAGTGAAAACGTGCATGGCGTCCTGATTGCCACTCCAAGAGCTTTTGTTTCGTTTAAAATTCTTCACAAATTTATGGCTCCATAATAACATCCCTTATAAGCAGACGAATCCCGGATAACTCCTCATCTTTACATCATCTTAAAGGGGTGTAATCACATCATGCGAAAGAGCAGGGGATTTTAAAATCTGAGACGGATTCAGATCATTTTTTTCCGGAGAAGAAGACGTAAAAAAAAGGACGAAACAACAAGCAGGCCGGAATGAAAGCAGGTGGCGATAAACTCCGTCGATTACATGCCCAAAATCCCCTCGGGGCGACGGAAGATGCAATCAGTCAAAAGACACCCATGGGCATCCATTCATTAAGAAGAGCCATCACGGCCTCTCCCACCTCCTCCTTCCCCTTCCTCCTCTCCCAATCCGGGGGAAATGTTTCGCCGAACCGGTCTCCGGACGATTAAGTCCCGGGCACTCTCACCACTCTACCGGACTTTCTCGGAAAAGCGTAGGAGGTTGAGGAGGGTGAGTGAGGGTAGTTTAAAAAGAGGGCGGACGGGCAGAAAGAAAAACGTGCGACAAAAAAGAAACCGCGAAAAACGGCGGCGCTGAACTTCTGGGGGAGCCAACGGACGAGTAGCTCAAAAGCTCGGACGGCTTAATTTCCCAAAGGATGAGCATGCTTCTTCTTATTTCGCTACCTCCCATCTCTTTAATGGAGAGGGAGGACGTAAAATGGAGGACATTTCAAACGACCAGTTGCTGGACAGTTGAAGGGATGTCCTCGCCCACCGGAAGCCCAAAAATCTCCACCAGCTTTTAATACTGACCACCACCACCGCCACCTGAAGTACCATTCTCGCAAAGCCTATTCCAGCATTGATCGCACAAGTTTCAGGGTGACTAGAGAGATATAATTTTAACCAAATTGCACCTATAAAACCCGTTTTACAAGGGCACGATACATAATTTAACATTCCATATTTTTCTCAATCTCGCGTATCCTCGATAGTTACTGAATTAGAGCAGGGGTTAATTTGCCATCTCGTAGGCTGGATTGGATATTTGGGGATGCGACCGACAACTAAGTTCACTTGCGCCCTTGGGGACAGGTAAGAGATTGAGGGTGGAGAGAAACCCGGCGTCGTCATTAGCCTGTTAACCCACTTAACGATAGGCGCCAAGGGGACCACAGTTTAACGTCTCATCCGAGAGACTTAGTACTCCACAAGAAGCGCCCTCCACAAGACACTCAAGTAGGGATCGGATTTCCTCTTAAAAATACCATCCTCTGCAAGGATTTGAACCCTGGCCGTCCGTATGGTTAGCCTGTACTCTAGCCACCACACCAACCCGATTCCTTGCAATCTCGGGTTCATGCATTATAGCACACGTTCTTGCAATTCACCGCTTTACGCGGCGCAATTCGAAATTCACGTCCATACATGATCCATTCATCAGATTATGCGATTACTCTAAAATCGGCCAAAAACACGTAGCCCTTTCATTTTATTGGAGAATATTTTATGACAGCTCCAATACTGTAAACTATTGAAGGAATTTCAGTATTCTGTTTTCCCATAAACGATCCTGAAGAAAAGAAAACTTCATCACACTCCACCATCCCCGTGCTTTCGCCGCGTATTCCAAAGGGCGAAACAGTTGTCGTAAAAACAACCAACGCATTGAGAAACACGAAAATCGAGGACGATTCGCCTCAGCGTAGCGGAAACCTACGATAAAATCTACCCTCGCTCGTATATATAAAATAGGAATTTCCATTATTATTAGTAAATCCAAAAACGAGGAAGACATCCATCTACTGATTTTAGAATCAAGTTCACCTCGGATCCGGAGGAGGTGTGAGGGGCGGATGCTGGCGAGAGACGTGAGACGGAGAAATAAGAGGAGGATCGGTTGGTCAGTTGAAGAGGAGACTACCACCGCCCACCGGAAGCCCAAAATCCTTCACCCACTCCACTCCCCTCCACTCACCCTTCAGCCCCCCGGCCGGGGCCTCATTCGGGCGGACGAGATGTGGCATTTAAAAGGGTGAGGAGGATTTGAGGGCGAGGATGACTCAAAGGGTTGCGCATCACATCGCCCCCCTCATCCTCCACCAAGAGCCCACCTCTTCCACATCCTCTACCCTTTTCAATAACGCCCAGGAACGACAACGCTGAGGATGAGGTTGGTACGGCAGCCAGAGTGCTGACTTCCCATACTGAGTTTGAATCCCGGAAGTGGCGGATATTTTGCAGTGGAATACCGATCTCTACTTGTGCGGAGAGCACCTTAAGTGCAGTACTCCGTCCGTCGGATGGGATGTTAAACTGTGGTCCCCTGGTTGCTAAGAGCAGGCAACTGCCGTAGTTGGGCGTCCCTCCAACCTACCTTCTTTCCCAAGTAATTTTTAAGGGGCTGTATACCACGGTAGAAAACACCTCAGCAGACGTCAACGTGCTTTAATTTTATGACTCTGCTACGCCATTTACAGCAAATCCGTTTGCACAGGCTTCGATGACAAGGATTAATACTAAATATAAGTTTCGTAGATTAGCGGTTGTTGCTTTCTACATAATTATTTGAAGCAATGAAGAAATGTAAAGTTTTCGAAGACCAGGTGATCGCCATGACGCGTATGACATACATCTCTCAAAATCTTTGCACTTACATTAATAGGAATCCTTTTTCGCCACAGATGATTATCAAAATATTGAACACTGTTTATTATAACGTCACAGTGAACACTATCTTGAACCCCTGCAATGCATTTCCCACAGTGCAATCAGTGGCGCTGTTGTCCGGGGAGGGGAATGGAGTTGCAGGTAAAGACCTCTCCTGGGCTGCCGCAGAAGCCAGGACTAATAGGGCGTTTTCGACCGAGGTATACACCTCCCTTGACCGACCCACCTGTTCTCAGTGCCGCAAATGATCACAGAACCAACCACTGCAAACAATTAGGTTGACAACTCGAACAGGCATAGTCATGACCAAAAAACATTTTCAGCAATGCGATCCATAAAACTTATTTGTGGTAACTCCTAAACTACTTCACCCTTGGAAGACGTTATCTGGACTACGCCACTAGCATTGAGGACCTAGAACGTGAAATATTCCTACGCTCATTGAACATAATGAAAAGAACACACGTTTCATTAAAACTCTTGGAACAAGCATGAACTGCCTCACAAGTTACTGATCAACTGGGACGGGAGCTAATAAAAACGTGTGTGGTAATGCGCAAGAATGATGCAAATACATGGGTGCAGTCCCGGGAGTCGTATGAGATTTCTTTTTATCCCTCGCGCCGTTACTGCAGAACAGAACAAAAGCAAATACTAAGATAACGGAGAGCACGAATATTCCACATGTTATATCGAGCAAAAAAAGTTTCTAAGGCGATGAGATTTTTAAGGATATTCCAAACTGTGTTACTTCAGACTACAAAGTTAGGGCAAGCGAAAAAGCGGGGGAAATAATCAGGGAAGAGAAGTAGCTAATCAACAGAAATCACCGCCGTAAATACTTTGGGATCCGATTCGCGCGATATAGCCTGAGGAGAGATGCAGTTTACAAGAGACCGTCAGTACTTTGTAACTTTTGAGATCTTTTTCGAGTATATTACAAGCGCATGAATAAGAAACTCTTCAGGTAGAGAGGAACTAAATTAAGAACGAGAAATGATGGACTCGCCAAAATCGCCAACTCCATTTTCCGGAACGCGTACATTTACTTCCTATGGGCAGCAAAAAGACCAGAGGACTGTCTTCCGGAATCATCCAGGAAGATTAAATTCATGCGAGCGCGATTATGGAGGAAAATTTCTCAAGCCACCGTTGTGCTCTCACGGGAATTTTTTTTTAAACGACCGCCGACATGTTACCCTCGCGTGCGTCAACCGAATGAGAGAGGGAGGGACGTTGAATATAACCCAAGTGAACACGCAAATTTTCCCCAGTGGCTTCGATGACAAGTTTAAAAGCAAGTAAAGGAAATAGAATTACATGGGACTAGAAATTTGGTAGGCGCTAAGTTTTCGTATAAGCTAGTTGACTCAAATTGTGTCACTCGCTCAATTTGTTCGTTATTATTTATTTCAATCCCGGCATTCATTCGAGGAAACAACATCACTAAAGTTAATTTGACATTTGAGACGTAGCCGCAAGCATTAGAGACCCTGAATGAAACGATTAAACAAAAAAATGAATAAAATACAAAGGAAATCTGTGAGCTTCGTTGAAAACTGCTGTGAGCGAACGTAAGAGTGTCTCTCAGATTTTAGTAGGATTAGGATGAGAGCCGCTAGAGACTCGGAGACCACACGCTTGGCTTAGTTTGCTCGAGAAATTCAGAACAGATGTGTTTCATAGCGACACATAGAATATCATTTTCACGCCACACTACATTCATAGATCCGACAGAAGCGGTAAAATAAGAGAGAGACATTGCTGAACAGATAGGTACAAAAATCCGCTCCTTCTACGCACAATAAGTGATTATAAAAAATCTGAGCTCTACTTAAAACACTCCCATAACACACTTCACCATTTCACACCCCAAAACCTCATCATGTACACCTTTACACGGCTGTTATCTTAACATCCCCTACCACACACTCATACGGCGGCTTGTAGGATAGTATGCAGGTGTAGATGTATTTTGAGGTAGTTTCAACATTTTAAAGAAAGATTCGCACGAGTTAACAATATCCCAGATATAAATATGAGGACATTCTGGCGATGGCTACTATGTAATCTTCTCTGATACAATCTGTTCGGTGGGGAGGACTACGTAGGGTGGAAGAGGATTCAGTTGACCGTTGCCGTGGCCCACACCCACCCTGTGTGGCATTCTGTTCGGGGTGCGCGGCTGTACCCAATGCAAAGATATTTTATTCTTGGAAAACGGCTGATCATTTGACAAAATTGGGAGAATTTTGGTCCCTGAACGACTGTTACTTGGGGCGTTACCCTTATACATGATGTCTTTCTCCTCAAATCGGGAAAATCGAACGTCATTACATTTATGCATCTTGATCAAACTCTAAATGTCAACTAATCGAGCCGAAATTTTTTAGGATACCATTTCTTCACCTTATAACACAATTTGAGAGATGGAAATCAAATATCTGAGAGAAAAATAAAAAAAATATAACTCATCCCAGGCTACATGCCCCAGTCAAGAAACTGAATGATCAAGCAGCTTCGAAGCAAATGAAGAAAATTATGGAGAGGGTACTTGCTGCGGTGGCCAATGATAAAAGCTTTAACATGGGCGTGACCTGTCCGCCATCTTTGTGAACCCCGATTTTCCGTTAGAGCTTACGGACATACGCAATAATTTTGCAATATTAGGTTGTTTTCCATCGATGACTTTCTAGAAATCAGCATCCACCTCCTTTAATATGTAATTTCCTGACAAATATTATCAATTTATTGAAATTAATTATAAAACTATGGTAATATCGAGTAAAAAAGGGAATAGATAGTAGAACAGAAAGGTTTAAAATTTCGCTTTTCCCGAGATCGATATGAGACCATAACGGCTGCGTTAAGACTTTGAAATAGGTTAGTTGACAGGTGGTGTATCTGATTTATTCGTATGCACCCTAATGTATGTTTCTAAATCTGCCAGTAGTGCTAACATCATGTTATGCATGTTCCTGCATGACTCTCCTGTCACATTTATATAGTTGCATTGTCTATCGGTTTGGTAGTTTCTGTAGCATGCCCGTGGTGAGGTGCATGATGGTTATAGTTAATATCTACACTGTAGTTCATGTTGGTTATAGTTAATATCTACACTGTAGTTCATGTTGGTTATAGCTAATATCTACACTGTAGTTCATGTTGGTGATAAGTCACCCTCTGCCAAACACCCTTGTGGTGGCTTGCAGGGAAATAAGTAGACAAATACGTAGAAACCATGGAACTGAGTAACCAAATTATGTTTCAAGAGTTACTTGCATTAAATTTCAAACAGAAGGTGGATGTTCTTGCTTTACATCCGCTAATTCGTCCATTCCGTCGTGTTGACTACAGGAAAGTAAAGAAAGTAGGGATATCCAAAATGGTCGTTATTTCGCTTGCCAGGGTACGGTTTGTTGACGTAATGCCCTCTTTATCCACCTCAATGGTTAGGATAGGAGAAACATGTGAAGAATACATGGCAACCGGTAAGGGAGCAGTGGGCGTAGTTCGAAATATAAATACAGTCATGGGCCAGCGAAAAAGGGCACACGGGGAATGGATATAAGGGAAGGGTTCTAGGGAACAGAGGGGACGAGAACAGACGGGCGAGAACGCCAGTTCAAAGGTGAAAGGGGACTACACATTCAAATAGGGGCGAGGTTGACAAGGAAAAAAAATGGACTGCATAAGGAAGTGAATGAGAACATGGAAAAATTGAATCAGGCGGAGTGGTGAGCACGTGCGCGCTGAAGGTTATAGGGTGACGAAGGGCTGGAATGACATAGAAAGAAAGGGGGAGGGGAGCCTCACTAAAGGGTGGAGAATGAAAGAGGGGTTTGGTTTAAAAGGGAAACGAAGGGAGGGCGTATCCCGTAAGAACCCTTTTTCGGATGCGACCCCCCACACATTGTGCGTAACGCGTCCTACGCATGCGCGGCCAGCCAATCTCTTATTGGAGCACGTGCTTCGGCCTCCACCACGCATGCGGTGGGAGACTGGGAGTGGACTGGCCGCGGATGAGGGAGGGTGAGGTGGGGAGGGGAAGCGAGAGAAAGAGGGTGGAGGGGAAAGAGGAGGAGGGGGAGAAGGGCAAGATGGTGATGCGAATTGGGTGGTGTGAATGGTGAGATGAGCGGAGATTGACAATGAAATCGAAGATGGAAACGATCGGAAAAAAAAGGTGGGAAGACCGTAAAATCCATACTTGCTTCTACTCATTCCTAATCGGAGAAATTCCGTGTCTCGAACGCTTTGTTCGCAACGGGAGCCAATATCGTCGAACGGATACGAGGAGTCAATGTCTAGATAAAATTGCTACAAATTCTCAACAGAACGTGGGCGATAAAGCCGCAATTATCTAAAGCCACATCTACATACTACCCTGCGAGCCGCCGGATTGGCGTGTGGCGGGGGGTGATAAGTCACCAGCCGAGTAAGGACTTTTAGCTCTAACAGAAAATAAGAATGTTCTTCTAGAGTTCCTTTTATGTTCATTTATTGTTCTAATTGTGATCTTTTTATGTTTAGGCGAATGTTCGTCGAGTTTTCTTTTTATGTCTCATGTATTACAAAGGCGGATAAGGACGGATTTCTAGGGCAGTAAATCCCGTTTTACACGGGGTACGGAGTTTGCTCAATCTGATGTAGGTATGTACGAACGTGACTTTCAAATTGCGTCGTTTAAATTTGTGGACTGCAGGAACGCATGCGCAAACGCATGAACGCGAGGTGGCAAAATATCACCCGCTAAAATTAAATTATTGCACGCCAGATTGAGGAAAACATGTAGTTTTAAACCGTGCGATTTTTTGCTCCATGTAAAACAGGCTTAAGAGGTAAAAAGGTAATCGGTACATAATCGATGACGGTTACAACTAGCACGGAAAATAATCGAGTGTCTATTTCTTCAGTATTTTAATGCTGCGCATGAGTCAAATCGCATCCGACGGAATTCTGATCGAATGACTAATGCAATCGCACAGAATCGACGACGGTTCCAACTAGCACGGAAAAAAACCTAGGTAGCTTCTACTTCTCCTGTATTTTAATGCTGCGCAAAATACAAATTGCATTCGATCGAACGACTGCGAATGGGTATAAATAACGTAAACCAATAATTAATCTGCGCCGAAGGACTCATTTTTACAAAATTAGAATAGTTTTATTAACCCGGAAATGAATTTTATAGCTAGTGGTTAATTAAAGGTGATACTAGCGACTGTTCTGACAACGAATGACAAGATATAAAAGTTTGTCAAGCTTTATACGATTTAGGGGATCCCTAAATGGTGATTCCCTTCGGGTTGGTGTGGTGGATAGCGAACTGGTTAACCACGGACGGCCAGGGTTCAAATCCGTGCAGAGGAGGGTATTTTTCAGAGCAAACCCGATCCTTACTTGAGTGTCCTATGGAGGGCACTTCAAGTAGAGTACTCCGTCTGTCGGATGAGACGTTAAACCGTGGTCCCCTTGGCGCCTTTCGTTAAGAGCGGACTGATGTCGACGTCGGGTTTCTCTCCACCCTTCCTCCCTTACCTATCCCCTATGGCGCAAATGACCTTAGCTGTCGGTCGCATCCCCAAATATCCAATCCTTTATACGCTTTATAGAAGCACGCAAATACTTAACGTATATTATGAAAATAATAAAGAAATCCACAAATGCTTGAGGACTAGAAAAGTGTGATGCACAAACACACAGATAACCGAACTTGGCGGTTTTCGAAATCGCCATAATAATTGTTTACTTCCCCCACTTTTTAGGGGGAAATCAAGAGGTAATGCGTGGGTAAAGCGATGTCGTGTAGTTAATGATAAGACCGCTAGACCAGCCACTTCCTCACGAGTCAATCCCCGAGCAAAGCCGCGTCAACGCGGAAGATGGAGAAGAAAAGGCATTATGTTACGCATGACGGGATGCAGAAGATACGAAGAAATTAAAATGAGAAAACAATATTGATTGGTGAAGTGAATTCCAGAGTAAAGTCCCTCTGTCGTGGAACTCATTGTCGGAGTGTCCTCACGTTCTGCCGGTAGAATAACAGTAACGGGAATCTCATGAAACTAACACAGAGCCGAGAGGCAAGTGTCTATATGTGAAAAATAAAAAGCTAATCACTCATTCAGAGACTTTTTCTCACTCAAATGGCCCCGGAGTGAGGCAGGAGATGGTGCTCGAACCATGATATGCCAAAAAATGACCATTGATCAGCTCGATCACCATCGCCATCACTCACCAACAGCGAGTGTGTTCGTACAAGCGGTAATAATCGCAGTCGACGAACAATTGCTTAAAAATTGTGCTCAATTCGCACCAATCTCACAAGTCATATCACATACACCATCGTTCACTTTCGCAAAATTAACACATTCATTACGGGGAACGGGTTTTATGATGTGCTGACGAGGGGAGGGCTCGATTGCATTTAACACAACGAAGCACTTAAAATTTTCCAATCTTGGGAAGAAATTGTGTCCATGATTAAAAGGAACGTAAAAACACAACACTCGTACTTCAACGGGGTCGAGCTCATACAAAGACGACGATATGCTTTCATTAATAGTCTCAGCCTTGACACCCGCATCTATCTGTTAACGAACTCTAAGCCGTATCACGAGGAGCGGACCACTTATGTTCAATTAAGGACGAGTAATGAGGGAAGGGTTCCAGATACGCACCCGCTTCAAGTCAATTAAAACGGTGCCGGGAATACAGTATAGACATGGGAGATCGAACAGACCCAGGGAAAGGCCACGGCCCGACTGACGAGTGGAGTGTGTATCATCACCGCGAGTAGAAAGGGGGCGAAATTGAGCCGTCACATGTCTTTCCCCTCCTTCCTCGAATATGTGTACATGCTCAAAGTCTTCCTCCGATTAATTTAAAATATTTTATTCGCCCCTTCTCCTCCAATCACACAAATCAAGGAGACACATGAATGGGAAGATTAAATTCATCATAGATGGCGTCTAAATAAAAAACCCTCTTATTTTGACAAAAAGAATCCAATCCATTAGTCTATCGCGCATAAGTTGTCCATTTTCGGAGTGAAGAAAGCCATTTGAATTGGAAAATATTTGGAATTCGCACCTGAATATATGAGTCACCATGAAATCTCGACAATTCTGCTACAAATACCTATTGGATTTCCGTGTGTTAAGCGCTTAGTTGACGTATTTGAACTGGTCGACTGGGCATAGTATAATAGTAAAATACTTTTAAAAAATTCTAAAGCATGGTCCACTTTATTGAACACATTTCTCAGATAAATTATGAATAAAATCTCTTATGCTACAGTAGTAGTGCCTAATAGCGCATACTCAATGTCATTTTAATCATTATATTCCATGTACAACTATGTTTGACTTATACCTCCAAAGTCATTCGAATATCAAATTCAAGCAGCACAATAAGTTTGAAGAAGACGTCGAGATAAAAACCATCGGTGGCAAAAAATGAAGAACTTTCTACGAGGGTTGCCCAAAAAGTAATGCCTCACATTTTTTCTCAAAAACTATTCATGGTACAAAAATGAAATTTACACATATGAAAGAATTATGTTTGATCTACTCACTCGATTTTTCCACAAAATCTTCTTCTAGTTCTATTGCCTTCCTCGAGCGATTCACAACGGCGTATGTCCTTTCAGTACTAATCCTAGCTCTGGTTAAGGAGACAGGTTTTCACTTCGTCAATTAACTCTTCTCAGTCTTCAAAATGTTTCCACGAATGCTATCCTTAAGCGGCCCGAATAAGTGGAAGTCAGAGGGAGTCTGATCAGGCACTGCCGAATCCGAGCTGTCAGAGCCATCGATAAATTGTTATCCTTCCCATAAGACATCGTGCCAGTGCGCCGCGTACAATGAATGGAAGAATCTTTTAAAGCTATAAATACATCATTCCCACGAATGTTACTATTTCAACTACCCTTAAAATTACGCAAATTTACATTGCAAATTTTAAGAGAAAATAAAGGACGTTGCTTTTTGGGCTAACTCGTAAGTAAAGGTGAAGTTCAGAAAATGAAATCCCTTAGAAGATAAGCCTATTGAGTTACAAGGAATATGTTCTCACTTGGGAAACTCATAAATGGAAAATTAATCAACAAGCATTAAACTTACTCAGGCGGCCATGCGTAACCCATGACGCCAGACGTCATGAATTGTCTGTATGGATGGCAAAAAATTATATGAATACCTGGTAACCTTCTACATGTGGGTTCATACTCCGCCCTAGCACAAGCACTTTTAACACGGCCTTATTTCCGGAGCAGGAGGAAACATTAATTACAATAGAGTAACTTAACGTGAATGCCAATCAGGTCCCATTCCAGTGAAACTTCTCCCCTCTGCGGACCATTGGCTGCCTCATCACAAAAAAATTAAGCCAGGAAACAAGGGGACGAAAATCAACGGACGTGGTCGGATGGACCAGAAACACGGAACTTTTTTTCTTTCCTCCACCTGGACGAGTAGAGAGGAAAAAAGTTCAAGCATTCCTTTGGAGAAATATCCGGGTTAGTAACAACGATGTTAAGAAAGGACCATATTTTTGGAGGTTAGAAGAGGATAACACTCTACACGCTTACGGCTTATATGTGCAGCGCAAGACTCTCATGAGAAAGCAAGGGCCCAGAATGGGCGGGGAATTGGGAATTGTGGAAGTTGGTGAATATTCCATAGGGCCTGCTGAGGTTAGCAAGGGATAAGTACAGAAATTAATAAGTCAACCAGAGGAAGACTCAACGAAACTTTGGGGAAGGATAATAATACAGGACCGACAGGTTTTTACGTAGACGACCCGGTTTCGATTCTCCGTTTAGAGTGGGAATTTTTAAGATGATGCAACAAATAGGGTCCGGTTGAAGAACAAGATGTCCAGCCCAGTCCTTAAAACCACACATATGGGAAGCGATGTTCGAATAAGAGCGGTTTAAAAGAAGCAACGATATATTTAGTAGATAGATAGAGCTAAATATCGCCTCAACATTCCACCCCGTAAGTCATCGCAAACGTTTGAAGCAATGGGATTGGCTAGCGTCATAATAATATGCAAAAAAGGGTCACTCCACCAATTTCAATCAATTCTAATATAAGAGAAATGTACATAATAGGCGAGAAAGTACCAAAATTGGCAAAAGCATCAAAATTGGTCCACGAGATAAAAAAAATTATAAGTGCATACTGTGGAAAAACTATTCTGTACTCTCTCTAACCCCCTAATATACACCCCCTAATAATAATAATAATAACCCCCTAATATCCCTTCAGAGGATGAGTTAGGAGTTGGGGAAAATACTTTTGTAGTATGAGTAACTCCAACTTCTAAGGATGACTCACAAGGAACATGATGTAGTAGACTGCGCTTGAGTACAAAATGAGGACACAAAAATCCAAAATTCAAATGCGAAGACTTAAAACCCAACTAAATTCCCCTCTGTTGGTTTCTCGAATTAAATAGGGGGATGTTCCCGGAGATTCGAGACGGCAAAAAAAGGAATTTCTTCGTGAGGAAACATTTCGAGTGCCTTAAGTTTGTTTTAAGATCGTTACCTTTTAATGAAGTGACTCTCAAGCCTGAGCTCCCGGGAGGAGACATAAATTTCCAGGCCGGGAAATAACATAGGGGCTTTCCTCTGCGAAACGTAATTACAGGGTTGATATCTCCAATGGATGGTCAATGGACGCGAGGGCAAATAATAGTAGTTACGAGGACAGCTGTGACCGGTCCATTGGATCGATGAAGGAAGAAGTCCACCATGGTCCCGTTTTCCATCTCAGAGCCTCTTCTTCCATTCTAACGGCAAGTAGAAATCGACCATTTCCTCCGGAAGAATCGAAAATAAGTCATTAACTCTGATTAACAAAGCAACGGGACGACACCACTCCCTAAACTAGTAGCGTGTGCCTTCCTTTCCAAAAAAAGCGATTTATTTAGCGGTCTCAGAGTTCATAACGTTTAAAGTACGGATGTTCTTCATCAAGGGAAATTATAACTGAGAGAAGAATTTCACGAAATATGCTCAGTTTTTTCATTATAAATGGAGAAGTTTACGAAACTCGGAAGAGAATGATTTGCGAGGAAGAGGAAAGTTTAATAGGGTCACATGCGGACGGTATATGGTATTCGCAGAGGAGAAAGTAATACATTAAACAACTCAAGAGTGCATTAAGGGGATAAGGGAGGGGAAAGACAGTGTTTTGGTGCAAGAAAGTCAAAGATAACCTTACAAAGAAGAAGTTTAGGTATCAAGTGTACAAAAACTTCTCCATTAATGTATTGAATACTATTGAAATTGTCACTTAATTAGAAACCTTTGTAGTTTTCCCAAACATTTTTATTCAATGGGCTCAGCTGACATAGACGTAGAAGAGGTATCATTTTCATTTAATGACTTACTTGTCACTCGTAAAAAGTCACATTATCACTGTCACAAATTTATAATTAACTGGTAACTGAGGTTGACCTCTATACGTTAAAACTAGAGGTAACGAATAAAAATATAAAGGTTTACTGTTTGGTGGACATGTGACGCCCCATATTTGGGGCAGAAATCAAAAAGTGTGAGTCAGTGAGAAATGCAGGAGAGGAAATTGTAATCAAGGTGATAGAAATAAAATTTTACACAGAAAATAATTTGGTATTTCATTTAACACCAATGCTGAGGACGAGAAGAGATTTTACGAGGAATGCTCGGTTGTTTGAAATGAGATACCTAATATTTCCACCGAAGACTAAACTGAAGTAAACATTTTCGGCGCGTTTTGCCCACGCCTGAGCAGCTCAGGAAAGCAATGCGGCGATAATACGCAGGTTTTGCGGTCGTGAAACGAGAGCTTTCCTTGAACGCCCAGAAAGAAAGATAGCGGAATAAATCCAGGAATCTATGGACCTTAAGCCGACATGGTAAACTTCCCTCCCTTGTCTCGCTAATAAGATTCGTCAAGGTAGGTCCCCTCCAATACGGCCCACGTAGTTTCCCTTACGGACGGAGAGAGGGAGAGAGAGAGAGAGAGAAGAGCCGAGAGAAGAATGGGCAATGAGATATCAAGATTTGAGCACGGGACGGACAACAGTGTATGGGAAGAAAAAAAGGAACGTTAATCCTTACGTCGGAGGGAAGAACGTGTCAGATATTAGATTCGAATGAGAAGGAATGAAAAGAGAAATAAGAGAGGGAGAGGACCAGCACTAAGGCCAATAACAATAATTTATTCACCACGAGCAAACGACCTGCCTCGGCGACCACGGGGCCCTGAAGTTCTTGAGCACCCTCCTCCCTTCCCCCATCAACCAGCCCGCCCGTATCTTGCATCTCAAGCAGACCAGGATGTGGGACTACAGGGGACGTCGGAGGGTCCCTATACTCCTGCCGCAGTGGTCAAGGCTCCTTCCTCTCACACCCTCCGCATTCTACACAATTCCGAGCCCGGAGGTGGGCGTATGCGATCGAGGGCGACTACCCGAACACGTGTCTTTTGAATAGAAATCCGGAACAACTTCGCATCTCCGCCGCCATACGACCTAAATCACCCTTATCCCAGCCCTCTCACCCCTCTCAGACTGTCGGTGAGAGGCAACAGAACGAAAAAATAAAGTTTTGCAATCGCACACCACCAAAATATTTACACATAAAAAACGCACTGTAGAAATTTTGTTCAAATGTTGGAATATTAAAAATAACTAAAAGCCGATACCTTCTGTAGCTTCACAGCTGACCTATCTAACATGCCTTGACTACACACATGAGGACTTTCGCTACATATGGCCAGTTACAGGAACGATAAATATGTATTCTATATAGTTATGGGACCAATAGGCCATGAGAACCATACAAGAAGTGTTGCAGAAAAATTAGAATAAATTTATTGAATTCATTACCTATGGCATGAAGTTATGAGTTCCATTACAAGGTAAGGTGGCGGACGCACAATGAACCGCTTGGAGACTTAATAACTAGATAAAAGAGTTCCTTTGAGATAAATGACCATTTTGTTTACTCTTGCTAATTATTACGTGCATTAGCAATTCATAGGCTAAATTTCATAAATTTTATGCGGTGGTAGAAGATTTGATCATATATTCGAGGCTATTAACAATTGGTAAAAAGTTATGTAGCTAGTAGATATGTAACCCGAATGTTTTTATGAGACCTATAACTTCATGAATATCATAACTATTGATTACATAACAAAATGTTCATGCAACTGGCCATTAAAAAACTAAAACGAAGGAGGGCCAAAATAACAAGAAAAATCGCTATTTTCTCAGATTAGGGACCGATGGTGTACCTTGAATGTCATGACAGCAATTGCTACTTATCATGCTACATCGTTGATATTAATATTTTTATTTCGTGAGCATCCCATTCACTCTAGGCCACTGCTCCCTTCGCAACATAAAACAGCAGTTTCTTTCCATTCGTTTACATGCCATTACAACTCTCTACGGGGATAAATCCATTAAGAATCATTCTTGAAAATAACCGATGGGAGCATTCTTGATCAGCGCCGAATTGCGCAAGAGTAAAAAATAACTTTGATAACAGCATCTGTGATCTTTTTTGTGGCAATATTCAGTTAAGGCGTCAAATATGGATGATGTAAAGTTTTCAATTACGTTATGGCAAAAAAGTCATTCTCAGCATGCAGTTTGAGCTAATGCGGTGACTCGCACCGAAAAATTCGTCCATGACAGTCACGTATAAACTTAACCACCAACAGGTAAGTTAACCAGATGCTTCGCCGGCGCACATCACACCATGCACGACTATAGAAATTTCTATATTCGTTTCGTTTATACAATTCATCGTTGGTGGTGCGCGCTGAACTACGTTAATGTGTTCGGACCCGCGCCAACTTTAGCATCTTTAAAGAAAATTTCCCATATGCATTTCTTCCTCTCGTCTCATTTCACTGCAAAAGTAGATACATGCGACGATTTCGGTTCTCATAATATAGGTACGTGCTAAAATTTTGTAGAGGGAGGCCTAAAATGTCTGAAACTTTGGGTACAGTCTCACGTAAAGTAGCTGCTACTTCTAGAGAAAATTTTGTGTAAAAAAGTTTTTTCAGCTAATAATTGCTGTTCTGAAAAAATAAATACGAAACTGGACAAAATTCTGATTTGTTCATCTATATTCACTCCTCATTTCATTTGGACAGCGCGTCATTTCCGAGCAACTGTATCATAATTTTCCAAAACATAACACCCCGTCGGATGACGACTCAATTGTATGCGTATAAATCAATTCGCTCTTGGAGGGTAGAGCATATTGAGACTTCAGATTGCCATCAGTTTTGGAATTCAAATAGTGAAAGCCAATTTCATCATCATGGTAGCGCGGCCGAGTGATCTAAGGCGCTGGTATCAATCTCTTCGGAGGCGTGGGTTCGTATCCCACCGCTGCCAGATTTTTTTCCCTCTTGGTACACCTTCGCTGAGTACGGTGGTGAGTTACAGAATATCCATGTAACTTGCATATGTGATGTATGTTTTTTATGAAGCAATTGGACCGATGAACGACAACCAATAGCTTCCTTATATGAACGAAGTGCTTCTCAGATTCCTGTCGTGCTAGACAAAACGAATTCCATACGTTTGACACTTCCAACATTCGTCAAAACGATTACTTCGCTTTCAATTAACAAAACACAAGTCTCATTGCTCAAATGTTCCCTAAATGTTGGCTTAAACATATGGTCAATGCAGTTTTTGCACCTCGGGACGCCTCCTGTTTACGCATTCTCTTCTCAGGGATTACCGACGGCATTAAAAATTTCACCCAATGCATCCTTCGGTTAATGAAGGCGTCGAATGAGTCATCCGTAGACAGACGAGTAAGCACTGTGAAGATAAGAGCGCAGCAGACGATGGGGGAGAGAGGCGTGAGGGGAGGACGGGGGAGGCGGAGGGACGGAGATAATGGCCCCGACGCTTTAAAGTTCGTTACGCTTCTAATTCTGAGACATCGCCATCCAAGTGTGCTGTCGTCAATAACGCCCAACCCTCATGTCTCATTCACCCCCTTCTTCGTAAGTCTCCCTCTGGTCCAGCAGCAATCTTAAACCGTGGGTGAAGCTACGAGGGGAGCGCACCCTTCCTTAAATCTCTGGAATTCAAATAATGCGACCTCATCATCGCCCGAGTAGTGGCGGCCCGACACCCTCCCTAATACGCCACGAGAGGCTTCGCCCTCGCCAGACTATAATCCCGACGACGCTGGGAGATAGATGGCGAGAGGAGAGGCTATCTCCCCAGCTCATTCCGTTCTCCCTCGGAGCATTCGGGAGAGAATCCCATTCCAGAGATCTCCTTCCCTTGGTTCCCTCCAGCGTCGTCCTAGGCAGTCAAAATAATGAATATTTTGATCGCTTTCCCGAAAGACCGGGCGCTTTAAATACCAACAAAGAAGACAACCAAATGCGAGAAAGCGTGAATGGATTCGGTGAAGTTAAAATGAGCGAGCTATAATGGTCTTATTCTCTACACAAATAGCGCCGCTGTTATTACACTCTCCAAATAAGACGGTGAGGAAAGCAATAGCATTGGAGGAACACACCGGGCGGCCGAGAGAGAATGAAGTAGGAACGGTTTTAGATATCCATGTTGACAGCAATTGTCCTCTCGACGATATCCCCAAAAGAAAACAGCCGGAAATAATGAGAAAATAAACTTTTTCCTCACAAAGTTTTACAACCAATCAGACATTTCAATTTTACTCTGAGCACTAAGCGTACAATTCAGCGTAAACCAAACGTATATTAAGGAAAAGACGTTCAAAGCGCGTATTACGCAATTAAGGAAAAAAATCTACTGTCAAATGTTTAATCAAAAAGTCGTTTTCCGTTCCACCAGCCAAATTATCCAAAGCAGCAAAGCCTGTTTTTCAAATTCAATAAAGAAATAGGCAGTGCATATGAAGTGACTGAGAAATAAATTGGTCAAACAATACGTATAATTATGTATCGAAATTTCCGATTTACCATAGATCTCTTGCGGTAATTCCTCCATCTTGTAAATTTTCATTGCCTAGTAAGGTAGTAGAATTAAAAGATAATATGCTGCTTTTTCGTTCTTCTTAAACTATAGGGTTAGGGCATAATGATTTGAAAACAAGGTGCCTGAATCAGAATGAAGTTTTGCACTTCAGTGTCAATTTTTGTAAGGTGAACAAAATTACTGCTTTCAAAGGAGGAGGAGAAAATACATAGTTGACTTAAGTCAAGCATGTATGAACTCCAAAAAAATACATATATTTTGAAAGTCGTATAACGGCGAAAAAAATAACTGTTTTTAACAACTGAATAAGGATAGAATACGCAGTTACAAAGAACGAGACAGGAAACTAGCATTAAATCGATTGAAGTTTATTATCGAGGAAGCGAATAAATTATCTGACTTCCCGCCGAAGGGCAGTCGCATAACGATAGACGGAGAAATTAATAATGCTCTTATGAGCCGCTTTCGGAAGTCATTACGTGCATTATATCTGAGTCAGGATACATGCCTTGAGACCGTGGAAAATAAAATTAGAGGTATCCGAGAATTGTAGCCCACTTGAGAGCAGTAATTAGATTCCTTAATTAACATCACCCCCATGATATTTTTGATCGATTGCCTTTGACAACAAACTAATCCGGACCCTGGCCCAGAAAGTCACCAGTAAAAACGTAAAACATCCACGGGAGAATATCAAACGCTGTTCGAATACAGAACGACTACCTTATGCAATCGCAAACCACAGCAGTTTCATCGAAAATATTAATTATTTTCAAAAATAAAGTCCTTCATCCCAAGGTATATATAATCACAGTGATATGAGTATAGTGACCGATAGTAGAACGGATAAGCTTGAAACAATTTTCGGAAATAAAAAAACAGCCAGAAGAAACAATGAGATAAATAAACCAAAGCGAGTAAAAGAAAGCTCGAGAAAAATAGAAACGAAAGTGTAGAGAGAGTGAGAAAGATAGAAGAAAGGGAGGAAGAGATCCAACGGCACGTGATGGAGTTATTGATGTAACGGGTGAGGGAAACGTAAAAGAGTTACGGTCGTATAAAGGCGCCCGCTTTCCGGATATTCCGCCATTTTTTAGGCGAAAAAAAACGAGAGCTGGAACCAGCTCCAGGGAGTTCCGTTCCGGCGGAAACTGTAAATACCCACACGCTGATTCTGACCCGGTAACAAATCTTACCCGCTGACCTTTCCCCTCATCCACCAGCGGAAAAATATCTGCCACCTCCATTGCTTTACGCTCCATCCCAGCTATAGGGATACCAAATAGGTTGACACTGGGCTATATTTGATGTTACATTTTTTAACAACATCTTCGTTACGAGATTAAAAACGGCGGCTCTTCCTCAGCTGTGAAGCTTTGACAACGACAGCTTTGGAGCAAAGAAGATTGGAAACAAAGGAAATTTAGTGTAATCGAATTATGATGAAGGTCAAATGGACGGAGAAAATTGCCACTGAAGTCCCGCGAAGAGTTGGAGAGAAAAGATACAAGACGGAAAAAAGATGAGACAGATTATTTGAACACATTTTGCGACGCTACAGACTCTTGTTTACAACAATGATAGGAGAAATGAAAGGGAAGAATCACCAAGGAGGGCCAAGGACAAAATAGATCCGGCAAATAAGTAAAGATGTAAAAGTGAAAGATTCTGAAAGCATTCAGTACGAAATTTCCGAAAGAATGGAACGCTTAGCCAATGTAAAATGGAAAGAGAGCTGCAGCAAATCAACCTTCGGATTGAGAACTGCCGAGGATGATAAAAATGATTGAAAAGATAATGAAAACGACCAAGGATTACATTATGTGCATCGCCGTGGTGGTAACCTGGCTTGGTGTACGGCCACATTCCCACCGAAAGAGAACGCTTCACAACTTTCGGTCACTCTCCGCGGAGATGGACCTTTGCAGATGTGGCAGTCACCGAATGGGGGAGTGGTGGTGCAAGGTGCATCCCCCTTCGAAAGGATGCAAGACGCCTCGAGGTGCTTTGCGGCCGGTGAGGACGGATGTCGGGGAGGGGAGAGAATACGGCGAGGTATGGGAGGGAGGGAGGAGAAGAGAGGCGGAGGGTTGAGAGACCCCGAGGGGACTCGACTTACGGTCACTTCCGCTCTGAGCGATCAGATTACAACCGCTCGAACTTCTCGAGCAGGAAAATGCTGAGGCGGCGGCCCAAGAAGGCGGGTCTCCGCTCCTCCCTTCGACTTCTCCGCACTCTCTTTCCCTTGAAAGCCCTCTCTCCTCCTTCGCCGCCAACGCAGCCGCGCCCTCCGTCGTAGGACAACTCCCGAATCCCCCCGGATGAAATAAGGATGCTGGATGAGTTCCGAAAGCAGGTGGTGACTGTGACGCCCGGAGGCGAAAAGGAAGTGACTCCGCCCCTACGATTCGTCCGTTTGGTTTCGTTCGGACAGTGATCAAGTTTGACCTCCAATGACCGACTTTGAGGGCCATCCAGGATCAAGAGTTGATGGCAGTACATCTGGTTCGACATATGCCCTATAGTACGTAATCCCATTAAATAACTCTCGGAACCTTGTTGTTTTACCACCATCACTTCATCAGGAAGGCAGAAACAAGGTGGAAAATCAGTACCTGCCAAGAAATTTGAAGGCAATGGGTATGGTAGAGCTCTATAAAATCTCTTACAGTTAGTTGGAGATAGCTACACCAATATGTACGCTAATTGGCAAGGATAAAAGTTGCTATAGGAGAATACTGTCCGGGGAATAACTGTATATAGGCATGAAAATCAGCGTTAACATGGCGTTACACGAAGTTTTGTTGTTTCATTAGAAACATCAACAACGAACTGCTCAGGAACCGCCGCGTTACTGTATCTGATATTAGACTCTGTTCCTTAATTGTCAATCTTTGTATCAAGATACGGAAATTTGGGAGCTATTCAGGCATTACACTCCATTTTTGGAATTTAGAATTTTATATTTTTTACTAAAAAGTTAGGCTCGTATAAAGTTTAAAGATAAATTGAAATTAATAATAAATCATATCAGGAATTGGTATTATAACATGGAACTCTAATTATTACACTTTTAGGGTCCGAAAACCATAGTGGTCCGAACAAATCATATTTCCCTGGGGCCCCAAAAGAAACAGTTCCCGGCACCCAGCAAGCCCTTGGTGCGGGTAGAGCATCTCTTTGAAATTGGAATAGAGGAAAGTACGGAATTCGCGACGAACGAAGTCACAGCCGAAGACTGACTGAATTCTTGTGATGTCTCGTGAAGTGACGAAAGTTCGGGTGGGAGAGGTGAACGCCTGCCCAACGTCGCTTTTTCCGAAGGAAGAATCACGATCGCCCCTTCGGACCGCAATGGCGGTTTTTCACCCGATTGAGGATTCCCTCTCCGTGGGAGAGCGCGGGGAGGGAACGCAGAGGGAGATCGACCGGTAAACTATTTGAATGGCCCCCTACAAAAAACAGCGGCGGGGAGCAGTGCTGCCACTTGGGGCAATTTATTACCCTCGGGAAGACATTGGCATCGAGACAAATTGGAAGCATGCTGCGGAAAATTTGGCCAAGAGCACTAACTTCAATTTTATGCCCCATAATACGGTAGGTATGTGATCGGGTTCCTTCTATTTATGGCAATACATAATGGATGTGCGGTGAAGTATCATTCGTACCTTTCGTAGGTAACTGCATCAACCCAGGATATAAACTGTGTCCAAAGGAGATATTGCGGATACGAGTGGATATACGGTATACTGAAATCAAAATTTAAAGAAGTGCTTTTAGGTGCGTGAAAATGAGAAGAATTAAATGTTTAGTGCTTCTACAACAGCCATTGTTTAAAATAATACATTATTGAATTCGCTGTCCTGAACAATGAACTTCCTAAAACCTACCTTTTAATGTACCTACTTTCTCAAAATGTACTCACATGCATCCATAAATAACTATTTAAGTCAATAATTTAATGGCTTAATTTCATTGTATGACATTTGTGTACCATCTTCGTGAGTTTCCCAGCGTTTGAGCCAAAATGTGATAAAATGCTGACTACATCCAGATAAAAAGTAGGCTCTGAATTGACAAAATAATACCGATGAAAATAAAATTCCATCACAGTCTCATTTTTCATTGCCATTTTCATTTGAACCATCAAATTACGAAATCACATCCCATCACTCAGCGTTCGGACCTAATGTATCGATGCCAATGCTATTCAAAATCATAGCGGGATAACGTATTTGTTTTATGAGAAGAAATTGAGCCACGCGAAAAGAAGGGTATAAAAAACCATTAGTCCTCGAGAGGAGAGACTCGAAAATACTAAAGTGATATATGCTAAGGGGAAGAGGAAGTTGGAAAAGGTGCGGGTCGGCGTGGAAACCGGAAGGAAAGGATGGGATGGAGATGCATGAAGAGGCGGAAGCGGAGAGGATGTTGGGAAGGGAAGAGGGTTTTTTGAGTTCATAGCGAGCCAATCCTAGGAGAGCTAGAAAGAGGAGGAAAGGGCGGAAAAAGAGGAACCGGAAGAGTAGGGATGAGGGTGGTGGTGTAGGATTGCTCTATAGAGGTGCTGTCATGCTTGTACTTATACAATAGAGGGCCAACCCGCTATTCGTGCAGTGCATTACTGCTCGGGGACAAAGTGAGTCGATCGTTGTGATGTCGGACACGGTAACTTTCGTGACTTTGGCACGGTGGATCCCCTTTCCCTTGTCATATCTTCATCAAATCACACTCAGTCTAAAGGAATTGTAGTGAGAAAGCTAATATAAAATGTCGCTTCAATGAGTAGTCTTTAATTTCTAGTGAAAATGGAAGAGAGGCTGTTTTCTCTACACTGTGATAAACAAGAAAACCAGAAAAATGTTCAATTTTTAAAAAGATATCAAGTGGAAATCTAACAATAAGGGTGTAGCGATCAGCAAATAGACTAAATTAAAGTATTTGCGAAGACAGTTGTACTACTAAGGTCACAGGTTTACATTAAATCGCCCATAATTATGCCAAGAGACTTAACTTGTACTACGTAGATATCTACATCTACCATGTACCTCGCGAGCTGCCGTAAACGCGTGTTCAAGGGGTGTTCGGACAACAGCCATGAAAAGGAGGGGGAAAAGGACAGAGGTGTACCGTGCTTTAACGATAAGTCTTAAGACAGAGTTACGCTTTTGTTGTTACAATCACTAATGTTGCACGGAAAGAAGAAAATTTCGAACTTATCATTTCACACAGTACGTCTCTAACTTGGTCACTCCCATCAGTCCCAGAGTTACATTGGGGGTACACGCATGGGAGCTTTTACATTTATAGAGGAAAGCTCCAAGGGTGTTCAGTTATCACCAAAAACAACGCCGAGGCTTTTCACTCTCTTTTTGAGGAAAGTGTAGCGATGAAGGATTTGAGCAGGGGATACGTGTGGATCGGGGTTGTTGAGAGTGAGCGCGTGGAGGGGAGAGGACAGGCGCATTAGGAGGGGAGAGGTGGCTGGGAACGCAAAATGGAAGGATGGAACAAAGTAAACGGAGACGCCTTCTCTTCTTTTTTTCCTTCCTCTTTTTTTACGGAGAGGTATCCTTCGGTGAGAAGAGGGCAGATGTTGGGCGGAAGACTGGAAATGAGAGAGCTTTTACGCAGGCTTATAATAAAGATGAGAATCCTCGAAAAATGGGCCCTATCGAGAAGCTGATCTCCCTGGTAATCCGAATTACTATATAAAAGATAAATCTAATTCGACTCCTATTCTTCCATTTAGAACAACAAGATGACCGAAACCCAGGAATAGGAGTAGAGTGTCCTTAGGTTGTACTGACAATTTGGATTCATCTTTAATTTAAATTTGTGCATCCATTGCTCGCCTCTTCAATTACTCCAAGAGCCTCAATATTTTAGGGTTATAAGATGATCTAACTACATCTTCAAACAATTCTAATGCGGATATGATCAATTAGGCCTTTTAAAAGGAAGTAAACATGTACAATGGGTTTTATTATACAAAATAATCAACAACTATAGCTTTCCCAGTAACAAGGAAATCGAGTCAATTAAAAGTAAATAGCATGAACCGGATCAAAATGCGGTGTTTTTTCCCAAAGTTAACGCACAAATACTTAAAATAAAAATAATTTCGTCGATGAAAACTGGAATGAGTAAGACTATAGCAATGAAAAATACTCCTTCAAGATAAACAGCTACGTGTTCTAACGCTGTAGAAGTGGTTTTGACTAGAAAATAAATAAAGTATGGAACGGGTCATGAAAGAGAGCCTGTCATAGAGCAGCCAGAAAACTAGCGAAGAAAAGGTAGAGTGGTTTCGCAATAGAGCAAATAAATTTCCTTCGCTAAGCCATCTTTTCTGATATGCTGAGAGATAATTTATTTGAGTTCGTTGAAGTTATGGACATGCCAGCGTTCTTGAAAGCAGATGAAGAGATGGTTCAACCATCTATGGCAATTCTGTGCTGCCTCATCATGAGATTTACCCTCGTGATTCGAGCTGTAAATTTTATAGCACTCTAAAATATCCTTGAAAAGTACTCAAAGATTTGAAGAAAGATATGGTGCTTTCCCAGAGTATTGGATGGATGGACTGGATGAAGTCTCCTGGAGTTTCCAACGATGACGAAAAACGTGTCAGACGGCGAAACTATGGTGGCTCTCACCAAACCAGAAACCTGAGAAGGCTTCACACATACAAGAATTTTAAGGCATGTATGTAATTTAAGAGTTATTGTAACATGACTTCAGCGACCATCGACCATTGGTAATAGATAAAACACGGATAGATATAAAATAGATAAAATTTAAAGTTATATAGTTAAAATAGATATATAGTTATAATTTAAAAATTATATAATTTTATAAATTACATCTATTTTATATAAATAAAAAACAGATATGAAATAGATATAATTTTATAAATTTTCACTCCTAAATTGGAAACAGTTGAGACTGGAAGCATTTTACAAACTATTTTCTTGTTTTGAGTGATGAAATATTTTTCCTTCAACAACTGGCTTAGGTTTTGGAGACACCTGACATAAAAACATCCGGGACAGTTTATTTTTTCCACGAGTGCTCGGAGCGAAGGGGAATACGTACGGAATGAATATTAAATCATGTTGAGAACTCAATAGTATCATACAACCAACATAAATATGTCAAATATATGCCATACTTCGAGTTAAAACTCTCTTATAAATAAACCAACTCTAGAAGAGCCTAAGGGCTGGGCGCCACAATATTTGGTACATTCTTAGAAAAGAATAAACGTTAGTTTCACGCAATTTCCCGAGAAAACCAACCAGCATCGGTGGGAAGATCATTTCTATTCCCCTCTCGTCTTTTTATTACTTTGCAGTGGGTTCATCTCAAAATATTTTCCTTGGAGAGTCATAAAATGGGATCCTTTTCGGGTACACAATAAAAGCGGGAGAATTTTGGTGACTGCTAGCAAAAGGGACCGACTGAGTCGCCGCCAAGTGCAGGGTGGGCGTGGAGTGGGTGGCTCATCGAAATCGCCCTTCTCCCGACCTTTTTTTTCCTTAAATCCGTTGAACATCGGAGGGAGACAAGGAGAGTGGAGCGAGGGATGGAGAAGGAGTCTTTGTTGAGACTTATGTGTGAGAAAGTAACCCTCCGATTCTTTAATCGGTGAAATGTATCCGAGAGTGACGATGTGGAAAAAAATGGGGAGTCGAATGAGAACCTGGGCCAAAAATAACGGATTCCAATGTACTGCGACAGTTCTAATGATATAACAATCTATGAAATCGTAGTCTTGACACTACATTTTTTTTAGTTTAAATGTTTGTCTTCATAGTGATCTTTTATTTCAGTATCTTCATCTTTCGAGTCGTTAAGTGTATTTTCCATGGCTTAATGACTAATTTATCTAAGTTCTCTCGCATTACTAGCATTAGAACATGATAAAATAATTCCTCAAGGTATGTGCTACTGCTATCAGGCTTTCCACCCATTATAATACTATCTAGTCTAGTATAAATGCCTAATTAATAATATTATTTTTCAATTGATCTTGTTGACTTAAAAATGATATTATTATATTAATAAAATACTATCGAAATTATACATATTTATCATTTGGTAATGTCCCAAGTACCTCAAAAAAGCAGATGATTCCGCATTTATTTTAAGAACTACAGAGTCTAAACATAAAATTTTACACAGCTGTTGAAAGGCTTTGGTAAGAAGATGTCAGACTCTTTAGGTTACCCGTTAGGCTAACGTTACCTGAAAATTAAGATCAAACAAAAGGAAGATAATAACAGGCAAATGTATATTTTTAAATATTTATTTGTCTGACTTCATACTTCCCAGTTAGCGTCAAGAGGCAAGAAGAAGTAACTTTAACTTTACTTACACGGATAAGGAGAGACCTGGGATTAAATACTCCACTATACCGCGGTTGATTTAGTGAGAACGTAACCAATAGAATAGCCTATTAAGATCTGCCATCATACGGAGATGATTATAACCAGTCAACGTAAAACCGAACCTATGTGAATCTATGTAAGGCACATGATTGGGGAAATTTACAGCTAATTCATCTAGTAATCGTAAATCACACTGCCGATAATGAGGAAACAGCTACTAGGCGATAACTATTGCCAAGAAAAAGGCAGGAATACTATATTCCTGTTCATGTACGATGATCAAGTTATAGTTATTTGTAATTTATTTTCTTCGCTACTTTAGTAGCCAATTAATATCAAAATATGCAGTCCTAAAAACTGGAAACAAAATTTTCAACACCACAATTTTGAAATGCTGGATTCATTATTTATTAATGAAATACTGGCACACAGCCTTCTTTGACCCGCCAATATCCTATATAGATATTACCATCAAAATCGATAAGCCCGGATTTTAGTCATTGACAACTGATTTGAAAAACCATCCAGTTCTGGCTCCGGAAGGAAATAAGGTCTTGAGATAGACGGGTGAGTAGAGCATCCCCGGATCCGCTTTGCAGTGAAATGTATCCTAGTATGTCCGACTGGGAGCTCGATGGGGGATAGACAACCAGGGGGAGACTCGGGGAAACTCCAACCGAAAAGACAAAGAGGAGGGGCTGGATGGAAATGAAGGCTCGGGTGAAGGGAAGGGCAATAGAAAAGTGGAGGCTGGCTGAGAGAGCTTTTCTTAAAAAAAAAAGATAACAGAAACTTTTTGAAAACGCACTTTAAAAAAAATCCGTAACTTCCGGAGGGAAGGAAAAGATGTTGATGGGGATGCTGTGCTCCTTGAAGAGCACCCGGCTTTCAGGGTATCATTCCCTCTCTCCTCTTCTCCCACAGCAGGGTGTGCTTTTTGGTTGGGAGGAGGAGGATTAAATGGGGCTAAGGGTCAGATGGTGCGGAACGCAAGGGGGCGGGGAGGGAAGGACGTATGCTCGTATACATTAGGAAGTGAGAGCTTGAGGGCGAGGGGAGGGGATAAGAGCGGAGGGACGTGTTTGAGTGAGCGGCTGAGATTGTGTGGAAGAGGGGTGCGGCTGAGATGCGGAGCAGAGGACGGAGGAAGAAATCCCTGGGAGGGAGGAGTGAGACAGGGGGTTAAATGAAGTGGGCCAGGCGACAGTGGGCGGAGGTTTGCGTCTTCCACTTGAGTGGCACACCGGGGGTAATATGTCACTTCTCGCGGCGGTTGAGAGAACGACTCCCAAGGGTTACGCTCAGGGAGGCTACGGATTTTTAAGTTGACGGTACTCGGTGAAGCTTTTCGGAAAATCTTAATAATGACTGGACTAAATTATAAAGCTTTAGTTTTAGAAACCAAGGGCATTTAAAAGTAACTGAGTCAGTCCTGACGGTGGTTGGTGTAAACGATAAAGAATAAAACTGAAATGAAAATATGAAACTTAAGTGTTTTCAAAAAATGTATTTCACTGTCACGACGCGGGTCTCGCTGACAGTATAGTCACGAGCTGGCATAGTCACGAGCGTAAGTAATCGGTACGCACGTTTGCGCCACAACATGAACAATTTTCTGTGGAAACAGTTTGTTCTTTTTATAAAATAGCAAGTTGTTTTAGTTTTATCAATCAGGTTATAAAATTTCAGTCTCCGAGTAAAACTGGGAGACGGTGCATAAAGTCATGATTGGTAGGGTGCTAATTACGCAGGTATAAAAGCATTAGCGTCCGAGCTAAAACAACAGCAGTAATTAAATTCTTCGCTTGATTTCCACGTTAACTCGGCATACCTCAACCAGAAAAGCTATTCTCTTTCGTTTTCTCCTCTGCTTAAACAGCATTCTTTTCCGTTTCATGGCCGCCAGCAACCCATCGCCACTTATCACATGCTCCACCATTAGTGGGCTACCAACATGGATCATGAAGCAAAGTAATACCTATGTAGTTAGAGCGAGATAGTTCTTTCGTTTCAATGGAGACCATATTCGAAATACTTGTTTTAATCTCAGCACCTGTAGGAATGAACTGAATATGACATTATCGGTGGTTCAATTAAATCCTTTTAAATGACTGAAATTCTAAGTAATTAAATAAAAATATCTACGTAAGTATTTTACTTGACTCATTTTTTACTTGCGGTATATGTATAACTCCCAAACAAGGGAAGGTTTATTATGATACTGAAAAAATTACCGCGGTGACGATGTGATTTATTTAAAAAATGTTGAGAAAGCGTACAAACAACACATTGTTAATTTTTTGATGTGATCTAAGAGTTAGAAATTCCCCATTTTTCAAATAATATCTCTATAGTATACATGTACCATTTCTATGTAAAATGGACGGTATTTCTTGGCAAATATCTCAGAAAGTAGTTCAGTAAGGGGTTGCTATTTCTGTATTCTTGATAGGGCGAGATATATATATCTTTAAAATTATACCAAATTCATTGATTTCTAGGTGAAATGATATTCCGCTCAAACTACCTTAAGCCTCGAGGAAATAATTACTCAGTTTTAAAGTAGTAATGGGCTCGTTTTCAAAGTCGAGTCGCAATGACGCGTCACAAAACTCCGAGAAGAGTAGAGTTTCTTTAAACAACTATTCTACCTTTAAAGGTCACGCATGAGGTCACCCGTTGAATTTATTCGGTCGATTCTCATAAAAATTCTGTAAACGTCTTAAAAGTAAGACAAATTCAGAGATCGAGAGGAGTAACATTCTCTGTTGAAGGTATCTCCGAGGAATGAAGACCAATTGCTCTCGCAAAGGTTAAAAATTTTTCGGTGCCTCAAGTTATGGAACTAAAATTAAAAGTAGAAATGATAAATTCGACATACGCTATGACTACTTCTTATCTCTTTTCTGGAGTCATGAAGCATAAAATTATCAAACATATGAATGAGTTACTGACTTCATTCATGAAATTCTCAAGGGCTCAAAATGAAAACGCCTGGCATCAGTCCGTCATCGGCTCCAATGAAATACACCCATATGTCACTCTGGAACTTGGAGGGAAAAAACTGACAAACTTAGCAGGCGATAATTTCATAATAATGTATAAGCCTGAGGTAGGAACTCAGTAAATCAATCATAATTGGTCAGTAATATGATGTACCTACTGAATTCAGTCCATTCAGTCCAGAAGTAATTATTTAGTGCAAAACTGCGGACGAGAAATCAGTTCGGCGCTCGAATAATCAAACCACTCTCCCTCATGTGTGAAATAAGGAATAACTTGGAAAGTAATGGCTAAAAATAGAACCAGAAATATGTAATACAGGATAACATCCTCGTCCTAGGTTTCGTCTCAAGAAACTGTTGAATGACAGCCCTCCATTCCTAAACATCCAAAGCTAACTCTTACACCCAGATGGTGTTACCCTCCTATACTCATCACGATCCATGGCCCCTGATCCTTCTCATTTATATCTGTATAATAACCAATAATATTTTTTATGGGTAAGCGGCTGGGGGTGAGTTATCTCCGACATGCACTACCCTTCTACTTCTTCTTCGGTTATCAACCCATGGGTTGGTTGACAAAAGCACGCCATTCTGCTCTTTGCTCAGCTTTCCTCTTCATTTCACCATATGAGACGCATCCAGAGTCATTGATGATCTGCTTCATATAGCTTAATCTAGGACGTCCTCT
This sequence comes from Ceriagrion tenellum, assembly GCA_963169105.1. Taxonomy (NCBI): domain Eukaryota; kingdom Metazoa; phylum Arthropoda; class Insecta; order Odonata; family Coenagrionidae; genus Ceriagrion; species Ceriagrion tenellum. Next base: position 127,571,225 of record OY720632.1, on the reverse strand, counting down.
ACGATTTTTCCCCTCAATAAAACCTTCAGCTATTAATTTTATAAAATCATTGCATCGTAGAATGTGACCTATTAGTTTGTCTCCTTGTCTGTATATGTCTCCAGAGACTACACTATATCTGACAATTGATGTAGAAAACGCGAGCAAAGATGTAAAAACAAATTCCTACAAATACATATCAGGAGGTCAGTTTTCACAAACATGCGTCACTTCATACGCAAATGTCATAAAAATTAGACGTATTCATGTATTCTGCAGACTACTCAAATACAAACATACACAAGATTTATACACAGCGTGCGGGACGAGAAACTAGTACTACTTAGCAAATCAAGAAAAAAAGCATTATAAAACAAATCAACTTATTAGATACACTACCAATCGAAAAATTTAAAAACTAATCAAAACAAAGTTGTCGCTAGGCTTTTTTTACTCCGCCTTCGACCACATATCAAATAAAATCTAAGGGTGTTCCTTATGCATCTGCTTCTTTTCTTTCCTCACAGAGTTCCACATGGTCATTTCCTATCCCACAAAATATCGTCCACAGGCGATCACTCTATTAATTTAGTTGTATGAAAAGAGAAGAGAACGCTCTGTTTGGCGCCAAATCAAGTGGTTTGGCAGACTGTTATTGGCGCGTTGGGAGACGTCATGGGGTGAACTCCAACTCAACAGGGATGGAGGGGTGGTCCAAAAGATGCATATAGCAGATGTCTTAACAGAAGCGGCATGTATATATTTTTTTCCCCTGAAAGGAGGGAGAAAGAGGAGGTTTGAGATCGGGCGCAAAAAACCCAAACAGGAGCGCAGCGCCTGAGCGAAAATTCGCCCCCCTGCCGGCAAACGGTTCGCCTGGCGATCGGGCGCCTCCCTCCGGTCCTCCACGCAAGCGAGCGCTAGAGTGTTTGCGATTTCGTACAGATAGTGATTGGGAACCTTCTTATTAGGCCCCTGGTCTGTTCATTCACGAAAATACCTAGGTTGTCCTTTCACCGTGTTCTAGGTCCAAACTCACTTCATCTACGCATTAATAAGTAGTCCTGACCAATCTGCACGGAATGATCGATGAAAATTCAAGCAACCGCCATGAAAAACACAAAAATCATTAGCATGGACAAGCAAAATCAATAAATAAAGTTACGATAAAAGTTTAGAAAATATCCGCATACTGGCACTTGAGGCGACTTGCAGAGAATTTTACTGGTTTCCGGAAAAAATCTTATCTTTCCGATCGTTTCGGCGAGGAAAAATGTAGTCGAAGGAATCTCCGCAGAATAATAATTAGTCTCTGCTAAAGGGCACATTCTACTTTTATTTTAGTTTCACAGCCAGAACAACGTGCTGAAGAGGAATGGAAGTAAAAGAAACTGAAATACTTCACAAGTTTCGAGAAAATTGCTAATCAATTGGTGGGGGGACGGTAGGTTTTAATATGATGATAGAATGAGAGCAGTTTTTGGGATAAACAAGGGCAGATGGCATCTCACATCCTGACTGTAGAAATAAATCTTGGTCAATAAAATACGTGAGAAGAATCGGGAAAATCTCTTGCAGTACAGTAACGTAAGCCCCAAAATGTCTTGACGAATTTTGCTTTCAAGCATTCACTCTCTGCCATTTGTTTTATTCGTCATTACATCTGAGATACCTCGCTACGAAAATGATAAGAAAAATCCATGCTTCACGCTAGCACAGTAGACAGGGAAATAGAAGGTAAAGTCTTACAATGACAACCAAGTTACCGATACCCAGGTAAAACAACGAGGCATGTGGGAAAAAATAACAACAGTGAATCAAAAGAGTTAACACGGCATAGGTAAGAATTGGCATCGGTTAATGGAGCTGTATACCTCAGCAAAAAAAACCTTTTAGTTCTGGCTTCTCCCGCAGTTTAGGAGAGATCTATGCTCTCACATCCATTCCCCACTCCGAACATATGGAATACTGGAAAATGCGTTGCAAGAGTCAAGGAGAATGTTCATAGTGACGTTATAATACACAATTTTCAACATTTTGTTAATCTTCCATAGAAATGAAGGAATCCCATTTACAGTAAGTACAAAGATCTAAGAGTTATACGTCATACGGGCCATGGAGATCACCTGATTTTAGAAAAACTCACATTTATTCATCGGCCCAAATATTTACAAAGAAAGCAAAAAGCGCAAAGTTACGACATTTATTTTAAGTATTAATTCTCATTATAGGTGCCTGCGCAAACGGATTTGCTTTAAGCGGCAGAGTAGAGTCGTCAAATAAAAGCGCGTAGACGTCTGCGGAAGCATTTTCTGCCGCGGTGCACAGCCCCCTCGAATAATCATAGGGGATGAGGGACATGAGGACGTTAACATCTTGGTCCTAGCGTGATTTAGCATTACCTTTTCCAGCGACTACGTCGCGTTCCACGCGCGTTGAGCCTCACGCGTTAGAAAGAACGCTAAGGTAAGCGGCGACTGACAAAGCGGGTCGGTGCGCGGCACGCAGGTGCATTGTTGATGCGGCGAAAGCAAAAGAACAAAGGGGAGAAGGCGCGAATAGGAAAATGAGAGGGGAATGAGGGAGATGTACATGGAGAGAGCGATAAACAGCGCTGACGGAGGCATAACTCCGAGGATGGCAACATGGCTGAGGAGCTGCGTGGGAGGGCGGAGAGTAAGAAAGTGAATGCTTTCTTTTGATATTCCATCGTCATAACACTACGATCGTAAATATATGGCTTTCATCTGCAAAAGAGAGAAAGTATTAACCTAAGATCGGAGCCAACTTTTACTGGTATCGTAATACTCTCTCTTATGATGAAAGTTCTGGGAGCCCAATCCGTAGGTAGAAAAACTCTGAATTAACAGGATTAGAAATATGATTTATTTACAACGAAGAGAGATATTTCCTTGCATTTTAGATGCATCGTGTAAATGTCAGTCACCGTCCTCTATCTCAACACTTGCGTATATTTTCTCTCCATCTGCTAAGATGGAACTACACCCACGTCGACAGAAAACCCGAGAAGCAACCTCAAAAAAGTGTTGAGGTTGAATCATCGTAAACATGACCTATGCCACATGAGGAAGGATTTGGAAGGAAGATAAGAGATTAATGGTTGTAAATTTGCACTAATAGGTTAATGATCACTCATATGATTGATATTTGAGCACTATAGCTGTTTACTTGCTAATTACTCCTCCTAGGTCCTTCGTGAGCACTGTTTTTATCAACATAGCACCACAGCGATGATGCATTAACTAAACGCATGATTCAATAAAAAAGATGTGCAACACGCTTTCTGGTGGAACATTCAATGTGACCAAAATTCATCATAGGTGAATCGACCCTGAATAACAATTCACATGTTCGTAATGAGGACTCACGGCAGGCATATGAGGTGCAACGAAAGCTGGATCCCCGCTTCTGTTTCGCACACTCGCAGCTCGGTCGTTCAGATGGAATTTATTTCGCGAGCTGTGTGGTGGTGGTAGGCATTCATACTTTTTGTTCCTCTTTTCATCCGGTCGAGCCCGCGCATTTGCGTACTCCAGCCGGCTGATGTAAGCTCGTTTTTCTCGTGTCATCGTCTAAGGGGGACAGCGGGGTATAAGGCAAGTGGAGCTTCTGTAAGGAGTTCGAGTGAGCAATTTTTTATTCCACCAGCTTCGCTCGGATAGTTGTTTTCTTTACGCCGAGAGAGTGAGGGGAAGCGAGCATGTGTGCCCAGCGTAAAGCAGCAACTTCTTCCGAGGGGGGCTTAATGGCAAGGCTGTAGAGGAAACGCGGAAAAAACTGTGCCGACGCGATAAGAACTCGGAATCATTCGAATTTACGGAGACACTATTCTCGTTTCAACTTTTTTCTCAGCATTTTCTTGTCATTAGACGGGCATTCTCAGTAATTGGACATTAAAAACAAATACTATGGATCGTGATGCATACTCTGTGCGGAATTTCAACGACACCAAAGCCTTAGGGTTTGTGAAACATTTTGCATTTCAGCTTGACTGAGCACTGACAAAAGGCTCACGTGACGTGTATGTGCGGAGTCGATCCCGGATGACTATAACTATGGTTAGAAGTCGTATTTCATGCGAATACCTATCTGAGTATTCCACTTAATTTAAATACACATTATGGTTGGTAAAATTACTGCTAACATCATGACACTGCATTTCACATGCAGCAGGTGTAGAATCACTCCCTTGAGAAGTCTTGCAGGGTACAGTGCAGGCATAGATGCTGGTAACGTCAAGGTAAAATGCACAAGGAACTTCAATATTGGGGACTCCTGCTCAAGGAAAAAAGTAGAACTATGAAAATATGTAACTCATTAAACAGCTCGTGACGAATATCTGTCCAGATCACTTTCTTACTAACGAAAAGTTAGCTACGCAACACCTATTGCGCTTATTACCGACCATTATCAATGAATAAACATCAATTCACCGAAATTATTGAAGAGCTGGAGAGCAAATGTCATCAGGTCACATTCTGTTTCATATAGGTATTCTATTTACGATCTAAATTTCATACACGGTGGGTAGAACGAAAGAAATTTTTCACATTTCATCATCGTGAATTGTGATTCAAAATTGATCCAAACTAGCTAGAGTACGTTTTCCGCGCAGCATGTCTAAAAACAAGATACGGGAATCTCTCAGGGAATTGATAACTGGCATCAATTGCCAGAAACCGGAATAAAAACCCCGGTTGCTACATTCAACTGAATTCACTAGTTTATGCGCGGCTTCATGGAGTAGAAGTCATACTTCGGCCGTTTCAAGCACCGCAAGCTTGTCCGCCACCGAGGTCGTACGTGTACTTTGATACAAGAGCGACTTATGCCAGATAGTGAGCGGGGGGAGAGGAGAGGAGGCGAAACGCAGTGCGTGGGCGGTGCGTTGGTGGAGATGAGAGGAACGCAGCATCGCGGGTGGGGGGTGCGCGGTCGTCGAGTCGGCAGGTGGTAGAGGAGGAGGGGGAGGATGGGCAAGAAGCAAGGGAGGGGGGGGGGCGAAGGCGGGGATTCGCCGAGGGGAGGGCCGAGAGGTGCCGGGAGGGCCCGGCGCGCGCGGGGAGATTCGCCGTGACGGGTGGCGGTGTTTCGCGGGGCAGAGCGTGCGTTTGTTGCCTTCGGCTCGGGGTGCGAAGCGGCAAGCGTGCGGGAAGTGGCGCTGAGAATGCCGCGATAGTATCACTCACTCTCCCCGCGCCGCTTCACGCGCTGCGTGACAGAGAGGAAGTACGAGTTAGAAGGGGAGGATTAAGAGGAAACAGAGGAAGGTAAGGAAGGGAAGGCAAAGAAGGGAAATTGGTGGCGCGAAGGGAAGAGCACTGCTCCGATGGCAGACCAAAGGCGGGAGCTATGTAAAAAGATGCGTTACACCAGATGCGATGCAATTCACACCTAAGACTGCGTTTCACAGCTGATGGGAGGACTAGGTTGGGAGCCGTTAGAGACTCAAAGAGATTAATTATGGGCTTAGATTAGTTGAACTAGACAGCGAGTTTTAATAAGATATTATTTTGACCTGCACTACATCTCCACAAATGATAGGAGCGGGAAAATAAGAAGTACACACCGCGAAACTGATGGTTACAAAATCTCCTTATTTCCACTCACCATCAGTATTTTTACAATAACAGCATGACACTAACATAATACCCGTCGTTAACATACAATCCACCCCTGGCTAGTCCCGTCCTTTTCCTAATTTCCTCTCCAATACTGGCTTGTTTCCTAATGCCCCCGAACGCACAACTCTGCCGCGGCTCCCAGAGTAGTATGGAGATGTTTAAACCACGAGCAAACAAAAGCGTAGCCGTGCGTGGCAGGGAGTGCCAGATCCTCATGCATTTTCGTGCTTTTGTGAACGAAAAGGGAATTTTCTATGCTCGTGTATTTATGATATGCTAAATACATTACATTAGCGATGAGTAAAATTATGACATCCATCGAAACCATATTTGGGATTGACAATTTTGTGAAGAAAACAGTAATTCACACCAAATCACTAACATCAATGTCGTGTCCTTTTAGCACGCGCAACGCTAACGAGCATCACCGACGAGAGTCAAACTTTTTAGGAGATCATAAAGAAAGCATGAAGATTATTGCAACATCCGCAGAATAAGTCGAAGATCGCGCGAATACATTGTAAAAAAGCGCGATGAGTAATGAGAGCATGTGCACTCAGTATATGGAAGCCTAAAATGGCGGCGACCGAAACACGCGCCCTGCGGAACACATGCGAGCGCGGCCGACAACGGCTCTCGGAAGCACAGAAGCAACAAAAAATGCGAAACGTTGGCTTCGCTACACGGGCGCAAGAAAAAATGGAATGGTTGCTGCCTGAATGGAAGAGAACGCCGCGAACTCCGTCTCACGCCCGAAAACAAAATCCGATCGGCTCCACTCATCACTCGGCACCAAAACGTGAGTTGAACACACTCCTCCTTTCCCGTTGGAACGATTTCAAGAACTTGCAGCCTCGACTCCGATGGCAGCTTCGATAAGGTGAGTGCCACGTTGAGCGAATATTAAAGTGAAGCGATAGAGCTTTGATGTGGCATAGTCATATTTTCTGAATTATGTCCCAATCAATGTGATTCATAAATTCTGCTAAGAGTTTGTAACAAAAAAACGAAGGAATATCAACGACACAGCATTAAAGATAGTTCAACTACGATTGCTGTGGTTCTTATTATCTCGTTGGAATATAAAGCTCTCATCTTACTACCAGCGTGATTATGTCGAATACTCGAGCATTCCTCAGCGGAAACCTAGAGGAAATTAACAGCAGCACAAATGTTTCGTGGAGAGCTTTTGCAGCTCTCATACTATACTTGGGATACGTTATACAAAAGTCCTTTGGACTCTGTACTCAATTACAATTTAAATAGCATTACTTAACATCTATATTTACGAAATACCGTGAAAGCCACCACCAGGGTGTGATTCCACACCAGGCATGCAACACTCATTCCACCTGAAATCAGAACCGCGCACGCTCGCCCGGATGCCAGGTGCAAGCCAAAAGCAGTCAGGATAAATATACGCGGTCAGACGATAAACTGGGATAGTGCTACGTAAACGAACATGCTACCATGCAGTAATTTATTTATATCAACTGGTTAGTATTAGAACGACAGATGAATAGTGTGACAAGGTACTAAGTCAAGTTGGAGCTATATCTAGCCGGATATTTCATGCGGGCTTAGTAGCTAATAATGTTGTCCAGACATTTAGCACGAGTTCATACCCTACTTTAACCAGTAAGTGTCGAAGTTTCCCAGAACTGATCCATTGAAACTATTATAGTCCGTTATGGTACGTGGAAAATTACTGAAATCACCAAAATTATTAATCTGTGACGATACCCAATCAAATAGATAAAAGAACAACAGTAATAATATAAATAGCATAATCACACAAAATAAAAAATCCTACAACAGTATCCATAATACTAACTCTCGCAAGAAGCAATTTCATTTTCGAGGGAATAAAAAATTGCCGAGCTCCCTTAAGAGACCGAAAAAAGAACATCTTTAATTGATCACATCCAATGTAAGCAACCACTAATCACGGAATGGATTGAATCGCAATATGGTTTAACTCAAAGGTGCGTTCGACACATCCCTTGCGATGGGATGCGATGAATTCAACGTGATTCTGATGATGACACCAGCTTTTTCGACTCGCCCATCGAGGCCCCAGGGATGCACAGAGGGATTCGCTGCTCTAAAACGCGAATCCTTCGAGTGATCCAAAACCCCGTGTCCTACCCCGCAGCGGTGCACAAAACCACGTCCCCCATCTCCCAAGCGAGCTCTCTTCTTGAAAGTCAAGATCCGAAAGCCTCGAGGCAACGCCCTTCCGCTTCCTTCGCCATGAGCGATTATTCTTGTGCACGGGAGGAGAAAAGAGAAATGTGTTTTTATGAACTCTATTGCTAAGAATACGCATGGAAAAGCTAATTTTCCCAACAGAGCAATTCATTTGATAGCCTAGCTTCGTAAATTATGATAGAAATCACGATGGAAGCTCAATGAGCAAACTTTATGTGCTATTCAGATTCACTTCTAATTACAACACAAAAATGAATGGCATAAGATATTCTCTCAGAAACAGCCAGAACAGAAAGGCTAAAACATTTATCGTCCACCAGGAGAGAGTACTAAAGCACTCACCAATTTAACTGCTCCCGATTTAAATCTAATTGTTCCGACAGCATACTGGTTTTTAATCATAAAGCTAACAGCCATTATTAGGGAAATACCATATAAGATGGTTATACAACAGATTTATTACCCTCATAACAATAAATTCGAAGAGAGGTTTCCAATTTGACCTAAAAGGCCAAAAACGAAAGGCCGCTGTACAAATGTCGACACATTTCAAGAACAACCAATCACATCACTTCCAGAACAGGTGTAGACTAGAACACGAGGCGGACGAACAAACTAGAACGATCAAAACTAGTCATGTCATCAACCCTACGTTGCAATTTGCAACACGAAATAGCACACCACAGTAAATTAGGATCCGGTTATTCGTAATTTATTTGCCGATGAATACCGAACTCTGTCGATGGCATTGGCTGCACTGCAATTTCACCCATTGCTCGGTCAGGAACGGAAAATTAAAAGATGACGGCCATAATGCAAGAAGGGTTAGAGTGAAAATGATAAATGCAGGGAAAAAAATAAAGAAGGAGAAAAATAGGTAAGTGGGCGCGGCCGAATGAAGGAATAGAGCAATCAAGCGGTCGCAGCGGGAGGGCCAATAGAGAATGAACGGAGGAAGAATGGCGGAACCAAAGACGGGCAGAATGAAAGTCTCTCTGAGTAGAACTTCCAACTTCCCGTGCGAATCGACGTCCTCTCTCCAGAGACGAGGATCATCCGCGAAGGGCGGAGGGGGCGAAGACTCTTCCCGCGGTGGGTGAGAGACACGGGCACGGGGTCTGTCGATATTCAGATTCAATCTGTGGGGCCGGGCAAGCGGTCAGTGCTGCGTTCGAACGCGGTCAGCCCCACATATGTAGGTTCCATTCCGATTGTGAGGCTCGAGACAAGCATTAAAGCTCACCTTTTCGTATGTATTGTTTAAAGATTACTGCTTCAGTGATAATAGCGTGACCTTCGCCATTGAAAAAAATAATTGGGCACGTATATGAAGATGACTGTAAGGGTAAATGTTACAACGACATTCGTATTTTAGTCTTAGAGGCCGACAGTTGAGCCATTTCCATTGAACTCACGCATTTTAAATCCAGTTCCTATAATCATAAGCTAATAAATCAAAATCAAATGGACTAGTAACATAATTACATCTGCACTCTACTTCTAGGGATAATTTACTTTCTAAAATCTGTGTTTCGCAAGAATGAAACTTATATTAGCTACGACGGGCAAGAACTATTATTTGAATGCTTTTGAACTAGTAGTCCAAGGCAACAGTCATAACGATGGGAGTTTGGGGAAACCATCTCGTCACTTGAACTCCTGATAAAATCATTAATTATTAGCAACAATTTCCATAGTTGAGAGTATTTAACCGTGAGGTTTGATACGTGTTTTTTTATGATAAATGAACTGCAACGAAGCAATGGTGGGTCCTAACAGAGAGATACTCACGGCTCATATAGAATTAGAATTAAACAAATTAATAATTTATCAAGTTTACGTGTACTAGATAGCTGCATTAGAATTCGTGATTTAAAACAAACCATTTTAAAATAATAGCAATGATAATCTGAGTTCAAATAAAAATGAAATGCCGAATTCAAACAATTATCTGCCAGTAATACGACTACACCTACAAACGCTGCATAATAATTCGTAACTTAAAAAAAAAACATTTTAGCATGGTAGCAGTGATAAGCTGAGTTCAAATTGATACCAAATGCCGAATTCAAATATTTATTTGCCAGAAAAGTGGCTCCACCAACAAACGCCTCGGTCCTTTTTCCCATCTCGACGTTCGGGCACGCGTCCGTAGAGGAGGTACTTGAAGGCGCCCAGGAAGAAGTGCCATTATTTCTTTTCACCCACATCCTCCTTTGCCCTTAGTGCCATCTCCCCATTCCTCGCATCATATTGTCCATGGCCCGTCAAGGGGAAAGAGGTTACGCAAAGAAACTTTCCACAAAGAGGGCAGAAATCGAGAACCGGAAGCGACCGAAGGAAAGGGACACTCGGATTCTCTCTCCCCTCCCCCGTAACAGCCCCTCGAACTCTGCCCCTATTTCGTTCCCTCTGCACACCCCTCCCCTCTCCACCATACTTCCCTCCACCACCCACTCTCTCACAGGATCCTCCCTCCTCCTCCTCCCCTTTTAGTCCCTTGCGAGAGACGCCATTGCGCCCACCTTTTCGTAAACGGAAAAGGTTTAAAAGTAAAGAAAGGTGGAATAAAGGGAAATGGTAGCAGTTTGATCCCCTTGGGAACTCGCAAAAAGAGGGTTTGGCGTGGGAGTGTTGAGTGATTTTTTTTCCGAAAGGGTGTGGGGACTAGGGGTTCACAAAAGGAAGGAGTCGTGTGACTGTCGCGAGTTAGTCTGCCTATCTCCGTCGCAGATCTGCAAGCATGGTTCGACGCTTTCTGCTGGTCCACAACTGATTAAACTTACACGCACTCGGGACTGCTGCGTGTCTTTTTTTTACAGGAAGTAGGGGATGAAACTGACCCTAGGGTCGCGGGTTCGAGTCCCGCCTGGGTAGAATATTATCTGCCCAGGACATAGGTGTTTGTGTCTCGTCCGTTGTTACTGTTATTCACCCGACGTAATTTGGCCCATTGTGCTGTATTCGGGGTAGTGAAGATAAATAAATAAATAAATAAATCGAATGTTTTGAAGGCGGTGTTCGATGCTACTTGAGGGGCATCTTAGTTCTCACGGTAGTAAAAGAAAGTTCGGAAATCAGCTAGTTAAAAAAAAGTATCGCGAACACTGGAAGCAGAATAATACTCAATTAGTTCTAGCGGAAAGTTTACTAATCAAGTGAACCAGGCCCATACAAAGAGCCATCATTTCACCGTGCCAAGATTATCAATACAATGGTGAGAATTTTCCTATCAAATATTTATAAAATAGAGATCAGAAACCCATTTATCAAACTTGTTTTCCTACAATATGAATACTCAAAATTTTACGGAGAAAATTGGAACGCCGCAAACCAACTCGTTTGAGAGTTAACAAAATAAATCCAACTATAGGAGAGTACCATTATTCACTAGCCACAACAATTTCCGTTCCCTCTTTCCATCTGAAAATAAAATACTAGCACCTTCCGTAGAGTTTGATGTCAAAATGAGAACCTCCCCAATTGAGTTATAAACAACTTTGATGGCTCCTAAGAGAAATGCCATGATTATCGTAGATCATTGCTCTACTTATTGCCATAAGGAACGAATGTTGAAAATACTGCGTGATATTAGCAGCTGAATATTAATAGTCAAAGTACAGACAGAACACGTAATGTTAAATTTAAAATATTAATGAAATTATTCAAAAATTGCTCACAGAAATTCTCTCTCAGATAAACTTTGATTGCACTTGAAAGATTAATAAGACGATCAACGCTCAAAATTCAACTCAAAAGTTTTGCAACCGTCAACTTCTTCCCGTGCAAACACCACGATGAACACACGCAACTGTTGACCATTCCCCACGGGGGCGAATTCCCCAGAAAGAGAGGAAGTGAAAGAAGGGATTGTCGGAGGGGAACCTGAAAGAGCCTTGAAATTGCTTTGAGTCCCACTTCAGGGGCAAACAGTCTCCGACATGGCCCTCACAATGGGCATGAGAGAGTCCCACCTCAGTCACGAGGAGCCTCCCCGACAATGCATCCCCCTTCCGTGACCACCTTCGCTCCGATCCTTCCCGGGAGAACCACCCCTAGCAGTCTCCCCTTTCGGGATATCCTCGGCAAACGAGGGTAGGGGGCAGAGGAATGCCTTCCCACCTCTTCTTTTCTCCTTTCCATCTGTTTCCTCCCAGAATGGACCGCCCTCTGGCGACCATCCATGCCTCCAACGGCCGAATACTCCCACGCCTAGCACTGAACATTTGCCCTGTACCCGGATAGTTAAAGACTTGGATTTTGCACGTGTTCCGGAAGCTAAGGTCATATGGCACCGTCGAACCTGAGGCTTTAGTCCAGTGGAAAACACAACATCCACGCCCCCGGCGGGAGTCGAACCTGCGAGATTCGGCTTTCCTAACTGAAGCGTGACCAAGCTGGTTTCCTAGGTCTGTACAGGGTTTGTATCCCATCATTCCCCCAATCAATATTAACTTGGCAGCACACCGAAGAAAACTCAAGGGGAAGTTTCAAAGTTCAACTCCAATTAACGATATTTTAAAACTATTGACGTGGCCACAATATATCGACAAAGACGCATACTATCATTGTTGGGGAGAAGAGCGCTAACGTTAGCTCTGCTTCATTGCATTACCTAGGCATAGCGCGCTACCAGCCAAGTTTAAAACTAGCGAGTGTACCATTAACAAAACTACATCAATCTAGTATCGGAAATCAGAATATTGGCGACATCCCAATTTTTTTAACCAAACATCCACATGATATATCTAAAGATGGACTGAATCGTCCTTATCCACGCATAAAATGGTGCGAGACTTCCAGAAATTTTCTGGCAAACCCGTCATATCTGCGGAAATCATCGGCCTTTATTTCATTCCATTAATATGACTAGATGTTGACAGAGTCGATTTAAAAGATCGATATGTCGTCTATACTACATTTTGTCACACCTGTTGATGGAGCAGGCCGAAAAACATAGGAGACCCGCGAAAATACGACTATGATCACCATCAGTTGCCGTGGGAGTAACGAAAGAGGACACCATAATGGAAAAAGAGAGGAGCAGGTAGAAAGAAGACGAGTGAAAGGGAGAGATAAGGAAGTCTTTTGGGACTGAGAGGAAACATTCACTATACGGAGCAAAAAAGTTCAAGTCCCTCCAAAAAATGGCATCGATTGTCAAGCTGCGGTCGGAGAGTTGATGAAAATCTACGGCGACGATTCGGATTGGTTCGAGGGCGAGGAGAGAGAGAGGATGATCGATTCTCAAAGGAGGTGTTCGGAAGAAGGACGTGGGAAGTAATTCTTTGCAGAAAAAATTGGGCGGCTGCAAACGGAAACGGAGGAAGAAAAGCCACCGGCGCGGCATGGCAGCCGTTTGTCCGGAATACGTACGTACCATGCGATTACTCAGTTTAGAGAGAGCGTGGAGCTGGATGTTCATTTGAACATCGAAGACTGTCTTCGCTGTGCGTCTCGAAGATGTGATATGACGAAATTGTCCTCCAAAGGGGCAATGAATTATTGGCTTGGGCGTGCAAGCACAGGAAAAAATGACGTCACAATTTTCCAGTATTCCATCAGGACAGAAAATCAGACACTTTGCTTAGATTCATTTTCAGGAGTTAACAAATACTAACTTCTAAAAGACAAATAATAGCGAATTTCTTTGAATGCCTACGCAAATGTCATACTTATGATGAGATTGTCGTCAGCCATGAAATGGCAAAGGGCGGTCATTATGACCAAGTCGCAAACAATCGTGAATGCTCTGGACCAGTAAGGATATTACCACACATGATGGATTCGATAATGTGCAGGTTATATAACATTACGCGGATATTGTGCATCGGTGACTTTCGTGAGGCACAACCGTTTATAAATCCGTAATAAAACTGAAAACAGCGTTGAAGACATTGTCCGGGAAGTTCTAATAGCACAACCCTGAAGATGCTTCATGCTCCAACTAAATTTTCTGCGCACTATTTTTAATTTGGTATCAAGGAGAAGACAAGTTTAAAAGGTGGACCAATAAAGAATCAGAGGAACAAACTTATGACGAGGGTATCCTTAAACATGGATCCTTCACTAAAAAAACTAGGCGGAAAAAATCTCCGACACCTTCCCACGGACGCAATTATAGCCCATCCCGGGGAAAAAAAGAGTCAGAAACGGTCACTTTCTCGTCAGTGAAATTGCGAACGCGTAACTTAAGGGACGGAGTAGGCAACGACCTTCCATTCGATGACAAGGGGACGGTCTTATAAGGAATAAAAACAAGGTTTAAGCGAATTGTTTCATATTCATGAACCTGCAATAAAAAACGAGTCCAAACTCCTATAAAATTTATGGTGCTGCAGCATCTTAAACCCAGTCGGAGGCTTCCCATTCTCGAGCAACGAATACTAATTGGGAACCGGTCCTCGTTTCAGTCGATCTGCAAAGTGGACGCAAGAGACCAGCAGGGAAATTCCAAGTACGTCAGTGAAGCGTGAACGCATATAATGTGCTTAGCGCAAAGGTCGGATAAACTGGATAGAACAGTAGTTTGCTCGGCTGATGCTTCATCACCATCAAGACTCTTTCAATACCAATTACATTTTCAAAAAATATTGTTTCCCTTATCTTCCATGGGTTATTGTTGTTTTGGGTGATAACTTTTTGCCCGGACCCTGCATTGGCACCCAGATTCTCAAGCTAATTATGAGGACAATCTTCCGAGGTCTGAGATCGCGAAGCGTCCCCGTTCATGAAAAGTGAAAAAAAATATCCGGTTGACCAAAGGGATTCTTTGACAAGTGAATAACTCGTAATTTTATGGTCATACTCATTACTTAGCGTCACACATATTATTTTGGCAGAGAAAAATTGAGCCAAATTAAACTCGTCTCTCACCACACGCATACTTTCAATCCGCAATCAAAGTTTACGGCCTATGAATTGTTGAGATAGGTTAGATAAACTTAGATATCGTGTCAAGGAACTTTGCATTGAGTTCTTTAATTCTGTTCCTGGAAAAAGGGATCAACATTTGCAGCGAAACAAAACGGGACAAAGGGCGTAGCGTAACCGTTAAAACACGCAAAGAAGGTTCTGTTTACTTGACGTCGACTGAGTCGGAAAGACTTTACTTGAAGTCGACTGAGTCGGAAAGAAATCTTTTGCATGCAATGGGGTACTAAAAAATGACTGTCAAGGATAACTCTGAGCTAAAATTACGCCAAGATTCGCGAAGAAATGCATGTCACCAGACCTATTGTTTAATAGACTTAGGAAGGGAATAGGAAAATATTTCATGTATGACATCAACACTGGTGGTAAACGTACATTTTGGATCCAAAGATCCATATTTTACCAATATTTGAAATTATCTCTCTGCCAACGAAAGTCAGAATAAAGGCAGAAAATAAAGCTAATTTCTCTAGAGAGAAGAAAGACAAAAGAGTGAGCCATATCGTTAACCTGAAAACATTTCAAAAGAGCTGTTTATGATAATATCCATTTATATTTTTAACGCCAGGAAACATGGTGGTACTACTCCACTCGACTCTACAGCTCCGGTTCCCTTTTAAAATTCGAGCGATATTAAATTTCAGTTCAGGCACAGGAAAAAACCTGTAGTTGTTCATGCGAATGAGACACAAAACCAATTTTATCGGATCCAAGGACAACGCCGAAGTCTTTGAGCATCAACTTGGCCAAGTCGACGCATTTTTGCCAGCGAAACTGTATCTTGAATTTAAATCTCAAAGTTCGACTGGGGAGCCGGAAAACGCTGGATAATAAATACTTTTGTATGCATAGAATATAAAACATCGCTTTGAATATTTCCATTTTACATCATTGAAATATCAAGAGCTGAGCCCAAGACCGGCATACAAAGGGTAGAAAATATTGAGCGCGTACTTACGGAGAGATGAATGACTGCCAGCACGTACATTTGCGGCGAGCAAGAAATAGGATTTTTTCCTGAGTCTGGCGCCATCGGCTAGGGCAATTACAAGCACTCTCTACATCTTCCGTATCGAACTTGCAAATGTTAAACATCAGCTGGAGAAGAGACGCATTCGCTTCCGCTATAATCTATCATCACGATGTCTTTTTTGCGCCGTTCTTCCATCTGACTATATGTACTGAGAACGGAATCCCCGACAACACTGAATATCCATCACGCAGCAGCACGAAGGGACTTAGCATAAAACATGCCCTCGGTAGCGTAATCGTTTCCCTGCGACCGCAGCCGCATATGCGGAGGAGCAAAAACACCACTTTTCTAGACGACACAAGCCGAAATAAAAAATTCCTCTCGGAAATAATTATCCCCCTAATATGAAGTTGGATCATAGACAGCAATCAATATTTTATAAGAAGTAACTCGTTATCGTAGCCAAAATACCTGTGATAAGTGTGCAAATACGAAAGTATTTCGGAGTCACTAATTAAGATTATGGTTAATTTCGAAGTGAAAAAAATACTGAGTACAACACTGCCACAGCAAGCATGCAAAGAAATCTTAAAACATTGTTTTTTAAGGAAAATTATGTCAAAGATCCTGTTAAAGAGGAAACTCTGAAGTTAGTTGAACAAAATCCCTACGCAGATTTCGGGACATAAAAACCAAACGTAACTAAGAACAGATACATGAGGCAAGCTATAAGGGATGATAGAAACAGCAATTTTGAATGGAGGAATGTTAGAGCAGAAAATGGGGAATGAAGCGCAGAGTTGCAGAAAGTCTACCTCAAGACTAATAACTGTGGGTGATGCAGATGTATTTTACGTAGATTGTTTTACTGAGAGCATCAAATGGAATCATTAAAGTTTCTTGAAGACTTTATATAATGGACTAATAGAAGTTCAATGGACTTTTAGAATTTCTATGGACTATAGAAGTTCAATGGACAATGGACAAGTACAGAGTATCTTTAGCTGAAAAAGCAATTAAATAGGGACCATAAAGAACTGCTGCATCTGAAGGAATTACAATTTACAAAAGGAAGCCATACCTAAAAATATGAAACATGAGTCCGGAGTTGTATGGACCACAGACAAGAACCATTGAAAAAACGGATCAGAAGAGAAAAGACATTCAAAATCTAGGAATCATTTTCCGACTATCATATGGACGGATAAAATCAGAAACGAAAAAAGTATGCACTTAGAATAGCAGTAGAAATCGTGCGGAGTACTCTATGGAATACAAAGACTAGAAGGATGGGCCAAATTTGAGTCACAAGGGACTAGTATGGAGCACGGTAGAAAGAAAACAGCAAGATACTGCATCGCAAGGAATACGGAGGTTTAAATGCTTGGAGAAGAATAAACGGCGCTTGAAGCAAAAGAGATATCAGGGCATGGGAAAGAGGTGAGGGTATCAGTGAACCAATCTTAAGGTGGAACCACTTCTGATTATTGCAGGCACAATATGAAAACGAAGACGTTAAACGTCTACAAATTATTTGATGTAGTACCCTACGCATAGTTTGCTTGAGAAATTTAGAACAGGTGTGTTTTAGATCGACACAGAAAATTTTGACGCCACACTATATCTCTTGGTCTGACAGAAGTGATAACATAAGGGAGATACGAGTACATTGTCGAACAGATAGGTACCAAAATTCGTTCTTTCCAAGCCCAGTAAGTGACCATAATAAAAACTGAGCTCCACTCATTACACTCCCATGGAACACGTCACGATATCATCTCCCAAAACGATATCTCACGACACATCACGATATCTCTTGCATCTATATGCGGCTGGTGTTCGAACACATCCTATCACACACCCGTGTGGCGGCTCGCTGGGTAGTATGTACAAGCAGATGTAAGCCACTGCAAGGGCGTGTAGTGGGGAGGCACATACACGATGACGGAAGCCTTTAAGTAGCTCAAAATGTCATTTCTAAATCACAGCACTTAGTCCACACAATAAAAGCATCATGTCTCCCATCTGTGCACACGAGCGTTCTTTCAGAGTCTGCCACGGGAAGAGGAGAAGGCGAAATGAGTGGAATTCCAGCCGAATGCCAATTCCACGCCACCGCTTCCAAGACATCCCGTCCTCACTTATCCAGCCCTTAAGCCCGTCCTACGACATACCAACTATCCATCTATGAGACTCATCAATCCTCAGCAGTAGAAGCACCAGCTCCCCTCCGTTCTTATGGTATTTGCTGAGACCAAGACGGCAGCCGAGAGCCGAGTCAACGGCGGCGGCCAGTTTGATCGACACGTGGGGGTTCAGGCTAAAGGGATTTGGAGAAAAGAGAGAGGTCATTGGTAATGTCCCATTAAAACTACTATCGTAAGTACATACCAGTGGCAGCAATTGATATGCATTGATTTTACTGCTACTCTCTATGTGTCATCAATGTTTGTCCATGTATGTATGTTCCACCCTTTCCAGCATTCGTAATGGCCAATTGATAAACCAGCAGCAACTCTCAAACCAAAGTAGATGCCTATCATCCCTTAGTTGTTCAGTAATTTTAAAAAGTTTTTAGAGCGTACTTCTCGTCCATTAAAAAAGTTTACGCTTCTCCATTTTGTGGATCGTTAGCTCATTGTACAAAAAACCTATACAATTAAGACATGGTATGCATCAACCACAGAGACAATTATAAGGCAATCGTCAGATATCACAATGTTGAAAATGATTTGAACCAACGGCTACTTAAAAAATAGTTGAAATTTTGAAAATAACAGGCATTATTTATTTTAAACAAAATGTCACTTTGAATGGATTTCAGAGAGGAGACCAAGTTTCTTCATTCTTTCTATTTTTATTTCAGTAAGCTAAATAATTTCTGAAAACATAGAAATTATTAAAAAAGTAGATTAAATTAGAAATTATTTTAAACTAAATTTTACGTTGAATGCATTTCTGGGAGGAGATCAAGCTTCTTTATTTTCTCTATTTTTCATTTCAGTGAGCTAAATAATTTACACCCTGTATGAAAAAACAATTCTTAGTGAGGGTTGTATTTAAGAAAGTATATACGGTCATTTATTTCTACGTCGACTCATATCAGCTGGTAGTACACCGCCAGGGACCCGCGTACGCTAGGCATGATGATGCGCAAGTCATGTTCAATGCGATCGACACGTTCGCCGCAGCGTATCCCACTTGCGATGGTCTGTAAGAAGGTAGTATGGACAGAGCTTAACGTGGGAGTGGGAGGGTCGGTCTTCGGGTTGAGCCAAGGGAAGGAGTAGGATGTGGCCGTACCGCCCTCTCTCGAATAGGCGAAGCAAGAAGGAGCCGAGCCTCGAGTAGCTCTGCCACCTGGCCCCTCATCCCATCCAAGCCTTTTCCGCGTCCTCCTCCGCCAAAGAAGAAGAACTTCTCCCGAATGAACGCTAAGGAGTAGGAGAAGCGAGGATGGGATGGAAAACAGGATTGTCTCCTCCTCAGGTGAAAACAGCCCCCCCACGAGCCCCTTTCGAAAGGTAAAGACGAGCTCTAAGCTACGGTGCTCTCTCTATTTCTCCCTCTCTTTTGAAAACACATTTCTTTCGTCGGATGAAGCCCACTCTGCCGGAGAGAAATGGCAGGCTCCTTCTGGGTCCACCCACACTCCACTTTCAAGTAAAGGGTAGAGCAGCGACGGACTTTTTAGGCCAAAAAAGACCACAATTTACTGAAATGACAGCAGCGTTCTAACTTTTACATATTATAGGATGCAGAAAAATATGGAGAGGAACTGCGCGTATAAAAAAGTAAAGACTTGTATAAAAACATTCTGAGAACCACTTAGCTAGTAATCTATCTTCAAGTAGTTATCTACAATTTTCTTTTGCGTCTCACTTTTAGATTGTCCACACTAGCAAAAAGTTAAAAGATTTCTGCAGCCAAAATGGCCTTAGAGGGAAACTACCTCAGATTAATTGACACATATTGGTGACCCAATATTGAGGTAGCCGTTATGGTTCCAAAAAAAGTGCAGAAGCTTGCGTATTGCCTGGTGTATTCTTAGGGTCTAATCCGAAGATAAGCCCGTTCGCACCCAAGGCGAGGTTAGAACCCACGACCGATGGGTTTCAAAGGAGAAGCGTTACCTACGTGACCTCTGCGACCGGATATCACAACTAGTGATAATTAAGTGGAGAGAAATCGCGTGACCTAGCTATAAAAAATTATTCGTTCCATGAAATAAATCCTCAGAATAAACCTTAATTACAGTAAATCTTCCCTTGAATGAATTCACCACCGTTACTCATACGGATATCATGATCACACACCACAGCAAAAATATCTACTTAGCGCGAGTAAATATACACAAACTTTTCTGGCGATGACTTTATATCTTACAGCCAAGCATCGAGCCCAGTTTCAATTCATGCCGTCATCTGATCTGAGTTTGACACTTTCATAAATTACACATCCGACCATATTTTTTTCCTTGAACTATGGCTTTGGGATATTTCTATCCAATCTAAGAAGCCATAATGGCCAGCAATTTCTACCCAAAGACGCATCGTGAGAAATTTAGTAGAATCTCGATTATAATAACGAAGCAACAGGGCCAAAGATTCCGTGACACTGTTCAAGGAGAGGGATTGATCTCTTCCTGAAGATAGGACCTGTTATGGTGCGCGAATGATATACGGGAGCTAAGCTATCTGTGGAACCGTAAATACACGTCTCGATTACGACAACTAAATTCCCAATTAGGGAAAAATAAAACTAATGTACCAGAGTGCCTTTAGAGATAATACAACGTTCACCCTGACCGCCGTGTATCAAATGGTTTAATTTGCTGGAAAGTGACGGTATAAAGGAATGACGATTGAGACGCATTTCCATAGATTCTAGGTATCTGGTGTAGTAAGTAGCAGGGTGTTTTTGTAATTAAAACTTCCGAGTCGAGGGCCCCATTTCTCGCTTCACCTGCCGTGAAAAGGTAAAAACCCTGAAAGCGGAAATACGACGATGGGCAATTTATATCAATTAAAGCAGTCCGTAATTTGGGAGGGTAAAAAACCCTCATCCACCTACGCCACGATGACGAGACTGAAAGCTCATTTAGAGATGATCAACCACACCACTACAGTTTAGACTAAAGGTAGTTTGAGCGAGATATCAATTCTCCTAGGAATCAATGTGTTTGGCCTTATATTTTCAAGGAAAATTACCAATCACCTCCAAAAATACAAAAATATCAGCCCCTCTCCGCACTACTTTCCGAGATATCTGCCTAAATAAACCAGCCATTTTACATGGGCAAGGGTACGTGTATGCACTCAAAAGATACCTTATTTTAACAATTAAGAATTTCCAACACCTGGATCTCGTCAAAAAGTTAACAGCGTGTAGTTTGTACGTCTCCTCAACTATTTATAAAAAATATAGTAACCACAGCAAATGTTTATGAATCGAAAAAAAACCTTCCGATGTGATGGAGTTTTATACGCCTCGTGCGAAAAAAGTATGTCTAATTTGAGACTTACATAGATATTTTGATTTAATTAAAGATAAATTTAGTCACATCATAGTATATTATAGTGCTGTAATTACCATAATATTTACACCACGCTCCATATAGCTGCTGAAGTTAAAATGTGGAGTTCGAATATGGTATCCATTACGACTTGTAAAATATCATATTCAAACGACCTAAGGAAATTAGAAATTCTAAGGGACAACAGTGAACATTATACTAGAATATGTGGCGTCAAAACATAACCTGGTTCTAACCGAGACCCAGTGCAATGTAAAGAAAAAGCAAATGATTAATTTAGAAATTATTTTCCAGCTACGCCTAATTTTCCATTTTTTATCTTTGAGTTAATAACTTCTTTTATTTACAACAATTATGGTTCATTTCGAGTAGATATTAAAAAAATTTATGGAAACCTGAGAAAGATCAGAGGGTGATAATGTGTAGTGGCTATTAAGGGTGCAACAGGCAGAGGCTACGGGTATCATAGACAGGAAATGTCCGACTATCGCCGGCGATCGGTGGCTATCCTACCAGTGGCCACCCGAACAAGTTCGCATCTACTGTCGGTGATGGCCGTCTACTTCCTTCAAGATTCGAATATCGCCGTACGTAAAAGATTACCACACAGGGCGGTATTGAGCACTGAGTCTAATCAAAAGATTTAGGGTCAATGGAATTTAAAATCTATCTAAAAGCCCTCAGGACCTTATAAGACTCCGTTCCGCAATCCACCGCTTCTATAGTTTGTCAAGTAATGGCTAGGATTAGGAAGGAACTATGAACTATTAATGTTTTGTCCTAGGATATTAACCAAATTAATTAATTTTTCGAAATACATTCATCAGGATTGACGTCCAAAGTGTACGGTGATTTAGTTGGCGAAGAATTTGAAGGTAAAAAATGAACTCTTGTGAATAATACCACTACCAGCAGGAATAATTGTAAGTAATTCTCACGGATGTTCCGTAGCACTAGAATATAAATACGAACCTCATGGGTCTCATTTGTTCAGCACACCCAATGAACTGATATATAGGTCTCCGGGAGCAAAATTCGCCAAAAACCATGAAACTCACCTGAAAATAAGAGAACAACAAACATTACTTTATTATTCCGAAATGGGAAATGGCTAATAAGTCTCTAATAGTTTCTGAGATAATCAGATACCTATTCACATGTTAGAGGAAGTAGAACGTGTAACAGTAGATGAATGAAATACGATATTATATAACTGTCTCTCATAATTTCTCAAACGTGAATCTATGGAATACAAACCGTCACGATGAAGTTACGTGCTACACCGAAGCATGAATGAAGTTCTTGCTTTCGTTTGATCAATAAATATGTTGCTCACTAATCCGTCAGGCAATCTTAGGAAGGTCTGCAGTATATAATATGGAATTTGATGCACATACTTAACGAATTCAGTGATGGTCTTTATAAGCGTGCCACATACATAATTCGTGCATACGTCATCCAACGAATCGAACTTTCAGTAACGTTGATGACCTATCCTTACGCGCAGTTTTGTATTCGATCAGCGTTAAAAGGTGATCACCTTGGAATGTGCGCAAAAAATTTAATTGCAGCCTCGCTGCGAGTTGCATCTTTGCAGATACCTTTCAAGTGAACCACCGGATAAAAATACCATAATAATAGATTTTAAGTAATGTTTTCCAAGATTTCCTCTCCATAATAATGTTCCAAGTCGACTTGCTTTCTACCACACTCTTCCCTTCTCGGCCCTTCCATCCCCTTTAGAAGCATGGCCATTGTGAATCAAGCGAAGCTGAACGACGTCTCGTACCATTACTCAGAACCTCTCCCTCCCTCTCTCCTCACATATACATATCTTTCTCTCTTTCCTTACTCCTGGCGCCACAAATTAACGCTTTTACGACCGCAAGACGCGCGCACACACACCCTGTGAACTTTCCCCGTCGTCATTAAAATAATACGTGCCTCCCTAAAACATGATGAGACGTCGCGAAGTCCGAACCTAGACACGACCGGGTGGGGGGGAGGGGTGAAGAATGAGAGGTGGATCATTAACGGGATCGTGCCGACGATTAAGTTTTCAGGGCTCGTTGATGGACGATTTTTTCTCTTTATTTTCACGCTAATGGACTTCGAATGAAGACTGTAAAATTGTCCACAGGTATAGGCGCAGAAAGACGGACATTACACCCTCACAATTGGCGGCAATCAAGCTATTTTCCATAGCTATATTACGGCCGCCGTGCATACCCCCGGTCCTAAGTGATTGCTCATATCGCTATAAAATCATTTTTTGGCATGAGAAAATTACGTTTCTAGGGATTAAAAAGCCAACATTTCGTCACGCTCAAAGTTTGCAATGACGGGAGATGTAGGTACGGTGGAGAACATGAACGAGATGAAGGAATACACTTAGGTATTCGGAACGTCAACACCGTTCAAAAGTAGCACAAATTTAGGTATCCATGTCGCATTCAGAGAAGAAACAGACAGTGCAGGAAAAGTGTTGGACTCCTGATATCTTCAGAATTTCGAAGCAAAGTTAAACAGGCTCACAGAAAGTGTCTCCATTCAAATTCATGAAAAAAGAGAAATCATCGCCTCTGAGGTGAGACTGACGGGAAATGTTAAGGCGAAAGGTCATTTTTCATCAATCTTTCGCAAACGCATAATGAAGGTTAACAGTATTTTAACTAGCGCACTGTTGAGTCTGCATCAATAGAATATTTCGACTTTCAGGCGATGAATTTAATTTCCAAAGCAAGAACGCCATCCGAAATCTTCATCAAAACCACTGTGAAAATATCCAACTATTTTATTGTTACTCAGTTAAGAGTAATTTCTCGGGGACAAACTAAATTATCCCTTGATACATAGAAGAAACCTTTAATGGCCAGCTTCCATAGCTCAAAAAGACGGAGTATTCAGAGAAAATAAAGCTTTTCCACCATGAATCAATAGCAGTTTTCGAATACAGACAATAACAGTGATACAAATCGTTCGAAGTCAGGGATGCGACAACCATCACTAGACGGCAATTCGATGGTACAAGGCTCTGAATTTTCCAGATGATAGTTCTCACGATGTGCATGAGAATGAGAAATTCGAAAAAACAAGTCGTATAAACAAGATCTAAGAAAGGGGAAGGAAATTGTGCTGAGTTTTATTTGTATTTTTCTCAGATGATTGTGAAAAAACGATTGAAGCCAACTTTAATCTCTAGGCTCCTAGTAGAGAGATGTCGTATCTCATTCAATTTTCTTTGGACTTTTCACTCGTGGCCTGAGAGTGTACATCAAAGGTTAGAATTGAGAGAATTCCAGCTAACGTAAATAAAGAGATAAGTCACCTACTTTGGCGACGCGTTAAAAATAGCTACCTTTCCGTAGAAACTCTCTTAAAGAGAAAAGTTGCAGCAAATTAGAGATATGATGTGACAACTTGACCACTGGACAAGTCTTTTAACATGTCACAGAATTGGTTAGTTACCCACGGAGGTGACCAACAACTTCAGCCACTTGTGCCTTGAGGATACGTGGACTGAAGGGTAAGGACATAGGAAGAAGGGTGGTGAGACAACCGATGCTGACATAAGCCAACTCTTAATGAAAGTTGACAAAAGGCCCACAATTAAACGTATCATCCGACGGACGAATCACCATACTCTGAGTGGTCTCAATGCAGCACCTACGAAAGGGATTAGTATTCCATTAAAAATTCTCCGTTTCCCCTGAGCTTTTAACGCGAGCCCTTGGGATGAAAATCTACCGCTCTAAGTGCTAAAACAACCTGATCATTATCAATCCTAGAGTCCATGGCAAACTAAGGATACAAAGTTGAATTACGTTACCACAGGAAAAGAGTCCCACTGTGATTGACCGATAACATCTGCTCTCGAATACTGAGACTTATCCTCATCTTCTTATCTATTTTCATCTCAACGCATTCGTATGCTAGATTGTAAAAGAGAAATGTAAGGCCCGCAGTCTCAAAGCTCGCGTCAATTTCAAGCAATCTATTTGATCATCATTTTTACAGGCTATCATTCTGCTGTACAACTCTTCAAAAGAGCGATCTCAATCAGATGAAAACAACACTATGGGGCCGTTCTCTGAACATTAAAAATGATACATTTCCGCAGGATATGGAAAAAATAATTAGTAAATCCACGAAACTCAAAGAAAAATTAATATTATCTCCGAAGTTCATCACCAATTGATGATTTAATTACACTGAATAAAATGATTATTTGCTAATCATGATGAACGAATTAGGTTTTATCACCTCTGATGAGCTTCCTCGATAACCAACACATATTACTTTCTTAATTTGCTTCTAAATTGGGCGACATTTGACCAACTGAAATCAACTAGCAAGAGGAAACCCAAGTAGCGTACATATCATGAAAACTCCATAAGAATCAGAGTCCAAAACGTCCACACTTTAGGGGATCATACAAGTTACATCGGTTGGTTTGATACTGGTAGAGATAGTAAATGAAAGAAAACTAGTAAAGAAATTATCTTCGGCCTTGCCGAAGCTTAAGTTAATTAAAGAAAAACATGTGGTTTTGGTGCGATCCAATCCATTTGAGAACTGTGCCGACTGTGGACTACTACAGGCTTATCCAAATTTCAGCTCAACATCTCAATTTTTACGGCAGTTATCGTGCGAAGAGACAGACAGACAGACATAGCTAGATTGACTCGTGAGGCGATGCTGATCATTTCTATATATACTTCTCCATACCTGCCACGCCTCCTTCAATGCGTTACATTTCTGCTGTGACAAAATCAATACACCCTACCCACGTAGTGGTGTAGGGTATAAAAATATACGTTGAAGCACCGTACAACATCACCTGTAATACAACAATTAAATGGAACCTCTAGATTTGCTACAGATACATCACAGGGAAAAAAGAAGGAATTCAAGATACGGCAAGCTCTATCTTCAAGCCCCAGCGGTCAAACAAACCATATGGAAGAATGATAAGATCGCTGATTAACTATCAATCCCGCGCACAGTAATTTTAATGAGGAGCGACTAATTGGCGCCAAAAATCCACAACAGAATAAATTGTCCAGCACGCCTAGTATCCTGTAATGGGTTATTTTCTCTAGGCCACTCGTTGTAATATAATCTTAGTTCACGCGGCACAGTCTGAGTCCCAATTAATAGCCCTACTTGAGAGATAGCGACATCAATCAAATTCCAATAGAAGTTTCTCATTCAGACGGCAGATTTATCCTGAGGCTGTATCCAAACCCTGATGGAAACATTTTCCAAATACATGACACCACAGCGGCAATAGTTAGTTGATTAAAAATTGCTACTTATACCTCTACGTACTGTGTATATTACATGCATACCACAACGGACAAATAAACGTCTTTTGACTAGACTGACCCAATTAGTTGTCCTACTTCGAGGATATACTGAAGCGACGATAAGGCTGCCATCTTTCAGTGGGATAGCGCGGGGGCAATGATAGCATTGGCGCGCTCCTATGCGGCACGAAATTTATGCACGGTAAAAAAAAGAAACGCAGAACGCAGGGTGAAAAAAGAGCATCGTTCTGATCGCAGAAGGAACGGATGTGTGCCATTTCTCAGCCACCAACCACCACCGAATGGGAGGCCGAGGAGAAGGGGAAAACGGGATGTGGGAGGGGAAAAGAAAGAGAGGCGGAGAGGGGAGAAGGATGGGAGATAGAGAGAGAGAGAGAGGGGGGAAGGACGGGTGAGTAGGGCGATTGAAACAGATTTCATTTGAGCGAAGTTCTTTATGCTGAATGAATAACAGAACTTTGTGTATTTCCGCAATAAAACTTACCCTTACAAGGTACAAAAAATTTTAACGCCTCTGTGCCATCCTTACTAGTCGTAAGGAAGCACAAGAATAAAAAAACGCGGAAAGTTACGTATATTCCCTTATTCCGTGAGAATGAACTCCCACATGGTCGAGCCTGGGGCCATCGAACTTATCATAGTACTTAAGCTGTAGTTGTATGTTTAAACCTTATGACATGCGACATCCAAGGCTTAAAACGATAAGAATTTAAGTTTAGATAACCGCATACACAAATACATTCTCCTTTTAATTAATAATTTAGGATCATTTCACGCGTGGGCTTGCGTCTATAAAACTGCAAAGAATTATTGGTTCCCTTTGTCGCTCCCTGCAATCTTTGGGGTGGCTGTCTTTCCTCGGTGCTAACACTGCGTAATAAGATACCACGCCGCCGCACTCAATCGGACTAAACTGCACCCAATCTATGCAGCTGTTACCAAAGATAAGATTGCAGGCATTCATGCTCTCCGATATTTTAGCCAAGTAGCTAAGAGATGGGAGATAGGGTTTGTGTGGTGGCTAGAGTCGGTACTGGATTCCTATCCCGAGGCCCGGGCTTAAATATCGGCGGCGGTAGAACATTTCAGCGGAACATCTACCCCTACTTGGGATCCACGCAGAGAGCATTTCGAGCTTTATAAGCCAACCGCTGGACGATACTGTTATCAGTGGACCCCTCGGTGACTGACATTCAGGGTTGACAAATGCCGACGCTGGATTTCTCTCTATACTCCCAATTAACTCCAGGTCACTGGCGCTTCTACTGAATGGTAAGACGACATGGCAACCAAAATGAGTCCGTTTCCCGCATGATGTCGTCAGGATGGCACGAGGAGCAGAAAAAACGAGAATCGACACAGTAATTATGAAAGAAAGGTCCATTGTATTTGTTCAGATCAGCGACACTATACAGCCAATTAAATATTGAATACGTAAGAACTGATTCACAACATATGTGATCGGATACTGTAAATGAGTAGCTTGAGAATACAATTTTGTTCGCAGCGGAAATAACCCCGGCAACAATTTATTCACGAATAAAAGTTGAAACTTTTACCATTTTCAGCATTTAAGTCATCATGACACAGGAAAACCTGGACTCACTTAGCCGGTGTAGTTGTACCAATGGGTGACTCCGCTCTTTACGCCGGGCAAGCGGAACAATTGCCCATAGCCCCGCGTCTCCGAGGGCCCCGCATTTTCGAGGAACTCGATAATCACGGGGTAAAAAAATATAGCCAAAAAATCTGGTGTGGATGCCCCATTACCGTAAATAATATTGGTCACTGTGTACCTTAATTATCGTTCTTTGCAACTAGATACGAATATTGGTGTGCTATTTAGGACTCGTTCCTTATTTTTGGAATTATAAATTTATTACTTTGCATTAAACTGAGAGGTTAACATGAAATCAACAAAAAAATTGAAAAAATTACGAATCAATCTACGAATTTATTTCATCATTTAGGGGTGGAATAACTATATTTTTAAGGCCCGTAAACTATAGTTGCACAGGCCCGCACAAATCATAGTTGCCTGGGGCCCCGCAAACACTAGGGGCTGCCCTGCCCTTGGGGTATCTAAACATTCTCTTCCCTCAAACGTTTCCTCACATCGCCTTTGTATTCAAATTACGCACAATAACCAAATAGGCACAAAATGCACTCAGAACCTAAATGGCGCTTGATGCAATCGAAACTGCATAAGATATTTCCACTCAAACGGTACGCAACGACCTACCCTGGATTAGCAGTATCTAGCACTTCCCACACGGTCCTTTCCTTATCAACTTAATCTGTCCACAAATCCACCTGATGATCCACCTGATGATGACGTTAATCGTCGAAACCATGGTCGAAAGTTATTAAATTTATTGTGAAAAAACAAAGTTACACTATTCTTTCAAAACCTTTTTTGTTTTTTGTGTCTGTTTTTCGGGATTCCAGTCGAGAGGGAGAGAGAGAGGGAGGGTGAGAGAGAGAGAGAGAGAGAGAGAGAGAGAGAGAGAGAGAGCGAGAGAGATATGGGACTCAAAAAAGTTTTTCCTCTCGGCTCCACGATACACAAACATGAGACGGAATTCCGCCGGAAGACTGCGAATATGGTGGCAGAGATAATGGGAAAACCAGCTACCAGACAAGCTATCCACAAAAGGCATCCAGTGGGCGTGAAATAAAAAAGATCAAAAACTACTATCATCTCGAAAAAAATGCGAAAAACAAATCGGATTTAATTCTACAGACAGGCGCGAAATGGTGCGGCCAATTTACCTGAAGAATAATTTCCAACATGTAATGGCAGTTCAGAGAGAAGGAATCATAACTAATTGCACTGAGAATGCCCCTAACAACTCTTTATCAAGATCTGGCATGTATTAGAGGTGTTTGAAATATCAATAGTTCGATAAAACGGGTAGTAGACTCTGTAGCTGTTTGGAAGACGGGGTTGCCACAAGCTCTTGACGATACTTCAAAGAAACATGATTTTCCTTTTCCATAATTAAAAATCTAGAACTATTAAAGATGACAATGCTTCTTTTGGACCCCATGATCCCTCATTTAATTCCAACAAAGCTTTACAGGGGATGTAACTTGAGCAAGTAATGGTAAGGAAAGGTTATTTCATAAACTTCAAGTTAAGTTTCAATTCTGGTAGCCCCAATATAAATAAGAGAATCTCACATTCCATTTACAGAGGATCGGCAAAAACTTTCAGACATTAAAATACTTTGGAACCTCGCGTCCTTGAGGGAAGTCGAGTCGAAAAGGCGTTCATTTGACATTGCGGCAGATATAAAATATACGTACAAATTCTGCCACAGCAAAAATATTTACCAACATAGCCATACTAGCTCCCATAGGAATTGTTTCCTCTAGGACATCTGTAGAATATCTATTCAGAATGCATTTGGCTTTTAAAACTTTGAGACCGAGAGTCATCTTAAGATGACGCGCCGGACTCCGCCCAAATCCGAGCGTCATCAATAGATGACGGGCAGCTATACCTGGCAGTAGTGGCCTTGAGTGCCTCGTTCTTCCCTTTCCCTATGCTTAGCAGTAGAGGATCTTCTCGGTAGTTGCAGTTCCTTCTCAGACATCGCACAACACCCTTCGGTTCTGGTTCCGACCTTTCAATTGGTGCCGGCTGCTCCGCAAAGTACGTCAATTTTTTTGCAAGGTAAATTGTACTTACTTTTATTTTTGCCGTCATTAATATGTTTTCCACTGCTACTTTTTGATATTTTATTGATATATTCTTTTCTTCTCGTCCTGTGTTTCGTTTCATCGAGAAAAAATTTTTGGCTAAAAATTCATCCATTCTGCAAAAGTGGAAACGGCGCCATCTTGGAAAGGAATTGCAAGGTACGAGTAAGTTTTGGGTTCCGAATGAATTTTTACTCTAGTCATATTCATATTAAATACAAAGGAATGTTATATTTATTAATTTAAAAATAAACTGTAAGATTAACCCGAATTTAGAATAGTAAATAATAATGTAGCCTTTTCTGTGGGATGTAATATCCATTTTTTTTAAATTTAGAATGAAGCGCTCCATCCATGTTCGCTCAACTTCGACTCAGAGAAGTGCATCTCCGGCATATTTAGGTAATTTTATTTTTGGCTTAAATATTTAAAGTATGTTACGTCTTTAATGAAAATAATTATAATTAATGCTTTATTTGCTTTCATTTATCCTGTGATGCCAGCCCCAGTAGTGTAATCCCACTGGAGGTAATCCGAGCTAAATGAAAAAGAGGTGAGACAATTTGTATGAGTACCGACACAGGGATAAATGTCATGAAGTGGAAAGACAAACGGGATGCCCTCTTACTTAGTATTGAATTCGGGAACGAATAGGTCAATGTTACCACAACCAAGGTAACATTATCTAAAAGCCCAAGGCTGTGGCCATACACGACAAATGTATGGGGGGCATTGACTGTGTCGATCAACTCATTGCATACTACCCATGTGATCACAAAACTTTCAAATGTTACAGGAGATTAGATATTCATATGATGCATATTATGCTTCCGAATTCCACTCGATAAGAGAGATGAAACTAGCCCCACATGGCCTATTATTATTTTTCATAGTTAAAAATCTAGAAGTATTGATGACGGAAATCTTTTTTTAGGACCTCGTGATTACTCATTCAAATCCAATAAAACTTCATTAATGGTTTCCTCAGCCATACAGTGAAATGAAATTTGAGTTAGTTATTCGGTACCTAAGAATTCTCAAGGCAACCAAAACTTAAGTCAGAAAGATGCAGAAATGAAAATTTTGCAATTATCCACAGAAATAAATTTTACGGCGACCTAGTTTTCGATGCAACTTATTCATTTCTGCATCATACATAAATTCCACTCAATATCGCAGGAATCTTCGGATTTTATATTAAGACAGGAAATTGTCCCAAACCTAGGTATAAAAAAATGCCAGCGCAGCGATGGCATTGTTGCGCTCGAAGATAACTGGTCGAACTCACACGCAGGCATTTCCATGAATACCGGCTAAGTTTCTCGAGTTGATGAACTCATAGAAAATAAGTCTAGGGTTTATCTGTATTTTTGCTGCTCTCTACAATCGTCTGTGACTTTTCTCGATGCTTCTCTAGGCTCCGCTTTCGCGTGGATGGGAATGCCGGGAAGAGCACGCGATGAGTCGAGTTCCTTGGACTTCTCCTTCGCAAGGACGGACGGGGAGGAGGTGTGTGAGATGAGACGAGAGAGAGATAAAGGGTGAGAGGGCGCGAGCGGGAGGAAGGAGTGTATTATGGCGTCAGAACTCTTATCACACCGCCATCGCATGATTATCCCTCCTCACACCCCTTTTCCTCTCCAAATCCCTTCCTCCACTCTCCCCCCCTTCCCAAACCACAGCCATTCCACACCCTCACCCCTCCCAAGGGCGCTTAACTCCCTCTACCCCTTCCAAAAAACAGACCCTCCGCCAACCCCCCTCCCCTCGCCACCTCTAATAGCACATCCGGTGTGTGTGTATGTGTTTGCCTCTTGACTCGCTTCTTCCGGTAACTCAGTGGATATATAGCCAGGCAACCAACCGACGACGGGCAAAGCCATCCACCCGCGCAAAACAAAAAATAACGAGGGGATCCGACCCCGTCTCCACTAGCGACTCCGATCCGTTCTCAGGGATTTATGTAATCTCAATTCTTACGCTTAACTGAGTGAAAAAATGTCCCCGTGTACATTGAAAGAAAGCAAAACTTTTGTTCTCACAAAGAAAATGTATCACTAATGTGTCATCATATGTACTTCTACAGAAAACACGAGAGCACCGTGTTTAAGTAGAGAGTCCTTCCCTCGCCCAAGTGAATGAACAACTTCACCCTATCCCAAATGGTATGTGTACTCTCTCGCATTTCAGCAGAAATTTGCCTGAAGATGATAACCTAATAAACCTAGGCCATATGCCATATAGTGTAAGAGGAACTAAAAAGTTTTTCTTGTATTTGAAGCCATGCAATTGTCTAGAATTTCAGAGGGAACACTGGACGACGTAGGAAGAGTAGCGAGAAATACGAAGGAGGCTATGATAAGACTCGATAGTCCAAGGGCAGCACTTGCAAATCCAGGGTTGGTATATCCTAAATGGAAATATCTTCGAGATTTTCTAAAAATTAGTTTAAAATAAAATAAATGATCTTTAAATGGATACAAAGTTCGAGAAAAGTTAAGAATCGCTGCACCGCGGGAACGGGCTGGTGACGCGGTTTAAGTACAGGTACCTACCCCAAGCCAAGACATGGTTTAGAATAGCGGCAGTGTCTCATTGACTATAGCGGCGATCCGAACCGTAGTTACTTTAGTAACACAAGGAGAGATGGATGGAACAATGACACCGCGTCGAATGGAACAATGACACCACGGACTATTCAGCGGCCTCTGAATATTCGGGTAAAGCGCACTGGCGACGCCAAGTTTCTCCTCTTGATCCCTTTCTTCCCCGATTTATATTTCCATTGCCAATTCACCCAGCTATCCAAAAAGCCGTAAATGACCACTGCTGCTGACGGCCCCCTAAATATCTATCTTTGCTGCTTACGACTTTGCTACTTTGCGACTTACGTTAGTAATGATAAACCCTTTTTCCTCGCGGCTGGCCCGAATTCAAAATAAATAATCGCATTCTTTCGCCGAAAAGTTGGAGAATCGCGAGTAATGCGACTATCATCATTTTCAATATTTGGGCGCATTGATAGACATAGGGAGAGGAAGGAAACGGAGTTCAGAGGTTTTTCGGACTCAAAAATTAATTCCAAAAGATTAAACCTGGACGATGTAACTTCAATCATCTAAATTTTTGCTCCCTTGAATAAAAAACAATCACATGAGAGATTAAAAAATTACAATAGGATATTACTTTTAGCATATATACTTAATAAACCTGCATAATTGTTAAATTCGGATAGAAATATACCTGAAGATGGAGGAGATATAATGAGGAATGAGAGTTGATATTTGGTGGAGGTGGAATGGGAGGATTCGGATGCGGGACGCTGAAAGTCGGAGAGAAACCATCAAGTATGCTGTTGGCGAGGCAATTTGCATCATCCTATTCCGTCGAGAATGAAAAACGCTGTATTAACCGATTCACCGCGCGCATGTAGGCAATGCGAAACGCGCGAATGGTTGCGGCTGAAACCAAGCCCCTTTCAGCCGTGGCTTCCGTTGGCTGTTCCGTCCCACTTTAATCCATGCACGCAGTCAGGTAATGGCGGTTTCATTCGCAGACCGTCCCCAGGCTCCTGATTTGCGTGTACACGTATACCACACCTGAATTTAAATCGACGCACAAAAAAACTTAGGGCCTCTCCTATCTTCGATTCGCCGACTTAATTCCGAAAGGAAAGGTTAAGGAGAAAAAATTTAAGTTCCACCAAATGAGATAGATAACGATGAACAGAACAGGCAAGGCCGAGAACAGCATGAAAGAAACTGAGCAGGATTATGTTTCGAGGAGTTTTTGAGCGCGTGCCTTGCGAGAATCAGGCTTAAAAAAGCTTTGTGTAGATGGAAAGAGATTGACGAGCTCTGAAGCGATGTTTCTTTTCGTTTCGCAGTTGTTCACTAGTTTTGAAGTTTTAACGACACACAATGCAATAATGTAACACACGGATCCTGCTTAAAAATAGTTTACTCAAAAAATAAGTTCACTCAGGTGATGATCATCACTCTACCTGAAAAAGATGATAGCCAATAGAATGCTGGATCATGAGATACATTTTGTGGTCGGCAAGAGTTTCTAAAAACAGGTAAACTATTGCATTTTATATTACATTATTACACATATTTTCATTTTTCATGCACGATATTGAAAAGGCGGAAAGGTACATAGTTTCCAATTGTGCCAAAATGTAAAAGTGCATATTCTCTCCACACATAAGTAGTTTAAAAATTCATAAAGACTCAGAAATGGCAAATGCTAAGTCTTTAGGTGGGCAGCAAATTTTCGACCGATTTCGACACCAAGCGGCATTCGAAATAGAAGTAATGCATCATTAAATAATAACGAATAAATAAAGAAATCATAATCCCTATCCAAGAGTAGAGACGTCACTAAAGAATGTCTTAAACTAACATGCAGTGCGCAAATCATAGCGAAGATGCGAGAAAAATATTTCAACTGAAATGAGGAAACTTACCAGGAGCGAAAATCCATTAATGATAGTTTTTCCCAATTCTAAGCTTCAAAATTCCTGATTCAGGATCATGAACAAAATATGTAGTCTCACCGACCATTTCTAATCAGTTAAATGCGAAAATAAATCGATGGAATGTTTTTCCTTCAGCTTGCAGCCCAAAATACAGACACCGGTAAGATATCTTGATTACTTCCGGAGCCACTGCACTTAAGTCTCTTTGCATCTCATGAACATACCACAGTTCTCTTGAAGATCTATGAATTAATGTATAGTAAATATCACGGCTGAATTGACGAGTGGAGTTAGGAGTGGTAATCACTTTCTCAACTTCAAAAATTACATATAATATACATGCTTGATCAACAAGCTCTACATTTTCTCTCTTTCTTCTGTTTTTTAAAAATCACAAATGATTACACGCATAGTTCAACTGACTACTTACGTTTCATTCATTTTCCTTTTTCATTCGCAGTTCAAGTAATCACCGAAATCAACCGAAATTAAAATTCCCGACGGATGGGGATGACCTTCTCCACATCCTGACCACACCGGCGAGGCATTCCTGAATTTCTTTCCCATTGAGCTTTCAGGCGAGAGTCAAGGGCTGCCTGCCAGCGGATTATCTACCGAGGGTCATCTTAACTCTTCCATCTTGTTCGCAAGTCCACGCTAAATAAACTCGCCAGCTCTGTCGTTCATTCATATATTTATCCGAGGCCCGAGACAAAAGCGTTTTCTATAATAGGAATATATGTTCACCACTCAAACGTCACTGAACAACTGGAAAATGTTTCTATGAAAGTATAAAGTAAAAACTAAATCATTCTAAGTATGGACTCCGTTTAATTCCATTATATATTTCTCTTCTTGGAACAAAACTTATTGAACGTGAGTAAAGGCAACTGGCAGTATTATTTGACCAAAACCTTCCGGAAGAAAATACATTATGTTAACACTAAAAATGCTGTTTTTTTGAGAATATGTCAACAAGTGAATATGTCAACAAGTCATTCCCATCAACACCCTAAGGAAACTTTCATTGTGTTAAAATTGTCTTTACAAAAGTTCTTTTCATGTTTTTAAATTTTTTCACGAAGGTGCCTTTGTGTTCCTGACAATACTTTCGGTCTCAAAATACAACAGTTACAACAATGTATACAATTTTTGTTATCAATAAGAAATATGTGTACTTAATTTGTTCACTACTTCCTCATATTTACAGCGGCAAAGAGGCATGGAATAATAATCTGCAAGAAAATATCGTTAAATAGATAACCATACAAAATTCCCGAAATATAGAGAAAAGAGAGCCATTTTCCATTGAAGGAGAAGAGCAAAAACCTGAAAATGGGTGAGCTCGAAGATAACTAACCGAAGGGAGCTAGACGAATCAAACAGTCGGTAAGGTAAGAAAAGTGTCTTCCCCTGTGATGGACTCGCCTCGTCTCCGAGGTGTTAATGACGCCTTATCTACAAGGAAAATCCAAGGCTCGAGTTCCCATATTCTTCTCTCGGTTTCAGCCTTTTTCCACGCGAGAACAATGGCAGGATTGTGCTGGAGAAATCACGGAGAGCGGGCGAGAAATGGCGAGTCTTTAAGGCAACAATACGGCCTGAAATTTTCTAGAGAGAACGAACTAACTTCTACAATTTTCGGTTGTCCACAAAAGGGATATATAAATTTTTAGCGATCAGATTAAGCATAGTCGGGGTAGCAGAAGACACGTTCGTCAAATAATATTAAATTGATTCAAATTTAAAAAAGGCAAAGTTTACTATCGTTTGTTTACACCCATAATTAAGGATTCTGTCATCATTTTCCTTTTGCTTTATTGGATATTAAGTATGAGTACGTTGCAATGTTATATACAGTTACAGAATCCCTGTATCTTAGGATGACGCAGAGACAGGAAGGATGAAGTTAGTTATGCACCATTAATCACCTCGCCATCACCTATTTGATTGATTTTTATTAGATTAAGGCTTCTAATGAAAAAAGAAAAGTTCGCGAAGACAACAGAAAAGCTTTAGTTTTAAAATTTTGATAAAAAAGTAGCTACGTAACGATGCTATTTTACTTCTGTCGAAAAGTAGACAATAATTTGCATAGAAATTGCAGAGAATAAAAATATTTCTTTCTCTCAAAAACATTTCCTTAAAAGCATCCAACTCCATTTGATACACAGAAGCTCATTCAAAAGTCGGCAATAAGTCGTCCGAAATTACTATCCTAAAAAAAGTAATAAACGATGCGTAAATATTTTTCACTTCATCTCCCCGCTACTCCACTCCCACGCAGCGGTCTTTTTTCATGTTATTTTCCGGCAGGCACGTGCGCATGAAAAAGGGCGCAAGTCTAATCTGGCGGCATTATTATTTTATGGGTTCATTACGACGGGTCTCGAAACGACCATCTTTAATTTGGCAACCGACGGCGTTCGCGCGCGCGCGAGCGGGGGCATTAGCAGGTCCGGGTGAAGAAGCGACGCGACGGCGCGAGCCCGCTTGCCTTGGGGAATGGAAGAGTTGATTTATTGCCCCACCCCTTCCCCATCTCTCCTCTGTCCGACCGTGTGCGATGAGGGAAGGAATCGTCGGGGTTTCCCGGAGAACTGGAGAACTTTGAATTTCGGAAAAACTAAGAGCTATAGGCGAAGTATTTTTTATGAGACACAAAAAGCACCCATCATAAATCCGATGATAGGTTTTGCGACAGCTCTCTCAACAACATTTTTCTCACACCCAATCCTTTACTTCCCACATAAATTTCATTTTTCAGATATCTTTCATAATTTCACAAAATCCATTTTGTGAAAACATTCGTGTGGAGCCTGGCTCTCTTTTTTTACTTTAAAACTTTGTGGATCAGAAGCATGGACCATTGGAAAAACTGACCATAATAGACTAGTAGCCTTCGAAACCTGGTACTGGAGGAGGATGCTGAAGATAAAATGGACGGACAAAATAAAAAATGATGAAGTTTACTGAAGAGTAGAAGAGGAGGGGACCATACGGGACCCCATACAGGAAAGAAGAACAAGATGGATTGGACACACCCTGAGAGACACAATGGATTGTTGAAAAAAAATAATTTTAGGTAAAATAGAGGGAAAAATCCCCAGAGGGAGTCCCAGGAATAAGTTCATGGGCCAAATAAAGAGGAAAGCATAAGGGAAGCGATACCAGGAAATAAGGGAACTAGCATGAGAAAGGGAAGGGTGGAAGGCTGCAGTCAGCCAATCTTAGGATTGAATAATCAATGAAATTTCATAATTTGTATCATTCATTGAGGTAGATGGAGAGGAGGGCGACTGCTGTGATGAACAATGATCGAGGTTGCAATGTGGTCATTTTCGGTCTCCCATCTTTGTTCGCCCGACTTACCTTAGCGCTTACGGACGCACAAATATTATAATTTTCCATCTATAATTCGCTTTAAATCAGTATGCAATCACTTCAATGTAGTGAACCCTTCATACACATATAATGTGTGTAAAGAATAACCATTTAGATTTATAATAGCCCCGAATCCCAGCGAAAAACCTAAGCATAATCGAGTAGAAAAAATATCCCCTAATAACTCATAAACCTATGTTTAAAGTGCTACTTCCCTTTAATTTTCAACAGGAGGTCGATATCTTTGTTTTATAGCCGCTAATCCTTCCACTCCTCCGTGATATTCAAAGACAAAAGGAAGGTTCAGGGGGAAGCAATACGGTGGATATCTCGGTTGTCAGGTAACAATCCTATGATGTCACGCCTAACCACCTGCCTCAATGGTATGATGCCATTTTATTTGTATCCCTTGTTAATTCCTTCAATTCGTCGCTCCTTCCATTATTCAGACGTAATTGGGTAGAAGAAGTATAGAAAGAGGACAACATTTTTTCAGCCGTAGAAATAAAAAACTAGGCAGTTCTGATAAACCTAACATTTTCCTTTCGCACAGAAAGTCTAGCAAATTTATATCTCAATGGAAAAAATATTTGTCGCATAACATCTCTTGTTCCATAACATATCATGCATTCTAAAAGTTGAAAGTGAAAGAAGTTTAAGGATACCGCGGCAAAGTATTATTACTCAGCTTGGGTTTTAGGATTAGGTAGCGGGCTGTAATTTTTTAATAATAGGCGATCGAAATGAAAGACAAATCTTTAGAAAACTAAGCATTGAAAGTATAAATTAATAAGGGAATTTAGTAGCCATTTCAAATTTATAGACAAAATCATATCATAACAAAACAAGGTATGGGCTGAGAACTGATAAAAATCGAAGCCCTACTCTAATTGGACTTATAAAAAATAATACACATCATAAAAATATTTAGGTACATTGCGTGAATAGCAGATGGATACACATTAAGTTGAGATACCGATTTTAGCTTAAGTGCACATGCCATTTTTCTAATAATTAAACACCCTCCTTCAAGCGAAAAACTATATTTCATCATTATTCAAATACCTCAAAGCCCACTAAATGGTATGAGCACTTATAACGAGAGCTTTGACAACCCATCTACTCACAATAATGTCACATATGTACCCACAATTTCAAGGGACACCATTACTATAATTTAACAATATTCAACCAGATCTTTAATATCTCCGGTTACATCAACTGCTTATACGAAACTTGCAGCAATCGAACCACGTCATCACTTTTTCCGATTCCGATAACTACGCAGTTTACCGGAAAATGTACATCTGGAGCCGATATTCTTCAATATGTCATCGCGAAAAAGTTCGACAAAAATTCGATCTAAGACGATCAAAAAAGGAGCACGGAGGGAAACTCTCAACCTGATCGGTGAAGCCC
The DNA here is from genome assembly GCA_963169105.1 of Ceriagrion tenellum. Lineage (NCBI taxonomy): Eukaryota > Metazoa > Arthropoda > Insecta > Odonata > Coenagrionidae > Ceriagrion > Ceriagrion tenellum. The sequence continues at coordinate 127,531,630 of OY720632.1, read as the reverse complement.
AGCGTTGCAGCTCGACAAAAAACTTGCGCAAATTTCTCACGTACCCGACTGAAAATAAAGCGAAACGCAAACATGGGACGCAAGGCCGGTGTATGACTCACAGTGGCTGCCACCTTACATTCTTCCTCTGACAAGTAAAAAAAGAAGATTCCCAAGTTCGTGAGAAATGCGGCATCCAATGCCGAGGTCTGCACTAAGAACGAATGAACAAAGGCTTTCTCCATCGTTTCGGAAGTTTAAATTGTATCGAGGTAATCATAGGTCAGAATTTTAACCCTTTCTTTTTATAAACATTTTCATATTCCTAGTTATTGTCCATGCAAAAAGTTAAGTTACCTATATGAATCCCAGGCGTAATAAGTTGAGAATCAGCGAATCAATCGCAAACTTTTGGAATTACGAAAGCAGAGTCACCACTGAGATAAATCAATTTAAACTTGGTCCACGCCGCGAGTCAGCAATATGAATAATATTCAAGAAAGCTCCTTCACTTGAAAACAATATAAACCGCCAAAACGCTTCGTTTACCAAGGTAAATAAAGAATGGATTGTGAAATCGCGGTTTTCTTCATTTTATTATGATAAACCTGTTCAAAAAATCTTTCCAGAAGCCGTTCATTATACACAATTGCAGTAAATAAAATTGTAAATATGTATGTTCCATTAATGTCTTCAGAAGATTGGAAAAAAACAGAATGATATTTTTGTTGGGCCTGACTTAATTTTGCACATTTTTGGCCCCTAAAAGCGATTGTGTAATCACTTTGAATACTGCAGACATGATTTTTAAAAACCTTTCAAGAAAAATCTATTCGAAATCAGCATTCCGAGACAGGAGATTGCAACCGCAAATTTAACACCATAACGTATTCATTGTTTGAAAATACCACTTTTACACAAATGTGTGATATTCACGTCTTAAAATCATTTTCATGGGCTGGTATTCGCTTTCTGATGCCCCTTGTGTTCGCGTACCCTCGGCAGATATTTTAAAATCCAGCCTAGGGCTACTCCACATTGCGAATCTCTGAACTCATAAGAGACTACACCTCGGAACCTTTGCTCTCACTCAATCATTCGAAGACATTCAACGATTCGTACTTTCCTCGCGGCTGGGTTTGGAGATGTGGTGGAGGGGGACAGAGGCATTTCTGGTTCTCCATTTGCATCGGCTGGAAACAAATTCGCAAACCCTCGTCCGGTCTGATCGATGGCCGTTGCCGACCACTGGAGTCGGAAAGTCGGGCGTGCGCACACGGGAGAGAGAGAGGCTGGAAAGCAAGTAGGCGGACGATGGACGAGGTTGGGGGGAAGGAGAGACAGACAACAGTTGCACTCTTCGACGAACACTGAGGAGAGGAGGGAAAAGCGACGAGCCGGAGACGTTGTCCAACGAGGGAGTCCCTTCCACCCCACCAGTCCCTTCCTCGAACGATATAACCGGTGAGCTCCGGACCGGGAGACACACTAATGAAAATCCTTTTGGCTTCCGAAAGAGGAAGCGATGTCCCATGTCAAGCGTGGCCGGTCGGTAAGAAGGAAAGGCATCAGTCCAAAGGAGACGGCCGGAAAGAATGGGAGAAGAGCCTAAATGGACAGAGAGAGAGAGAGAAGGCAGCCGCGGACGAAGTTGGGGATGGAGAAGGAGACAAGTACGTCTAACCCTGCTTTTCTCTCTCTTTCTCTATTCACGTTTATTTTTTTCAAAAAGCCGAATATGGTTTTGGAAGAGGCCGACGGAAGAAAATATGAGAAAGGAAGACAAGAAAGAAACGGAGAGGAAGAAGAGGGGAGAAGAAAGCCCATACCAGCGATCCTCAACCTATGGCACGCATGCCAACAGGTGGCTCGCCAAGAAAGCGCCGATCGAATAAATCATTCCGGTATTTTGCACCATTACCTACGGATGGCACACGTTCGGCTTGTGATGCAAGTTAACGTAAAATGTGGCACGCGAACCCATATTGAACTTATTTCCACACTTACAGGGAAAAAAATTCCTGAATTTGTCACAAAACCCTTGTATTTGACTCCGGTTTAAGCACTTTATATTTACGTTCCTCCACGGCATTAAAACCTGGGCAAAAATATCTGAAGAATACAAGAGACTGGTGGAGATGGAGGAGTAGCTATATCGCAGAATGACAAATATCAGATGGATGGAGAGAATTACCAAAGAAACAGGCCCACGACACGTTTAAGAGAAAAGAAGTACGCGGAAAACTCTGAGAGGAAGAAAATACAAAACTAATGGGACACATATGATTCACAGAGGAAGACCGAATACAGAATAAATCAGATAAGTAATGAAAGCGAAAATAAACGTAATAATGAACAATTTGGCTGATATAAGGCTAAAGTAAAGAGCTGTGGCTAACCAATCTATGGATAAATGATTACTGATGACGATAAAAGAACACGAACAGCTTCCTGCACATAATATTTCATGTATCTGTCTGTTCCTTACGGTTAATTTTCTACTAATTTTTTTCAAATCTTCCAGTTTCAATTATCCAAACGGTGTAATATAAATGGGACCAGATCAACACCTTTTCACCAAGCTAAATGGATCATAAGTGAATTAAACAGCTGAAGAGAGAACGGAGGGTAGAGTAGTAGCAAACGATTCCTCTGATCGATGGCTACAGATAACATTATACACCACGTCTTACGAAATATTACAAGGTGAGTTTCATTGGCTGAAATTATCTAAATATAAGATTACTCAAGTTTCAGAGTGCCATGGAGCATTATTCTTACCTCGGGCAACATATCTGGAGCTGACAAAACTTAAAACACAGCCACGTTAAAAACTGCTATCAGCAAACAGAGAGAGTAACAAAGTTGGTGAAAGGGTCAAGTATGGAGAAGCCAGAGCCGCGGAAGCTATGCGCTAAATCTGAGTGACGAACTTGAAAAATTCAAACAAGGCGAGTTACAGGATAACTCGGAGGATACTATTCAAACCACTTCCTACATAGCCGAGACAAGCAATGAAAAGAAAGATACACTGCCGAACTCTTGAGTGAAAAAATGCCTTCACTCCACGCACTATTTGTGATTGCGTATAAATAACAGAGGAAGATACCAACAAGTCATACACATGCAGTAAGAAACTCCGTTAGCATACAGCTTTTTTTTCGCCTATACCCTCATCCAATTGTATTGTATAAGTGTTACGAGCTTAATAGAACAACTAGGATGGGAATTACTATCAGAACGCAGGTTAAAATTTAGGTTAAACCTTTTAAGTAAGTTCGAAACAGAGTTGTTCACAGATGACGTTAGATATATATTGAGAACCCCCGCGTATTATGCTAGGTTTGATCATATTAACAAGATTAGAGAGATAGATTGTCGTACCGATAGATTTAAAATGTCATTTTGCATGATGCATGTAATAACAACCAATAATCCCTTCCTTATTATGTAGATACTAACCATCTAGCTCCATATGACCCTATTATCTAGCATATTTCCCTTAAATATCCTACTTGCATGTCAATAGTGCATGTTTGGTGATCTTCACTCCCTGCCACACACCCTCGTGGTGGCTCGCAGGGTATCACGTAATGTAGATGTAGATCCAAAACCATTTTTTATGGCTGTTGTCCTAATATCCCCTGCCACATCACCTATGCGGCCCCTAGGATAATATGTGGATGGATTATATCGAGGGTTTTTTTTTATTTATTTTTGAAACATCCGGGAAATTTTTACAGAGAGCAGCGCAGACGAAAGTATTGCCTTCGCGAGACCATGGCGCCGTCAACGGAAAGCCAGCAGTGTTTTGGGTGAGAAACAACTTCTTAGAAGGGAACGTGGGGCTCCGGCAGGATAGCGGGGGAAGTTGCACGGGGGCTGGTCTGCAGACGGATGGACAGGGGGTGAGCGGTGCAAAAGGAGGAGGAGAAAGGTAGGGTGGGTGAAGGGGGAGGTGGCTGGCGCTCCGAGTGACCCGATGGAGTTCGTGAGGAGAATGCAGGACGATGCTTCTCTCCGTCTCCATCGGATCCCTTCCCTCCTTCGTTCCCTACTCCCCTTTAGAAACGAGCTCTTCCTTCCCTTTTTCATCCACTCCACCACCGCCCCCCTCCACCACAACCACCATTATGAGGAGGAGGAGGAGAGAAACGGATGAGGGGATGAGGGGGATGAAGAGGAACAGGAGGAGGAGGAGGATGAGCAGGTTTCCGAGCGCTTTTGATTTTTAAGGGCAGGGATGTGGATGGACTACCACCACCGACCGGAGAGGTAGGGAAAGAGTGTGAGGGGGAGGAAAGATGGAGGGCATCCTTAAAAAGACGACGGCTCTTCTGCGAATCGCAGCGACCGATTGGAGACGCAGGATTGAGATGGGATAGAGCTTTCCGTTTTCTCTAGTGCTCTGCTCACTTCTCGACTCAACGGCACACTTGCTTTACATTCGTTTCAAACTCCTCCGAACAACGTAGAGATCTTCAGAGCAAATCAGAAGAGGGTTGATGTAGGATAGGCATCAAAAGAAATTTGATTATCTCATCCGCAATATTTTTGATTTCGAAAAAGCGTCAAATATGGGTAAAATTTTGAATTTCTCAATGATAAAAAGTTTACATTCAAAAGTACAATGTACTTCGAAAAAATTCGTGAACTACTTACAAAATAATCGGTTGTGTTTATAGCGTATTCGCAGAATGGTAACAATCCGGGGGAGGAGGGGTTAACGAATGCTTCGACGGTGCAAATAGCGGCATTCATCGTCCCTTGTATGCAACATTGAAGTAGATGGAGATGACATTACGTCATCAAACTGTAGCCTGGAAACAGAAATAGCAGCCATATTGGCTATCCCTGCTCTTCCGTTTGTTTCCTTTGTACAGCACAACAGAATGGACGAATTAGCGGATGTATCGCAAGACTTCGCATCATCGGTTTGAAATTTAAGGCTAGTAACTCGTGCAATATATATTGGCTACTTGGCGCTATAGATTATACACGATTTTACCAGTTTTCACTGGGCATGCAAATCATAATTTATTCAAATAAGTTAACAAATATTTAAGGAGATAGCACATCAAAGAATGAGAATACAAACTGATTTCTGATAATCTATGAAAGGAAAACATGGTAAAATTGCAAAATTAGTGCGTCAGCCCGTAAGCTCAAAAAGAAAATCGGGGTTCCCTAAGATGGCGGACGGGCCACGCCCACGATAAAGCTTTTGGCATTGGCATCCACAGCAAGCGCCCTTTCCATCTGCCTCAATGGTATGCACTGAAGAGCGCCTATGTATTCCGATCTGCGCTAACTTCAAAACCTTGAACGTGAAACTCCAATGTACTTAGCGATCCCAAGTTGAATTCACACGATTCAAACCTATTTCTCAAGATGCTAAAGTGAAGCGTAACAAGTCGAAAAAAATTTAGATAAAACAGTGGATTACAATCTGAATTACTGAACTCCTCACTGAAAATGACAATGGAATTCTACATGATACACACCCATTAACAATAATGCTCATGGCGTAGATGACCTTAAGATTAAAGAAGACGAGGAAAGATGGAACTATACGGAGCGATAGCATTCGGGGAATGTATAATCCAATGAATTTGCGTAATCCATTCGAGTAGAATGAAGGGAGATCGGTGACACCACGCCTCAGTTGATGAGAGTCCTGGCAAGGTGATATTCTTGATCGCGAAAGACCGAGAAAAGCGATTCAGCAGCAGGCAGATTCGACCATATTTAATAAAAAAGTTTTGCAGTGCGCCGAAAACATTGAAATTAGTAGCGGCATTGTTACTGTATTGCTATGATGTATTAATAAAATGGATGCTGGAAATAATTCAAAAGAGCACTTCAGTATTCATAAAATTAAGAATGAAATAACGTACAATTGCCATCAAAGGTGATTGTGTGAAATTCACCGTGGAAATATCATTCGCCTGGACTGGGAATCAAACCCAGATCCCTCAATTTGCGCCGAGTGTTCTAACCAATTAAGCTACCCAAGAATCTCATGAGGCCTTTAAGGAGCAAGTTGTCCTCGCTATATTAGGAGGATTAGCAAAAGAACAGGCTTTTCTTTTGCGCATCGCTCTCTCTCTTCTTTGATCTATAAACTTTCCCCATAAATCTATAATATAAAGAATATACCTACAAAATATTTACGTGGTTATAACTCCAACCACATAATGACCATATAATACGCTTTTAATGCTGCAATACCGCCATCTGATGACGAATATTGGCGGTAATTGGCGTTACCGCAGCTTGTGTTCATTGGAATAGAGCACATTATGGTAATAATAGATTTCCATTCTAAATTAAGTACAGCATATAAGTACAACGATCTTCTTCGATCAAAATAATACTTCGAAAATGGTTGAAGTTCAGACCTTTGGTCCGGATTTCTTCGTGTCCTTCAAAACTCTGCGGAGCTATCCGTCATAAACGACGACAGGCGTCATAAAATATACTGCGTGACAGCGGCTGGCCAATTAACTAGGGCGGCGAGGAGGAGCCGATGAAAAAAAATTGGAATATACATTTGACCATCGGATTTGGAATCAATTGTTCCCACGAAGGAGAGTGAGAATGCATTAAGAGACAGGGAAACGAGAGAAAAACGAAGAGAGAGATATATACGGGCGTCTGGAGAGAGAGGATGAAGTGGAATAGACACCGAGTTGGCGACGACTGGATTGATTACAAGGAGAGAAATGGACCGGTGAGGGGAGAGAGGGAACGGCAGGCTAGTCTCTCGTGAGATCGCGGGACGGAACGAATGTCGACATAAGGGAAGACAAGAGTGAGGAAGGTTGAGAGAAAAAAGGACCCCTGCAAACGCTAACTACCTGATCGTCGTCTTAATAGAGATATAGAGACATCTTGGAAAGGGATTATTTTTTGCGCCGAAAAACGAGGGGATGATTTACGATTTCAAAAACGATATCGAATGCCATTATGGGGTTCGATAATCTGTCTTACAAGGTTTACGGCAGATTAATATAGTGGACATAGTCCCAGGTTCTCTCGGCTGTTCACCGTCGGACGACAATGTTGCCGTAGCGGGCGCAATGAAGAACACACTCGAGATCATTCGACGGATAGCTAATGACCAAGAATTTCAATCGTCGATCCAATGCCTATCGTCTCGTCACTCGTTACCATTCCTTTTAAAGGTGGGGACGACTCCTTGATGTCTGGCTTATTCAACAACTGTATCGTTTCGTATCTCATTGGTCACACATAATTGAAATAGTCATCAGTCTCAGATGCATATCGATTTATGGTGTCAATAATGAAAATAATACTTTGTATTCGAATACGTAAGAAAAATGGGCATTTTATTTTTCCAGTTACTTATTGTAAACGTACAACGCGTTTCGTAGCTTCCTTGTACGTTTGCAATAAACAACTGTGGAGATGTACAATGCTCATTTTCATTATGGATTAGAATATAAAATACTTCCTCAAATTGACGCCTGAAGGTGTAAAGTTTAATACTTTGTACTTTTTAACAATTATTTTAAATAATAACTGTAGAAAATCACAAAATATTCTTAACAAAATGGATACTAATTAAACATTTGTATCTATTTTGATAGTATCCATCCAGTTCTACAACGAAGTGATGCCTGACGTAAATCATATTCGAGTAATGATGGTATAATGTAGGAAATGAAACGGTGGAAAACGACTTTTTTTTACGAATTGTGTGTTTGGCATCATTTCATGCCAAGTATTTGAATGAAATGGAATTTCTTCAACGTAAATGAAGGAGATGATATACTGCAAGAATGGACTTTTTTTAACGGACGGAGAATACTTACAGACAGAATTTTTTTCAAGTAAAAGTTGTATCTCTTTATTAGGAACTCCGCTTTGAATACTCATGACAATAGGGGAAAGAGGCCAGATCTTGTACCAGGCATTCTATCGCGATTTGCTGAATATCACAAAAACTCTATAGTACAAATTAATGTTTTCTCAGTATTGAGTCACGGTGGTATTAAATTATAAAGTCTTCAATGTTTCAAGATCATAATTGACCGAGAATCGCAATAATCGGAGAAGAAATGCGTACCTTAAGATAGGTACCGAGATAAGCTCAGACTACATTATTCAAGAATTTCAATAAAACAAATCGAAATTGTTATGTTCTTCACATCCATTAGAACAATTTAAAAATAGCCGATTTCTTCAGAAAGTGACAGGAAACCCGACTGTTTCACGAGTAAGAAAAATTTACAAACATTTAATATTTTTCAGGCAACTTGTAGAGCTTGTGGCGAACAAATTTTCTACTCAAAAGGTACAAAGATCCTTACCATGCCACCAACTGATAGACACAGAAAACGTGTATCGTCCACGGATTATTTAAGTGTAAAATTCGGATGTTAATTACTCCATAAACCCTACAAAACGTGTTATTTTTAAGAAATGGCAATTCCACCAAAATAATATTAATTTGTTCCATGAGGTTCTGAGTACAGTAATGCTCCTAATTTATATGCTCGTCCTAATCACGAGAGATCACAATAGTGCATAAAGTTAAAGGAACACTTCTCAATAATGGAGTTGTCAATGGAAGATCTGCCTCCTGCGGTTCACGTCTTGCTCGGCTGGCAAGAGGCAGGCTGGGAATTCTTGTGGTAAGGGAGCCTCGAGAGAAACCGCAGGTCTGCACTCAAGATAATTGAGAATCGAGGAAGAAACTCACGATCGAAACAGTGCCCCCAAGCAAGAAACCCCCAAGCAGCAGCAGTAAATCACTCATGTATTTTTATTTCCAAAGAAATGGAAATCATTATTTTTAGGCGACTATAATATAATATCGATGCCTTTTGTTAATGAAAAAACTGTCAAAAGTGCTGCAAGAAGCTCTTATCTTGAACAGTTTTCATCAGAGCCCCCCAAGCTAATATTTATTTTTGACTGTGTAAGTGAAGCTTGTGAGAAAAAAAGCAACAATAGGATTAAGCGGATTAAGCCGACAATATCTCCCCGCCAAGCCTAAAATAATGCACGGAGCGAGGAATTCCAACCTTCCCAGCTGTTCTTCCTTCCATCACCTAAATGCTTCTTCAAAAACCGATAAAATCGAAGTATTTATTGCTACATCCGGTGTTTAGAAAGCACAATGAAAGAATTTCTAGAATTGCTTTCGCCTGAATTCCCTTTGACTTAAAATTCACCCCTGAGAAAATGATAGTAGCCTCAAAGGGTAATTACGGAAACAGATTCTTTATAGATCTCAGAAATACATGCTATGAAGGAATGAAGACGGTGTTAGACGACGGAAATTTTTGAGCTATTTAGATAACGCTCCCAAGATAATTAATCGACCAAAAATACATGTTGATAATCTTTTACGGCAGAGCTGAGTTATAATTGGTTCCATTAGAAAATTGTATCCATCTCATGAGCTAGCGCAATGAATGGCTTCATTTAACTCGAATGGAGAGATATCACGAACGAGATTAAAAGGAGATCTAGCTAATGATGATGCCACTTTGGTATTCAAATTCTTATGTCCCAGAACACAAAATCCGAACTGTTTTTTATTTTATTAACCAGTCACAGTTTGATCGCATCTATCAAACGATATCCGATGGGTAGAAGTTCCTCCAATTTAACTAATATTAGCATCTTATTTTTTCAAAGTTATCAAATTACGGTTTCTGTCTAGGGTTCTTTCTTCTAGGAAGATTTATCAACGGACAAGAGGAAGTAGCGAAGCTTAATAACTATACACTTAAGTACATATAGAACAGTAGACCTTGGCGGACCGAAATCTTACTGCACAATGACAATGTTTAAAATCACACCTTAGTTCAAACTTAAGCTACCATTCTGAATAAGGTTCAAAGACTAGAGAGAATTTTCTCATCTATGATACTTAGTTCCAATGGCCCGATTTATCATAGTCTGGTTAAACATTCTCTTCATGACGACCAATGAGCATACACTCAGCCGTCGATTGACACTTGCGCCAACTAATCACTTGCTTTGATTTACAGAACATGAACTCTTTGTGAAAATCAAATTACGTTAAAGGTTAAGTTACCTGCAGTTTACTGTTATTCAGCGATACTAACTGTATATGTGCTCCAGGCACAGCGGGTCTGGCCGAAAAAATCTGTCACTGGTCGTTCAATCCTAAGATTGGTTGACTGCAGCTCATCATCCTTTCCTTTCCAATGATAGGTCCCTTACCACCTGCTACTTCTTCTTACTTACTCTCCTCTTTCGTTAGCCGATGGAATTATCCCTTGGCCTTCCTCTTGTGAGTTTACCGTCTATATTTCTACCGATTAAAATGAAAATAGTACATTTTTTCAAGATAGATAATGAAGCAATGTGAAATTTTGACGCCTAATTACTTTCTAAACTGCACTGATTTGTCGAGTGCAGCACAGTTGAGCCATATTTGGAGCATGAGTAGCAACGTAAGTATGACTAATTCAGTCCTGCAGTGGATGAAAAGCCAACGGTGATATTACTTTTTCCGAAAAAAAAACTTCAAGTAATTAAAGGACAGTTACGTTCTTTCTTCAGCTCTTTCGGAAAATGCGAATGCTCGAAGAATTTAAAGCATGCACTTAATATCTTCTCAGGGAAATACGTGGGTCTTTATGGAACGGGGAAACAATCTCGTCAGCTCCTTGAAGGGGTTGCAATCCTACGACCCATCGCAGACGAAGGAGAACATCTTATGGAAGCATTAAGAGTGCTCTCAAGTATCGCCTCCTTTATTTCCCGAGCATGGTAATTGAGCAATTGGAACGACAAGTAGCCAGCGGACTCTGCGGAGACGGGCTCGCAATGAAAGAGAGTAACGTGAGACGAAAGCGGGCAAATCAATTTTCGAGGAACGACATTGGTTAAGCAGCGTGTAACCATAAACTATTACTAACGGGTGAAGACTGAGGGAACTCTGCACGAATGATCCCTTGCGTTAAGCAACTTCGGACAGTCGCAACATTTCTCAGCTTTTATTAATTAATAAATAATAATAAGATATTTCGTCATTAATATATTCAACTCACAGCCTACGTTTCGCCAATATATTGGCACCTTTAGAACATTGAGCTTAATGCTGAACCGTAACTATTAAGCTGAATGCCCTGAAGATGCCAATATAAATATATTAATGACCAAATATTCAAGAATCTCATTATTATTTATATATTATTGGTCGAGAAAGTTCATTATTTACTATTAAGTTCGTTTTATTTTGCCAGATATATTGTTTCATTTATTTTCGATATTATAGATTAATTATTAATCCCATATGTTTTATATTCAATTGTGTAAGGACGGCTTTGGATAAATTAATATTTCTTCGATAATTTATTACCATAATTTAAGGTTTATATGTTAACCAAAATATTAAGGTTCAGGGAATTTTAAGTGTTTGAATTTACACTTTTTGAAGACAAAATTTCAGTTCTTGAAATCACATTTTTAAGAGACTATATACATCGCTACTTGAGACTAAATTTATTTCTCTTTTCAATAATTTTTGCTGCTTCAAATAAGAGACGCTAATTAATGGTTGATATCTAAGATATATCTTCACTTAACGCAATAATCAGGGATGAAATGTATTCATTTATGTACATGCGGAACTTATTTTCGATGCATCGTTGTAATTTTCATCAGCAGTAGACAATGGTCATCAGTTCCTCCTAGATGAATCTTACTATTCAATTATCCTTACGTTATCGTTTTCAAGAGACTCTTGCGTATATCGATACGCATCGGTGTATTACTGAAGCCGATGCACCGGTAACATTCGAGTCATTAACAAACACTGATACCAAAATATATTGGAGGTCAACGCAAATGATTAAAAATCCACCATCCCCGATGAATTTCGGTCAACAAGGATCTCTCATGCACCTTCCTCTGTATTCCTTCATTTCACGACGGCATTTGACTATGGTGGTTCGATTCAGAATGCAATGACAATTTAAAAATATATTGACCGAGCGGTTGTTTTTTTCAGTTTGCAAAAATTTGGATACCTTAATTATTTCGCATTTTGAAACATTAGCGTATTTTTATGTATGTACTGCCAATCCCATCTACTCCGCGTTTCTTTCCCTCATTCCCTCGCTGACTTTCCGGCCGTCTCCTTCACTGGGAAGGGAAAGGAGAATAAGTGGAGGTGGGGGGGGGGGGGGAGTGAGAAAGAAAGAGGCTTCGGGGTGGAGCAATAACCTCTTCTTTCTTGCTACTCAAGACGGTGACTGCGGTGAAGGAGGACGCATTGGCCCCTTTACGCCGAGGGATGGCGCGACTGCTGAGGCCCTATTTCCTCCCGATTGACAGTCGCGAACCTGGGATGGCGAGGGAAGGGCCGAACAATCTCGTGACACTGCACGGACTGCGTCTCGGGTAAAATATTGAATATAAGGGGACATAAGGAACGAAGCCGCAGTGGATTCGGGATAGTGCGCCGGATAAAACACTTGCTTCACATTCCGAAGTTCCGGGGTCGAATACCGGTAAATATTTTTTACTGCAGCTGAATACCGATCCCAAATTAGTTGCTGCCAGTGGAGAGCATTTCAAGAGCAATACAGTCCGTGAAGGCTTCCGCAGAGTTTTTGTGATGAAAAGAATGGTTTTTTGGGTCTTCTTCCGTGTTTATAAACGCAGAAGAAGACCCCAAAAACCATTCTCTTCAGCAATACAGTCCGACAGTTGGGATCGTATATCCCGGCCTTCCGCTAAGACAAGACTAACCAGCCTATTTTCACCCCAATCTTCCTCCAATCTCAAAAATTATCCTTCCCTTCGAGGGCATTCAAATAATACGCAATTCGATTTTGGTGCATTTATTAAACCTACTCCCCATGTTAGACAGACTAAGGTTTCATGAACCCTTCCTCTCCATAACAATGGTAAGTACGTTTTCATCAATTTTTGGTAGCATTACAGGTAGATTAACTCTTCCATTGACTATTTTGCGCAAGATACACCATTGTCACAAATAATGAGCATAAGATATTGAAGCCTTTTTTTAGGTGAGAGCCTTGGAAGCGGAGACGAGTCATGCAAACAACCGTCAAGGAGCGCTGAGTGGGCACTGTTAACAGCGATCCACACGAAGATTTTTCGCCCCACAATAATTCAAATAGTGATAAAAGGAAGATCTCAAATAAAATACTAAAATATAATGCAACTTTATCTTAACACTAAGCTCCCTTTAGTAAGACAGTGCACGAAGAGCCCAACTCTACTCCACCCACCCTCCACTCCCCCCCCCGCTAAAACCACTTGCGTAATAATAAAAATATATTTTACTCCACAGTTTCATACATACTTTTTTTACAAATAATTGGACCTTTAGGCAGACTCATAGGTGTCACCTGTATGGAGACTGCCTTCATTAATTGAATAGCATCGCTGGCATTTAATAATCGCTATATTCCAAGCATAAAAACAATTCATTGGAATACATGAGTTTTGTCCATATTACGAAAAATTGAACGCAATATTCAACAGATAGTTGAATGGCAGCTTATTAACCTATTCCAATGGCATTAATTATGTAATACGCGTGTCTCAATCATTAAAAACAAGCCAAAATAGTATTATCTCGAATGCAAAGATTGTTTCAACGAAAAAGGATTGTTCCAGTAATCGACCACTCGAATTTCGATTAGCCATAAGTCTTCATTCCGTCAATGGCGCCAGCTTTCCTGATTCACAGATTTTATTGAGTCATTGTGTTATTACGATTCACATATCGGTTTTATATGAACGATATTATAGCAACTAAGGAATTACGACCTGCTAAACGCTTGCTTCGATTCTTTCAAACACTCGATTATTCCACGGATTCAATTTTATGAAGCTACAAACGTAACGAGTTTTTCCCATTCGACTGAATCAGAAGTGATTGGACACTTCGCTACTTTAATTACTCTGTAATTCGATAACAAATACTTTCGAGGATTCGAGAAATTCAAAACTTCATTGGTTCACACGGTTTACAGGATCAATGATGATCATCTAAATCACAGCGTTTCGATGGTAGATAGTTTCCACGAGCAACTTAGAGGATTCACAATGGCTAGCGCAGTCAGATAGCGGATAATGACCTTTAAAGAATTCAAATGAGATTCCAACATTTTTCATGAGGATAGGACACCATTTGAGCCTCTTTTTCCTTGCTCAATGCAGAAAAAACGAGGGCTATTATTTCAGCTAATTGTTCGGAAAAGACGAAAGTATCATCTATTTTGAGAATATGCGTTGAGAGTTTTCACATGATTCCTAACTAACGGATCTTTCATTATGCAACTAAGAAGAATTTAAACTGAAGTATGTGCACAATGATTCGCGAGTGACAGCTGAGACAAACTAAGCAACAACAAAAAACAAGATTTGCTCGCGAATTCAAGGAATAAAGACTCTCATTTTACTAGAACTATGAGGAAAATAGCACCCATAAAATCCTCGAGGTAGTTAATGCTGCTAAAAACAAGTTTCCCATCCGGTCCTCGCTATATAAAATAGATGGGCAACTACAATATATTCACGACTTGAGAGGCCAACGAACACGCATGAATGGCGCCGGAATGAAAGCCAGTCAAGCAGGGATGACGTGCATTTCCCACTCATCGACGGCAACAGCCCAGAATGAGGAGTCACGGTTCAATGAGTGAGTGGCGCCATAGGCAAAGTAAGAATTTAAAAATCTAGGTAGCTTTACCACGATGTATTTCAAGCATCACGGTTAAAACATTCTTAATGACTTGATAATTTAAATTTAATTCCCTTCCTCTCAATACGAGAGCACCATTTTTATTAATAAGATGTTTTTCATCTCATCACTTAAGTACAAAATGCATACGAGGGAACTTACACGCGAAAGGATAAAAGAAAGACTCAGTACGTCCTTAGGGATGTCAAGGCAAGCGCTATCTTTATCTACAGCATGTCATAATGTGTACGCAAAAAGAGAAAATACCACATTTAAATTATTAGATGTTGTGATTGTCAATTACACACTGATAGTTTCGTAGTACGTTCTCATTACTGATACCCTCAGTCCAAGATATAATCTCCAATGTTCAGGAGCACCTTAGCTCAAATTATTAAGAATGAAGAGTAAAGAAAAGCATAGCCAGTAAAAAAGACAAGATCTTTCATTTTTAAGTTCCGGAGTATACATATACCAAAGGCTACTGGAGGAAATAACGGAGTACGAACAAGCGAACTAGACAGTTCTCAGTTAGAGTTTCGTACGCGTAGGCATTGTTGATGGTGACGTTTCACCTAATGTGCCGTAGGCGTCCTCAGGCCAGGATGAAGTGACTTCAGCCTGGCCTGAGGACGCCTACGCCATCTTCACTTCGAAACTTCGCGTGAAACCTCGCCATCAACAATGATGCCTATACGGACGAAATCCGAAAACCAGCCTAAATGCGAACCTGAACGCCGTAAAAACCTACGCCAGGGACTAGACAATTGCCTTCATTCACAATTGCGCGTATGGCTCTCCTTTCCTGATGTCTATCCATTCCATTCCATATCTGTCGGGGAGAGCAACGCAGGATGGGCAGGGCGAGACGAGGGAAGGCACACCAAAGCGAAAAAACGAATAAGGATGGGCCCAGCCCGTTTCCGCGTCTTCTTCGGACGCCCTGCAGCCTAGCTTTCCAATCGCTCGCTCTCTCCCGACTTCCGACGTGCGTGACCTCATGGGCGTCGTCCAATCTTCCGTTCCTCTTATCTTTCGGGCGAAGAAGACAAAAAAATGCAGATTAGGTGTGAGCGGAGGAAAGGCGGATGGAAGAGAGGGAACGACGCAATTTTTCCCTCTAAGTGTTTATGACCCGTGAAACTATCATTTATGGAATGAAAAAGGTAAGAAGGATCCACCCATCCGAAACCATCGGCTTTCTCCCTCCTCCTTTTCCTCTTGTCTTCCATATTTTGAGACTGATGGGAGGATAGAGAGGTGTTCAAACGAGGAGTTCTCACGAAAATCACGCATAGGTAATAGGTGATAAATGAGATGCATCATCATCATTGGCCGTTCGATCCTTACATTGGTTGACTGAAGCTCTCCACTCTTCCCAATCTAATGCTTAAAAAGTTCCCTTACTTCCTGGTATCTCTTTCCATGTACTTTTTTCTTTATTTGGTCCATGAACTTACCCTCTGGGGACTATCCCTCTATTCTTCCTTCAATTATGTTATTCACGAACTCATTGTGCCTCAATAGTGTGTCCAATCTATCTGGTTCTTCTTTACTACTACTTTATGGTGTTCTACAGGGTCCTTTACTCTTCTGTACACTTTACCATTTATTATTTCGTCCGTCCATTTTATCTTCAGCATGCTGCTCCAGCACCTGGTTTCGACGGCTTCCAGTCTTTTCTGGTCAGCTTTCCCAATGGGCCATGTTTCCGATCCATAGAGTGCCACACTCCACACGAATGTTTTCACATTTCAAGCCTTCGAAACCTGGTGCTGAAGGAGCAATGAGATGCAAGGACGACTCAATTTTTTTACCACTCAATTTTTTAATGCTCAATCAGCTCTTGTAATTTGGCATTTGCTTTGTTTGGTGTTTTAGTCTTAACTAATATTAAATCCCTGAATAAGCCCAAAAATTTGGCAAAACTTAAGTAAGCACTGAAACATCAATAAACTAACCACACGTCAAGAATCTTTGTTGTTACCGGTCGAGAATGTCCACATTGCTTATAGGAAGGAATTTGAAGCTTTAAACGTAGATCAACGATGCGCCAAAGTCCATGGATAGCCATTCACCTAAACAGATGACGGCAAGCTCGATGTGGGTGATGGCAGTGAAAGAGGGAACAGATCACAACAAAGCAAAAAAATTATCATAACGCCCACGTCCAGAAAGGTCTCTTCTCACATCACTGCACGCCCATCACACGGATCTTTCCCTCTCGCACTCACACGATTCTTTCCCAAGGCAAACAACCCTTTTTTCCCGATCGACGCTTGATAAGGGGCAGTTCTCCGACACCTTCACACGTGTCGACATCTTGCATTGCTTCGCTCCATCGATCAAAAAGGAGAATAGATTGAACCATACGGAAAGATAGCACGCTGAGGCAGAATTGTTGTGATAAACCTGCAAAACATCATATTGGCGCAAGTGAGTATTCTGATTCATCTTGCTTGTACTTTGTCTATGAAGTGGCTGCTGGGGAAAATAAATTAACTGGAATTCGATTATTGGAATATAAATGGGAATGAAATTGGATAATAGCTCGCGTTTGGTTTCTATAATTCAAGTGGTAAATTTTATCCGCTGACAGTGGAATGATGGCGCCATTTAAATAAGCAGTTAACTATATTTTACAATTAATACGCCGAAACATAGGTATTAGAACTGGAATTGTCGCGGTACCATAATGATTCATCTTATAGTGTGGGGAGTGGAAATCACTACCAGAAAAAGTAATTGAATTTTTCCTTAAATTTATGGACGAATTGCGCGCGATTAACATGTAAAGTAGATAATTTTTCGATATATCAAGCTTTACCTCCATCCGAAGGCTACATCATGAGGTTTTACGCCGAACTTGTAGCTGATTAATAAAAACAGTTTCGTCTGTTTCAGCTGGCGTCTTTAGGTCGAAACGACAGCATCGAATTTCGGTCGTTCTTCAATAGATTGACTAATGGTACATTTGCGATTTGTCTTTGCAAATGCAGCTTTAGCACGGGGCTTCACTTTTGTGCGTCAAGACGTCATCTATTCCCTTCTTTAATCGTTGCTTCGCACAGGGAGAGCGTCGAAATCTCCCCAGGATCTATCCAGAGCGGCGAGAGATTTCCATTTCACCAATCTCGTGCGAGCCTTGTGACAGGGTCTGACATTTCATTTCCGACAACCAATGCATGAACTCGGAGGATGAGAGAAGGAATAAAAGGACTAAAAGACGACTGGCACGATAATCGCCACCTTGGACCTACACGATCAATCAACCGAGGGAAATGAGTTGAAAGGCTGGGGTAAAAATAATGGTCGACTAACAAGATAATTCCTTAGGTTTAAGAATAAATACAGGGTATTTCTTAGGTTTGTATATGTTTTTGACAAACAGTAATGATAGATGCTTAAAATGAAGAACCGATAAGATGACCATTGACTATTTATCAGCAGCCCATAAGGCACAAATATATCCAAATCAAAATCAATGGCCAAATGTTACGGTAGGCATTTTACTATTATACATTAGTAACATACCACTTAAGGTCACGATACTAACTTAACCATTCAGCGAAAATTATCTTAAAAAATCGAACCATTTCACACATATTCCGGCCCAGAGTTCTCTCATCTCAATGTGGTTAACACTGGTGAATTAAGCAAGCAAAACAATTTTATACTTCCCATTCAACGTTTGGTGATGAAGTCACTGAGGATATTCAGCGCTCTATCCACACCCATAAGTCTAACGCCATAGGCAGCGCCTATTAACGATACAATATCCCCTGTTGACAGCCATTCCACTGCTTTAAAAACTTGAATTGAAAGATTTTTGCAGAGAAGTGAATAAAAGCAACGGATTGTGAAATACGCCAGAGTAGTTGCAACGTTGAATCGAGTAACATAAACCTCGTGAAAAATTTTTAAGTCACCCGAAAAAAACATTTATAAACTATCAAGTCGATGGCCCAAGCTCCCATTCAATCATGTGATCCAGGTGTTTAAAGAACGCCTTTATGAACGTAACGGTAGCTTGTTTTCCATTGAAGAAAATGACACAAATAATACGGCTAATGGGCGCAATTTTTCCATAAAGTTTATGAATAATGAACTACCTTTTATAGAAAAATATTTCCATAACCCTTTCTTTCAGATATAACGGTACCGAAACAATTACGCCGCTAATAACTATATTTTCGGCGTACTAACAGGACTACTGAGCATTCACCGGCAGACTAATAATAACGAAATTGCAAATTACAGCCAAATATTTCGTACGAGATGATGCAGTAGATTTTTCTTTCAAGCATCAGGAAAAGAAGAACCAGATGGATTGGACAAACCCTGAGACACAATGGATTTGTGAAGAACATAATTGAAGGTAAAATATAGGATAAAGTCCCCAGAGGAATACCCTGAAATAAGTTCATGGACCAAATAAAGAGGAAATTAGATATATACCAGGAGATAAGGGGAACTTGCAATAGACAGGGAAGGGTGGAGGACTGCAGTCAACCAATCTTAGTATAGCAACCAAAAGAATAGATAGGATAACAACCTATGAATGATGTGGTAGATTTATTACGTTAAGAAATTAATTAACACGAAAAATAAAGGATAGAGACGGCTAAAAAGTTATTTTTTTTGCAGATACGCCACTTTAAATCGAATAAATTCTCCTGCTCCACGAGTGAAAGACATACAATTGGATCGGTGCAATTCCAGGAGGAATAAAAACCGCAATCGAGTCTCACCAAAGTCTCCGAGAGAACGCGAAAGGGAGCGAGAAATCTCCGCTGAGGGCAAGAGAGAGAGAGAGAGGGAAGACAGAGAGCGAGAAAAAAGACGTGGAGTTGGAGAAATTCGTGCTGAACAACGGTAAATCAACAGTGGATTTCTGCCGAGTCGTAATTACAACGATCGAGGCAGGATTTCCATGCAAATGGATTGGCTGAAAACCAACAGAGCAATCAAATCAACGAAAAACTCCTTCCGTATGTTGGAAAAATAAAGAAGGGAAAAAATAAAAGGAGAGGCAATTGAGGTAAATAACTCGGAGGTCAGGGGTGGGTGGGGGCAGGTTGAAAGAGAGTGGAATGGTAGGGCGAGAAAGATAGAGGAGGGAATAAAACGCGAAAGATTGCACGCAATCGTTCTGTTCGAGGAAGCATCGTGGAAAGAGGGGTGGAAGATGGGGAGGCGGCGGGGGAGGAGGAGAGGAGAATCTACTCACCTTACCCCTTCCACAAAATGGTAGAAACGGCAGTACAACATGGGACGTCGATATCTTCACGGTCGTGAAAACTCTCCATTAGTGCCGAAGAGAGACCACGGAGTCTAAGAATTAAATCTCACAGATGATCTCCACTTAGCGATTAATTACTGATTCCCCTATGGATTACAATTGTAAGATGGTTTCCTAAAGCTGCCCATTAATGTAACTACCAGCTGAGATTACGACCACGTTTCCGCTACATTGATACACATTGGCTCAATTTCATTATGTTAGGTTCATGGTATCAATGAGATGACAAGGTTAACTGATAGTTTGCATTTGCTATAGAAAATTAGACAGTCGGTTAGCTGACCTAAATGAATGAATAAGAGATGCTCTATGGATCGGAAGTATAGACCATTGAAAAAGCTGATCAGAATAGAATAAGATGCCTTCGAAACCTGGTGCTGGAGGAGGATGCTGAAGATAAAATGGACGGGCAAAATAAGAAATGATGAAGTGAACAGAATAGTAGAAGAGGAAAGGAGCATATGGAACGCTATGCATAAAAGAAGAGCCAAGTGGATTAGACACACAATGGGTTTGTGAAGAACATAATTGAAGGCAAAATAGAGAGAAAAGGTCCCAGAGGAGGACCCAGGAGTAAGTTCATGGACCACACAAAGAGGAAAGTACATAAGAAGACATATATAAGAAGATAAGGGAATTAGCATTAGATAGGAAAATGTGGAGGGGTGCAGTCGACCAATCTTGGAGTTGAATAATCAATGAATGAATGAGGCGCTATAAAAAAACTACGAGGTGATATGATTTAGTTCTTTCCCGGCGTATTATACTGATGAAATCTTTTCGGGGTTTTTCCACCGGGTCAGGTCGTTGTGAGCTGACGTTTCGATGGCTATCAACGCCATCGTCCTCATGTGAGCTCAGACTACGAGATGTATTCTCAATATCCTCTTTCTGCAAGCAAAGCAGCATAATCGTAAAAGTGCATGTCTCGAAAAAACCTTTATCATCGCGAAATAAATAACTTCTTTTTCATTCCGACAACTCGTCTCTCTACGCTCTCAACCCAGACATGACGTGAATGGACCGGTCACGGCCGATAGCCCGGGGAGTGTTTCGAGATAGGTATCGAAGAGCTAGTCCGGGGGATTTATCGTATTCCCCCACACCTCCGTCATGAATGACAAGCCCTATTACAGCTCCCTCACTGACGTGACGTGACCCCCTGTCAAGTAGCCACACACTCAGCTAAGGGCGAGAATCGTGGGTAAGAAAAACAGAAACCATTTTCCCCTCCTCGGCTTCCATCCTGCCGTTGATCGTCGCGCGGCACGGCGGGGGGTCCTACCCCTTACCCCCGGAAAAAAGGGGCGTTAGGCCGCGGATACTTACACCAAAGCAGGATTGATGGATTGCAGACGACTTGCTGATTACCCGGATGCCGCCTCGTTAACTCGAGAGGGTTCGAGAAGGGATGAGGGGGGGTGGAAACTATGGATGGGGGTGGATTTGTAAGTGGGGTCGCGTGCGGAGAGTCTTGTAGGCACGACCCCGCCTCGTCTCGATCGTTTATATCGATTAGGATCGCCGAAATTCAATAGTCAACATTTGGAGGGAGAGAATCTTTGAGAATGTATACAATAAAGGGGGAGCGCAATCCGTGTAACGCATCACTTGTATGGCCGGGGCCAGCCGATCGTTGTGACGTCGAACACATAAGATTCGTTACTATTGCATTACGTATGCCATGATCTAGCAATAAAAGATGCTGTTCACTTTCCACGGAGTTTTATTCACACCGACCAAGGTTTCGTTACCACCATCCTCACCATTACCGTAGCACCGCCTTAAAACCTTAGAGTCAGATGAGATGTAATAAGTAGTCATTTTTCCCAATTTAAGCAATAGGGACGGAAATAAATTTATAATAATAATCCATATGAATGGGGGACGTGAAGGTTGGGTAAGAACCATCCAGATGAGTATAAAATTGTACAAGGTATCCCACCTTTTCCATTACCCTCTCTGAGCAATCAAAATAATTTTATCGGTGCGCTGGCCACGACTATTAGTTATTTTATTCCTTGTAAACACTCCTATGTCCAATTCAATCGTTGATTAAGAAAATTTATTTTTTGATCGTTGCAAAACAAAACCACTGCTAGCAAAAAGTATTCGGAAGATAATACAAGCAACGGAAAACATGTGTTATATAGCAGCATTTTCTAGTCCAATTTTTTCGTAGGACAAGATTGAATCAGCGAAAGTAAAATGATCGTAGGACTTCAGTCGAGCATAGAAGTCTCCCCTACATTCGAAAGCGGTAATGGGAACGCGTTATTAACAAATACAGATTCGTTTAGACTGTGAGCTCGAGAAAATGACTGCCAATGCCATTGGAAAATAATTGAAGCAAATGAGGAAATACTGGCCTGTTAATAAAAAACTACAAAGTTCCGCCACATGTTCAAATCTTAAATCGACATGGGCTTATGGTTTGAGCGAAATATAATTTCACCTAGATATCAATTAATTTGGTCTTATTTTAAGGGAAAATATCTCACCATTTCAATGACACTAACAATTCAACCCCTTACCGCATTACTTTCCGAGATTTTTGCCAAAAAATACCAGCCCATTTACATGGAAAATGGTAGGTGCATGCACTACAGAGAGAGCTTATTTAAAAAATGAGGCAATTATGGCATCAAAATCTCGTCAAAAAATTAACAGTTATATGTTTTCTGAACTATTTTCGAAAATTAATGATACTGTCACCACATTAAAATCTTCGGGAACACAAAAAATCTTCCGTTTTGAAAGAGTTATAAACGTACCGAGCGAAAAAAATGAGTCAAGTTAAAGGCTTGTTTAGATATTTTCATGTAATTACTTAAAATGTCTTTCACATATAAACTATATTATTGCAAAGATAATAATGCAATATTTAATTCATTTGTCCTAAAGCTGGTGAAATTAAAAAGTATAGTTTGAATGCGATCTCTATTATGACTAGGTAATATCTCACACTAACTACCTTAATGATATAAAATTGAGATCGGTCGGATTTCTCAACGCATCCCCGAAGAGAAAAACGGCCATTCCCACAGCTCACGAACACGTACTTTTTTCCATATTTCACAGCCACTGAATGATCGGAAGAAAGAAAACATCCACTACCCTTTGCATCCAAGCCAACCCTTCCGCTCCTTTCTCATACATCCAGCGGAAGAACCCTTTTCTTCTTCTCCACGCTGCCCAACCCATCTTCCCCCGGTTTGCTTCAGGGTCTCAGGGCACCGTTTCCCTCGCAATCCCCAGGAAACCCCGACACCCCAGACCGACCCCGCGCAAAGACAACACCCTCTTTTTTGAAATCCCTCCGCCACACAAGTCTCAGAAGCAAAAGGGGTGGAAGGATAAGATTTGGCCGTGGGAATTACACACGTTTGGGTACAAACGTGAGTTGCCTCACACATGTGATTCCACGCGGCCTCGTCCTAACGGTTGGCTTCAGATTCTCTCCGGGATCAGCGCTTCGAAAGGGCCTCGGAGAGATCGAAGTCGGCGGAAGTGAGATATACGATTTCCACCAACCGTCTCCCTCTTTCTCTTTCCTTCCTTCCCCCCTCTCACCTCAACCCCCTCCCGTCCCCCTGCCTTCCCTTCCTCCCTCACCCAACCCATCACATTCGATGGTTGGAATGATTCAATATTCTCCCCTCCTCCCTACTCTCCTCATCCATATCTCTTGCATTTTTTTCAAAAGAGGAAGCACGGGTGAAGAAACGGCTGCGAGTCTCTGCAAGGGGTCGGAGGGCAAAATGAATGCCTGAAGAGCCTGAAAAAAAGATTGATATCTTGACACCGCGGGCGAGAGCAGAGAATTCTTATACTGTGGGAAAACGCCACTGTTATGCTACTCAGTTTTATTTCAACCCCGAAGGGAAAATCTTTCCCTTTATTAATCCTGCGAAGGATAGCCTCCATTTTGTCGGTTGGCCTTTGATGTATTTCGCTAATTACAGAGTACTTATTTTAAATAGCACCTAAAGGTGTCCCTTTGCCTTGCCAAGCGCATTGGAGCAGATATAAAGTGGATAAGATCCATATGTTCTCACCCATAGACCAGAAAATGCTAAATCAAAACGTTGGTACGCAATAAAACTAATTACCATAAAGATTATACGAATGATTTTGAGAAGAACAAGATGGATTGGACACACCCTGAGGCACAATGGGTTGTGAAGAACATAATTGAAGGAAAAACAGACGGAAAAGTCCTAAGAGGAAGACCCAGGAATAAGTTAATGGACCAAATAAAGAGGAAAGTATTTCTCATAGGAAAGCTACTAGGAATTAGGGAACTTGCATTACTGCAGCCTTTCACCATTCCCTAAATGGTGAAAGGCTGCAGTAAACCAATCTTAGGATTAAACGATCAATGAAATGAATGATTTTATAAATATGCTAGGTCCCATGAGCTCCTCAATATTCCTGATCGTCTACCGAAGTAGTTAATTTTTCGAGTCACCATCAATCTCTTCAACCGGAAATTTATGCAGTCCTAAAATATTTTCATTCCAAATAGCCCTAAGAGTATTACTCTCACAATTAATGCCCACGAGCCAAGAGACGGCGAAATTCACGCGCCATATGCTTGAGTGCGTAGTAAGCCCTTTCCCATTATGACAGCTTTTGCTATGGCTAATAATTTGGTTTGACGAAAGGAGTCATCGGAATAATACCCCTACATGCACACAACCAATGTCCTGAATTTATGTCCAGAAATAGGACAATTCTGTCGTTCACATAGCGTTTTATGTAAAGTTTAAGCAAAGAATGCGTTCATGAAATACGAATTCAACCCTCTCAGGCCTGATTTTTTGCGGATGACCAATTTCGTATTTCAATTAACTTTGCCTATGATGGTTAAAACAATAATGTCACACACCAACAGAAACACTCATTTCGCAGTAGGCACACACGATGACAGTTGAATTAATTTGATTAGCGTGGAATTCAAAGTAAGTTAATGATTCCAATTGGCATCTTCAGGTCAGAAACGTTTATAGTGAAAATGAGCAAATCTGGCGTTTGTCTATTGACCACTCATCGGTGAAATATTTACGTTGAAGGAGCTTGTATGAAAACCGCGACTGAAGCGCCAGGCAGCCCATTCCCTCTAAATAAAGTTCACAAGTAATGAAGAATTATAAACCTCAGCGTTAAAGAAAAAAATCGAAGGTGAGTGAAGGGCTTCGAATATTAAGTTGATGCTTTGCCAGTAGCAATCACACAAATCAGCCATTCCTGTGGAAGTTATGGCAATATGCTCATCACGATGGAGATCATCCAGTCCTTACAGCTTGGGTTATTTTTAACTGACGTCAATTCCAAGATCTTCCTCAGCACTTTACATAGTTGGTTGGTTGTTTAGGGAAGGCGTCCTACAGCGGACACCTTGTTCGCCATTTAGGACAAGCGGGAAATATTATTGGGAGAGTATTGGAAATTTTGAGAGAAACCTGGCGTCGGAATTAGCCTAATAATGATGAAATGAGCAAAGGGTGCACAGATTCTAAGTCCCATCCGAAGGACGGAGTATAATACTTCAATTGCTCGCCACATACCATGCGAGTAGGTTTCGCGATTCCACTGAAAAATCACCGCCATTGCCGGGACCTAAGAAACCAGTATTCTAGCCACCTCACCCCTCAATCGCCTCTCGACCACGCTCATTTCATCTCACAATCAGACGGGAGGCCCGTCGTGCTTTCAAAAAGCGCTCGCGAATTTCCGTATCCTCAACTACCCCGTAAAGTACCCCCCAAACGAAACCACGACGCGGAATACGTTCCCTATGGGTATGCCGGTCGACGCCCACCAAAGGAGCCTCCAAATGCCACAGCCAGTTCACGACCGAGCGTCCCATCAAATACATGCTGGGGACATGCAAGGGCACACCTGTTAATGCGACCCACCCCATCTCAACATCCACCCCTTTCATCCTCAGTGATCGCTGAAGAGATTCTTCTCGTTTCGTCTCCAACGTCCACCCCACACTCCTTTCAACGTCTTCCAAGACAGCGTGCCCCATTGTCTCCTCACCCTCACCCTCGAGAGAAAAAATACTCCTTCAACAGTCCCCGTCTCTCTCGCTCTGTCTTTTTCTCACTGCTTCTTTCCTCACCGCATAAAGAAGGATCCAATCGTCCCAGCTCATTCCATTTCAACTTCCTCCTCTCTCTCTCGGATCTTCACCGGTAAAAAAACCGAGAGGCCAACACTGGTTAATCCCATTGACGTGGCGGGAAACACGCCGCCCGGAGTTCTCTTCACAGCCTCACTTTCCGTCCGACATATACCACCATGACTCCACTTTATCCTCTCGCCTCCTCTCATGTGAGAAAGTATTACCATCCGTACATATCCCCTCCTTCTTCCGAAGCCTTAAACCCTTCCTTCAGCCCCTCCGAGTTGAGAGTCTTAAGCTAGACACCCTGATCCCAATCACCTCTACATGAGTACCCCTCAGCTAAAAAAAGATCCCCAGAAATTTTTTTAAACCTTTTCGTTATTAATAATGAAAGAGATTTTACGGTTTACACGGCAGGTTCAAATATGCGAAGAAATCTCTACCCTTTAACCAACTATCTTTCATAACTACCGGTCCTCGTCTCCTCGCTTCTTTTCGTTCTTCAGCTCGACATGCGTCCTCAATGATAGCAACCATAGGAAAGTAGGAGTATTGGATGATATTATGAGGACGAAGATTATTTATGTGCAGAAATATTAAAAGGTGACCAATTGAGATAGTTGGGGATTCCAGAAAAGAATTCCCCAAAAATCCAACCTAACAACAAGTCAAATTATAATGACGAACTTGAGCATTAATGAAACAGTTATCGATTTGATGAAATAAAACATATTGGAAAGCGATATGGCTGATTAGGGCACCGAACTTTTAGAAGGATCAGAAGTGAAAGAGTTAAAATACTGCTCGGTTATTTGTTCAGCGAATCGAACAAAAAAATTGTTTTGCCCTCGAAGAGTTTCCCACTTATCACGGGGCTAAGTATTAGGACTCCTCTGGAAAAATATTTTCCACTACTAAGGGGATTCGAACACCATCTCTCGAAATGAGAAGCGAGTACTCCAAGCACCACACTGCAGGGAAAAAAAACGGGACGAACTCAAATCTGCGAGAGCCTAGTGAAGCCGAGTGCGACGACGAAAAAGACGCCCCTTCCGATGCTCCATTTTTTTCAATGGCCCTCACCCGTCTCCTTATCTGCGGCCATGTGTCGTGCCCTTCATCCCCATACCTCTCCTCCCTCAAAGGGCTCCCGTCCCCTCATCGCAGCCTCCGCATTCTTCGTACCACTCGCCCAAGATTATGACGGACGCGGTGCATCCCCCAAAGGGATTTGGACTTGAGAAGTAGAGAAGGTGGCACAGTTGAGCGCTTGTCTGGAAACATGGATGGAAACCATGGTTCCACACAAACGGAAGGGATGGGAAACATCACCGACAAGGCCGCGTCGGGGCGGGTGAGATGCACCAGACTGTTCTGTGCGCGATGACAATTAGCCAAGACTGTTGTAACATGACAATCGGTAAAGTTGAAATGGATGTTTATGACTGGAAGAAGGCACCTTTGAGCCGAGGAGACTCAAGTTAGGCCGCCCGCGAGCGGTCTACGTCTGATATTTTCAATTTAACTATGAGAACAGAGATTTCTTAGCGTTCACTGACGGTTGTTGTAGCGAGGGGACTCATAATGTCTCAAAATAACTGGTCAAACAAATTACAAAAGGTTAATTTCAAGGTAGCATTAAGTGAACAGGTTAATCTCTTCGGTCGACGACTAGTATAGTTGGTTAAAATATATCCGACAAATCAAAGACGGATGCATGGGTTTTAGGCGCTCAAACTGAGTTTCTACTATAACGTCTAACCTAAGACCTCATACGTAAGATATACACAGCACCCATTCCTGAGGAGGGAGAGAAATCCACAACATTCGATTCGTCAGCTAAAACCGCCATCAACTAGGCTTCAGCGGCCGACTTAGAAACTTCATTATTTACTCGGTTGAAGTATGAATCTCTCATCGAGGCCCTCCTAGGTATATCATTTCGTTAAAATTTCATTGACCAAAACACCTGCTAACGATTATAGAATAAAAACTTAGTTATATCCAATAAAACTCTCATAAATATGTTCTAAGAGCGTATAAATTCTCCAGAATTATCATTAAATATGCACAATAGCGTACTTAATGATGCGAAATTTGATTCAAGGAGTTAACGCAGATCGGAACGCATCAGCGAACTTGAGCTCACACCAACGACGGTGAATGGTACAATGGGCACAGGTGAAATGTTCACTAATCTGCTGGTCGGTAGAATTCCTTAAGTGAACCATTGTCACAGCCAAATTTTCCGTATGTAACTATCGAATTAATACGCTTGAGAAGGAGAGCTTTTCACCACAAAGTATTTTAAAACACTACACATATTCGACGCCTTTACTGAAAATCAAAAGGAAAAAAAAGAATGCAGATTTTATTTTTGGAGCTCTTTTCTACTCACACACACTCCAACGCGTATTAACAAGGCTGCCGACTTATTTTTAAGTGTACCGCTAAGGTCGCAGGTGAGCGAAACGAATGGAAAGAAAATGCGCTGTTCAGTTGCGAAACAGCGATCGCAATAAAGGGAATGGAAAGCACTTCATGGCGCTGAAATTTTCAAGCGCGCAGTAAAGTTTAAAAATGTTTGAGATGATGCGGCGAAGTTGTAATTTTACTTATCTTCTAACCCCTATCGCCTAAATCGACTGTTCCACCACATCTAACCCACCACACGGGTGACGGCTAGTATAATTTTTGATACACGAACGGAAATTATGAAAAAATCAAGTTCCTTTAGCCGGAGAATATAAATGAGCATGATAAAATGTCACCACCAAAACTATTTGCCTCACCCCTCCGGACAAGCATAACGAGATACCGTTGAAAACTAACTTGGAATCAGGACAACACGATTATAAATGGCAACGCATGACCTCCTCGAAGAGCAAAACTCAATAAATTTGCCTTTCACTCCCGTCTCCTATCCTTTCCTCCGATGACATATGACGATCGCACGACCCTATGTTACCTCCATCTTCCTCCTGGAATGACAAACCCCGCCAATTAAAGGCAGACGTCAGGCGAGCGCAATCCCGAGCGACGCTTACCAATCAGATTTCTATTACTTATTACTGGGGAGGAGAGACAACTGCTCACAGCCACCGATAACGTCATTTGCATACCAGGCTTGATCAAGATGCATGAAAAAGGTCGAGGGTTTAACGAACCATTCCCAGCAGATGCACCATCCTCTAAATCGTTTCCCAACCTCCCCCCTCTCGCGTCAGTCTCCTCTTGCCAGGCGGAGGTCAGATTTACGTTAATCGAGCCAGCATATAATATCGCCCATATCTTTCACCCTCCGTCAAAAAGGTCCTCACGACCGTGACTGAAGTGACAAATATATCCCAATGACCCCGTCCACTCGATTTGAGCCTTTCTTATTTAGAAGTGGCAGACAGAGTGAGTGTCCCAAACTAAGAGGGGGAGGGAGGACACGATCACGCAAACAATGAAGCGTGTGTTATGTCGGAGTAGGGCCCCGAGGGCGGGGGAAAAAATGGGTCCCAAATCTCGCGACCTCGTCCCTGGGACGGGGTTCGTCGTTTGCGACGCCGACCGTGTCCCCCACACGCAAACACAGAATAGGCCCGCATCGTGCTGCCCGTATGTCGTGAAATTCCGGCACCTGAAAAGGGCTCAATTTCGCTCGGCCCGAATCGTGAGGCTCCCGAGTTCCTTCGGCGTCCAGTCTGGAATCCCAAACATAAGAACGTGCGTCTGGGTGGCGGCGCAACAGATTTCCAAAAAGAGGAAAAATCACCGTCTGCACTTTATAGTCGGCCACATCATCCATCACTTATAATAATACTAGTCCTGCAACGCAGGAGAATCGACATGATGGCATGAAGAGTCCAGAGTAGTGCTTTCCAAACATATATTCACAACAAAAGTGCTGTTTCTAGGTACACGCATATTAACTAGGCAAGAATTTAATAACATTGTTTATCAGGCATTGATTTTATTATGACAAAGGGAATTCATTTATAATAGTGCTATTTTTCAATAGTGATGTATATACTACTGTAATGCATTATACACATTTCTCACGCAAACAAAACATTACCTTCAAGCATTCTTAATGATATTGAATAATTAAACCTTGATTCAACCAAGCGACGCTGCGCGGCTCCCATTTACGAAAGCACTAGTCCAAAGAGAAAACCTCTAACAATGGGACGTGCGCTACTACTTACGTATATCTCACTCAAACTACTACTTCCACGCAAAAAAAGACACTTGACTCGAAATCATAATCCAGGATCTCATCGTTATATTTCGTTACCACGCACTTAATTTCATCAAGAAATTATACTTCCGTGTTACTAACTTTTTAATAAAAAATAAAATTTTGGAGAGCATCAGAATTAATAAGAATTCTAAATGCATGGAGTATTACTAATCTTTCATACAGCATCGAAAATATAGCAACAAATCGACAGCATCCCGTGTAAAGTTATCAAGTCTTGTCACAGCAACATATCGCGAACAACTCCTTTAAAAAAATATTGCAAAACAGCTGAATCATCGGTGTGAAAAAAATGGAAAGAGATCACTGCTAAAAATGATTTCCCAAGAATACCTTCGGCAGATACATAGAAATTTGATGACTAAAATTGTGGCTTAGTGGAAGTGACATATTTTCTCATTGAGTTAATAAAACTAATCTCAAAAACAAATTTTCATTCAATTCTGTTAAAGAAAATTCTAAAGCTTTGGAATACGGATCATAACAGTCTTGCCAAAACAAAGAATACTCGGCAAATAGTTTAAACAAAATATTTATTAGTGCACTCACGCTATTACCAGTGAAAAGGCCGGATGGCAGTAGAAAAGACAAATTACCTGAAATAAAGCAAATAAATTTAAATTACTATCATCAGCAAATGAAAATCAATCCTTTGAGTTAAAAACAAAAGAAAAGACACCTTGAATAGAAATTGGACAAGTTTTTAGGAGTTTTTAAGATGCACAAAGAAGAAAAACATTTTAGAATCTATTAAAAGTTTTTAAAATATGTATAGAGGGCAAGGAATTAAAGTTCATTGGTCTCACGAGTGCCCATGCAATTAAATATCCTCGCTATTTGAATCAATAGTGAGAATTTTAGATTACCTAAGGGAGAATAGAGTGGTATTCTAAAGCGACGGAAATCGAACACACATTCCTCATCACCCCAGGAATATCATCTTGCCAGCAACTTCACACATATATTTGAGAAGTACATTTATACATTCATACTTTTGAAAAATGTGGAATACCAAGCTGATGAGACCGACCTTAAGCTTTCAATGCGTCTGAAAATTGCCAACAAATCCCATTTTCTTGTCCCATCTCGGTACATGATGTTTTACTGCTACTTTAAAGAGTTTTTTCCAGTTCACAAAGCTATGTAAACCTTTCCATTTTAACTACAAATCATGAGGTACCATACCACGCCAATCCCGAACCAACTAGGTGCCCATAATGCATTTAGGCACGGGAAAAATCTCGAATTAACCCGTTGATGATTCAATTAAGTGAGCTTTCATAAAAAGAATACCGAAACCAAAGGAAGAAAAAAAACGCCCACGTTTTCCCAAGGGAATTTTTCTGGGCGACATTTTTTTTTTCCTCCGCGCCGCCAACAGCTCGTTTGAAGAGGGCGTCCCGCCCTTCATTTATTTCAAGTCCAATATATCAACCCCCTTTCACGCCCTCGCACTCATTCTCCTTGTCAAACCCACATCCACCCCTCTACCCTCTCTCATCTCATCTCCAGCCTCCTCCTCCTACTCCTTTCCCCTCCCCTCCTCCTTCCCTGCAGAAGCAAAAGCCTCCACTTCAACTTCCCACTCTCCTCTACTCCACACCGACAGTCGGCTTCGCTCCGACCTTCCTCCACCATCTGCCTTTCTCCATTTCCATATTTTCCCTCTCTTCCCGAACACTCCTCCAGCTCCATATTCCACGCCTAGACACGGATTAAGTAACACTCCCGCAGCACTTTTTTCTTCTTCAAGAATCGTCCCCAACCGCCACAAATGAGACTGAGGTTAGTGCGGTCGGGGAAAAACTAGTTACGAGTCTCTGGATCGACACTGAGGGATGGGAAAATTTCTCTTAAAGTCTCGTCCAGCGTCATGCACATCACTGCCCCTCAGGTTAGATGAAATTACTTCTGTGTACACATAGCAATTTACAATGGAGGTACACTGCAAATATCAAGACGCCTTTTCCCAAAAACAAGATTAAGTCGAATGCAGAATTTTGGTTCACCTACACCTCGCATTTATTCAAGAAACATGGAAATCATTTAGAATTGGTTTGGATCCTCAAGAGATTTTCATAACATCCCCTTCACTCTCATTAAGTTCCTCATTTGAGTCCAAAACCGCCATTCCTTGCACAACCTCTCCCACGGCCCCCAACGTCCCCATCCTCCCGCCCTCTTCCTCCGCCAGACCTCCATCCCCACCACGCCCACCTCTCTCCAAAGGAACCTTAAAACTTCTCGGAAATCGTCCCTTTTTCCCACAGTGCACGCAACACATCCCCTTAAAGGGTCCCGCACCGCCCTCCAACCGACCTTCTCCCGGCTCCTTTTCCCCTTCCTCCCGATCTCCGGAGAGCAAGAAGGAGGATTCATATTTCCCCAACAGCAAGGCCCTCCTCTATTCCCGCACCACCTTATCTTTTCTTCCCCACCCCCTCACCGCCCTTGCCAACTTAAAACCGCTCTCGTCCTCCTCTCCTCGTCCTGTCCTCGTGCAACAAGACGGTCTCCTCTCGTCGCCTCTCCTCCTTCACCATCGCTCCTCTTGTTCCTCACTAAAAAAGAAAGAGGACTCAAACCGAGGTCCCTTGAATTCATTGGAAAGAGGATACGACCCTTCCACTTCACCGCCTTCAATACATTCACCTAACTCTGCTCTAATCGTCGGGATTACGTTTCTTGATCGAAGGTTAAACAATCAATCGGTCCAGGAGGACACTATATCGGCCCCTATAACACATCATCATTTGTTATCATACCGACAAATTGGTGGGTTTGTATGTTGTTTGTCCCTGGGTATGTTCCCCAATCCGGATACGCTTACCCTATAAGTGTATGATCTACTTACCTCACAATAAGGCCAGATTTCACAATTTCTGGTTAAATATTTTATTGGTGTGCAAACCGAGTATCTGTTTCTCCCACTGATAACGCTCACGTTAACTATACCACGATCTTATATTACGTACTAAGCTTGAACTCTCAGTTGATATCAGGGTAACGTCATTTTGCGGTTTACGTTAACCAGTCATTAAAAAAACCTGGCCTTTGTCCCTTCATATCCACTGACTTTCATTATGTGGTCCACCATTCCTAGGCGATATCCAATCCTTTCGCGTTTATCAAGCAATCTCCCATACACAATCACATTGGGCAAGCCACCACCTCTAAATACGTTCTACATCAACTTTGGGTACCTTCTATGAAACTTCGTAACACTTTCCTTTCTCCTGTGTCATCTTGATATTTTTCGATTTCCTCTCTAATCTTCCTCTCCTCTCTTCGTAACTACCACATCTCAGAAGCCTCCAATTTACGATAGCCTATAACGATAATTGTTCGAATTTGTGTTATAGAATTATGTTGCAAAAACAATAGTTCGAACGATGTACAAAACATACTTTCTTGGAATTCCGTGGGAAAATATGTTAGATGCCCTTAAAATGAGTCATAGCCTTCGGCCATCACCACCCCTTCAATCTACAGACATCTCTATCAGTTCTTCCAAAGTTACGCTAGGCTTCACACCTCAGAGCGCCTAGAACTCCGTTCATACTACTACTTTTTAATTTACAAGAAAACCATAGCTCATAAAAAATATCGCATTCGTACAATAATTCAAGAAACAGTCGAATTTCAGGATTTCCCGTCGAATTTTCCACTTGAACCGCGTTTTCTATGAAAACGAGAATTATCCTAGTTCTTCTGGGCCATAACAGAATTTTTCAAAGCTACGGTACCCCGACTGCGGGTATATAACTGCGAAACTCCAGTTTTGCGGTCGCTAATGTGAAGAAAAACCCTATAACTAAGCAGAAATACGCTCGCTGAGGAGGTGACCCTTAATTGACGCCAGTCTCCCTATTTTCTTCACTCAAGCCTTTCCCTTCCATCATTTTCTCGTTCTCCATGATTTCTTCAAATCCCCGCACATCTCATCTCCTCCCCAGTATCTCTGGTTTCTCTCCTCTCAAAGTGAGAGAACTCTCGCTGGCATCAAGAGTCGTCCTACCCGCATAATTCACAAAACCCGTCCTCGGCAACCCCCATCACCGGTTGAGCTGACCAAAGCGCCCTACCGACCACCCCCACTGAACTCTCACCCCCTCTCGGCCTCCCCTACCACCTACACCGTGACGATTACAGCCTCCCACCCCTCACTCGACTCCACCCCCCTCCTCCCGTCACACTCCTACTTCTCCACGGGACGCGCAATGGACAATTGAAACCGAGGAATGCTAGGAATGGGGGGACTGAGGGCGAGAGAGGGAGGGGGGAACTGGATGAGAGTCGCTTCGCGTCTGCTTTGAAGGGGATGCAAGTGGATAGGCTTTCCACGGAGGGATGAGAGAGAAAGGGAGAAAGCTAAAGGGAGCCAGAGAGGTTGAGTGGATGGGCAGGAGAAATGGGCGGGAGGCGGCTCGGAGTGCGAGTGGAGACTTATTCTAGGGTTAGAGTTGAGACAGGTTCGCCAGCAGAGGCGCCTTGGGCGTCACAAATTCATAGTTAACGACTGAGCGAATGAATTAATGTTTATTTATCATTTAGCAAAGGACATTTTATGTTTCCAAACCATAAGTAATTACATAAGTACATACTGACTAGCGAACCGACACTACGCAGTCGCAGGGGATGTCACGACATCAATCACAAAAATAGTAGGGTATGGTAAAAGGGAATGGAAAGAGAGAGGTAAGGAAAAAGTGGATTGCTTGGAATTACTCAGCATCGAACGAATAACTAAACGAATTACGAAACAGGTATATAAAAGTGAAATGAATGGTGCGAGAGGTAGAGGTAGGCCGAGGAAGTTGCGGTTGAATGTGGTTGAGGAAATTTTTAGGAGGAATATTAGGAGCCTTAAAAACAGGAGGGCGTGTATGAAGCAGTGTATGGGGGTAAATGAGACAAAAGAGGTTTGCAAGGATAGGTCAGTATGGAGTAAATTATTGAAGCAGAGTTAGGTGTACAAACATGTATGTATGAATAAAACTTGTGACTAAGCCTACCCCGGAAGGGAACGGCGTGATTGGTATGTATGTAATGGCGTGGGGAAAGAATTAATTTTTCTGCCAATCTGCAGTTAGTAAGTAGCATATCTAATTCACGTTTTCAACCGAGAACTTGGCCGTTAAATGTTGAATACATCCTAAATTATGTAATGAAGCGTCGCTAAAGTATTTCCTTAAGTGTATGCATACAAGTTCCCCGCTTCAGGAGGGCATCCTTTTCAGGCCAAGAGGCCATTCACATACAATTATGGAATTTGATGCAGTGGTCGTATTTTATGTTCCTAATCATTATTCGGCGACTCTTTTTCCCTTGAATGGTTCTATGAACTAACATTTTCCTCTCAATCATAACGTAGGGTGACCTCAGCTCTCCGTTCCACCATTGCCCCTGCTAATATGTACCTTTACGTCCTTGCAGATCCACAATAGGCTATACAACATTAGCCCCTCGGTCTTTCTTACAGGGATTTCATTC
The DNA here is from genome assembly GCA_963169105.1 of Ceriagrion tenellum. Taxonomy (NCBI): domain Eukaryota; kingdom Metazoa; phylum Arthropoda; class Insecta; order Odonata; family Coenagrionidae; genus Ceriagrion; species Ceriagrion tenellum. The sequence continues at coordinate 127,495,743 of OY720632.1, read as the reverse complement.
TATCTGCATTAATACTGAGGAGCACAGTAAAAAAATTATTTAGTGTTCAAGCTAGTTCCTCAGAGAAAAAAGAACATGCCATGTCTCCCCTAAAGCTTCATAAAATGACCCAGTTTCCCAAACCAACAAATGCGAAAGTGACAAAATTTTACTGAAATCCCGCTCGGCCAATGAAAAGTATTTAGTAGAATTTTTCAAGCTCCTAATGTTTTTTTTTACTTTTCTCTTCCAATTTGAAATAATGAAAGTTTTGCCGATAAAATAATGAGTATCTGCGGGTTTGTTGGCCGGCCGTCACCAGTGAAGTTGTCAAGAAGCGTACAAATATATCGTGATCTTTCATGCAAACGTCTATCCCTAGGTACGCACAATTTGGAGATATAGCCACAAACCCTCTTAAACAAAACATGAATATATTTATTTAAGTAAAGTATATCTAACTAGTGACAACACCATTTTACTAACTGAGAGGAATTTGATAGAATGGCATCTCCTTGCTTATTATTTTAAGAGTCACTTTAGCTTCTTGTTTCATTTGCTTTGGCTTTGAAAGTTACAACTTCCGAAAACCCGATTGGCTCAGTTTCAAATTCTTCTTCCATAGTCTTTTATGTTCATAACACCCCAAAACGAAAGATTCCACAAAAAATATATTAAAACGCGAGTAAATAATATTTCATCTGAAAAATTAGATTTAAAAATCGATCCATGAGAAGTCTTAATTCGGTTGTTTAAATTGAATATCATCTCTTCGAACTTAACATCACTAATCTCGATCGCACGTGAAAACACCCGTTGATGAACCCGGCTTCACCCTCAGGCGAAGGCTTGGATGGAGAAATACAGGGAGGCAGAGGGGTTTGGAAGAAAGAAAACATGCGGTGTGGAGGAGAGGGGGGGCAGAGGTCGGGGTGTCGGGGTGAAGCGGCCAACCCTCCTCCCTTCCCAGTGCCTGACCCTCCTTTACCCCTCCTCCCGCCCCCTACGAGGACTGCAAACACGCAGGAGGTGGAGGGGAGGGGGAGAGAATGAGAGAGGTCGTGATTAAGTGGGCAGGCGTGTGTGTGAGAGAGAGAGAGTGAAAGAGGGCCATGCGGGAACGGAGGGGAGGGAGAGGGAGGCGCGCCTGGAAAGGAGGCTGGGACTCCCGCCTCCGTTACATACGGTGACAATCTGCGGAGGGAAAAAAGGTCCGCCCTTTTTATAATCCTAATAATTTTAATTTAATCCGCTCAATTATAGAGCGGTACATATTTAGCAGACATTATCTTCCCTTTGGAGAACTGGAAAACTATTCTAATATTTAGATATCTACATTATTTAAGTGTAGATATGTAAATATTAGAATAGGTAGCATTATTTAGCAGGTAAGATGTGTCTTTAACTTAACTTAAAGTCCACGAAATTATCATGGATAAATGTTTCTCGGGAGTTCCACCGGATAAGTAGGTCCATAAGTCCCAACGTTTCGGAGAACGACTTGGTCTCCATCTTCAGGGGCTCCCCTTAACAGAACCTCTGAAGATGGAGAGCAAGTCGTTCTCCGAAACGTCGGGAATTATGGACCTACTTACCAGGTGGAACACCCGAGAAACATTCAGCACATACTCTGAGAAAACCTAAGATCTTTCGACATCATCATGATTTGATAGTGCCGAATCATTTCTGGATAAGATCCTGATGGTTCAACTGGCGCAGTATCACATTTTCCATGACCCGTTGGTAAGTATGAAGAACCCTTACAGATCCACGTCTACTTATTACCCTGCAAGCCACCACAAGGGTGTTTGGCAGGGGGTAAGTTATCACCGACATAAACTACAGTGAAGAAATTTTCTTTCACCAACAAGCACCACACTATCGGTACACTAGAAATTCTTCAGAAACTATTAAAGAAATCCAGCATGTAAAGATGTAAGTGACACAAGAGTCATGCAGGGAACATGCAAAACATGGAGTTAGCACTGCTCAGCAGATATAGAAATATGCATCAGGGTGCATATGAATTAATCAGCTATACTACCTGTCAACTAACCTAATTCAAAGTCTTAACGAAGCCATTATGGTCTATTAACGATCGCGGGAAAAACAACATTTTAAACCTTCCTGTTCCACAATCAGCTTCCCCTATTATACTGTCAAGATCAAGATACGAGAGTTGGAAGAATACATCCACAACCTTCGCTAACGATCCGCAATTTTAAATTCTGTTGTTGGGATTAATAAATGCCCATTTTATTAAACATCGAGCTACGGGTTGTTGTAGAGACGAATGATTTCTCAAATCACGCCACGAAGACCGGGAATCTGTGCTCGAGAGCGGCGGGACAGGTTGCCGTCACCCCTTAACCCTCCTGGGTGCTTCATGAAGATTGACTGTAGTAGGTATATATGAAGCCGACTTCGACGCCTGAGACCTTTCAACTTGGCAGGGCTCAACAACGGGGCACTATGCAAACTCATCCTTCATTGCTCCACTTATCCAGCACCCTTTAATCATAAAGAAAAATCTTCCTGACTCCTCTCTAAATACGCAGTACCTATTGATCAATTCCCAGCATTCTGAGAAAGCTCCCTTGTACTCTTTAATCAGATATCTCTTAAGTATTTGACGGCTAAAACCATTTCACAAAAATGTGCCTTTTACTTTTGAAAAAACAGAGGGCCGCAAGACATATTCGTGTAACGTAACATGAGTAACGCTTTCAGGCTCCATAAGATTGATATCAGAGTTAGATCGCGTACAGCGAAGAGGAGGTAGGTTTGTGAATCGATGCTACGATAAGTTGGCTAGTGTGTGTGGACTGTTAGAAGAATTAGGATGGGGATCGCATTCACAGCGTAGATTAAATTATAGGCTTAACCTCCTAACTAAATTTCAGGAAAATTATTTCTCTGACGACGTAAAAAAACATACTATTAACCCCCTCGTACTACGGCAGATTAGATTGCGCCAGTAAAATTAGAGAGATAGATTGTAGAACCGATAGATATAAAATGTCTTTTTTCCGTGTACCATTCAGGACCATAACAGCTGATCGCCGTCATGAATAGTGTAAATAGTGACATTATCTAGATTGTAGATCCCTTTCTTTATATATTTTACGTTCTTATTTATGCATGATGTAAATATTGATGCTCTTATTTATGCTTGATATTAAGAATATGTAGTAGTAGTCTTTGTATTCCTTGCATGTTGGAATGATTGACGATAGAATGTTTCTTGGTTATTAGATTTTTAATTGGCGCTTTGCATGTGTGGTACGCGGGTTTCAATGTAATGTCGGTGTTCTACCGTATCACTCATGCATGCCTGCTGTGGAAGCACCCCCTGCCACACACCCTTTGGGTGGCTTGCAGGGTATGATGTAGATGTAAGGTGTAATTTCTTCGTCAAGGAAAGAAATAAAATTTGACTCACCAAGCTACTCTCAGGTCTTTACTTCCACGACCTTTCTTTAAGTTCGACACTCCGCATCATATTCAGGTAAGCCCTTTTATTGAAAACAATAAAGGAATTCGCGAATTTACCGCGGCTCTGTTCTTCCTGTAGGCATATTTTGGTCCAAAAATTAAGAAGACATCAAATACCTATCTGTTATACGAGTAGTTTTGTAGAAGACAAGCACTTAAGCGCCAGTCCGAACATTAAACATTTCACCTTTTAAAGATAATCCACGGAAGTACTCGTGCCTTCATTTATTTGACTCGCGAAAAAGTGTTGAATCATTCAATACGATTTAAAACTCATCCACCCGTGTTTATATAGTCGGTGCCATATTCCAACGACTGGATGTCATTTAAATTAGAGAGTATTTCATTAATAGCCCCGCTAAGTTTTAAAACATTTATGGATGCTTACAACCTCACGTGTGACTGCGGGCAATTTCTTCTTGACATTCCGCCAAGCAGTACTATCTTTTGATGACTAATGCCATCATTCTTATCGCGCTTATGATTAACTGATTCAAGCAACCTCAGAGTCCCATATAGAGATAAGGAGTGAGCGGGCGAGCTCCACGTCTCACGTGCGATGCCATTCTTCCCTTTCCTCCCCAACCAACCTGCTTCGCCCACTCCAGACGGAGCCAATCAGTGCACGGTAAGTGTAGGCCTCCTTTGTCCCCCGTTCGTCGACTCTAACGAGCTCTCTTGCAAGGGGTTAAGGCGGCAAGCTGAGAGCGAAGGCCGGGAAGAGAAGTTTTTCTGGGTCAGGAGAAGAGACAGGGACAGAACAATAAGTAACGCCCCAAGGTGGTCCCAGATGAAAAGGAAAAGCTGGCCAACATTTACACTGTTGTTACGTTATCGCAGGAGTAGAAAGTGTTCCCTTGTATCAAAAAGCTTATAACGGGGACCAGAGTAAGAAGGATGGCCAGGAATTAAAAATTGTTTCGTTGTATTACTCAGAAACATGGACTCTGTGGAAAGTAGAAGAAAATAGGCTGCAGGAATGAGAGGGCTTTTTAGAGATGAGGTTGTGGAGGAGAATGAAGAAAGTGCGGTGGATAGAAAAGAAAACGAACGAGGACGAGCTGGGCACGGTGGGTGGGAGAGGGAAATTTTCACAAAATAAGAAGCCGGAGTAGGTAGTTGGAACAGGTAACATGAGATAAAGCGATGCCCAAGACTATGATAAAGGGAAGGATGTTCTTTAAATGGGGAAGAAAAAGGAATCGGATTCGCTCCAACGGCGGGATGAAGAAAAGCTGCACGAATGCTGAGATGAATTATGAAGTCGTGTAGAGACATAGGGGTTGGGGCTTGGAAATATCTAGAGAATGTTTAGACAAATTATAATTGATGTTTTATGCAAATAAAAAACAATTTATTTTCTGATAACGTTATTAATATCCTACGAATTCCAATATACTATAGTAGATCAGATCACGAGGATAAAATTAGGGAAATAGACCGCAGAACGGATATGTTTGACATGTCGTTATTAGCGCGATCGACAAGGGATCACAATGGCTGCCAATGAGACTTAAAAGTAGATTAGTCGACTGGTCGTGTAGGTGATTAGTTGATTATCTCCTTAAGGCTTGTTTCTTAATCTGTCACGTAGTGCTAATATTACGTTAAGCATGATCCCTACATGACATTTGTATCTCGTTTACATAGCACCAATATACATAAATACTGTGTCTGTGGCATTGGTAGCATACCTATATTGTTGCATTGGTAGCATTTTCGTGAAAGTTACTCGTACATTATCCTGCCTATCACCGTGGAGGTGGCTTGCAGGTTAATATGTAGATGTAGATGCAGGCATCTTCTCCTCAAATCTACCTCGACCAGTGGGTTACCCTAATAATTAAATCTACGTCTTATCCTGGGATATACGCAAGAGAGTGGTTGGGAAAGAGAACACTCCAGATTATGTACATTATCGCGTCTATAATGAATTACAGATCGTGAAGAAGACCAAGTTTCACCGCGTTGTGCACACTAATTCTCCTAACCACTATGTTCCATTCTTTCGCCCTGTCCAGTTAGGGCAAGATCTCTTTCATGCACCGCCACAATGGAGGACGAAAATATTTCCTGGTCGCACGCATGATACTGACGATGAGGGCCAGGAGCACTGAGCTCTCGACATCAAGCTAGGGGGGCTGTGTATCCCCCTCGCCACTCAAGCCTCTTATCCACCGTGAGATGCTGGACCACAGCGTCACCGAAGTCTTGTTGAGCATGGGGACAGCATGCGCGTGACTTTGTGCGAGACCTGACAAGACGGCACAATAGGGCTCGTTACCGGGGAAAGCCTATTATTATCAGAAAGTTAGAACTGAATGAATCATCCGGAAACTGCGGAAAGAGAGGGGTGAAGGTGATCAGGGGACATAATACTGCGGGTCCCGATGCAATCGGTCGAGTTTCGAGGCTGGCCGCTCAATGGCTATGAAATGAACTTGGCTCCAGTGAAAGTTAAGCACCCGAGAGATTGTTATTTATTCTTCCCCTTCCAGGGTACTTTTTCACCGAGTACTTGCGTCGAGGAGGATTTAGTATGGATCACAAGGACTCATCGGAGTCTTCCTCGAAAGGAATAACTGCTTTTGAAAATGAGAAACCGGCTTTCCAAGCAAGGTTCTTCGTATGAGAGCATCGTGAGGGAGCAAATGGTGCGTCTGTTGGCAAACGAATCGTGAGATGAAGCATCACATACTTCATCGGATGATGTAGAGAAAATCTGCACGATTTCCGCAAAGGATAAAAGTTACGCGATTAACGATCATCTGAAGACTCCGTCGAAGATAATATGGAGGCAGATAAAGACTTTCATTTTGCAACGAGGGAGAACAGACATAAATCACATCAAACCAGGCATAATGAACTTTTCCACACGGAAGAAAACTTTTAAACCAGCAGAATATCGCTTTGTGTATCTATTTCGAAGAGTATCCACTTTCAGAATACTATACAGACTATACAGAAAGAAGAATTTCAGCCATATTTACACATATTTCTTAACGGTCGGGGCATTAGGCATTTTGAGTGAACTTTGAGTGAACACACTCTTTGTGAACCTCTTGCTACTAGAGTTAAGTTTCAAATTAATTATTTTTTTCCAGAAACCATGGATATCTTAGGAATATAGGATTCTTCTGTGGATTTAAACGTAGAGTCTTTCCATCTGGTAAATTCTGAAATTATCCACCAAAAGAGATTATTTATAATTAGACCGTTTTTTATTTATTTTCCACATGTAACCAACCGATCAACAGAGAAAATAGTATATTCCAACTGCTTCAGTCGAGGATCCAGTTTTTCATTGATTTTGGAGGAGATGACAGGATAACACGTTAAAAAAAAATTTTCCTTAAGATGGGCGTTAGCATCATCTGGTCACGGGAATAAATGGCAGTGACGCATTTTTTTTACAATTATTATAAAAAGGCGGTCTTCCGCTCTGAGACCGCTTTCAATAAAGGGGGGTCTTGGCACTGAAAGTGACGCACTATCTCTCCTCGAATATGTACTCTGATGAAAAAAATGTCTTTTGGAAATTGAGAATTCATCAGTCACACAACGGATTCATTGATGCCGGGATAAAAGGAAATACAGCCGGAGACGGGGAGATCCAAAAGAGCTACCGAGCATCATTAAGATAAGCATGAACACCAATTAAGGAAAACGGGGGACCCAAGGATAATTGGCAAAAGAAGTTCACCACAAACAACAGCATCCCTATTCCTTCACAAGAGCACGGATGGAAAACAACACGCAACGACCGGAAAACAGGGTAAAAGACTTCTAGGCGCGAGTTACTGATCGATAGTAAAATCCAATTCAAACCCCGAAAAGTGAATTTTTTAAGGCAGGAACTCATTGTGAATTTGTAAAAATCTACTTTATAACGGTAAATGTAAAAATCTAAGGGGCCCGGAGGATTTTGAGATGCAATAAAGTAAGGGTAGAATAAGGTCGGCGGAGAGGGAAACTAGAGAAGTGCGAGCTATTGTGGAGAAGAAGGGAAGCTGATAGAAAGTGTTGAAGGTGTTAGTAAAAGTGGATAGAAAAATTGTTGAGCGATAGCAACATACTGAAGAAGGTGATCGATGAGTTGTGAGAAAAGCACGGAAAAAGTAGAGGAAGGAAAATAATGGAGACAGACGGGATGAAAAGAGGCAAAAGAAAAGTTGAAAATCCATATTAAATTAGAAAAGTACATATTTTTCAAAAGAATCGCAAGAGAAGACTTCGGCGGTAAGGGATATTACATGCCTGTCTGCCAAAGGATCAACATTAAACCCAGGAGGATATCTCTACATGAAGATGAACTTCACTTTCCTTTCCGCACTAGAATAGGGATTTTGACGGTATGAAGGGAGGCAAAAGATACTAAAAGTGGTGGATTTTGATAATGTACAAAATAGTTGGTATCGCAACTAAAAAGTTATAGAAAACTGTACTGCGAAATTCCAATTTCACTAGCAGGAGACTCCGTCAAGGTAATACTGCGCTTAGTCCCGCCATTCTCAAAATTTGTTTACCTAAAGACCCCCCAACGATCTGAGAAAATTACAAGCAGGACTCTCCGTGGACCAAACCATTTACTTGATAAAATATGTATCATGATGACGATCGAAAACTAACCCGTGAAAATCAACAAACCAATAAAACATCTTTGACCTAACTTGACTTGAATGGCTGACTAAGTGGTTTTTTATAGTAGGGTGGTTTCCTTTCGATAAATATACGGGAGCGAAGAGGTCGCAGGCATCGAGCGTGGGAAGGCGAGTGCGAAAACACGGAGCGCCTTGCTATTCGAAAAACAAGGCGAGAGAAAGAGAGAGAGGAAGGGGGTCGTGGGAAAGAGAGGGTCACTGCTGCTAGCGCATGGGAGGGACGCTGAAGAGGAGGCCGGCCGATGCGGTCGCCGTCGCCGCCGAAGCGACTGGCCTCTCCCCCGCCCCGCTCCACCACGCTCCCTCTCTCTATACCGCTCCTTTCTTCCTCCATTCCACCCCTCGCCCCAGGGCAGATGATGAGCAGCCAATACGCATTAACCCTTTGGGATGGCGGAGGCCGAGTGGTCGAGGTCGCCCCCGAGAGGCGCCGTCTGCGGGATTGACGGAAGCGCCGGAGCAGATTAAAAAGACAAACATGCCCGCGCATTCCGGGAGCACTCGCCCGCTCCTCGACCGCCAGGGATATCCACTTCACGCGAGCGTCACCAGTGTCATCTCTTTTCGACAGTATGTCGGGACTAAGTTGCAACGAAAAGGAATCTTAGCATCGTCATTGCAGTACAGAGAATCGTCTCAGGAGACAGGAGGGAAGGAATAGAGAGTGAGAAAGGCGAATCCATATTATATCGCCAGGTTCGATCACCCTTATTTAATAAAATTTTAAATTCAAAAGAACAACTCTGAAAACAACTCATTTCTGAATAGGGTTCCTGGGGCGTGGTTTGAAACCGGCTGCGTGATGAACTTGCGTGAGTCCTGTTATTTTAATTTTCATTGACACCCGTTTGAAAACTTTTTGCAATGATACCATAAATCAAATAGTATTTCGTTCATGTTTCTCATATCGTCGAGAATCACAAACCTTTTTTAACCGTTCAATCTAGAAGTTTAAAATCTTTTTTAGCTAAATCCCATAGTGATCGAATGAGAAAGGATGGACTAACTGCAAAGCATTAGTAATAAAATATAATACAACTCTGCATGAAATCAGTGTTATCTCTAAAGGCCGCTTTACACGGTACATTTTATTGTACAAACGAATGTTGAATTCTTTCAGGAGGATATTTGTACCGTGTAAAGCAGCCAATTGTATGATTGTGTGAATGACTGAACGAGAAATAGAACCTGCTCTAATTCCACTCATTTTCTTGTACAATCTAGGATGCATTCGCTCTTGCAAAAAATATACCGCATAAAGTGGCCTGGTAAAGTGGATTTGTAGACTATTAGATACCTGTACAAGCTTTATGAGCAAAACAGAAATTTTAACAGAAAGGGAAATATCTTTCAACGCAAAGAGGGAGCGTTTTTTTTACGCTTACCCAATACCAAATTTAATTCAATTACTTTGAACTTCTCAAAATTACGAGTATATTCAGAAAGTCGAAATTTCCGGTTTATAAAAAGCTGGCGTGAAAACTAAGAATGGCCAAAATTTAAGCTGCGAAATAAATTGTATGGTTTTCTGGTAACATGAATATTTATATTTATTTAATGGAAGGAATCTAAGGCTGTCCGATGACAAAATCCACTTCACAGCGAATGCTGAAATACACTATGCACCAACATTTCCAAAGACTATGGGTTTAAATGATCGTATTTTGGACTGCGAGGTTTAAAAATTGACAGAAAAAAAATTTACCTTTCTACTAGAAAGAAACTTGATGAGTAGAAGAATCGATAAGACTGCTGACTAATTAATTTTGTTTCTACTACTTAGTCATTCTCTACTGGAACTTCACTCATGGACGAATCAGGTCTAAGAATAGGAAGTGAGCGAGGGGTGTAGTATCAGAAGGAGACGATTTGGTAATGCACTTATATATTTCAATAAGCCTTTAGAATATGATTTAGAATGGAATTTCGGCGGGAAACTACTTGAGCCGTTAAACTTATAAAAAAGTGACACCAAACAATAGCCCCCAAGACTGTTTTGTTAGACGGTAGGAGATAAGGATAACATATTCCTTAGAGGATACAAGAGGGTACTAGTAGCACTGCCTGTGGTTGAGAGGAGGGCTAAAAGGGGGTTTGGCTACAAGGGAGAGAGTAAGTTATAGACAGAATCAGATATCAAGAGCGGAAGGAGGACACAAGAGCAAAATGGTTGGGTGCACGGATAAACGAATGGGGACTCTCCAGGGAAAGAAGTCGCGGGAAGAAGGTATTATAGAATACAGGGATCTCATATTCGTGGGGCAGTTAAAAAAGGCAACGTCTGCACATCGGGGGCCCACAGAGAGCGGTGGGCGAGGGCTTGAGGGGAAGAAATCCAACGGTCACTGGTAGGTAAACACGAGTTGAGGAAGCAGCCATTACAATGATAATTTTAGTGCAGGATAAAAAACTAGATATGTGTGTGTTATGTCCAGCGTTAAATAATAATGCACGCTCAGTGTACTGGGTTTTTATTCCGTTCCTAATGGCAGACCACACAACAATTCAGAAAAAGACATAAACATCATTCATAGAAACAGGTTTTCTGAAACATGGCACTCAAACAAATGAATAACGAAATGCATATATTGCATGTATATACTAAAATGTGCATACTGAATTTCCGAAGCAAGAGACACGGATAAAGTATGAGTAAAAAGCCCTAGGGATTGAAATGGGTCAGTGATTGCACCTGGACTGTGATGCAAAAACGGGTTGATAACATCAAATTATAAAGAACATTTTCAACTAAACGAAGCCTTAATACGATCAACGCTGTAGCGATTAACTCTTTCGTTAATATTAGGGATAACAGATATAAAAGTATTGTGCGTTACCTTGAAATCTTTACCCTCTTTTACCTTGGCTTTTGATATCTATACCAAACTATATTTTTTTTAAATCTTTTAAAAATGTGTCAAATTTTCGTCCGACTTTTTCAATTGACTACTCTCCTACTGTAACCAAATAAGATTGAAATGCTCATGAGAAACGAGGACCTGAAACAAAAAATCACAATCGCAAATGAATTCCCTAATCAGCGTTGAAAATGTGACTAACGGGGAATACTCTTGTGTGGAAATTGGGGGTGGAAAAGAAGAAATCATTGAGACGGAATTGAAGATGAAAAGGGGAGGATTATTTTCAATGCACTATGGACTGGGTTTTGGTCTTTCGCGACGAATGAGAGGAAGAACTCACAAGCTTAACTCTTCAAAAACCTCTCTCATAATTGCAAGGCATTCTCTGAACCCCAGATTTGACCGAGTCATCACTATCAGTGGACCAATCCTCGCATTTATTATCAGCAGTCCTCCATTCTTATCTGCTCCAAGATAGTTCCATCCCACGCAGGTAATTATTCTTCACCACATCTCACTCGTTAATTGGATTATATATTTATCCCTATCTAAGCTCCTTGTGGTTGTATATCTTACTAATCGCATGTACCCTATGGCGCGTCCAATTCCACGGGATCTTCTTTATCGTAATAATAATTAAGTGTGCTAAGCTTCTCCCCTCATATGTACCCTCACATTTTGAATAAAAGATTTATACTTTGTTTTTCCACAATAATTGTAATATCATACGGCCTTGGTTTCGGCAGTTCACGTCGTTTTCAGGCATGTGCAGGAACAAAGGATAACCCTGTTATTCAAAATATTTAGCAAATCCCATAAATTCACGTCGAAAATCACGAACAACTTCCACATTCTGAATTTTATCAGCCAATAATTGATCGTCACTATCATCCAGCAGCACCATGTTTGAAATGGAATCTCACCCTTCAAACGATGGTTTGGCCTCATTGCTTTCTTTTTCACAGCTTAATATCTTACGACCATGGTGTTGACAGTTCATATCATCTTAAAGTATAAACAGGAACAAAGTATAACCCTTTTATTCAAAATTTTGATGCTGGGTTATAATAACACCTTCTCATTGAGCCTTAAACTAGCAAGAATTGTATTTTTCCATAATCGAATTCTGGCGTTTAGTTTGAATCTTTGACGTTTCTTATTTTTAACTAGAGTGCACTATACGATCGAACGGCGCAAAAACACGAAACGCCCTGTGGAAAAGAGCGGGCGCGAGACGGTGAAAGGGGGAATTTTAAATTAGACGCGCACGGAAAGTGAAACAGTTTGGAAATCGCAACTGAAACGACTCGTACCATTGTTCTCGCATTTCATCGCTGCATTACCTCATCCAGTTCAGTCGCCAGAAAGAAATCTCACGTAACAAACACACTTGTATACATGGAGAGACACCGACTGATATACCTCCTTCGGATTCATAAGAACCGAACGCAAGGCAACAGTACGTAGAACAATGGGAAATTCCATCAAACGCAGGTCACTAGCAATGCAGGGGCACGACAACACCGAATGGGCATGAGAAATGGTTCGGCCAACCAGCGGTGAAGGGGAAAGAATGCAACGGAAAAAAATGTGCAATGTCAAAAAAATCATATCCGCTCTTGAAATCCGTGAAATGGCTACGGGCCATTGGACGACCACATGGGAAGGTTTACTTCAGGCGAAGATCGGCCTTGTTTTTAGTTTATATTCCCGAATGAAACAAAATATTTCGTAACGCGGAGTACCACGTACAAAAAAGGAAAAGTAGGACTAACAGAAGGGCGACGGCATGAATGGAAAATCGGGAAACTTATGGAAAGGGAGACAGCCAGATTCCGGAAATGACAAAAAATTGCTTTTTTGTATTTTTCTCTCGATGTGTGATTTTTTTCTCAGGAAACATGCAGTGGCATGGTTGGCAATAAAGGCAGTTTCTATCAATGGTAGGATTAGGTTTTCAAGCGCTCTAACTTATAAGGCCCTTCTGCTCTGTTTAACCTAAGACTTTTACCCTTCGACAAACGCAGAAATAAACTTAATCCCCACGAGTTTAGTACTGTGACAATATGGCCATTTTGACTGATTGAAGAGATAATTTAAAAGCGTAGATCTCGATAGGGAGATTTATCATAGGACTCAATCAGGATGGATGAACTGGAGAAAGACAACCGGGGTGTTATGCGATAAGCGAATCGGAAGGAATACAAAGGGATGGGTTTTAAAATCAGTTGTGAAACTGGCCATGATCTATGGTTGTGAGACATGGCCAATGAAGAAGAGACAAGAAAAGAAATTGGAGTAGTGGGGTAAATACAAAGAGACGCTGGGTAAGGAATGAGTTGTTTAGAGAGCAAGGAGGGGTAGTTTAGGCCTCAAAGAACGTACAAGAGCAAAGATTACAGTGGTATGGCCAAGTGATGAGATTGCATCATGGAAGACCTGAGGGAGAAGGAGCAAACTCCTGAGGACACTAAGGACCTGAGAGAATGGAGAAGGAGAGTGAGGAACGACCCCTAGTCTCTGGGGACAAAGCTGAAGAGAAAGAAGAAGAAGAGATACTTTAAAGGTAAAGGGACAATAAAGGCCCAGGTTCATCGGGGGCTGAAGAAGCAACAGCGATAGACGATGGAATATATTACATAATTTAGATCATGCCAGGAGAGGTAGGAATCAAATATTTTACATTTTGCTAACATATTTTACATTTACATTTGCGCATACATTTTGCTAACATACACGAAAAAAGTGACAACATACATATCGACGAAAATACAGTTTACAAATTTGGGACTTCAAAATACATACTTGAACGGAGTAAGGGATGCATCTTTAATTACCCTTTAATTGTAGACAACCGTCCCAATATTTTGAAGAAAAAAGAAATTCAAGATCAGTTCACGCACTCTGGGGAAAAAATCGAACAAGCCCAATTTTAGACTGAGCATTCAAAGAACACATTAATGAAAACCTCCTGCCGGTAGTGTGAAAAGGCTGGGGAGATTCTTCGTGGACTTAGAGAGGCGGGTTGGAGAAGACGGTGCCGCAAGATGAAAAAAATAGAAGAGCGAATCTAAAATGTCCCGGGGAAGAAGAAAAGAGAGAGAAGGAGTGGGAGATGAAGATGGGGGCTCGAGGGAGGGAGGCAGCAGAAAAAAATAAAAGCGGGAAAAGATGTAGAGGCACATATGTGTATTTGAGCGGGATTGGGAGTAGGAAGACGGGAGGCAGGGGAGGAGGAAACGGAAAGGGGGGGAGTGGGGGAATTGCCTTGTGCAGAACAACCGCGGGGCGTAGGGAGAAAGGGGAACGTAGAGGGGAAGAACAGCAGGAGAGGGGATGGCTGCCTGTTTTTGTTTTTTTCTTCTCTATTCCCCGGCTTGAAAGAGGCGGCCGAAGTTGAGTTTTTAAGGCGAGAGCTGTTTTATGCGTGCGAGTATATGGGCGTGCGTGTGTGTGTTATGGTGGTGGGAGACGAGATATATATGATTGGAGGGGGGGGGTGAGAGAGTGAACCCCGACCAACCTCCCCAGCTGTCTCAACAAGTGTTCCCCAAGAGTGTGGGGACGGGAGGATTCGGGAGGAGGGGGGACGGGGGAATTTTTGGCGGCTGGTGGAGGGGTAGGAGATGGTAGGGACGCAGTGGATGGGGGGTGGGGTAGAGGAGAGAGAGATGGAAAGTAAGGGAGTGGAGGGGAGAGATAGTGGCAAGTAGCAGATTACGACGAGGTTGTGGGGAAGTAAGAAAAAGGCCGCGAATGAGAGACGAGGAAAAAAACCGAAGAAGGGATAAACCGAGTGCAATTATCCACAAACCAACATTACTATTTCACAACGTAGATCTCAATATTACCACTGCATCATCAGCCATCGACAAAGATGGTGATGATACGTCCCCGTTGAAACTAAGGTTAAATTTTACAAATTTGTGGTGAATCGCCGATGATTTATCACTTCATCGTGTTCAAGCTACACACACTACCACCGAAATATTCTGAAATGAGAACCCTTATCAGACGGATCACTCGAATTCAGATTTAAAATAAGTATGAATAGTTGTAGAGAAAAGACAGAATAAAAATGCCGAGAAAGAAAATGAATAGAGCACCACTTGGTCTTTGAGGGTCTTACTTTTATTGTGTGGGAAATGTTTAGTGGCTAATGATTGTTGTAATTTACGGAGAATTTTGTTCACTAAATTTGGATTGTAGCCATTGCTAGCATCTATGGACTTGATTGTCAAAAGTTCAGTTTCAAAATTGTTGAGATTGAGTGGGATGTGAAGGAGGCGATGAACCATAGAATTTATGCTCCCCTGCCTTTTCACCCAAAAATTAGTTTGTTCTCCAACCGTGACCTTCTTAGCGTAAGGCCACTATCGTAACAATCAATAAAAAAAATATAAACAATTGTACCTGAAGATGCAGGAAGCAGCGATACACGTTGTACATTTACAATAAATTACTGTGGAAAAGTACAATATGCACTCATTTCTAATAAGGATTCGAATATAAAATGCTACCACGAAATGAAGCTTGAAGATTTTAGATGTATGAAAACTAATTGCGACAGAACAGCGCCTTCAAAATGATATCGGAAGGGGAAATAAATGGAAATAATTGCCGAGATGGAATACATCAGGCAACTTACAAGAGACGTTAAAATAAGAACCCATAAAAGAATTAAACGGAAAATGTCAGACTTTTCCGGCGAATGCTTAGGATGTAGAGCTCTCGGGTTTCCAACCGGGTGATGATGGCTAGTGGTACCGACGAATTTAGGGCGTAGTCTGCCATCGTCCTCAGGGTAAATGATTCCCTCTCATTAACCATGAGGACGATGGTAGACTACGCTTTCGAAAGGCCGGTGCAGCATACCAACATCACCCGATTAGAAACCCTTGCAGAGAGCTCTACATCCTATAAATTGAAAATATGATAGCACAGTGGAGTGGAGAGCCACAGCGAATTAATCATTGGATTGATAACTGCTGTTGAGAGAGGAAATCATAAAATCCCTTCTTTAAGCAACAACTTGTGAGGCAATAAAATCTGATTCGATTATCTTCACGAGTTCAACTTCACAGTTCAACCAGAATACCAAATGGCGTACGAGCGTACTGCTGTAATGACTGCGTAAAAATTATTTTAATTCCTCGTAACTACGTGCGATGTAAAAACATTTACTCTCCCCAGTACAAAATGACTAAATCATCATTAGAATTTATTAATTTTCTCTCCTCGATTGATGTCTCAGGGCAGGTACTACTAAAATACTTGGAGATGCGATAGGAGAAATGGTCAAAATCGGCCAATGATGCGTCAGGAATGAGCGTTTCGCACACAATTGGACAGAGCAAGGGCAACTACCATTAGAACATTAGAAAACACAGCACATGGAACTAGCTAGATGTTAGTCAAATCGGGAATAAATTATTCCTTCGCTAAATCTTAAGGATATACGCATGCTTCCCATTATCTAATCGTACATAAAATGGCCAGCGTACACTTTTCTTGCTTCCATTTTTCGACAGAAAAATAATAATGAGACCAGGGTAATTCCTTAGTAGCAGCTATCGCCATTCAAGTCGAAAGGTTATTAGGAGAAATTTTCGGCAATAACATGAATATGTAATGAAATAACTTCTTACTCTGTTACAATCACTTTTGGAAGCATATAAATATTTACCACCATAAGGAATCATAGATATAGCAATAAAACTAACACGAGCTATACTTCATCAGATCTCATAAATACCATAGCTATGTACCTTTCACCGCGTCATTAAAATATAAAGTCACCATGACAATGTAACATATATTCATGCGTATGCGATATTTATTAAATATTTCATCATTTTAGTCGTAATTAGGATAACAGCCAACTGAATAATTAATACAAATACAAAGATACCAGTGGACTATTGTCTTAATATGACCCTTTCAGACATTAACGAATCCAGTATTCCGTTATAAAATGCGTGCCAGACAGCGTGGTTCAAAGCATAGGAACTTCACGACCACTCATAAATGTTTGAGGAATTTCCATTCCAAGAAAAGGATTTCAAATGAGATAGGAGGGTTCTCTTTAATCGCATCTCAACATCAACATTTGCTCGCCGCTCTGAAGCCTTCATTTTTTAGGAAAACGACGTGCGCTGCAACGCAAGTGTCACGATGCCAAAAGAACGACGCCACCCGCTTGCACAATGAACTCGGGGGGAGCATAATGTGGCACTGGTCACTAGGTGCGCTCGGAGAATGAGCCAATGATTAAAACCTAAAGGTATTCAGAGATAAATACAGAGGAAATAACGAAATCCTCTCAAACTTTCTTAACCACGCGTATAGAAGTCCTCAAATAATGAGCGTCGCTAATTTTTTCAAATGAATATATTTCTCCATTAAAACTATAAAAAGTCCTGAGTCCCAAATAAATTTTTACCTTAGAAGGAGCAAATAAGGAATAAAATTGAATGTCTCGAGGAAAATAAATATCATTTAAAAAAGAAATAAGGAAAATATTACGATTAATAAATTATTGATACCGGGATGTGGTAAAGAAATATCAATCCTCATATCCACAATGCGCAAACAATACGAACTTTTGAACGCAGTCAAAATCCTTTATCTTCCCCCTCCCTCATCAACCTCTTTTTTTTCCTTAGATTCTCACCCATGAGACTCCCATATCTACCCCAAATAACATTTAAAGTACACCAGACTATAAGAACGTATAAGTTTTAGCAAAATTTGAAGGTTCTTAGATAAAAATTAATATACCCCTCATTTCCACGAAGGCAAGTCCGATACCATCAGTTTCATGGATAAAAATCCTTCTTTTCAATTTCCTGCGGTATGATCACGAAATCAGAAGGCCGAAAATAAGTAGATGAAATATATTTTGTTTTTACGCTTGTGATCACAATAGTCACATTAATTTTTCTCGATGTCCTTAGGAACGAGAAAATATTCGATGCGTGCCGGGAAAGTACCGTACACACGTGTGCCAAACGCGTAAAAATGGCAACATTGTTCCCATACGGTACGAAGAGAAAGAAAAAAAGCTAACTAAGGGCGTTGGAACAGCTCGCCGCGCGGGGATGGGGTCAAGAGGAAGAGAAGAATAGTAATGCGGAGGAGAAATGCTTTTGAAGTACGTTAGCAGATGGGCGTAAGGCGATGTTCGCGGGCGTGATAACTGAGTTGCCGCATTGAAAGCGCCTCGTTAAGTATTCTGCGAGGCGCACACACTTCAGTGGGTATAGATTTCCCCTTCTCCCAGATACACCCTCCAAAAGTTTTGCATCTTCCTGCGAAATGTGGCTTCGTTGGTCATCTATCGCCATGAGATAGCCTTCGACATCGAAAGCTGCCAAAAGGATATCGAGAATCGAGCCCACTCATTCCTGGCAATATGACTAGTCTTCCCTTTCAAAACACTTTGAAAGACTTTTTCTCTTTAATTTTTCCAATGCATCGCCTGATTTTGTGAAAGGCGAAATTACGAAATGACTCATGTCTTGATATGAGCGAGAGACCTGTGAAACTGCATTTATTTCTTGCCCATTTCAACGCATGAAAATCTTGCGGCTAATTAAATCAGGAATCAGATAAAATTGGGAAAGAATGAAATAAAATCACAGCATGGAGAAAGTGTGTTCCGTTTTTGCATGTAGAAATAAAATTTGGTATAACTGTAACCCCAAATCTTTTTTACACGACGACTTTTACGGCAATACTCCCAAGCATGAAGGAGCTTATCGCGTGATCTCGTATAATTCTTGAGTCACCGGACAATTAGGGCGTAAGAGGGAACATTCATTCTGTCTTCAATCCTTCTCATTCTCTTCTCATTTTTTCCCATAAGCGCACCTTAAGATGTGTTTCCGGGTAAACGTTTCTGGAAACACGAAAGTAGACACATCTTGATAGCGGCACTGAATGACTAAGTAAGGATTCATTTTGATTAACTGAAGTGAATATCAACTTTGAATTCTGATCAACTAAAGTGAATATCAAACTAGACTTTTCTAAGAACTATTTTTTTGGGTCATAGAAAATTAACTTGCTTGTTGCTCATATAGCTAATTAATCACCGGGAAAAATAAAGCGATATAAGTTATCGAACACGTTTCTTCGTGAAATCAATGTTAAGTTTCAGCTTGACGGAAAGTTGCAGAAAAGAATCAACCCAGTCCATATAAAAGAGCTCTCATGACGTAAGACCGCACTAAATGTCTTTCAATATCATTGGACCCATGCAATCGGCATGCATGTATCAATTCAGCACCATCTTTTTCAAGAAAAAAGAACTGCTGATCAAATTCACACTAGAAGAACATCCACCTAATGGATATACTTTTGAATACAGTTATTCGTTTGATAAACTACTGGGTGACATACGCACGATTCCTTAATCGGAAGCCGCTTTCAACACGAGTCAGCCCAGCAGCACACGAGGAAGAAACAATCGCCGTTGATGAGAAAGAAACTCGCAGGAATTTCGAGACGTGCATCCCTCTTCACGAGTGTAATTAACGGCTGAACGGGGAAAGTCGAAGCCCTTCGGCTGCAGCCGCGATTTTTTCCCCAATCAAGCCTCCGATAGCTCTGCACCAGGTTCTTCTCCGAAGTGGAGGGTGAGAGGGGACCTCTCATACCATTCCCCCCCCCCCCTCAACTGACAGCAACCTCACGGAGGCGACACGCGCGTGCTTCAAACCCCCCCACTCCTCTTAACTCTCAATCCCCACTCCCCTCTCGTTGGCCTTTCGCGCGACTAGCCGCGCCGTGATGCAGTACACGGGCCATTAATGAATCACCACCCCCCCCAGATTACCCCATCACGTACGCTTTCCCTTGTTCGCCAATGGTGCGCAGCCGCCGCCGAAGCGTCTCCCGCGCTCCTCCCGCGCTCCTTAAAATGCAATCGCACAAGTGCGCAGACTCGCTTCATTCCGCACGACGCCATTCGACCCTCCGAATCCTTCGAGTGAATTCACACTCCCATTTTCCCGCAAAATACTTGACTCAATAGCAGAATACTCCATTTACTGGGAAAACTCCAATATAAAGACTGTGTTCAGCCCCATCTGAATCTACGTTGATTCTAATATGGACCGTTTTTCTAAGAAAATTATTCGCTCAACAAGGATGCAGACCCTCGGGAAAGCTAAATATAGATAAAGGAAATGGTTCCAGGCTTGATTTTGTGGAAGTAATTCTTCATGTCATCTTCAAGCCTGAAGATGACAAGAAGTGTCGAAACCCCGGTCGTGTTATTAAACCTATAGTGGAGTATACAAAGTTTTATTTAAGTTACTAAATGTAGATAATTATTCTTCAATACGTGGTGCTTAAGGCGTATAAGGACTTTCCAATGGAAAAAATCATGACGGTGTAAGTTTTGCTGAGTATTACCTGAAAATCTCATTGAGAAAATACGGGGAAAATAAGAAATTATAAGAATAAGTCCCCAAAATAATCAGTCATATGTTTGCAGGCACCCAGACCATTGAGGCCAGATCAGACTCGAGGTGATGTCATCTAAAGATGACTGGTATGTCATTGAAATTCAAACTCTAGCTAGCATTAGAAAAATATGTTCTCTGTTCTTTAAGAACAAGTGAATCTCAATTTTACATGCTATTACTTCCCGAATATTGAACTTGAAACTACGTAATATTTAATTCAGGATTGGACGAAACAAGGGGATAGATGATACATTTTTCCTAATATAGCAAATGCAATTTTCACGAAATACTTCATAAGAAGCCAATTTTCCCGAGAAAACGAAGTCAGATATCCATTACAATTTTTTATTACTAAGCAAATAACCACGAGAAGCCAATCATTTCAACCTCTCCCTTCCGCATAGACTCCTGTTTGAAAGCGTTTGCTGAACGTAGGAACAACCAGCGTTGTTGTTAATGTTATTTGTTATTTGTTATAGAAGTCGAGAAAACTTGGAGATAATTAATCAACGATATGATGCACAATGATAACCAATTATAATAGGAAGTACTATCGAACAAGAGGCTCTCATTCGGTAATAACTCTTCGAGCATTTGCGACCTAATGCAAAGAAAAAAGGAGAATCCTGGATCTAGTTAAAGATAGGAGGGGGTTAGAAAAATGCTCTATAAAAACCAAAAAATGTGAATGTGTAATTCTGATCCGTTCTGGGCGAGTATGAAATACAATCAGAGCAATTGAAAAGCTGCGGCAGTCGGATGTGTTTTCGCCGTTCAGGTTACCTCAAAGTAGAGTCGGTTGATGCACACCTGTCGAAAGAAATTACATCTTGATTGACCTGCTTCGTGACAGGGAGAAATCCAAGACACCACAAGAAAAAAATTATTCATCCACCTGCCCGGCATTTCATGAAGATTTGTCCCAGTGCATAAATAACAATACAACTCGCTCGCAATTATTCCCTCTCCCGCGCACGTACGTGATTCGAGCGAGATAATCGCCGCGTGTGGAAGATTTTTCACTCCCCCGACCACCATCGCTCTTCCGTCGCCAATCTCCATCTATTCGACGCGGTCACGTGTCCGCCACACCCTTCAGGAGCACGCGCGCTTAATAACCGCCCGCCTCCCCCCACACATACGGGATGTCGGCGATTATTCCCTCTCTCCCCCTAACCCTCCTCCTTTCCTATATAACACTACCCTAACGCCCCCCTATCTTCATACCTTCCTCCTATTTTCCATTTCTCAATTACTACGTGAACTTTCGAACTACTGAGTCTATCGGAGAGTTTATTTAGAAAAATTCTATTCAGTAATAACATTTCGAGCAATTACGACCTAATGCAAAGAAAAAAGGAGAATCCTGAATTCTAGTTAAAGATAGGAGGGGACATAGAAAAATATAATTATGCAAAATCACGGATTTTAAAAAAGGAGACTCTTTTATTGTATTATTTTTTTCTCACAGGATATGAAAAATTCATTAATTCGTTTCCTATAGACATTAGACAGCCAAGAGGAAACCTGGAGATTTCTCTTTCTATAGATCCAAGAAAGGAAATATTGCAGTTAGTCAGAGGAAAAAAAGGTACATTACTCTAATATTCACTAAAAAGCTTCCCCTCTTCTGGTTCCCCGTCTTCAATCGAGTGTTACATTTAATTAATCACAGTTATTCCATTGCTCATCACCTCATTTCTGAAAGAAATTTACGCATTCTTAGTAACTTCTTGATTGTGACAATCTAATGCATTATTAAAAAAAAGGAAGCGAGGCTTGTGATTAAAGTTGGAGGACACAAACTCGAGCAAGTAGAGCAATTAAATTGCTTAGGTAGTACGATAGAAGAAAACGGACATAGTAGGAAAGACGGAAGAGAATAGTGCTAGCTAAGGAGGCGTTTAGTAATAAAAGGGAGCTGATGACGGGGATATTGGGTAAGGATGTGAAGAAGAGGCTGGTGAGGAGCTTGATGGAGCGTAGCGTTGTATGGGGCAGAAACGTGGACCCTCAGAAAGGAGGACGAGAATATGTTGCAGGCATTTGATATGTGGGTGCGGAGAAGGATGGAGAAGGTGAGGTGGATGGAGAGGAGGACTAACGAGGAAGTGCTTGGGATGGTGGGCGAGGAAAGGAAGCTTCTAAATGCAATCCTGGATAGGCAGGGAATATGGCTGAGGGATGTAATAAAGGGTGATGGGTTGCTGAAGAGTGTGACTGAGCGAAGGATGTTGGGCAAGCGGTGAAGGGGTAGAAAGAATAGAGGTTTCATGGATTGGATAAAGAAGGGTAGATCGTATGCCGAGGCAAAAAAGGATATACTAGAGGGAGATAGGCCCCTGAATGTTTAGAAAACCGGGAGGAGATCCTCTGACATTCAACAAAACCTACCTTTACCGATTGAATAATATTTTCTTTAATTCACTAATATCATAGCGCAATAAAGGAGACCCTTCTATCTATTATTTTTTCTCCCAGGAAATGAAAAATTCATTAATCCGTTTCCTATAGACGTCTAGGAGTGTATTCAAGTCTGAGTTGATGCTTCAATTTTTCAAAGTACGAACAGGGATTTAAATAAGCGTCTCAAAGTTCAATTCGAATGAGAAAAGTAACATAAGAACAACTCACTTTAAAAATAAATATTTACACTTTCCTTACGGCAAACTAACGTCTGCCTAATGACGGGGCCTGGCTCCGGAAAACCCATAATTCACTAATTCATCATTTGAGCTCATCAGCTTCAATTAGCAAACCCCCAATTCATGATGATGCCCCGCTATACTGACATCTTTCCTTTTTCACCACTCCTAACGGAACGCACGCATCCTCCACAACTTGGAAATGGGGCCACTAACTACTTAGAATAGAAAGAATAGAATAGAAAACAATTTTATTGTCCTGGGACAAAGTCCCTTAGGACATTGAATTAGTTTACATGCCTTCATGAGGAGTGGAATACAAAGACAAAATACAAATCCTTACAAAAAAAGGAAAACAAACAAACAACTTTCAAGTCAGCAGAGAGATATAAAATGAGCGAGGTAAATGAAAATGAAAAAAAGTAACCAAGTAAAGAACTTAGTTACCAAGTAAAGAACGGCAAAATCACGACTGATTTACACACTGTTTCTAACCGTCTCACTTAGTATTTCTCCATCTCAAGCAGAATATTCTGACCTTTAATTCGATTTTAAAACCTTACACCAGTATACGAGATCGTTGAGCAAGTGCGAACCGACAACGCTATAAAAGCTACCGCAACCGGAGAAACTAAGAGTAAGTGGGCTGCCGAGGACGAAAATACCATCGGCGCTCACCCCTTACTAATGAGCAAAGTAAGCCAGAGAATGGGAATCATGGGAAAGGGCGTGAATTGTCATGCAATAGCAAAATTAGTCGAAGAGGGAACATTGATCAAGTTCCATAGCTGCAGGCTTAATATAAGTTCGCCATTCTGAAATCAAAGAGAATCGCACTTTTCAACAAATTTTAATATTTCTACACACTCCTAATGCTTTAACAAATATTTTTCGGCACAGGTGGCGACGGGGTAAGCCCCTCGCATGCCAATCCGAGGGTCACGGATTCGAGTCCCGCCTGCGAGATATTTCACCACTCGGGTGTTGGCGCTTCGTCTGTTGTTCATGATAATCATCCATGTAAAGGCCTGTATGTAATGTGCTGTTTTCGGGATTGTGAAGAATAAAGAAAATTAAAAAAAATAAAATGTACATCGTATTTCAACTCATAGTCATCTTCCGCTCTTGATCCTGAAGATAACTCTATGACCTTTGACGGGTAGTACATCGTTCACAGAAATTAGTGGAAGGGTACATCCTGGGCGATTTCATCTAGGCAAAATTGATATTTAGTCACTCGTGTCAAAGGAAAAGAGATTGTGTCCCCGGTCAACCTCAATACACGCATCGGTCGAGAACTAAAGAACTCGTTTTTTGAACGGACTCCTCATTGAGAGAGTGCATGTATGCACACATTCAACTCCAGAAAAGGAGTCCGGGTCCAGGACGACATCTCGGAGTCGGCGGAGGCAAGTTCATTGAACCCTCAAGAGATCCGGTGGGTTTTCTCTTCCGCATGATGGACGCGCGAGGGAACGTATGAAAGCCAGAAGGAGAGAGAGAGAGTGAGAGAGGGAGAAACGGGAGAGAATGAAGATGATACGCATGCAGAAGGTTGCGATGTAGTATGCACCGACCGGCTATTCGAAAGCATGAAAACCAGTTCTCTCGCGGCGATAATAAAAGTATACTGGAAGTCAATTTTTCCGCTTCGATCGCGAAGACGCATTTTTTTAAAACAAGCTACCCCGGGGGGGAGGGGGGGAGGGAGGGGGAATGGAGATGCTATAAGCTGTTATCACGCAACGTAATGCTGGTTGCAAACCCATCAACCAAACTATCAGCGCTTAACGATAACGACTTCCGCTCATTCAAAAGTCAGCCTCGGGCTGATGCAGACGGAGGTCCATTCAAGAGAAAGAATATTCAGTCGGAAGGTAAAAGTAGCCACGTGTGGATCGAAGACATGGGCTAGTAACGCTATACCCTTAAAAGAACTCTTATTAAGAGTCCAGGATGCAGTTTTGGCCGGGGGGAAAAAATGGTGTCCAAGCTCATCGGTCAATCATCAAAGTCTTGAACATCCCTGACGACGAAAATGAGCTCGCTCAAGTTTTATGAGATGGGATTATAGCTACGACGACAATCCATGCATCTTTAGCACATGAATACCCTGCGAAGCGAGCGAGGTAGCGAAGGACGTCAAATCACCTTCTCGAATCGTTAAATGTATCAGCAAGAGGAAAAAATATAATGACTCCCGCAACGTAACAAAATGGGTATGGCAGAGCACACGGCAATTGGTCGACCAAATGTTCCATTTTTGCCTCATCAGTTTCCTAATCTCCATGGCTACGTACGGCCATCGATAAATTCATCTTCAGGGCCAATGCCTTTGCATTACCTGCATGATTCTTATTATTTGTCTATAGCTGATTCATGCACTGGTACTTGGGAATTGCTCACCGACCTTTCCTTGTGCCAAGTGAAAAAAGAAAATTGCCCCCTCACATTTTTTTCCATTCGTTTTAAATCATATTTTCCCCACATTTTACTAGCGGTCATTTTCCATAAATACTCAGTTTAACTTCCACCGTCATAATTTCCTTCCCTCTCAAAAGTCCGCATCCGAGTTTTACACCAGATTTTGAAGAATAGTAACCAACATTTTCGTTCCCATGGGTATGCATCCTTGATGAAAGAAATATATTCTTAGAAATACGGTCCACATTAGAATCCACGTTAATCCACATGGAACTGAACACTAAAGAGTCCTTGAGTCCTGGAGTTTTCTCAGTAAATTAATTATTCTACAATTGAGTGAGATATTTTGCAGGAAAAATGAAGCTGGAAAAATGAGGATAGAACAAACCGAGAACATTCCAAGTTCAATGTCGTATGATATCAGAAAAATATACAGCTTCGATTAACGCACCCAGAATCTTCATCCGGATTCGAGGCAGGATCTCACTTCCATTCCCCGCCAATCCCAGCTCGTTGGTTTTTATTATTTTAGCCCTGGCATCTCAATCATTGGGAGATGTGATAAAAACCTATTTTGAATGAAAATTAGTGCCCTCATCTGCCTTTCAAATATAAAAGTTCATTCATATCATTCCTTAAGATCTTAGTGCAAAGAAAATGCATTATGCATGTAAGACACTGCCTCCGGAGTTCCCCCGAGGGTAACTCATTTTATTCATATTGAAACAAGTTCCTCGGTTTGATTCCACACTTTGTTGCACTAACCGACCCAGGCTTCGAAAATTTTCACGGAAAACACGGCATGACATGCCGAAACTATGGTCGGTTAATGCGATAACGTGTGGAATTATCCCGAGTTACCTGTTTCAGTATGAAGAAAATGCATGCATCCCTCAATGCGGTCTAATGCGCGTTCTTAGCTAAAGGGATGCGGCAAACTTGGAAAGCTGCGCGCTGCATTTCACGGTTAATTTCACACCACGGAAGTCCGCGCACCCAATCGCGCTCTCCGTCCTGGTGCTGCTAATCGCCCGACCGCCCCACGCATTATCTTGCATTTCGAAAAGTCCTTGGCGGAATCCGCAGGTCTCGATGGGGGTGCTGCTTCTTTTTCTTATCTGATACCCACTAGAATGCTTGAGGGGGAGACCCCTGGGGGGCGCAATTAGCACGAGACGAAGAGCGTGGAAAACCTTTAAGAGAGAGAGAGAGAGAGGGAGGGAGGGATTCTCCCCACACTTGCGCCGTCCGGCGGATCTTTTTGTGCGCGAGTAATGCATTGCGACACGTGACCTCTTGATCATTTTAACCTCCCCTTCCCTTTGTTCGTATCAAGGACGTCGCCCAGAGAAGAATAAAAAGGAAAGAAGAGATGGTGGGAGAGACCGCAGCCAATTCTCACGGCGCAAATTGTGAAATCAACGTAAATACATTTCGTGCACCTGCTGTTATTCATGTCCGAGCGTTAAAATGGTAACTGTGATACCCGTGCTAACAAAGAGATAACGTAAAGAATAACTTCGACAAAACAAGAATTATAGAAACTGAACAGTAAACTATGGTCCAAAGCTTTTGGAATTAACACGAAATATCTATTATTATCTATTAATCAATCAGTTTATTTAAATGACCATGTTTATCTACTTATTTATAGATTTCCATAACCAGCATTCAGATCACACTTTTTTACGAAGCGCAAGCTTCAAAAACAGCTTAAAGGGATGGAATGGAGATTGGTAACAATATAAATGTATTATTTGAGAAAAAGCTGAATAGCATCACGATAAGAAAGAGTCACAAGCGAAAACACAAGAAAAATAACTCAAATTGTAAAAAAGCAGCGAATAAAATTGATAGATGACGATTTAAAGGGTACGGAGTTATAAAAAGGATGGAGAATCACCTCAGGCTTGAAAAATATTTAAACGGCAGAGAAAAATATGAATTAAGAGAAAAATAGGAAGTAAGAGACAAATAGGACGGTCAGCAGAAGTCTGGGCAAAGCAAGTCGCCGCGGACATCGAAACAAGATAGGAAATTAAACCCGGACAGATTAAGAGGCCACGAGAAGAGGATTCGAGAGAAAATTATTTCAACAAGCTGAGGATCATTCTCCATAGGCAAGGAGGTAATACGGCTGGATCTGGAGGAGATGGACGAGATCTGAGTGGATTTGCACCATTTATGAGGGGTGGGTTGGTTGGTAAGGGAAGGTTAATTTGGAGAATCGAGGAAGAGTGGGTAGTTGCTTGGTGTGAACATTACTCTCGACGACAGTCGCCAATACGTCCAAGGTATATCGTCCCATAAGACAAAGAAAATGAACCTTAGGTGCTCATGGCTGCCAAGTTGGGATGGAGTTTTCAATGAAATCCCTCCGCTATCGCCGTGATTCCAAACTTAGCCTTCGGAATGGTAAGTAAATTCTTAAGCAACCAAGCCAACATGATCGCAGGCAGAAGTAACCGAGGCCATTTCACACGGAGGGAGCTGCCCCGAGAGAATGTAATTACATTCCATGCACCCGTCGTTATTTAAGCCTGATCTTTTAAAATGGTAATTGCGATCACCTCGGCATGAGAAAACATTTTAAATCAGCGGAGCATCGTTCTCCGAAGACGAGTAGGCAATCAGATTCGAATTTCCACGGGAGCACGGCGTTCCTGACTGTTCCTCTTCGACTTAATCTCCATTAGTTCACGTAGAACATCTGAATGTGGTAGAGAGAGAGAGAGAATAGATTTATGTGATGAGAAAGATGAGGTAATTGCTAAAAACGAGTGGTTGTTTTAGTTCCAGGACAATAAAATTATGAGTCGTGAAATAATTCCTTGTACGACCGTAATTAAAATAATCTCTCAAGAGATATTCTACGTGTACCGCCGACTGCCATAATTCCATCACGCGATTTCTGTGACTAAATATAACGTAAAGGCTTCACAAGAAGGACGCAAGGCTCCCTCTCCTTCCATTCAAACCTCTCTCGTATTATCACAAACTTCTCTTCTCTACGCAGAAATCCAGCTTCTTATTAAGCACGCAGCGCGCAGGCTTTAATGCCTACCCCTCGACCGGCATTCGTCTCGTCTTGCCTTCGTAGCTTGGGAGTTTTCCAGCGCTCATTTGCATAAGAAGCCTATCATTACATCCGACTGTCACGCCCCTTACAAAAGATATTGAACCCCATGAAGCTCATTTATTTCTTACGTTGCCAAGGTCCATTGAGGATGATCTCAGATTTAAAAAGAGGAATCAATTCTTGGCTGAAGGTTCACAAAGAGACGAATATCAATATTGCAGCGGCTTACTACGATGTTTTGGATCTTTTGCAGTGAGATTATATAGTATTGTCTAATCTATGACTTAATCTGAAGAATACCATATATAGATGTCCAGAAAGGGATTCGAACCCGTGATACTCGTGTTTCCCGGCCGCAGCTCACCGGTAAAATTACCACTACCCGCTTGCATCAATTACTTAGGTCCTATCCGCTGGTACCCGGCTAACAATTTTATCGAATTGATAACCGTAGTGGATATGTAATTTAAACGATAACGCTCAGGGGCACGATCACCGTTCCCCATAATGCGAACGCTCGCGTCTTCGTCATTTTTCTATTACGCCCATGAGAGCGAAAACATGATCGTGATTCTTCAAATTTAGTCAAGTTCTTGTAATCTGTAGCTTTTATGGAGTGCATTCTTGAAGGTTGATTCATCCGTTTTCCAGGTTTTCTGCCACGTTGGTTCATCTTAGGGAAGATATTTCGCCGACTATCCTGCAGACTTCCTCAGGTTAAAGTGATTTTATAGGAATAGCATTCTTAAGACAGCAACTGTGAGTATTAATCTTCTACAACGGTATGCATATTTGTTAACTATATTGGTAACGGAAAAGCAGGATCCGTGATCCCACCCACTGATTTAAGTAACAATACTTAAGCTCGTAGTCCACATAACATAAAGATAAAAGCTGCCATAATTTGTATATAGTTAATCAGACATTTGACAACGGTATATGATAGCAAATCAAGTTATATATACCCCCCGAAACCTTATTCTTTTTTATTATGAGCCGACGCTCATGATTCGATTTTCTTGGCTAAACGTCCTTTTTTTGACCGCTGCATTCTCAGTAAATTGCAGTTATAAAAACGATTAACCAGGAGAGAATGATAATAAAATATTTCGACAAATCCTTAACAGAAAGTACCAATGCACTGAGTTTGTATGATCATCCGTATTTCTCCATAAAATTTTGACGATTCCCCTAATCTACCCGCAGGCAAGACGATTTAAATCTCCCACACGAAAGTCATTTGAGAATAAATTTCACGAAAATATATGGCCGACATTTCTGTGAACCGCCTTCACGACGCGGCGTGAAATATTCATGCAAAAATTTCCACTCTGATGTTGGTCGCTCCGCTGCAAAGATAATAAATGATCACGCCATCGCGGGATCGAAGTTAATTCGTCAAAACGAAAGCGAATTCGGGTCAATTCGCTTTTCCTCTCCCTGCTACCCCGACCAACAAGAAGACCCAGTCACAATGCAAAGGGAGATACATCTCTCACTCCGTTGTTATTGTGCTCAAAGTTTGAATTTAAAATGCGCTCAGGCGAGTCGCTCTATTCCATCGCTTCAGCCAATCCAGACGCATTTAATGGGCGAGGATATGCAGCAAAAACGTTCGCATTTCAACTAAAGCGAGCCAGATCTCTACGTCTCCGATCACTCAGATCACCTGAAATGTTCCAGAAAAAACTTACGGTTTCTACATCTACACGGTACCCAACGTAACGCTGCATTGTCGTGTAGCAAGGGAGTTTACGGGCACCAACTCTAAACAAAGGAATAGGGAAAAGGTACTTGAGGACAGACTTATCACAACGGATCAGGGTCCCGATGTATTTGTACTAGTTAGGAGTCTTCTCACTAAAATTCTCACTAATTCTGTAGTCTCACATCGTAACTTTTCGGATCGGCCGGGGCTTCGTATCGGGTGAGGTTTGCAACAATTTAGCAAATGGTCATTACTCACCTATCCGGTTTAGTCCATGGGGTTCGAAACCTTTGAAGATCGGAATTTTTCGTACCTTTTCAGAACTGATCACATCCCTGATCACTAGGGTGTCTTATTTTTAAATCACAAAGATAAAAGGGAAGAAGTCATTTTTGCACATATCTGTCAGGTAGAGTATTTTTTGGTATAATGTGCGTAGGTTGTCAACCAAGACCCTATGCACTGTCTTTGTTTTTATTGGAATGGCATTTATGAATCAAATAGAAACATGACCAGTCGTAGTGATAGAGCTATGTGATACACTATGCAAACATGACAGATCATGTTGAACTCCAATTTTTCCGCATGCATTGACGTAGCATGCGAAATGTAGTCAGCGGAAAGTCGCGTGTGCCCCAGATCGCGATCTCTGACGCAAGCTTTGATCCCATCACAAGAGAGTTTTTGCCCGAGATGAGAAGCGAATTGCACAATGCAGCTGCAAAAACCATTTGCAACGAGAAGATGAGCTAGCTTTGATATGAAATACTCAAGTGGTTACTAACATTCCATTGCGATACAAATCGTAAACAACAGGGGAAAAAATGAAGCGTATTTCGATGATAGGAGCGAGTGTAATGACCAAATGGATTCATTGCAGCGATTAAGATAAAAAACTCTCGCGATGCGCATTTGTCCCCGGCAGATATCTTAGCGACTCTCATGCATCCGTTCACGCGGTACTAACGCCATTCTTCAAATGTCAGAGTATAAACTTTCTTCCCGGCGAAATATAAGTAGCAAATCAAGAGTCTGTCACTCATCGGAAGCATACCATGAAGTTCCACATTCTGGACTTCATATCGGCATTTCCAAAATGGAAGATCCAGAGAAAATCGTATTTTATATGCTGAGTGTAATTATGAAAAGAGAGATTAACACAGTCAATTGAAGAGTAATTTCTTGTTCTTCAAACTTGTCTTATACGAGCCCACAAACACAATAAAACTCTAATAACGTAGATGGCGGATGAAGGAAAAAATTCTACAAATTAAAAGAAGAGTTATAATTTTAACTTTATTAGAGATAGAATCATAAACTGAAGCAAAGGTGGTAAGAGGTGGCTGACTAAGGTCACTCTATGCCGAAGAGCATTTTTAAATCAATGTCAATAAATGTCAAATCAATCAATCAATAAATGTCAAAGAATTTAAAATGCTTTTTGAAAGCCTGAAGAAAGTTATACAATTATATCAGTGTTAAAAGAAGGATAAATTGATAGTGAGCATGTGACCGAATACATAGTGATGAAGATGGAGGCGAGAGGAAACATGTTCAATTAAAAACTATGGTAAAAGACTATGATGCCAAAGAATTACTAAACTTAGATTAACCGAATATATTTGGGAGACTTTCTATACTAACCAATTCATTTTGTCTAAAAACAACTTGATACCGACAGCAGAAGTGTGTACAGTAACATTAATGCACCCATTTCGAACTTGTTAAACACCCGCCCTACATTTTTACCCCCACAAACTTATAAAATAATCACTGAAGAAGTAGCGCTTGTCTCAATACTGATTCTAGTTTTAATCAGACCCCCATTATCCACTGTTAAAGATAAGTAACCTTGTGGTCGAAATGTCGTCCTTTTTCACGGAGAATGTTTTTCCCGCTTCCACCTCGCAGTGCGAGCACCGGTAGCATAATGACTGCACCACCCCCAGAATCCCAACTCCTCCCGGCCGCCGAGTGCACCGCATCCCTTTTTCTTGCTCCGGCGAGAGCGCGTCCTCCTCCCAGCGTTCCCCACTTCCCCAGGACAAACGCACGCCCACGCCCAATCCTTGAACTTTCAACGCTCTCACACAACCTCTCTGCCTTTGAGGACACGGCGAATGAGAAGATGGGGAGCAAACGATCGCGGTAGAGGGAACATGGACGTGATTCACACATCATTCTCATGTACGGGGAATTTCGATATTACCACTACTCTCTCGAAATTGTAGGGCCAAGAAAATTTAAGGAAGGGAAAGAAAAGGAGGAGAGAAGACGAAGTGCTTCTGCTACGCATTAAGGGTGAGACCTGGGTTTTACGTTGATCAACTTCGTCATCTACGTTAGGTTATATTGGTACATGAATCAAAACACCGCCTTCGTGGATTTCCTTTCGTAAAAAAAAATATTATGACACATAGAAGCCAATCAACACACCTTAGAGCCAACAAATCTTAAAATTGGCATTAAATGATCAAACTATCTGGGTATCAAAAACTTCATCTTCCCTGTATATCAGTGCATATTTGACTCGCCATGATTAAGACGGGTTACGTGCCCTTGTTCCCTGCTTCTAAGAAAAAACCGCCAGTTATTCGAACCACAGTATTTTGGCGACTTGTTTACTCCTGCTTATTAATAATCTTCATATCGCAGTTGTAATTCTTTGAGAAAGAGATGCATTCGAAATGCGAGATAATACAACAAAATGCCAGCGGCAGTCGTGGCCGAGTGGTTAAGGCGTCTGACTAGAAATCAGATTCCCTCTGGGAGCGTAGGTTCGAATCCTACCGACTGCGAATATTTTTGACATTGTATTTAATGACATGATGTGAGAATTACCTTGACTATGGCGCCGAGAAAATTTTCCCAATGCATCAGACTGCTACCTTTTTTTATTGCCTTACAGCGAACCCACTTGATGTAAAAAAAAAAACGGGTAGGCGAGAGGTAGAAACATGTGACCGGCTTACTTCCGGCTAAACGGCTGATATTCTTTGTAAAACCCACTGTTCACATACGACACGTATCATGAAAAATGTAAATTTATAAAAAATTATAAAACGAAACTTTTACATCGCGTTGCGGGACAATTATCGCTAAAAACCATTCGGATGTGACATAACTATCAAGCATCCTCCCACATTATATGATTTCTGTGATTCTACTGCACCACCTCAACTTGCTCCGGCAGTTCAAGATGTATTCGAGATGCCTGATTATCTCACGACATTCTACAGGCAGTCGTGGCCGAGTGGTTAAGGCGTCTGACTAGAAATCAGATTCCCTCTGGGAGCGTAGGTTCGAATCCTACCGACTGCGAACATTTTTCATCACATCGATGGAAATATTTTGCATTCAAAATCGGTGATACTTTCAAATATTCTGGTTCTCCTAGAAATTATTTCATGACGTATCTTTTTGCTAAATCGTGGTGCATACATAAGGCTACAATATACCTTTCGCCCACTTTTTCCCAAACATAGTGGATATCTGGCTTGGGAAGCCTGCCTAGGTGGAAACGGATGGATTATGGTGGACCTCTGATAATTTCCTTCACTAACAACTATTTATGTAATTTTTCCATGGAAATTAATGATAAAAAACATTGTTTAGTCAAATATGGTCTCAGTTGATGTCTAATTCGATATTATAAAGAAAAATATCGTTCTCCTTGCTATTATCACAATTCCATACTATTTCAATTAAAACGCGAGAAATTATGATAATAACCCACTTATAAAAGGCTAATTATAGATTAAATTGTAATAAATTAATAAAAGCACAGCCGTTACGCAAAACAAGAACGTGGCTCTGCACTCCACGCATAATTTTTTTCCACACTCGAAGACTATCAGAAAGGTACAGCACGTGTGCATAAAATTCAAGTACCTCCCACCTCTTTTTATTTCCCTCAAGAATCTCGGCGAGTGCGCCCTCCCTCGCCCTCAGCACCTACCCTCTTCCCATCGCATCTCTCTCCCTCTCGGAAAACAATTGCGTCACCAAACGACTACCTCCCTCCCTCCCCCTCTCTCTCACTCCCTCTCCCTTTCTCTCTCTCTCCTCCGTTATAAATCTTCTCTTTCCCCGTGCGGACGTTCGCCGGGTCATACATAGCGAGTATCCCTCGGAATGCCATGGCTTTCTTCTCTCGGCTCGACGACGACTGGAAATAGTGGGAGGAGCGGGGGAGATAGCACGCAATGTCCGCAACGAGGAAGACGACGACGACACGACCAGTGAGGAGAAATAGAGGAGAGGGAGTCAATGCAGGGGCAATAGTAGGAGGGAAAAGAACGAGAAAAAGTTGCACGGACGCGAGCGGACATCCCGGCACATCGGAACACTCCAAGTTTCAAGACGACATAGGATAAAATCAATTTTCAAGTTGAACATCATATATAACCATTTAGAACAGCGCAAAAAGGGTGAAGTCACACCGCATCGTTCTATTAAAATCAATCTTCATTGGTTGTTCAATCATAAGATTTGTTCTCAGCAGCCCTCCACCCTTCCCTATCTAACGCTAGGTCCTTTACTTCCTGGTATCTCCTCCCATGTACTTTCCTCTTTATTTGATTCATGCACTTATTCCTAGGATTATTATATTTACTTATCTCTGGGAGACCTCCCTCAGAGACTTTCCCTCTATTTTACCTTCAATTATGTTCTTCACAAACCCATTGTGCCTTAGAGTGTGTCCAATCCATCTGGTTCTTCTTTTCTGTATGGTTTTCCATATGGTCCTCCAGTGTTCAAAATTAAAATCAGTGCTGCACTCTAAATTATTTGATGTTTTTGTTTAAGGAGCCTGGGATACGAATTTACAGCTAAGAGACCCGAATCTTATGAGAAAATAAGCTTCTTTAAATCTTCAAATATTCTCAGAAACATTTCACTATTATTATAAAAATTGATGAAGTGATAAAATTACTTGGATTTCAAATAAAAAACGTCAAAACGAATACCACCTTATGCGTTATTTTCGCTTTACTAAAGTTACATTAACTTTGGTGATACATCTTCAGCAGGGAAATTTCGGTGATGCAATGCTTTCATTGCGAAGAGGATAAGGAGGGAAGCAGGGTAGGAAAAACAGGGGGAAAGGGTTCCGAAAAGAGAACCGCGCACTCTCAACCTTGGGCTCGATTTGTTTCGTGTGTTACTATAATGTTCCGTAAACATAACCGGACCGGATCCACTTAATGGAGACTCCATGACTCGAGAGATCTGCGACGGAGAATGGAAGCGAGAGAAATACGTTACGCCCTGTAAGAGTCCGGAGAGCGAGGAGGCGATGCGGCGAAACTCGTCGAAAGATCTCTTCGCCAGAAAGAGACAGAATTGGAGGCCAAATTAGCCAGAACATAGACATATCTCAAAACTTAACATCAAATCCTGTCATGTACCAGCAAGTATTATTGAAAATGGGTTAGCGGATGACAGAGACATATACTTTCATCAATATAACCTCAGCTCCATCGGGAATCCAACCAAAAACAACGCCAAGTAGGAGCATTATAACCTTCTGGATTAAAGAGAAATGATCGAATGATATCATGATACAGCATGCTATAACTAACGAATATGGTCATAGGCTATCTTGATGGAACAAATTTTTTGGAAAACCCCCACGCACGAAAACGCCATATATTTTCTCTATCAAAAACCGGAGCTAATCCTGACTTCAACCAAATATCTACTAATTATCTATTTTACACACAAGCCTACACCAACCGAAGAAGGAAACTGCATAACTTGTCTGAAGAGTTCAGCATCTGAAGATATCACGTAAACATTAAAAGTTTGTAACACTAATACTAAGTTGGCACTTGTTTGCCAACATCGATGGAAAATTGTTTCAATTTATCACATGGCCTACTCTGATATTAATTCGTCATTATTTTATGAGGTGAGATCTTACGAACAAATTAATGAGAGTCAAAAAAAGGAGTAAAATAGTAAAATGGAGGTTTCCTTTGAGAATAGGTTTATTTCCGTCAATAGCTAACTTATCATCAGATGAGCTGATTTTTAGTGCCGACTGTCATCACTTTTTATGAAAATTGAAATAACTTTAGAATGCAAAAATCAAAGTTGGTGACGAGAATAACGACGACTGGTTCATAGAAAAAAATGGAATCATACATAAAAGGTAAAGTGGAAGTTTATGCTTCATCACTCGAGTACTAGATATTCAAGAGCATCCCAAATTTCCCATATAAATAGATACCCTTTAATGCCATTTGAAGATCCTCCTACAGAAATGCAGTTCATGAAATGCTATTACAAACCCTTATGTTAAGCCACAAGTCTTTGATTGTATTCCTCTATATTTTCAAATTTAAGAATGCGAACCGTAACACGTTCTTGATTGCGACACGAGGATTTGCACTCACCTCTTATATTTCAAACCGATAAATTCAGAGAGATTGAAACTCACCTGTAATGAGAAAGAAAGAACCGTTATTAATACATGCGATATGTTGTTTGACAGAAAAAATTATTTAAACAAGAAACCCATTGTTATATTTGACATACTAGTGTGAGTACTCAGAACATATTTTGAGAATTGAAGTAAAATGATTTGCTATTGATCATTTTAACTTAATAACATACCAACGCAAACACAGTTTTGAGTCAATATGAATCTCAAAGTAATGTAAAGATGAATATGAAAGGAATTGTCCGTCAAGATTAAAACTTTTCCCGTTCCTCTGGCAAGCATAGGCTCTATTAATACATAAATGTGCTCGTTGGAGCTTCAAGAAGCCTGAAAAACCACGAAATATGCTTGCAATGGACAAGAGAATAGACAGTAAATTATGACTCACATTTTTTCTGACAGATTGGATAGAAGAAAATCTCATTTTCGTATTTTCCAAGATATCACGCATAAGGTACTTATGTTTGCGTGAATCACTCACGATTCACTTGGCTGTACACTGTGCCTGTACAGTGTACAGGTAGAATCGGAAGTGAAAAAATTCCATTCAATGTTAACCTGGTATTTTATATATTAACAATCACTTAGATTACACCGTTAAAATCATCGACGAATCATTGCCTATCCAAATAATCTTTAGGTTATCAACGATAGAAATGACCCAGAGGTCATCCTTCGACCAAATACATGGGCACCTTCTCACAATGAGGCGATCCATTGCCATTTGATCGAGGTTAGAACCACATCAATAGACAGTAAATAATGACTCCAAATGAAAGATAAGCCCTCCTGTCTCTGCATGGAACGTATTTCTCCTAGCCTACCATTTGGCCCGACAAGAGGGCGAAATGAAGAGTCGTGGACGAAAGAAAAGTATACCACAGAAAGGAGGCGGTAATAAATCTCAGTGGGGTCATTCTCTCACACTCCACACGGATCAAGAAGGCAGAAACGCACTGGAGAGGTCGCCTCTGATTCTGATGCATGGACCGGGAGAGTGGGAGAAATACGGGTGCTTGGGATAGGAGATCCACCGTCCGCTATGACCTATGCACCGAGAAATCGCTATGGATTTAGGGATACATTCAACTATTTAATTGCAAACTAACTATTCAATGATTAGGTTTTAAAATTGGCTGGAAAAATTATTTCACTGCAGAAAAATGATTGGTATATATTCATTTTTTCCACTGGAAGCCGATATTTGATGCAAAATGGCAAGGAAAACTGCTGCTATTTACGTTGTTTTGATGAGATTCAATACGTGTAAACGAAATAATGACACATGAAGGATTCTTACTTTCGGAGTTCTCGTTAATAGATATTTGATTCCATGGTAGTTACCGTTATTTTTGGGTCTGAGGAATATCACCCCACTTCAATGAGACAAAAGAATGCAAACTATGAGAGAGGAGGATAATTAGACGACTTAGTAAGATTCCACAAAGCATTTGATACACCGACCAAGGCTTCGACTAGCTCACTCATCCTCACACGTGAGAATGGTTAAATAAGTCGAAAGAGAGCTATATTTATTTGAGGTTTTGTGGAATCTTATCAAGTTGCCTTAATTCCTTTTGTCATGTAATTCCACTAAGTCTCTGAAAAATCTAAGTATGATCAGGGTGACGGACTTTGGGCCACAAGAAAATGCCCCTTATCCAGCGCACCCAGCAAATTTGCACTTCCTCAACAAGGACCGTGGACACTTCGTCCTCCACTGCTCTTCTGTGGCCTCATCCCGGCTTTTCCTTCACAGGTATTCCACGGCATTATTACCACGAGCGAAGGTAAAAAGGGGAAGGGGACTGTGGGAGTGGGGAATGGGAGAAAGGTCGAGAAGTCAGCTTCAATGACAGGTGGAGAGGGAGAGAGGAGAAGCATTGAGAAGGGGGAGCAGAGGAGTGAGGGGAACGAGGAGGTGGCTTGAAAAGGTGCGTGCGGTTGGTTTTTCGGGGGGTGGGATGAGGGTCGATGGCAGTTTGCCGAGTCAAGTGCGGATTCGGTTCGACTTCTCCGCTTTCCATGCCGAAGCAGCGACGCCCCACGCTGTCGGTAATGCCCCATTACATGACTAGGGTTAGCATGATAGTTAATATGGCGGCTTAACTAACTTGCGTTTACACGGCATTCCTTTACCCTAGTTAACATGCTAGTGGCCTCTGGTGGAGAGTTAAGAACGCGATGTAGCCCACAGCCCTAGAAACATCGCAAGTCGCTTTTCATTTGTTTCAAGGACTGTGGGCTAAATTCACAAGACTTGTATGGGCGAGAAAGAGGATTGAATGTGCAAATGTTTCGCCTGGTTAGACTTCATATTTATATCTATTTAACTATATACTTATCATTTCATTTATAGACATTACTTTATACATCGAAAGATGAGAACTGAGAAGCTAAATTTCCTATATTAGAAAGACATGTCACTATGCTAAAATTGACCATTAAGATACCCCGAGAATATGTCGTTATTATGTCGTTTGCACTCTTTTATGATAGATAAAAAGAATTCAACGCGTTATCTTGACATACCAGTTTTACAAATAACTTCCATTTCGAGTCCTTGCCTCGGTATATGCAACGGAATAAATGACTTTTTCTTCTAAATTTTACCTATGATCTGTCCTCACTTGCGCCATTAAGGTAAGTTTTTAGTTAAAATACGGTTTGTCATTCACTCATGCATTGAAATACATCCAGCAACTTGGCACTGACGCTTGTATTCGGAAGATGATAAGAGAAACTCTTTTAATATATTGTAAGCTTCAAATAAAAGTTACATGTAGACTGTATCACTTAACTACCATTCTAACTAACCTGCGTTCGCACGAGTTCAAACTGATAATAACCAGCGCCAATCCTAGTAACTCCAGCGTGGTTAAAAATTTGTCTATGGTTAGCGCCAACCTGCGTTCACACGGCGAACTTTTACAAGGGTTAGACTTAACCTGGTTAAAAAGCTAGTAATGTAAACACGGCATAAGGCAGCCGAATGGCACTCTTCGCCACCTCTTTGCGATCTCAAGCGAGTACCTAGGTCCACGACTGAAAAATGAATTCGTAAATGATGATAAAATTATCCAAAATTATTCCATAAGACACGGTAGATTTAGATGTGCCGTTTCCACACCTTAGTCGAAACAATTTCTCCCTCCGTCACGGCACAGTTTATACTCCAATACATACCGTCAAAATACCCATCCATTTCTTTCTTCTCTACGCTTTGTTCGAATTCCTCCGCAATTAAAACCTTCACAATCCCATAGCATCCCATGCTTAGTTTATGGTGCTTTGAGCGAGATTCTCTTTCTATTCATTTTCAAGACCATATTCAAGACAAATTTGAAGAAACTTGAAGTACATTAAAATTATTAATGACGCAAAAACTTTATTTTTTATCAAAATACATCTCATGTCAGGAGTTGACTAAACATAAAAAGACAAGGTTTTAACTCCACCAGATTGATTCACACCAAGCGATGAACACACCAACATATTATTGGAAGATATTTCTGCGTTTTTATAAAGTGTATTATAAAAGAATGACTTTATTTAAAAAAAATAGAGAATTTATATAAAATTCACACCATTCAATTGGGTTCTTTCACTCATTTCGTTCAGCCATTAAGAATCTAGTTTTTCATCCATTATGTCAATGGGAGCATCTAGACACTACAATTACATTGTGTATCTCATGTAAAAGTCGATATACAGAGAATAATATCGGCCTTCGTAGAAACAATGGGAGTTATAGAGCGCATGGTGTTAAGGTACCAAGACTTGGAGGTCATAACAACGGATTCAATCAGGAGAATCTTCAGGACGTCACCTGAGCATGTGACCTCTTGTTTTTTCATTCATCCTCCAGAGGCATCGCCCTCCCCATAGCTACCGAGCGCATACCAGGAATTCCGACATTGATCTTCTCCCCAACCCGCAGAAATTCTGATACGCCCTTTGCACTTCGCAGCCTCTGACGACAATGGAGGCCTCACGACAATGCACTGAAACGCATCCCCAGCCCAGGAGTCTTTCCCGGTATTTTTTATTCCTTATTCCCTCCACCTTCCGTTGAATATCTCCGCCCACTCGAACTGAATTCTTTACTTCTCCCGCCCCCTCCCGAACATTTATACTCCTCCACCATCCCTCAATGCGAGAGCCAGCGTGGCCAGGCCAACCTTCTCTCCCGTCCCCTCATTCAACAAAAGGGAAGGTACCACAAGGTGCCTGGTATGGCCCTCCCATTTTCTTTTGCCTTCCCTAACCTTCCGCCCGAGCACACAAGAGCACAATTGCGTGCACTTACAGGAGCATTCATCGTTGCGGCGAGAGAGGCGGGCGTCCGTCTTGTAGCGAGACTCATGGGAAGGTAAGATGAGGGAGGCAGAAGGAGCGTTCGGGGAACTGCCGACAGAGGAGAGGAGTGTGCGAAAACACTTGAAATGGCTCGATGTCACCCTGTCCCTTTCTTTACGCACCTACTTCGGTTTCGCGACCGAGTAGATTTAAGTGATGAGAGATGAACAAAGCTCGAGAGGTTACGACGCTGGGGAAGCCGTTGAACCTGGCATGATGTGAATGCCATAACTTCGTGGCCGATGGTTTAGAGAATATTACAGTAATCTATCAATCTACCTCGATACCCAGCCGCAATGGCGGGCAAATAAACGACTCGACTGAAATTTATATGGCAATTCCATACGGTAAAAGGGATGAGGAATGAAAAAATCATGGACGGCGTAAAAGATAAAACAGAAGCCAGAAACGCTGCATACATTTTTTATGAGAAAAATGTCATGCTCGACAACTGAAAATATTTGGAACAGGGAAATAGAATATCATTCTACCTCTTGCTGTAGTAAAAAAATACAAGGCTGGTAAAATTCTAACCCACCCTCCCAGAGCATGACTGACCGTTACTCAGACGTCATTACCACTCGGCCACAGCCGCTAATTACCGATGTGAAACCCTTTTCTGAACAATTAATTATAAACCATTTTCATTATTAATTATTTGGTAAATCACACCCGATTTCAACAAGTTTAATGAAAAATCCAGTGATTCTTTTAAAAGTATTTTCACTTTTCATTTTTAACGTTAGGTTACCGCGACGATTCCGCCTCTATTTCCAGCTGATTCCTTTGATTCCGGTGTATTTCCGGTAAAAGTTATCCAACCAATTACGCATTTTAATCACTCAAGTATTCCTATTTTCATTTTATATTCCGTATGGTTTAATCTGTTCTCTTCTCTATGCATAAGGGCGGATATAGGTCGCCGTTTTCGAGGGTGGGACGGATTGCTACTTTTTGCGGGGGTTGGAATACTTATTGACCACCATTATTCCTAATTTACGAAGAAATACTGGGATGGCGGTTGTACGCCCCTACGCGATGTCCGCCGTTATACACCCTTCAATACAATCGCCAATTCGTCACTCCGTGAATAAATGAATTCGATTCAAGGATGTTATTACTTCAAAAGTAGTCGTGGCCGAGTGGTTAAGGCGTCTGACTAGAAATCAGATTCCCTCTGGGAGCGTAGGTTCAAATCCTACCGA
The DNA here is from genome assembly GCA_963169105.1 of Ceriagrion tenellum. Classification (NCBI taxonomy): domain Eukaryota; kingdom Metazoa; phylum Arthropoda; class Insecta; order Odonata; family Coenagrionidae; genus Ceriagrion; species Ceriagrion tenellum. The sequence continues at coordinate 127,453,406 of OY720632.1, read as the reverse complement.
CTGCGAATGTTTTTGCCATCGTATTTAATTCCATAATGTGAAAATTACCTTGAGCACGGAAAAGTTTCCCAAATGCAACACTGCTTTCTTCTTTTATTGCCTTACAGCGAGCCCACTTTACAATTGGAATGGTAGAAACCGTTGACTGGCTCACATCCGGATAGACGGTTGATATCCACTACTAAAATTACTGGCCACATAGCACATGTATCATGACAAATTAACGTTAAAATATTAAACGAAACTTATACATCCGGTTGCGGGATAATGATCGCATAAAAACTATTCGGATTTGATATAACTATCAAGCATTCTCCCACATGATATAATTGGTCTTCATCTACATCTACGTAATACCCTGCGAGCCACCACGAGGGTGTGTGGCAGGGGGTGAAGATCACCAAACATGCACTATTGCCATGCAAGTAGGATATAAAAGGTAGACATGCTAGAAAATAGGGACACAGTTTATTAGCTACTACAGTAGATTATTAGTTATTAGAAGTAATTGCAGTAGTTGTTACAATAAAATATTAGTTACTACAGTATAGTACAGGTTAAAATCTACATAATAAGGAAGGGATTATTGGTAGTTATTACATGCGTCATGCACTACAGACTATTCTAACTATATTTCACCTACCTATCCCTTTTGCTACGTTGCCTATTGTTCTCTCTTATGGTACGCGGGAAAAATGACATTTTAAATCTATCGGTACGACAATCTATCTCTCTAATCTTGTGAATATGGTCAAACCTAGCATAATACGCAGGGGTTCTTAATATATATCTAACGTCATCTGTGAACAAATCGGTTTCGAATTTACTTAAAAGGTTTAACCTAAATTTTAACCTGCGTTGTGATAGTAATTCCCATTCTAGTTCTTCTATTAAACTCGTAACACTTATACAATTATCATAACGGCCTTTAACAAACCTAGCAGATCTCCTTTGCACGCGCTCTAATTCTTTTATCATACCTTCCTCGTACGGATCCCTGGGGAACACCCGAATTAACTTTTGCCTTGTACCCTGCCGGCCAATTTCTAATCCCTTTTTTACGTGGGGTGATTATAATCCAAATATACCGTGCATTAGATGCTGAGCAAAATTTTAGGAACTAAAATTTCCGCGCAAAAATCTAGTAGACGCGAGTTAAAATCTTGAATGAATCTAAGACGGGTCATAAAATTTTTTTTTTAATATTCTTACGTATTTTGTATCAGTCAAAGAGATAATTTTGCTCCGTCTTCTTATTTACTTGTAATTCTATTTCACAACTACCGATTATATGCCGCAAAAGGGTGCGAGGAACCCATGCAATATCGCAATAATATATGCGGTCTTAACTGAACAATCAAATGAGCACTAAAAACAAGTATTATCAATTCAAAAACATTAACAAAATTCCCGTATCACCAAAAAACGATATCATAGCGTTTCTAAGCAGCTTTGGCCCGAAGGATAAAGTCATAAAAGCAGAGGACCTCACTTTAGATAAGTACCTTGCGATGGACTGCCTCAGGTGTCAAACCCTCGAAAGTGTCCGAAGTCCATAAAATAAAGGCCGAAAAAAAGGGTTCCCATAAACACGACAAACACAGGAGAACAGCACCTTTACAGCGCCTCCTTAGCAGCTTTTGGGTAAATTTACGGTAAGATTTTACAGTCACCTTTCTTTTCATCGCAGATCCTTGGATTAACGATGAAAAAAATGACTGATATGCGATATGACATCCTAACTGTGGATTTTTTTCCCAGGACCGTTCCTGATATGGGGCTTTAAACTTCAAACGACTTACCTCGCCATTCTCCCGCATCGGTCCTCATGCTAATTTCGATTCATTTTGGCATGAGTTCTACTTTTAAAAAGGGGCAAAGGCCCAATTTTAAAAATAATTACAGTCATAACATCCACTGGATCACGGAAGAAAAACTCTCCTTAAATATCATATGCAGGAAAAATATTTTGAGAACTGCTTTCAGGTGTCAAAAATAAGGATGCTTTCCAGGATATTTTACCTACAACATTGCCAATGAACAAATATCCCCAACAAAGGCGAGTATAAACCATCTGGCGTTTACAAGTTATAGTTTCAGGCTTAACTTTGCGGAAAAGTGACATATGAAAAGAAAAATATTACCTTGTACTTACCACAATGATTTATTAATACCTGCCATGGTGTCGACAAATTTGTCGTTGCCGAAATCCTCCTGAAATAAAATATTACTTAGTACTTTCCACACTGGTATATTAGTACGACCATTAAGGTTTCCTCTACAAAAGGTTCGCCTATCTATATTTAAAAGATGTTATGTTCACACTGGGCCTAAACCATACAATATGTCACTACGTACTCTAAAAGGTGATAAATACGAGTTTATATTCTTTTAAAAAAACTCAAGTAATGGCTGCTTGCTCTTGAAAGTTTAGACTTTGTTTTTGGGTAAAAGGAAAATAAATAAATTATTGTATATTTTTCTTCAAATTTGTGAAAAAGTTCATATCTTAATTTTGTATTTTTTTAGGTAATTCATTGTTAAATTCTTGAATCTGGCATATTTCGCCTAAATTTGATGATTAGTTGAACTCTATATGAGTCATACTTGCAATGTTTATTGTCTTTGTAGTACTATGTACTGTAATGTGTATTGTGCACACAAGTCATGATGGTAGCTTCCCACAGGAAGTCCTTCAAGCTACTAAAGCTCATTGTTTTTTTAATTCATGTTTTTATGCCTAAAATTGAGCAATAAAATATCTATTCATCAATAATCTCATTATCAAGGTCCTCCTAGATAATGACATAATTTGTCGAAACCATGGTTAGCATCAATAAAAAAGTGTGGAAAGTAAGAAGTTATATTGTATTTCATACGCCTTGCGTTTCCCTCGAAAAATGCGGCGGAATATGGGCAAGATAAGCGGCAACGCAGCGGCGCTTTAGAGCCGAAGATGATTAAAAGAGCAGTCGGTGCGAGAAAGGGCTTCCAAATAACCTGCACCAGCAGTGGCCGCCGCCTCGTCGACCAGACGCCTATGGTTAGTGAAGTAGCCTCCTCAGCCTCCGGGAGGCGGGGAGGGAGAGTAGGAAAGAGAGTCGGGGTAGTGTTCAGAAGGGGGAGGCGTGGGAGAGAGAGAGAGAACGAGAGGATAGGCCAGCACTGACAATGCCCCGCTCACGCTACGAACTATGTACGAGCGCACGCACCACCGTACTTTACATGGTAAGCGGAGAGCGCTGTGTGAACCCACATTTGTACTTCCCTATATTTTAGCAGATAACACGATAACTTATCGTCTTACGCGCTGGCATCGCGGGAGGAAACCGAAAATAGAGGAAGAATGAAAAACAAGCTTGGGGACGGTAGCAAATGGGCGTGATCTTAACCAGTTGAGGGAATGCATAATGGTATGCATCAGGTGACGGAAAATTTGTTTGACAGAAAGACCAAAACTATCTCAACCTTGTGACCACTCGGAAAATATTCGAGATTGGTGAATATATTTTTTACAAGCAAGGAATATTTTAAGTAATGACATGAAAAGTAACGATAGCGCCAAAGTGTAAATCGTCATCACTGGGGATTCTACCGGCTGAGTGGTAGTTCATTAGAATGTCCAATCCCCAACTTCCTCATGCTCGGGTCATCTTTTCCTACCCCAGAAAAATCATTTTAAAATTTTATACTTGAATGTTTTACATGTTTATGAAGCCAGGACAATAACTGCTGCAGAGAAAAAGAGAGTTGAAGCGATAGAGATATGGAGAAATCGAAGAATGATGAAGATTTAACGGACAGAGGTAATCACCAACGAAGACTTCCTACCAAGAGTAGCGGAGAAAAGAAGTACGATGAAAAACTCAGAGAAGTAGAAAAGACAAATTTAAAGGACATATTTGGCGAAAGGAGATCTAATTAAAAAACAATATTGGAAGGAGAAATAGATTAGGAAAATCTCATTAGAAAACTAAGAATTGCATATGTCAGGAAAATTATGAAGGACGCCTGAGTGAAAAATCAAGTGTGACTGAAGTGGTTGGTTAATAGAAGAGAGGAGTGGAGATCTACTGCAAACCACACTTCGGATTGATGACTACTGACGTTGATATGTGAAGCTATGATAAATGATACACAAAGGATGTCGTACTGTCTACTTTGATTCCAATTCGTACAACCAACTCGTGTTGTACCAGTCGTACGAGTTGGAATTAAAGTAGACAGTACGATATCCTTTGTGTATCATTTACAATGCTGTTCTACAATATCCATCCTAAAAAAGTGAAACTGTGATAGTTTCATTTATCAGCGACCTTTCCTTTATCAATTTTTCTTAAGAGCCAAATTTTACATATGAAAACAGTTAGGGACACTAAGATACTCCATTTGCAAGTACCACACCTCTTTCTATTCCTTTCCCCTAATAACTCCCCTTTTTGAGACTGGTTTCAAAACCTATCCTGCCACACACACCCAGAGTGGATAGCAGGGTAGCATCTAAATGGAGATGCAACCGGCTCAAGAGCTGCATTTTGCCGACTCCTGGTACGCAATCTGGGCATTACGAACGAGCATGGAAGACACGAGGTGAGGGACGGACCCGGGCAAGTAGCGACAGCTGTCTCTCGGCCGCGGCGACGGAGCCCACCAGTCCCTCGAGATTTTTCCCGCGCGGGACGCCCACGCAACACGGGAGGAACTCGTGAAGCCAGTCATAAGAAGCGGCGGGCTCCTCCCCTCTCTACGCGCTCACACAATTCACTCACTCCCCTTCTCTGAGCGGAGAGCACAGCCACCAGTCCCACGGAACGGAAACCAGACGAAGTTCAATCTCGGCTCTCTGCCTCCCGCTGGAGGGAGGGAGGATAGCGTGGAAGATGCGCGTTATATGCGTGAGGCGTTGTCTCTTTGCCACCGCCGGAATGCTAGGTACACACATACTGCCCGCATCATGAGGGGTGGAAACAGGTTTACGGGTTCAAGACTGAATCGCACGGTCTGTCGGACGGAAAGCATGCGTCTTAGAGCGAGGGGGAAAAGATTTTGCGGGTGCAGGAGAAAAAAGCGTCTCACCTTGATCTTTTACCCCCGTGCTGCATCGTTCCTCACAACGGGCACGTATGACAGGACCATTTTCGTTCTGTCTCGAGTCCTCTTCCCGTTGGATGCACACGACAAAGTCTATTTTTACGAGTGTAAGCCTGATGTTCGGGAGGAAATGTTACTCAACAAGGTATCATAAAAGCATTCGCAAGCATAACAGAGGATTTACAAAAGTTGTCAATTTTAAAGATCCTTCCATGTTAAAAGTGAAAGAGAATGTTCAATTTGTACTGATTCAGTCAAATCCCGAGGTGAAACTCGCGAGACTTTGAAAAAGAATGGTTTTAACAGCGAAATTAAAAGTACAAAGGAAGATCACGCGCTTCATTAAAAACTGCAGCGAGCAGAGAGTTAAACACATATTATGGAAAGGGCAACATTGGGAGCCACCAGACACTTGAAGGCAGCACGCAAGATTACTTGAAACTTTAAGATTACGAGAGTTTCAGGATCATAAGAAGGTTAACATTTTTAACGATCAATATATCTCTATAGCTGATGGAGGTGGTAATATAAGAGCGATACATGGCCGAGCTGGCTAGCGCTAATATTCTATCTTCCTAAGCATCATTTAGGTAGTTAGAGGATTGTATCAGTTCACATAAAATTCAATGAACTCGGCCTCATTAAAAAGAAAATAATCTTATCTATCCATTGATATAACAACATTAGCCAATATCCGCTACGTTACTACAGATATTTGCCAAAACCTATCATCCATTTTACATGGGAAATAATAAATATGTGCAATCGAGAGAGACTTCATAAATCAAATGTGGAACTTCTGACGCATAGACCTCGTCAGACGTTTAACAGTGGGTAGCTCCTTGCTTTTCTAATTATTTTTAACAATAAATCAACCGTAATTTTACTAATCGCAAAAGAAAGGCCATCTGTGAAGGCGTTTTCTCCGAACGGAGCGAGCAAAAATGAGTAAGTAAAAACCTTATGGACGCATTTTCAGTTAAATACTGAGAATATCAGTAATTTTAAATTCAAAAAAATGTGTTTACTTCCAGCAATTTACAGTACTTTGTGTATTTACAGTAATTTCAGTAATTAAGAAAATACAATAATTAGTTCCTGCTAATGCATACAATGATTAGCTCGTATTGAAAAATGAAATTTGAAAATGATCTCCATTGTGGCTGGGAAAAATCTCTCTCAAACTGCATGAAAGGGTAGACAAAAATAAAGAGAAACATAAAGACACAATGCTGTCATAAAATTTATTGTCGTATTTTCCGCTTTCGTTTCCTTTCCCATATTTCTTCCCATTTTCATTGCTGCGTCCAAACACCCTCAAGTCACATACAGTGGCTCGCAGGGTAGTATGTAGATTTCAATAGAATATGAAACGATTTTTAAAAAATTATAATTAAAATGTTTTACGCTACCAGGTGTAGTGGAAATGTTTGCACAGTTTTATTAACCCATCTGTTTTACAGCGGATTGTTTCATTAGATGAAATTGTCTGAAGCAGGAGAATGCTAAAGAGGATTTTAGGAACTGATATGGACGGGCTTTATTACTGAAATAAAGTTAAGAGAAAAAGAGAAGAAAAAAAAATAAACAGGAGAGAAGCAGAAGCTTGCAACCGCGACTTACATTTAATTTGTAAATGTCCGACATAAAATTTCACCCAACGAGCCAAGAATTCGTCACAGAAACGGCACAAAAATGCGGGAGGGAGAATCTTCTTCTGCAAATACTTAGCCATCCACGAGGGTAACAGTTCATCACCTTAAAATTATGTCTGCTCCAAGCTCTAAAATAAGCTTTGTCTTTATCACAAAAAGAGATCGATTGTCTCTCAAAGGTAAACTTAATCCAGGCCAAAGTACAGCCAAACAGACAGAGCAGCTCCCACCAACATCATTGCAACACTGAATGGTTTGGTGCGGGACGCCTAGGCGCGCCTTCGCGATAAACCTTTCTCACGAATCATAGAGTCTGATGAAAAGACTAGTGGACGACCTACTTCTGCCATCTGTTAAATGGCCACCAGTGCATCAAAAATTATTCCAGAAAAAAGTTTACCCAAAGCGTAGGTAAAATTTTTTCCGTGACGGTACATGAGAAGTTGTCCGAATAAAATGCCGCAAAAACGGAAGGGCACTGTCCCACGCGATCATCTAGACCCCGCGTCTTTTAGCGGTCTTCGCAATGGACTACTCGGGAGGAAGGAGAGATCTTCCAGGAAGGTAGGGAATTATCAACAGGTGACGATGCGAGGACTCCAATCACGGATTCCAGGGGCGGCTCCGCGTGAGTGTGCCTGCGCCACACGGCACGGCACGAAGCGTGCGCGTCCTTGGGTCGTCGCAAGTAGAGCCGCCCCCTCTAGCGCGGCACGAAGCGACGGTGTTGCCAGTCGGAAGGCGACGCAGAGCCATCACGCGGATCAAATCTTCTCTTCTGTCGATCTCAGTCCGACCGGCATTACCTCCACGCTTCATAAAGACAAAAAACCCACCGCGGGCCTCGGCATTGGAAATTCGTTCTGCATTGCAGGCGACACGAGGGGGGTGGAGAGCACCGATTCTTCAGACATTCTTGGATTCAGACCAGCAGTACGCAATATCAGCACGTTGCATATGCCTCTCTTGCTTTACGAAGCTAGACTATCTCTGTGCACGTCGCTTGAGTTGAACCTATGACCACACGTGCGTGATACATCTAGGTACGCTAAATCCGGCGATTCGCAGAACGGGCTTATGGCAAGGGGTGTTAGTTAGGCCAAGAATAGGATGAGGGCATAGAGAACAGGAAAAAAAGGTGGGGTCGAACACGAATTGCATATTAACGGAGTGTCTTAGCGTCCTGATATTCTTGTGTTATAATAGATAATGGTGAGTGGAAAGAAGGAACCTTTATATCTATCAGTTAGGAAGCATATCTCTTATTTCACCCCCCATAACAGTTCTAGAGATATCCTATCAATGGATAGTTGCAGAAATGGTTCTAGAGATAATACATGGTACACGAAACTTACATATCAAGTTATTGAAGGGAAAAAGTTGACAGCCCGCCTCAACACCTGCTTGAAGAGATCCACCATTGGGTTAGCAGGCTCAATCTACGGTTCGACGTAATTGTAGAAGTACATGAAGTTCGTATGATTATCTCGACTTTCTCTTTGTGAATCTCAGGTAAAAAGGTCAAAAGCCAAATGAAACTCAGTCGATAGCAGAGATGCAAGGGGAAAAATAAGAGACCATGTACTTTAAACAGCTGTCATCAACCGCTGAAAATACATATTCCATCATGAAGTTCACTGAAGGACGGAGCAAAAAATTGCCAAAGCTCTCCAATCCCCACCATCTTCATCTACATCTACGTGATACCCTGCGAGCCACCACGAGGATGTGTGGCAGGGGGTGAAGATCACCAAACATGCACTATTGACATGCAACTAGGATATTTAAGGGAGATATGCTAGATAATAGGGTCATATGGAGCTAGATGGTTAGTATCTACATAATAAGGAAGTGATTATTGGTTGTTATTACATGCATCATGCACTACAGACTACTCTAACTATATTTCACCTACCTATCCCTTTGCTACGCTGCCTATTGTTCTCTCTCACTGTACGAGGGAAAAATGACATTTTAAATCTATCGGTACGACAATCTATCTCTCTAATCTTGTTAATATGATCAAACCTAGCATAATACGCAGGGGTTCTCAATATATATCTAACGTCATCTGTGAACAACTCTGTTTCGAATTTACTTAAAAGGTTTAACCTAAACCTTTTAACCTGCGTTCTGATAGTAATTCCCATCCTAGTTCTTCTATTAAGCTCGTAACACCATATAGCGGGGCAAACTCGCGACAATTGATGCGGATATTGAAAGCGCAAGCAATCACTCCGCGGAGAAAGTAGCTAAAGCTAAAGCTAAAGTATTTGAAGATGAATGATGGGGGATCAAATGGGGGGCGACAATTAAGGGAACGACGGGCGCACGGGGGCGACAGGATAAACGTGACAACGTTGGCCACACACTAGGCCACCGACGTCGACGAATACGAGAGAGGGTGGGGTGTGAGTCAAGGCGGGAAAGGAGGGGAAGGGAAGGAGAATCAGGGATTATAAGGCGAGAAAGGGGGGTGAGGAAGGGGTCGAAAAGACAGAGAAAGGGGTGGGTGATCCGGTCGCAGGGAGGGGAAGGTCGATTGTTCTTCCGGCGGCGACAAAGAGGGTGCTCGCGTAGGAGGGGTGTGGAAAGATTCCACGTGCTATATAATGCGTGCATCATCTACATCCACTCGCTACACTGCCAGCAGGTGCGAATAGAAGAGGGTGTCGTGACACGGAATCAAAGGATTGTCAGAGTTGACGCAATGAAGAGGAGAGGACTTCGCCACATAACGAACATACCGTGACTTAAAGAGAGAAGATAGCGCCATGGCGGACGAAAGTGAACATTAAAAAAAAAACGATCCACAAAACATGACCGCGTGTAATTTAGCCGGACTCTTAGAGCAAGGTAGTGCTTTTTGGCAATTATTTCCACTAAGCATTAAGTACACAAATCAATACGGTGTCACGATAATTTCACCACTATAACCTATTTTTTCGTCGTATTAACTTAGTAACCGGCCCATTTAATAAAACCGATTACGCATATTCAGGTCTTCTGTGTTCTTCTGTGTCATCGTATCGCATGATATAATTTATTTCAACATTAAATCATAATATGCTCTTTGTATCACCCCGGGGATAGACATTTCATCCGTAAGTTCGCATTTTTGACGGCAGTCATGGCCGAGTGGTTAAGGCGTCTGACTTGAAATTGAGAGATCAGATTCCCTCTGGGAGTGTAGGTTAGAATCTTACCGAATGCGAAATTTTTTAAGCCACGTCATAATTTATGCCGATCAGGTATTTCCATACACTACGTGTCCATTCCATCGAGACATTTTCTGTCCGGTTCCCGTCTACTCTTTCCTTTCATTCACTCTTTGCCTGGAGCAAATTTTTATGAACGTCGTGGCAAGCGCAATAGCAAGGATGAAATGTGTGGCTCTGGAACTTGCCTTACGGGCTTTCACTTACGAATGAATCAATTAACGCCATTTATATCCGATTACATAAATAGAGGTGCCAATTTTATTTAAGAAATTCTAGGTTTTCACACTTTTCTTTCCCAATTTAAGCAGAGGCGCAAAATTAATATTGACATTAGGCATAAAGGGTAAATTGAGAAAACTTGGTAACACATACCATATTCAACGGCATATAAGACGACTGATTCTTTAATAATGAGGTGCGTCTCTTATGCCTTTAAATACAGTAAGAGAAAGTGTAAGGATAATTTATGAGGGGAGCAGAATCCAAGCTGCCCATCGGAATTGGAGAAGACTGGATATACCTACATAAATATTCATATGAATAAATACGAAGTCTGTTTTCCCAACTCCAACCAGTCAGAGGGTGCAATGGAGAGCCAACAAACACCGCAAGGGGAAGAGCACTTGAGGTCCATTACAGGTTGGTCCCTTCTCGGAGGCCCACCACCTGTCGCCATTCTTCGCAAGCAGGGCTAAAGCATGCTTTTCTCTGCGTACTTCCTCCGCTTCTAAGATATTATGTGAGGTTCAAAATTTTAAACTTAAAACCTGCACTAACGCATCGTTTGAATGGTTATACCAATTACAGAAAAATGACTTGAAAGTGCACGCTTTGACGAATCAAAGCCATATAGTGCCCTCAACTTTTAATTTTCCAAATAATCGGTTTCAAACTGAATGCATCGTTAAATAACTGATCGCTAAAGTTTGATTTCATGATGGCTAATTAACATTAACCTCGAGATCAAGTAAGAATTCTTTACATATCGCATGGCTCCGTTTTCGTGAGAGTCAGCGACGAGAAAACGAATTAAAATTGGTATTCTCACCGAAAATATAGTTCGGAAATCAAAAACTTTTAAGTAATGGTCCACTAATATTTTTATTGTTTACGACCTGGGTTTCGTCACGTAATGACATCTTCCTTACGTGACGAAACCCGGGTCGTAAACAATAAAAATATTAGTGGACCATTACTTAAAAGTTTTTGATTTCCGATATGGAGAGGTTCCACAAAGTGAAGCCTGAATTTATTAGAAAAAATAGTTGATCAGAGATCATTAAACCCGGACAAAATACTGTCACTACACGTATTATAAAATATATCTAAAGAAAATCCCCATAGCCTCAAACTCAATGATACGATGATATATAAATTTGAGTCGTTTAGTAAATCATACGTAATTTCATAGCACAGGATTTTAAATTGATGCAAATGTACAAGTGTTTGCGCGATAACTACGATATATTCGGGAACACACACGCTAGCCGAAAGCATAAGAGGCTTCGCGGTTTTGCAACAAGAGGCCACGGTGGCAGCTTTATATAATCTCCTTAATTATTCAATTTCCTTTTTATCTCCTATTCTGTGACTATATGTCTTATCCCTCGACCAAGTGCATCTACCGATGTGCTTAAGCGTATTTTACGACAGCTAATTTAAGCATCAGGAGAAGTAGATAATTACTCGTAAAGAATGGCAAGATGCACTCTGAAAAAACCTCACCTTACCGCTGGACCATAATCCGACAGAATTTGCGCCATGATCCAACAGTTGAGCATCTATCTGAGGAGGTACTCAAAATGAAATGCTCACCGCGCACGCAAGAGAACCACCTGAACCCACACGGGGCCGTGAATGAAGTTTCTTTGCGCCCCCTTTAAATTTTGGGACCGTTGGCCTTTTTTCCTTCGGGCTCGGAGCTCTAAACTGAAGTTCACCTGCTCCGGGGGGGTAGGGGGAGGCGGAGGAAGGGCTTACAGCCGCGAGAATTCTTCGGCGGGGACGTCGGCTGTTTGAAGGAAAGACGGAAGAGAGGAGGAAAGGTGGAGCGAAGTTGAAAACAGGCGTCTCCTCCGCCCGTGTTTTCTATGGCGGCCGTTGTTGCTGAGAGTGGTGTGGGGGTTGGGGGGGGGGGGGGCGACGGAAGGCACCCACGAACTCCCCCTCCCCTCCCGCCCAGTCTTCCTCCCCCTCCAACCAACCTGCCCGTCCCCCTCCTCTTCCTTCTGGTGTTCACGAAAGCAAGCAGTGTGCGTTGGGTGGCATGGGGTGCTCGTGCGTGTACGGTGTCCGAGGGGTGTGGGGGGGTGGGGGGGAGGGGGAAAAAGAGCGGCGGGAAGGCAAGCTCGGCAGGGTATGAAACGCGATCCTCTCGTTGCGGAGACGAGGAGAGACGGGGAGAGGAGATGAGGCGAACACGAGTGGGAGGGGGGAAATAGGCGGGCAAAGCGGGTGGACAGTGTTACCAACGTGATGGTATTTTATCGGCCCTGAAGACGGACAGGTATTCACCCCTATAAGTGTATTAGGCGTAGGAGGAAATCAAATACGCTTAAAAATTTGTTGTTTCTGGATCAATTTAGTGAAAAATTCAAGGCCAAAAATAAACAAATTATGTATCTACATCTATCTCGTGATAACAAACACTGTAGTTTCCACATGCGTATCCGCAGTTTACATTTATATCTACATACAACCCTGCGAGCTGTAGCAATGGTATGTGGCAGGGGGTGTAAGGACCCCAGCCGTATAAAGATGTAAGGGCTCAGGTTTTGGGAGACGAAATGGTGAGGTGTATTATGGGAGTGTATTAAGTGGAGCTCAGTGTTTATCGTGGTCGTTTACTGTGCGCGGAAAGAACGAGATTTTGTATCTATCTGTTCGGCAATGCATCTCTCAAATGCAATGCAATATGAAAGAAAATAAAAACCTTTGAAGAATTCTACGGCTGCACTCATGTTTCAGAAACGTGTGTATACCTACACACAAACAGTAATAAATATCCACCAAACGGGTAAAATAAAAATGCTTCATCACTTTAGTCTTCTTTCACATGAAAACCATACAAAATATAGGCATGCAGTTAATGCAAATTAAAACCATGTCGAGATGTACTCATCACAGAATAAGATGGGAACCCCATAATGACAAATATAAATGTGCATACTCATCATGGGCTTAGCTTCTCTGAGACATAAGATATCTCAAAGGCAATAGAACGATTGCAATTATATAAAATGCTGAATATGTTCTTTCAACATGGATATAGTCCGTTTACATCAAGTGCGGCCTGATACCACCAGTATAATACTACTTTAGACGGATTAATTTAATGCACGAACATTTTCGCAATGGAAGTGACATCATTACGCCTGGGCAAACCTGATGATGTCGCCTTTGTGACGAAACCGGTCATGGATTAGACAAATAAACACCTGTGTAAAAATGCAAAAAAAATCTTCCAAGGAAGACTTAATAAAATTCAAGCGTTAATGGCACATTCGTGCAAGAAAAATTTCAAACTCAAATCTGCGCAATTATGTCTCTAAAGACGAAAAAAGTAAGCGAATAGAATACCATAATAAACAGCCACTCTCACTCGCTCTGGGTATTCTCGTAAGTTGCAACTGAATTCGACGGCTATCGTAGATGAAATCGTAAAAGCCTTCATTACCGTGGAATTAATACGGCGTACGGAGATTTGAACCATTGAAACCAACCTAAAAATTAGAATTAAAATTGCGAGAGATGAATTTGAAAATTTAAGGGAATATTAGCTGCTGAGAAAATTAGTTACCAAAGGCAATGTCAAATCCTGGTAAACTTTTTAAAAACATGGAAAAATGCGACATCTATCTCAAAAATCTAGCTTCCGGTGATTATTTCCACTATCTCGCGAGATCAAGAGCGCTTCCAGTCACGACATCACCGAGGAACACAGCAGAGTCATTCACGTGAAGATTAAAGTTCTTCGGCGTAAGGTGAGAACATCTAATGGCCGCATTTCTGAGTTCACCGCTGAGGCGACTCGTGATCAAAGGTGAAGGTTTGAAGCGGCCATTGATTAGATCAAACGCGCAAAAGCAACAAGTGACAATGCATGGCAAAGAATAACGACTGCATTAAAAAAATCATAGCTCCCCAAGATTGAGTGTACTGATCTGTGGTTTGCCCGATTTTCCCTTCTTCTGTATTTCCGAGCGCTGTTTGAAAATGTACTCGAATAAACGTACTGAAATTCTTGAAACTGAAGTTATATATCGAAGTACCTCAGCTATAGTATGTTACAAGAATTCATTGAAACTTCAGGAGGAAAAAAATGAGGAATTGAGGAAAGAATTCAGATTTGTATCAGTAATAAATATGTGGAGTGTCTTTTAAAAAAAGTTTCTCATTTCGAGGATAACGCGTGATATCCATTCAAATATAAATAATTTTTAAGGATAACGGTTAGGAAATATGCCAACAAGATTTCAATCCACTTGCACATCAACTGCATATGTTTTAGTGCGTTTTTCTTTAAATTTCAATTATACCCACAGTAAAAAGGCCCTATTCATTACCACAATCGAGTTTCATGTACAAAGAGAGTTTTGTGATAGATTGGTGAACCTCAGAACGCTACTTTGCTTTGCGGGACTTACACACTCGAACTGCACCGACACATTTTTGGATAAAAATCCATTTAGGAGCATTAAAATGAAAGTTATACCGAAATAGTGAAAAGAGAAAACTTTGTATTATTCCTTCAATTAATCTTCAGGTTCTACTAGTTTCGACGCCCTTGTACCTGAAGATGACGCTGCTGCATCGAAACTAGCAGTTTCTGAAAATAAGATGGTGGAATAAAAAAAATTTTTTTCCGTTTTCATTATTAACAATGAACTACACATAGTTGGGCCTGAAATCATTGATATAGTTATATAGAAACATAAAAATCAATAAAACCATTGCACAAATTAAACCTAAAAATTTACATATAATCTGAAATTCCAAGTTTTAAGCAGAATTCACACCATTGTTCAAAACTATATCCACATCCCAAAGCGTGTAGCAAAGGGGATTACAAGTAAGGAAGCGAATGACGAGAAAAGGCAGATTTTTCTTGGCGAAGTGGCTCGCAAAAAATGTTGATTTCCGTAAAGAGTTGGGTAAATACACTAAGGAGGCGAAGGGACGTTGACAAGAGGCGGAGATAATGGGTAAAGAACAAAACGATCAAGGTCGACGCGGGGAAAATGGAAGGTAAGAAAATTCGAGGAAAGAGTACCTAAATCGCGGGATAAAGAAATACTACTGTATACAGGCAGACCTTAGTTTGGAAAATTATATTCTACAGCAATTAAACCACGAATATAAATCTCGCACAACTTTAAGGAAGACGGATGCGCAGAAAACTACGTCACTGAGAGAGTCAGTCTGGCGGAAGGTGTAGCGAGAGCGGTCGAAGGAAGGGTTGAAGTATATTATTTTTACCTTAAAGTCTTATTTTCCATTGGATCAGAATGTTGAGCACAAGGCAAGGGTTGTCAAAAGTAAGCAAATCATGCAGCCACAATGAATTCCCCAGCGGCGACAAGTTACTAGGAAATTAACCTTTCGGGCCCCAAACTAGTCCTATGCGAAGGATCAGGGTCCTAAATAGAAACACGATAAAATATTTTATAGGTAAGTTCTAACATCAAACTACCTGAGAATTTTCTTCATATATACGACACCCAGTTTCTTTCTGAATTCTAGAGAAAAATTATACTTTTAATGAGAGTGATAATTTTGCTTGAAGAGGTTATACTATTCTTACTTTCAGACGGAATTTGACTTGAATGAGTCCACTTTTCTTGAGCTTTAACGTCGGACTTCATTTTTGGCTTGAAAATAAATTAAGATTGGGTTGTTCCCCTCACTTCAACTGGACAGAGAATTTCTATTGCGGGAACTTAGTCTGAAAGACGTATTCCATTACTTCGTTTTATATAGACAATTTTAATCTCATATTATGCTGAGGAATGCTTTTCTTAATTCTCTCTAAATTTACTATAGCCGTTAACTGCGCATTACAAATAATTAATCAACTTTTATAAACACGATTGGCGGTGGATAAAGGTCTTTCGGGTATTCCACTGGGTAAGCAGGTTAGAATACAGCAGCAGAGAGAATTTAGAAAAGCATTCCTCAGCGTAAAATACGATAAAAATTATCTATATAACATTAAGTAATGGAATACATCTTCCAGACTCAGTCTCTCAGGTATTTCCCCTGCTTACCCTGTGGAATAACCGAGAGAATTTAATCCTCTGTCAATCATGTTTATAGAAGTTAATTAATTATTTGTAATATGGAGTTTATGGCTATAGAAAATGGAGAGAACCCCTGAGGATGGAGAACAAGTCGTTCTCCGAAATGTCAGGAGACATGGACCGGCTTCCCCGGAGGAATACTCGAGAGACATTTATCCAGTAGGTACGCCGGTAAAATCTAAGATCTTTCGTCAGAGACGGTATTGTTATATTAACAATTCAACAAACCATAGTCAAATACAAGATTTGAGATTAGATTTAAGCATTGGGATGAAGGTTTTATTAGAACGAATGACTTCTTGATCCATGGCCGACGACACAAAATGTGGCCTTAGGCCGTATTATGGCAGGACATAATCAAGTTCCAGAGAATGAGTCAGTCACCATAAATTCTGATGCGGAGCGACGTGAAATCCAAGGAATCACAAAAATTCCCGCGTTTTCCAGCGTGTCTCCTCATTTCTCGAACAGCGGCAATGGACGCGGTCAATTGAATCCATTTTACGCGCACAAAGCGTTGGACCCAGAAAAAAATCCGTCCTTCCCGCATTAGTAACTCTCACCAATGACCCGCATGCTCGACAGTAATTCTCAATCTCTCTGGAAAATACAATTTCACACACATCTTAGTAAAGGGTAAGCATAGGCTGTGGAATTGCGAGAAGATAACCGAGCCACTGAGGCATGTTTCAGGCTGGTTTCTCCGTCTGGAGATTGGCGGTTGGGCGATGTGTCCAATATATCACAGTGATTTCAAGCTCACGCATTAAGGATGGTAGGGACAATCAATGGTCATGGTTGTCTGATCACTATAGACATAAAGATTTGGTGAATATTTGCTTGAATCAATGAGGGGTGATGCACTAAATGGCCAATACTGTTTGTTTTCAGGTACAAGACAGACCAGTAAAATAATACATGCTGAATAAAAAAAACACTTGGTAATCTCCCACAGATTTATTTTCTGGAACTATAATATGGCATAACCATGAGCACATGGCTGTAACACAACTAATGGAAGGACAAAGTTGGTAGTCGCTTAAGGCTCAAAGAATACATTCCAAGCATAATACTTGAAAATTTCTGATCATACGATAATCAGGATGACACGGAGATATTATTAAAACGCTCGACTGAATGTATAAACTGAGAGACGCGACAAAATAAGAGAGATAGGTACACTGTTACTGAGGGTAGATATTTTAAGTATTTCTTTTCGTGAACCATTACTAATTACAACAAAATAACAAAACAAGACAGGACGGATATCCGTAAAAATGCGCTTCACTTCCGTCCTATCCCTCTTCCAGCTTCTTATTTACACAATCTCCCTTTTTTGTGGTATCCTAACGCCCTCTACCACACGTCCTTGTGGCGGCTCGTAGGGCAGTATGTATATACGATCAATGTGCGAAAATAATGCAAATCTGCAAAATTAAGAACAAAAAAAGCAAGATTTCTCAGAAGGATGTAAATGGCAAGGAAGACCGTAATTTCCAGCGGAAACTCCTGCTCATAATCAAAGAGTCGACCGGAGGAGGAACATAATTTCGGAGCAGCCAGAAGAAGATCAGATTACCGGGAAAGATAGTGGGATGCGACGCATCTCGGCTGCTAATTTCGGTATCGTCTTTCTCCCGATCGAGCATCATGCGTCCATTATTTTAACGCCTTAATATTTGGGTGTGTATCTGCTGGGCACCTGCAGATCACTAATTATTACGCGCAAGCAGCAGAACTCGGCAATTACAAGCGGAAATTTCAACTTTAACCGCGGGGGTCAAATCTGAATACCTGGTAAATACTGCAGCTGCATTAATTAAAGCTTGAAAGTGGATCTAGACACATGATATTTCTTCAAGGTCATCGACTTTGAGTATAATTTTAACGAAATTCAATCACAAATTTAAATATGAAGATGGAATGCTATAATATATTTTAACGTGTTCCATGGTTTCAGGCTCTACTATGTGGAAGTTGATATTCAAAAATGAAAAGATAACTTTGTTTTCTTGCTCTGATTTTTTTATAATGGTATAAAATGCTTCGGCTTATCGTTGTCATCATTATCATCATCGGTATATGATGATGACACCAATATGTTGAAATATGGTTTACCACAATAAAAAATCAGAGCAAGAAAACCAAGTTATCTTTTCATTTTTATATTTAACTATTAATTATTATTAGTGGTGGAAAATGGACAGGAAATACAATACTGCTAAGAATACTACTACATGGGTGTTCAAATAACTCAAAATGGATACCTTGATGATTTAATTAAAGGAAGAAATTTGTAAGGAAAAAGGACATTATCCATGTTGAATAGCATTTAATGGGAGCAAAGTACCCCCAAAGCTAATAAAAAAGAATATAATTGTAAGTAGTGTTATCAAAAATGGGAGTGAGATATGGATGATGTAGTTGAAAACAAAACAAACGCTGAATGTTACGGTGATGCATTACAGGAGACGATCTGCGGGTATATCCGGACGGGAAAGAATCTTGAATGAGAGAATAAGAAAAAAAAGAGTCACCCACACAATTGTCAATGACATTAAAAACACAGCTTGTATGTTATGGTCACATACAGCGTATGAAGAACGAGATATTACCTAAGTCAATTTTAATAAGAAATCCCCAAGGTAAAAATAAAAGAGGAAGGCCCGGTATTAGTAGGAGAGAATGTATGGAAAAGGCAATAAGAGAATAGCAGTTGCCAGAAGACCTGTGGATGAATTGAGAGCAATGGCAGTTGGGTATCGGATAGCGTCGAAACGTTAAAAAATCGAACATATATTTTAACTATTTCCCAACAACTCCATCGTAAAAATCCATCCTACAACTGATGGGATAAATATTAAGACATACTCTTATAAGGAAAACACAGATTTTGCGATTCCGGCCCAATAATGAAAGTGGGAATACAATCGATTTCAAACAAAAGAATTGAGTGAGACAAAGAAACTGCCCATCGGAAGATTAAGAAGCGAGGGACATTGCTATAACTACATCAACTGCCAAGTAAGACCTCGTCTCTTTGTTCCGATTGCACCACATGCATGAACGAGATTTGAGAAGAAATTGGACAATTGTACCTAAGTTAAGCGGCCAAATATGGAACAATGGGCTCGTTAAAAATGATCATTCAAAGACTCGGCCGTGCTAAGTACGTAAGTACTTGAGAAAGGAGCGTAACTTTTAAGGAGATGGAGGGAGCAATAATGACGGCATTTCTCAATGTAGAAAAAGTAAATCCGCATGAAATAGGTCTGATCAAATGTAAATTAACCATAAAAAAGACCCACGGCGAAAATACAATAATGAATAAACCATTGAGTCTTACAAACTAATGTTGAGGCGTAGCTAATCAATTTTTAAAATCGTTCGGATATCATTAACAATCACATTAACTATCGTTAACATAGGAACGGTCATACTCTTTTAGGATTAAATTATGATCAAACGTGTGACATAACAAAAGATTTTGAAATGTATACATTAACCTTTATAAATGATATGTTCAACAGGAAGGAGGCTAGTCAGATAACTGTTGTAAATATCGGTCTGGCCTATTACCAACTGCTGCTTACATCACTTTCCATACTTTCCTCTAGACTAAATCAAGAGGTTCCTACAAATAATACATAAACTATGAGGTATTATTTAAAAGAAATGATAATTCATCTGCCTGGATTATTGAGCAATTGTTTTCCTCCAATAAAGGGAAATTAATTCTGAAAGTGCGGACTTCACATCGACTATAGTCCCGTTATATACACCAAGCCAAGAATCTTTATGCTGAGACAAATTTTAACGACAGCAGTCTTACCAGTGTGATTTCGTCCACTCCCCAGGAACATCCAAGGTAGGGATGAGTCCCAGTAATGCCGCAACGGACACCAAAAGTAACATTCTTTTCCAATAAGAATGGGAAAACCTAAGTGTTTTCGAAATTATAGTTTTTAGGGCAATTATTTCTTCAAAATATTTCTAGGCCTCACCTGAAGTTGACACGTATGTGAATGAATCAAAGGGAAAATTTACGAATTTTTACTAATTCCTTTCACCCACGCTGGAAAAGTTCCACATGTTGGATGACGACAATCTTACCTCTCTTGCATTTCCCACCCATGTACAGAGTCTCTCATTCACCCTCCCCTATTCTTACTGCTTCCCGGCCCACGAAATCGTGATCTAACATCTGACACGCCCAAGGGGACGCACTTCTTTTCACTTCCAAACGCCTTAAAATCGTGGTATAGACTAGTAAAACTCACAAAACTGCATCCACGAAGTTTCCGCCGACCTCTAGTCAGTTTCCCATTTGCCATCCCCACCTCCGCCTCCGAATTTTTCCCATCTTTGCCTTTTTGTGTTTCTCCTCTCCGATCACTCTCCGGCCTCGCCTTTCCATTTCCTATTTCGCCACGCCTTTTCGTTCCACCTCTCTCTCGAGACATGAGCACGTCTCCCTCGTTCCACTCTCATTCGATTCATCTACATTGTTCCACCACTACTCCGTGAACTCCTCTTAGTCAGCCTTTCCCTCCTATAACTCCTGCAGGAGATTTCATCAATCTGAGATCCACTGGGAAAACGAGCAGCACCCGTTCGAAAACCCTTTGTTGTGCTGCCGGGCCAAACAAAAAGCGTCCGATGAGGCTCACAGCCAAAGTGAGTAAAAGAGGTTGTGTTTTATAAGAGGGGCAGTGAGTCCCTCTGCTGGAAAATCCAAATGAGTGGCTGGAGTTCCAATCGTCACCGGGAATGGATTTTGTATTTTCAGTAGATGAACTCAAAATAAGTAGAGTTATTCAAAACATTAGGAAATGTGAGTAAGAGAAGGACACTTTTCTCGTTCCCGATGATCGCATCAAATTTTTTAAAAATATCTTGCAGAGGGCAGTCTATAAAGCGTTGTGGTACATTAATTACATCACCAACACATTAAAAAATTTGCGGGTTAAGTCCATAATGTAACATTGTACGATATTTTTCAGGTCCATTATAAAAGATAACGTCTCTCCACCAGTTCCGAGCTGAGCTAGAGTGTTTTTCTTGATTTTTATTATTGTTTTGTATTTATTCATTGAATTATTTCTATGTATTTACATTTTGGACAGCATGGAAGGGATAGAAATAAGCTGCGTTGAAATTAGTTCTTAAGCCCAATCAGGAAACCATAAAAAATCTTCCATAACCGGAAGAATACGGAAAGTCATAACTGACTTTCCACAGCAGCCACCAGCTTATCAGTTGCCGGCGCCCCGCGTTCGCCTCTGGGTCAAGAACACAGCGCAATGCTGGGAAATTACTCACGAAGCCCACTAGGTGAGAGAAACATTTAAACCGCGTTTATAACTTAATGAATATAACTCAGATAATGAAGCATCACATTCATACTGGCTCCAGAGATCCGTCTACACGTCACACTCGGTGCCTGGTGCCCGGAGATCAGATTGACGGAGCGGCATTATGAAACACTCGCGAGGACGAAGAGTGGGAAAGAAGAAAAACCATGAGACGAGTGTCACCGTGACAAAAAATGGTAGGAAGAGAAGCGAGAGACCCCTTTTATAAGAGCGGATGGAGTGGACTGAAGAAGACTGGCGGTCTATATAAGGGACTCGGGGAGGAGAAGAGTGGTGGTGGCGGCGAAGGAATCTCTTCTCCGGACCTCTTCCCGCGGACTTAAAGAGAGCGATGCACTGAGATTTTCCAGACTCCCTGATGGCTTGAGACATGCGTCGACGAGCAGCCACTCAAATACCACGACCTCCCACGATCTTGTGCATTTCGTTTCCATTTCGTCTTCACGGACACGGAGCCCTCGGACAACGGCACGAGAAAATCATGAAGTGATCGGAGAACAATGGGAAACGAAAAATTAAACCAAAATGGTTACATCAACTTATCGGCAATGTGATATAATTTTCCGAACATGAACTGTATGCAAAAAATGACTTCAACGTTAAGGCTACTACGTATGAAAGTTATAATGCAATTATATATATTTATTCCACCATATATTATAATCTAATAATAAATATTTTTTCAAATTTGGTAAAATTAGGTATAGGTAAATTCGTGTCACAAATGGTGGAATAAATATTGTATATTACATTATAACTTTCATACGTAGTAGCCTTAACGTTGATGTCATTTTTAACATACAGTTCGCGTTCGGAAAATTATATCGAATTGCCGATAGGTTGATTGTAATATTGCCAACAAAAGAGAATATCTAAATAGTGTATCTCATGTTCAATCGTGTTCTAAAGGAATTATGGCAAAATCATTACTCACTATCACAAGGCAAACATTACGGTATTTCCATTCATTTATTTTTAACTTGTTTTAAAATGTCTGGAGAATATTTTTTATCCACACATTTTTTAAATCTAGAATTAGAATTACATGGGCACATCTAAATTGTTAGCAAGAAATTTGCTCTGACGCGTGAATTGTAAAGATGAGATATGAGTTTACGGCTCTTGAAATATGCTTAGATGGTAACCCCAAAAACGGATTATATGTATTAGAGTATCTAATTCCACGTTTGAAATTTAGGAAAATAATGAATTGGTAAATTTTTACCACAAATGGTGGAATAAATACTTTTCATTGTCATTACATGATAACTTTCATGTGTGCTGGCCTTAATATCCAATTGCCGATAAATTGAAGTAAGAGTTGCTAGCGAAGGAGCATATCCAGATAGGATATCTCAGCGGAGAAATATTTAGGAGGATGTCATAAAACTCGGAGATAATCGAAAGGTTTTACCTCCGGAAAAATATTTGATGCTGTTTCAGAGAAGTAGGAAACTTTAATTATTTCTTATCATAAAAGAAGTAAAGTCATCCAGCGGTGGGAAACAAAAGATATGGGTCACGTAAAATGCGATTAGCGTGGCACCGCAAAAGATTCACAATGGATGTCACGAGAAAATACTTTAAAAATTAAGCTGTCACGTACAACAGTTTTCATTAGTTCAGTCGTGGGGAAGATTAAAAGAGATGATTGGTCGCCAACGATAGAACTGCTCGAAGAAAACGATAATTGGCCGTCAATGGTGGAATTAACCAAAGATAAATGGAGTCAAGGAGCGTACCTGCATGTACTATTAGTACTAAAACGCGTTCACATAAATGCATCTACTAACAGAAAGGTTCAAGGACGATGAAATCCAACAGAAAGGCGTCAGTAGATTGATATCCGGTCGTCATTGGTGGATTACGACAGCAGTGAGCTGTGCAATGAGAACGAGAAAAGAAGGACGAGGAGGAAAGGTCGTTTGCAGGACAAGTGAGTCATAATTGTCGCGTTACCAGGAAAAAAATTTGATTTGCCTATATGTGTTTTTTTCCGATCGTTCGAGTCACCGCAATCGGTTCTTAGAATCACACCTCGAAGCGGTGATTCGTCCTCCGCAATCGTGGATGAGAGTTGTCTCTCGTCGAGGGTTTTCAATCTCATAAAGCCCTCGGCTGCATCCCCACCACGGCATTCAACAAGAGACCGCCGCCGCAGCCCATTCCCTCCGTCTATATCCGCTCCCGACGACTCATTTCAATCGTGGACACCGAGCGACCCTTTTCTCCTTCCCCGTTTTTTCCTCCTCCACCCACGCACACTCTCCAGTTTCCATCATCCACGGTACATACACTCCTCACTCGGCCCCTCGGAGGATTTCTCACGCCTCCCTGTCTTGCGTCCCTTCCCTGCCCTGCCTTCCCCCCCTCCGCCCGCCCCACCTCCATGCCGCCACACACACACAGGCCCTCCAGCCGCCGCGACTCTCCGGGCATCTTCCCTACATGGTCTCCCTCCTCCCCATCCCTCAAGCTCAACTCAGCATCTATCCTCAAACCCCACACATCCACATCCCTCAAGACAGTATCCGAGCTCGGGACGGAGAGAACTCCTGTTCCCACACTGGACCTCCTCATCTATCCTCCACCCCAGCCTCCCATTCGCCGCTGGGCTGGTGGTCGTCGGCACATCTGGAAGCAGTCTTCCACAAACACCAACTACCTCTCGCACACACACACAACCTCGGACAAAAAGACGGAGAGGGAGGCGTCCAAGCAAACAGACCGACCCAGATTGACCGCCGCCCCCCAACATTGAGTAGCACTTGGCGCCTCCACCCTCTCCTGCTGCGCCGCCCTCCACCCCCACTCCTCAAACAACACCCATTCGGAAACACTTTTCTCTCTCTCCCCAGCGCGCTCTCCCCGTTCCATTAGTCGCTCCTTCCCCGGAGCCTCAAACATCCCCCTCCTTATATCATCCTCTTTAATTCGATCCAGTGAATGCGTATGTAAACATGGCAGCATCTGAGAGGGGCCGCCCGAGATTATATCTTGCCTCACCGGAAATCACAGTGGTCAGTAGAATTTTGGCCACCCGAATTGAGGCAAAATGGCTGAGACAGCTGAGGAAAATTAAACATTTATCACCAACAAATGGAGCATTCCTCTGCTGAGAGCAAGACATCGGTTCCCGCTCCATCATATACGTTAGTAGGGGTCGGCTCGAGTTCACTTGTGTGATCGTCAGTGGTGCTCCTGACTTCAAGAGGCAGATGCGGAATGCCACTACGTCTAATCACGCTACTGAAGTTGGTACAGACTTTACAACGAGCTCTGGCCATACGGGATACGATCCAAGATTTTGGCTAGACGACGAAACTTGCGCGAACTGAAACAATAGGCTCGTAGCACGCGAGAAATAAATCTACTCGCACAGATAACTCCAGGGGGAGCGTATTTTTCATGTGTTTTGCATTTCAATTCCAATGGCTGAGGAAAGAGGACGAAAATAGGCAGAAGATATTAATGATGTTAGGCTGGAAGAATGTGGAGAAAGGGTGGTGGACGGAAAGGAAGATAAACGACGAAGGGCCCGGAAGGATGGGTAAGAAGGGAGGCTTTCGGAGGCGATTAGGAGAACGCAGAATGGGTGGTTGAAGGAGGCAATCAGGGGAGAATGACTGCTGAAGACAGTGAGAGAGGGAAGATCGTCGGGAATCGGGGAGGAAAGGGAATAGATTTTGCGGACGGGATGAAGAGAGATAGGACGTATGCTGAGATGAAGAAAGAAAGTGTATTAGGAGATGGGGGCCTGCGACTGTAACATCAAGATCTTTACCCTCTTCCATTTACAACTGGCCTCAACCAGTAGATTACCCTAACAGTAATCAATGGCTATGCGCCAATTGTTTCGGGTATAGAGAACCTAATCTACTCAGTAGAGAGAGCTATTTTCTTTGGTTACATTCCTTTATTTCATTTATTTTATCGAACTCCAAGCTAAAAATCGTCTTTGGTCCTCATAATAAGAACGAAAGAAGGATAATAAAGCAATTTCCACGATTCACTATGTTTTGAGCAATCATGGTCATAAAAATTAAAACTTATAATGAAAATATCAGTGCTTTTCTTCCCCTTGACGCTGTTAATAACTTCATTATTATCGCAATATAATTAGATAAGTTCCTGGCAGGAATCTTCTTTATTCTGCGAGCAATAATCATTTAGCTCATTACAAAAAAAACAATTTAATTAATACTGTTCAAACACCAATTGTAATAATTTGATCAGAAACTACACCGCTCAATTATCTATTCAAATAGTTAGTTGTCTAAAGAAAGAGAGAGGGTCACACAGGTAATGCAGCGATCACTTGTAATAAAACCAACGAGCAATATAATGAATAGGAGAATACAGGAATGATTGGGTAAAATGGGTCCCTTTTCATGTTCTAAAAATAAATGAGCCCAGAAGAAGTATGGAGAATCTTCTTAAGAGATGATCTCGGAGGAAAATGATCGTGGGCGTGAGTCCTTCAAATAATTCTTTCCCCCGCAAGAAATTGATCGAGGATTTCACGCCCGAACAACCATCGGAAGAGTTCACAGCCTATCGACCGCCACGGCCGAACAATCCTTTACGTCTAGACTCCCACTCGACTTCGACGCAAATTCCTGACCTCTTCGACGATGGCTGGGCTAACGAGAAGAGAGCAAGAGAGTCGAGTAAGTGTGTGAAAAGAGGCGATGCGGAAGAGAGAGAGAGATACGCTCGTCGCCGGGAAACCAAGAGATCAGGAATGAGAAGATAAGGGAGAGAGGGACGGACGGACTGGACCAATCAACTGTACAAACATGACCCGTGTCGTTCTTCCCTCCCAAGTTCTTTCTCTGGAGAGAAATAGAGAGAGAGAGAGGGTGAGAGACATGCACTCCTTTAACGGGACACAGGGAGACGGCGAGCGACAGAAAAATGGAGAGAGAGAGAGAGAGATGGTTCTCGCCGACAGAGAGGGAATAGAAGCTTGTTGGTTGGACGAGGAATGAGTCAATTCCAAAACATGGAGTCGTCGTCCAGACTTAAACGACTGCAACAGCTCCGATTGCCATTGGCGGGGCCCAATGCTTCCCTCCTTGGGTCAATACTCCTAGAGTTTACACGTTTCACAAAGCCTTCCAAGCGGTGGAGTTTTAAGAAGACGTAAACCTGGAACGTCACGTTAGGTTTTTTAAAATCGTTTTATGCGACTAGCTTCTTTCAAAAAACGGTTCATGGACCGAATATGATGTGTACACATGTGCAGTAAACGAAATTAAAATGGTGAAACCATTGAGACGCCACATGTTTTCTCCCACGGACATGTTTCTATGTTTGCACAGATGTTTCCAAATATGGAACGCTCATTTTTTCCCTAATTTAGACGATCTACAATAACCAAAAAAGGTTGCACAGAGTATATGACGTGGATCGAACCGAGAATATTCTCTTGAACAGCAACAATCCTCACCTGCACCATGACGATACATCGTGTTCTGGTTCAGACAAGGTTGCCTAAGACAAAGCGCTGAATGTCATCGTCAACTCTGGCACAACCCAATTCATAATTGTGACAGCTATAAAATCCCTACAGCTGTGAATCAATCGGATTTTATAAGTGATAAAAATGCAGATATAGTAAATATTTCAAAATTAAACAACGAAGCTGCATGGCACTTACCTAGGAACGGTTTTGGAAAACCTTAAGGGGTAATTTTGAGACTCGATAATAGAATCCCAGTAAATGATTGGAAATCACTAGCCATGGCTATTTATCTAAAACTTATAATTGCAATGAGGAGAAAAAAGTCATTACTTCATTACGCATCCGAAAATCTGCCAGTCCATTAATCCAAGTCGACGATATGAATTCCCATAAAAAAATTTATTTCTCGTAATGATATGCAGCGATTACCTAAGGCCTGAGAATGGAATCAAATCCTTTTGGAGATATATTGCAGATTCATCCAGGCGTTCCCAATAAATAAGTGCACTGACCCTTCAGCCCTTCACACAATCAGTTATCATAGTGAGATATAAAATAAACAAATCTGTTTCTTGTTTTGTAAATACGGTACAAGAGTAATAATAGCTCTCTTTCTAACCTTGACGCCAGCTATGAGGACGTGATTTAAAATGTGATTTGCGGGAGAGGTAGTGATAGGTTGGTATTAGAATCGTCTAGAAAATTACTCGAAGCCATTCCGTTCCCGAAAAAAAGTTTAAACCTCAGAGTTGAAAAAAGTGCACACAAATGGCAAAATATGGCGGATATGACGACAGACATGGGCAGTTCCTTTATAACCATGCACGACCGAAAATCTGTGTGGTCGCCGGGGTGCACGCTATGCCGAAACACGACCTCGGCGATAGATGGGGCATGGGAGGGAGAGGAAATTGAGGGACAGGGAGGGAGGTAGATTGAGTCGGGGAGGAAAAGACCGTAGGGTGGGATATGGGCGTGGGAGGCGATTCGGTGCCCATTAAAACGTCATTTGGAGACGACCGGCTCCACCCCCGCAAACAGGTTCCACGCCTCCTCCGTCGGGTCGGGGGACGTCTCGAAGGAGAGGACGCTGTGGGGGGTGGAGGATGGGGGCAAGGTGCTCTTTTCCAACCCTGCGCCCCCGCCCCCCTCGTACACCGCAATCTGTCTGCCCCCCTTCCCTATTCCCTGAGGAGAAGGAGAAATATCCTTCTCCGCTGCCACTCAACCTCCCCTTTTCCAGCCAGTCCCGGCATTGTATACCCTGTTGAGGGGAGGGCTCCTTTTCAGCCTCCATCCTTCTGCGTCTCGGCAAAGCACCTTAGAGAATGCAAGTTCCCTCTCTATAGATACGCCGGGGTTTCCCCAATATGAACTCATTAGAACGGAGACAAAGTGAGGCATTGCCGATCTTGAAAACGCGATAGACTCCACGTCACTTCCTCGATTCGGCATCGTCGCTTAGCGCCGCGTTAACAGATAAAGATGCAAGAACCTCTTTTATAAAATTGGAAAGGTCATTAAAGGTTTGGGCAACGAAAAAACTCCTACACGCTTTGCTGCGAATCAATTCGGTTTGACTATTTAGAATACAAGTATAACTACTCAAAGAACTGAATTTCAAAGTTTACAAGATTTTAAGATGGTCATAATGATGGGATAGACAAAAATGACATACGATGGCTAGTACAGATGTTTCCAAGAATACTTCAAAAAGACCTGAATTTGAAAATGGCAGCCACAATGAAACTCATGAAAACTATCTCTTTTGGTTAGAAATACTCGGGAGATTTCTACATGAAAATGTATCACCCCAGGAACCACAACAAAGAACGAGGTAGGAAATCAAAAGTGTACCGATAAAGCATGAAGCTTAAATTATAGTGATATACGATAAGCTGTACCTTTGAATGAGTTCTCTAAATACACCCGCACAGATCCGTAAATACAAAATATGATCGGAATCACCAGCGGTAAATTACGAGTACTTTTATTTCATTAAATTCATGTTTATGAGATGAAAAAGCGAATTTTCATCCGCAATATCCGCATGAGAGGAGAGTAATACAAGGATGAATTAAAACAAATATAGCTATTTGAATTTAAACATCTTCGACAGGTTTTCATGATATACAAATATAAATGGAAAGAGTAGCATTTAGACTCGTCTCGTGACGAACTTAACACCAACTGCCGCGTACCCAAAGAGCTATTCACGGTGGAAAAGACAGATTTAGCCGAAATGATAAAATTTCCAACTATAAAATATCTCGTATAGTTGTACTGGATGACAAAAATCATCTTTAGATATTTTGCATCTATGCAGTGCAAATTCCACGGAGGAAAAATCATTCGTCTTGACCAGGACTCAAACCCGGATCTCGCAATTTTGGGTCGAGTGCTTTAGCCTGTTAAGCTACCCAAGGAACGAAAATGTGTGTCCTACTATGCACAAATTCTGAAGATTCCACCGAAATTTATCGGAACCGAAACATAACTTACAAATCACGAAACGAGCAAATTTCACAAGTACAAATTAATTACACGACCTAGGTTTCGCCTTTTACGACATAATCAGGTCACCTGATGATGCTGGAATAAGGCGAAGCCTTGGTCATGTAATTAATTTGCACTTGTGGAATTTGCATATTTTGTGATTTGTCAGCTATCCTTCTATGCATTTGAATATGAGATTAAATTTTAAGAGAGAACGCAGAAAATATATAGAACATCATCGCAATTGTTTCTAATTATTGTTATTATTGCCATATTTTGACGTCAGCTATTCCCATTTGCACCACCATCGCGTCATAGATTAGTAAAAAACTCCCATACAAAATACTCCACCTGGTCTTATAGCGAGGGGAAGAGTTCGCAAACTCTTCTTGCCTCGCCTCCCGTGATAGCGGAAACTATTCTTATCCGTTTGGATTCAGACGAGAAAACTTGAAAAGGAAACCCTGGAGAAAAAACACAATCATGATCAAGGCGATGGGATAGTTGAGGAAAAGGAGATTCTTTGTGCTTGTGTTCATACACACGCACACTTGGAGGGTTTCTTCAGTCGAGCGTCCCAATTGAAGCAATAAGAGGTTGGAGACCTCTTTCGAGTTGCCTTTTGAAAAAAATTCTCACGCCCCCTCTTTTGAAACGGAGGGGGGAGGAATAATAGAGGGGGGCAGAGCTAGAGGGAACGGTGAGGAGAGCCAATTTTGCTGTCGAACAATGGTGACTTTCTCTACTCCGTGTGCACCGTGGAGGAGAAAGGGGAGCGGGGATAAACGGGGCAAATAGGCGAATGAGAAGGGGGAAGAGACGGAGAATGAATAAGGACAACGATGTGGGAGAAATGAGATGAAGGGCAAAGGTTAGTAGAAACGAAGGACTAAAGAAGAAAGCGCAAAAGTCAATGTCGCAAACCGAGAAAAAATGGTCACAGGATTTTTTGCAGTGCGAGAAATCATGGGGAAGATTACGCAAATTTAAAGAAATATAATAACATAATAGGATGGATAGGACACACCCTGAGACAAATGAGTTGTGAATAACATAGCTGAAGGCAAAATAGAGGTAAAATTCCCCAGAGGAAGACCCAGGAATATGTTCTTGAACCAAATAAAGAGGAAAGTACAGAAGAGATACCAGGAGGAACGGGAACTAGCATTAGGTAGAGATAGGGCTGCACTAAATCAATCTTAGGATTGAATAATCAATGAATGAATAGCAGAACAAATATACGCGTGTAGGGAATAAGGAATCAAACATAGTACATACATTCAGTCTTTGATAGAAACATAAAGGAGCTAAGGACGTGACTATTCTTAAAATTGTAGGTATTTTACCGATTAGGGGTGGTTTTCAAGCGTAATTCTATTAATACCACAGGAGTTCTTTAAGCCATAAGTGTCTTCATTTCGGGATATTTCTAACTCCATTCCACAAAAACATTATGTGTTTGAAAACTAAGCAAAATAAAATATTTGAACTTTCAGAGTCATTCGTGACATTTTATCAAGGATAAATTCAAAATAAATTCGATATTGAAAGATATCATTTCAAATATCTTTCTTAAGAAAAATAATTGGCATGCCTGAAATGATAAGTAAAAATAAAAATATATCAAAATTTTATGAAGAGCTCGAATTCACTGAATTCCCCAAATGGACTGTATGAGAATTATTACAGCTTTGTATTCCTCGTTCTTATGAGAGTATTTATTCCACTCTTAAATTATTCACCATTTGAGCAACATCACCAAGAAAAACACGCCATTTGGGGCCAAGACAACCGAAAGTTTCCAGTGCGTCAGAACCTAACGAAGGAAGTTTCTCGTCAGTTACAAGTTATTCACCATCACCAAAATTCATTAAGGCAATCACTGAGCGTATGCATCTTACATAATGTAAGGTAATAGGAAATAAAAAAGGAATATGGAAGCAGTTTAAATGCATAAAGCGGCCATTTTAAATATATCAGCTCTACCTTTCATTCTACGAAAACAGAGAGTATATTTGATGAGTTCTGGCTGTAACGTGATGACTCATCAAAAACAAATGTAAACTAAATACAAGAAGGGGCAATACCTGTGATGAAACGCTACAGTACTGCAGTAGTAATATTCATGTTGGGCTGACGCATTTTCGGGAAAATATGATTCCCTAAAATCCACCCTCACACCTTTCATAGGCTAAAGAATATACCGATTGAAGTCTTGTGATATTATGTAACAAAAGCCCATTCATTAAAAATATTTTCGATGGACACGACAGCCTCAAGGTATGCATGTACAGAGGAATCGGTATTGCTCTTTTATATCATTCGAAGAAAAAATGTTTCGCGCAGCCATTTTCTTCACCAAAAAGCCTCAGCCACGATCTCCGCTCACAGGCACCGCGGCCGCTTTAAGAATTGGTTCCATTGTCGTGGATTCCTACAAATCGTCGCTTCGAGAGAGGAAGGGGAGGATCAAAAGGTCAACACACACACATGCCTACACACACGCTCAACCCCCAACCAATCCGCGAACTGCCATGGGCAGAACATAACATACTCTTACGAAAAGTCGTGCCGAGTGCGGGGGTGGGGTCCCTCTGTGAAGTCATGAACTGTGCGGGAGCGTCCTGGAGGAGGGAGGGGTGGAGGAGATTGGGGGAGGGGGAAGATCAGCCGACCTCTTAAGAGGATGGAAAGAATGGTTGGGCGGGACGAAGGAGAAACAAAGGGAGAACGGGGGAAAGAGATTGCTTTGGCATTGCACCGATGGAGAGGAGAAAGCTAGCTGGCGATCCGCGGGAGAGTTTCCGCCAGGAATTCCTCCGGTTGACTTTTCGCCTGCACCGAGGGAATACGTAAAAAATGAAGTGAGGCGATGGAGGTAGGGAGGAAGGGCGGAAGGAGGGGCCCTGAGTCAACACATTCGACGGCCGCAAAAACACACGTTTCCGCTCTCCTCCCGTCGTCTTCACCTTTCCCTTCCGCGCACCCTCGCGAGAGAAAGAAGACGGGGAAAATGTTTTGGCTCGAAGGAAGAGGTGAGGTGAACTGAGGGCGAAAAACGGCCACGCCCTATGTACACTCGTGATCCTCTGCGACGAAGTACCGAAGCCAAAGAAGAAACTCCATCAAGTTCGATTTTTTTCAATTTCGTCAAAATTTTCTTCAATTTATTTTTATTGACTGCCACTGATATAATTTTTTATCGACTTTTCAGGGTCAACTCTCGATTGAAACTGCGATCTTCGGCGTCACCTATACGAGGCAAATATATACTTTCAATTATTCTCCAGTTTTTGAGTTTTTTGTTCATAAAATTCTGGGTCTGGTTGTGTTTTGCGCAAATACTGCAAGCCGAGAAACATCGCAGCAATTTTCTGGCTCAAATTAACGATTTTAACAAAATACTGCTTGCTACTGGATAAACAGTGTCGCCAATTTCACAACGCATTCGTAGTCACAGCACTTGAAAACACAGTGAAAATATTCCGCTTTAATACATCTACATCAATAAAATACCAGGAAGGCTACCTCCGAGTGTGTGGCACGGAGTTATTCAACACCAGTAAATATCAAGTAACGGAAAAGATATTGATATTTGATTATAGGAACAGCCTATCCAAGGAACTGCTATATTTAATACAGTACAGCCACCGTTGAAAGGTAACTCTATAGCAGAGAGTAGATAATACTTTTTTCCATCCCTCGGTGTTTCCGCTCATACTTTAAGCACTCACAATCTTCAAGTTCACAAAAATACTAAAAAAATAATGTATATTAACCATTGAGGTAGATGGAGAGGGCACTTGCAATGCCAGCCAATGTTTGAAACTGAAGCCAGTCCGCCATCTTCATTTACCCACATTCTCCTATAGTGCTTGTGGGCTAACGCACTTATTTTGCAATTTTACTCTGATTTCTATTTTTAACTTACAAGAAGTCAGCATGCACATAATTCTTAAATATGCATTCTCCTTACATATGTTGTTTTTTAAATTAATAATAATACACATTCTTAATGAAAACTATAATAAATTCGAGTAGAATCCATAGCACTCAGCTGCCAATACATGTTTCAAGAGTTACTTGCCTAAAATTTCAAACAGATGGTTGATATTCTTGCTTTACATTCGCTAATTCCTCCATTCCGTCGTGCTATCCATAGGAAAGTAAGGAATGGGCAGGATTAAACAATATGGTTGTTTTTTCGGTTGCCAGGCTCCAATTTGATGATGTATGGCCATTTCCATCTACCTCAACGATATTACCCTATATTCAGAGGAAGGTCACCTGAACTTAAAGCTCCCTCCGAAGGAAGTTCGCCAATTGCCAACTTTCATCCAACGCATGCATTATTATTATTGATTCAGATGGTTGTTTACGTTCGTCGCGGAAAATTTTGAAGTCGCCATGGCAGTCTGTTTATTCAGCTTGTCGCTCACAAAGCCTTTTCCAGAAAGAAGGGCAACACAATTGCGACACGGGAAATTTTCATCTGTTATTCTAGCCATTCATTGTCACACACGCTTCGGCTCGCCATTAGGAGCAATTCAATTTGAGCGTCGTTCTGGAGAGTAATTTTCCGGCCGCTGGCTTGATCGTCATCCTCTTGTTTTTTTCTGCTATTTTCATTCTCTCCTCCGAGCGGAGCCAACGCCGATGTCAGGTGGCGCTAAATTAGCGGGGAGGACACACACCTCCTGAAATGCGCAATTTTCTTCCGCCGCCTTTTGCCGTCCGAAATGTTCCGCCAAGGAGAGGTGAGCGTTGAAGCGGAGGAAGGGGGCCTAACGAAAGAGAAAACTGCGGTGGCGAGAAAATTTCTCCTCGGAAATCAAGAACCGGCGAATGGACGTAATCCACCGTCGCAGTGGTCTATTTTGGTCTGAGGAAAGGAAGTCCGAGTCAGGACGTGGAGGCTAGAGTACCGGCTTCCCATTACGAGAGCCAGATATAAAAAAATACCGACATTAGTGGAGACTTTTCAGTGAAATCCATATTATTACTTGGAGGACATGGGGACAGAAGTTAAAGTACAGTTCTCCGTCCATCGCATGTGACTTTAATTTGTGTTCCCCATGGTGCCTATCGTCCATAGTAGACTAATTCCGGCGCCGGGTTTCTCTCCACCCTTCCCTCACCATAAGACCAGCCCACCAGTCCTACATGACGAATAAGATCTCAGTTGACGGTCAACTCCCAAAATAACCATTCAGGTATCGTGGAAAGATCGTTTTGGTTTTAACCTGATAAGAGTCCCAGGAGGATTCTCCCTGCTTTTTCGTAACCGGGATCATCCGGTCAGTGGTCAAACGCTCTTAGCCACTCCGCTGCCTCGGAGCCGGAGAGAGATATAGCAACGGAAATGTTCTGTCCGTAATTCAAGCTGACCCTCATGACTTCAGCTCTAAATTAGTAGGAACCTGTCCACAAAAATGTCTTCACAGGTCAGTTATTCATCAAGGGACTGTTCACCACAATTGCATTCGACATAATTGAAGATTAATCAAAACTAAACACGCATTTTCTGGCGAAGTTGCCTCTCATTCAGCAAAATAGTAAAAAAATACTTCAGCCGTTTATCGCTTCGGGGAAAAGATAGCAAATCAAAAAGGCAGTTACGTATGGTTTTCTTTCAAATTTCGATTGTGCTCCTCTACAGGTGCAGCAGAATACTCATTCTTACCGCAATACCCAAACAAAAGGGCTATTATCAATTTTAAAATAGTGGACATTTTGGCATGGAGCATTCAGTAATGTTTTGATTGCCTACAATTCAAACAACGATTAATACCTCCCGCCATCAAAATGGTTGAACCTGGAGTTAAAATACGACGAAAACTCATTTCATTCAATCGTTTTTGCATGGATAGATTTATAGGTATGTTTGCTAAAAGGATAAATCTCTGGTGCTCATGAATATCCTCCGAAGGAAGGGCGGAAGAAAGAACCCTTTGATATTCACCGGCAATACAAAATATACTTCCTCAAATGAAGGCATCTTGTTTGCCACTTATTAACGGTTTTCTATGGGAATTTCACCTTCACCCGAGAATCCACGCCTAGAAGAAAACGGAGGTTTCAAATTCCGTGAAAACATGATCGGTTCTCCACAAAACACGAAACACCGCTGACTCACATTCGGTCTGAAAGGACCCGAACTCTTTCCTCCGGCTGAGACAAAATAACTCTTTGACTCCACGACTTTCCAGAATGGTGGAACTCAATTTGCTAACCTACAACCTAACTACAACTCAAGATAAAGGCAAAGTATTATGCTGCTCTCCCTCCAACCAGTGAGCTTGGAGACAAGGTTGTCCCGCGAAAATGACAACCATTAACAAAACGCGAGAACTCATGAAATTAAACAGAATACTAAAAACGTCAGAGCATTTGTTAAAATGAAATGGCTATTAAATTCCTGGTGTATTTTCGGGAAGGTGAATATTGCTTCCGAGCATCAAAAAATGGGTTCCTTTTCTCCTTCACCCCAGGAAAGCAAGGTTTTAATATATTTATCAAATATTTTAGTTTCAATCATTTAACTGGGACTAAAAGAAGATAATTTCAACGCCTGTTTCAGTAAAATCGGCCCAGGGACAACCCTGAAAAAAACCCTTAAACTTAGTTCCGCATACTCTCTACGTCTACAGTTGTCGATATCGTATTAATCGCTCATACTGTGGGGATGAGGGGACAGACGAGACTCAAAAAGGGTCCTAAGAGGTGATCGGGTACCTTCCCATGAAAGAGACTGAGAGGCAGGCTCCTGGATCGAATGGAGTTCAAACAGGAAGTGTGCTAGACGCGAAATGATTTGTCCCATAAGCCGACCCCCTCTGAATCACATTAAACCCTCCCAGTCCCGACCCGAATCTAAATCCTCCGGAAACAATCTAATAACACCCGAGTGCTTCGCACACGCGCCCCCACCGTTCGAATCTCATCGGAAAAATAAGGGGACGCCATTGGTTGATCGTTGAATAGGGCGAGAAACGGAACGGACGGATGGAAAAACGAACAAGGGAAGTTATGACTAAAATCATACAGTTCTCCAGTCCTTACCATTGCAATACACGTACGCATGAAAAGCGCTCCACGAATGAATTGGTGGAGCGTTTTTCATGCGTACTTGTAGTGACTCAGGAATAGCAAATACATTCAGAGAAGCAATCATTTAAACCCTTTCTTCGCGGTAACTTCTCACTTCAACTTAAGTTTACGACAAACACTGCACTTTAGCTCAATACTAGGGTATTTTAAGTGCCGCACAACTCTGCATAGTTCAGGGAAAGAAGAGATAACGAAAAATTAGAGGAATTACCTTTCAGTGACACATTCTTGTTATCCAACGATAAATTACCCCGTACTAATGGAAGATCAAGTTTCAAACGTTTTAACAAGGTAAGCCAACACAAATGAGGAGGGATACATGCTAATTTTCGCCAAGAATTCTAAGGGGATTTAAGGCAAATCGCATAAATCTCCTGCATCCGCCCACATTGAGGACGCTGCCTTCTTTTTGCCATTCTCAATGTGGTCGAATCCATCTCACCCGCTCTACCAAGGATATGTTGATACTAATCCATGGATAATTAGCTCCCCTTTCCGATTTGACAAGCGACATTTTATATTTTCTCTCAGCTTTTCCTGCTTTCTTTAACACTTTTTAATAGGGTCTGGGCTTTCGGCTCTAGATTTTGTGGTCCTTTTCCAACCGTGACTGTCCCAGAGATACACAAAATAAGTTGGTTTGGGTAGAATATTCACCAATTTCCGCAAAATTCACAAATTTTTCACAACTAAAGATGGCACAATGAGGTCCCCCAAGAGGATGGAGATTTGATGAGAAAATTTTAATTGCTTTTTCTATCAGTTTTCTATGACGAAGTAACGGCTTAGCTCACCCCTATGGCTTCTAATACTTCCAAGAACCTTGTGAAAATACCCCTACTCCTCGACACACACGTAGCTAATATTAATTTCGTCACTGCTGTTCTGGAATAGCTTGCTTAATCTTCTAAGAGCCTCGAGAAAATATTTTGGCACACATAATGCCTATTACTATGGCCATTTAGGAAGAGCCCTTCCTTCGCATGAGCATGCACCAGTGAATAGGTATCATGCATACCATCACCAAATACAAGACGACCAAATTTCGCTATAGAACATCATGCATGTACACGATAGATGAACTTTCCATTCCCAGAATACACCCCGGAAAATAAAACTGGAATCGGGACGTGAAGACAACTTCCGAGAAATCCTTCCAGCGTTGCCATTTGCTCTGCCGAATTCGAGGATCCGATAAAGGCGCGGAGACGGACTAAGACGGAGTGAGAGAACGTCATGCCACGAAACGCGAGCCCCGATGTGTAGGATGTAAGTATTCCTTCCGTCTCCGCTGTCCAAGTCCACCGTTGGGCGTGGAAAACACGCGTGCGGGGGCAAGGACATGTGGCACGGATGGATTATGGGGAGGGAGAAGGGTTGGTCTGCATGGGAGGGGAAGGTAGTGAAGAGGGCCGAAGGAGGAGAAGACGAGGGTACGGCGATCATCAGGGGATTCCGCGCACGTCGTCGACGGCGATCGGTGGACGTCGACGAGAGGACGGCATTCCTTCGATGCTAACTTTGCGGGCGCCCTCAGTGGAAGAAAGGGAGTGGTGAAGTGAGGGTTCATTAGATGGGGAGGGGAGAAGTAAGTGCTGCAATAGCGAGTGACCACACTGGGAGGAGGGAACTCATGTTTTGCGGATGAGGGAAACGGTTAATCGCTGTAGATTGCTTTTCATGCTTACCCGGAGTTATGGGCTGCGCCTTACAAGATTTCAACCACGCCGCCGTCAATTTTAAGGTTTAAAACAACTATGGCGTGATGGGAACATGGTTAAAAAGGTTATGGTTCACTGGGGACTTGGTCGTAAATTTCTACAGTTCATTGAAAACCTATCTTGAAATGACTTTGGCGTGTGAATGAAATGTGGCGATACATGGATGAGAAACTTGGATTGTGCGGGAAGAAGAAATAAAACAATATCTTGGTTCACTTTGTGGTATGTTAGTTGTTTTTTGTAGTAAATGCTATCATTAAAAATGACTGGGAAGAATAAACTAAACTCATTCGTGTTTGAAGGAAACGGATAATAGCAACAGACTGCTTTTCATGATCAATCAATCACTTTCGCCGCTGTCAATTTAAAGGTTGAAAACAACTATGGCGTGGAGGGAACCTGGTTGAAAAGGTTACGGTTCACTGAGGACTTGGTCGAAAATGACTACAGTGCATTGATAGCCTAACTTGAACTGAGTATGGCATGTGAATAAAATGTGGCGATATATAGATGTGAAACTTGGCTTTTACGGAAAGAAGAAACTAAACTCATTCGCGTTCGAAGGAAACGGTTGATAGCAGCAGATTGCCTTTCATGGTTCCTGGATTTAAAGATTGCGCCGTATAAAATTACAGCCAAAATTTATTTGAAACTAAACTCATTTGAGTTTAGTCTCAATACCAAATCGACCAGTAGGTTTTCTAACGAGAAGATATGTCAGAGAAGGCGGGAGAAACGTAAATTCGAAGAGGGAGAACGTCTATCAACCAAACTGCTACTGAACAATCCTCGGATTGATCACCAAAGAGAGAAGAGAGAGGAATTTCGACGATATAATCGAAACCTGGAATAAAAAAACTTGCGGAATACATAGGGCTATATTTTCTAATTGGCGTTAAGAAAAAAACGAACATTAACTTTCTGCACTAACAAAAATTTCCACTGGTCAGTGTATGCAATGCCACGCCCGGAGTAGACGGGAGGACGACTGTGGTATTTTCACCGTAACTTGGCTGTTCACTTCCCACCGGGTACACAACCACTACGTCTACCAATCGAACTCAGATTGATATGAACTCGGACTGATCTGAACATGCTAGGCCAGCTGACTCGGATCACCAGGTTTACCATTGCGAAATCGATTGAAATCTCAGACTCAGCTGACTGAGTTAGCCCGCTTCTCAATCGATTCCACTAGCCCGTTGCGTTTACAATACCGAGCTGAACCGGCCCGAATCGAGTACAAAAAAAACTTGATGCGTGGACAGAGTCAAGAGGACTATAGGTGCTCTTGAGATCGCGGGGATGGATCTCAATTTTTCGGTCGTCTCATTGAGAGGGGTGCAGTCTGGAAAGGATGGCCGGAGGGGGTCGCGAGGAGAGGGACGGGAGACATTCCGCTCAAAAGGACGAGAGACGCCGCCGCCGACGAGAGTGTGAGTACGTGGACAGGGCAAAGGAAGGAGACTGGAGAGACACGGCCCCTTTAATATTCTGTGTGTGTAGTCGCCCTCTCTCTCTCTCCCGATCACCGCGCTATTTTTTTCCTTTCTCGGCACGGCGGATCTGGTTTGGAAAATAAAAGCGAATGCCGTCTCTGGGTGCCGGACGGCTCAAGAAGCCCTTGGAGAAGGGCGACAAACCAAATGTACATACCAATTCGTCCACTTTTAGAGCGAGGTAACAAAGTCGCAGGACGATTTTTAAAGTTTTTCTTTTCAAGGCTCGAATATATTTTAATCATCTACGAGCGCTACCACTCAGAGTGAAGTTTATCTTGAGGTGGATACATAAAGCAATGCCGAGAACTGTATCCGATTCATAATTAAAGCTCACAAAATCCACATTTTAAACATTGATGAAAAGATAAGACTGCTAATTAATGTCGAGATTGTATAAAAGAAATCTTTATCACTTATCTCAACAGCCGAGTTCCCAAAAAGAAACTTGGCCGGCTAATAAATCAAAATTAATTAATCATTTCACTCATATCTTCATCATTTATAAAAGATATTCTAGACGACTATAAATCAATTTTCAGATTAAAAGATATCTTGGAAATAGTCTCTCCATCCAAATCATTTCTTGTTAGGAAAAGTAAAGAGAAACAAACCAGACCTTGTAATTTTCCTAGGTTCCTATTTCCCTAGGCAGATTTTATTTGCTGAAAGATACCCCGATGTTCATGCAGAAGCCTGATACAATACACATATCGGTACATGTCATCTGCGTACAATATGCAAAGCACATGAAGGACGAGTGGCAGAAGGTGTTAAGACGCCATCCTTAGAGAATGGAGGGAAGAGGAAAAATTGATGGAAGTTTAGAGGAAAAAAGTGAAATGAGCGTTGACGGATTAGCGTCACGCTCTGGATAATGGTTGAGGGGAGACATCTCCCAATCATTTCGGAGATGTCGCCAGAAAAAAAAGCGAATGCTTTCCGTAGAGAAGGGGACTCGGGCCAAGGCAGAGAAGAATTGTCATTCAAGGTGAATCCTGTGACCAGGACGCGACGTACTCAGCCCGAATGACAGCGTCTGGTTACCACGCGTATGTATCTACCAGACCATCCAAACGGGTTCTAAAATCTCTTTCTCATTTGAAACTGTGATCGTCTTCGGTACGCAGAAAGAACACCTCGATTCCAAAATGAAATATTGTATGAGATGAGAATCGTTGTAATGTAAATGATAGTAAGTGGAGCGAGCCAACAAAGGACCATCAATGGACATTTGTAGCCCGGATACAGTTCACCGATACATTCGGGAAAAAACCAAACGGATAAGATTCCAAACGCACACAATATAATAAACTTCAACATCTCCACTTCAAGGCAATCAAATATCTAGCCACGTAGTTATTAATGGAGAATCAAAGAAAACAATTATAAAAAACATACTCAGAGAATTGATACTGAACATGAATTCTTTAATTTCAGGGTATAAAAAGTAATTTTTCAGAAGAAAATATCATTTTCCAACATGTGTTCTGATTTATAATCATTGCACTCGTTTGTTAAAATCTGTCAACCTGTAAAGAAAATCCACAAAGTTTCATCTCCTAAAGTTTTAGGAACAACCGAATAATTTACAGTTGCCTTCGTCTATTCGGAGGATATTCCTGGTAAATTAGAATAGGGGAAGGAACTGTAAAAATATGCAGGCGGGAAAACATCTTCAGCTTGAAAGATCTTGCAGACTTCCCAAAATGAGCTACGAGTGGTACCATGGCTTCGACTTCCAACACAAAAGCGCCAACGCCTGAATAATTATAGAGTTTGATTGTCCAACCATCCCGCGTGATAAATTACTACATCGTCCTTGATCTGTTTCGAAAGGATATACGCCATCTGAATCTCTGAAAGGAAAGAAATTTAGAACCTGTCGAATGCGATGGAGGAGATTGACGTTGAATGGATTGCAAAAATAATTAGTGGAGGTCGTGCCTTCTCACCGGAAAGGGCCCCGTTATGATGAGATGTGAGGGGAGGGCAGGAGGAGGAGGAGGCGAGGGAGACCGAGGACTTGGAGGGGAATCTTCGGAGAGGCAAGGTAGTAGCCCTGGGGCGAGGAGGGTGGGAGTCCGTCCATTCGGACGGTACTTGTAAGAGAATATATTATGAAAAAAGAGGGATGAAAAGGAGAGGAAAGGTCTCTTACTCTAGAAATAGAAAGTGCTGGCGAAATATTAAGTAAAATGGCACGAAAAAATTCCTCCACAAAGTAACTTACTTCAGTGTTACCATTCCTACTACCTTTTTTTCAGAATCCAACGACCAAAATTTATTCTGGCTATTGGTGTAGAGGTCAGATGAAAATACCCATAAATCATCGTTCAAATCGGCCTATGATGTTCTAAAATGCTCAGCAAAAATTTGTAATGGATAGTCAATTGAAAACCAAGCAAAAACATTTCCCTGAACTGGGCCCTAATGAGTTTATTACGGGCATAATTTTACATCATGGCCATACGAGAACATCCAAAGGTTTTTTTGGCAACTGATCATTCACGTACACCAAGAATTCTGTTGATTCGTGTATGTAATAAAACAAGTCAGTTTTTCCTGCTCGATATCCCAGTTAATGAAAAAATCGACAAACGAATATCCATTGCCGTACAAGAGCCTTTACGCTTCGGTATCGGTCCAGTACAAGGAATTTCAATATTTCTTAGAGTCGCAACTGAATGCACGCCGAGACAATCATAAAAATTCTTTACAAGGATCGATAGCATTCTCAACGAAATACCATAAGATATGAACTGGAATGGATTCGTGACTTCGAGAAGAACTGAACTTCGTGAACAGAGAGATTTAGTGGTTGTGAATCTTCCATGAGCAGATGTATTTCTCGGCCAACGGGGTTGGTGAAACGCAACATAGGACATAGAATCCATTGAACCCATTAAATTAATATTTAATCAGCCACTTCAAATTAGACTGCATCTAGGTCTTATTATTTTGAAAACGTTAACCTTTAATATACATATCCAGAAAACTTAGAAACGAATTATTCACAGTGATGCATAAGTTTAATATCATTTTTCGCTTATTCGTCACCATTAAAATATATAGGAAGGGACTGAGCGATAAAAATTCGAAATTAAAACCAAATTTACCTTTAAAGGTGCCCACTCAAAACCATCTGTACGTCATTTTATAGCAATTACTCCCCACTTATCAGAAACATTACGGTCCCGTCGAATGATAAAGGATAATGGTCGCACTACGTATAAAAATGGTTTAGGGTTAATAAGAGGGCTTACGTTTAATATTATCAGCTCTCACGCTAAGCCAGCGGGCATCAAAAAAGAGAAAAATGTTCAAACGGGTTGAGCTCTGGCAACAGAAAGGGATCGAAAGAAAAAAATCTTCGCAGCCGAGGCATCAGTGTTTGTGACAGCGCAAACACTGTTTCCATTTCCACGCGCACAACGAAATACGAAGAGCATGAACCTGCAGTTGACTTGAGACAATGCTGAAGTTATTAAACGTTGCATATTCAATTGTCTTGGCAGCGATATATTAAAGAGAGATCACGTAGCGCTGCGCTGGTTTCGTTTCAAAGGTTTCCGGCGAAGGAGAAACTTCATTCCTGACTTGCTTGGAGCGCATCCACATCCACGCGAGACGAAGGAACGCGTTGTGCTTCCTGCTGCCGCCTTCTCTCCTTGCGCCTCCCCCGCCCCCTTTACCTCC
Organism: Ceriagrion tenellum; assembly: GCA_963169105.1. Lineage (NCBI taxonomy): Eukaryota > Metazoa > Arthropoda > Insecta > Odonata > Coenagrionidae > Ceriagrion > Ceriagrion tenellum. The sequence continues at coordinate 127,409,773 of OY720632.1, read as the reverse complement.
TCCCCCAATCCCCCTCTCACCTCTCGCGTCACATCGCCGTCCTCCGGAGTCGTCGACACCATACAACAACATACCCAGAGAAACGTGTCCCTCCGCCAGGATTCGTAACAAATGGCGGAAAAGAGCGTGGAGGAGGGACACAACGAATTGCTTCGACCACACAGTCCAATGCAAATAGGGGAAAAAATAAACAAGGGGGGATCTGGTTGGTGTGGAAGCTAGAGTACTGGCTAACCATACGGACGGGCAGGGTTCAAATCCCTGCAGAGGATGATGCTTTCCTGAGGAAACTCGATCCCTACTTGAGTGTCTTGTGGAGGGCACTTCAAGTAGAGTACTCCGTCTGTCGGATGAGACGTTAAACCGTGGTCCCCTTGGCGCCTTTCGTTAAGAGCAGGCTAATACCAACGCCGGGATTCTATTCACCCTTCCTCCCTTACCTGTCCCCTATAGCGCAAATGACCTCAGCTGTCGGTCCCCAAATATCCAATCCAATAAACAAGGGGCGGCAGGGGGAGGCTAGAGGCAGGGTTCTGGCCGAACGATGCCACACATACATGTCCCTGGACCAATAAACTACCAATGCATTGCATTTGAAATAAACATAGATTTCTTTATTATTGTTTTTGCTTCGATTTTTATAATCTTCCAGATTTGGCAAAGTGATCAATGATGTTAAACCTTATGTTTGCAAGGATTTGGGCGTAACTAGTGGTACGAAGAGAACGAAGGCTCGAAATAAATTTGGGAAACACTGGTCTAATAGATTCCCAAAGATGATCGACTTTAAGGGAGATTTAAAATGAATATGAAATGGAGGGTCGGTTATAAGGATTGGGCTACTTAGAGCTTGTTAGAAGTGAAGATTGTTTGATTGGAGATTGGGTTCCAAATACGCAGGACCTGGGTTCTATTCCAGGAAGTGATGAAGAAATTTCAACTGTATTTCCGATCCCCACTTGTGGAGCTGAGTGGAGAGCCCTTCATACACTCCACTCCGTCCGTCAAACGTCGATCTGTGGCCCCTTTGGCGCCTATCACTGAGAGCAGACTGAAGCCGACATCCAGTTTTCTCGGAATGATAATAGAATAACCTTCACAAATAACTTTTCGATGCGCTAATTTCCAGTTATTTACTGTGTCAAGCCATCCGTCAACTGTAACGAAAACAATGTCAATCGAATTCCTCCCGCCATTTCAATTTCACCCGGAGATAAAACATTCAAATTAAAAACCTCCCTGGCCAATCTTTTTCCCACTATGAATTTAATAATCGATTCCACGATTACGTCACCCACCCACATTCTATGTCTTTATTGAAATAATGTGGATCAAACAATCGATAATGACGAGAAATCATTTCTGTCTCATCCTTGGCAAAGAGATGGCTATTTGGAGAACTTTAAGGTGGACTGCGACGCGATTGGCACATATAAGACGCCGCTATAGTATAAGAGTCACTCTCACGAAAGTAGAATCTATGGAAGGAGTGGGGGGGAAAATAAAGGGTACGTGGGGAAGACGTAATAATAAGGGTGGGGGAATAAGGGAATGGAAGGAGGGAGGGTTTAAAAGGTTTAGTGGAGGGATTGGGGAAGGGCGAGAGGGGAAAGCCGATACACATACGTATACAAGAGGGGCGGGTGAGAGGACAAACTCTGAATACGTGATGGTATCCCGTGATGCTCCTGCTGCTGGCGCTGCTCGACCTCCAAGTATCATTGAATCGTGTGGATGCAAGCGAGACGGACGTTTTTGGGTCGGCCTCTGTGAATGCATTGCATTGCATGGGGATTGGGGGTGACGGTCATCTCACGGCTTCGAGAGCAGTAAATGCCCGGTCGCACGTGGTTTGTCGTTCCGAGTCTAGCATGCCACGGGATCAGTGACCTGGTTGACACTAATGCTAGGGAGTGGATTTTTCCGTATCACGTTTGGTGCTACGCTTATTAACGTTCATGGTCGCATGCTACTTCCATTTAAGCACGTAATATTACGGGCGCTTCAAGACCAACAGTGTTTCACTTAGCTATCAACGCACAGCAACGGAATGTGACGTACATTTTCTAAGTAAAGTCAGGGTTCATATGACAACAGTTTCTCCTTCGTTCTGAGAGGCGCCTTCGGGACGAAGTTTGACCTAAAGACGCCTCCAGTAACGGATGAGACTTTTTTAATCGAAACTCAGATGTGCGCCGTTGAACCTGAAGGCATGCGATTCAGGTCTTCAAGCCACTGCGGAAGAATTCTTTTCAAAATTAAGGAGGTTCCTCTGCCGCTCGGTGCGTCAAAAGCCGGTGAAAAATCCATCTTCTTAAGTGCTTTAAGAAGTCGATTAAAAAAACATTACCTTACGTAGTCACCTATAGTATTTAAACAAGTACTTAAAAGCTTTGTGAATAAGTTGTATCGAAGCACTTAAAAGTGGGAAACAATTTTTAAAACTCATCAGTAGCTTATTTTGATCTCAGTTTCTGGCTGGCAACTCGTTGCCACGTTTAATTGCTCTGACAATAAATTTGAGCTCATCATCGCTATTTCGTGATCTGAAATGTGTTCCATAATTAAAAAAAAAAGTTTCAAAATATTTACATGGAAATGTAACACCTTATTTAAATATAATGGGTAAAAATCATGTGTTAGAACGACTTGGCAGCGGTGGTAAGTGCAACATTGCTCAATTACTGCGTTCACTTGTTTTCCTGCTCTCGTGTAGGCGTGTGTTTGAGTTTGTTAGTGACTGCTTTCCAGGAAATCGTTAATATTATACATATATATTTGTATAATACATTACTGTATTTATGTATTCATTTATATAAATACCCGTGAGTATTATAACATATCTTCAGATAACTTTCGTTTCCTTGGAAGCTATCAATTTCCTGCCATGCCGAGGGAACCCGGACAACATTACCGGAACAACGACAATTTCTAATACTTTTTTGTCAATGTATTAAATTTAGCGTCAATGCACAAAACATCCAGCTCCACAAAGTTCATTGTAAATTCCCGTCTGCTCGAAAATCATTCGTTTCGTCACGGCACAGCCGCTAAGCGTTGCCGATGTGGAATCAACCTGCCGCGCCACATGTTAGTAACTACGTGATTTCTGCTATTTTTGTTGCAAAAATATGTTAATATCATTTAAACCAACGTGGTAAGGGTATATTTTTTTAAATATTATCATGATTCTTATACTGTGGCGCACCTTATATCAGTTTTTTGTCAAAACGACATTTATATTCGAATAGTAATCTGCATTTCTTCTACTCATAGGCAAGCATTGCCATAAGATCCTATAGAAATTCTCTCATTTTTAAATGCGATTTCCGAGAAATATAGCGTGGAAAGCCTAATTTTTTTCAACGTCAATCGATAGAGTGCAATAAGAAGGGCTTATTTTGAAACTTTCATAAAAATGACATTTACTTCGTTTCTCGGAGGAACCTCCTTAACTCTTGAGAACGAGGTTTGCCTCTTTTTCTCTCACGATGTCCGTTTTTAAAGCAATTTACAAATAGGAAGAACTCAGTCTTGCCTTATCAGAGGTCTCTGAGCAGCCCAGCTATAAGGCCATATAAAATTTAAAACAGATTTGACATGCATAATTATAAATAGTAAAATACACTGCAAAGAGTAAACACTACCCTATTAAGTTACCATTACTGAGATTTATTTTCATCCAAAACAAATATTGGTTAAGAAATCTTACCCGGTGTTTTCCACTGGAAGCTGAAACAAGCGCATGAGATTGTCAACGCTGGGGTGTCTCCTATCAAGGAGAAATCCAAGCAATAACACCACACAATAAAATAATGAGCCAAAGGAAACCGAGCACTTTGATTGCAAATTATCCAGAACAGTTACCAAGTTAAAATCAACTACACTAACCAATCTATTATTCTAAATGGTGCAATAGTTATTACGCAAGTAAATTTTAGAGTTTTAAACAGAGCGCAATGACTCAAAAGATCTAAAAACTGATATCAAGTATGCATAAAAAATAAGAATAACAATTATTGACCAATTGTGTTAAAATAAACAGATGTACCATGAACGCCTATTCGTGATGAATGGAATTTGTGATGACACGGAATGCATTGACGATGTATACAATTTAGCATTAATCTAGTTAGGTATGGGCATTCTTCGGTGACTGGGTCGGGTTAGGCACCCCATTTCTGGTTAGTAGACCATATTGTGTAATAAAGTAAAGGATAATATCTATTACACTTTGGAAATAGCAACGCAAAAATATCAAGTGGGCCAGCTCTTCCCGCGGACCCCCGGTTGTCAACCTCTGATCTAAGAATTAGGTCGCTTCACCTAATGATAAAAAAGCATACTTAGTAATGGGTTACATTAAAGCGAATCTTTTCCCTTCAAAAGGACACTCATCAATCGTTTCGTTACTCTAAATGTCAAGAGGGGCGATGCGAAAACGCTCTTTGAAACGAGCCGAAATTAATCGCCCCCTTGTGTTCCTCACGAGACAACGGATGGAGGGCAAGATATGAGCGAGCTCCATATCCTCACAAGATGATGGCAATTCCTCACCGAAAGAAAAGACAGGGCTTACGGATCCGTGATCCGAATATTAAACTCGAGGTAAAGAGAAAAAAATAAGAGACACCATCGCAGAAAGATGAACGATCGATCATATGTAAGAGAACGTTAAACTAACATAAAAGAAATGGCCCACGGAAGAAATTAACAGATATTGGGAGGAGAAAAATTAATCCGAATGGCAGTTGTAGGAAGGTTGACTGATGTGCGGAGTGGGGAAGATAAATCGGGTGAGGGATGGATTTAAATGATCTCCTTTGCCCACGCAAGATGTGAGGTAATGATCAAACTACAGTTAAGAGCACCAGCAGGATAAAATAAATACTCACAGGAATGACAGTGATTCGTAAAACAGAGGTTTACTAGGAAGCAGAAATATGCAAAATACTAGAGATAATAAAGCAACAAGCGACAAAGTACTCCACAGAATTAGAGGACAACCAAATCAAAGCGCTGGGATCAGCAAAAATACATGCCAGAAAACAATAGGAGAAAGCAAACACAAGCGACCGAAAGATGTGCTGAATAAATGAAGGAAAGGGCAGTCCGCATTTACAAACAAAAAGCCAGGTTTATGGAAGAAAAGCCAAAGGGCAAATTCTGCAAAAACTGCCCCAATTATTATTATTATTGCTATTGAAGTGCACCCACGCTTTGTAAAAAAAACGATTGAAAAAGTCCTGCCAGGCGAGGTTGGTTAGGACAAAGAGATGGAGTCGGAAATTCAGAGGAGTAGGTTATGTTATTCCTTAGATTATGTGATTGAGTTGACGAAAACAACCGAAAACATACTTGGACCTAATCAGTAGAGGTACGTAAGAGAGTGCAAGTAATCAGATCGGCTTGGTGAGGTGATTGGAGTACTAGATTACCGGAAAGGCGGAGATTTTTAGCGGAATCTAAGTCCCTGCTTTAGCACCACGAGGTATTTAAAATTTCAAAGAACGTTCGTCAAAAGGGATGTTAATAATTAGTGATGCCCAAGGCGTCTTTAGTCTAGAATACTAATACCATCGCAAGAGAAAGATTTCTCTATCACTTCTCCATTCTCTAAATTAAGCTTCTCCTACCAACCAACCAACCTATCCTTAACAGCTGTCACACGCCACCCCAAATAACCTACAAACCAACACAGTCACGATTAAGGGACTTAGTACTGACTCAGAAGGAATAGGAGGCAGTCGAGGACCAATTTCAAGGCCGAATAACTGACGATGGTTTGATTGAGAGACTTGAGATAGAAAAAGGAAAACATGGATTAGAATATTAAGGTAAGGCGACTACGACAGGAAAAACAAGATGTAGGAGGTACGTCACGAAGAGAAGCAAAACAGTTCACGTACGTAGGCACTTTGGCGTGGAAGTAGCCGGTATACTTACTTCAATGTCCATCCAAATCATCCTTTTATGCGTAAGACATTATAACATAATTCATAATCCACAGTCATGCATAATCTGTATGTTCAACCCGTTACCATATATTTCTTAGAGGATCAATTGACGTCACGCAGAGTAGGGTAATCAACGGCTGATATTGTGATCCCTAAGACACTCTCTCTTTTGAGGGCTGAAAAGGATCTGGGTAGGGTGAATATAACTTTGTCCGGCTGGACCTAAGGGAAACAATGACAAATTATGTTCTTTCGCAAATTTATGCCCAGTTTAAGAAAAAATATCAAGAAGAATGGGAAACTAAACAAGGAAACTAACACGAGGGAATCTTGGAATGGCGAAAAAAAACAGGAGGCACGAATCTTTTTGCAAGGGAAAATAAGAATTTCAAAAGACAACCAAAACTGAGTGAAAAAAGGACTACTGGAAAGCACATACAAAGGAGAAACGAAAATAAAACTCGTAACTAAGGAGGAATATGGCAAAGAAGGGGGGAATGGGGCATGGGAGGTCAGAGAGCATGATGTCAGCGTGGGCGGGGAGAGAGAATAATGTTCCATCGCCGAGACGCGGCGGGAAGGAAGGACTTCGGGAATTACGTACTGGATGGGAGGGGATGAGAAGACAAGTCGTATTGGGAGGGAAGGAGACGAAAGAAGAAGTAAAGGACAAGGATTTGTGGGGAGTGGAGGAATCGAGATGGGGTCGGAGACTGGGAGGAAGAAGGAACAGAGCGTGGGTAACATGAGAGACGGGGGGAGAAATAAGGGGGAAGGAGAGATATAGGAGAGGGGAGGAGGGGGTTAATGTATTGCCGGACGAGGGGAATATAAAGAGGAGCGACGAGGAAGAGAGAGAGAGAAAGATTTCGAAAGGAGGATATCCATGTCCTGCTGTTTTCTTTTTGTTTATTCTGTAACAGGGCTACACAAGTAGAGGGGATGTAGCAGTCTTGTTTGCCCAAAGGATTTGACTCGGTCTCGCCGAGCAGAGATTGAGAAAGAATAAAAAAAATGTTTGTTTTGAAAGGCGGATGAGGCAAGCCCTTTTTGGGGTGTAGGCGAGAATAAGCTAGGCATTTTTCACTGGAGCGTGAAAAGCAAGTTTGGAACAAAAGGAAGAGAGCTTGAGACGCGGGAGCTTGTTTCCCTGAGAGGGCACTGTCCGACGCGCGAAGCGATTCAAAATTCAAATGGCTATAAAACTAACAAACGGGTGCGTTAATGGATATCATGAGAGTCGCTAACTAGACTCGTGTCGATAATTTCAACTTTGTAAAAACAGGCGAAGGATTTTCAAAAATGTACAGTTCCAACCTATGTGAGGTGCTTCGGGAAACCTGTTAGTCGGAACGGTCGAAGCGTTAGTGAAATTCCTATCTCCGTAAAAGCTGTCAAGGATTGAATCCTACGCAATTACTGAGGTTCGAAACATAAATAAAAAACGGAGATAAGTGATACACGGGGTGGTCAACCCGCATCACTATTCAGCTCAATGCAAAATAAATGCGAAGCAGAGCACTCAGACTCATTATCAACAAAGATGCGCACTGACGCCACCTGCCGATGCCATTCAAACGAGAGTTTTTCCCACCAACAAGCCACACCCAGGTAAGCGAATCAGGACAAAATTGATCACACGCTAATGATCAACTTTTAGCATGCATACAAGGTTTCGCAAAGTAATTTCAAGGGGGTTTTCAATCCTTATCGTTTTCCGAAATAATCGAACAATAATATGGAATTTCCAAAAATACACAAATTGGTAAAATGCAATATTTTTTTCACCTTTTATAAATAGATATCGCTAATGAGATCATGTAGCCGAAGTTTTACGCAAAGTTGTGGGTTGAAAAATCGCTCCAACCGCCTCAAGAAGGCAATCTCACCTCGGCGGGCAAATCTGAATCCGGATCCCCCGACGAAAAGGGCATCTCTCGCGGGCGGGTCAGAAACCACGGCCCGCGTCTTTCTGTCTCTTCCGCCCCCATGAACCAACAGAGCGGCCAGCTAGCCAGCATCCCCCACTCTTTCCCACCGCGTTGAGTGCAACCAATCCCTCTCCCCACTCCCCGGCCAATCCCTCTCCATTGACGATGAAATTACCACCACTACCCACCCTCTCTCTCCGCTTTACTCCCGACCATCATTCTTCCATTCACATCTCCCTCCCTCCCTCCACCACCACGTCCCGAGAGCGAGCACGCACACATGACCAACCTTCCCTTGCCATTCAATTCATTGCCACTCCCCGCATCCAAATGCGCTCTGCACCCCGTCGCATGCCCGACCACAGTGGCCACCTATAAATGGTTCACAGAGCGGCTGCGAAGTCGTCGTTAAGAACGTGCTCTGGAAGTCTCCGTCCTCGTGATGTGCTTCCCTCTCTCTCTCTTCCCGGCCGACGCGGGAGGAGGGCCGCGAATCGAAGACGAACGGGCGGACGACGTCAGCTGCTGTGGGGGGGAAAGAAATGAGTTCCGAACTGACCGGAAGCGGGAAGGAGTGGCGGTGTCGTCCTCTGGCGAGACGAGCGGACTTCCGACGACTGCAATTAGGCCTGTGCGACATGTCGGCACGTCCGCATCGAGATCGACGTTCGAACATGTGTCGGCGCTTGCATACTTATTGAATCGGTGTCCGGACATCGGTCTCACGTCGTCGACTTCTCTCCATATCCGTCTCGGGGTTTTCAAGAGCAGCAATAGGAGTGGGTTTTTCGGGCGTTTAGGAATGCACGAGCGCGCAAAACCACTTAGGTTGTACCCAGCGGCGTGGAGACATTGTGGGTATGGGGGGCAAGCATTACGGCGCCTCCACGGTCGTATGGTGCCTCACCCCCTTTAAACAAAGTCTTTTATGCTCTGAAATGTTCAAACTTTCATACTCTACGAGTAAGGCCTTGGTACCTGATGATACCGTAACAAGCGAGAACTTGGTCGTAATAAGTATCATACTCGTGGAATCAGCTCTATTTCTCGACTTATCAGGGATGTTTCGGTTCCACAAAATATCGCACGAATATTTAGAATGTGTCCGAAACAATCACTCTAAATTATAAGATTTGTTATTTTCAAACTCACAATTGAAGTTTAAAGTGAAGTGAAGAAGATACAGTATTCATCCTTCCCTAGAGCCGAAGCCCCGTCTCTTTGGGGTGTTGTATGATAGAGGGAGCCTTCCCCCTCTTCCCCTGCCTGCACCCCCATCATGATACATTTTGGCTCCTTCCGTGACACTTAAGAATCCCGTGAACCCTACTCCTATCCGTCGCTATTCCACTGGTTGTAGTGCTTCACCTAGCACATAAATCGTATGGCACTCGCTTTAATGCGGCGGTGCAAGCATACTGCAATCGATATCCGACTTTGGTATCCTTGTAGTCTGCAAAGTGGAGCTCAATGGTTTCACAGAAAAAACTGACGTGTCTAGGCACACGATTGGATGCTGTTCAACTTAGCGCCCTATTTCCTCCACCCTGTGCTTGGACGCGGCGCTGGGTCTAAGTAATGGCTGATTACGACCACTGAACCCCCTGAGCCTGACACATGGTAAAAGAGGCAATAGCTTCGGGATCAAAGGCATCAAAAAGGTTCTTATCCTTTCAATGCATTGTTTGCCAGGGGTCAAACGTGAATCCCTCTCCAGCTCCTTTTCCCTTCCTCCAGTAGGGATAACCGAGTAGAAAGTTTTCAGTAACCAGCACAGTTGGTCACCTCAGCATTTTACCTCTTCATCTTATATACGTTTCCCACTCAAAACTAAAATCGGATGACCACATCTTCCAGGATTCCACACGAGACGAGATTCGAACCCGAGACATTAGATCCCCCATGCAGTCATGCTGCCGATCTTGATGTCGCAGTTTCCTTCAGTGTTCAAGTGCAGCTTCGTTCACGTTCGGCACACCAACATATCAACCTACATTCAGCCCCCGCTTTATAACATTAATCCGTTCCACGAGACCATTCGTAAAGTGAGTTCCGTCGTAAAGTGAACCAGCATTTTACCGGCCTCGTGATCGGTTTTCGTGTAACAATAAATAATAGTACATTCCTATCATTAAAAAAATGCCATCTGTTCACAGATATGGGGTAAAATGTTTAAGAAATGTGTAATAAATTATGGGTGTAAAATATCTGGGACATTTGAAATTTAAAATTCGCGCACAATGGTACGTAGATCGTACAGTGAATCCACCGTAAAGCAGGGGTCTACTGTAATCTAAACCAAAGACAGATTTACGCATGGAGGCTGACTTACAGTGGCGACAGAAAAAGTATGTCTAGAAAGATGGCACACCTAGCAAAGCTTCTTTCCGCTAACATACCACCAACAGTTTATTCAAAAAAAGAGCACTTATCTTGGTCTTATGGTCCATCTGTTAACTACAGAAAACTTATCTTCGAGCGAACAAATATTTGTATATATTTAGAACAACAATTCCTCCTCCGGCAAATTGATAAGTTGTTTAAATTTGTAATCCCCGCTCGTTTTCACGTGTGAACGTTATTTATCATGTGCGCGTTCACATTACCGTTTATTTTATAATTGACCAAATGACAGCGAAAACGCGATCGTAATTCTTCAAAAAAATTCAGGTACTTAAGATTCCTAATTTAAATTGGTGAAGTGCATTCTCAGGATTGTAACTGCGAACATTTCCATTATAGCACAGTTAGCGTTTTTTTTTAACGATAACTTTAAAGGTGGAAGAAGAAACCGTGATCCTACCCAAGGATTTCACAGGTTGTTATACGATATTACCGAAGAAACGAAATTCCAAGCGTAGGCCCGACAGGTTGTCTGTTTTCCATTGAAGTGCAAACCGTGGTGGGGCTACTTCCCCTGCACGCCTACACTGTCAAGGAAATCCGTATTTATACCTCCAAGTTCTACTTACGAGAGACTCATAAAGCAACTTACATGAGTAAAGCCTCCATTAGGTTCAACACCAAACGTCTATTTACATTCAATTGCACAGCTATAAGTCGAATTCCCTACATAACTAATATATTTCATCCGGATCCGCCAAAATATCACCGAAAAACCGTTTTTCATGACGGCTCGGAATAAAAATTTCACAACTTTCGAGATATACGCACATCACGAGAGAGAATATCCCGTTACATTTCCTTCGAGAAAGCCGGAAGTTAATGGGCAATTAAGCAGGAAGACTCCTTGCGGTGAAATTGATGAGTGATCGCTCATTAGTATGCTAACTGTACTCGGATGCCCCCTTGTAAAGCTTTGTAAACGGCTGTCGGGAGAGCGTGGCTGACCTATCCCAGTCGATTGAAATTAGGAGGAGAATGACACTTGAATCGTACGTCAACAATATGCCTACCGAAATATGGAAGTGCAATTTTAATATACGCAACTAACACGAAATTTTAAAAAAATCATGCTGTAATGGTTTAAAACAACGATAAGATAGCAGCAGGATTATGATTGACTTCGCTGCGGTACCTCTCTAAACTCCTTCTTCGCTTCGATGCCTCTCTGAACATTTTCAAACTTAACTGTCTTATTACAGGTGTAACGCTAGGGCTTATTTGGAGCATTAGAAAATCCACTTACACCAAGGATAAAATTAGCCACACAAGAGAACCGGAAATAAGTGCAAGTTGTTTTTAGTTTAATATGAATAACGAATAAAAAATATTATTAACTATAAATACATATGATCCTAAACGTACGTTAGCCTACAAGTGCCAATTATGCATAGCGTATGCTATTAAATCTCCTCCACACCCCAACTCCTAGCGTATTTACAAGCTTTGAAAATCTTCGTAATTAATAGCACAGATTTATACCACACTACGGCGTCCTTTTCATGTTCAAAAATTAACGACGAAATGAGAGCGGCGATAAAACTGATGAAAGAGTAAATTTCTACCATGAATATAATTGTAAAACAAAACAGTAAATTACAATTCAGCCAGTCTAAGACCATAGAGCGTTGAACAATTAACAAAGTGATGCTAGTAATTAGAATTCCCGAATGAGAAGGAAAAAATCTCGATGAAGCACATCGAATCGCCTCTGCATTAAATTAATTCGAGTCCATCGAAGAAGAAGCTTTTAATCGGGAAAAAATATCCCAGATGGAGTGCACCCCAATCGGGTGTCGTAAACTGGAAATTCCTCGTCCTTGACTCTCTGATGATCATGTTACGATAAAACGATTCGATAGATAATCAGAAAAAAACACTTAAAAATCCACTCGCCATCAAAAACGTTTTGAGCTGATATTTTGCATTTTCAAGCTGCAGCAAGGAAAAAAACTGCAATGAATAGATACCTTAAAATATACCAGCGAAATGCTGGTTGTTGGGTGACGACTCCATGGACGAACCGGTTTATGAAGACGGTTCACAGTACGCATTATACGAAAGAAACGCTGGACCAAGACTCACCCGTCAGCCTCCTTCTATCATCAGCCATAGATCATCATCGCATTGAGCATTAATATATCTGTATTCATAGAAACATTATTTGAAGTACATATTAAAAAAACAATATGCTAAAACACAACTTAACGCTTTAGCACACATATATATCAATGCTACAAAATTTATCACCCTATTATGCTGGATGAATCGAAAAGAAGTCTTACGGTTCCTGATTTTGGACACGTAGTCAAGCAAATATCCGCTCCCGTATGGCTAGCAGATTGAGAAAATACTAAGTACCAGCTCTATATCTGCAATTGTTCAGTGTGAAATAGAGACTTGAAGAGAAGTGTTACATGCTCTTCAGATTAATTAATCCCCAGAGATAAAGAACACGAGTATGAAATGCATAAAGAAAAGGCGCGGAATACGAAGCTCACCTTTTTTATGATTTTGGTGTTACAGGCCTCTTGCAACTAGGATGGGAAACGCTTTCAGACCGCCGAATAAAAATTAGACTTTATTTTAATGCAAATAGAAAAACAATTTATTTTTAAACGATATGATTAATATCTTACGAGCTCCAAAATACTACGGTAGATTACATCATGAGAATAAAATTCGGGTAAGAGAATGCAAAACAGGCAGGTTAAAAAGATCTCTTTTCCCGCGATCGATAAGTGACCATAATGGCTGCCAACAAGGCATTGAAGCAGGTTAGACGACAAGTAGTCTAGCTGATTAATTGATTTGCTCCCTAATGCTAGTTACTTAATCTACCACGTAGTACTAACATCACGTTACGCAAGATCCTTGCATGACTCTTGTACCTCCATTACATAGTTGCATTACACATTAATTCGACCGTTTTGCAGCATTAGCGCCATACCATAATGTGCAGAATTTGTGTCATCGGTGATTTGAGTCTCCTATAGAAAAGTGCATGCTGGTGAAAGTTACATGTACGCTATAGTGCATGTTGGTGATAACTCACCCCCTGCTAAACAGCCTTGAGGTGGTTTGCAGGTTAAAATGTAATGTAGATAATTCAAAACGTTGAATTGCACGACTGACGAATTTGGTTGGAAGTAAACAAAGCAAAACGTGGGGCGGTATTGTAATTGAATAGACTAAATTTCAAAGAAAAACCTGACAGCAGCGCACATAGTACCTTAACATCAATGCACGCTCTGAGGCACTTTTGGAAAACGGTTATTCATAATTGAAACAATTAATTTAAAATCCACTATCCCCAAGATGTTGCGTCCAGAAACATTTTCGATATCTTCCACACAAAGCAACTGCACGGGTAAGGGGTAGTGCATAAGCTACGTCCCCAACTTAGGGGGGAGGGGGTCACCTAAAAACCTACGGCGGGTAACGAGAGGGAGGTAGGGGTTCACTCAAAGTAACGCAGCTGTCACAATGCGCCTGTTAACGTTTCTTACACGTCAACATCGCGTCGGCAATACTACAGAGTTTTAATGAGGAAGGGCGCGCGGGGTGTTTATTGAGGGTCGTGAAACTATCTAGTTTTTTTTAAGCCTCATGTGATTCATGGTTGATTTTTAGAATTTAAAAACGAATATTACTAGTTCCAATTGAGATTAGATGGTTCTATTATGTCTAGTTCGACTACTTTATTTGTCTTATTTCAACCTATGCCTGAAAAAAAAACTCATTCAATAATTGAGAAAATATTTTTGAATTGAAAGTTTCATTTGTAAAGACAACAAACATGTCGGGGGGAGGGGTTGTAAAAATACTACGGTTGTCAACGAAGGAAGGAGGGGTTGAAAAAAATCACCGAAACGGTATCGTAGTTTATGCACGACCCCTAAGGATCACATTTGGTTCAAACCTTCTCTGTTGAAAGTACAAAAAGATCTATATTCTCAAGGTCTCCTGCCATCTTCACAACTCTCACCCCACACCTTTAACCGGTCCTATCTCATGGAGAATTTTGGCGATGACGCCTACACACCTTCAGGGGAAGGGGATCCCACGCATATCCGCCACTTCCCCGATAGCTCTCGCACCCCCTGACCGCCTCACCCTCCCCCCTCCCACCACCGGATCCACTTCGCCATTCATTTGTCGCTCGCTCCCAACATATTCGAAATCTCTACACGACACCTTTTACAGCCAAACTCGAAACGTACCCTGTAGGCTCGCCAAAGAATGGCTAATCGCATTAATTTCAGCTAGTAATGGAAGCTGAGAGTGTCCTCGACGTATCGCACAACTGACTGATAGAAAGTTCCTACGAATAATGAAAGAGGATATGATCATATAGAGCGATTCGTATTTTGTTAACAAGGCGACCTTATGGAGAGTGCTGCAGGCAAACTTACACTACGTCTGCTCACCTTATGGCTATGTAGACAATCATTTCCATCTCCGTGATAGATTTAAGCAGCATACTACAGGCAAGAATATTTCCATACTCAAATACCCACATATGCGCAGTTAGATATCTGTACCGCATACCTATTCCATTTCCTGTTATTATTAGCAACGTCTGACTGCCAGGCTTATAGAGATTTACACAGTAAAACGTGTCTCGTTGAGATCACAAACTGTCAATAAAATAATGAACGCCATAATGGTAAGGAGTTTGTGAATAAATATTTTAAAAATCGCCGTAATTGGTACATCGGGGACATCTTTCGATTCCTTGCCCTGCATGTTTTACCAAATCCAACAATTCAAGCCAGCTGGAAGCTACGAGTCTGCTGTAGAAGTATGCAGCAGTAATTTAGGGTGACTGTCAACAACTGTGGACTATTAAGCTAATATAAACTGGCGGAATAGGAGAGGTTGAATAAGGTATGAATAAAGAGAGGAAAAAACCCGGCTTGGGCTCTTCGTATGTATGGATACTACTGTCGATGCAAAAATTCTGTAGACACAAGTTAGGGTACCCATAGAAAATTGACTAACGTACCTTAATTCTAGGTTATTCTAAGAGTCTATTTCATCCAGTATGGGTCCTCCGTTTTACTGACGAGTTTCACTGCAAAGATTCTTTAGACACGAAATTGGATACCAATTGAGAATTAACTAGCACATCTTAACAAAACGAGCTATGTCAGGGGTAACTTTGAGAAATTTCTCCATGATAGAAAAAGAACAAACTTTTTTTGCTTTTATTCACAACCCGGGTGTCGACAGTTTAGGACTGACTAACGGACGGACTAATAGGACTTCAGGACGGACAGTTTAGGAGGATAATATATATCATTTATATTGGACCGAAGCTTTGTAATGTGCACCTGAAGATGACTTAAACTGTCGAAACTCGGATCGTGAATAAAAACTTTACAAGAGAAATTCACATGGTTAGTTCTTTTTCTAGCATATCTTAATTCTAGGTTAGGCTAAGAGTCTATTTCATCTAGTAGGGGTCCTCCGTTTCACTGACAAGTCACTGAACTAGAAGTGCTCTCCTCATGTCGCCCGAGTTAGGACTGAGATATCGCTGAAAAATATGCTCAACACTAGTATTCGATCCTGATCTGTGGTATGGAAGGTAGTGGGTGTTTTGTCCCAGTAACCACAGTTTTTCCATGCACCGCCACAATTCTGTAGTTTCTTTCGAGTATAATGGCGAACGAATCCCATCGTTCGCCATTCCTCATACTCGTTTCCCATCGTCCTTGAGCGCTCCTGTCGCCCCCATGTAAGTACTTCTAACCTCCTCAGCTCTCTAACCCTCTGACCCTTCTTTCAACCCGCCTACGCGCAACGCCGCTAAGGAAAAGATTCTTTTGGTTCCTCCCTCCATGGCAGGTATAAAAAAGTGCGCCACTCTCCACACCTTTGTCTCCACCGGCCACGACGCTCATTCAAAACACTCCCGTTACATTAGCACGCACACACATACAGACCGACCGGCGCACGCCCATTGCTAATATGCATATGCCTCTCACGAGGTCACTCACGAAATAAATAAGCCGTAAAAATGGAGTAGGGGAGTAAACGGGCCGGAAATCTCATATAATGCTCCATGCTCACTGTGCCACAGGAATCGTGCATTTACCCACATGATAGCGGTACATAGGCAAAGGTACAGGGCGCAGTCAACAGGATCTCAATGATAAATCACAGCCGTCACTACGCTATTAATGTGAATAATAATTCCCTAACGTTCAAAATAATGCTTGTTCTTTCACACCGCTTAAATGTATATGAATAAGTAAGAAGCCCAAGAGTAAACAAGGCACATTATGGAGACACATAATCGTAAGAGAATATTTTGAGGGTTGATTTCTTCGATACCATCATAGCATCTCGTATTTCTCATTTTTGCAAAGCGATGCCGAATGAATTCACAATAATCCCTAATCCCCTATCGTCAAACAGTTATAAAAAAATCACAGGGTCCTTAGGTAGATGGTCTAGTTCATTTTGAACCTCCCGGACCTGGATTTCATCCAGTAATAAACTCAGACTTTATGCGCTCGAACGGCTATTGCAATGTCAAATCACCATATGTTACACCTTGGTCCTACTAAACTCCAAATCTTCGCTCGAAGTGGGATCCGAAACCGTGACCTTGTAATTCTACGCTGGCGTGTGACCAAAACCAGCTACCGCGGACGGCGCTGTATCAGGGGCTGAAATGATCGTCTCAGACACGAAACTTGAAGTCAGCAACGTATGCACAAGAATACAACTGACTCACTTGTGAACGCATCTCTCAAATGTGAGGAATGAAAGCAGGCTTGAATCAATAGTTTCGAAGACCGCAGGCACAAATTCAGCAACGGCAGTAAGATTTTCACCAGAGGGCTGGGAGACTGCAAGGCAAATTCACGATGAAAAATTACATAAGAAGCATTGGCACTCTAATATTCTTACAGATAGCTCTTTTATTCCATTATTTTGCGTCCCAAGTAATTTTCCCAAGGTCTTGGTCCTCCTCGGCAATCCTTCCCATTCGAGCATTCATTTCTTGTTTTTGAGTTGAATCGTTCGTACAGCATACTTTCTAGTTAACGGAGGAGGTAAGCACATTTGAAACATTCTGAGGCATAGCACCCTTTCGAAAGCTATGATTTCCTAAATGGCTGTCTCCATTTAGCTAGATGGAGATGGCGCTGACTATGGCGGCCAATGTTCGAAGCTGTAACGTGGGCATGGCCTATCCGCCATCTTTGTTAAACCCGATTTTCCTTAGGAGCTTACGTGCCGACGCTATGATTTGGAAATTTTACGACGTTTTCCATCGATAACTTACCATAAATCAGCATCTACCTACTTCATAAATATGCGATCTCCTTAGATATATTATTTAGTTATTTAAATTTATATTAATCCGCATTTTCGGTGAAAACTATGATATAATCGAGTATAATCCATATTACTAAGTAGCCAATATATGTTTCAAGAGTTACTTGCCCTTAATTTCAAACAAGTGATGGATATTCTAGCCATACATCCGCTAATGCGGACATTCCGTCAAAGCTCCGTTTCCGACAAAGGAAAGAGCAGGTATAACAACTATGGTTGCTATTTGGGTTGTCAGTCTACAGTTTGATGACGTAATGCCCTCTCCATCTACCTCATTGGCTGTCTATTTCGTGAGTCAGCAAGTGCGTCTTACGACCAAACAAGAAACATATTCTCCGATTTCCCTTCCATTCTGAGGCCGTGTTCGGCTCCAGAGTAGCATTTTCTCCTCGCTGAGCACGGTGCGCCGTGGCCGATAAAATTTCAAGGGGGTGACATCAGCAGCTTTGTAAGCTCTTACCTCCATTCCTTGGGAAGGAAACACCCATTGCGCATGTTATATGCGCGCGAGGCCCGGGACATAAAAGGCGCGAGCTGTAGAGGGGAGTTATGTTATGAAAACCGTTGGTGCCTAATGGCCCGTGGAAGTGTTGTCCTTGCGGCCAAAACGAGCCCTCTTACCTGAAAAGTGAAAGAAAATAACACTTAGAAAATCTCATAGGAGAAAAGGAATCTCCCACGACGATAAACGCATGAATACAGATACGAGGGAAGAAAAGTCCATAAACAGATAACAGTTTCTCCGATACAATACGATGCCAATATTTTCAGGCCCATATTACGATACTGTCGATTCAATGTTGGTGATGCACAAAATTGGATTTTATATGAATAACAAGCATTTTAACATATTTTCTTCCTAGTATTTACCTCGTGTGTGAAATTACAAATTTACTCATGCTTATAAAAAACAAAGTTCATCTGAAGTTTACCTACAAAAAAGCATACAAGTCTCCATCAGATATCATAGTGAATAATATTAAGTTAAAAAATTAAAAAAATTAAAGGCAATGAAATCTATCAAACTGTGAGAATACTTAAAGGAAAATTGAAACAACAATCGGCTTAGCATTACGGTAGCCACACTGCCGACCTGTAAAGACCTAATAATATTGCACATCAAAATTGAGGAACTCTGCAAACATCAACATTTACACCAGTATTTAAAAAAAGTAACGGATAGGCCGAAAAACTAGCATTACCTACGGATTTGGTACCTGGCATTGAGCAAATATTCAGCCAACTCCTACAATAAGCTTCCATTTATGCAAACATTTAAAGGATAAGTAATACAAGGTATAGTAAAAGAAACGTAAAAGGGAAATGAAATACCAGACATACAAGAAAGAAAAATAATGGATTTTGAAAACATGAAATATTAGTGATTCTCAACTTCACGCCAGACGAATATGTGGGTGGTACACATAAAACAACAGAGATTATGAGAATTTTAATCTAAGCAAATAAATATTTACGACATCACGGAGCTACAAGCGTTCTTCACACAAGATTTTGAGTGGTACGTAAAAGGAACTTGGACATGAAGATGACCGAAACAGGGTGAGGTTTTATTAAGAGGAAAGGAACATTACAAAGTGGCTCTTCTCCAGAAGACCTGCCATTAAATTAAGCTGCGAAACCCACAAAGTACCTTCCAAACAGCCACTCCCAAGTCTTTTAAAGTTTGGCCGTTATCTTTTTATCTACATTCAGTGTGGAGTCTTGGCCGTAAAAAAAACTGATATAAAAGAATCTTCCAGTGATGTCGCTGGAGAGTAACACAAAGTTGAATGTGCTGGTGACTTTGGCTCCCTACTTGTATTAAATTTATAATTTCAATTTAGTGTGAATCGCGTAGTCGATCGCCCCATGAAAATCATTTAGTGACAAATTTTAAAAAAATGAAAGGAATGCCACGGAAGTCATCCTTTTGAATATAATCGATGGTGTATGTACGTATATACGACGTTACATCAAGACGAATTTTCCGAGCAAAAGAACGACTTATACGGCCAATACACATTTCTTGGTGAAGGAGAATGAAGCATAGGAGGAAAGAAGAATGAAGTAAAATATTTAAGAAATAAAAATCAATAGGTGAACATCGCAAAACACACACATGCACTGCATTGTGTTGTATCGAGCATATGGATAGATAATATACGATATTAATAGAATTCTCTAGGTTGAGGAGAGCTGGGAATTCTAACAATACCTTACGAATGCTCGCGTATATATGCCACGCATATTCAGCCTAGGTATTTTTAAATCATGTCTAACATAATCATTTCAGCCACTTATTCTCAAATGAACGTATAATGACGAGTGAAGACGAGGAACTTTCCCTCGTAGTTCATTATTTTGTACCGTCTGGACCCCTCAAGCAAAGCACGAAAGGAGACGAGTCGATTAATGTAATTCAAAGGAGAGCGACGGTGATGTTCGACAAAATATAGCCAAACCAACCTCAGATATACAGTCTCAGATTATCACCGCGCAGACGCGAGGTATCCTAATAATTCAGCGCGGCGATGGAAGCGACACGATGGGAAACGCGCGTAATTGCATCCAGAGATCAGGAAAACGGTCGAAATACATGGGTTCCCGACTCATCAATAACGCCGGGAAGATGATAAATTCACGAAGCAACGACACAGAGCATCAGCTATGTGTTGCCGAGGCGATGCAATAGGCGATCGCGCTGTCCGCTCAGAAGCGATTCGATTGTGGAGAGATCGCTCCACCCGATAAAAACGAAGCCGCATCTACCTTCTTTTGTTCCTCCTCTTTGTGTGTATGAGAGAAAGGGAGAGAGAGAGACGCTACTGGCATTCGCCTCCCGCGCCATTCATCTTCCAGTTCGCAATTTCGTTCCTCTTCTTTCTTCCACCTATCTTTTCCCTCCGCCCCGTCCGAGTGTGAATGAGTCTCCACTATCGCGGTTTTTCATCTGTACAACCGTCCATCACGAGGCATTTCTGGTTACAGAAAGGTGCGGGAGATTTTTCCTCCCTTCTCTCTCGCAGAGAGAGGAGAGAGGCAGGGCAGGAGAAAGGCGCGAGGCTCCCGCCGCATCCTCGGCCTCCATCTGCCCCCACCATCACCGCTCCCGCGAGGGAGGGGTTGGGGGGCGAGCCAACACCCTCTGCCTCCCCCCTTGGCGAGACTGGCCGCGGTTATAGGAAGATGGGGCTCAGGCGAGCGTAACGTCTTGCGTCACGATCACGGCAAGAAGTGAAGGGTGCATCCACACGGACGCAGCACAAGTGTGCGGCATGGGGATGTGAGGACGCAATTACACCGAACCATAAAGTAATGGGAATGCATACGATGGAAGGGACTTTCCCATTTAAATCGCGATCATGTAGTACGTGTACACAGCCGGGTCATCTGCATTAGAGGGATGAAGAAAATGAATAGAATTATCTTCACTCTCTTGTTTGTTTTCACCATACGATTCAACGTTCTTGCATTCTCTTCCTAGAAGTTCTTAGAAGAATTTGAAGAATTAGCGTCTTCATAAGAGATGGTAAAAAGTACTGCGGCCACAATTAAGCATACTTAAACTATAATTGCACCGAATCATAAAGCAATGGGAATGCATACGACGAAATGGACTATCAAATTTCAGTCGCAATCATATGGTACATGTACATACATAGCCAGCTCATTTTGAGAGGTGAAAAAATTAATAGAACTATTGTAGCACACTATTTTGTTTCACGACATGATTTTATGATCTTGCGTTATTTTTATAGAAGTCCGTCAAAGAGCTAGAGTGACTTTATAAGTAATGGAAAAAAGTACTGAGGACACAATAAGACAAACATAATTTCAAAACTCTTTGAGCGGGTGTATACGAACGAATCTCTTCAGAGGATGACAGCCGCCAAATATTGTCCTCTAGGACGACTATGAGTTTGTAGGAAAAGAATTCGACACCTTAGGTTATTTCCCACATGTATTAGAGTCCATTCCTTTCAACATATTAAATGTCAAAGAGCTCCTTCAAGTGCCATCAGAAAAAAACCAAAGGTAACGAAACTGTCACATTAAGCGGACACGCCTATGATTGGATGCAATGATAAACTTCAATACAGGTAGTTTACCGACTAAGTTACGTTTTGATGAGTATAGAAGCACTAACTTCAACTAATTCACCCGCAGGCACTCACTTATTCGTGACATCCTTGTAAACGAGTGTCGTCTTGGATGAAACTACCTGTGAATGACTCCGGTGACTGACTGTTTATCATGGAATGAAAGACGTTTAAACCTCAAGTGGAGTCTTCTCGATAAACCTCCGTTTTTTACCCTCGCAAAGATGTTTACCCAGCAATGAATTCAGTGAATGGGCGCTTTATCTAGTCAGTCGTGTCCATTGAGAATAGAAGCCACGGTTGATCAGCATCTTCTTCTGAAGTTACAACCCAG
This sequence comes from Ceriagrion tenellum, assembly GCA_963169105.1. Classification (NCBI taxonomy): domain Eukaryota; kingdom Metazoa; phylum Arthropoda; class Insecta; order Odonata; family Coenagrionidae; genus Ceriagrion; species Ceriagrion tenellum. The sequence continues at coordinate 127,387,692 of OY720632.1, read as the reverse complement.
GTCGTTCACTCCTTTTAACACAGAATAACGATTTCATACAAGCAGTCGTTCGTTCCTTAAGTTAGCTCAATGGAGACAAAATGGATTGAGATACTCGAAACGGGAGCCACGCAGAACACGCGCAAAAGGGCGAAGAACAACCATTTTCGTTGAGTCACGCCTCTTCCTTTCCATTCATTTAGCCCTTCTAGGACTGCCTCCTCATTCGCATCTTCGCAGGATTTATGAATGAAGACTATTGTCGCATCTCCCTCGACTCGGGGAACACAAAACATACGCGAACGGGCAGGAAAAAGAGATATGGGTGGACACGAGCCGGCGCTAAATCAATGGAGGATGAAGGAGAAAAATAAAGAGAACGCAGCGGGGGTATGAGGGGAGAATTCTTTCGAGGAGGTAGTGTGGGAGCCAGGTGAGCGAGTAAATGGAGAAAAGACTTCGGCTCATTTAAATCCATTGAGGGAGAGGAAGAGGAGAGCTGGAAGAGAATGGAGGAAGACGTAAAGTGCTAAAGAGTTCCGAAGAGAGAATGCATTCCTTTCTGCCCCCCCCCCCATTCTTCCCTACCCCTCACCCCAAGGCACAATTTTCCCCCTCCCCCGTTCTCCGGTGGCGACCGCGCTTTCGAGCGGGGAGAGGAATGCCATTAAAAGAGATTGGAGAGGAAGACGGGGGCAAGAAAAAAGACACGGGTTGCTAGGCTCTCTCACTCACCATACCTCCAGAAGAATCTCTCTTCTCCTCCGTGTTCGGATCTCGTCAGAGAAAGAGGAGAAGATGGATTTTAAGACGGCAGAGGAGTAACCACGGATAAAGAAGAGAACAGACGAAATGCTCGTCGCTGGGTACTCAAAGAGGCAGGCTGGAGCATCACTGGATTGAAGCAAGGAGCGAGAGGGCCAAGCAAGGATGTGGATGGCATAGGTTAATGATGTGAAATTTTAAAGTCTGTATTCGGCAGCCGGGTAGGCGACTACACATGAGGAGTCCACAGATTCGAACCCTCCCGCGGACGTGGACGCCGAATTAATCTTAGGATTAGTACCCCAAGTAAGACGGCGAAATGTAACCGAAACCTAAGACTAATCCTAAGGAGTGGATAGCTAGGGCTTAAGTGAAGAGAGGATGTTGAGGGAGTGAATGACGAGAAGGAGTATGAGAATTTCGAGGAATCCAACATTGAATGATGGAGGCTTCACAAGTTAAGCGCTTGACGCAATATCGAGGGATTCGGGTTCGAGTCTCAGACAAGACGGATGATATTTCCTCAGCGGAATATTCGCGCTTAAACACTACAAGAACTAGAACGAAAAAGTCAACTCACTATTTTCAAAACTAGCCAATATGCGCTTCAACCAATAGAGCCAAGATGCGTTTAAGGTTTTAGCTAAACAAAGTCAATTTCCGTGAAGTCAAAACATAAATTCGTTTTCGAGCGAATGAAGTACGTCAAACGGGAATATTTTGACTCCCACGAAAAGCGACAAGGAAACCTCGGAAACTATTCTCGAAGACGAATTAAATCGTAAAAGAAGGCGATTAACTCTGATTAAGGAGCAATCAACTGCAGATAGATACCAGTCGAAATTCACCTCTGACATGAATCCCCAGTCGTGCGACGAATCGACCTCCGATTTCGTTTTCATCTACACTTAAGGCTCAGCTAAATTGACCACTTTTCCTTACTTTCAAATATATTTCTCTTTTATTAATCCCAAAACGGTTGAGAATGGGAGAATGAGAGTAGATAAAGGAGCAATAAGAGACGGAGGAGGGGCGGAAGGTGAAGAGGTGAGTGATACCCAACGTTCGTTCGCCACTGGGAGCCAAGAGAGGGCAGCGGCGAGGAGTAAGGAGGTGGCCGGCATCTCTCTCCTCCTCCTCCCATTCTCACCCCCCGCAAGACGAGATGCTGGAGTGAGGAGGGAGAGGGTAGGTGGTGAGAGGGTAGCATTAGAGGGAGAGAGAGAGGGGGAAGGGGAAGAAGAAAACTTGGCTGCCTGGCGTAGAGAGCGGGACATTTATAGGAGTTCCATTCAAGGAGGAAATCACGGGTAGGGGCATTCATTCAAGGAAATAGGATAGGGGAGTGGGAGAGGGGGGGATGGAGAGAGGGGAAGGGGACATGCATACACCTTCCACTTAACTCCCATCTCCTCCGCCGACCGCGCTGGGCGTCCCATTCATTAAAAATCCCCGCGGTCTCCCTCCGCCCCGAGGGCCCGTCTGCTCTTCTGCTTACGTCGAGGAGGTGCAAGGAGAGGACGATGGCCGGTCAGTCCGACCCGCGGAGACGAGAAAGACGCAGAGAGTGAGTGATGCATACGCAGATAAAGAGAGAGGTGATCATGCAGGTAAATGGAGAGGGCGCTCCCTATTGCGGATAAAATTTGAACCTGTGACGCGGGCGCGGCTCATCCGCCTTGTTTTTCATTTATCCTTACATTCCGCGGGTGAGCATTTGCATTCTCAATGTTACAAATATTTATCCATCCCCTCGGGCTTCAAAAGTCTTGCAATAATTTATGGAATGTATTCACAAACTTTTGAATGAAATTCGAAATCGGCAGAGTATGTGGCTGGAGGATGTAATAAGGGGCGAGGGGATGCTCAAGAACGTGACGGGGTGAAGAAGGGCAGTTCATATGCTGAGGCGAAAAAGGATATACTAGAGATAGATTGGTCCCGGAAAGTGTAGAAAACCGAGAGAAGATCTCTGACATTCATCAAAACCTACCTTAATCAGTAGAACAAAAGAATAAAAAAAGGTATTCACGGAGATAACAAGTAGGTGCACCTATTTATCTTCATATTCACGCAACCACCAAAAACAGATCCTGAGGCTATTTACATCGGGATAATTAACATGTAACAAAAGACCAACTCGCATAAACACGCCCTGCGTTAAGACAAGTCAAATTTCAGTGTCACTCGAACCCACTACCCGAGAGTTAGCAGAAAAAGATTTTACCTTGCCGCCACATACGTGTGCATAAACAGGCAACCTCACTATAAATGTCTATTTTTTTATAAATCTTCGGGGATGAAGTAGGACGGGTAAGAAAATCCGCAAACCAGGTGTTAATCTGAACATACTCAATGGTCACCTCTCGCAAACACATTTCATTTACAACCCCCTACTTCCGCCCATTCACCTGAAGCTTAATCTCGTTTTCACCCTTCTATGGAAAGGATCCAGCATCAGTTATACCATTACCGCCGTGCCCGGGGCAGTAAAAGTCTTACTCGGAAAAGGCAGAGTCCTTTCAACGCACTCTGGGACGAAACTTAGGTGGAAAACAAGTATGCGATAAGACACTATTTTGATAAATAGTCATTCATGAATACGTTTACACTGATCCAACTTCTCCGTTTCACGACTTTTTTCGCAGATGGATCTGGAGCTATCGACACTCCTCGCGTTACGAAAGTCTCTTGGGTCGTTTTCTCCAAGTGTCTATTCAATCGCATCCTTGCTTCCGTCAATTTATTGAACTAATATATTTGCAGGTTTTTCACCTGCTTTGCTAAAGGCGTTCGCACCATCTGGTTCCAGCAGGGGACTCGGAATTTATAGCCAAGAGGCTCTCTAGATCGGGAGACATCGTGGTAATTCTTGAACAATTTGAAACGCTGAGAACTTATTGTTGAATCAAGAAATAAATCATGACTTAAAACCAACGCTTTGACCATTCAACAGTTGAAATCTCCACTCCAGTAAACTTGGTCCATTATTTTCACAAAAGTCCAATTGAATTGCTATTTCAAATTTACTGATAACTAAGATTGCATTCCAATGGTATTGGAATAATTGAATTACTGTGTAAGTCACGAAGATCAATCAACTGTAAATGACGTGCGACAAGTAAATCAAAGGTTGCACACTAGCAAAAGCTCCCCCGTTGCGATAGCTAGCGATGGTTGACTAAGAATACTTGGTACAATTTGTGCTTAACTATTTAGCAGTTAAACTTCGTTTTCAAATCTGGAAAAATTATCGCATGAGCAAGCTATTTTTCTCTCAGTTGATCCTCCAAGTCTGAAGAATGTTAATGGATCTTTTCAGCTCGTTTCAAAGTTCCGTAAGGGGTCTTCGCCCAAGGATGACGTTGGCTCGTGCTACTACTTCGCTCTAGTTAAGCCAAAACTCAAATACACCGCGAGAATTTGAGACTAAAAACAGAAAGATTAAACCAAAAAAATGAAACAAAGGGAAGCTGCATGCTTCGTTCAAAACTGCTACGAGCGAACATATACGTAGTGTCTTTCAGCTTTCAGAGGGATTAGGTTGGGAGCCGCTTGAGAATCGGAGGCTACAAGCTTGGCTTAGTTTGCATGAGAAATTTAGAGCAGGTGTGTTTCAAAGCGGCGCAGACAATAATATTTTGACGTCACATTGCATTTCTAGGCCCGACAGAAGGGATAATATGAGAGAGATACATTGCCGAACATATATAGGAACATAAATACATTATTTCCACGCACAATAAGCGGCCATAATAAAAACTTAGCTCTACTAAAAATACACGTATAGTATGCTTCACCATTTCATCTCCCAAAACCTCATCCTTTACACCTCAATACGGCTGGTGATCTAGCAATCCCTGCCACTCGCTCATGCAGCAGCTCGCAGGGTAGTATGTAGATGTAGATGAATGTATACTCCATCGACCTATGCTGAGAGAAAATTTCACGACCCGATTTTTAACAACCTTCCGTACCTAAGAGTGATATAGCTGGCCAACTAATCGTTGAGATTCCTTCATATCGCACTCATAATATGAACTTGAGAAAATTACTCTCGCATTCCTAGTGCAAGAATCGCTCGACAGACAACCTGTCATCCTTAGATATTTTCCCAAAAAGTATCTACTTAGGTGGCACGGGAGTCTCCATGAAGATGGGTGCAATAACTAGCCATCATCAAAGAAACGCCGGCCTGTTTTCCTACATCAGAGGACTGATTGACGCTCTTGAATACAAGCAACCTTTCATGTATGCATCTCGAACTCGACAGAGATGGAGCATAAAAAAGGCTCCAGGGATACGTTGGCTTTTCAACCGAACTAGAGAAGAATACATTGCTTTGGAAAAAAAATATTCATCAGGCCATTATGCAAATAACAGTAGACCACCGATTATGCAGCGATGAATTTTCCTAATGTTTCCGGAGGACCCATTCCTCCGGCGATCAGGTGATAGTAAAAATGAAACTTGGCTTGATTCAAAACACATCTTAAAGGGACGAGATTTAGAGCAAGATAGATTTATTTAATCGCCTTTTCACTCGTATATCAAGGCAAAGCGGATACATATCATTAATGAGCTGGACATGCCCATGGTAAAGCACGTCAGACAGTAATATTCGCTGGTGATGAACTAGCCCAGCAATGGACCCAATTTTAAATCAGAAGAGGTCATTAGAAGAGGTTATCATAGAACGTGTAGAGTGCGCAAACGAATGAAATGTTTTACATTTCATATTTCTGTAACCTTAACTTCATTAATTCTCATATTTTATGAGTCCAATCTGAGAAAATTCACAATACTTGTGAGGATATGATAACCCACCTCATGCGACAACTCAATTTATTGGAATCACAATTTAAAAATACCTATGATTACTCTAGTGAAAAATACATAAATTATTAGCCGAATCAGCCAATTGATTAATGAATTAATAAATAAATTTTATGCGACACATAAAAACCATTTAGCAAAAACACTATTAACTGGTAGGAGACTCACGTAAAAAAATTGTCTTCCTGATATGAAAAAGAAATTTGAGTGCGTGAAAATTATTATCACAATTAAATTACGCCAATGAATGGTTTTCGATTGAAGAGATTAAAAAGAATTCAAAATTACACATTTTAAAGAGAAATAATTCGTTCCAGTAAAAAAAAACATACATCGTCAAGATATCAGAAAAATATTCAAATGGACTAAATAAATATCGATAAAATACTTTAAACGTGCCTATAATACCTTGAGCAGGACACAAATAAAGTTATCTTTGTTTTCATGGTTTAATACATTATAACAAAAATTATATGCCTACCTCTCGTGGACAAAATACCTCCACGCTTCATTTTATTTTTTTAATTGATAAGTTTAGTCCCGACTTTCGTCTTGAGGATTGCTCGAGGTTCCGTGGATTAAAATTATCAATAATTACTTTGAGACCTAAATAAGCCAATAAAAAACATAACACACAGATGCAATGATAGGAAACTGGAAAAAACACATGTAAAATGTATTTAAATAGGTACGGAGGTAGACAAAGCGATTCGTTAAAGATTTTGCCGTAAATGAACATCAAATGCTATTAGACTGGCTAAAAAGTTCATACCTACGTTTCATTAATACTCTCTCGCTATTGGTCAATCCACTTGAGAAGCTGAAAGTTATACATATACATATTCACCACTTTCAATCTTTAACACTTTCAATCAATAACAAATCCAAATTCTGTATTAGAAGACAACATTCAGTTCTGTATATATTTAGTGACACCACATGGCAATAAACCAATTTAGCGGAGCCGTTGTTCAACATTCAACTACTTCACTGTATTTTATACATCAAATTTTATCGATTAAAGAAATCCAATGAACCAACCATGGCTGCAGCCTCCCAAGCGACAATGACAGTTGAATGATAAGTGGATTATTTCTCTTTTGAATGTACGTAGTAATGGGTGAGAAATCAATGAGGAAGATGGCTTTCATGATGGGAAGTTCAACTTGATGACAGTCATTAATGAATCAGAACTATCGACTTCCCATTTATAAGTGCTTGCAAGTGTTCTTCACAAGTGTCCAGTGCATTCCAAATGATTAATCTAAAAATGCTTCGGAGTTTGAAGATTAAAAATCAGAAATGGAACTTCATTTACATCAATTAGTAGAACGAGTTGATCTGGCTGATTTAAAAGAGGCCGATACAAACTACTTCACCACATTCATCGATTAAGAGCGGTGACATCATCATAAATGCGTAATGGCGCAAAATATCGCATCGACATTTTTCAGAGAAGACTAAAATTGTTATTCAATTCAAATACGATCATCTAACTAAATATAAATCTACAGATCTACATCATAAAAGCACAAGGTGGAATGGAAAATATTTAAAGGAAAAAGGATCGTTCACTTTCTGCACCTCACCGATTGAAATTCGTCCGGCCTTTCCCAGCTTCATCACCCATCACCCCTTTGCCAGTTATGTAGTACTTTAAGCGGGCTTACGCATGGAAGTCACACCCATGACAGTAGCTCTGCAAGTCGCTTACAATCGACACTTCGATGTGTTGCCTCGGACTCCCAAGGCAGAAGGGTTCGATAGCGGTAATAATCGACCGTGGTTCGCACTTACAAGGCAAATAGACTGGCTTCCTTATTGCTTGCAAGTATCACATCGACTCTGCGATAAAATCTCATCACATCCGGTGAAATATTTTTTGCATGACTACAAACGTAGGTTAACAATGTAAACGGCAAATTAATTTGAAGGAGAAGAACAAATCGTTGCACATGTAAATATTTATTTGTTATTGAAAAAATTTTAAGTGCTAAAGAACCCCAAAAGTTAGCTTTATGACTTACCTCTTATTAGATAATAATCATTATAGTCTCAATTCTCATTCTTGATACGATGCAACAACGAACGCACAATTAATGTAATTTATACACATTCATTAAGACACAACGAAAAAGTTCTTAGTAAATTTGTAAAGCCAGTTAAAATGACTCCTGTGAAGTCGAAACCTAGGTCGGAAATAAACTTTTAAGTGTGGAATTTACTAAGAAATTTTTCGTCATGTCTTCGAAAATTTTCCCCAAAGCTACGCCTTCAACCATTAATTTAATTCAGATTCATTAAACCTACAAATACCTGTGGGTCTCGAACAGCAATATACGAGCACAATTAGTGCCAAATTTACGCGATTTTCGTAATTACCCTGTTCATTGTTCACCTTCATCATCCATTTTTTGGAAAAAGTCGAAAGTAATGTGCAAGCAGAAAAATTCCCTGCATACGATGTGGCGATACGATTCGATATATTGCCACACTCGCTACTTCCATAGAAGTTAACTTCCACATGTAAAGCCGCCTTAAGCCTCGGGTCACGAATAAGTAAAAGTTATAGGCCCGCTAGTAAATGAGCAGTCTATGCGACCCAAATATCGGACTTGATAATACATTTCAGAACACAGCATATCAACTCATTCCTTGCTACCAGGTTTCAGGATTCACCAAAGTCAAAGGGACCGCCGCGACCGCGCGGTTGAACTCGAACTAGAGGCATTTGGATCAGCAGATGGGCTCGTGACCAACCTGCACGGTCCATGCGCATAAATACCTGTACGATAATGCTGCAGTAATCCAGCCCTCTGATATGTTGCCTCTGCGTTGTAAAACTAAACGCAGGCGGGGATTACTGCGAAAGGGATTGACCCCGGCCTGTGACCATCAATATGGTGACATTCCTTAACATGTCGGGGCAACCTCACCTCGGGTCGACTTTCCTTATAGCAGCATCCCCTTGGCGAGAACGGACGGCAAGACAGGATGATGAAGGGGGACCATTTGTCTACCAGAAAGCGATCACAATATTTATGCGTCCCTCCATTTCGAGTGACCGCCGGTGATTAAGTAACCCCGAAGGGGATCTTCGAGAGGTCAATCCCGGCAGAAATGGCGAGTGCATAAATTATAGAGTACAGCGACCGGGAGAGGAGGGATCAGAAGGGATAGGAAAGAGGGCAAGAGGCAAGAAAACATGATGATGAGGAATGAAGGACGAGGAATGGGACGCGATCAAATGCGCAGAGAGAATGTTCGTTCTGCTTCGAGTTCTTCCTGCGGATTCTTTCTGCTTACATGCAGGTGCAAAATATCCTATACTCCTCTACTCGTACGGACATAGTTATGACACCAGTAGTTTCTCGAAGTCCAGGAACGAATGAAAAAAAGCTCTCCTAAACTGGAAAATTAGGAATTTAGAAATGCAAGATGTCGATAATGGGGGGATCTCACGTTTCTAGAATGAAGGATGTCGACTGTTCACATTTCCAAAAGTTGCATTTTGGAGGCGACCCTCGCGGAAATGGCAGAATTGAGACAAAAAAGCATGAAATTGTTGGGAAACGAACTCCTCCATAATTTTCCGAAACATATCAGCTCGTGCGAATGAGAGGCAAGAGCAAGAATCTCCATGACTGGGGCATAAGGGAAGATCACGAAAGAAAAGGTGATCGCCATACGCCCGAGGGTGATCGCCATACATAAAGAATGTTATCAAGAAGCAAAGTAAGCAATTTAAAAAGAAGGGAAAAAACCAGAGGTTTAAAATGACCGAAAGGGAGAGGAAAGGGGGCAGCCTAGCATAATGCGATCCCTAGTGAGAATGAAGAGTACACGAACAAGACGTTCAAAATTATTCTAAACGTAACATTTTCAGTATTTTTTGTCGTTTCGACAAAACACAAAAAAGAAATATGTCACATAGAGACAGTATCAACTCGAATAATTCATGATGACTGCAAAGGAAAAAAAAATTACTCGTAAAACTTGAATGCCCCAGAGAATGTTTAGGATCCCTCTAACACCTAGCTACAACTAAAGAGAGAACAGAAAATTACACTTAACAGCCCTCGATTACCGGCGTCGACGAGGGAAGATTAATGACACTCAACTAACTTAAATAGCTAAGAAAATCGAAATCCTCCTGATTATAATTGACCTCAACGGGTAAAACCAAACAACGATAATTAGAATCAAAGATCCAACGCTGAACAGTGGGCATAATTGCATCTAACTAACACCCTAAGACAATTACCAAAAGAACAGAAAACTAGACTTCAACCGTCATCGAATGGTCTCGGCCGCTCCTAAGACCGAGAGGGGGAAGTTCACCGAACGACATGACTTGGACCCGGACGAGAGAGGCCAAGTAATGGCGGCGAACACACACTCACACAGAAAACCTTTCTCGATAAAGTAGGAGGGAGTGGGGAGAGAATTAAAAGAGAAAAAACGAACCAATCCGAAAGCACGTAAGTTGAAGCGGGGAAAATGATGATGCACGCCGGGAGAGAGAAGAAAAAAACTGGAGCGAAGATGGAGGAGGGAGAAAGAAGGAAATGGGAAAGAGAGGAGGAGGAAGCGAGGGAGGACGATGAAGAGGAGGAGGAGAGGATGGCGATGGTAAGACGGATGTGGAGGAACCGGTTCGCGCATTTTCCATTTGCCGCTCCGGGATTGTGTGTTTGAGTGTGTAGGTATATAATCCTTTCGTCGCAGCAGCGGGCATACTCGAGACGATTTCCTGCGATGTCCCCCACCCGATCTCCCTCTCTCATGCATTCTCCAACCCACCTTAACAACAGCCCCTCCATCTTTCTCCTCTCACTTTCAGCCTCCCACCATTCACCCCTCCCTCCACTAACTCCCCACGCGTGGGTTCATTCACTCGGAAACTCGAATCGCTCAAAACGTCGGTCGCCCGAGGGAGATGCGGCAGGGAATATAAGTCTCGTATCTCCAGGTATGACTACCGGCCGTAGAGCAATCGAACGACAAATGCAATTCTTATGATATTAAAAACATCGTCATTGGTCGCAAAATCCCAAGATTGGTTGACAGCAGCCCTCCACCCACCCCTGTCTTTTGCTAGTTTGTTAACTTCCTCACCTCCTCCACCTCAGGGTGTCCCCAATCCATCCGGCACTTCTTTTCTGTACCGTGTTCCATACGGTCCTTTCCCCCTCTACCCTTCTGTACACTTCTTCATTTCTTATTAATCCGCCCATTTTATTTTTAGCATTCTCCTCCATCACCAGGTTTTGAAAGCTTCTAGTCTTTTCTGGTCAGATTTTCCAATGGACCATGATTCTGTTCCGTAGAATGCCACGCTCCACACGAATGTTTTTACGTACTGTTTCCTCGTTTTTAGTCCTATTCTTTGAACACAGTAGCTGTCTTATCATCATGAACGCTTTATTAGCATTGGCTATTCTTTGCTTGATGTCCGTTGGACTTCTTCCGTCCCACAAGATGGTATACCTCCGACATGGGTAAACGAATCCACTTCCTCAAATTTCTCTCCGTTTTTGAGGATTCGCATATCTCGATGTGTTATTGAAAAGAACACCGCAACAATGAGAGCTTTTAGTACGATCCGACGGAGGGGGATAATCAATACTCTTCCTGATCTTGAAATGATCTTGCACCTCTTCATTCTACCACAAATAGTCAGATCCATACTATTGTTATCATTCCTTATTCCTCAAACCACATGCATACCCGTGCCACATGAAGCTGTAACCTCCTTAAACTATATAAAGTTCCGTCTTCTTTTCTCTTCCCTACCAAATCTATGAATTTCTTTTACGAGTAACAGTCTAGTCCTCCGACTCGTCAACCGATCTCCCCCGGAAAGATAAATGCCCACTAAATACCCTTTCCCCAATTTTCCTTTTGTATAAGCGTTAATTCTGCTGTTTTGTTTTATTAGTACATTTCATTGCGCTTCAAAGTATACAAATGTTAGCTATTTAATGTAAGAAGCCAATCTCGGCCGCTTTTTAGCATCAGGCAAATCATATTGGATTTTAAAAATTAGATGGGAAGAAGATATTTTTATTTTGGGTCATCTTTGGGAGACTAATTAACTCCAAGGGAGCGTTACTAAATCCCCTTCCTTCTTCCTCTTGATTCACGTCACCCCGCGTAATGGTGTCGCCAGGTTGGAGGACTCCGTTCATATTCCGATCAAGGGAGGAGGCTAATAATTACATTAAATTTGAGAGGCCGAGTAAAAATGCCTCCTCTCTATTCTCCTATTCCTTGCATTCAGGGAATAGGGCGATCGTGGAGGATAGAGGAGGCTGAATTATGGAAAATTAGTTTCCAATTGATAGTCATGGACATATCAGTCGCGAAATTAACAATAGGACATATTTCATGAATATATCATTCGTGACAGCCTACTTACCATGTCCAGCCTGCTAGTTAGCAACAAACTCATGGCAGACTTTCAAGCTCCGGACATGTAACTAGTCTATACATGTAAATCTGTCGACGTAATACCAAGCTCCATTATATCATTTAGCACACGGACTGCCAACACTTGGCTTCGGTTGTGAATTAATATCCAGGTAACTTATTATTTGGTAGTGTAATGCTATGAGTGAAGAATTTTCCCAAGCTTTGAGGGTATTAGTTATATATTCTTAATTAATATCTGAATTCCTGAACCTCAAATTCCAAACCTTCTAAAGTATTAAGTGAGAGTTCAATAAAAAGAAACAAAAAATTTGAAACCCCGGGGAAAGGTCGGTTTTTCCTTTCGGAGAGAAAAAATGGCTTCCATTAAAATATCAGCATCATAATTGCCGAGAGAAACCATTAAATAGAGATAGGAGGGTTTCGACCTTGAGGTCAGCTACCTCGATCTCATTCGAGATTGAGTCGTAAAAGAAAAAGGGGGGGAAATAATCAATAAAAGTGATAATAGCTGATAATGGTGGACGTTTTAATAGCTCCCACACAATTTTTAACACCAGTAATCATGATATTCTAACATTAAGCGAGAACTCATTTCCGGCGAAGTGTTTTGATGAGCAATATAATGCATCGGAGAGCCTATTTCTAACAGGCCGACGGGGGATGAGCCGGCTGGCAGGAAAAAATTGTTTCGGATCGTGGAACAGTGGCGACTGCTGCGTTTGGGGAAACAATTTTTGGGAGGATCGCCTCTCCAAATTCGAGCCAAGATCAGGAATGCTTCACTTTGATGACAGATCTTGACCCGAAGTTTTCATCGCGTCTTTGCCTGGAACGTTATTGCCGCGGCGAGAAAAATGCATATATATATATATATAAATATATATATATATATATATATATATATATATATATATATATATATATATATATATATATATATATATATATATATATATATATATATATATATATATATATATATATATATATATATATATATATATATATATATATATATACATACACACACATACTGATTCATTAATTCTACACACGATCCCTGAAGACCATATCATGGCAGAGCGTTTTATCGGCCAAAAGAAATCAACAATGCATTGTCTCCATCCACAAACCTCACACCACGAGTCATAAACAGAGTTTTAGAGCTTTCATTTCTACAACGCCGCATCTGTGGGGCCGTCACTTCAGAAAAGTCCAGGGAATACTGGGGGAGAAATAACGGCAGACCTGTAAGTTTAAGAAGAATACAATCTCCATAAATATAATTGTAGTAGCTATCTGAATTAGTTCGACAGGTTCAGGCGTTATGTAATGGAATTTCATCATAATATGAGCACAATTGCACTTTTACACATATTATTAACACAATTGCAAAGCATTTCAACTCACGGAGTCATCATCACCAGTCTTTATTAAAGGAGACTTCAAATTTATGTGGTTGAATGGAGGGGTGGGTATAGGAAATAGGAGGATGTCAGGGGTTAGTACCAGATGATGACTCCGGGAGTCTAAACCCGCTGCAACTGCATTAAAAGATCAGTGGAAACGTGCGATTGTTGTTCATATTATGATCTGATTTAACCTAAATAATGAAGATGAAAACGAAAAACTGAAAGCCACCGTTACAGACTATTGAAAAGAGGCAGGTGATACGTGATTCCATTACAACGATTGCATTAACGAGGATCCCACTCCAGCTAAATATGCTTAAGTATCACTTTTTTTCCGAAATTATCCGTACTTACTCCATTTCTCATAAACTCTTTTTTAGCATCTTATACCTGGCTACAGATAAAAATTTATTGACACGACGGACCCTTAGCTATTTATTTTTAAGCACGGTCGTGAAAATTATGGCGCGAATTGTTATGTGCGTGAAATGCAAAGAAACTCGGCAGGTAAGTCCACATATACCGAGATAGAGTAAACCTTAAAGGAAAGAGGAATGTCTGGAGCAGAAATTGTTGAATTAAAACGAGGATGACGGCCATGGCTTAGTACAATTAACCATAAAAAATGGTATCACTCATTAGAATAGCACGTAAAATGAATTCCCGTGATGAAGGGAATCACTACACTGAATATGGCGGAAGCATAATTTTGATCATCTACTACGACAACTGTTTGATGCCATAAAAACAATAATCTTTGCAGTACGTATCGAGAACAAATTTGGTGCATTCAAAGATGTGATCCAAAGAGAAATGAAAAAGTAAAATGAGTATGTTCAGCTTGAAGTACAACTTCTTGACTCTCTGTCAAATATGCATTTTTCTCTCCCCTTCACAATTCGGTTACGGTTGTACGACAGGGACGATAAAAAATATTTCGTTCAATCTCACAGTAATAATGGAAATGACAGAAAGAAACAGCTCGAAGCTCGAAGAGATTCCCCTGCAGTGGCATAATCAGAATCGAAAAATAATACAATTCCTTGCGGTTTGATTCGTTGAGAAGAGACAGATTTATTTCGAGAGAAGAGAATTTGAGGCAGCTTCTGTATTGGTCCTTGTTAAGCCTCTTTTTGAAGATGCGACCGATAATAATTTGCAAGTGGAGACAATTTAGTGCACATTAATTCGGTGATCGATGATAGATCATTTATCCCTCATCATTTTATCGTAAACGTCGAATTAAATTGCAAATGGTCATTAGCTGAAGAAAGAACCTTTCAAGGTCGTCCAAAATTCACTCTCGAAGGCTATAAGTTAGCCATGTGCATGATGGGTAGTTATTAAATATCGCATTAATGAATCGAACAACACATCTCAAAACACTCTAATGGCTCCGAGGAAAAAGCGCCACCAGCGTAAAAGGAGACCGTCGGGACGGAAATTCGCAAATGGCGGCCATAAACGACACGATAAATGACCAACTCATGCAGTGGCGGCATAACTCCATGTACGATAGTTTTTTCAATAATTAACATCGCTTTTAAAGGGAACGAATAAAACCTTACCATTATTGAATTTAATAGGATTACAAATTACACGTTTGCTGCATTTAGAAGAGAACGAGTAATGTACTTATCGAGAGAGAAAACCCATTACGGTGAGAGGCAATGAGTGGTCACATACTTAGATCATAATTGCGTTCATAAAATATATGATCTCAATGATCTCAAACATCTTAAAATAATCTTATAAGAATATCAATTCATTTTACTTCATCTTCTGTCTTAAATGCTTTACATTCGGAGCGATCATCATGCATCACAGCGTTGTGGTTCCCAATAATTGAAATTATTTTTAAATTAAATATTGGAACGTTTGTACATATCTATCATATATACAGCTTGATTCGTGGGCTCAAATGCGGCTTATGAGAAACTAATAAAACGAAGGCTTGTTCAAACTTGAACTGGGTAAATTAAAAAAATTTCAGCCAGATTCAGGCACTGACTAAATCTGAAAGACAAACCCTCACACGTGAAACAATAGACGCGGGCTTGGCGAAGGTAACCCAAACCCTAAAGCTTCTGGAGCTTACTCCCCCCACCACCATTTAGGTGTCACCAGCAGCGATGTCGACGGGAGAAGGGAAGACGGGCGAAGTGGATCCTTAATGTCCTCCTCCTCCCAGTGGTGCTGCTTTGACGAAAATGCTAATGGAATAAGCATCACTCCCCCGACGAAAAAGAGACGGAGTCGTAATTAGAGGCGAAGGGAGCAGCATCGATTTTTTTCACAGGACCTCCCGGGCCAACCGACTTATTTTTTGACGTGGAAATGGACTCATGTTTCCTTAAGAGCAAGCAGATTATATTCATTAGGAGGGAACACCAATGAGTGTTGACAACAGGACTTCGCAGCAAGGGAAGAAAAAAGTCGGTAACCTGGTAAAAAAGTTTATTTTGATGAGAAAATACGGGAGACGATGGACAAATAAGATCACCTTTGAGCAAAGCTGAGTAACCAAATAGGTGAGGGTAACACTATTAGGAAAGTGGAGGAAGGATGGAGAAGATGCTGTTTTCAGATTAGGTTACACAAAAAAAAGGTGCCAAGTCCCCAATGGTTTCATGAGATGGATAGAATCGTACACTTAAATCATTCAACACATGGAGCTCCCCTGAAATGTCTGCGTCAATCATTGGAGAAACAAACCAATACTTCAAGAAATAAAATGGGCGAGAGTCTAACGGTTTTACCACTCAATTATCCTGGACAATTTGCTTCTATAAACCGTTTTTTTATTGTGAAAATGGCATTTATGTTGCTTAAATGCCATTGTTTCCGTACAAGCCATCTGAGTAAACATTTTTCCACGAATAAAACATTTCAGTCATTTTGCAGCGGAACTGTCTTGATAAACTCACCTACAACTTCCCTACAAGCCAGCTCGTTTCATCCGTCGTCGTCACCCCCGCATCGACCCAATTCTCATTCTCCCTCAAATTCATCCCTTGCGCCCCCCATCCGCTGAAGCAGTCCCCCCTCGCGTGACAAAGGCACCAAACCCCATCACATCTGGCAGATTGGCACATCGCCGGAGGTATTCCAAACCCAGAGACCGACCGAGAGGATAAGGGAGAAGTGGCGGGATGGACGATATAGGGAGAGTCTTTAAAAAGTGGAAAGAAGTATGAGGTTAAGAGAAGACCCGGATTAGAGAAGCAATGCTGCGGGAATATGAATACTTAAATGTATATACACTAAAAGCTTATTGAGACCAACAGAATTGAGGCCGATAACATTGGATATACGCGATTCCCCTAGATGATTGGCTTAAAATAATTCTTGACAATTAATAAGCAACATTCTATTATTTGTTCCTTCTCTGGTTTTTCTAATAACTTGAGTAGCGTTGGTATAACATTATTCTATGTACTTAATTGCAGGCATTTACACAGACGTTTGTCTATAGACGACTACCAAACTACTCACAATGCTATAGATAACTTAATGCTATCTCTTGAGCAATATGTAAATATTATTCTGTCATTCGATAGCAAAATGCTACGCATTACTTCTCTAAAGTATACATCAATTCTTCTTCAATCAATTCTAAAAAGGCGTGATCACGTAATCATACCTCAAGAGGACTAAGTGCATTGCACGGCTTGGCTGGATGTGTAAATACTCCTAAATCTATTACCTTATGTTGTAGCAACCTATCTTCATACTAATTCATTATATTTCAACTAATGACAAAAGCTTGCATTCATTATGTGTGACATAACATCTTTTTTGACCATTTTAAAGTATTCCTCAACGATTCGATAACAAATGTTAAGCATTACCTCTTAAATGTATGTATAAATTCTTCTCCTAAGAATTCTAAAGTCGCCCAAAGAAACCATATCTCTTCAAGGATTAGGTACATTACCTTATACTGTAGCCCCCTATGGCAATACGAATTCATTACATTATTAGATTACGTCAATAGTAATTCTCAAGCCCTGGTTATATAGAAATAAAATGCGAAACGCTGGCAAGAGGTGATTAAATTTGTTATCCCAAGATCGATTTTCCAAAAGAATTACGTATGTATGAATACATAAATGGTCAAAATCTTCTCACATTAAAAACAAGAATGAGGACAGACAAAACACTTCTGAATAGAAAAAGTAGAGCCGAGCTAAGGTAGCAGTGAAACATAAACGACGTCGACAGTTGGACAAGTGACAGAAGACGATATTGGGATGCGAACGTCGTGAAATGATGGAAGAAAGACCCCTCAGTAGAGAAAGAGATAACATTCCTATTGGCAGTAGAACGATAGGTAGACCATCAAAAATACGGAAAGACAGTTGAAAATCCACCTTCTAAGATCAGGGCTAATGTCCAGCAGAAAACGAGCGACCAGCCAGTTGCAATAATAAGTAAACGTAAAAGTCATAAAACTTTGAAATACGTGGGTCTCTACATAGAAAACTTAATCAAAATCCATGATAGTCTTGCGTGGTACTTAAAAAAAATACGCCTCCTGTCTCATGGTAATTGGTCCACAGTGTGATATAGCAATAATGGGAAATTGAGCAGGTAAATATCCAAATATTATATTGATTTCGCTCATTATTGTCTCTATACATCACTATCAGGCAGGCACACAGAGTGGTGGGCAGCAGAACTCTCCGAGGAACATAAGGTTTGAAGCAATTGAGGGGAAGAGTAGGGCGATGTTGGTCGACGTCTGCAAAAAAATGGCGTCACGGCGATTCTGCCGCCGCACTGCATCTCCCCCATTCGACAACCCCTCACCCCCACCTCCATTCCCCGTCCGGCTACCCATCTTATGTTTCGTCTCCACCGCCATGGCAACCACCGCGGTCATGGATAATATCCACGGAGGGATAGACAACGGCGCGCCAAACCTCGCCATCATCATCTATTAGGCTCTTTAATTTTCTCTCTATTACTCTCTCCGCCAATCCAAGCGCATGGCTGTGTAAAATAAACATTTACATCCATTGCGTAATTTGGTATAACAGTTGTTTGAAACAGCATGTGAAAACATTCGTCTGGAGGGCGGCACTCTATGGATCAGGAACGTGGATCATCTGAGAAGCAGACCTGAGGAGACTTGAAGCCCTCGAAACCTGGTGATGACGATGAAATGGACGGACAAAATAAGAAATAATAAGCTTACGAAAAAGTGGAAGAGGAAAGGACCGCAAGGAACACTACTTCACTTGTTTAGCCTGCTTAGATTAGTTTCAGCTTCCAAGACTATTACTGCTAGAAGTAATCCATCATTCTAATTCCTACTATCCTGATCACATACCTACAGAACTGAGCCATTAGTCTGAGATGACCTCATCGAAGATGTGGAATACCATGCCACCTGGTAAAAGAAATCAAAGGCAACGAAATCGAAAAAGATATCAAAGAAATCTAAATCTGTCGACAATCACGTTGCTTTTTCGATTCGATGTCAATTTTTTTGCCGAGGGTATTATTGCAATTACGATTGGTCACAGCCACAGGAAAAGAAATCCTGCATTAATACATGTCGTTTCAAGAATGCGTTGCCTTTGATTTCTTTTACCAGGTGGCATAGTATTCCACATCTTTGATAGGGTCATCTCAGGTTTGATTCCATCAAATGAAGTGTTTGAAGACAAAATTTAATAATATTTTCCTCAATAAGTATCTCCCTGACCACATTCATGATCACTTGGAATACAGTTCGTATTTTCGATAGTTCGTTTTTTTCGATAAATAAACATACTTAAATTCTATATTTAACGTCCAAATTGTCCACGTAAATCATTTATAGTTGGTTGCACAGTGTCTAATTACGACTAAATGTTTTAATCGGACGTAGCTTCGCATTAGACTCCTGACGTAAGTATATCCCAAACCAGGCAAAGGGCAACTGACCCGTGAGAACTAATGACGCCTGTTTGTAGCCGAGAAAGAAATTGTGTTCATACTTAAGTTTTCTCCTTCGGGGAACATGCTCAAATTTTTAATCAATTATTTCTTCTCCTCCTCCTCCATGACTTTCAAGCAGTGGCAACCACACAAATTCTTGCCGGCGTAGCTGTACCAAAGATTTTACTTTGATCCCATCCGTCACAGCCCTCGCCCCCTGAGGTATCTATACTACACGCAAGCCTCTACTCGCATGACTCCAAACGACGCCCACATTAATCTGAAACCCTCTTCCACACTCTGCCGTGCCCCCTTCGATTCCTTCAGATAATCTTTCGCTCGAAAAAATAAGTGCATAAATGCGCACCTTGAAATACGCTTCAGGGGTTTTTTCGAGGCCAGCAGCAGATGGTCTATGTTTTTTTTCGGCGAAAATAGAAATTTGTCGAGATATCGTGGGTTTAATTTAAACAGACTCCTCTGTGCTGTGCTCATCCAAACACGTAAATATATCCCAAAAAATTTAATATTGTGTGGATTGAAGAATGATACCTTTTCTCTGATCTTTTTCGACATCTGGGTCTTCCTGATTGTTACCCCCGGGCCGAATGCTGTCAAGGCATACGTTCGCGTGCCAATCGACAAATTTCGGCATTATTCCCGACGGCCAAGAGAGGAAAATTTCACTAGAAATAACTCAAGGGGCTCGGATCTGTCGGCAATCACGTTGCTTTTTCGATTCGATGTCGATTTTTTTGGCGAGGGTATTATTGCAATTACGATTGGTCACAGCCACATGAAAAGCAATTTCGGATTAACACATGTCGTTTCAAGAATGAGGGCGTTACCGTGTCCACCATGACCGAAAAAACCAAGACGATTGAGAATTCGCTTTCTTTCCCTCCGAAAATTCATCGTAATCACTGTTCTTATTCGAGAATAATCCATTTCCCTGAAATGAAAGGAATTTAAAAGTCATCACGTTTTGGAACTGTTGTGTACAAGACGCGGAGGAAGGAAATGAGTAAGTATTGATTATAAGTTATGAGAAATAATATTTATTTGAATTCGATAGTTCAATAACCTCACGCCGTTGTTTGAATTATACGAAAAGCCCTAAATTATCCTCTTGGAATTTTGTTTGTTTTCGCTAGTTGACTAAGAACAGAACCTTACCTCCTAAAGAAAATGAGAGTGGAAGGATTTATAGTAACAGGTCATCTTTTATGTTACCCCAGGATCGTATTTGCTGCGTGTTTTTATTACACAGCTAACGTCACTGACATTAGGACCTTCCAAAATTATGCGCCCAGCTTGAACCAAAAAAGGTTAAATATATAGGGACAACTATTGCAAACTTTTTTCCATGTTAGCTGCATCACGACGACATATCCCGAACCAACACCAATAAAAATATTTCTAAGGTCAACATTAATTCTAATTCTAATTTAATAGCATGCTGTTCTGAATAAGATGATAATGAAGACATTTTTCCGCTGAATCAGAATAGCAGCTCGTCGACTTGTAACGACTGAGACCTAAAACTCATGTCTAGGTTTTATGCTTCAAACAGTTTTCCAGTTTACATCCATATAAAGGTATTTAAAGCACTGAAACTAGAGAGCATTGGAGAAATAAAAGCCGCTATGAGGATACTGTAAACATTTTCATCATAGTTCATGAATTACGAAAACGTTGTAAGATTTATTAAGAGTTTTTATTGTACGGCCAGTTTCGTCGAATAGTCGACATCATCAGGTGATGACCTGACCTGACCTGATGATGTCGACTATTCGACGAAACCGGTCGTACAATAAATACTGTCAGTAAAACTTACCACGTTTTGTTGATTCCTGAACATGGAAAAGTTTTACAAAGTTAAGGGTGAAACTATTGAATTTTCTTCATCATTCTGTAAACATGTTTTATCAACGTTCCAAACACAAAATCTGACCTCCAACGCCGACCAGTCAGTCAATGCACTGACTTTCGAGATTCATCGGTCTTCCCTCGAGTTTCTTGTCCCAACCGCAAATGGCAAGACCCCACCTCGGCTATCTTCGCTCTCCTTACTAGTTAACGGTCGCTAGGCGCATTAGCGACTTCAATAAGGAAGCTCAAGGCGGGGAAAGAAGGAGCGGACGAGACCTGGACGAGGCACTCTTTTTTTCCGTCGCGATCGTTTCGAAAGAGGCTATACCATCCGCCGCCTGGAAAACCTTCTTCTCTCGGAGACTCAAAATGGGATGGAGTAAAAACTGGAAAAGTAAACTGAAAATGGCCTGAAGCCATCTTCCTCTTTTTTTCGCCCGAGTGACCTTTGAGAGAAGAGCAAAGTCCTCAACTTAGTTTAGAATTTCGAACAGATGGAGAGATTTCGTGGCTTTCATTCCGAGGCGAGGATGCAAGGAAAACTTTTGTCCCACTATCGACTAGAGTCGGTCCAAGATTACAGCACTGTTGACTGTTAAAAATGGACCCAATCAATAAATACAATCAATGCCTTTCGGGGAGTGAATCGCGTGACCGAGGAATCCGCAACGGCGGCCGTTGTCAAAAATCATACAATCAAGATGAAAGTTGCTTAATTTTCATTCTTTTACAAACAAAATCAGTATATTTCAACTGCGCTATTATGTTGGGCGGACTCAGAGTGAAAGAATAGTCTCAGTTGAACAATATCTGATGACTCGGGCGATATTTTGTGGAACCGAAACATAACTGATTAATTAAAAAATGAGCAAATTCCACGAGTGCAACGTTCATTGCGACCTATGTTTCGCTTGCTATAGCATCATCACCTGCTGTAACAACTGACGATGCTGTAACAAGCAAAACCTAGGTCGGGTCGTGATAAAAACTCTTTTAATTGTCGTTGTACTCTTGAAATTAGCTCTATTAATTGATTTATCCGTAGTCTCAATCGTAATTTTTTGCAGGGTTATTTTAATGAAATTCAGCACAGAGTTTTCATAAGCTCAACAGACTTGGGTGTAAGACAGTGAAAATTCGTCATGATTAGAAACAACAATCGTACTTTTCCACAGACTTTCATTATTATCCACTACGCGATTTGATACACGGATTGGATTGGATCTTAGGTAGGCGACCGACATATAAGGTCATTTGCGTCATAGGGGACAGGAAAGGGAGGAGGGATGGAAGGTTGTTAGGCGTTGGCCTGCTCTTAACGAAAGGCGCCAAGGGGACCACGGTTTAACGTCTCATCGGAAGTGAAGTGCCTTCAGCAAAACACTAGGTAGTGATTGAGTTTCTTCTGAAAAATATCCTCCTCTGCTCCCCGGCACAAATGTAAAAGTATATCTTTTCTTTTATATCGCCTCCGAAGAACAACTATGAGGCCCATAAAATGTAGATTTCAGGACAACAAGCGCCTTCCACTTAATTATTCCAATTTACATGCGTCGCAAGAAACTCACTGAGTTTCGACACTGAATTTCTACAGTGATTGTTGATACAGGAAACCGGAAGAAGCATTAAGAACACCAACTGACTGATGCAAATGAATAAACAAAATTGCATTGATTGCAAGTATTCCACAGGATCCGCGCAGAAGAAAACGAGTAATCGTTTTAAATGCATTAATAAGTGCTACCGAGCTAGTTTATTGATAGGCCACAGAAGCTCAGACGGTGATAAATGATGCATCTCCGTGAAATGGAGAACGTGCGTGATGTAAATAATTCAAGAGCTCTCCACGATTAAAAAAAAACCTGCATTTTACTGCGGAATTGGAGAAAGATTACGAATTCCGGACAGCCAGGCACAAGAAATTAATAAAGTGTGGATTTATTACAGCCCTTCCCAAGAGATTTCACCGAAATAAGTGGAGGTGGGAAAAACGAATTGACGGAATGAGCGCGTGATCCAGCGTCTAGATAGCACAAGCCTCAAATAACATTCGCCATTCCCTTCGGAGGGAGTTCATCACGCTTCCTTCTTCCGCCTGTTGTTATTATTCCGCGTCGCACAAGACAGACGAATAACGACGCGCACAATGTCTCGGAAATCACTCAAGCGTCTCTATTCTGCCTTTCCACCCCACCCACTCCCCCTCTTCTGAAATCCTCTCCTTCTCCCCTTCCCCACCTTTATCCCTCCCGTCTCCAAGACGACGACTTCGCCCCTTCCGTTCCACTTTCCCTCGCCCATGGTGCTGCCCCCTATATAGTTCTCCGTCCCGCCGAGGGGAGGCGCAGAGCAATAAGAAAGTTCGCCATCTTTCTTTCACGGCATCTTGCGGCCCTTCCCGACCTTCGCAGGCGGGCCCGCGAGCTGCGTGCTATAAACATTTCTAGGAAGCGGCTGAAGCTTCTAGAAAACTCGCGGCTCCCATCAACCTGGTATGATAGGCAAGAATCCTTCGGGAATAATCGGGAAGAGAGAGCCAAAACGTGTGAGGAGGGGAAATGCTCACTGGTGTCAACATTTAGAAAAAATGATAATTTAAGTCAGCTAAGGAGCAACACGTGCTGCACAGGAAGAGCAAATATAGGTTAAATATTTACTAGAAATATGCGCATACCTAATGTATTCGAACCCATAGTATGGAAACTAAAATCAAATGAAGAATTTAAGACAAAAGCATTCTTTTCCCTCGGGAAGCCGATTAAATCAACACCAACGGATGGAAATTTTCGCAATCAGACAGACGGCCGAATTTAAAAATCGCAACCGATTCCGTAAGTACAGGGGCGCGGAGCACATTCACAACAGTATAAGGGGGGACAATTATAATTTGAAGGATGCAATCCAAATATTCCAAGACAATGAAGGAGAGAGTACATACTAACAATACTTATATCTCCTATTCTGTGCTTATTCAACATCGTGAGAACTAGGTACTGAGAAATTAAGAGAATTGCAAGTGGGATCATATATGGGTTCTTTCGATTCCGCTACAACAAATTATAGTGGTTCCGTTGTAAATCCTATTTAGCCTATAATATTAAAAAAAAACACGGGGAATATCCGATCTAATTGGTCACAATCATCCCAGACGCCATTTAGAATCAGTTAGGGATGTAGACTCTCTAGAACACAAGCGTTATAAAAGGAACAGGCTAAACGTTAGGTACAGTAAATGCTGCCTTTCCGAGCTAGCCATGTTACAAAGCTGCTATTTCTATGATGAAAACACCGATACATCGCCATTCATTGTCAGTACAGAAAGGGTACAATGGCTGCCTATAAATTGGTACTGTAAATATGAATGAATTATATACTTTCAAAAAAAAGATGAATGAAGTTCTTCTCTCAGTGAACACTTGTCTCACCAAAAAATTTAACCACGCATCTCATCCAACTCACGGTTCCATCCCTATCCCCTCCCCCCACCTTCCTCCCCACGATGGCCAGACACCCCACCCCTTAATCCCTCAGTCAAGTTTCCACCTTGGAGGCTAAATAGGCCAATTTTAAAAAATCAACGAATCTGGAGGAAAAAATCTCGGATTTCGTCTCCGCCAGGCCGACTTCTACAACAATTCTCAACCTCCTCCTACCATTCACTTCCGTTGCGTTGGCAACCCTGTCCCCCATCTTTCATTCCCCCCTCTACTACACATCCCCCCCTGCTCCTTATATTCCTACCTCTCCCTCTCCTCACTCTTCCATCCACCCCCGCCTCTTAGATCCGTTCCCTTCCCCCGCCCTTCTTACCATCCCTCCGCCATCACCCCCCTCCCGCCGCCTCCACTATTCTCCTCACATCCACACACCTCCTTACCTCCTCCTACCTATCGTCAACCCATCCAAGACTTTCGCAGCGCCTATAGAATAGTGTGCTCATGTGTGCGGTCGGCTGTGCGGGTGGAACTCCTTCCGAGAGACGTCGACGGCTGCAGCTGCGGCCTTCGAGGGGGTGTTCCCTGGAGCGGAACCATTAGAGGGGGCGGGAAGAAAGACCCTGGAGGAGGAGGAGGTTGGGCGAAAGAGGGAGGTGGTCGAGGTTTAGAATAAAGCGGATGTCACATTAAGACAGACGTATTCCCCTGCGTTGCGTTTATCGTATTACTCAGAGATCTGTTTCGCGTTTTACGGCGATAAAACCTGGCGATTTTTCTAGAGTCTCGGCCTGAGGCTCTAGAGGACTCGTATGTTTTTTTGCGAGAGGGGCACCTATATGTTGCCAAATATCTTGCCTTTCTTGGAGTATAAATGGAAACTGGGCCCTTTCCACCGCACTAGAGCGAATGCCAGGTCAGTATGTTCCCGTATCAGTGTACTAGCGTATTGTAATCCAGTGATTCATTATAACTCAGAATAGGAGACAGCCTATAACAGGGTCTACACTCGTTTTTGACTTTTTGGCTGTTTTCTGTATTTGTTTGAGTGTGAAAATAAAATTCTTTTGAACTTGAACTAATTCAAGAGGGACTCCACACGTTCGATCATCGGCAAATCCGCGGATGTGGCACCTCTGCCCCCTGACACATTAATTTTTTAATGGCCTTATTCGACATTTTCGCTAGTCTGACGTTGACATTTCGTCACTGTCGACGTTAGAAAACCAGAGGCCATACCGAATAGCGCTCCTGATCGCATATGCGAGACAACAGTGCATACCATTTCCTCTGAATACTTCGAGCGTGGGATTTCAGGATCGGCATCTTTTTCTGTGCTCCAAGGAGCGTGATCCAAACAGGAAATCTCTAATCTTGTCACATGAGTTAGTGAGACCAAGCTCTATATGAGTTATGTTTAACACAGTTTAATTACAGATCATGCGATAACCTTCAACCAACACGTTTCATGTACAGCCGCAACAAGACTGAGAAGATAGTGAGCACTTGGCACTCCTGGTTTAACCAAAGATGAAGGATACAAGTTATGATTGATACTCACCGGCGCCATTCAATGGAAGGATTTTACAACTGAATACAAAAATAAAAATGTGTAACCTGGTATGCGTCTTGACTCTCGTTGTCAAGCCAGAGCCACCTTAAGATAGTTTGAAAGAGATAGTCCCCTAGTCATGATGGTGTGATACTTTTTACCGTATTCGAATGATATTTTTTATTTTAGCAGTTGTAGGAAACATGAATTAAATACTACATTATCAATAGTACAAGTATATACTTGTATATGACAGAAATTCTAGGCAATCAAAGATAATTAGTCACATGAGCTTTGATTTGACTCATTTATTTCATGCGGTACGCTCAAAACACCTTCACAACGGAAGATTTATTGCGATTCTGAAACAATTACTGCGATGAAAATATGATTTATTTCCAAAGATAGTCGAGATAACGCAACAAAACTTCACCCTGCTAATTATTTGACGAGATATAAGCTTTGGCAATGCCTCATTATTTCAATAAGGTCTCTCTGGAGATGGTAACCTACCATTTCCCATGTGAAAGGGCTGGTACTATTTGTCAAAAATCTCGAGAAGTATGTAGTTCGATTAGGGGGTGATATTTTGGTACCTTTGGAAGAGTAAGATATTATTAGTTAAAGTGAGACCAAATTTATTGATTTCTGGGAGAAATGATATTTCGCTCAAACAACCTCATACCTCCCGAATGACCATACTAAGAGAATACAATTTCGTACTTTTTCACAGAATTTTATTTTGTGTGGTACTACGCGTTTCACCGACTTATGACCCTGGTAGGTACCTGAAGATGCCGCAAGTCGGTGAAACGCGTTGTACCACACAAAATAAAATTCTGTGGAAAAGTGCGAAATTGTATTCTCTAAGTATGGATACTATTAACTTCCACGAAGTGAAGCCTGAAACTGTAGAGTGTACTCCCGTATGACGGCGCAGTGGTGATGGTGGTAGTGGTGGCACAGGAGGGGGAGAGTAATAGCCGCCCGATACCGTCGCCGGCCCGGTGTGGTGGCGAGGGAAATCACAGGCGGGAGACGGTCGGCGGAAGGTTGAAGCACCGAGAAATTCCTCCCAGGAAAGTGAAACGACAAAAAACCAAATATCCTTCCCAATGATATACGTCATTACGGTAGAAGGGGAGACCATAAGTTCTCGATGGCCCTCCATTATGGCGGCGAAGCGGTGCGTCTCAGTCCACCGGGCAGGACCCAGTTCCCTGCTGGATAGATTAAACGTAGGGGGGAGGGATGGAGAGAGGGAGGGTTTCATCAAGGACAACAGCCATCGTTGTCTTAATAAACGCATTCCGCAAATCAAAGACTGATTTTGATAGGCCATTATCAGGTATTGCCTCGGTCGAGACGTGATTACATCAATCACCAACCTTCGCTCAGAGAATTGCAATGCCGGAGGCACAGGAAAAATCAAGAAACTTGAAAAATAAAACGGCACAAAAAACTAAGGACCACGAACCGTAGAGTTCCTTTTTCCTTCTTTCTCTCTAATATTTTACCCAAACCAACCCGAGAGCACTACCTACTCTTAGTATTCAAATGGATAAAATTAAAACAAATGTCTAGCCGCATGTTACCATTCTTCCAATATCTTTTGATTCGTTTGTCACCATTCGTCAAAAATCATTTGATTATCGAAATATAATGGCCAATAAACATAAAAATGTTCAAACATTTCAAGATTAACGACGGGGACTTCCAACACTGGAGAGGCAAAAAAAAACACGCTTAAGCTGTTTAAAACGCCATTATCAAACGATAAATTATGTACATTACGTTTCGTTCATTTCAAGTTATCCTTTGAAACTTTAAGAAGACAGTATTAGAGTCGTTTCGAAACAATCGACTGATTGAAGAATCGTGAACTCAAAAACTTACTTCCTCCGTATTTCGAAACGACATTTGTTTACTATCACGTCGGAGGGAAAACACTACCCTCGTAGGAGAAACATCCCCCCTGCCATGTTTTAGGAAAGCGCCTCATTCTTCTGAGGTACGGAGAGGAGGAGGGTGAGGTTTGAGGGAATGCTTGCGGTTAAGGGTGCGGGGGAGGCGGAGGAAAACAAGACAAGGACCTGTCTGAGGATTATCCCACGAGTGGTATGGGATTCAGAGAGGGAATATGGGCAAGAAACGCAAGACAAGGAGGAAAATAATCCAGAAGGAATGGCATTCACAAAGTGACTTGGGTGACTATTTTAAAGAGGTATTTAAGAAAAGAGTGACCAGATACTAACAAATGATAGGAAGCTAATTAAGACATCCGACTAAATAGCACTAATCATCAACAAGGCATCGAATAATGTATTTGTAAGAAAATACGTGAGATTTTTTTGGACTCCTCGTAAGGAAAAACAAAGTCTCAACAATCACGTGATAGGAAATACACCTATGGAGCACGTGAAAGGAGTTACAGTCGCAATGTGATTCCACCATAGTTAACACCAAGCACAATGTTTCGGTGTCTAAGGAATATTCAATATAACTCGCATGTTCCTAAAAGCAACACAATAGCCCTTACATGCGTCTCTTCTTAGCAGCTCTACCCTGAAAATACGCGCAGTCTGAGCAAAACACTTCCTTCAAGGATCAATAGAAACAACAGTAAAAAGCTACAACAGGTGGCTTACTTTATAGAAGACCAATAAATGATCTACGATAAGTTACGATTGCATAGTCGATAAGTTAATTGCATAAGTTGAGGAAAAATTCCATCATGCTACTAAATAGAGCACGGAATAAAATATGATGATGGAATGAAATAGGACTAATGCAGAGCAGTCTGGGAAAACAACCAACGAAGTGGAATCATTAATAATCCATTTAAAGAGAAAACTGCGCTTCAAGGTAGGTACTGTTTTCTTAAGATATATAAAACTTGCTGTAGCGAGTAAATTTAGGTTTAGTGATACCTGGTATTTTTTTTAATTCAATTAAATACTCATTTGAGTGAAATCTTATTGGACAAAGCGTTAAATCATAGCTTTTATTACGTCACGAAAGCCAGTAATTATACTGATTCCAGCTTCTATCGCTATTTCGGCGGGATTTGATATCACGATTTCGTTAAGGAACTGAGGGAAGGATATAAATATCCTCAGGCTTAAAAACATTTTAAAAGGTACATTCAATACCAAATTTTACTTACATTGAAAACTATATTTAATAGAAGAGGTAAACAGCAGAAGTTTCCCTTGGCAACGTTGCAACATTCATCAAAGTATGTCGGCTAAGTGATCCGACGACAACCAGAAGTCTATCATTTAAACCTGTACACGCGTTATATTATCGATTATCTAAGATACCACACTATTACATTTGGTGCCTCAATATCTATTGCATGTTATACAAGTTTTGAACAATATTTTTCGCGAGGAAAATAAGATGAAAACATTTAGGTGATGGGATGCTATCGCACTCCCATTGAAGGAGTATATTTCAGCGTAAAAATGCACTCATTTAAAATCAATATATGTTCGTTGAAAGAACAATGATTTAGTATTATTTTTTTACACCTTTAGATAGTAGAAAAATTACTTTGTTACCGAAGTAATACACAGGGGAGGTCATAGGGCATGCATAAGATAACGGCTCTTCCTTAAATGTTTATCCAAAGAGTGGAGCATTTATGTGGTAATCGAGGCGTTCCACTTATAACCCAGCTGAAAGCTCTACCGAGATGTCCAGCTACATATAGGTCGAGTGACTGTCCGGTTAAAAAATTTAGATCAAAAGTTGAGACCTCCATCCTTCATTATCAAACCAACTTATCCCGGTCGGGACAAGAAACGAAAAGAACGGCAGGAATAGAGATAAAATACTTTTCACGAATATAGACGTGGTAGCTCCCCATGTATTGACTGGATTTACGTACTTCCCGGTACTTTTTCATCTCTGCGCCTGGACTTTGTCATGATAATGCGTTTGCGATAAGGCGATAATGAAGTGTACAGAAGAGTAGAAGAGGAGAGAACCATATATAAAACCATAGAAAAAAGAAGAACAAGATGAATTGGACACACCCTAAGACGCAATGGGTTTGTGAAGAACATAATTGAAGGCAAAGTAGAGGGGAAAGTCCCCAAAAGAAGGCCTAGGAATAAGTTCCTTGACTAAATGATGAGGAAAGTACATAGGAAGACATATCAGAAGGTAAGGGGACTGGCATTAGATAGGGGAGATTGGAAGACTACAGTCAACCAATCTTGAGATTGAACAACAAATGAATGAATGAGAGAATAGTCATAAATATCTCAGCATTGTTTCGAGATCGTCTTGCGCGTAGCTCAGGGGGATATTGTTGTTCACGTGACAGTCGCACAACTCGGCCAGGTGATAGGTTCCTCGTTGTCATGCATGAAACTTGCGAAGAGTTCACGACGCTACCACGATGTGCAACTTTGTAATGTCACGTCCCTTAGTTATGAAGAATGTGAGAAATCACATGCACACATTTATGATACAGAGTCCGCACAAATTTCGAAATTATATCGAATATAGAATCGATTCTTGAGTAGGATTCGCCTGGCACCTAACGTAAGGTCGAGCCCTCATCATCATGCGGCGATTTGTCTGTCGTTGGACTGACCTGCCCGTAATTTTCACGCCCGCGGGATTCACTTGATACTATTTGATTTTCCTGATTTAAACCTCTTAACTTGGGAAAGTATTTTTCTTGGGGCAAATTGCTATTCTTTTTCTTCTTCTTTCGTGCTCATTCTCTTCTGGATCAACTTACTCTAGAGGCTTCTCCTTCTCAATGCATACCCCAGCAACTCAGCTGCCTTCTACGCCGACACCGATTTCTTTCACTTTTTTACCATAAATAACGCTGTTTTACTCGCTTTTCATCAATTTTTCGCGATTATCAGAAATTTGCTTTATGTTGATCTCGGGATCCATCACTTTGGTTGTTTGTTTTCAATGTTTCGTCTCTTCCTGGAGGCGTGTAAATGTGTTAGGTGACGCCTTAAGGAGGCGGGGCAAAACGTTGTAAATAAGCAGCCAAACCTGATGGATCCCAAAAGTAATGATAACCAAAGTTCATTACTTATTTTTTTTCCTCACCTACCTCGTTGTTAATCCTCCTTCTCCATGCACATGTCTTGAAAGCCGAAGTCGACTCTTATTCGCGAATCAAGTGCACGTTTATTCGGTCGATGGAATATACAATCATAGCCCGTCCTCAATGAAGTCGACTTGCTCAGCACCAAGCAAACATCCCGGTGATATTTTTGTTTCAAACTTGAATTTGTTTACCAAATACCTAGGTATCACCTTGTACTTTAATACCCATCCGTAGCTGTAGGGATATGCCAGGGGAGGAGGGACAGGGCATCATCCTGTCCGGCTCCGTATAGTAGATTTGGTATGAAATGCCTCGTCCAGGCGGGGGGTAGGTGCCCCCCCTGCCACCCCCGACTACGCCCACGTTTGTTTCCATTCGCAACGCCGGAAAGGCCAGAAATATGAAAAACTAGAAGGCAGTTCGAGCCGCGTCTGTGTTGGGCTTCTCGGTTTCGGAAGGACAACACGAGAGAGAGAGAGCGATGAACGCGCCCGTTCCAGCACGCATGGGAGGAGAGAACGACCTCGACAAGACCACTGACTGTCCTTCCTCCCACCGCCCCCGCGATTCTCTCTCTCTCTGTTCCCCTCCCCAACCCTCTCCACCTTCCTCCCTCCCCCACTCCAACTCATTCCCCTCTTCCCCTTCTCCTGACCCCTCTCCTTCCGCCCCCTCTCAGCCAAACTCCGCTCATTATCCATCTCTGTACCTCCCGCTCCTCTCCCTCCGCGACCAGTCGCCTAAAACCCCCCCTTTTGTCTCCCCTTCTAAAACCTTCTCCCACGCACTCCCACAGGAGGGATTTCCCCGACGCGAGAAAGAATCCAAAACAAAACGCCCATCTCGCGGCGGTTGAGATTTTCGGCGGGAATGAGTCGAGGCCGCCGCCGTCGTGGGCGCGAGAGAACTCAGCCGAGCACGAAGGAGACCCGCTTGCTTGTGGTGATACCCGCGGAATGGCCGACGCTTTGCTGAGTTACCCCGCGCTGACTTGACCGAGGCGATCCAAATTTTGTCCTCTCCTACAACGCTACAAAATCTCGCAAAAAACGTAGGCTCGGCGTAACTTGGGCCGGGTTCCAACTCAGTTACACCCCCTCAGTACGTAACAAGTACTATATTACGCGTGAGTCTAGTCTAGATGACCATCGCGAAGTGGAACGCGAACTGTCACTGTATCCTACTCCCATGAGTGGAACGGATTTCTGGCGGTCGTGCGTACTTGTTGTTGAAAAATAGTCAAAGAACTAAGTGACGGCGGCCGTCACTTTGACATCTCATGAAAACGCGAAACAATGAACTTTTACTGGAAAAGGAGAGTTGATGGGGTCACGCAGAAGCATAAAAAGAGTTCTACAGCTTAATAATGGCAGATTAATTGACGTATTCAAACTAATTTGCTCCGACGATCTTTCACGTGTCTCACGAATCATTCCAGAGCGAATGCTATGATAAATCAATACACACTACTCTTACAAACCCTAACCAGCCCTTACGTGGTCATGAAGTTGTTCCAATGGTTGAAACTTTGACGGCACTTCCTGATTTGAGGCTAATTAAGTATGGCTAGTACGCCTTGACTTGGGTTGGCAAATGGCCTTAGCTAATATCTAATGCGGCTTTCACTAAAATGCCATGGGGATGCTTGGGCGAGATTTTTCCCAATTTAATAATAAGTACTTTAATGAGTTAAATCTATTTTTTAAAGTAATAGAGGAAGCATACGAACTACACACTTTTTCATCTCTCAAGTGATCTGGAGCGCACACCCGTATCATATTTCATGGGAATCGGCTCTCGTTATTTCAACAAAAAAAAAGAAAAGAGGAAGAGAGATTGGCAGCTTCTGGTACCATTACGCTCATGTTATAATGTTCCTCTACATAAGGCCGAATTCAATTAAATTTCTTAGCGTCAACATCACCTCAATTTACCTAAATATAAGCGATTTTAAATTTACAACGGCATGAGCTCGGTTAAAAGCAGCCAGTGATAAAGTTGAGCTCAATTATTTTTTTTAAGTTCAAGGTACAAATTCCTTCGCAGTCATTTTTGACAGCCCGCGAATTGGAGAAAAAAGATTCGACGGTACTTTGGAACGGGCTCATAAAACTGACTGGAGAATGGATCACGAAATTTTCGCACGACCAACTGCAAGCAAACCCACTTCGCGCCATGAGCGTCCGTGGCACTGTTGGCGTGGAGACGGGCAGGCAGGAACTTCTCATTTCGTTCCCGTAGACGGTGAACAAGCCATTTGGGCGATACGTTTCGAGCCGTATTGAGACATGAGATAGCAGCGTTAAAATTCAGAGAGCTAACTTAACACTGGATCTCAGAATAATGCAATCATGATTTCGATATTTGAACCTTCCGATCGCCAACAATAGAAAGTAATGAGGTCCATTATTGACTCATGCCTCATCCCATTGAATATAGATCGAAGACCAGGTAAACCTTTATGATCTTATGTAGAAATGTTTACAGTTGTGTCACTCAATGTCTAGCATTCGCATGAATCCTTGATCGCAGCCCAAGGACCACATTAAATCAATATAGTGGTAACAGATGCGCGAGGATTTTGTTACTTAAATATTACGAATCATATTTCCATTTTACACTACCGTAACGAAATGGCGTTCCTTTTCGCTGGTTAAAGTTCAACGCGAAGAGTCGCTAATCTGCGCGCAGACTTTTACGACATTTCCGTAAACAAAAAAACTTTTAAGTCGCACGTACAGCGATGAGCCGTCAAACATCGCACAGAATTTTGCTAACACCTGTTCTTCCAACGTAATAAGCATTTATAGTGTGTTTGACGTAGAGGGCGACCACGGGAACCTTAAAGAAATAATTAGGGAACTCCAGAATAGGAAATACTGAATGATGATAGGGAAGGGATTCGGTAGAATGTGAATAATAATAATGCGTCTTTATTGGGGCGAGATGGAGACTAAGGCAGTCTCTCTCTTCAGGCAGTCACTCTTCGGTCTAGCCCCTCGTCAGAAAAATACATGAAATAAGTGTGAAGAAAGATGCATAAATTTGTGGGAAAAACGTAAGGAAATAAGGAAGAACGGAGGTATGGAAATTATGTTCTCGTGTATGGGCTTGGGAATGATTTTACTTTAGTCTCAAGTCTAGAATTCCATATGAGATTAATTTATTTGAAATGACCGCGGCAAGAAGGTAGAGGAAGTTCTCAAGAGAAACAAATGGCGAGTGATCATGTTCTGTCCAAGATTTAATACGGAAGACTGGACACACTGAAACACACTCGCCTCGGATACGTGTCGCAAAATACTTTCTTTAAGTCACAATAGCGACGTTAGAACAGATTATGGGAGTTTTTAATTTTTATTGTGCCTCCATCGAGGCGAAGGCACGACCTATGAAAGCACTTGCTAACAAATTGTTTCACTCTCGACAGAGGAAAACACGAGATCCGTAGCCACAGCGACGACCAAAGGAAGCTAAATTAGCTGAAGGGGGCCGAATAGGCGGGGTTGGTGAGCTAGGGTTATATTAAGCTACGTCAGCGAGCGCGTCGTGGAAGACGCGTTAAATGGCCCAAGTAAAGACCAATTAGTGAAATCTCATAAGGATCCCAGAGGGAAAGACAGAGAGACGAAATGAAACTTAGAGGCGGGAACGGTCGGGGTCGAGGCCGTTAGCTGCCTTTCCTCTCAAACTTTTTTTTCTGCTTCGTAATCACAACTATACTCCACGCTCCAAATTTCATGCTCGGTTTAATTGAAAGGGAGGCGCGACTTCTGCCTCGTCGTTTTCAAGGGCGAAACAGTAAGAACGGTATTAAGTCGAGTATCACAGTCACTCACACATACACACACACTCTCTCTCCATGCGAGAAAAAAGACGGGAGGGAAGGAGATAATGCTTTTTAAGAAGCCTCCAAGTCCGTTGGCCACTCAATTTGGAGAAACGATTTAGAGGGAAAGGGGGGACGTGGAAGACTGGGGGGCGAACACCTGGGACTCCTTAGCAATCACATACGATGACGCTACAAAGCTTTCCCCTCGTCCGCCGCTGTCACGTCCATTAAGACCGGGAGCGGGAGAAAAGGCGGGGAAACATGAAAAGACTAGCGGCCAGGGACGAGGGAAAAAAGCGGGCTTCGCCTGAGACGTCGCTAACGCGATAATAGCGAAGTTTTATACCGAGCTCGAGGGTAGGGAATAAGGCGACAGCGAATAAACAGAAGAACTTGGAACGAGAAGCTAAGAAGTGAATCAACACATGAAAACAAACAGTGGTTCAGGATAAGTCCTGCAGAACATCTAAATAAGATAGACATTAATAGGATAGGATTAATATTAAATCAATAAAAGAATTTTAATGTTTTGAAATTCTCTTACAAGACTATTCGGAACACAATATACATTTAAACCACCTTGCATTTTCTAACCAACAACTACTGCGTGACGACCAAGATTGGGTTAGCCGGATTCTCACGTTTTTTTAAGAAATTAACCTTCTTGAAAATATTTTATGGCGCTCATTATAATGAAATTTTTACTACTACTACTAAAATTGTAACCTTCTTAGCCTAAGCCAAATTTAATAATTCAATAAGTTCGAAAATAATGTAGAATTTTGTAAAGGAACTGGACTTGAGAGTGATATCTAACCAGCATCAAGTATATTTGTCTTGTTTAATTATATTCCTTAGATGTATGCGTTTCCCCCAGGATGATGCGCTTAAGGTAGTTCGAGTGAGATAGCTCCCTAATCATAGAGGAGATCATTTTCGAATTATGCGTTTTACTTTCAACACCTGTAGGAGGCAGGAATAAAATACAGCATTTTTAATGATGCAATTATATACTTTTATATGAATGAAATTCTTAGTAGTCAAGTAATAGTATCCACATAAGTCTTTAACTTGACTCATTCTTCACGCGATACATTTAAAACTCTTTTTCTACGGAAGGTTTCTTACGGTCCTGAAAAAATTACTGTATTGGCAGTATGATATATTTACAAAAGTAGTAGAGAAAATACACAAGCCACTGACTGTTCAATTCTTTAAGAGATCTAGGCGTTAGAAATTCCTCATTTTTAAATTAGGTCTCTCTGTAGTGCATACCCGTACCATTTCCCACGTAAAAGTGATGTTATTTTACGTCAAAAATCTCGGAAAGTAGTTTGGTAAGGGACTGATATTTTGGTATGTTTGAAAGGGCGAGATATATTTCTGTAAATTGAGACCAAATTAATTGATTTCTAGGTGAAATGGTTACCGTAAATCAATTATCATACGCCTTAATCTTTGGCGGAATGGGTGAATTTAACCACTTACCTTGCACTGAGTGTGCCTCGTGCTTATTTCACACGGTAGCTTAAGTTGACCTGCCTCCCTCTCTTTCTCTCTTTCGTTGCTCACCTCTCTTCCCTTCCGTCCGCTCAGTCCTTTCTCTTTACCCCCTCCACATCTACCTCCCCTTCCCGCCGCGCAGGTCTTTGCCAGGAACTCCCGCGAGAGCGATTGCCATTTGGTAGAGTGAGAATATGGGCCTGAACCTCCCACTTTCCTCGCGATCCCACCCTCTATCTCCCTCTCTCCCTTCCCACCTCGACCATCTCACGCAGCGCCGACTTCCTTTAGGCTGGAGGAGCAAATCGTCGTCATGTCCAGCAGCCAGCCGCAACCTCGGCCGCGGCGGACGGAGATTGACCAGGCCTCTCTCTCTCCCTCTCTCTCTCTCTCATTGCAGGGGACGACGACGACACATCACGCAAGGACCCACCCCCTCCACCTCCAATCCACTCCCAACCCTCCCCCCCCTTAAAAACCCTCTTACCCTCGCCGCCTCCTCCCCACTCCCTCCCTCCTAGCCACCGCGTCACCAAGAGCAGGAGCTACCGTGTGTATGGGAGTGTGTGTGTGCGTGCCCCTCAATGCGTTACATGTCCACCGGCGGAGCCCTCAAACTGCCGACATCCTGCTGCTGGTTCATCTGAAGAGAGAGCGTATGGAGACGGAAGAGGAGTGCGTGAGTAGATGGTGCGTGCGGAACACGGTGAGGGTGCTTGCGTGAGTGGGTATCGCTCCCGGAGAAGAAACTGGATGCAGAAGGGACAACTGGAAGCACTAGAGGGGTCGGAGATTGTATGTAGCAGTTGATTTTGGTAATAAAGTACGCACAAACGAGCGAGTATGATTTTGGAACGTCAGATGGAATAAATGACGGGAGTAGGAGAGATTGAATAAGGGTTCAGAGTTCCCCATTATACTACTATCCATAAATTCAGTGTTGTACTTGACTGGTGACCTCTCCACCCAAATCACCCCGGGGGCACAATCACGGAGGGGACGCCAAGGTGTGGCGAATTTCTCCCCTCCCCCACAGAGATAGGATAATGTTGACGAAAATAATCTCATCCACATATCTTAATTGAAAAATGTAGAGGATATTACGTGATAACAGCAGGAAGAAAATAGAGAATAGGTAAAAGTGGGGAGAGGGGCGTCACCTATTCCGATTTGCTAGGGATGCCAGGAGCCCTAAGACTCTGTTCCTATCGCAGAATAAGTTGTCGAGAGAAGATTTTTCCTCTACTGGAACTCGTACCACCGATGTACCGTTCGTGGTTTCAACCCAACTTTAGGATACCTACAAACCTGTAGTCAAAGGACCGTGATTTTATTTCTCGTTCCAGTAATTCTGTCAGCCATTGCCAACATTAGGCGCACTTATAACAACGAGCGCCACATAGTTAAATGACATATTTTACATCCTTAAAGAGACTTCCTCGAACAATACTACACTCCATACGCTTTCATTGTTTTAAAAATTTATCTTCAATTCCGTTTTCGCACATAAAAAAAATGTTGCGTTACTCACTAGAACTGAAAATTGTAGTCCCTAAACAACATAAGGCTGATTTTAATCCACTGTGATGCGATGGATTTGACAACGCCCGATTTACTAGTTCATCTGGGTGAAATTCGTCTCCATGAATCTCCTCGGCAATTACCAAAGGATATTAAGAGTTGAAAGCGTCCGGTACATCATTATTACGGAGGGGACACAAAAAATATTCGCCCGAACAATTTAAAACAACTTTAAAGCAAACGGAAGGCCGTGTTTTTTTGCCTGGCTCATTCCCTTAGCGTCGCGGACAACGTGGGAATTTCAGCGAGGAGAAAAGAATTAAGAGAAAAGAGAAGTACAAGAACACGGGAAAAGAAAGACATTCCTTTCCGTTGTAACCTGCCCTGCCGTCTCTTTCTCTCAGATGGCACTCATCTTCCTTTGTCTTTCAGTGGTTTCCCTCAACGTCGGATGACGGTACCGCAGCGTAGCCATAACTTGATAGGGTTTCCTGCTTCTTTAACAAAGAATAATTTATCGGCACTTGATTAACATGGGTTCGATTGCATGCTAACGTTTCGCGATGAACGAAGACAACTAGACTGAAGAGGTGACATTTCGGTTCAAGTGTAAGGAGTATCATGATAATCTGTTCACGTTTCCTTCTAAAGTAATTCATTCCCACTCCGATCTCATACAGTCTAACATCGTCACCTACATAATAATCTCCCATCCTTTCAATGAGTAAAAAATAATGTGCAAAAATAAAACGAAGTACGACCTGCGATGTCTTCTGGTTTACTCAAACTGGTCAGATATTTCGAAGCGAATTTGTTCCTCACCTTCTTACCATCAGTCAATTTATACTTCCCAAAAGGGGTTGTGCCTCGATTCTTGTACTACGAAAGCATAAGTTTAAAAGAAAATTAGGACATTGTGAATAGTCATTCATGGGATTAGGGTTCATTCGTAAACATGCTCAAATATGAACGCGGAAGAAAAACCTAGACAAGGTCATGTCATCAGGGCCACTCCCATAGCGTACATCAACGCGCGAGAACACTACACAACAACTGGGGAGATATGATTTGTTGCCGGATGAGGAGGGCGGAGGAAGGACACATCCTTGGAGAAAACTCATGACGGAGCAGACAGACATGAAGGCAAAACATGATAAGGTCTCGAAGAAACTGGCCATGTCATCGGCATTGTGCCGTTGGTTCAGAGACTGCGTGGTCGACCTTTGATTTTTGATTCGGCTTTCGGTCTTGAAGTGGCTCTGGCCCGAGGATCAACTATTCAAGAAATTCTGAAAAATTAGATATTGAACTTTTTCAGTACGTTTTATAAACTGAAATTAATAACAAATTGGGTATCCTGGCTAATTTTACTTTTGTAGTAATTCAGCCTTGAAAGCGGAGATTTTTACAAGGACTCTTAAGGAGATTACTCAGTTTACTGTAGAAAAACGTCAATTTGAGCAAAAATGAATTCCGAGACTCTTCAGTAAAACCATTTGTTTCCGGCGAACTGCCCAAGAAAATTGAATAAATATAATACAAAAGTACGTTACCAACTGTTTTTGAAAGTTATGAGCGAATTACTGCTGTAATTGAAGTCAAAATTCGATAGTTCCAAACAAATGGCTCTGCAGTCAGCTCCGATGGCTGCACAAATTCGGTCATTAAAAATATATTTATGAAAAAATTTGCATATTTATTGACTTTATTTTGGTTTGGCAAACAATTTC
Organism: Ceriagrion tenellum; assembly: GCA_963169105.1. Classification (NCBI taxonomy): domain Eukaryota; kingdom Metazoa; phylum Arthropoda; class Insecta; order Odonata; family Coenagrionidae; genus Ceriagrion; species Ceriagrion tenellum. The sequence goes on along the minus strand of OY720632.1, from coordinate 127,347,807 downwards.
ATCGGCGAAAGCAGGACTTTTCAAGCAGAAATAAAAATGTAAAAAAAAGTATTTGTTCCGATTCATATAGTCCGCCCGGAGCCACCTTTAATACTGTATAGCCACCTGGTGAGGAAACAAAAGTCTATTGCGAGAAGGATTCCAAGGTGGTTGTCTCATATCAAAACCATAGGAGTGGTGTCAGCGCAATGAGGACTGTCGTTCTTATGTATGACATAACCCGGTCACAACAACTAGCGTATAGCATCATTTTAGGAAGGGGAAAGCTCATGAGGGTGGTGGTATAAAGGGACTTGAGGCAATTCAAGAAGCCCGGCGGGATACATTCAGCTGCTCAGCATGCTCATCCACGACCCTCTTCAACCTCCTTGACCTCTCTCCTCTCAACTCCCGCGCCGGCGAGGCCCAACAAATCCTGGAATACCTTGAGATTCACTCCCTGAGTTGACTCGCCGCTGAAGATTACCTGATTGATGCCATCAGGCGAAGAGCTTTGCCAAAATTACCCTTAATTAGTGCGGCAAATCAATTTGTGGGAGTTAATTCCATAAACGCCGTCGAAATAAAAGACTGCCGATTACCGCGCGGTTTCGTCGAAGTATCGCACCATACTACACCACCACATACTATTTTCACGCAACAAAGCCGGAAGCAGTGGCGGAGTAAGTGGGGTGCATGGGGTTTCCAGATACCCTATAATCCCTAGATCTCCCAATAGAGGTGATCCCTAAAACAAAACAACAACCTTTATCCACCCAGCGTGGAAGTAAGGAAAAACCTTACTAAAACATACGATTCGAGCACACTTTCACATGGTAGTGAAACCTGGAGAATATCAGCAGTAAGACAAAAGAGACCAGATGCACTAGAGATGCAGTACTAGGACGGAACGGCTAGGTGCGATGTAGTATGAGTGACATTTTGGCATGAAGAAAGGTGTAATTAAATTATTTTAAGACTTAAATGAGGGAGGTAAAAATAAATTAAGGAACTCCTTCCTACCGTACAATATTCAGGACTACAGCTGAAACAGAGAAGAGCATTACCCCAACCAAATATTCCTATTTAATTCTCTATTTTCCATTCTGCCCCTGAACCATTTTAAATTCCTTCCGATTTCCGTGGCTGGTGTTCTAGCAATCCGACGACGATGAGGTAATTAGAAAGATGACGGTTACAGGGACGGAAATAAATCACTAACGAAGAAGTCTTCCGAAGAGTCGGAGAGAAAGGCAGTATCATGAAAACTTTGAGAGGAAGAGGACGCCGATCATTTGAACGTATTTTGGGGCACAAAAGCTCATTGAAAACAATGATGCAATAAGGAATAAACGATTAGAACTACAGAGGCAGGTCAAGAATGGAATACATTAGACAAATTATTTAGAACGCCAATATGAAACGTTATACAGGAATGAAGCGGTAGGCTGGCAGGTGAGTGGAGTGGAGAGCAGTAGCAAGCCAAGGATGAGTGCTAATGATGAATTCTGACAAACGGACAGGATGTGACAACTCAACAAAGCTAAGCTGATTAAAAAAATGCGATAAAATTGATATTTTCTATCACAATAATTACCTCCGAGAATTGACCTCCAGGTCAGCGAGCCGTCCAGAATGAGTTAAGATGTGGACCCCCTTTGGCGACTTTGACCATCGCCGCTTCTGCTAAATCTTCATTCGACGCTCCTCTTCCTTCCTTCAACCAAGTTAATTACCCACGTACGACCTCCTTAAGTGGCCCCACGAGCTACCTAAGCGGCCTCGCATCTTTGCTCTCTGTGAAACCTCTCTGTACACTCGACTACCCACCGCGCGCCCGACCCGTTTGCCTGACTCGGCAACCCGTTGAGACGGTGTTGGAGAAGGCCACAGGAAACAATCAGGGGAGAGGAGGGATTGCTGCCGTCGCCGCTCACGAGAGAGAGGGGGGAGAGGAAGGAAGCAGACATTAGCGGCGAGATGGGCAAGAAAGAACAAGGAGGAGAGGAGAGAATTGCCCAGATGGTCGATCCCGGGTGGAGGCTGCTGCTGATGCTTGCCGTGCGTTAGGTGATTGAGGGGACGGGGGAGACCGAATGAGAATACGGGGGGGAGGGGGTGAGGAACTGGAACCCTCTCGTGAGCAGGGCGATGGATAATTGAGAGCGTGGGCGGGCGCCTGAAGACTTTTAAACGCATTCGAGGCGATTGGCGAGGGGACGGAGGACAGCGGGAGAGAATGGGCGAGGAGAGGGAGACAGAGAGAAACAAATAGTGATGCTGGTAAGGAAAGGGGGAGAGAAGAAGAGATTAAGCGGCAGCGCGGTTGTCCTCTTAGCAGATGAAAACAAGCGAAGGAGTTCGGCGACATTTCAGGCTGAGCGATGTTCACCTCTTCGATACCGACTCCTGAGACCGCTCAAGTAATACATGAGGCGTTTTTGACCATTTTTACCCTAACTGGGACAACGATTGATTTGATGAACCCTCCTCCCACTCCAAATCCCTGGAAAGTTATCATTAATTTTTGGAATAATACACATAGATTAACCAATCATATGACAATCGATGTCATCAACCGTTTTACGATAATTATGGATACTGACCACAATATATTGAGTCTATTTCACCGGACTACGCCACATATCCCTCGAGTTACTTAGCTTCTGATAAGGCAAAACTGTGCGGTTCCTTTGTGTAAGTGGGTTCAGAGCGGCACTGCGATACGGAAGGGGAATACCACGATGTTTGCAGAGTTCCCGAGAAAGATTTTTCGTCCAACAATAATGAAAGAGGTAAAAATAAGAGATCGAAATTATTAAAATCTCACCGACGGTTGTCTCGAAACTGACAACGAAAGAAGGGCCCAACCTCTATCCCTCCCAAAACGTCTAAGTTAAAATTTAAATGACTCCTCTCTTAGATGCGTGATGAATACCCAGGTTTATGAGCTCCAGACTGGGGATAATCGGATTGATATGGAGGCAAGTGTACCAGAGAGCTTCCCATGGGTAAGGTCCTCAGTTCGAATGCTGACACTGGGGGAGATTTCTCAATTAAATCCCATAATCTCTGTGAGTGCAAAGGGAGAGCATTTAGCACTACGTTCTTCAGATAATACGTTCAGGCTAAGGTGCGTCTTTTCGTAAGACTTTTTCAGTTTATTTTCAGTTTCCGTTTTCAGTTTACTTTCAGTTTTCATATTTCTCCCACCAGGGAAAAACTTAAAATTTCCCGTATTTAAGACTGGAATTATCTTTATAAATAATGACAAATGAGAAATTAAAATATTTCCTGGTGGACTGAGGGAATTATTTTTAAGAGGAAGCTCCACTTCGCCCTCATGTCAAGGTTCTCGTGAAACATATAGTGTATTAGTAGATGGATTACATTATACCAAATGGTTCCGAAAACATAAAATATATTTTTAACTACCACTTGGAACAAATGTTTCTATATCTACTGTTATGAACAAAAAGACGATCAAGTTATCAGAGTATTATCATAAAAAAGATACTCATTTCATGATTAAGTTTCTTAATAGATGACTGAAAATTTTAGGCTGCGCCGATGGGTGGTGGCTCAACAAATATCACATATTTCAATAAGAAAAAGTTATTTTTACCATTCATTTCTCTTGTTCAGATATGTCACCATCGTAAGATAGGTATAAGTAATCGTCTCCGGCTTCACTTTGTGGACGTGAGTAATATCCATGATAAAAATAACTTTGTTTCAATTCACACAATTCATTATGAATACAACCCGGGTTTCAGCAACTTCGGGCCATCATCAGGTGATGGCACGAAGTTGCTGAAACCCGGGTCGTATTTATAGTAAATTGTGTGAATTGAAACAAAGTTGTTTTTATCATGGGTAAGATAGGTGTTCTACAAAAATACAGAAATATGAATCATTGAAAACTAAGTCTTCGATACCAATGAATCAGTAAAATTTGCGGGGATTAAATTTTGAACCAATTATTCACCGGCACCTTTATTCATACTAAATATACTTCCAGAGGGAGAGAGAGAGAAAGTTAGATGAAACTGGAAACATACAAAGATAAGATGCTCCCAGGTAAAGATATGCGTCTCCCGTGCCCACTCTCCGCTGGAACGACGCCCCATTTCCTCTTTAAAAAAAGACACACGGACAAGTTTTTGACGATTCAACTGGCTTTCCAAGTTTCAAGCTCGTAAAGAAAGGCATTAGGGTTGCCAAAAAACGACGAAAATGAAAAAGATGGGAAGGGCAAACAATGAGAGAGTTTTTTGTGCAGTCCACCTCCTCGCTTACGCATTCCGCATCCGCGTTGAGCTGTCGCCAGGACGGGACCCATCCTTCTCCGGCCATCCCAACTACAAGAAGGACCTCGCGATCGGACCATATACTAACATAACTAGATCAGGCGTATTCGAAATTCGGCGAGAAGCTTCGGGGGTAAGGTTAGTGGGGTGCAGCGGTGTAGGTCCGGCCCCCGATCAATCTCGCCCCCTAGAACCCGAAGTGTTTGGCCATAGTGTTATTTTGCCTGAATGTCATAGGTGACCGGGGAAAAAATGTTTTTCCGGCTATTCTTTTAAGAATTAAATCAATTGATTTTACATAACTAAACAACTGAAGTACTTGAATCCCAATCAAATCTGAAGCGTTCGGAGTATTTTGAGGGAGGACGTGGATACACCCATGTCTCACAAGAGTCTGAGAAAAGTTTCCATAGCCCCTAAAAAACAGGAAATATCAGTTAATTAAATATATTCAACCCTGAAGAATTCGTATCTTCGCTCGTAGTGCGGTGGCTCGAGTAATTGCTCGCACAATTTCAGGTTCAAACCACAGACAGTAGCAGCAACCACTTAAATTTGGCGAGCTTCGACGGCTTAGGTCATTTCGCACTTACTGTCTGCCCACTAGCAAACAAAGGTAACAACACTCGGACACGGATGTGGATCACTCTTCCTCTTTAAATCTGAAGCAAAAGATGTTTGACTTCGGTGACTGAGTATGATTCGGTGTTTCTATCGTGGCAGGCCCTTTCCACTGGCCTCGAATCCGGGCAGCGGTGGAGATTTTTACAAGATTTTATTTACAGAAGTATAATTCCGTTCCCATCTTCAGCTCTAAATCGAGAGTACCTCAAGAGCGGTGTTCCGTCCGTCCGATGGGACAAAAACTATGGACTCCCATCTGAAGAGGTATCGAGACGTGGTCATTGTTGCACGTATACTCGCTTCTTTCCGCTGTTAATGCTGTTTTAATTATTTTTATGTTGTGGTTGAACGCAACTGCTACTGTTGCGCAGAATTTTACAGGATAAGCCCAAGGAAACAAACATTTAATATATAATTATTGTGTTCTTTTACGCTTCCGTTAGGAGAAGACCACTGTTATCGCACGGTTTCTCTCCACCCTTCCACCACACTCGAAATAATCTCCCCTTATCAATCCTTAACTGTGCAAATGACTTCAGTTACATCCTGCTTCCTCGAATAATCAACCAAGTAATGATGAACCGCAGCGGTGTGGCTTAAAATGCCACGAACTGGTAGTAGTCAACTTGTTTTGGCGCACGCGGCACACTACACACGTATTAGGAAAAGGGACGAGACAGGCTGAGTAGGTACAACGATTGGACAGATCGGTTTGTTGTACGCCGCCGACAAACGTGCGGTGCAAGGAAAATATGAGAGGGTGGAATAGGAGAACAAGGGGGAAGTGGGAGAAGAAAAATAAAGATGAGGTGGTAGAAGGAGAGGGGGATAAAATTGAGAAGTTTTCGAAAGGAAGTACAGTGAAGGAGGCGTAGGATGTACGAAACCCGAGAGAATGTCCACACACCACACCTATAAAACGGTCAAAAGCGACAGATAATAGAGAGACTTTGGCATAAAGAGAGACGTAATTAAAATGATTAACTAAAGGAGTTAAAAATAAATTAAGGGGCTCCTTCCCACCGAACAATATTTAGGACTCAGCACACCACTCCATTCAAACTCGCCCATTTCATTCTCTATTTTTTGTACTGCTCCTTAACTACTCACATTTTCAAATTCCTTCTCTTTTACAATGCTGGTGTCCGAGCAATCCGTGCTACACGCTCATGGCAGCTCGACCGGTAATACATAGACGTATATGTAGAAGATAAGAGGAATATAAAAAATAATCACGGAAGAATAGAAACAAAACGACTTCGTAATATTTCAGAGTATCGAAATATCTTATCGTTCAAATGTTTCGACCTGAGGAGAGGTGGACATTTCATTACAGAATAATGATCGAGCGCTAGTAATAGCGAAACTATTGGAACTTAGACCTTCCACCTGCTTAGGTCGCACACCGCCGCAAAAAACTGCAGATATCAACCAGGATAAACTCAAAATCAGGGACTGATGCGGAGTCCGACGCCAATTTCACAGAGAGAAATACCAGACCTAGTATATTTTCTCAAGCCCTCGGTGTTCAGCCAAGTTTCACCTAACCCAAGTCCGACACAATTTTGGAATATCAGATTGATCACTCCACCTAATATCCCTAACCCTTCAGATTCAGGTTGATTGTAAGCAGGAGAAAAACTTTTCAGGACAACCTAAACGTTTTAGTAGTGCAATATATTTCGAAGAAGGTTCCTTCTCCGTTATAAGCGTCCATTTATTTCCCGCGCAAGGGGGCGTGGTTCGGCGTTGTCACATCGACCACAGCTAGAGACTTGGAAATTTTTCGGCTCCGAGGTGGTAAGTTTTTATCTTGGAGGGGAGTAAACTATGCATCCACGAGAGGATAAAGATTACGGTCTTCATACAATCGCTGCGGTATGAGTACCTCTCAGAATATGATAAGGGGAGGGGGACAACTTCGAGGAAGAGTGGGGAGAAGAGGCGGTGACCAATGTAAAGGGAAGCAACGGGTGGGGAGGGGGGAAAGAAAGCTGAGGGAGGAAGGGGTGTAAAGAGATACGAGCGGAGGAGAGTGACGGGGAGAGAGGGGAAAGAATGAGGAGGATGGGGAAGAAGAGTCTATCCCTGCTGCATTATTCAACGCAGTGCTCAAAAGACTCCTCCGAGTGCGGTTGGACCTCGGCAAGTTTATTTTTATACGATTTTATTTATTTTTTCATTTTCGTTTCTTTTATTTACGTCTCCCTCGCGGGGTTAGTTCGAGAGCGCTTCCCTTCCTATGTCCAAGGAGAGGAGAAGGGAAGACCTCGAGCCAGTACCACAAAAAGCAGAGTCCACATTTGTACGCTCAAGATGTTCGTGACCTGACTGCGACTTAGGATTCTATACTGCCGCCTTCGACCTCCACATACGTACATATATATATTTCTTCTTGTTTCAATTTTTCCTCAACGACAAAAAAAACTCCAGCTCCTCCCAGAAGTCTCTCCCACTTTCACAGACTTTCGGACGAAAAAGGGAAATGTTTAACTGGGAGGAGGGAAGGAGAAAGGGGAGATCTTGAGGGAAGTGATTTTCGTTCGTTTCTTTAAAATATTTTCGGAGGCTCAACTGGTGTCGCCAGGTCGGCGCGGACAATTGAATCGGGAGTAAGAAGGATCGGGTGGTGTGACGGGAATAATGGGAAGATGGCCAGTTCAGACCTCGGCCGCGATAAATTTCCGAAACGTGGAAGCCGTTGAAAGGAGAAATGTGACTCCTTTTCTTAATCAGGACCCGATGATCTGAAACTACAGAGATGCACAGAATGGAAATTATTGCAATCCCACCATCCTAAAGATGACACGAAAACAACATGCAAAAATAAAGAATGTGCAATTGATCACAATAATAAATGTGACTGCGACCTAGGTCTCTTTGTTTTTAAATCATCATCAGGTGCAGAAACATGAAAACCTAGGTCACAGTAAAATTTATTTCTGTGGATAATTCCATTTTTTTCATTTCTGCAAATGCATAAATTCCACTCAATATCGCAAGAATCTTCTGATTTAATACGAAAACAACCGGTTAGCGAATTACTACCGCAAGTTAATGACCTGAATTCAATATTAGGGGACATTTAAAGTTACCTTGCTCAAAACGCATCAACTATTGTGGAAGAAATTATCGATGGTAAATAATGTACAACACCTTCACGGCACTGATTAAATAACAAATGAATACGAACAATTTAGCCTCCACCAAATAGTATCTCCCGCACGATGAAGTTCGAAAGGAAATCGTATACACATGTTGATTTTATACATTATTTTTATAAGGAGTAGAGTGAAATTTATTAACCAAACAAATAGCTATGATCTCCATCCTGGAACAGTTTCATATAGCGAAGCCTTCCACAATTAGTTAAATGGGAACTTGTTTACCACCACCACTACATACTTTTTTGCTATCGATAACATTTGCTTCACTACACCAACATCTATTTTGACTTGCGTTGACACACTCCGATGTACAGACGTCGCTCCGTAGGGAAAAAGTGAACAATAACCAGACAGAAGCTACAAAAATACATGCATACCAATCACGCCGTTTCCTTCCGGTGTAGGCACAGTCACGAAGTTTCACTCATCAATACATATTTGTACACCTTACTCTGCTTCAATAATTTCCTCCATACTGACATATCCTTGCAAACCTCTTTTGCCTCATTTACCCCCATACACTGCTTCATACACACCCTTCTGTTTTTAAGACTCCTAATATTCCTCCTCCTAAGAATTTCCTCAACACATTCCGCCACAACTTTCTCGCCCTACCTCTCGCGCCTTTCATTTCAATTTATATTTCTGTTTCGCTGTTCGACTCTCATCCATTCTCTCAACATGGCCAAATCAACGAAGCACACTCCTTTCATATATTTCCATTACTGGATCATCCTAACCACCTTCATTTATTACTCACTTATTCCTGACCCTATCCATCCTACTTTTGTCGTTAACACTCCTCAGATAACTCATACCCACGGCGTTTACTCTACTCTTATGTCTATCCTGACATACCCATGTTTCACTACCATACAACAAAGTGGGGAGGAGTACACTTTTGTACACGGCGATCTTCGCTTCCTTAGACAGGCACTCATTCCTTGATATGCTCAACATGCTACCTACCACTATCCTTCCAGCATTCGCACGTTTCTTTATCTCCTCATCTATCCGTCCATCTTTCGCAAACATCTTACCTAAGTACACAAAATCATTCACTTGTTCAATTACTTCACCATTCGCCCTCATCATACAGTTATTCTCTCCATTCTCCTTATCAAACTCTACTACTTTAGTCTTGCATGCATTTACCCTCAATTCCATTCTCTCTGTTGATCCACAAAACTTATCTAGGAGATTCTGTAATCCCTTTTGGCTCACTGAGATCAAAACAGCATCATCCGCATATTGTAGAACTCGCACGTTTACATTTCCAATCAAAACACCGTCGTTTTCACTATATGCATCTCTAACACATTCATCCATAATTACATTTAACAGCTATGGTGACATTACGCATTCTTGCTTTACACCCCGATTTATTATAAACCATTACTCAGAACCCCGTTAACTCTCACACTTACCTTACTATTATCATACATCGCCATCATAACATTCAATAACTGCCCATTCACTCCATAGCCCTTCAAAATCTTCCACAACTTCTTTCTATTTACCCTGCCATACGCCTTCTCTAAATCAACAAACGGACAATGCACTCTCTTTCGGACGCCCATACATTTTTCTGTTACTTGCTGATGCGCGAAAAGCTGGTCACTACATCATCTTAGAAGCTAAATTTGATAAATAGGAAAATTGTTTCAGGGAAACGTCCTACGAAAGAGAATGTGACCAAAAAGGGCATAAGGTTTCGAAACGGTAAGCGTTTCGTTCATAACAAAACAATTACGAAAAAAATCACTTTTTATGCAACAAAGTATGTCCGGATGCAAGCAAGACGCGAGAAAAATACCTGAGAGAAGCTAGACAATAAAGAGTATTTCCTCACGAAAGACCTACATAATAACATCTTCTACATCGTCCAATTTCATCCTGGCTAACTTTCATCTGACCCTTGGGAAGATATAAGTGCATTTAAATATTCAAGACGGATCAGCGTTACGAAGAAAAGTCATATCTGATGAATAAATGGTTTCCAAGCGCGCGCGACGGCTGCATAGATAAATGCTCATGGAACTGGCGTCGGTGTGGTCTTATGTCGGGTGTGTGGCCTGAATGGGTGAGTTGACCATAATTCCCCAGTTATACTGCGTCTCTCCACCCCATCCAACCCAACCCTTCCCCTCTATCCCTTTCACTTCGTCCCGCGCGACCAAAAAATGAAGATAAATCACTGGAACGTCCCTCTCCCCTCCCCCAAGCTCATGAAACGCGACTCTCGAGGAACGCCCAAAAACTCGAAGAAAACTTCGCCGTGGGACGGAGGGAAGGGCTCGCGGGCTACGTCTTTGGAAATCACGATCGGACAGAAGACGTCTCTGGGGAGACGCGAGGACCTCAAAAAGCGGAGATGAGCGTTCGGAAACTCCCGTGGGAGGCGACCGTTTGGTGATGGGGGCGGGTCTTTGGATCAAGTTTTATACGTCGTGCCCCACCCCCCCCCCCCTTGCTCACCCTCGGGTCACTGTGAAAACCGAGACGAAGACCATCCGTATGAGCTCCGCGTCGCACGTTGGGGATGGATCAAGGTGAATCAGCGAAATCAATTCCGAGTTTGTATGTATGTGCCGCGTCGTACGTACGTACGTGTATTCCCATCTCCCGTGTGTCGTGGATGGGGACGTAAAGGAAAGTCTCCGCGGGCCATAACATCCTTTCGACTTTGAATGGTAACTGCCCCGTAATGCCGACTATGATTCCGCTCGCACGGATTGGGGTTACAATATGGGATGGACGGACCCCCGTCCGCCGTGAATGTCAAGCGTATCCTTCGAGAGGAAGGATAAGACCGTCCGTCCGTCCGCATGGGATCCGACCTAAAAAGAGAAGGATAGGGAAAAAATCTTCTCCATTTTCCCAATAGAATGAAAATGCTTACAACAAGTCGAGAGATAACAAATCGGAGACTATACGTTTAAACATAGAGCACGTCGCGACGTTCATACTCTGCGTACGGTTACTGACGATTCCAGTGAAGAAGATTAGCATTTCGATACCAAGATGAAATTAGAGAGGAAAAATATCATCATAATAAAAAAAAATATTCTAACGCATATTTAATGTTTCTAAAGAGGCTCTAAATTGCTTTACTACCCATTTAATGCATAACACTGTTTCTCACCGAAGCGTTGGTATCAAGTGCTTAAGTTCTTGATTTCGGAGGCCTATAACAATTATTAAAATAATTTTACCAGCCACTAATTGGCAACAAAATATCACAAATACCCTTTGGGCTTGTAAGTATAACTAAATCAATGCATTAAAAATGAAAGACAATAAATTATTCTTCCATAAAAAGAAAATCGACTTTTGTTCTGAAAAACGGGCTCCCCAGACCACTGTGCGTCACGCGGTAGGCTATCTTTTTACAATAATGACCATCCGCGATGTCCTCGGTCGGTTTTGCGAGCTGCTCTTCTTCCCTCATCCAAACTGGAATATGAGACAGGAGAGAATTTCATGCGTATCTCGGTAAAAATCCTTTATCTCCATAGTAGTACGATAAAACACGAAGTAAATTTTCACACTATCATAATAAAGGCCGACCATGGTTTCAACGAATAGCGCTATCATCAAGGCTTTTAATGTCACTTTATGACATGAAAATGCTCAGGATTGATATCATTAGCAGGAACGCAGGTCGGTCTTTATTTAAAAAAGGATCAGTTTTTTAGTAAAATATATAGCATATTGATTGCGGCTCAATTTGGGAACTGCTTCGTCGTAAGAAATGTAACGATCGCCCCAGGAAATTTTCTTAATTGCTAGGGCCAGTTGTATTCAGCCTGATTTAAGTTAACTGCATTTTTCCTTTAGCTTGAGGTTGAGTGATAATTTAGGTTTCGCTTACTACATCAGATTATCGGCTAGTTGACATGAATGATACCGGAGAATTTACGGATTTCTGCTTTAAAACTGTGAAAATATATAACCCGAGATTACATAACCCGGAGCCTCAAAGTTGTGTGAGCCACATCCTCGGCAATTTAACGGCGATTCTCAAGAAAAGGATCCTGAAAATGGTTGCTTTAATATTATTATTATTTTATTTTATTTTATGGTCTTCATTGGACCACTTCAGTTATCTTCTGGAACTCATCAGTTTTCTGTTAGCCCAGTATTTCTTCATTCGCTCGGATCGTAATTTACTTTCTTCCTCTGGGATAATCCTTCCTATTCTCTGTTTGCTAATCTTAGTTTGTAGTCTGGTCTGTTTGTCCTTGAGTTCCATGACTGAGTATGTCTTTTCTTTCAAATCTTCTATTGAAATGTGTAATTCACTCATATCTTCCAAAATTTCTGCAATCCATCTTATGCTGGTCCAACTGCTCCATAGTTTTATATAGTTTTTTTGCTTATTCTGTTTTCCGGAGTTCTGATTAGGTGTCCTAAGAATAGGACTCTTTTGATGAGGTTGCTTTAATATGAAAACCATTATTTTATACATTACAGCGTTGGAAAAAACACGTAGCATGTACATACTTCGTGATTAGTGAAGGCTAGCCAATCGAGCACCGATTTTCATTACTCCATTCTTCATGCTTTAGGAACACCGCCGTCGCACTATTTGAAAGGATTTGCAATGGGGGGAATAAGACCGAAAAGGAGGGATTCGTGCGCGTCCAGATTGAAGACGAGTTGGCGAGCGTAATGAAAGGCTTTGGAGGAGAGATTACGAGTCATATCGTGGGACGGAGGAAGGAAGAAGATCGCAGTTCAGTTGAATGAGCTATGGGGGCGGGGGGAGAGGGAGAGAAAGAGAGAAAGAGGGGGGAGCGGCGGGTGGGTGGCACTCACTAAATAGGGCGCGTGAGTGGGGTACGGATAGAGGAGGGGGGGAGGGAAGGAGAGGTCCCTCCGCTGGGAAGAGTGGGTTTAGGGGTGTTGGGAGCGTGGGAATACGGGAGAAAGGAGAGTCTCCGCGGTTTGCTTCGTTGGCGTCACTCTATTTACTCCTCGCATCCCACAACCGTTTACATTTAAATAAAAATTGCACTCGCTCGTGGTAAATCCTACCCGTGACGGGGTTCAAATCTATAAATCAGATGAGATGTTGGAGGCGTCCATTCGGCGAAGTACACCAGAAGTTGGCGGAGATGGAGCCGGCAGATACACAAAATGAGACGAGAACCTACAATACGCAAGCTTTCGGAGCGGGGGTCTGTCTTCAAGGCGATACTAGACACCAAGGATTGAAATTCGCCATGAAAATATCATTTGACTTGACCGGGATTCGAACTCGGATTTCCCAATTGCCGGTGAGATGTGTTGCCAGTTACACCACCAAGCCATCAGCCTTCAAGGCGAATTTCGAGGGGGGTTAATGCGAACTAGATGTTCCCGCCTCAAGTCTACATTGTAGCACACGAGAAGAAGGCCGTCCTTACAAAGCTACTGTCGCGGAGGATAAACCCAACACTGTCGTTATATTACGACGAAATTGACGAATATACAATTAATGCATTTACAAATGACATGGCACGAAGTCACCCGCACATTTTGACCGGTATCGATCGCCTAGAAGACAGAACTCACTCCAACAGCTAACGATATGTAAGAGCTTGTCTCTTTTTTTGTGTATCTGTCGATTCCATCCGTGTCAACTTCTGGGGTGTGTGCGTGTGTATATATTGGAAATTATTAAGAAAATGGCCACCTCTGAGATCGCATGACGCTTTGGGAGGACTGGCTTCGATATGGGAGAGAAAGGAAATATGTTCTCATTTCTGAACGGCACATCCATCAGGGAACAGCCTAAGGCGCAGCGGAAACTTCAGGAGAGAGACGCTGGACTCAGAGGAGGAAAAAAATGATCGAGAAAATGAATCGCCATGAGGTATCAACCACAACTCCCACGATACGGTGCGTAAGGGAAACAAATGTGTCGTTTTTTTGAGCGCTCTCACTCCCAGGTGGTAAAACGACAGATTCACCTCATCGAGTCTAGGGAATCGGAGACAAATTGGTAAGTAATTGAAGGGCAAGGTAAACTTGGCGAAGGTTTATGACACGGGAAAGTTCTTAGAAATGGGAAATAGAAAGGTTTCATAGGTCCCAAAACAGTTTCCCAAATGGATCTACGGAAAGAATTCGATTAAATAGTCGTTTTTAAATAAGTAGGAATTCATTAAGTTCAAAATATGAGCTTCTAAAATGCTTAAAATGCTAAGTTTCGGAAGCACCAACAAACAAGTCACTTAGGCTGGTATAATAGCTGGTAACTTTATCACGATATGTACAAGGCTAACTCATATTAGAGTCCTCCTTCATCGTTCTACAGTATTTTCGAGCGAATATTATTAGGCCCTCATATTAACGATGCATAAGTATTTGCAATATTCATGTATATGGAAAAGGAGAGGAGGGGATCTGTAAAAATGACGCACAAGTGATTATTCGTCATATTCTTTTTGCCAAGGAGTATGTTGCTCTAATAAAACAAGTCACTTAGGCTTTTTGGACATTCAATATGTCCAAAAAGCCTAAGTGTTTTTACGTCTAGAAAACTTTCAAATTATTAGAATAGTTGAAGGAAACTATCAAGCCGCGGTAGCCATGGCGGTTACAGGCCGATCCAAGTTCTCCAATTCACCATCAGCTTAACCAAGTTCTCCATTAAATTCGGGTTGAAATCCAACCGAGAGCATGGATGCTGTATTGATCTCGGAATCACTAAGACTGTTCCGCAAAGAAGTTGGGGAACTTAGAAACCTACATCTGAAACGACGACAAGATAATGTGAGGGAGTACATACTCTAGGAGATAGCTTCACACTCGGGAAATATCCTAAAGCAGCCGACAAAGTGGGATAACCACAGGAGACGACGAGTCCACTAGTGAGGGCACATACATGTCTGAAACAAAAGGAGGATTGCTGTCTGCTCCACACTGGCACCCTTCGCAGAAGAACTCCCATTCTTCACGAGAAGGAGTCGGAAATGAGAAAATTATTGGAGGTTCGGGGGGGGAGAGGGGTGGCGGTGGTGGAGTCGAAAGAGTTGACTGATTGATAGCGGCGCGTTTTTTTCTATCACACGGACAGAGCACTTTTTTCATCTTCCTCAGGGGGGCCCGCGGGTAGCAATTTGGGCATCTCACAAGTCACGAGAGAATGGGAAAAGTCTGTCTCTCCTTCCGTTTGCTCCATTAAACTGGAGCGGGAGAGCGGCTGTATTGTAGAGGAGCAAGAGATGTAATAAATGTGTCGTCTCCACCCCCTTCCCTCCCCCGAACACGCACTCTTTCTGGCCGAGAACAAGCAAACCAGGGAACAGCCTCCTGTCTCGGAGGAAGATGAAGCGGATGTGGGTGCGCTAGGACAATGGCGGCTGGGATAGAATTGTGTGTTTATTACTCAGAGAAATATAACTACTCACATTTAAATTCCCCAAGAGTTATACGAAATATGTGAAAATAAAACGATTAAAAAAAATATCTTCACTGGGCAGCTTTCATATTTCTCCAAAAAAACTCTGAGGAGTATTGCACGCTCTTCGGGACATAGACTCCCACTTCACTTTTTTTTCGACACAATGTTACAAATTGACTCTTCCCGCAACATTTCCATTTCTCGAATTTCTCAAATAAAACCCAAGGTTATAAGTTCTCTCCTCAATTAGAAGGCAACCTCTGATCACGTGATTTTCGTTCCCGACAAACCAGTCACCCTGCGACTTTCCTCCAAGTTATCTTTCGAGCTGTTGAAAGGTTCTACCTGCTTCTGTCTTTGCTTACAATTATTACACGATTTATGTGCCTTGATTTCCATGGACCGGGAAATCTCACCAATATTTTTCTTCATTCATAACTTTCATGCTATATTTCTCGCACTGATTTTCTACTGCGTTGAATATTAGGTAGAATGAGAACGGGCTGAGAGACTCGAGAGCAGTCTATAGGGAAGGGGAGCGCTTGAGTGGAACACGTGTGGAGATCGGGTTGAATCGACGGCATTACATTTCGGAGGAGGAGGAGGAGGTCCGAAATAAGAAGAGAGAGATAGGATGGAGGAGTATGGGGAGAGAGAGAGAAATGACGGAGGGATACGTGGGGACTGGTCGAGGCAGCACCTAAGGAACCGGAAGCGGAGGATGAGGAGGTCTTTGGAGCCGCTGAGGCAGGCGTGGGAGGCGGAGAGGGATGGGAAAGGCTTGCGGGTGTCAAAGGGTCAGCCGGAAGGCTGACGAGAGCTCACCACCCTGAGGGAGCAGGCCAGAGAACTGGGGGGAGGTAGGAGTAACAGCAGGGCGGGGACCCTTACATTAAGGCTTTGCGTCGGAGTCATTCGATTGAAGGGGATAGGAGTTAAGGTTGTTGAATTTCGGTGGTTTGAGAAGAGTATGGTATTTCGACGAGGAAGTGAAAGAAACATTATGAGGGAAGAGGCGTTAAAGGCAGGGAAAACAGACTCGACTTAGTGCCTAAAGATATTTTGTGATTGAATGAACACTGTGTGGCGAGGCGTTATCCGGCTAGACGCATTAATTTTGCAATGAGACACTAGGTAAAGTTCTGCATTAAACAATATTGATACATGGTATGCATTTTGATGCTTTGCATTTTTTGTTTAATAAAGTAATAATTAAAAACTGAAGATGGCATACATGCGTACTTTACAATCATACCGTTTATTTTCGGGGAAGGCAAGGTCGAAGACCATGGTTATTGCATATAGACCTAGAAAACTGGCCCCATATTAATAATTTGATGCACTCATTTTTGAAACATGGATTAAGGAGACTTGAGCAATTTTCGTTTTCGTACATATTTGCATGAAGCATCGCGTATGCGTGCTTAGTAAAAATACGTATAAATATATAAAGGCGAAAAACAATTGCACGTTGGTTTCTTAGCAATTTAACGCGATTTTAACCCCTCGCCTTGAGCCACTGGACATATATATATCGAAATAATTCAATGACATCCGTACAGATTTTGTCCTAAACGCGAAAACATGCGTTACATATCATGCTAATGGTCCCCAATGTATATCAAGATATCATGCCAAATAAAAAACACGTATTTATATACGATTTTCGCTTTAATTTCGAAATTTCCCTCTGCAAACACAAGTCGTAACAATACTTTCATTGCGACAATTTTAACACAAAATTATTGCATCATTTATATTACGACTTGTATGATGATTTCCAACTAATAGATAGCTGTACTTAAGTGAAGTGTGTCCAAAGTTTTTTTTCCGACTAATTTATTAAAATGAGCACTCAACGAATCATAATTCGCGCTCCAACCACCTTAAACAGAAATAATAACTCACTCGGAGAATAGAGAAAGTAAAATGGAAGATATCGACACTTTTTCTGGGTTGCACCCGCGTATGTTGTTGGGAAACACAACAGTTTCGCCGCTATCCTGCTCAGTTGAAGGATAGCGACAAGGTTTTTGGTCCATTAAATATAGGCGATATTGGCTGGATTTGACGTCAAAATCGACCATTTCTCCGTCCAATCAGGGAGCAGTACCGTTATTGTACGACAGACTCACCACTCTTTTCCATACGTTGAAAAGGGGGTATCCATCTTCTCTACTGGAATTCATAGGCGCTTTTATGATTTCTATAGCTTCTCTAATTATTCTCGGTAAGTACCAATTTTTATGATTCTACATATTGGTAATTAGTAAAATGGAATACCCCTCGGAGAAGACATCCCAAAGGTTAATTATGGATATTTTCTGAAAATATGAAATTGAAACTTCTAGATTAGTTTTGTGAATCAACAGAGAGAATGGAATGGAGCGTAAATGCGTGCAAGACTAAAGTGGTAGTTATTGATAAGGAGAATGGAGAGAATAACTGTATGATGAGGGCGAATGGTGAAGTAATTGAACAAGTGAATGATTTTGTGTACTTAGGTAAGATGTTTGCGAAAGATGGACGGATAGATGAGGAGATAAAGAAACGTGCGAATGCTGGAAGGATAGTGGTAGGTAGCATGTTGAGCATATCAAGGAATGAGTGCCTGACTAAGGAAGCGAAGATCGCCGTGTACAAAAGTGTACTCCTCCCCACTTTGTTGTATGGTAGTGAAACATGGGTACGTCAGGATAGACATAAGAGTAGAGTAAACGCCGTAGGTATGAGTTATCTGAGGAGTGTTAGCGACAAAAGTAGGATGGATAGGGTCAGGAATAAGTGGGTAATAAATGAAGGTGGTTAGGATGATCCAGTAATGGAAATATATGAAAGGAGTGTGCTTCGTTGATTTGGCCATGTTGAGAGAATGGATGAGAGTCGAACAGCGAAACAGAAATATAAATTGCAATGAAAGGCGCGAGAGGTAGGTCGAGAAAGTTGTGGCTGAATGTGGTTGAGGAAATTTTAGGAGGAGGAATATTAGGCGTCTTAAAAACAGAAGGGTGTGTATGAAGCAGTGTATGGGGGTAAATGAGGCAAAAGAGGTTTGCAAGGATATGTCAGTGTGGAGGAAATTATTGAAGCAGAGTAAGGTGTACACATATGTATTGATGAGTGAAACTTTGTGACTGTGCCTACCCCGGAACGGAACGGCGTGATGGATATGTATGAATTCTCTGAAAATAAATCATCAAGATTTTAGCCAATTCAATTCGGCATGGGGATATATGGGAGACAGCAGTCAGCAAATCTAAAGACAAGAAGTATCGAAGGATGGCCATCAGGTCGAAGGTCGAACTTTCGGTTCATTAGCCTTCCGCTTCCTACACATTAGAATCCAAAAGAGAATTGTCTTCGCTCCTTTTCATGCCGCGCAGGTCTTCCTGATGCGATCGCCTCCTGCTCTGTTCAATGAAATAAAGAAAAAAACACAGTACGCACAGTTGCATCCAATACAAAGCTTAGGGCACGGGGCTGGGGTAAAGGTGAGGAAGTGATAGATGGGTGGCGGGAATTCGGAGAGGCGGCGAAAAAGAAGTCGGACGAGCGACTTCTTTCTTTGTGAAGCTGCACCCAGTAAATTTACTCTCATGCGCTCGTGATAGGGCAAAGGAAGATCGGAGAGCGCATTTCCTTAAACAGTTACACA
Source organism: Ceriagrion tenellum (assembly GCA_963169105.1). Classification (NCBI taxonomy): domain Eukaryota; kingdom Metazoa; phylum Arthropoda; class Insecta; order Odonata; family Coenagrionidae; genus Ceriagrion; species Ceriagrion tenellum. The sequence goes on along the minus strand of OY720632.1, from coordinate 127,328,679 downwards.
AAATAAGAAAAAAAAATGAATCCTTGTGTTCGCATTCGTCCGTTTTATTGCATATGCTCCACATTCGCTGTTTCCATTTCCTACAATCGATGAATTAATTAATGTTTACTTCTAACACCAACTTTTAAGTTCAACCTGTTGTTAATGTATCGTTGTTCATCATGTTAAAACCTAAAATCTATCCTTTCCGGAAAGCAACGACTCCGTTGCGTTATAAATCTTCTCTAGGTACATATTTTCTTTCTATGCAATGAAAATAACAATGGAAATGGGGAGTGAGATCATGCTGTCCTCTTTCGTTTATCCATAGACAAGAAAAATATCTAAAAGAAGATAAATAAATACGTTGGAATGATGATTTTTAACCTTAAAAACTCTATTAACACAAATTCCTAAGCCTCAAATACGCAATTAGGAGATTATATACACTATAAGGGTGACAGTGATGCTAAAAATGAATAGAGAACACATTGGATTACATACATTAGAGGTGGAAAAGGTGTAAGGACGATGAAATACGAATTCTACCAGGAACATAGGCAAACAGACCCAATGGTGTGACCTTAGGGGGGAAGGGAAGAAAGGAGTCAATGTGATTCCCCCAAAACTTTGTACCAACGAGTATTTAAAATATCAGCACTCGAGGAAAACATTATGTCCGTATTTATAAACGAAAAGATACCAAATTTTAACCTGTTCTTTATTCTGAACAACCTTTCAATAAATATGCTTGTAATTTTCCGACAAAAAAACATCGATATTGTATTTTTCAGAAGCTTATCCATCAAGTATTTTAAGCAATTGGTAATCACACCGCCGCTGCAATTGCAATATTGAGTGTCAGAGCACATAGATTTGCAATTTAAAAAAATGTTCACTTCCCTTCTGCTTATACTCAACGAGGACTTCCCCGAAATGGAAGCCGAGCTACGTCACTGAACTGAAATGAACCAAGAAAAGAACTATGGATCTAAAGCTTACCGGTTCAGTCGCGTTCTTTTCCCGCTGGAATTCCTCCTTCCCCACCTCCTGAGTGGTGTCCTCTGTATGTGTTCCCAATCCCTTCCCGGTATTCCTATCAACGCACGCGTAATTTTATTCGGTGGACCCCCGCCGTGACATTCAAGACGGGAGGCGTGGGAGTGTGGACAAGAGGGCGCCGACAGAGACCACGGGCGTCTCACAACACCCAAAGCCAAATTAGCTCATCCCTCCTCCCCTCCCGCACCCTGACTCCATTCAGACAGGCGTGTGAACGAGACGGCTTCTTGTGGACATGCTCGAGATAGCCCCGGCTCGGCAGGGAGTGCCTGTGTTCTAAGGGTGCCGTCTTGTGCTCGGCCTCACATGCGACCAGGGAAGGACTTGGTTGGGACCCCGCATCGTGCCCTGAAGCAGCTACTCTCAAAGAAAGATCATGCACCAGCCTGAAACGATGGATGCACCGGTTCCCGCTCGATCACTGACGAAAATCGTTGGAATCGACAAGTATTCGTGGGCAATCCTTCTTTTCGTCCGATGATCTTGCCTGCAAATGCTGGACAGCGGATGCGAAATGTCCGTAGAGAGGTTAACGCAAATACAACTACTGCCTCCTGTGTGTTCCTGTAGTATCTCATATGAGGCAATCGATGCTCTAGAGATAATGGAATACAATGGCATTCAGTATTTTACTAATACGGGGACCCCAGAGGTCAGTATACGTCACAATCTTTAAGGTACAACGATAAAAAAGATTGATACACAATTGTTGGATTCCTCATGTTTTATATCTAACTTAATGCAAAGAGATGACTATTTCACCCACTTTAACTGAAGGCTTAAGTTATTTTAGAGGTATCAAATACCTCGTGGATCGAAATATTCTATAGATAAATATCAACAATTGCGTGAATGCATAGGTAACACCGGCGGAATCTGCCAAAAACAATACAATGGGCAAGTGATGGATATTAAATTTGAGGCATCCATTCACTCTGGTTTTGCAACACAGAAAACTATTTCAAATTGAAATATATTTTTTTATTTCTGCTAAAGATACTATTCGAATTGACTTACTATTCATGAGGAAAAAAATTGATAACGTCCATACTCCCGAGGAGATTATAAAATGAGGCAATCATTGTATTCCCATAAGGTGAATGAGCATCTTGAATCGATCGTAATTTGAAGGATTGATTATAATCTCCAGGCCAAGCTTCAAAAATTACTCCCTTGATAAGAAATAGAGATTCATTCAACTTCATTCCAACTTTATCATCTCGATGAATCTTATCGTGCGTGGATGAATGGAGACTCTCCTTTGCTCAAAGGCTGATACGGACGTTTGTGAATGCGAGCAAGGGGATTACCGACACATCAGTATTATTAAGAGCCACTGATTACGAGCCACGTACTCGAATTCGGAAAACGTGACGCCGGTGTTGCATCATGAGGGATGAAGGTATTTCGCCATAGGGAAATGCCATCATCACGCATGCCGCTCGCATCAGCCACGTCGAAGACTGAAATATTTTAATGAATGGTATTGACAGAAACTTGGTGAAATTCTTTCATAATGATACGATGACTTACTTAGTTTTTTATGTACCTGATGATGTCGCGTAGCGATGAAACCCGGGTCGTAAGAAAGTCATAAATCCTTTGTGGAAAACTAAGTAATTCATCATTTCACGAAAATATTTGGCTAAACTTAACTGACTGATTTAATTAAGCACACCAAAAGCAAAAAACATCCTAAATACTCACCCAAGGCTCGATTCCCTCACGCTACAGTTTCAATAGCAAAGATGGAATGGAAAGACAACTTCGAGACTCCCAACCATCGTTGAATCGCTTCCATGTTTACTCGTGTTATTTCCAATAGCCGTGAGCAAATAAGCGAGCGCAACGATACAGTTTTTGACGAACGTGCAATTTCTAACTAAAGGGATGCGTGGCAGCCACTAATTCCAGGGGAGAGAGGGGAGAAAGTGAGTCATAACCATCCACGATGACCCAATAATTTCCACGACGAATAAGATTAATAGCAGCAGCCCTCTTGAGCGGAGCGCAAGGCCGCGACCCGAGTGATTCATTCGGCAGTCCTCGTCGCAGCCTCTACTGCCACTGGACCCGAAGCAACTCATCATCCAATATACATCAGCTTCTGCGCTAAAAGTGCTCCACTTAAGATTGATAAAATTCTTAAGTTTTTGTTGTTCACGCCACTAGTTCCGGTTCGTGCCAATTATAGGTGTAACCATTTATAAACTCTGTTTACTGGGTTCCCAAAAGACACGTTTTACGATAAAAACCTTCATCAAAGTATTTTATAACTGAGAAACATACCGAATTTTTACCAAATTTCCCCATATCTTTCATACATTGTATTGTGTACAGCATTTTAACATGACTTAAAAGTATGGATGAACTTGTCCATAACATGAGTTGCCATATGCCGATAGAGAGAAATTTCATCGTTGCTCATTGCATTGAACGAAAGTATTCTGTACCTTGAAATTTCTTCAACTATAGGCATTTTCCAGTTTCGAAAGAACTTAAATATATCGAAGTTCGGCTGTGATAACAACGAAGTTCAAAAAGCAAATTCTATAATTCCAAATTAGTGCAAAATGTAAAAATGACATGGTATGCAGCAAAATGTTCGACTATAACAATGCATACAGTGAAGTGAGGGCCAAATACAGAAGCCCGTCGGTGGGTAAAGGCAACGACTTCGAATTATTTAAACTTACCGCCAACTCAAAAAATAACCGGTCCGAGTATTGAGATGGCTCCACCCAGCCGACCCAGCCCCACCAACGACCTAAAAATCAATTACATCATAGTCAACTCTAAAGAGGAACATATTTTAAACTTTCACGATTCCTTCTTACAGGCAGTCGTGGCCGAGTGGTTAAGGCGTCTGACTAGAAATCAGATTCCCTCTGGGAGCGTAGGTTCGAATCCTACCGACTGCGAATTTTTTCCTTTCCAAAATTCTTCGTCAATATGCTCACACAAACTCACAAACTATGGATATGGTCGTCTAGTACCTTAAACGAGGCACCCGCAGGCGTTGATTTAATGATAATTATACTTCCTTTTTCGTTAAATGTGACTTTTTTCTATTTTATTTCGTTTATTAAGACTCACTTTATTAATTTTCGATTAACTGTTTATGATTCATCTATAATTAGTTATTCATATTTATGTTATTTTCTTGAGTTAACTTTATTTTTTTATTTATTGATCTTTACTTTATTTATTTATATATTTTTTATTTATTTATTGATCTTTATTTTATTTATTTATATATTTATTTATTTATTTTTACTTTCTCATTATTTATTTATTTTCATTCTCTAATTACATATTTAGTTAATTTTGACTTTGCAGTTAGGTATAAATTACACTTTTTATTATTATTATCATTCATGTGTATTTCATGCATTGTTTTTTTGTTTGTGTTACATCGGCTTAATCTGTTTGTAGCTTTTCGCATGTTTTTCACCCTCCTCTTCATGTGTGGGTGTTTTCCTGCAGTGCGTTTTTTCGTCAAGGATATATCTTTCTTACTTCCTTTCCTAAGTTTTTCCCAAAAATGTAAATATCTTTTTTCACAATTATTTCATGTATTTATCTGACGAAGGGTTAGATGGAAGAAGGGACTGCCTTAGTCTCCATTCCGCCCCAATGAAGACGCCTTATTATAATTATTATTCACACAATAGACTGAAATTTCTTTTTTCAACTACATAATTCGAATTTACTAATTTCGAAATTTGCTCACTTCGGTATTCAGGTTTTATAAACGTACCTCATCGAAAAATGTGTATGCATCACTTATCTTAAAACTAGAGCTACGAATTCCTTACTTAGCGAATTACATTTCAAACTGAAAGTAGTACTGTGCGTAGGACGACCGCGGAAGGAAAAGAGGAACGCTCGACGTCGGAGGACAGAAAGGCCACTTCGGAAGGCGGAACGGAACGTTATGTGCTGATGTAGCGATAGGAACGATAGGACGGGTCAGCGAGGCTCGGGGTCGGAGAATACGGACGCTTGAGATTTGAGGTCCGGTGGAACCCACCGGGTAAAAAGTCAGACGTTGTTGACGTTCGTCCAAGGATGACGTTTTTGAGACTGAGCCATTGACCATCAAACACGCTTTGAACTTTGTTGTGGATTGTTTGATGTCGTGAAACTTTCTTTTGTTTTTTTACGATGGGACGATTCCACTTACACAAGCTTAGCCTGCGACTATTTGGGCTTCTCACGGCCGATAGGACGGAGAAAGTAGTGCTGAGAAAGCAATCCAATGTTCTTGTGGACGGAATACCTATCAGCATGAGACCATTAGTTGGAGCAAACCTAACGCATTTATCAATTAGTACCTTCAAATGTATTACATATAGTAATTAGAATCTTGAATTGGTTTATTTTTCCTTTACTTTTCGCCAGGAATAGGGCTAGGAAGTCAAATGTTTACCTTTCAGCTGAAAGGGGAATGAAAAAGATTAACAGTGCTCGGAGGCAGAACTATTTTTTCTTTAGCCGTAGTATGGCACACAATTTAATTTAAAAAAAATGATCGATATAAAAAGGATACGATTCGAATACATTCCGATGCTCCTAAATCACCTCAAGCACAAGTGTGTAACTTGGTTTCAGGCTCAGCAGCCTATCGGGATTCCGGGGATATACGGGCCAACAGAATCGTCCGGCAGAAAAAAAGGTACTACGACAAATTCAGACTGGTAGACATTTGTTAGAATCCTAATTTTTTTATATCTAACTTAATAGAAAGAGGAGACGACTATATCGCCCAGTTTATCTGATGACTTAAAGATATTTGCTGGAGTATTGTTGTTTCCAGTATAGTAGCAGTTGACTTCCGCTCTCGAGGCCGTAAGTATCCAGTCTATGAGAGCTACAATACAAAATTCAGTCAATTCGTCCTTATATGAATCGCATGTGACGTCGTGCTTACCATTTTTCCAATTTTTCCCCTCAGAACAAGGTACTCGCCTAGAGTGACGGCACCAAAACACTATGGAGCCGTGGCGAGGTGTTGTGAGGAGCGGCCTTCACCGTAACTGGAAGCCAAAACTTGCAGCCTCATGAATATTTAATTAGAAACGAGCGTGGCGCACTCTCTCTATCAAGAGAAAGAGAACATGAGAGTTCCGCGACAATCTTCAAAAGCATCCCCATTTACGATGATAAAGAGCAATGTACTCTGTCCATAAAGTGTGGTTTTTAAATAAATATACGAGTTATCTGATTGGCTTGAAAAGTTAAGACGCGATGGTGGTCATGGTGAACGATTCGATCATTTCAGCGGACGTATTCTCTAAGAGATGAATTTTTACGTGAAGTCTTCAGTAATTATTTAACCCGGCGTTTCAAGTATTTTACAGACAAAGTCATACCAACTAGTTACCAAGGAGTAGTGGTATGAATCATCAACAAACACAACCGATTTGCGCTTCTTAGAAACGTGGGATAGGTGGAAATGTAGGATTACAAGAGACACTGACTATAGGTGGAGACGTGATCTTAAGACGTAAATAAATCAAAATAATGACGTAGCAATCCCATTTAACTAAATTTTAACAAAATACGACAGAGACACCGCGGCATGAGGTTTTTATTTTAAAATGGGTCACGGTTGGTCAAACAAATTTTTGAACATAGTAATAATGCCGATAAGCTCGGTACATATAGGTGCCGCACGTCCTGAAAAAGTGGGACAATCCTGATTTTCGTTTATTAAAAAAGTTTTTTGACTGACGTCATTACACTCAATGTATAATGTAGAGTAATAACTTTGCTAAATTAAATTTTGTATTATATGTATACGAATACGCTAATCATGAATATTTAAAAAAATACATATTTCTGGAACTATAAGGAAATTGCGACTACTTGATGACCTGCATTTTTACCTCACCTTTATGGCAACCCGAGAGTACCGGCCTTTAAGCAGCCATGCGGCATTCCCATTCATTTCTTTCGTGCGCGCGTGGTTTTTGTTTGTGTTTCCGAGGATGGCGAGTGAGGGCGCTGTCGGAGCGTGGCTGCGCTGCCGCCGGAGAGCGAGAGGCGTGGGTGGCTGTCAGAGGTGCGACATGTTTTCTCTCTGCAGCGTTAAGCTCCAGCGATTTCCCTGGGGGCTATTCACCCCAGCCGATCCCCCGCTCCACCCCCGTCCCTCCCCCACTCCTTCTACCCGTCCCTCCTCCCCTTCCCCGCCTCCTCTCCCACCCAACAATGAAGGAGGTCTTCCCTCACACCACCCAGACGGCGCACACCAACCCATATACACACACTCCCACAGCACACCTTCAAATCACATCGTGAGTAAACCGAGCGGAATGGGAAACAACGGAGGTAAGCGAATAGTTGGAGGTCCTCGCGTGAAAAAGAAACAAAGAGTAATGTTATTGAGAGGTATCGCCAAACTTGGTGGAGCTCACCGGTGGAGAATTAGAGGTCACCGAGAGTGAATCAGGGGCTGATGAGCGGTAAAAGGTGCCGAAGGAACCCAGAAGGGACCTCAGGAGGAAGTCTACGCCGCTTCACCCCACATCTCTTGAGTGCTTTCCTCCCCTTTTCCTCATGTTCTTTACAGGCGACTGCCACCAAGTTGCGCTATGCCATAACATCCATGGGACCAGGACAAATTTCAATTGAGGGGCGAGCATTCGGGATTCCTCACAGAAAAATTTAATACGCAGCATAAAATATAAGACGGTATATATAAAGTAAATCCGGAAGCTTCCCTGAAAAAAAGCAGTTACGAAAGAAGTGCGAGCGAACGGAGAGTGCATCAAAGCTAATGGAAGGACTATGTTAGGAGTTACTAGACTCCGAGTTACACGCTAAGCTAAGGTTACGTGGGATTTTCCAGACACAAACGCATTACGATGGCACCGAGGGTGTAATATTGACCCAGCAACATATTTCCAGAGCTGATGGAAGCGACCAAAAAATAAAGATACCGTGCCGAAGTGATAAATAAAAAACTTCCAGACAACCACGCAGCGTTGGTGATTACAACAGGAAGTGAGCGAGACATTAAGACACACCGTAAATATTAAATTTTAAATTAAATAAACTCAACTTTGTGTTTCCGCCTACTTGTTTCTCATAATACGATAAGTTTCGGCAGTTACACCAACATCAGGTACAAAATGAAGGACACTTGAGCTCCTGATGATGGCCAATAAAGTTCCGAAACACGCGTTGTATAGTTTTTGCATTAAAAATAGTGGTCAGTACAACATCTAGTGCTCTTCATTTTAATAATGCAGTTCCACAATATCTCGCCAGAAACTGTTGACTTCAACATCAGGTACGTTGTACCACTCATAAACACTAAGCGTTTCTTCCGTCTACGACATCTTCAGGACGCATCTACAGTTACCCGAGAAATATTTGCGGAAGAAGAGGTCAGGAAATAGTGGGCAATGAAAGAATGAGGGCTGGACATATATTCAAGAAGAGCGCTTCTTTGGTTTGGCCACGTTTTCAGGATGGATGAGAGTCTAATAACGAGAAAATATACGATGGTAAAGTAAATGGTGAGTGGTAGCAGGGAGTAGATCTTGAAAGCCAAAGAAAAACGATGAGGTGGGAGGAACTTTAAAGAGGAGGAATTTTAAAGTCGTTTGAACGATTTGCGTAACGTACAGATTTGCTTGAGACTGCGTGCGCATCCTCATTAGTATTTCGTATAGATATAAGCGAAAAAAAAGCGTTACCGATTTGGTTTCCGTGCAATTTAATGCTATTTTAACACGTCGTCTTATGGCTCTAGGCACATATTTCGGATTAATTCGGTGACATATGCACAGATTTTCTACTAAACGCGAACACATACGTCACACATTATGATGATAGTTATGAATGAACATAAAGGTTTCATGCCGGATAAAAAACGTGTATATTCATACGATTTTTGCTTATATTTCGAAATTCCGCTCCGAAAAACCAAGTCATAACAATTCTCAAATTGAGACGAAAATTTTAAAATATTCGCCTTTCATCACTTATGTTAAAACATTTATGGTTATTTCCAATATATGAAAGACATGTACTTAAGAGAAGTGTGGTACAAGAATTTTTTTGACTTCCTTGAAAAGTTATTAAAATGTGTAGGTGCTCAATGACTCACGATTCGCGTTCCAACCGCCTTAAGAGACTTGAAAATGGGAGAGCAGTCATGACCCAATGCACGAGTGTAAAGGGAAACGTAAGAGGTAAGCAAGAACAGAGCATTATGGAGGAAATTATTAAAAAAGGGCCGGTCTTCTAGCCCTATCTTTAATAGCCATGGTTTTTCTACCTAGCCTACCCCGAAAGGAAACGGCATGATCGTTAAGTACGCATGTATTTTATCTTCAGTTATCAACTATTACTTCATCTGACGACTAATACGAAGCGTCAAAACGCGTACTATGCATCAATGCAGCTGGACATTACCAAGTGTCTCATTACAAATTTAATTCAAGTCTTCACATAAATCTGTATCACGCCTCGCAAGACGCCGTTGATTCACTCTTAAAAGGTCGTCAGGAGCTCATTCGACTCTGGTTTCCCCGACTCCTCTTCCCCGACATTGTTTCTCACAATTCCTCATCTAAATCCCTTGCTCTTCTCAAACAACCGAATTTTCCTAGCTTCCCCATTAATCTGGCATTCTTCCTTCCATACTCACCCGAACCTTTAAATCCTATGGCATACAATTATTTAAAAATAGGCTCTACCTCCGATTATTTTTATCGCAAAACTTATACAATTCCTAGACTAATTCAAGTACTTGGTGATTTATCATCGTTTACCCCTCCTTCAAGCGACCAATTCATGAAATCGACCAAAATGAAAAGAATAAAAAAACATATTTGCTCCCTACACGATAGACGTTATCCTTGCCGCGAGAATGATAGTAAAATGAGGCTGATTCACACGTTTGCACATCAGTTGGCTATGCGCCTGATACCTCTTGTTCGGTATCTCGAATATGATATTTACTTAAACAGCGAATATTTGCCGAGTAAATAGTCGACGTCTTATCAGTAGAACCAATGATACCACAAAAGTCTACAGCGATGAAAAAAAGACATACTTCTTTTTATCTCAGTAGAATAGCGATAGAGAATTTAGATTGATTAAATGACCAGTAATGCATTTACAGCCCTTCTCAAGAAAGGCAAATTGCGGATGGGTTATGGATAGAGCAAAGAGAGGAGATGAGAGAAGATGCACAACCGTGATGAGATGCCATAAGAAATGAAACGAGTAGAAACTGAACAAAGACCGACGTGAAATCCAAAATGGTTCAATTAATTGTCACTAAATTGGCTCAACGAAATCGAGTGAATTTAAAAACTAATCAAAAAGAAGGCTGCTAGCGTTAACGTTAGAAAAATGGAAGAAATACCGACAAACTGATAATTGCATTTCCCAACGGAAAACGAGTGGACGCAAAAAAGAATCAAATCTTCATTATTTGTATTTTAATTTACTTACCGTCTGATTCATAACGGGAAACGCGTGGATGCAAGGAAGAAACAAATTGCGCGGAAGTTCGGGAGGCGTAAGAAGGATCAAGGAAGCACACCTATAAAACAGTGAACAGCAACACTTCCGTTGATGAAAAATACTTAGTAGCTTCAGCTACTGAGAAGGTTTATGTCCTCCTCAAAATGTTAATTCCACGGGTTAGAAAATATGAAAACCGACAAGGGGTGACTTCAGGCCGACGATGTGAGCCATCGCCATTACAATACACACACGCACACACTCACAAGTCACGCGACCGAGAAAAGCCGATGACGCAAGAGACGCCGGGGGCAATCCGGAAAAACAAAACGATGCGACACAGAAAGAGAGATTATTGCCACCGGAGGCATGAGGAGGGATCGGGATTATTTTTTTACAACCTTCCATTCCATTCTCGTCCTTATAAAAGGGCGAGGTTACAGCCGACCGAGGGGTTAAGGGGGGAAGGAGGAATGGGAAGGGGTCAAGGAAAGAAACACAGGGGAAGGGAAGGAAGGGATATTTTATAAGGGCGAAGGGAAAGACTTAGATGCATCCCCTCCCTGCGTCCTTTAATCCCTTCAAGCGCTCCGACTCATTAGCTCCCTCGGACATCTAAAGGGTCACTCACACGTGACCGGGACCCCTCCCTCCCTCTTTCCCCTCCTCCGGCACATTCCTCCCCTCCCCCTAGTTCCTGGGAGGCTCTCCGCCTCCCAGACCTCCCCCGCATGTCGCATAACTCTCGCGGCGGCGGACAACGTTCCGGCCGAGGGAGAGGACCCCACGCTCCCGCCCCACAGACACACCTCATAAACCCAAAGTAAACCCAAAAATGGGAAAAAAGAGCATTTTTTCCTAATAACCCATGACTTCTTTCGAGAAAAACCTTCGGACAATATGTTGGTACTGTCGATCACATATTAGAAGTTTACATATCAAACATTTAACATGTATATAAGTTACAGTTTCAGGCTTAACTTTGTGGAAACGCAACACTTGAAATAATTTCTCGCTTGGTACATTCCACACTTTTTAAATATTTTGACCAACCATAGTTTCCACATACAGTGTCATTTTCAAGATTTCAAAGATTTAACATGTACTTCCTCTAAACAGCCAACATTAGAATTAAATGATATTTAGTCCAAAATACCTCAGAGGAAAATAATTCTCCCATTCTGGGCCTCGAACCCGGATCTCTCGATGTCACACTTAGTGCTTTACCCAGTTATCCTACAGATACTTTACATATATTAGTTAGTCATAAAGTTTGAAGCTTATTTAGAGCATAGCATTTATCGCGGAAGAGTGGAGAGTATACCGTTCGAATTTGCCCTTAAAACACATTAATTCTGTGATTACTCACTCAGTTGGAGTGGCACCAAAACTACGCCGTCTCAGATAGAGTGCATTAACTGCCATGAATACGACACAATGACTCACAAGCAAAATCCATTGACCCGAAGGACGAGGGAGTAGTATGACATTTGCAACGCCTTATCTGCATTTATCAATTTGCGGTTCATGATGAGCAATAGTAGTATAAATGAACTCGTTTCTCGACGATAACTCCATTATAAACATTGAACGCAAAAGGATAATAAGCTTCCCCAGTAACTTAAGAGATAAAAAGCCAGAATGACCCCACCTTAAGAGATTTGGAAAATTTATTAAAGTCCTGATCATTAACGGAAAATTGAGCGAATCGCTACTTCAGTTAGCTAAGCTGACTTACCTGTCGAAAAAGGAGGTTCAGTTGATTAATTGGTCACATTTTTTAAGCTTAGCATATTCCACTTCCAAACCTCAGTTACAGTCCTTTCCTAAGCAAATACAAGCAGTTGAGTGTTCAAAGGAGTCCAAAAATTTCGCAATCATGAAAATGGTGGCAGATCATAACTCCTCCATAAGGTCATATTTTGCCAATTCTATGCAGCCATGGATCACATTGACCGATCACAAATCATTGACCTACTTCAAGGGATGCACTTCAGTTTCCAATCAGTTTTCTTTTTCACCATTATATAAAACTACAAAAATCCTCCGCATAGCATTATAGTAGAAGGGTGTAGATACAAATATTAAAAATTACCTCAAGTCTAATTACTCGTGGTTCTAGGGAAATGGCGTATCGATCAATTTCAGGTTTTTTTTACATGGAAGCTAATACTAATACCGCTCCCAATGAATAGACAAAGCGACAGCTAATTGCGAGAAACTGGTCATGTTGTTATCTAGAGGAAGAAAGCTCTTATAGACTCTTATAAAGCAGAGTTCCACGGCCGTCTTATCTTCATTTTAATTTAATCATCGTCTAATTCATAATACATATATGTTGATTTTTATCGCAGTGGTGAATAGAAATTTCTGATCTAACCCGAGGTGGACTATGATAATAGATGGAGCAAACCGCTACAATGCGGATTGGATATATCCGAAAATGTAAGTAAATGTAAGTTTACAGGTCTTAAAGTACAGAATTAAAACTTGGTTCTGTTCGCTGAGTAGTTTCTCATACAGCACGTATTGACGTCAAAGCGTCATCCTCGTGAGCAATTACCAAGGTATAGACAGGCAATGTTCCCATCCTCATAAATATCCTCAGTTACAATCAGGTATTCTCTGAAGGTGATGCTTTGGCGTCGAAACGCGCCGAGAAATGAATTATTCAGTCGACAGAACAATGTTTTAATTTACTTTTTTAGGTTCATCCTATCGCTCCACAACACCTCGCCAGACATCGTTAAATATATTTGAATCAACAGGCTTTTCTCGCCACCCCTTAACAGTAATTCCACACCGCCGCACCTTCTTGACTCTTCTCAGGCACGTCTTCCGGAACGGCGCGGCAAATACGAGCGACTCGTGGACTTAACAAGGAGTGACCCGCAAGAGATGACCAAGTCTTGGTTGTGGTTTTCTTCGTACCCACATTCCCCGGCCTTAACTCTCCCGTCCTCCCTCTCCCGCTCTTACCCCTCACCGCCCTCTCTCGACTACTCCTCCCCACCTCCTCCGCCCTCTCCCCGAGATCCCAATTGCCACAGATGAGCCCCTGTTGACCGCAAACCCCACTCCGCCCCTCACCCACCCCCTCCCTCCATGCCCTCGACCGTCTCTCGCTCATCGGCTGAGCCATATCTCCCGACCTTCTCCACTCGCGTCGCATACGTAGACAGGCACAACACACACCCTTCATCTCCTGACTGCACTGCATCCTCATACCCAGCGGGTATCTCCACACACCTCTTTCCCGGGTAGGGCTGGGCGTTATTTATACCCCAATATCCAATATCTTACAATATTGAAAATGGACCAATATCAATAGCCTGCATTGGCCAATTGAACATTGGAAATATGGAATATTGGAAAATGGAATATTGGAAACAATAACAAAAATAAAATATTGGTTTATTTGAAAATCTTGAACAGAGCAAAATTAACAAGCAAACAAACAGGAAAAAAATAAACGGCGGCAGAAGTGTATTAGAACCAAGGTTACTTCGAAAAAGGGACTTTATTAACTATGCTAAAGTGTGTTAATAAAACAAGAAAACCAATGTAAGCTTCTTTTCCCCAATTATTGCTATCAATAATGGTGGAAAGGAAGTGCTGCAGTGAGTACCACGCACGCCGTCTTTTTTCAAAGATTTGGGCGCTCGCCGGGTTTCAATATTCAATATTTGAATTTTTAACATTGGTAATCCAATATTCAACAGTCCAATTGCAAATATTGTTTCTTCAATATACAATATTCCAACTACAAATATTGGTTTTCCCAGCCACCAATATCCAATACAGGATATTGGTATTGGTCGTTCCAAAATTGTGCTTTTGGAATCCCAATATTTAAAAAAATTGATATTGGAACAAATATATTGGAAAACCACCCACTCCCTACCCCCGAGTGTCCGGCGTCGCATCGTCGTCGCACGACTAACGTGAAGGCGACAAGACCCCCCTTGGTATCCAACCCGACGTCATTAGCGGCGTTTAAGACCTAAAGATGCTATAAAGAAAAGAACTCGAGGCGGTGAATCCAAGGACAAAGGCAAAGACATTCCGAGAAACCATTTTGAAAGATATATTTTTACAAATATATAATGAATTCTCAGGCTTCACTTGGTGGAACAACATTGCAATGGTTTGTAAACAAATTCACTTTGTAATTTTCCACAATGCTATACAATATATTTTTACACCTATTTAGTTGTTCATACTTTATCATTGTAAATTTAGATAATAATAAGATTATTGAATATTTAGTCATTAATATATTTCACTCACAGCCAACGTTTCGCCAAATATTTTGGCATCTCGATGGCATTGAGCTTAACATTGAACTGTGTCGTGTAAACAGGAGACTTGCTGGAATGAATGCGCGAATGCGTGCAAAAGATTCGAAAACTCGGATTCCGTGCCCGCGTTCTCGCAGTTTCTATGCATCACGCTGCGCCATTAATTACCAAGTGCAAAGCAGCTTCTAATCTATGAGCCGCGTCCACCGGGGTATTCTTGCATCTCAGTTCAATATTAAGCTCAAAGCCCTGAAGATGTCAAAATATTTGGCGAAACGTTGGCTGTGAGTTGAATATATTAATGACCAAATATTCAAGAATCTTATTAATGTCTATATTTTTTGGCCAAGAAAGTTGTAATTGATTGTCAATTTATTTATTCACAAGTGTTATGGTGGCCTGACGGCGATTTTTATGGGTTTCCCGCCTTCCATGGGGTAAATACCTGGCCAAAACTTTACCGCTCGGCCTAAGTACCAACTTGAATGTACCCGCCCTGAAGAGGCCAAGGCCTAGGACGAGGCCTACATGAACTTAAGCGGCTTCGTTTTGTTCTTATTTATTTCCTTTTCTATATACTTTTATGGTTAAGCGGAAATGAACACACTCGAACAATCAACCGACTTTCCTCTTGATTCTTGAAGCCACTTCCGCCGTTGGAGTTGGCACAATTTCGGCGTGACCCACGCTTACGCTTCCGGTGGTACAAGGGATAAATTCATAGAACAAATAAAGAGGGAAGTGCCTACACGAGAAAAATATCCTAGAGTAAGGGAACATGAATAAGATGAGGCCCGCAGTCAACTTATCTTAGGACCGTACAATCAATGATGATCCTATATTAATAGTATTGAGACTGATACGCAAGACCTTCACTCTACTGCATTAACTATGCTTAAAAATAAGGCAACCCGCTGGAGAATGATGATCAAGTTCATGATTGAATTCATAAATATGATGAGCATTTTCTTTCAAATGCTCGTGTCAACCAAAATAGAATCCATCGACAGTGCTAAGAGCTGTGTTCTTCAAAAATGAGAAATGGCATGAGAATAAACCATGCCAGGCGACACCTTCGGTGTAGAAGTGATGGCGATAAGCAAAGGATGGCGCCAATACGCAACACACGTTGTTTCCATTTTCTCGGCCTTTAAAAGGACACACGATCCAGCCCTTCACTTCATTTTCCCATGGTTTCACTCCGACATGAAGGGGTTCGCCCGCAAGCACTGGTGAAAGTGCGCCCCCATGGCGGTAATACGGATGCCTCAGCGAATAAACCTCCCGATCCCTCTCCTCACCTGTCACGGACACGTTACGCTGACCGGCGAGGAATAGGTGGGAACGGATTACAACTATTGCGAGAAAGGTAGCTCGAATTATTGGCAATATCTGTTCACACGTTCTACTTGCACACGGTGAGCATTTTGGACAGGTGCTCGGTCCTTGGCAACTTCAATAAACGTCCACCTTGATGTAACTAAGGGCATTTTCAATTCGTTAGTCTCCCACTGACTATTTTGCGACTGAAAATTTGATGATGACTATCCCTCAATGAACATACCTTTTTCCTTAGTATCTTCACTTCGATAAAAATTAATTGGTTAATAATGAATTAATCGTGATTTACTTTGACCACAGCAAATGTAATTGAAACGATATCTAGCACAAAATGCGTACGGATGGATGCAAGATTACCCCTCTGGACGCGACTCAGATTAGCAGCTGTTTTTCACTAGGAATTTAATAGCACAGTCTGGTGTGTAGAAACTGCGAGAACGCGGGCACGGAATCAGAGTTTTCCCGTCTTTTGCACGCATTCATTCCAGCAAGACACCTGTTTGCAGGACGCATCCACCCATGCATCAGACTGTGCAGAATAGAGTCTAGTGCAAAACGGCCTTAAGATGAAATCTCATGAAACATGCTGGCAATTGACGTTAAAGGCTAATTAAGTTCGAGTGACGGCCTCGGAAGATGATCCCGCATCGGGGTTGGTCCCAAAAGGGAGTCCAGCACACGTACAATTTTCCGATGAATCGCAAAAAATAATCCTAAGCCATGAATTATTCTAGGTGCTTCGATTAATATTTAAATACATGATCAACGAAAGATTAACACATTTTAGACCATTTATGAATTGTGTAGATGTGGGGTAGTCCAAAGCTTATTCGGATAAGGTACCGAATTGTGTCCATCTCCACGGATTGGTCAAATTTTGAACCACGCAGCACTAATTTCGTGGTAGAAACACTGCGGAAAATGCACGCAGCGTGGGAGCAATCCACACACGAGCGACTAAAAAGCACATGATTTCATTGCTTGAGGAAAAGAGTATTCGCTTCTCCCTCTTTGCATAACTTCATGAGGGAACAGCGGAAGGAAAACGATGCGGGGAAAGCATTTTTCGGACGAAAGAGGGCTGGGGGCCATGCTGCGAGCGACGTGAGAATTGGGCCACCCGTAAACCGCTTACGCTTTTCGGCGAGTTGCAAGATTATCAGAGGAAGTAAAGAGAAAACGGCCGAGGAATTAAACATTTCAAGGCGTCGGGAAAAAAGCAGGGAGGAGCAATGGAGAGAAAAACGAGGGTGTGTTCGGTTGTCATGGTGACTTGACTCCAAAAAACAATGGCCTGAATTTTGCCGAGCCAATGAACCACAATAAAAGGTGCATGGCAACCGTTCGACGCAGGCTATAGCAGAATACGGGTAAAAGTAGGATCGAAGCCAGTGGCAAAGTTAAACATTTATCCGTGTCACGTGCGTCTTATACCAAACAAGACTTATATCGACATGAACAGCCTCGATATTTCTCCTAATCCATGGGAATCTATTCCCATTATATTATTCAGAAATATTCGCCATATTTTCAGGAAGAAATTTAATGAAATACGCCAGCAAACATAAAGTCTGATAAGCGCCACATTGGATGGGTACTTTGGAGTATGATTCTCTAAAGAGATAGACATTCCACGACTGATTCACCTATAGCCAAGATAGTAATGGTTTGATTTTACCACTGAAATTGAAGAATTTTCCTTGCATACTCATGGCTTCATCAGCTAAAAAAATATAGGGACAAACTTGAGAAATTTACCGCCGAATCCACAAATTTAAGACCTGACTCATTCCATTTATGAAATATTCACGACAAGATAGAAAACAATAACGTCAAAACCATCTCTTACTTTTCACCCTTCTTTATACCTTGATATTTTTCCATAAATATTTCATTACTGCTTAACTATTATCCCATGCCGAAAGCCCTCGTGGTAGTCCAGGAAGAATAAGAGCAAATATTACGCTTTTTAGCCCACCGCATCGCGCGTTGCCCAATCGCCTAAGATTGGATTGCCAACCAATAAAAAAGCAAGGGATTTCGGCGAAGTATGGCAAGGACATCCAAGATTGTCAGGAACTATAAAGACATGAACACTACCAAAGGATCGCAGATTCGTGTTGTTACTGACATTATAGCGAGATGTTGCCTTCCCATCGTTTTTAAAACACATCAAGTGTCCATTGTGACATGAAAACAGAATTTCTGTCATTCCGAGTTACTTTACGAGAACAAAGTCGATTTCAATGGTATCATTCCAAAAGTAGTTAGAGAATACCGATAAGTTTCACAAAGAACGCCAGAGTCCATCAACTTAATAAACGTAGTTTCACTATCGCCAAACTCGTCTTTACTGTAATTTGCTTCGATGAGATGCTGAATTCGTCAGAAAGTTTAAACTCCCGTTGCTCTTTTAACAACTGAATGGGCACCACCCAAGGCATATGAGACTGAGCAATCCAAACGTAATGAAAAACCAACTTCAATTTCCTGAGACTCTCGTCAGAACAAAGGTATACCACTTGAAAGAGATTTGACATAGTTGAGACTATGAATCCTCGGAGAAAATTCCCATGCCCCATATTTCGCGGACTCGATGAAAAGCCGTTGTTCTATAATTGGAGATGGGTTGGAGAAAGTCGTTGAACTCCGGCAATTTGATTGAGTCCGTCTCGACCGGACATTACTTTTAATGACGAAATAGACGCACACCCACGAACAAATGGTAGAAAGAGATACTTCCGTTTGGAGTGGAGAACGGCAGCAAACCAATCTTCCGGATAATAAAACGCTTCTGACGCTCATCCCTCACGGACTTTTGCGAGTATACTGCAAGAAGAGGCGACTTCTGGGAAAGGAGTGACGGATGGACATTCGACGAGGAGATTCATTGCGGGGGAAAGGAAAAGGAGACAGTGTAAGTCGTTTTGACGGGGAATCTTGTGGAAGAACGAGGGCAATAAGAAGTAAAAAAAAAAGAGTCAAGGGGGGCGCTTAATATTGGAGCAGCAGCAGCTGCGATACGGGCCCGCGCGTGCTCATGTGCGGCGACTCCCAGACAAACGAGGAGCGCATGAGAGGCTGCGGAACAATGCAAGGAGGGCAAAGATGGAGTCGATCCATTTCTCACGTCACACTACTGTAAAGAGGGACCGCGGCCCTCCTTTCTATAACCTTAAATACTTCCTCCATGGAGATGGTTCCTCTCTTTACATTCCTTCTAGAACACCTATCATCACAGATAGACAGACGGATATTAACTGCTAATATACGCGTACAAAATACACAAATACGATTAAGACATGTGACCTTACGGTAGCTTCTATATTATTTTTGTGGGGAGCTTTTATAATGCCATGGGTGCTATTAAGAAAGCCAAATAACTAAAAAATGAATAAATATAAAACACATAAATTCATGAAATTTTCAATGTCACGCCATTCAAGATGTGAGAAATGAAAACGTTCGAAAATATTTACGGCGAAAAATTTTTTCACCTCAAATAAGTTCTACTATTTTAAAATACATCATTCACACCTTAACTTTTTTAACGAATTTGAACAAATTTCCATAACGTTTTAGATGATCTTAGACATGAACATTTAAAAAGTAAACAATAGTAGAGCGATTATGTTACTGAACTTTCAAACTTGGAAACTAGAGACAGGAACATAATTTTTACTTTAACCACGACGTTGAATCGCTCTCCCTCTTTTGTAAAATATAATCAGCATGACGTATATATATAAGTGATCGGATCCTCCATTAATTCGTAGGACGTGCCATCCCGAAGATGAAGACACGCGTCGGTCTTAATAAGCGCGGCTTCATCAAAAGACTTCCATAAGAAGAGCGGGTATTAATGTTACATCTCCACAATACTATTCTGCAGCTGAGTGCTTCACTCCCTCCCCACACCAACCTCTTTCCTACAGACACGCTCCCAGCGGTCAGCATGACCCTCAACTTGCTACTGGCTACACATGTTTACCTCAACCTCACAGCTGTTCCCTGGAGAAAAGATTCTATCGTTTAATTTACATCCTTCTGTTCCGTTGGGCATTGCATGCTATTTATGAGCACAAACGCCAACAAGGAACACTTCGGTCAAAACAGTGCTGAGATGACGGAATGCCTATGAATGTCTAAAAAACATTGATTAGCAGGCATTGTGTAAATTATGTCAAATACACCAGTGACACAATACATAAGGAACTGACGACAACATTGTAGTTGGGATATTGTAAGAGCATTTACCTGAAAGCCCCATTGATTAAGGGCCAATAGCATTTAACGTGCGATTTGAGGGATTGCGTTCCTTGATTAATTACACGTTATCAATTTGTTTCTCAATCCAAACTTTGGAATCATATAGAAAAAATTGACACATATTACTGAGGCCAAACTGCTTCTTTGAAGAACAAATCTAACCTGAATATGGAAAATACACGAAGAACAATCATCATTCTCTTCGAGTAGCCATATCCACAGTCGCGGAGAATAAGGAGAATTGAAAAAAAATGATAACGTCAGGTATTTTCACGCCTAAACAACAAAAATTAGTCATAAAAATTTTTCTAAAATGTTTCAAAGAGATTTCACGCCTCCAATGCAGTCTACAAATTAGCTACACGACACTAAAAGTCACAAAGTACTCGCAAAGAAGATAGATTCATAGGCATGAATCACTGTTTCTCACAACACATATATGTCGCAGCTGCTCCGGTCGCCGAAAGCATAGAGGACTAATTTGAATTTATAGCCTGGTGCTCTTTAGCCTTTGTCTCCGCACTAGCTCGTCTGCTCCTCTGGGGGCCCCTTTTCTCCCACGCTTCACACAGTAAAATTGAATCAAGTGACAAACTAAATGGTTTCATTTGTACTCATTGACCTTTTCATATTATTTTTAGTAGTTTCATTCGGCTAAAAACTAGAGAGCGAATCAAGTTCAAATGTCATGGAAATGAAAGGAGTTTTTACGCTGAAAATCACGAAAATTGCTGAAACGCGTGGTGCGAGCCATTTTTACACTTTTAATAAACAGATTGAGAGAACAAAAACTCCTTCTTTTACACTAACAATGCTTATAAACTATTGTACGCTATCTCATCCTAAAAAGGTTAATTATGGTTCTGTCTAAGGTTTCCGCGGCGAGCAGGAATTCTTCTGCCGAGATTCGGCCGCGTTGTTGTTTTTCTGACGTTTCTCCTCCTATCCTAGAGGCGTCTTCTGGACGAAGATGACCTGATGACACCTCCTTCGACCTGTAAACGTCTCCAGGATTGGAGGAGAAACGTTGTCATAAAATCAACGACGCGGCCTAATCCCAGAAGAAGAAATGAAACGATAATCATGGTTATTCAAATATTCCCTAACTTTACGCGTTGTAGAAATAAGATTGATATGACCATCAATTAAGCTCTACTTAAGTTGGCTTCACTTCCAAGGAAACTTTGGCGTCTGTATTCACAATAAAAAAACAATGCAACGAACGATTATTTCCGCACCCTACCCCCTCTTTTCCAATTAAATACTTACAAAAAACAGTTACCTCTTCCGCATCATAAGCCCTTGATTCACGTTTCTACCGACCCCTGCCCGTCTGGCCTTGCCTGAACCTTGCAATTTGTCTCCTACCCTGTAACTACGCCATCAATAAACGGAAAAGGAACAAACTTACTCTGATTTTGTACCTGATCTGTCCGTAAATTGGCTAAATGCTTCGTGTAAATAAAATTTTAAACAGCAGATAAGTAAAAAATATTCTCATTATAAAAACTAACGTACAGTTATAAATTTCCTGAAAATTGATAATGTAAATGTAAATTTATGGTTTAATAACTCTTTGCAGAGTATTTTAAAATGAAAAACACATTTCTTACGCCAGAAAAAAATAAAAAAGGTCAATTCGAAAAGTTTCATGCAAAACAAAACGGGTAGTACGTCAAAATCGGATCTATGGGGTTCTTTTGTTACATTTTTATAGAAACGACGGGGACATACACGGCATTTACTGCGAGATGGCGTCACTCCCAAAGCAAACGTAGCCTTGCGAGTTTTCAGCGCAGCGTCAAACTATGCTTATCTGAAGTGTTTTTGCTTAATCTACGTTTTAAATATTCTCACCTTTCTTATTAGCATACCATTTTTTCTAATTGAAATCCT
Organism: Ceriagrion tenellum; assembly: GCA_963169105.1. NCBI lineage: Eukaryota > Metazoa > Arthropoda > Insecta > Odonata > Coenagrionidae > Ceriagrion > Ceriagrion tenellum. The sequence continues at coordinate 127,306,342 of OY720632.1, read as the reverse complement.
ATTGTGCGGAAAACTGAACAGAATCATATTTTCACGAATACCGTCTTTGCTATCAAGAGCAACTCCCCTTTTCATATTGTGGGTCCAACAGAATTGGCCTTGTTAGAACCAGATAAAAGTGAACAAGTTTGAATAAAACAATAAGGGAGAGGAAACATTTAAATTTTTACCTGTCTGTTCTCACTATTCATCCATATACATCATCAAAGATATAAACAAAATTATTTACTTATGGGATCTCGACATTAAAGGCAAAAAGATGCCGCGGAACCGAATTCAATAGGAGTGAACGTATAATTGACGCATTTCCTCCTTAAAATCTTCCTTTTTATGCTATCATAAGTATTGCAGTACACAAGAAGAAAGTCATCTTACTTTTCCAATGGCTTATCCAATTTCATTGATAATGTTTGCGAGGTTAAAAATCAACTCGCTGATCTCAAAGACCTGATAACACTGCGAGCAGATATACTTACGTAAGATACACATCCTGTCACCATTATTTTTGGATTTGTTGATGATGCAACTCGTAAAGCGATTAGCAATACGAATCGCGTTTTTTACAGAAATTTTTAGCGTCTCCACCAACGCTGCAGTATGCCTCAAAACGGCAATATAACGATATCACTGAGAGGAAAAAGTAGATCCCCGTAAAAGATGGCACACGTTACAGACAACCCAAATTTTATAAAAATCAATTTCGAATTGGAGAAATTAGAATCTACTATGCATCTAGGAACTTCAGTGAATTAGGATATTAGGGGAAGCGACCGACAGTTAAGGTCAAAGGAAAGGGAGGAAGAGTGGAGAGAAACCCGGCGTCGAAAGGTGCCAAGGCGACCGTCGCTTAACGTCTCATCCGAAACACGGGGTACTGCACTTGAGGTGCCCTCCATAAGACACTCAATGATCTTTTCAACGGTTCCTACTGAAAAATATCCTCCTCTGCAGGGATTTGAACCCTGGCCGTTCGTATGGTTAGGTAGGTAGTACTCCAGCCACCACACAAACCCGATCCCCTGCAGTGAATTAAATTTATTTCTTTCTCAGCCAGTCAACAGATACTTATGATGTAAACAGTCACGTGAATATAATCCGGATGCTCATAAATATACTGTAACCACCAAGGAAATAGTGCCGAGAAAATTCATCTGAAGCAAAATTTTCAAGATTTCAGAAACATCTAAGATAAATACAAGGAAAGTACTTCATTTCATCCTTATAAAGTTCTCCTTTTATCAGCCATTATCAATTCTGTCCCAGGCTGAATTATTTGTTCGTTATATCCCATGTCTGCGTGAGATAGGTGTTTATCTCAGCAGAAGATTGATCAAGGACTCATCTCTTCACGATCGATACAAATGAATCCATGTACGACAGTCCATGACTCTCCGTTGACTTCCCATAAACTCTTACCCATTAAACATACTAACTTCGCGTTTTATACACGACAGAGAGAGGTGTCAAGAAGAAGAAATGAGGACATCCGACGGATGCTGCCACGCATTAGAATACTTTACACCTCTCTATGGCCGGTCAAATGTTACCTATGATGTATACAGTCATGGACAAAAGCGTGGGAATTTTATTTATTTTTTTAATTTTATTTTATTTAAAAAAATTGTTCACATACAGCAGTAGCGCCAATTTATAGTAAACATATAACAAAAAACAAGAAAGAGGACACAATAACAGCATAAAAAAAAGCAACGAGAGCCCAACATGGAAAGGGGAAATATTTAATTTATTTAATAATAATTTTAATCATTTAATATTTAATTATTGACGTTTCCCAAAGTCTGAGGACACATTCACGTACAATGGACCATCTGCTGTTTTATCATTACAAAATATAACGGCAAAATAGGAAGAATCGAACGGGGACAGTTGCAGTCGTTGCCGATCAAGATAGAATGCTCAAGAGCAGAGTTTGTTCCAGAGTCGCAATTATCGTGGCGTACTTCAATGAAGAATTTCCCCTGTTCACAATTGAGAATATATTGGAACTATAATTCAAAACTTATACAGTAATAAGAAAAATGACGTAAATATAGTAATTGTAATTCGGAAAATATTTTGTTTGAATGACCGAACTCCTAAGTAAATAACTAAATTTACAATTTTGAGACTTTAACTTGACTTTATTTAATTCACGTCCAGCGCGGAAAGCGCATCATAAATCGCGAAGATCTTGATGCGATTTCATCCAAGGTATTACAGAAGTGATATATTATTTATTTAAAATAATTGATAAAACGTAGGAACTATACACCGTTACCCTTCGGACGTTATCTGTGCTTAGAACGTTTTTTAATTACATCATTCTGAAATACACGACCGTAGAACATACATTGGAAAACGGCGTTTGTATTTTGGGAAATATCTCGAAAGAAGGTGCACCATGGAGTACTTATATTTTTTTGCCTGTAAAAAGATTATATCTTTTTCTTTACAATGAGGTTAAATTCATTGAATGATGTGGGTAGTGATTTCTCAGCCTTAATTTCACAGAATTTCATGTCTAGGTCAATTAATTTCATCGACAACATAGCCTTTATCAAAGGAAATACTAACGAATAAGGATAGGAGAAATAGTATCGTAATTGAATGAGCGACGTTAAAAAATCATTATCTCCATGAATTAATGGGATTGAAAGTCCTTGAAAGCGTTTCCGACAGCCAATATATGCCACAGCGGCGACCAAGGGATGAACAGCACAAGTCAAGCATGCAAGGTTCTTTTTTCCCCAGTTTGTTTCCTATGTCACATTAGTTCTTAGAGACTTCCTTCACCAATCGTGATTCGACAGGGATAGCCTTCCGGCGAACGAGTCACTCCAAGCAGAATATCCTCGACAATTATTTCACGTTATTTTCTCTTATTGCCGACCGCGAATGGGTTAGCCCGAGTGTGTTGCAATGCAGACGACGATCAAGATGATACACAGAGGGGGAGCCTTGGGAGAGGGAGGGAGAGGATTAATTAAAGGCAATATGGAGAGAGCCTATGGCCATTGTGATAATCAGCAAGTCTCTTGCATCAACGTGTTCGCATGCATGTACATACCTTTCATAGAGGAAAACGTAGAGAGTTTCAAGGTCCCCAAGTGTAACACATCTACTTCGGAATCATCTCTCATTTCTTCTACTGCGTCAAGGTGAGTCAAAGGAAATACTATACTCCATATTTTCCTTTGTGTTAGTTAAAAATAATGGGTTCATCGGCAACTTGCCTTAGTTATTAGAAAACAATATGAAGACACGAAACATTCAAAATATTGGACGAATATACCTTTCAATATTGTCATTTACTTCAGCCGTAGGTGCCATTTCCATTAAATTATAACGTTTTGAATGCTATTACAGAAGTCATGAACCACCAACTCAAAAAAAACAAGATGGTCAGGGGCATACCTTTTTGAACATGAATTTCGTTGGAAGAATTTACTAATTATGGACAGTTTTTTTCCGGCAATGGCATTTTATCTTTATCGAGAAAGTTTAATTCTTAATCCAAATCATCCTAATCATTCTTTTCTGCGGAAGCGCAGTACGTTTAACCGAGTTTAAATATGCGAATTCTCAAGCGTGGAGGAGTATGACTTCGAAGTTCACATCAAATAAAGGGCAGCCTTTTCCACATTTAGCCAAAATTTGAATCACATTAAACATATGAGCATCTCTAACATACGGATGCTTCAACTTACGGACAATATTCATCTTCGTTCCTGAGTTGTGCGAAACATTGTTCGGTCAGTTCCACTCGCATACGTACACTCCGACTTAAACTTATATGAAGTATTTTTTTCCAAAACGGGCATGTTTTATTTGACGTCTTTAAATCAAAATTATGCCTTAAACATATTCCAAAGAACTTAAAATCGCATTTTACTAATAACTTTTAACTCTTTCACCTATTTACGATCATAATTCCACGAAAGAAACACTATGGGTAGTCGCAAATACCTCTCACATTTTGATACACGACATTCATTGACAGAATACACCCATCATCAAACTGCTTGTCAAACCTCTGACTTAAATAACGCATTAACAAGAACCACCACAGCCCGTAATATTAAAATTGAACACTGTTTTTACGCTGAAACAGCCCCTGTTGTTAGGGATGGGCACTACGGAGTGCACGGCGCAGCTCTGTCGAGGAGCTGTGAGGGGAGGGAAGGAAGAAGGATAGGCTGAGGGACCCGATGACAATGTGAAGGAGGAGAACAAACGAAGGAGAACATAGGGGGAGAGAGGTTAGAGAGGGAGGCCGGAGGACGAGAGGGGGGTAGAGGGAAGACGAGAGCGTGTCGGAATGAAGCAGGAGAGAAAGAGTACGAGACGACGTGGACTGGGTCGTGAAGACGACACAAGCGACGCCCCGAACACTTGTAAATGACCCACGTCACGTGACTTAGGAGAGAGTTGAGCCGAACAACACCGAAACGCAGAAGAAAACGATGGCACACATGACCCTAGTTTGTGCTCTGCTCAGGGCCGCCCAAAGTTATTGAACAAGAATGGGCTAAAATTTAATTTGACCGACCCTAATTTGGCTACACCAAAGAAAAGCAGCACGCTTCGCTAAAAACTGCTACAAGCGAACATATCTTCACAACTCTTAGAGGGATTTAGGTGGGAGCCTCGGAGGCTACACGCTAGGCTAATGTTGCTTGAGAAATTCAGTAATGGTGTGTTTCAGAGCGACACAAAGAGTATTATCATGACGCCTCACTACACCTCTAGGTCTGACAGAAGCGATAAAATAAGAATGTATCTTACATTGCCGAACAGATAGGTACAAAAACTCGTTCTTTCCGCGTACAATAAGCGACCACAATAAAAACTGAGCTCCACCATATACACTCCCATAATACACGTCACCATTACACCTCCCAAAACCTTACATATTTACGTCTGGTGACCAAACACCCCCTGCCACACGCCCATACGGCGGCTCGCAGGGTATTACGTAGATGTAGACGTAATGAGGACTTTATTTACCGAATGGGATTCCTTACCCCGCGCGTTAATTTTACGAATGCATATGGGCAGCATCAATCCGAAACTATTGGATTCTACCTATACGTATCTCCCAATCCGAGCCGAGCCCAATGATACCTAACTTAGGAGTTCGATCGAAAATCGATTAATAAATCGTGGCACATTGCCCAAGACGTAAGCCAGGAAACTTCGGCGACAATGGAGATCTTAAACCTGAGTATATTGAGATCGTGAGGAATTCATGCAGTCGATATAGTAATTCATGCGGTGATCCTAATAAAATTTTGTTAAGTCTTCTGGCATTACCAATGTTTTTTTTATTTTCTTATTGTTTATATTTTTATATCCAATAAAAATTTTCTGTAAAATAATTTTTGATATGCAGAACAGTGACTGATTTTGTTGTTTTCTATATTGATGTGATTTTGTAAGACAAAGAAGAGCCGGTTAACCCCAAACAGGATGTTATCCTAAGGGGAACGTATGTCCCTCGTTTTTAAATTTTTGAACATTTACCTTTATGTGTATGTGCTAAACGAGGAACAAATAAATAAATAAAATATGCCGGAAAAGCTCCAAACTATGGTATCTCTGCGTTTGTGTAGTTGCGAGATACAGTAATACAAATAGTTTGTGTAGCATTGGTATCATTCCTAGAGAGTAAAGCACGTTGGCGAAAATCCACATTCTGACAAGAATTTGCAGGTGTTTAATAGTCGTAAGTTTCATTCCCTTGTTTAGGATATAGTGTAGAGCATGAGCATGTCGGTGGAAATTCTCCCCCCACCCCACTTGAGGTGCCTTACAAGATATTACGTGGCCGAACCCTAAGGACGATGCTCTAGTTGATCTTAGAAGGGTTTATTGATAATATGATTTGGTACTTGCGTTGGATAACTTGCCACTATTACCATCGCCTTATCTCGCTTGCAATATCTCTCTTGGTTTTGTTTTCAACGTGAATTGATATCATTCTCGCGGCTCTTTCCATTGCTGCAAGTTGTTTTCGGGTTTTCCAACCGCGTACGTTGACATTGGTCGACAACGGTTTCGGTAGCCATCCTGCTACCGTCTTCAGGTCGAAGGTCACCTTGAATTGATATTTCTTAGAATCCATGAATTAGTAGTATTTTTAATACTCATCATTTTAATACATGTTAGAATGTGGGCCAACGTAGCACTCTCCTTGTTTCTGGAAAAGCCGCTCAATATTGTCCTGATTTACTGTTTTATTGGTCTGCGCCAGCCGGCCAGGGGAAACGTGAGGGGCTCGTCTTAGGACGTGAGACGAGTATTGTATGACTGTTGTATAACCTTACCGTACCTTTCACCCTGGAGGTGGCTTGCACGGTATATAGTTCTCGTAGTTAAGCAGCCTCTGGACATAGTGGAACAACCGGGAAGACTTCCTGCAAGATAGGTCGGCACGGGCTTCGACTCAGCGTCGCCCGGCAGTGCTGAAAACACTCCAATTTAACGATAGGGATAATCACGAGAAGGTTGCGCACTTCGTGCATCAGCCTCAATTCTACACCTTGAACTCGGCGAGATAAGATTTCGTAAGATAACCATAGTGATGATGTGCTGCTTTTATTGCTTATGCCGGCGTCTTTTGCAGATTGCCTTCATGGACGGGTGAAGCTGTTCAGCGGCGTCAGATGTGACGCTTTTTTCTCCCGACAACACTGCTTGCGTAGAGGGTGAGGGCAGTACAACAAATCATGGGTATGGTGCTCGTATGAGCTCGAGTGAAAGTCGAGTAGTAAGAGTAATGAGAAGAGAACTGGAGAAAAAGGTTCCATAACGGATACATTTAAATACCATTTTCCCGCAAACGATTAGAGGCCAAAGTAGTCAACTAAGCCTTTAACTAGGTTTGTCCATAGCTAGTGTAGCCAATGACTTAATTTTCTACCAAGAACTCAGTTATCAACAACGTAGTATTAATATAACGTCTAGTACGTTTTATGTATAAGTCCTGTACATATCTGCATTTTGTAGCGGCAAAATATATAAACACAAAAACTTTCTCCAAAATTGATAGCATGCAGTGAATTTTGTTGAACTTTCAACTCCTGACAAGTATTTTTAGAGTTTAGCTAATGCATACAATTTGGAGTTTCATTGATAAAATTAAGATTGTAGCGCAGTGAATGTTGGCGACAACTATCCTCTACCACACACCCTTGAGGGAGTTAGCAGCTTCTTGTGCGTGTGTAGATGACAAAATCTAGGAGAGATGGCCAACACAGAATAACACATGGTAAAGCACCGCAGTTACTACAATAATATTTTTGTAAGGCACTGACACGACGCGGCAGAAGGAAAATTACACTGACCCGTTTTCCTTGACCCTGACATTATCGGGCGCAGGACAATAGTCATCGAGCGTATTGAAAATTATCATAAAATCGAAACTATTTTATTAGCAGAGTTCAAGTCTTAGTAATAAGTAAGAGATACTCACTCTCTTAAGGTTTCTTTTACTTCCAGTCTAAAAATAGGATACTTCCTGATAGGAATAAAACTTGTCACGAAATATGGCATCCCCATAATCAACTACACGATTCATTTAAAACCAATTCCGACCTCGTCAACGCGTCTAGAATCATCAACTAGGATAGTTAAGCACACCTATTTAATTTACGTGCAGGTCTGAATGAAGAGCGACACCATATCCAATCATCAAAATAAATACCTGGATCTCAAACTAATTACGAAAAAAGGTAATCCAGATGATCCTGACTTGAACAATGATCTGCGAATCCTTCATTTCAATCAATAATTGATCCTGCCACCTCTTAAATATCTTGTTTTCCGTATCTTCTCCGTAAATTAACTCCACGGAAGCAAAGGCTAAATGTAAAAGCATAGGAAAACTTGATAAATTATTGTGAAGTTCGAAAAAGCTCAGTTGACGCGCGTCATCCACTCATCCTTTACCGTTAAATAACACCTGCGCGACCGCTGCCTGGAAGCTGGCAGGAGAGAGTATATCGCACCCAGACACACAAAAGCGAAGACAGCAACGCATATACCAAATGCCTATTCGCATTTAAGTAAGAATTTCGTATGAAGCCCATGAAATTATCCATATCAACTGTTTACATTGCAACACCCAGCCGCCATTTAAAATGATAATAAACGCAGTGACTTCGTACGTTGACGCGGAAATGCTTCTTTTGGAAAACGCCAACGGAATGGAAAGGGGAGAACCTCGAACGAATGAGGATAGAGAGGGAAGAGTGAGACAAGCGGAAAGCAAGGCATATGGGGAGGAGAGGTTTATATTTTGAACCAGCGCGTTATCAAAGCAGGGGCAGATGTTACTAACCTAAGCGCAAGCCACCTGAAAAAGGAAAGTTTTTGAATGCAGGAACATGATTAACGAAAAAAACCGTCCAGAAGCGCGTGAGTAGATGCGACATTTCACGACGAGTTCGTTCACCTCAGGTCCCGATATTATATGATTCACAACTTGTAATGTATTAAATATAATCCAACACGTAATATCTATATATATTAATTTTGTAGCGTGTCAGTCATTCTGTATCCGTTTTGTTTCTTTCTCTGTCAATTTTTGAGCTAGAAGAGTGAGGTTAGGTGCGTTGGATGTGGAATCACTGCCTTCATGATTTGGTAGTAGTTTTGGATTTTTATAGCTTGGGCGTGTGGCAGGGGGTGTTAGGTACCAGCCGTGCAAATGTGTAAGTTATTTGGATATGAAATGGAGACATGAATTAAAAGGAGTGTATTTAGTTAGTTTAAATAAGACCCAAAAGAACGGCTGCTTGAGCGTGTGGCAGGGGGTGTTAGGTTACCATCCGTGAAAAGGTGTAAGTTATATTTTTGGGTTGTGGTTGCAACAACCTGATGCTGGGAAACACAGTGACAAGGGAGAAAGGCCAAAAGGGAGAGTGGAAGAGTGTAAAGGTTGAAACAAAAGAAACCCACAGTGCTCTCCTATTCAAATGGCTTTAAAAACAACAAAGGAGAACAGTGAATGAAAAAAAAACATTTTCAGAAAGGAGCTATTTTTAGACTAGGACACTTACCCCGCAGGGGGTAAGTACTATAATAATAATTGCATTATACTAAATTACTTTTATCATATTACGTAGTATTATTACATAGCATATTAGTACATTATAATAAATACTAACAGGCTAGCTACCTGTTTATTATAATTTGTGATAATTAGTGTTTTATACGAGTGTAAGCTAGATGAATTATGCTATTGTCTCGGCGTTTCTTGTTCAAAATTGTGCTAAAATAAAATCGTCTTTGTTAATATTATATATACTTTTGAAAGTATTTTTGTAAAACTGCCAGCAATGAATTTCATTTATGAAAGGCAGTCTCCACACAGATCTGCGACATTTGAGGCTGTCTATAGCTCATTGATATTTGAACGCAAAATTGTCCCAAAACTGTAGAGTGATGAATTATTCTATTCTATTTGTATGCTCTCAACACCTATAAACTGCAGCCTTGTCAACATACATTTTCTTTAAATTAGGTAACCAATGAGTGTTATATGGATGGTGAAAAAAACGCTTGAATATATTATTCGAACATGTATCAGAAGGATGGACAGCACAGCACGGTGATAAATAGATGGGCTGACTAGATAGGCATATGGCGGAGCTTAAGCAGTTGAACAACTGTACGTGGGGTGAGTCCAGCCAACGACAAGAAAGGGGTATATGATATAAAGTCACGTCTGATGTGGTGGATCCGTTCCATAATGACAGAAACAAAACACTTGCAGTTTTCCACAAATAAAAGATTTAAATTTCTTTGAAGGCTTCCGCGACTCTTATAATTATTAATGTTGCTCTTTTCAGGTATTTCCGTCGCGTGTATGGTTTTTTTGACAACAGTTTCTACCGTCTTCCTGGGGGCGTCTTCAGGTCCGTTGGACATTTTTGTAATTCAAAAATGTCCAAAAAAACCAAACACGCGACGGAAATACCTGAAAAGAGCAACATTAATAATAAAAGATTTAGTTTAACTAGTTTCGATGTCGCTATACCATCTTCAAGTCAGGATGAAAATGTTGCAGTAACTTGAAGAAGATGTAGTTACATCGAAACTACTCAAATTAAATCTTAATTTAAAAGAAAAGTGCAAGCATTACACTTCTACATCTACATGCTACTCTGCGAGCGGCCGCATGGGCGAGTGGCAGGGGGTGTTAGGACACTAGTCGTGAAAAGGTTTAAAGGATGAGGTTTTGGGATGTGAAATGTTGAGGTGAATTATGGGAGTGTATTAAGAGGAGCTCCTGTTTTACTATGGTCACTTGTTGTGCGTGGACAGAGCGAATTATTTTATCTATCTGCTCAGCAATGTTTCTCTCTTTATTTTATCGCACCTGCCGGACCAAAAGATGTAGTGTGGCGCCAAAATGATGATCTGCATCTGCCAAAATAAAGGGAATTACAGATGGCGGGGAGTGGGGTGAGCTTCAATCCCAGAATTTATTAAAATTTCGTAATTTTATTAAAGTATTTAATTGCACAATGCATCAATACTTAACTAGGAAAACAGGAAATTTATCTTAGATTGAGCATGCGCAAGTGAAGTATTCATAGATATAAAATCGACTCATAATGAAATTATTTCCTTAATTAACATTGGAATTAGTTCCCTGGCTATTCAGTGCATTAACAGCGACAAGGGTTTGAAGTCAGCGGTATATCAATTTCAGTCACAATGGCCAGCGGAGACTGCCCCTCAGATGCCTTTTCAGCCACTGTGCTGATAGTTATTATATGTAAATGATAAGTATAACTTAACGATAAGTTTTTCCACATAGAAACTACTTCGGGCGTGACTTCGTGGAATTTGCTTAGCATTGCAAATGATAAGTTTAACTTTGTATTTCCTCATAGAATCTGTGTGGAAAAACTAAGTTATACCTACTTATCATTTACAATGCTAAGCAAATTCCACGAAGTCACGCCCGAGACAACGAAAGTTATTATACTGGTTTCTGAAGTTTCTAGGCATCTGACATCCGTCTCCGGATCCGGAAGGCGGAAAATATTTCCGAAATTTTTCTCGCAGCCTCCGCAGGGTTAAGCTCACTCCCACAATGCCTTTCCCCAACCTCCTTGCTTGACATTGGCCATTAAAACATGAATTCAAATTGTAAATAAAAGTAATGTTGGCTCCTGTGCAAAGACTGCGGAGCGCGTCGTTCAAAGTTCAAAGTGAACTCCAACTTAGGTGGCGACAACACACAATCTTCCCCAACGAACATCATCACCTATCCTAAATGGCGCGAACGAACCCAGTTGTCGATGGCTTCCATGAAAAAAACAACTTACTACCACGTTCCTTATTTCTTTTAGGAGACGCTTAGAGAGAGAGAGACAGGGCAAAGTGATACAAGGCACCATGACGAGCAGAGAGGGTCCTCCAAGAATCATATCATACGGACGCCGACGCTGCCCTCGGGTCGTGCGACTCTTCCCCCCACCCCCTTGAGCCCACCCCCAACCGACGGGTGATGCTTGACCCCACGCGACTATACAGAGCCCGTTCGCTCCCTCCAAACATTTACCATTCCTCATCTCTCCTTCGCCCCTACACTCCATCCCTGGGTGGCAATGATGTGATGGGGAGTCGCTTTCTGAGCTGGAGTTACCTATCACACTGATAGACACCCCACCTCGATAGGGCCCAATGCAAGAATTTGGGACCTCGAACAGAAATAGATGATTCGTGGAATTAACAAAAGAAACGACATGGAAAATCGCCATTGAAGAATTCCTATGAGGAGTTGGCGAGACAAGTATAATGAGAATTCTTAGAGGATTCATTCATTGGTCTTTCAATCCCATGATTGGTTGACGGCAGCCCTCCACCTTTATCTAATGCTAGTTCCTTTAGCTCCTGGGATCTCCAATGGACTTTTCTCTTTATTTGGTCCAATAACTTATTCCTTGGTCTTCCTCTGGGGGATTTTCCCTCTATTTTGCCTACAATTATGTTATTTACAAACCCATTGTGTCTAAGGGTGTGTCCAATCCCTCTTGTTCTGTTATTATATTTCTTTAAATTCGCGTAATCATCCTCATGATTTCTCGCACTGCACAAAACCCTGTGACATTTTTTTTCTTGGTTAGCGACATAGACCTTTGCGTTTTCTTCTTTACTAGTAGTCCTTCGTTTCTTCTAAACTTTGCTCTTCCTCTCATTCCTCCCACATCGTCGTCCTTCATTTCTCCGTCTTTTTCCCCTTCTCATTCGCCTCCTACAGCCCTTCTCTTAGAGAAAGAAGAGACGAATCTATCTTCTCTCTCCAGACATATTTCCCGACACTATAGGCGATTGAAGACAATGATGAAAGGAGGAAAAGATGGAGATAATTTCAGAGGAAGACCAAAAATAGAATACATCGGAAAATCATGAAGGACAATGCGTAAATTTAAAAAAATCCTACACAAAAATAATAGGAGGTAAAACACGCATTTTGAATAAATTCGAGAATATAAGCTGGGTAGCAAGGAAAGAAGAAGAAGGAAAAAGAGAGGAATGTGTGGAATACATATCATAACATTAGAAAGTGAACTCGATCTTCCAGAAGTAGAAAAAGTGGACTGACTACAAAAGACACAGAACCTAAAACAGAGTAGGTGAATAGTTCACGTGTGCCGGGAATGATTTGGAGGAAGTACGGCTTTGATTGCTGGCATATTTGGCCTGGAACTGCATTGGATGAGGAAGAACTGACGATAGGTGGGAAATTGAGAAATTGAACTCGGAGAGATTGGATTAAGAAACAATTAATACCACCTTAACAAGAGAAACTCAATACATACTACGCCACGAGGCTCTTATAACACGGAAGTGACCGAACGCTTCTCGGATAGAACTAAAACCTAATAACGTGCTACAAAGATTCGGCCGTACCCTTTAAAAAAATACCCATCATGAGTCCGTTAAAAAAATTTAGCCTCCTTTATTTCAGTCTAAACCCCTTAAAGCCTGCCAAGAAATACCGCAACGGGGATTCCGTAGAGCAAATGAATGAGATTATCTGTGCTGACCTTCCGTGTCTAACATCTCACAACATGGAATTATGGTGACGACAGCTTCTTTCTTCTCAGTGCGTCTTACATGATCTAAGATTATAGGTGAAAAAACGAGCAGCGAACTCAAAAAATGAACACCCCTACGGATAGACGGTTGAAGGGAAAAAGGGATGACGGCAACAGGTGGCAGCCAGTGCGCGAGCGCGCCGCCCCGTCTTCGTCTGTCGGCAGGGGACGCCCCGCTGATCGCACGGGCATACCCGTGAGAACGGCGTTGCCTAGCGACCGGGATTCTAATCAAGCACAGTGAAGCACACCGCACTCCCGCACAATCTCCTAGTCATGAAAGCATAAAAAGTTCACGACAAAATTTTTAATGTTAAATTTGGCCACATTATCAACAAATATTAATACTTCCAAATTGAAATAATTTCGCGCGAATTGAAAAACATTCATAAGGTATATCTATGGGAAAATATTTCCCTTCACAACCACCTTCTCAGAGATGCTGTTGATCATTTTTGCGTCGCTCACGGAGCAGGAATCGAAAGTTTCGAAGTTCTCCTTCGGGTATAAAATTCTTAGATACGAGCTATATTGCGTGGAACTATTACATTATAAATAACTAGATCCAAGATGCTTAATCCTTCAGAAACTCGGGAATAACGCCTAGAGACAGCGCAAAAGGCCTAATGATGAAAGAGATTTTGGGGCCGAACTTCTTTCAAGGGAGAGATTTTTGGAAAATATTTCACCTACCCCAAATATTTCATGAAAATCTACTTGTTGCAACCAGCGGGCCGTCGCGAGGTCATTTCTCGGAGTCAGAAAATTAGCAGTTCGGTCATTAAGGAATAGAAAATGGGAGAGACTATGAAAGGAGAAATTTAGAGTAGGAAGGTAAACGTTCGTTCATTTTTCGTGGAGTTGAGGATGAGGATGACGAGTGGAAAAATGAATGCTTGAACCATTATACTCGGCAATTATTCTTCGTTATTCATTCAGCCTCGTCAGCATCAATCTGATATTATCGATCCGTATATTGGTTTGCTTGTTTCTACAATCCGTTTGACTTTCAGCTAAACGCTATACTCCTTTGCACCTCGTCACATCACTAACGATGATGATTGGCGACTAGTGGCCCATTCGTTTACTCACCCTCTGCTAATATTAGGAGGCTATAAATTAGTCTCAAGAAGTGGCCAACATGAGATACGATAGCTCATATCCTAAAGACGATACATCATTCTGGAAAATCGTCATTGTAGAAAGCTCCATGCCACCGCAAGATGTTAGGATGGAGTAAAGGAAATAAGGCAATATTTGCAAGCATCTACTTCAATATAATGCAGAGGCACGTTCAGAGGTTATAAAGGCTCCCACTATTTAGGGGGCAGGAATAGAGAAATGGAGAGCGAACAGGACAGATATTGTTCGTCAACGACGTATATTAAGTTAGGGTCAAGCTGTTTTCTGTCATAATAACTTATGGCGCGTGGATAGAAGAAATTTCTGTACCTATCAGTTGGGCAGACTACCTCTCTTGTTTTGTCGCTTCTATCAGTCCTAGAGTCATAGCACGGGGTCAAAATAATGCCGAAATTTTTTTAAAATTTAAGACGTTCCGCCAGCGTGAGAGTGGCACATTCTCTCAAACTCTCATTTACACGAAATAAAATCATGCTTGGTACTTTTCACACTGGTTTACTCACGCCGACAATGGTTTCGACAATTTATGTCATCTGTTACGCAGAAAAATTATACGTGAAATACAAAATTAATATGTACTTTCCTCACTGATTTATTAATACCAACAACGGTTTCGACAGATATTGTCATTGCCAGGGCATTAGCGGAATATCGACCATACAGACCACGGAGCACCGATTATGGTTTAAATAAATCATGTCCATACCAATGCATTGATAATGACATAATTTGTCCGACCATGGAATTGACAATGACACGATCGTTCTCAACCATGGTCGGCATTTATCAACCGGCGGGGAGAGTATAAGTAATATCTTATTTCATGTTCCACTTTTCCACGTTAAACCTGAAACTAAATTTGCATTCAACTCTTGGAGACGAAAGGGAATAGCGGCACCAACCTCTTTCTTCGATGACACCCTGAGCAGGTGGGACAAAGCAGCAGACGACGACGATCGCGACAAGCGTGAGTTTCAGGTGCGGGAAACGCCAGATCCACCAATCCATGTTGTCCGAAGAGGTCGTCGTTTAATCCTTAAGGTTGTTTCTTGCACGTTGTGAATGATGAGGGGAAAATGACAGACGCAGCGACGAACGCACCAGTCGCTCGAAGCAACAAAATAAATCCACCGAGCTCCGAGAGACACTGTATATTCCGATTGCGTGTTGAGAGTCGCAGGTGAAGTAAACACTGGGAATTACCGGGAAGGAGCAAGGAGATATAATCTTGCGCCTTTCGCACTTTGGGTGCTTAAAAATCGAAGAGAAAGGAAAATGTGCAACCTAGTACTTTTGTTGTCACCAATACCACGCACTGCTCACGCCCATGTCCCTCCCTCTGTGTACAGCCAAGTGAAATTTATTGGCCCACTATATTAACAATGCGGCAACTATTCAAGACACAATCATGTGATTGCACATATGCAAGTTGTATCACCTACCCTCTCCCCAGTCACGAAACCTGATAATAAAAAAACACTTTCCACAAACGTTAGGATATCAACACCGAGAGGC
The DNA here is from genome assembly GCA_963169105.1 of Ceriagrion tenellum. Taxonomy (NCBI): domain Eukaryota; kingdom Metazoa; phylum Arthropoda; class Insecta; order Odonata; family Coenagrionidae; genus Ceriagrion; species Ceriagrion tenellum. The sequence goes on along the minus strand of OY720632.1, from coordinate 127,290,566 downwards.
GATGCAGGCCCTTGTCACTAGAAGAAACACAATATCCTCGCATGGTAAAAACACGCCACGAATCAGCATCAGTAGAGATGTACTTCGTTGATATTATTACTCCTTTACACTTCAGTATCACGGGGTTCTCCTAACTTTTGTTTCAACAAGAAGGAAAGGTGGGTTTTTCATAACACTGACACCACTAGTTTCACGTCAGTCTTCTCTTGGGGGCACTGGCTATCAACCTCGGATTGATCGGTAAAGAAACTTGGACAGTGGGCCACTACATACGAAAACTGAGATAATGTAATTCGAATGAAACACTACACGTCAAAATACCGCGCTCACACGCCGCACGAACCTCCTCCGGCCAAACGCCTTCGACATCTGACTGAGCTCCTGCGGCCCGGGAAGTCTCTGCGATCTCGTTTGGAACTCCTGCCGAGAGATGTCGCGTCAAGGCGTTGTCATGGCGGCGGCGGCACTTATGAATCTTAAGTTGAAAGTGATTCACGCAGAAACGTATATTCGTTGTCTCTCTCTATCGATGGGAGTTACAATTGGAGTTCAGGAGACATGAAATTTTTACACAAATGTAATAATGAAACTAACTATTTAAGGTCAACTGATTTAGCTAATGGATGAGATAATATTTTATTTAAAGACGATAAATAGATGGTACAAAGAGAAGGAATAAGAAAGGGACAGAGAACACAAAATTGACGAATATAATATGAGATAAATTACTTATTGTGATTCAAGACACTCAATAAAAACAGCTCGCTCCTAATTTAACCGAAGATAAACAAATCATTTAACGTTATAATAACCATATTATGCATGTAGTTCTTTCTTAGCTGAGTATACATGTATCTATATATACTGTTGAGGTGGGTTAGTAAAAATTTTAGTAGTATTGCATTAAGCACATTTAATATAATAATTGATATAAATAAATTGAAAGTGTATTGATAACTACTACTTACTGTGGGAGAAAATTTGAAAAACAGTAATTCAGAAACATTCTGTTCTCATATTGTATTGTAGCCATACAAGCCTGCGGCTGGTGTATTATGTTAAAATGCGATCGTGGCCATTGAAGTCCTATTATGTTCCTCGAATGACTGAAGTACACAGAAGTGACTACTGACTCCTTCGTAAAATTGCAAAAAAGATAAAGCAGAGGGCGTTCGGAGGAATTCTGTCATTGGTTTTTGGACTTTTTTGTATATAAACAAGAATAACATGTTACTTTGATTATGATTTTCGAAATAATACATGGTAAGAGATAATATCAGTAAGGCAAGTTACACTCGTGCTGGCGTTAATGTAATGGCTGTCAAATTTTCCTTTTTTTCTATTTTGCTCTTGGTTGTTGACGAACAGTTGCGCCCTTGTTAAGGCAACAAATAGCCCATTTTAAGAATATTCTTCATTTATTAGTGCCCATGCATAAATAAAGCCCATTGAAATGCGGTTTATTTTCTTGGTATATGACTTTAAATGTAGCTTTCATACCTCAGACGTGACATAGTGTAAAAAAATACATAAATCAGTCGTCCAACAAGTTCGTGATATGTTTCGACTATGCCTAAACATTTTTTGAATAACTGTAATGTTGCAGACGTTCAAATCAAGGCAATCGGAGGAAAATTATCAGATTTCATTTAAGATAGTAAGCGATGACGCTATGACAAGATGATGTTCCTAACGTCGAAGGCCTATGGTAATCTTCCTCGCGTTGAATCCGTTAATACCTGCAAAGCATTCAAAATAATTTACTAGTTTTACGTTATCTTCTGATATTTTATGTCAAATAAGGCGAGGTTAACCGAAATCAAAAGAAGGATAGCATAAACTGGAGCATGAAGATAATATGCGTTCTTTGGTCGAGTATTTTCCATGTGGAAATGGTCGAATAGGGCTGTCAATCATTTAGAGGAATGCATTGGAAAATTAATTATGCACCATATGAAGAAGTACTTTCATTCGCGGTGTCAGGAGAAGGGGCTAGCATTGGAAATGCATTGGAAAATTAATCATGCACCATATGAAGAAGTACTTTCATTCGCGGTGTCAGGAGAAGGGGCTAGAACTCAATTTTAGTAAATGCGGGACCGTACACTTATTGCAGGAATCATGACACCAACATATCTACAATGTGGGTGGAGTCCTCAGTCAGAATAAGTCCTCAAATAAATTTAAATACCTTGGGATTAACTTAACTTCAGATATATTGTGGGGAACACACATACGAAACATGTGGAATAGCTATTAAGAAATTTGGGTTTATCAAGTATATAATTGGAAGGTCCTCGGATGAGAAAGTAAAAGAGATGTGCTAATTCGCTCTGGTTAGGCCACACCTCGAATACGCCACGACCATTTGGGACCCTGGTAATAAACAGTTAACCAAAAATAAATATCGATTACAGAGGAAAGCTGCGCGCTTCGTTAAAAACTGTTACGAGCGAACAAATAGTGTTTCTCATCTATTAGAGGGATTAGATTGTGAGCCGCTTTAGACTCGGAGGCTGCGCGCTAGACTTAGTTTGCTTGAGAAATTCAGAACAGGTGTGTTTCAGAGCGATATAGAGAATATCATTTTGGAGCCACACTACATTTATAAGTCTGATAGAGGCGATAATGTAAGCGAGATACATTGCCGAAAAGGTAGGTACAAAGATTCGTTCTTTCTACGCACAATAAGTGATCATAATTAAAACTGAGCTCTACTTAAAACACTCCCATGATACTCTTCACCATTTCACCTTTCAAAACCTAATCTTTTACGTGGCTGGTGTCCAAATATACCATGCCACACAGGCTCCTAGGGTAGTATGTAGAAGTGGAAGTAGGACCTAAAGCAAGGAACCGAAAGTAGAGGCAAGCGAAGAGGCTGATACGGAGCAAGACATAAAACTGCTCACATTTCTGGACGCCGTGGTAAGAGGATGATCGATAAATAATTTTTATTAATGTGCATTAAACAGTAAATAATGAAGTATTTACAATTAAAAATATGTAAAAGTTAATTACGAAGAAAATTTGTGCAGTTGAAGTAAACAGTAGTAGTGGCTAAAATTGTAGTAATAGCACTAACAGTGGCTGAATTTCAAGTGATGTGTCTGTGCTTAATAGCTTTGCAGCTAGGCCTATACCAGTCTCAATATATGTCTCCCAAATAGGGCTGAGTGGTTTTCCAATATACTGATTCCAATATCCATATTTTTTAATATTGGGATACCAAAATCACAATTTTGGTACGACCAATACCAATATTCTGTATTGGATATTGGAAGTCGGAAAAACCACTATTTGTAATTGGAATATAGTATATTAAACAACTAACATTTGTAACTGGAATATTTAATATTGGATTGCCAATGTTAAAAATGCAAGTGTTGAATACTGGAACCCGGCGAGGAGGGTGGTCGGAAAGCGCCCTGATCTTTGAAAACAGACTGCGCGGCGCGCGTGGCACTCACTGCAGCACTTCATTTCCACCATTAGTCACCACAGTAACTGGGTAAAAGAGGCTTACATTGGTTTGATTGTTTTATTAACAGACCTTTACATAGTTAATAAAGTCCCATTTCCGATGTAACCCTCCTCGGTTCTAATGCAACTCTCTTTTTTTCACCTGTTAATTTTATCAGTAAATATTGTTATGCTCAATATTTTCCAAGTCACCAATATTTAATGGTTTCATTATTTACAATATTACGATATTTCCAATATGAAAATGTGGCAATATTTTCCAATATTCAATAGGTCAATACAGGTTATTAATATTGATCCATTTTCAATATTTTAAGATATTGAATATTGATTTATGGGATTCAAATACCGCCCAGCCCTACTCCCAAACACACCTCTATGTGACATGTGACACCAGAACAAAACGGCCAATATAGGATGATGTACTTTCCGAGATCGTAACTTCTTGACTAGGGACACAATTGAAGTTTGTGGGACCTCGATTGATTACGGAGTACGACCTACGTAGGGCGAAATTCCTCCGAGAAATTTTCCCCGAGCGGAATTCTAACCCATACCCCTGTATATTTCGCCCAGTGCTTTTACCAGTTAAGCTCCCAAAGCATCCTTCTGTCCTCTGAATTTTTGAGGAATTTCGCTTCGAAGGAACAAGTTGCTCAGGAATGCCGGACACAAGATGCCACAGAGACAGTCCGATGCTTGCGCTTAGCGCCAGTCAAGTCAAAAGATGTTTATTGCTACTGTTCTTTCAAATCACGTATACATATACACAGCTTATTTGTTGATAATTCATGTACATTACAATAGCCCTTGCTATAGGAAAATATTCCCCTTCAGGGTTTGTCAATTGATTCTTTTTACATAGGTTATACGCAAGCGTGTAGAATATTGCGTATAGAACAGTGTTAGTTGGTTACTCATTTCTTTCGGGAAGTGAATTGAAATGAATTACGAGTAAGTAACTGGTATCAAAGTGGACACATTTTTCTTTCAATTTGATTGGAATCTGTAAACCTGAAACAAAATAAATGAAGCCGAAAAAGTACATCCACAACAATAACTATCTTATCTAACAATAGAAACTTACCCAAACTGAAAAGAGGCTTTACGAACCTGATCTTCTGTTTCTTTGTTACAATGAAAAAGTCCAGTCATTTGACTCGTATTTTTCCCAGATCGTTTTAACAAAGATGTAACACAAAGGAAATGGTTCCAGGCTTGATTTTGTGGAAGTAATTCATAGTAACTTAAATAAAACCCTAAATTTAAGTATAGAAACATTTCATCTTATCATTGAATCTTGGATTAGTTTTATTAATTGAGTGCATAGAAACAGTGGAGTATATCCTGGGTTATCACTTGAAATAATGACCAGAAAAGACTGTAAACCTTCGAAACTTGGTAATAATAATAATAATAATAATAATGTCGTCTTTATTTATTGAGCGATATTAGGCCAATACAGTCCTCTCTTCCATATAACTCATTTTCACAAACACCCATGTCCTGGGCATATAATTTTTTCTACCCAGGCGGGACTCGAACCCGCGACCCTCGGGTTAGCAGGCGGGGACTGTACCCCGCCGCCACCGGGGCCGAACCTCGGGGGCTGGTAGAGGACACTGAAGATAAAATGAACGGAAAAAATTAGAAAAGAACGAAGATCACAGAATAGTAGGACAGGAAAAGACCGCATGGAAAACCGTACAGAAAAGAAGAGCCAGGTAGATTGGACACACCCTGAGACACAACACAGTGTGTGAAGGACATAATTGAAGGTACTCTAGAAGGAAAAGTCCCCAGAGTAACACCCAGGAATAAGTTAATGGGCCAAATAAAGAAGACAGTACATAGGGAGAGATACCAGGAGGTAAGGAAACTAGCATTAGATAGGGAAGGGTGGAGGGCTACAGTCAACCATTTTTAGGATTGAACAACCAATGATGATGAAGGTAACATCTTGTTCTATACATGTATTAGAGGTTGAGGTATTTTTAATTAAATGAACAAAATACCATTCATGACCTTTCTCGGTGGAATCACCTTAACTGTTTCCACTACAGACTTTCCCAAACTAAGAAGAAGTTTGTGAAGGACATAATTTGTGTCTGAGAAGAGGATGAACTCGATCTTTTGTTTCTTTGTTATACTCCATCACAGTACTTTAACGACTCTTGTAACTTATACAGGCCACAGAAAAATTCAACTTCACTAGGACCCGGTTAAGGGGCTAAGGGGGGGGACAAATTAGTGAAGAGGAGAAAGGCCATACAATGGCGGGTAGGATAAGGGAATGAGCGGGAAGTAAACTGAATTGAACTGAAAACTAAAAAGTACAGTGAATCCCCCCTCAAAGGCCATTCCTATCAAGCGACCACCCCTGTCAACGACCATTTTTCAGCGGAACCGTCACGACGCGTCGGTGATAGCTTGATTCAGGTTAACAATATCATATTTCCTTGGCAACCAAAGATTTGATTTTCCAAAGATATTCACGCTTCTTTAAATAACATTTTTTCCTGAAGGCCCATGATATCATGTTGAGAGAATATCCGTATAAGAAGGGCCTAGAGTCCCATGGGTTCCAATGGGCCCAGTGTCCTAAGGGCTCCATGATGGATTGCTTTGGTGGGTGATCGATAAATTTCAATTCATATTTACAATAAGTATACATTCAAGGTTTCACTATATTGCTTGCACTTGTCCTTACTGACTGATGTACACATCCCGGTAGTCCCCATCCGGAGATCCGATTGGGGAGGAGTTTTACCTCCGGAATATTTTACTGGGAGGAGTGCCATCACGTTTTGTATGTAATTAATGCAGGGCTGCATCTTCTATGAAGGATAATGTGGTGGTTTCCCCGTTGCCTTCCACATCGCAGTACTCCGACCGATTCCGTGAACTTCACGAAGCTGTGGCAGTTGATGCCGGTCCGATCTCCTTGATCTGAGCCATCAATGCCTTCTGCTGAGACAGTATGTGCACATCAAATTAATATGCATTGAATTTTCCTAGGAACAATTAAATTATGATTGAAAATGACCTCCTCCCTCAACGACCATTTTCAGCGGAACCGTCGCGTCGGTTACAGGTTTCACTGTAAAATGAATGATTTCTTCCCGTCGATTCCCCTATCCTATCCGCTATTGTATGACCTTTTTCCCCTCTACCAAATCTGTCCTCGCTCCCTCAACCCCTCCACCTTCCACTGATAATATGTATAAGGGAGTGTGAGACCTTTTTAAATCACCAGATGATGATGCTTAGCCATCGAAACCTGGGTGGCTTTGAAGTGGAATTTATCTGAGGTCTGAAAAAGTTGCAAAGGTAAATAAATTAGATCGAAGGTTTTACAGCCACGCGGTGACCCTCGTATCAGAACAAAAAAATAAGAGCAAGACAGGTAAAAGTCGCTCCATGAAAAATTTCACCTCTGGAAGCACGCATTAACGTGACTTCGAAATCACTTGCAACAATGTGCAAACATCCTGGCATTCTTCTCTGGGGATCGCACCGATCAAATGTTTGACGGCGTTGTGATTATTTCTTCACCCAGTTTGAGAAGAAATATGAGATTAGTCCTTCGGCTGCCACAGGGCCAATATATAGACTTTCTACGAATGCGGTGCGATAAATACCATCAGTTAGGTAATCAGTAGGCATCAGTATACATATCAACAAGCCTACGGCAAATCTAGCGGTAAATACTATTGAAACGCATTTTTTTCACCATTTTATTCCTTAATAGGAGCGTAATTATCAATGCGTTCATTGGTAGGTTTTTGGGAAGTCATTGTAATAATTGACCCTTTCTGGATACTTTACTTGCCCGAAGATAACCTGCTTAGGTCAATTTTCAGTTCCTTATACCGTCTGTCTCCTTTTACGTCGTCCAAATTTCCTTACCGTCATCCCCAAATGTACACATACTTACGTCATCATCTTGTTCATTCAAAGACTTCTAGCTATCGGCTGATCGGTAGTTTTTTGGAAGGTCTTTACCATAATATCCTCTTTCTGGGTCCTTATCCACTTTCCTGCTCTTTGTCCGCTCAGAACCACCTTTATTTTCTAATAAAATCTGTCCCATATTAATATTTTTCATGCCTTATCCTCAGATAAACGCTTACTGACATTGACTCTTTAATACAATTATACGACCTAGCAACAATATTCAGTGATATAGTTGTCTTTTCTGAAAGTTTGCATTCTTTAAATATCAATTATTATAAGCTCTGTAATATTGTGAAACACCTCAGAAATCGACGTATTGTTTTTTTGTATTTCGTTTGTTTAAAAGAACTTCCAAATTCAGCCTGTTGTACGGATTTTTTCATGCCCATCATGTTTAAATATTACTATTTCCACAGGTTCAAAAATATAAGACTTCCGTGCCATATAAAAATAAATAAATAAAACAAAGAGATAGATATGACATACAATTTTTTAGATAAATTATTTTTAAATAAATTTTAGATAAATTTGCATTAAAACAATTTATTTGCTACTCTGTCAGTAAAGAAACAATTTATAGCAATGAACTAAATGCATAAATTTGTATGAACAAAGCAATTTCTTGGTAAAAGTGTTTCGTAAAAAAATGAAAACAATTGAGCGATGGAATAACATACTTCTTTCACTCTGTTTTAGCATAACCATTTGAAACAGGGCCATCATATCCTGATCGTTAACATTTTATTCCAGTTCCCATAAGGCATGACCCTAATTAAAGGGCCACAATTTGTCTTTCCTCGTCCTGTACAGTAGAGGTGAAGCCAAATAAATGACTTCAGTGATCACATAACTCACAAAAAGCCGAAGGTAGCAAACCAATGACTTCTCCCACTTTCATGTTTCAGTGGCTAGGCACGTACAACGAAGGAATCGTCTTCTGGCTGGTTCATAAAATCTTCTTAGTTTCGACTCCTCACAGTCACATGATACCCAACTGAGTTACGACCATCACTGCATATGTACTTTTCCCTATCCCCCATTTTTACATGTTTAATTGTGAGATTGTTGATTGATATTGAAATTCGATCATCTTCGCCTGGAAATAATGAGCAGAATATTAATTAAAACGTAGATACTGACTTTGACCAAGAACAAAAAATTTATCTCACACAAAGGGTAAGTTAAATCAACAATTGTGTTTAACCCTTCAACAAGAAATGATTCTCGCTCAACATATTGGAAAAGCAAATCACCTTGGCATAGAAATACGTGTTGGAAATGCAAATCACCTTGATCATACAATAAATTTCTTTTAGAACATACAAGAGTACTAAATTGGATTCACGAAAGTGATGATTTTGAACGACTAATGGCCAGTTGCAAGAAAGTTTAGTTATGGGATGTTCGGTATGGAATAATTTGGCTCAAAACAACTCTTTTATCTTGTGATTAAGTCTCCAAGCGGTTCATTGCGCATCCACCATCTTGGCTACTTATGGAACTCATAACATCATGTCAAAAGTCATGAAACCAATTAATTTATCGAATGCATCTGCAAGACTTATTAAATGGTTGTCATGGCTTATGGGTCCCATAACTTTATAGAATAGTTATATGTTGTTCCTGCAACTGGCCATAATAGAAGGGCAAGGTGAAATGAAAGGAGGAAAAGCTGAGCCAAGCAATCTGTAAAATAACAGGGTTTTTAAGTCTTCAAGGGGTCCCTAACTCGGCTACAAGCGTCGCTGCAGACCATTATTATACCAAGATCCTTCAATATTGAATGTATTCTTACTCTGATGTAGGTCTTCGCAACGTAAACAAGACTGCCATTAATGTGCTTATTTTAGGGTATTCTTCACACAGTATAGATTTATCAACTTTTTGTTTATTTGCCGGTGCATTTTAATTCCAAGGCTGCTACTCAGAATGAAATTGCATTAACGCTATTAGCCAGAAATTGCTTTCGTGACGCTTTTGTTCCGATGAATGGCGTCAACGACGTTTTTGCGATTCTGAACGAGAGACTGACGCTTAGGAGCGACGCTGTATTAGGCGACGATCTGATCACCGCACCGCGCTATTTCAAAGCGTCAAGCTATTCTTGAGTGAAACGGCCACCTGATTCTTTATCACACGCTATCTAACGAGGGTTCTACAAAAAATGCAGTGAAAATTGTTCCTAAAAATAATAGCAGGATTGACTTGTCAATACGTACATTCAAGTAAACACAAAAAATTCTTCTCATAAAAAGTAGGAAAATTTACCAAGCTGGACGGGAAGGAAAAGTGAGTAACCTTATTTGAAACTTAGCTAAGTTGAGTTTAAGCATGAAATTGGAAACCTTCCTTGGCATTTTCTTTACCTGTACCTCTCACTGTAGACTGGGATTTTTTCGACCGCGTCTCACTGCTTTATTCTTGCATTGCATTTATTATCTACTATTCCCATCTCTCAGCCGGAGATAACAAGTTTAGGTAAAATAGAAGAACCTGCTCTACACGCAAAGGAAGAGTATTCACTTTCCCCTTGATTTCCGATGTATTATTTAAACAAGTCGGCTCGAAATATTGCTCACCTCGCCTATTCACATTCACTTCCATCCACACATTCCCCAGCATTCCCACAGGATTTTCAAGGGACAAATTTCGATGGCTAACCATCTTATTAAATCCACGTACTATTTACAATAATAAATTTCAAATATCCGTGATAAATTAAATGAAATTTACCATCACATCACTTTCCTTGATACATTTATACTACATTATTCTCACTTCGTATGCATCCAAACGCCGTCTGCTAAGTCGGATAGTTGGTGAGAACAAAATAATAAACCAACAATACGCGAAAACTAAAATGACTGACTGACTGACTCATCAAAACTGTTAGGGCATTTCCAAACGAGCTAGATGGGTGAAATTTTCAGGGTAGAGTTAGAATCATGTGTCGAGTTAGGAAAAAATCTAAAAAGTTAAAAAAGTCGATTACGCTTTGATTTATTGCAATCGATAACTTTACATGGGATTATATGGGAAAAATGAAAAATTTTAGTGTGGGCCTTTTATATTTCGTTCATTAAAATATGAAATAATTGAGCTACAAGACTGATTCTTTCACAAATATGAGGCTGAATGTTTGAAAAATCTTATTCTTGCAATCGATTCTTCCCTACCGACCGAAAAACTGATATTTTTAAACTTTTATTTGGGATTTTACAAATTTTTTCACTTTCGTTGCTAAGGATATATTTCTCCATTGTCGCCGGGCCGAGTGTCGATTAGAGGTTTGGAACTCAGCGAGGCGGGCCAGTTTTAGGGAAAGGTTAGATTTATGTGTCGATTTGGGGTAAAAGTTTTTAAAAATCGATTAGGCTTCGAGTTATTGCAATCGATAGCTTTACATATATGAATTAGGTACACTAAGTGCATGTTATTTAGTCTTCTTTATACCATTTTTTGCGCTGCTAACTACTGCGTATAATATCTTCAACTTTTTCCTAACCTCTACCGTAGCTTTGATGGCCAATTTCAAACGGCCAAGCTTCATGATATTGTAGTTATCATTAAAATAACACGCAGACCATATAGAAGATTGGATGAGAAAAATTGAATATGAAAATTATTATATTAAAAATCTCGATTCTGATGTAATTTATATAGTAAAATTTTTCATGTGTGCTCTTATTAAGTATGCTGTACTGAAATGAAATATCTAACGTAGAATAACGTCTTATATGCCGTCAAATGAGGTTATGATGATCTTCTTGTGGTTCCACGTTCGTTTCGGTATACTGATTATAGTATTTTGAAAAGTCGTTAATAACCGGATGACATACAATATATAAGTTTGTACTAGAACTGTCTGGTATCCATACCTCATGGGGCGAGTATTTCATTTCCGAGAATTATACTTTTCTTTGCTTGCATGTAGCACGCAGACTTCAGAGAATCCATTGTTTTTTTTCCTTATTAAAGGGTATCATCATATAACACTTCCCCCCCTGCTTGCAAATTGCAAGCACCCATTTACTCGTATATATACAAAAATATATATTTTTTTGTTTTATATATAAATATATAAATATAAATGTATATATATATATATATATATATATATATATATTGTGACGGAACGCTCTCTGCGTAACCCACGGAATCTCCCGGTCGTTTTTGAAGTTGACCGTGGCCAAGCTCCTCAATCGGCAGACTAATAAAAAATTTGAGACAAATCTTACAGGGTCTTACTTACAGTCTTTGTACGGTTGAGTGGCAGCTACGATTACCGCGCGGGTCGTTGGGTCTGGAATGACACTTGGATGGAAAGACACGGCTCACATTGACAATAGAGCGTAGATTTATTGGACAAAAAAACATAAAAATGATAACCCTTTATGCAATGACTGATGAGAAACATAAATGAAACATGAACCCTTAAACTTACGTGCTAGAAATACTTAATCCTAATGAACTTGACTAATACTACTGAATTTGACTAATTATAATGAGTTTACAAGAAATATAACAAAAAAAATGAAGGGAGAGTCTGAACTTGGTGACAATCTCCTTAAATGTACCGACTTAACAAGTTCCACGTCCTCAAAACGAGCTTTTAAGTCTATGAGCAGAAGTTATAGGACGGGAATGATTGATACAATGAGAGCAAGTGACGTTAGGAAGGTAGAGATTATCTTCTTGGAGGTCTCTCTTCTCGTAAGGGGAAATCACTCATTAGCAATGGGGATTCCGCTTCTTTACGACACTTGGGAAGTCACCACCAACGGTAACAGGGGAGCGTATGCGATCAATTCACGATCGCGGCAGACGGGAGTAGGTTAGAGGGCGTATACTTATGAAGAGTTGAAATGGAAGCCCGCTGCTTAAACCGAAATTCCTGGTCCTTGCAAACTGCTGCCACGTGGCGCGATGTGTCCTCCGCCAAATAGGTACCACCTCTGTAGGATACCGGCGTGTCACGACCAGTGCAGGCCACGTGTAGGGCGTCTCTCTCTTCCCCCCCCACTTCTCTCCGCTCGTCCGCTGACTCGCTGCTGCTCGCGTTGTGTGTCGAGAGGTCCGTACTCGACGGTAGTTCAGTGAGTTCTCTCACGATGAGGTTGCTTTACCTCACCAAGAAAACTTTCGATCGCGCTGGCTTCGCGCGACCGTCTTACAACTAAAGACAAGACACTGTACCAGCACTGTCCGACTGGTATAGCAGAACCCTCTCCGAGCGCCAGTAACTCCACCTATAAATGTGGTAAATCTGACTATGGCGCTATATACAGATTTTAATAAATATTTTTGAAAAAAAGCCGTCCTAATTCTTAAATTTTAGTGTTCTGCGTTTTCAGGAGTGTGTTTGTTGCTCAAACTATTAGTTAACCACAATCATAACGAGAAACAGTTGACTACGTCAGACGCAGCAGACGCTGTTCCAGCAGTAGGTTGAAGAAATATATATCCAATTTGTACCTAACGTTATTGTAATTCTTGGAAGGGTAAGGAGTTGAATTTCGCAGGATATTAAAGGAAATCCTTCACAATGCGAAATACTTGTGCAGTTTTCGGATGTCAGTCCAAAGGGTTTTTCCGATTTCCGCGAACAGTCGCCAGGTAAGGTGTTGTGGTTAAATTGTGTTAATTATAAATTATCTTATTAAAAGTGTCGTCAAGTTTTCTACACCACATATTTAATCTCTTACGGAATTAATATACTACAGTCGCAGCATCTGACACAATATTAATGTGAATTAATAACCTAGTGTTATTCTAAGGATTGCTCCGTCGAAAAAAGACAAACTCATTGGTGTAATAAACTTGTTTTGTTGTCATCTTCGAGTAATTGCAGAACGTGATTTTTAAAAAAGTTTTCCTTGGAAAAAACCTTCCATACAGAATTGAGGTTTTCAAGTTGTGATTTGTTGTTTACATTTCATTACCCCATGAAAATGAAATGCCCACGTAGTGTGCAGTGCAAATTTTGCAGGTTGTGTACCTATAGTGGTAGAGGGATAAGAAAAGACTCAGTGGTGACAGTGGAAATGATGGCAGCAGGAAGAGAGGAATGGTTAACTACGAGAGACTTATGTATTGCCATAAAGAGTATGGTGGTTTGAGATTTCGAGTCTTGATTTAGATTCACATTAGCTACGATATTGATAATCCTGGAGATTATTTTTCTCTTGTGGTCCAGATCATTATTTATTTAAACTTTTCTTTGCTTCTTTTGCAATGACATTAGTTGCATACCCATGCATATAATTCCCTTTTTACTTTAAATGAACCCTTATATTGGTGAGCGTAATTTTTATGTGCAAAGCATGATTTGTTCGGAATATATGAAATGAGTTGTGTCCAGTTTTGGTGACTGAAGTGATTTTCTTTGCATGCCAGGTTTTTGGTTGGGTGGTATATTTTCCCATGGCTCTGGCTTGTGCTTTTTATGGTTGGGGAGATGTGGCCTTTCATAGCCATACCCTTGAGAAAATAAAATGTGAAAAAGTGTGCAGAAAATATTCATGCTGGATTTTGCACTCTTTCTGTACACTTTTTCTGAATATTTCCATGCATATTCTGTACACACTTCTAACTCATGTGTGTGATGACTGTGCAATATATGTATTTCTATTGCACTATTGTAAAAGGGCATTAGCCCATTAATAAACATTATTATTATTTTTAATACACACCTCTTGCAGACTTTTTACAAATTCTTTAAAACTACTCATAAACTCTGTTTATCAATAAGCACTCCTTATTCATTGGCACTATATGTCTCTGTATAATTGTGAATAATGATATTTAACTGTCAAAATTACTTATGATGATTATGGAAAAACCACCCCTTATTTTCATTTGTAAGTGGGATTACAATTCTTGGTAAACCACATTTTTATCATTTATTTAATAATTGTAATTATGTAGTTGTAGATATTCATTACCCTTTCTAATTCCTGTTTGTATTCTTTAATTTCGTTAAATATTCCATACCACGCATGCACATTTTAATCTCACTTCGGGGATGTTATTCACACTTTTTGCTCATTTATGTGCACTCCTACCACACTCTTTCTTCACACTATTTCCCACCTTATTCACTAAGGTGTTCCAAATATAACCTTGGTCAGTTCAGTATTACTACATGTATTCATGGCTTTAGTACACTTCATGCACACTTTGGTCACTTCATTCACATTTCTTGCACTCTTTTCTCACGCTTCATGCACATTTTATTTTTACCAGGGTATATTGTGAGTGTTGTTCAAATTCAATGTTTGCTAGCATGGTTGCCCAAATGAAGTTGCATGCTCAAACAGGTGATGCTTTTACTCTGGCTGTGTGCATAAACTCTTGTGGTGTATGTGGTGAATTGAGCTGCTTATGTTGGCTATTGGCATCGCTGAGTTGGCACATACACTGCGGCATTGGCTCCTCTTCAGGGATTCATGGCACTAATTCTTCTTTTGCATGATATGCTGGATGACACCAGAGCTGAACAATGGCGAGAGTTCTGTGGCAATCCAATAGTGAATCAGCAAGATGTGACAAAGCTCTTTAATAACTTTTGCATTTGTGAGAAGCATTTTGAACGGAGTCAATTCACCAACAGCACCTTGACTCGCTTAAATTGTAATGCACTGCCAACCCTTTTCTTGCCTCTTGGCAATCCAATACCTTCTGGTGCTTCTCAGCCAGCCTCTTCTGAGAATGTGTCCACCCTCATGGATGAAGGTGCTTCTACTTCCACTTCTCAAATTCCAGCTTCTTTGCCAGTTGCTAGCTCTTCTGCTTCTCCTTCTTATACCCCTGAGGATCCTATAATTGACTCCCCCTTGCCATCTACTTCATCTGGCCATGATGCGTCTACATCCCGCACAGATTCCACTCCAGGCAGAGTGACAAATACATGTCTTCTCAAGGAGCTAGGGATTACACCCTTGGATTTGACACCTAGGAAAAGGGGGCTCTATAAGGCATTTCGACAAAAGAAAAAGGAGGTAAAGCGCCTCAGGAAAATTATGACAGTTGTCAAAACAAAGAGGAAGCAGGATAAGAAGATGGCCCAGCAACAAATGATTGGAAACATGGAGAAAGCATTGTCACCAGCGGGATTTGCCCTGATAAACTCTGTAGTTACTGAGGCACAGAAGCAACCCCGAGGGAGAAGGTGGACCATTTCGTCTAAGTTGGTTGCATTATCATTATTGAAGAAGGGACCCAAGGCCTATCGTCATTTGAGGTCCCTTTTTCCACTCCCTTCACGCAGCACTCTCTTGCCCCTATTGAACTCTTTGCCATTTACTACTGGCTTAAATGAGAGGGTATTACATCAACTGGCTGAGAGTGTTTCCAGTTTTAAAGATTGCGACAGAATATGCACCCTCATTTTTGACGAAATGTCAATTAGGTCTCAGCTAACGTATTGTGTGAAGAGCGACATAATTAATGGTTATGTTGACAGAGGAAATAATGACCGTATCAATGCTATCGCTGGCCAGGCATTGGTATTTTTAATCCGAAGTGTTGGGGGTAGTTGGAAACAACCCGTGGCTTACTATTTTAGCCAAGCAGCAACAAAATCCAACATTTTGGCCTGCTTCCTCCAAGAAATGCTGCATGCCTTAAAAGGCATTGGATTAACTGTTGTGGCCACTGTATGTGATATGGGGCGAAATAACGTGAAGGCCTTGCAGCTCCTTGGAGCTACCTTCAGTGAGCCTTACTTCAACTTTGAAGGAGATGAAATAGTAACCATCTTCGATCCACCACACCTATTGAAGTGCTTCAGGAATCTTTTTCTTAAGTATGATGTGTTGGTTGATGTTACTATTGGTGGTGGGGAGGTTTCTTTGCGTGGCTCATGGTCACACATTACAGCTTTAGCTGGGGAGGCAGCTGTGACTAGCCCCTTTGACCCGTGAGTAATTTGGAAGCCATAAGCATTTCTACCAAAGATTAATTAGTGCACTATTAATGTGTTGGTGCATGAGTAGATTTTTATCATTTACATGATTAGCAGCAATTTTCAATGTACTCAGTTATGATAACTAAATTATATTGCTATTTCTTTTCTTCAAAAATTTCCATGGTATAATTTCTACCATAATTTGCATTGTAGTGTGTCCAGACTAACCCAAAGGCACCTAGCTCCTAATGGGTTCCAGAAGATGCGAGTGTGCTATGCTGCTCAGGTTTTTAGCCGGACTGTTGGCACTGGGATTGAAACAATGGTCGCAAAAAGTATGCTTCCATGTAATTATTTTGTATTAACAAATTTATGAGGTTTTTCATAGCAGTCAATTCTTTTTTGTGACAGATAAAATTGGGATGGAAGCACTCGGTACCTCCGAATTCATTTTGGAAATGGACCGATTGTTTGACAGCCTCAATGGTGACACTTCACACAGTGGAAGTAAGAAGGTGCTGAAGCATCCCCTGAAAGAGGGGAGCTGTCACTGCAGTTATTGGGCAATAGCTGTGGAGAAGTTGAAGAAGTGGAAGTTTGTGAAAGGGACTAAAGTTATCTCTGCACACTCTCAAAAGGGTTGGGTAGCAACTATATCTGCTACCATGCGTCTGTGGGAGAAGTTGAGAGGTCTGAACTTCAAACACCTCTGCACTAGAAACCTCAACCAAGACCCAATTGAGAATCTGTTTAATGTTGTTCGCCAGAACTGTGGCAGTAATCACCACCCTAATGCAGAGCAGTTCATTTCAGGGTTGAAGACCGCAGTGACCAATGGCCTGCTATCATGCAAAAGCAGTGGCAACACTGCCCCTGATGGGTGTAGTCTCCTTGATGACCTCAGAAACTTTTTCTACGAGGGATCTGTGACTGCATCTGAATCAGGCACCGGGGAATTACATGACATTAAAATTAGGAAGTCTCGGTTGAACAATATGCCTCACTTGGGGTCAGCCATTGCTGCTACTATTTTAGCCAAACTTGACTGTGTTTGTTGTGCAAGTAATTTAATCACTTGCCCAGAATCATCAAGTGACATTTATTTAGCAACATTCACAGGTGATATGGGCGTTGATTTTTCCCCCAGTGACAGCCTTCTTACTGCTGTGAATGCTGGTGTGAGTGCGGTGAAATTACATTTGAAGACTGTGGCCCACCAGCTTCATCTGTCCTCCTTATGCACACCCATTGCCCACCAAGTGATTAATTTTGA
The DNA here is from genome assembly GCA_963169105.1 of Ceriagrion tenellum. Taxonomy (NCBI): domain Eukaryota; kingdom Metazoa; phylum Arthropoda; class Insecta; order Odonata; family Coenagrionidae; genus Ceriagrion; species Ceriagrion tenellum. The sequence goes on along the minus strand of OY720632.1, from coordinate 127,272,945 downwards.
TTTCCTTACTTGTGCTGAGCATGCAAGAGATGTAAAAGAAAAGGTTGCCTTCTTCATTGCACAAGTTGCAATTAAGCAATTTTGTTTAAAAGATTGAGGAATTCATGTAGACGTCCTAGCATGCTTTGCTCCTTCTAATGGGAGCACGTCTTTTGGGAGGGACGTAAAACTGTTTGTCCCCTTGGCATTATTCGTTAAGAGCAGGCTAATGCCGGTGCCAGGTTTCTCTCTTATCTTCCACATTCCTGTCCTCTATGATACTCTTCTTCTTCTTCTTCTTCCTGTGACTGTTTTTTCCCTATTTTCCCTTCCCAGGGCTACTACCTTGACGTGGTGGAAGGGCTTGTGACTTCCTAAGACCCTGTGAGCTGAACTGGCTAGAGCTAGTACTTATTCATTATGTAGACAGCAAAACCAGGAATCTCTAAGGGTAGGAATCTGACCAAAGGTAGCCCACAATGTGTGTCATCAGTGAGCTGGCTGCAAACAGGAATATGACCCCTAAGCATGACACGTCTGCATGTGTATGTATTTTTGTGCATGTCTTATTTCTATTGATCAGTTTTTGTGCACATCAGTGTAAATTTGTGTCATATTTCTTTGTCAATGATAATGTTTGTTATGATGATTTTGCAAGCTAACTACAAAAAAATAATTCTCAATTATCAATTTCCCAGATAGGTACTTGACTATGAAAGGTATTCACATAGCTGTCGACAGGTTTTATCCATAGCTCATGAATATGTGGTGGTACGCTTTTTCTTTGGTTGCTTTAGGCGAGATGTTTCAAATTTACATTAGAGTTCATTAATCTGTCTGAATGTAAAGATTGTTTACATTAAAAAACCTCATCTACTTTAGCTACTGGAATACATAATGGAGGAAATGGTGATTCTTTCATAATGATATTTATATTAGCTGTTTTCTCAGTCATAAAATTCATCGAAAGTGATTCAAGTACTTTATGTTATTTTTATATTGATTCCGTGGAATCAATATTGTGTTACTATGATGTGCATGTGTGTATTTCAATGTCCATATTTAACTTTTAATGGGATTCCTATATCGCTGCCATGTTTTGTGTTATTTTTCATATCTTTGTGTTCCACAGTTTCATTTAGCAGACTCCTCCGATCAATGGATGATCATTTTACAGCAGAAAATAATTTTGATTTCAAAAATCTACCCATTTTTCTGGTTTTCTCAGTTGTCTGTGTACCAGGCACAAGCCTATTTTGGCCATTTAATTTCATGCCACTCAATTGAATTTGCAACTTCTCTTAAATTAATGCTGCAATTATTTTTTCAGAGGCAGTCGAGGATTGACCCTAGATGGGGAAAATTTTGAATGCTTATTGCTACAGCCCTTATATCAGTTCCTCATGTATTTATGTGTAATTGATTATCTGTTAATTTACTTTTTATGCAATAAATTTTATTTTTCATAATAACAGTAATTAAATTTCTTTACCCTACGTTTCTTCATCATTGAAATCAGAAATTAGGATTTGTAGGTTTTTCAGGCAGACATTTGGGATCAAGTTACCAGGTAATTTCTACCTATTCTTGATGGTAAAAGGATTTTTGCCTTAAACATGCAGTATATAAAGCTATTTTCAGAATATTTTTTGCTATACCATTATTCTCTGTCATGGAGAATAATCAGGGACGTTTAAAATGGTCAAAAAAATAAAAAACTTAAAATATACAGTAGTGAACCTCCCGGATTTGAATTTCGCGGTGACAAGTAACGCCATCTATTATTGTGGTAAGCAGTTAGCACCCCAATCAAAGCAATATAACGTTAAGTTGGCACTCCCTGCACTGTACATATATCCGCTGCAGGGCGGTAAATTCAAACACTGCTGTGAGCCGTGTATTCCTCCTGTGATTCACCCGAGGGAATCCGAAATCACATAACCGGGAATCGCCTCGGACAGGCGGACCGTTTATATATATATATATATATATATATATATATATATATATATATATATATATATATATATATACACAATTAAAGAGGAAACTTACAGGGGGTAAAAAGACGAAAGTAAAGAGAGAGTCTTACTTAGAGACGTTTCGGGTGTTATCCCTTCTTCAGTCACACAGAGAAAGTCACAGAGAGAACTGAAGAAGGGATAACACCCGAAACGTCTCTAAGTAAGACTCTCTCTTTACTTTCGTCTTTTTACCCCCTGTAAGTTTCCTCTTTAATTGTGTTTGTGGCCATTTGGCGAAGTTTTCCATTGTATATATATATATATATATATATATATATATATATATATATATATATATATATATATATATACATATATATATATATTGTGACATACCGGTTGTATGTCATTTTTTAGTTTATGTTCCCCTTTACGTTTTGGGCGCGAGTTTGTGGAGAGACGGCTCACGCCCTATGTTTGAATTTACCGCTGTTGTATTTTAGAGGAGCATATGTTTGTGTTGTGCATGAAGAAAAGGTGGCGTTGGTGTGGGCATTAAACCACATAAATACCGCGCACGAGATGTGTGCAGGGGCATTTCTTTTGTGAGCATTCTATCTGAGAGCATTCTTGCTGGGGTCATTCTTGCGTGGGTACTTGTGAGCGTGGAGAACTGCCTTGAAGGCAGATTGATGGTGAGAAGGGGAGACTGAACCTGGAGTCGGAGCGATACGAGACGTGAAGAAGGAGGGCGCGATCAAGACGGAGCCGTCCGAAAAAACGTCGTGGAAGCCCTGCTGAGGCGTACGTCGGCACCAACCAGAGGAAACGAGTATCCCTGCCGGGTGTCGACCTACAGTACGACCCACCCGTGGAAGCGACATCGGGCCGTTCCAGATACGCTGCTGATCCAAGTTTAAGTATTCACGGGCTCGTGCCCACTCCCATCAGCATCTCAATAGACATTTGAGTGTTGTCATCAGTCACCTCTCCCACCCACTGGTTTCGCCAATTGTCTCCATCAAAATGGTGTAGTGATTTTTCGATTCATAGTGATTACGAAAATCGTCACCTGGTGTCGAGCAGGGCGATGTGCATCAACTTCTCCACACGAAAATTCACTGGTCAAATCCCTCCACGATCGAATCCACTACCCTTAGCATAGAAAGTTTGCTCATTTATCATTTGTTATGCGGAGCATAGACTCCCGGTCGAAAAACAAATCTCCCGTCGATAGTAATGAGCCTTCATTTTCACTTGTAAGACGTGGAGCATGTAAATACTGTACATAAAAAAGTAGTTGATCAGTGTTCCTCCTTTTGTAGGAAGGTTGTCCTTCCGTGCTTGTTTTTCTTTGCTAACTCATTGATGTTTCACGATTCATCAAACCATTCATCCGTCATTAGTGAGTAAGAGGGTAATTTTCATGGATATTGTGTGTGTGTGAACGAATATTTTTTACTAGTTGTGAATAAATGACCATGTCGTTCAATTGGATTTCTGAGTCGTCTCTTTCCAACGCGTGACCCTCTTGATTTTATTCTGATTCTCTTGTGATTCCATCGCCGCGAACACGATTTTCGGAAAGGCCCCCCCTTTAGAGATACCTTCTCATTTGTCTACCTACTGGTAGCTCGGCCGCGGTTTTGCGAGGCACCCCGGTCACTCTGTCCATTGTGGTGCGTCACTTCTCACTCGCCTCTGTATTGTTTTGGCACTTCGCCAGGATAGACGCGGGGAGGGAAGTGGGGGGTTAGATCCCGGCCGTAAGATCTTGACGGCGCATTTTGAAGCGACGAGTCAAACATCGAGTCGGCCTCACCGCGTACCGTCACAGATAAATGGCGCCCAACGTGGCACTCGAACGCGACCACTCAGTCGGCTTCGCCGCGTACCGTCACAATATATATATATATATATATATATATATATATATATATATATATATATATATATATATATATATATATATATATATATATATATATATATATATTGTGACGGCTCGAGCTAGGGTTGATCGAGAGTTGGTCTGAGGTGTTTATGTAATGGAGTGCATTTGCCTGGTGGAACGGTGTTTTTGTGCGAGTGTGAAGGTGAATCCTAACCGGTGTGGTGTCCTTAGTCAACTAGGACTACCTAGGGGCCCACTTTACCCCCGTTGTGCATACACTAACCCCCTCTCACCATAAACCCTCCTTCGACGGGTGAATACCCCTCCCGAGGGGCATAAAAAGCCCCGGTGAATGTGCTTCGCGAGGAGAAAGAGGGAGAAAGGAGGCGAAACCACAGACAGATAGTGGAAACCAGAGAGAGGAAGATTGCCGGAAATCCCCGAGGTGCATGATAGCCCTCGCCTTCCTGACCAAGCGAAGCTTATGCTGGTGGAGGACGGGATAGCCAAGCAAGTGCTGGAGGAGCAGAGACTGGAGCGGACGAGTGACGGCCGTATTCTTCGCCGACGCGGGAGAAGATTGTTTCCTGGTGCCGCAGTTGTGGGGATCCGAGCAGTGACTCCATTGACGGCTTCAACAATCCCTGCATCGACAGAAATCTGTAAGAATATCGCAGTTTGCGACCCGTCCACCGTCCTAATAATCCAGATAAACTCTCACTTCCTCAGTCACGAGATCTGAATCTCTTTTCCCTTTGCCCCGTGCATCTTGCCCTCACAAAACTTCAGACCAAGTGTTGAAAAGAATTAGACAGTGAACCATTGGTGCTCAAGAAACTTTAATTAAGGGCACATATGAACTTTTGCCCAAAATCATTTTCTTTTTCTTTGTAAATTGTATCATCTTTTGGGAGGGGGGGAAAAGTATTTTGCATTCACCTTGACGTTGTGTTGTTTGATGTATGCATTTCACGTTGTTCATCTGAATCATCAAGTGTCATCATGCATTCATCCTCATCAGGGTAATTTTTTGTGTAATTTGTACGACATCAGGCATTACAAAATATATTTTGGTGGATTCAAATAGACCAATTGCTCGATCATTCCCTCGCTCGGGACGGCTGGCGTTCCCCTCTTCCTACCACGTATGTGACGTTCGTGTTCCGTCACTATATATATATATATATATATATATATATATATATATATATATATATATATATATATATATATATATATATATATATATATATATAAAGTTGATAGGAACACATAAAATTTTACAAAGACAATGGTGGCGTGACCACCATTGTCTTTGTAAATTTTAAGTGTTCCTATCCACTTTCTTTCTACCTTTCTGTATGAACATTTATGTGAGTATTTGCCGCTGAGCGGTCTGAGTGAATGAACGAACGATTATATATATATATATATATATATATATATATATATATATATATATATATATATATATATATATATATATATATATATATATATATATATTATTATTTATATATATATATATATATATATATATATATTGTGACGGTATGCCCCGCACAAGTCAAGTTTCATTTTTTACTCCATTTTTTCGTTTCGGACGTTCCCTGTCTCGAGCTTTTGCTCGTTCAGATTTCGCGGGCACAGCGTTAGACAAGCGACCTCACTTTTAACTACTAGGGTTTCGCATGTCATTTTTGTGTATTGTGTTTCGCATGTCATTTTTGTGTATTGTGTCACGTGATGAACTGTATAAAACGGGCCCGGCGCAAGGCGTCTGGGAGTTATGTTGGTGGAAGGTGCGAGGAGGCAGTCCCATGTACTCCGTAGACTGGCAGCAAGGTTCAGCAGAGCACCGGGGAGCAAGACAGAGAGAGAGAGAAAAGAGGGCCGAGGTGCAGTGTCAAGGAAATTCCTCACGTCGTCTAACGCCCATACGCCGATCATCCAGAAAACCTCAGGCAACCAAAGACCTGTGGGTTGATGACGCGCCCAGCGGTGAATTCGACGTGGAGCCACAGCTTGACACATAAGTACTCTACAAATCCCCTTCTCCCTGGATAGTGAATTATCCACTCTTCCTGCTCCAACCAGCATTTCTCCACCGAAGAAGACACCTCGAGTGGAGGTGATCGCATGTAATAGTGACTCAGGAACAATTCCACTTAACGTTACTAAGCTTGTCACAAAGCAAAAATCTGTATAATTATTCTCCCGTCCTTGCGATTTGTGTTTTAAATCCCACTAGTGCTGGACACTTTCGCACGATCGGACGCGGAGCATGTAAAATTCAAGGTGGACAATCAACTCGACAATAAGAATTGTAGTAGAGATTCTTACAGAGGCCATTGTGAATTTTGTTATGTGTTAGTGTTAGTTTTTTTGGTGGGTTATTGCGTTTTTGTGTTCTTTCCATCAGTGTGTCATTCGAACGGATAATCATTTCATCCCTCATTAGATTTAAGGAGAAAGTTGCTTGTGTTTATTGTTTGTTTTGCCAATAAATGCCTAAAACCATTCACAATCTGAACGAGGTCGTTTCGTCTTTGCTGTGCTTCGCACTGAGCTCCTAAATTCCCGTATTCTCCTTCTCTTTCGTGATCGCGTGCCGTAGAACCCACGTGGTTTTCCTTTCAGTAAGACTCGTCCGCCGTCGACCCGCTGCGGGTCAGTGGACTACGTGAAGGTATGCACTATCGCAGCTGGTTTCTAACCAGTGGGGCCGGGGATCGAAATCGTCCAACATCAGAGTTGGCGAGCTCGTCCGATGGTCCGTATCGTCACATCTGGCGCCCAACGTGGGGCCCACAATCTCGTCCGATGGTGCGTATCGTCACAATATATATATATATATATATATATATATATATATATATATATATATATATATATATATAATCGTTCACTCATTCACTCAGACCGCACAGCGGCAAATACTCACATAAATATTTATACAGAAAGGTAGAAAGAAAGTGGATAGGAACACATGTATGTCATTCTCTCTCTGCCGGTGGGTGAAAAGCTGCCCGCGCGCCATCTACTGGCCGCTCTCATGGGTCATGCCTTGGGGAGTGTTTGTTCATATAAACCCCCGCCGATTCCAGTAGTTCCTTTGTAGACTGGGTAGCTCGGTGGTCTGAGCAGTGGACGCGACATCCAAAGGTCCGTGGTTCGATTCCCGGTCCAGTCGAATTTTTTCTGCTTGGAATCGGCCATCTTTACATCTTCACACCACCATTGTGTCTGTTGATTTTATGTGTTCCTATCCACTTTCTTTCTACCTTTCTGTATAAATATTTATATATATATATATATATATATATATACAGTTTATATATATATATATATAAACTGTATATATATATATATATATATATATATAAACTGTCATATATAAATATATATATATATATACAGTTTGCCAGAGAGAGGCAGACACTAAACACAGAAAAACAGAAAAAAATGAACACACTTACTGAGTTTCTTAATATTTCGGTGCCACTAGCACCTTGTTCACAAGAGCGAAGAAGACTGAGAGGGAAGGGAGGACTGAAGTGGAAGGAAGGGGGGGAGGGACAGGGGGAGGTGAGTAGGGGGAGGGGAAGGGGAGGAGGGGGAGGGAGAGGAGAGGTGGGGGTGGGAAGCGGGAAGTGGAAGAAATTCGAAAAGTAGAGGTTGTATGGGCAGAGGTGATAGAAGAAGTTAGTGGGATTTATTGAGTCCTGGCGGAGAGAAAGCCTGGAAAAAGTAAATGCAAGAGGACTCAAGATCTTTGATTTGGAGTGGGGAGGAGGAAGGGGGAAGGGAGGCGAGAATACCAACCTTAAAAATATTATTAAAGGTGGAGTTGTGGGAAGAAACGTGGGTGGCGACAGGGAGGGAAACAGAAATAGAAGGTGGTTCATTGCAACTAGAGCGGTGGCCATTCATGCGGATGTTAAGAGGAGTGGTAGTCAAACCGATGTAAAAACTAGGGCATAATTGGCAAAGGAGGATATAAACAACATTAGGAGAAACGCAAGAGAGTGAGGGGACGGAAGGAAGATGAACGGCAAGGAATTTATCAGGCAGAGGCTGGGTGAGAAGGATGCCGCAAGTTTTGCAACGAGGGTGATTGCAAGGCGTCGGAAGGGATTTAGTAGTGCTGGAAATAGATTTGGTAGAGGTTTAGTAATTTTAAAGAGGGTGGAGAGGTTGGGGGGGCGTCTAAAGGTGAGAGAAGGACAGCGGGGGAAAATTTTGGAAGTGGTAAGGTTGTCAGAGAGGATGGGGTATAGGTTTTTCATTATGCGTCGGATGGAGTGAACTCCAGGGAAATAGGTGGTACAGAGGGAGATTTGATCATGAGGAAACTTATCGAGAGAGAGAGAGATTTAGAAGAAGAGGGTCGTTGTAGGATTTTTTTCTGAAGAAGACGCTCGGGGTAGCCTCTGCGAAGGAGGGATTGGTGGAGATTAGAGAGAAAAAGGTCAAGGGATTCGGGGTTGTTGCAGATGCGGTGACCACGGATAGAGAGGGAAAAGGGGAGGGATCGTTTAGTATGAGAGGGGTGGCAGCTATTAAATTCTGATTTTCTGTGTGTAGTGTCTGCCTCTCTCTGGCAAACTGTTCATATATTCGTCACGTGAGTGATCCTAAGTGTAGTTATATATATATATATATATATATATAATATGTAATGTATTTTACCTCCTCACCTGTAAGCACTGCCAGGCCTTCTACGATGGCCTCACAAGCACATCTCTCAATGTACGAATCAATAACCACTGGAGCAGCGTGACACAACAATTGAAGCTCTCTGTAGCGGAGCACGCCAATTCTCATAACCTCCCCTTCAACGACTGCTTCCAAGTAAAAATCATTCGCGCCCTCCCTCCTGACACATCTATCATGGAGCTCCGCCATTGGGAACAATCATATATTTCAATCCTAAAATGTATTTGTACTCCCGGGCTTAACCTCCGCTAGCTTTCTCCGTATCCCCTCCCATTATTCCTCCCTCCCTCACTTCCTTCCAACCAATCACTTCCCTCAAAAACCAACCACGCACCCAGTCAGACCCTCTACCCTCAACTCCAGTGTGACACTCTTCAGTTGTGATTTTCTCCCGCTGAGGAAGGGTTCTCACCCGAAAGCTTCCGAGAGCAGTGGACACCGATATGAAACTTAAAATTGGTGAAAAATGACTATATTGTCACAACTTTAGTACAGACTAATCCACAAAAGGTTAAAAAATATAACTGTAATAATAATGTAATTGGTTAAAAATGAACATTTTTGCTTCAAAAAGTAGTTTCAATAAGTTTCAGGTTTAAAACAGTTAAATCAAGATGAGTTTTTCATTTGACATGCCAAATTGCACGTCACCTACGAGTTTACGCAGAGTAGGTTTCTGGCGGATTCGAGGCCCAAGTGGTATCTATGATTTCTCATTGTCAATGCTGCCCCTGAGAACAATCTTTCCGCTGGTACAGATTTAGCGGGATGCTAAGGAAGTCACTCGCCATATTTTCCAGCACTGGAAAAGTTGGCTCATTTGCCTTCCGCCAAGTTTATATATATAATTTACTAGTGGATCTCGGCTGTTGAAGATAGTCTTAAAGTTATTTCCTCCATTTTTCATACTGGGATGCCTGACCAGGGATAAATTTAGTGGAAACACTTAATAATAATAAAAAAGGGGTGAAAACTATACTGAAAAGTCAAAAAAATTCAAATAAAAGTTCAGAGATAAATTTAATTCTGCTTGGTCAAAATAGTTAAGGTAAGTTATCCTAATGAAAAAAGCATAAGCAAAGAGAAAAGTTTAGTCGAAAGAACATACCTCTCAGTACTTGCTTATACAGAGAATATACATCTAGCAGGTCGTCCTCATCACTTTATACCTAAGCAGACCTCTCAAGATTCTCTTGATCTATTGACTGAGCGGACTGCATTCGATTGGAATACGAATCGTGATAGATTTAGAACAATTCTTCGAATTATAATAGAGACTTATCGTCCATCTTTTTTCCCCATGGTGGCATGAAGAAAGTTTCATATTTATGACGTGGGTCTAATATTAATACCGCGCAGTAAATCCAGTTCCTCAGACGGTAGTGCTTTAACATCTTGTCCCGAGCAGCTTGATAGGCAAGCAACAGTTTTTCATCACCTTTATTTTTTCCAGGCTTGTTGTCCAGTATTTCTTCCATTTTTTCTAGCTTATCCAACAAAAAGTCGAATGGAACGGTAACGAGTGGAGGAGTAACGAAATTTCTCCTAATTTATTCATCAGTACTTTAAAATTTAGACAATATTCTTAAAATCATGTACTGAAATGTTAAATATATGGGCCATGCATATAAAATGCTGATCAGTGCTATCAAAACTTGGTAGCATCTTGCCGAGTTCCTCCATGAATTTAGTACTTACGGAAGCGTTATCTATGTTTACTCCTTGCAGTTGGTGCTCAAGTTCAAAGGATTACAGGGTATTCATAAAAACTTTAGCAATATCCCTTCCTGTGTGGTTACCATTGCATGGAACGACGTCAATAACAAGAGATTGGTTCTCCCACTTCTCGTCTATGAAATGAGTCGTGATTCCGTAGTACGATTTTCCAGCTATGGATGTCCAGCCAGCGATGGTGAAAGACAGGTTGGATTTATTTTGTTTCAGCAACTGCAACACCGCCTTCTGCATCCTATCATAACGGCCAAGTACTATTTTCCGAACCTTTGTCCTTATAAGTAATGTAACTGAGATATTCAACATCTTGAAAGAGATGTCAGTATCATCATCATTAAAAAATCGGAGGGGAGGTAATTAAAAAAAAGGTGAGGTATTTCTGCGCCATTCAGTCAACTATTGCATTTCAGAAGTCATTATTTCTATCATCATTCTGAAAGCAAAATAAAAATTCTCTCTCATTTCACTTTCTTCGATAATTAGATAATTTTTCACTCTAATTGTACTTTTTAGTGAGTGACATTTCGTTAAGAGAGACTTGAGAGACATGGAATTGAATGAAATCTACAGAATGGTTGAAAATGGTTGACTTAGACTGACTAAACGCGTTTACCGCTTCAATAAGGTAGGAATCTCATACAAAAGAGATGACTTGCGACATAGCTGCATCTTTACAGCGAATCGTGAAACCGTAGTATTTTATCTGCCACCAGTACTTCGTAGCAGTGTAAAATTCGACAGTCTGCAAACAGACTGTTCGCGAGGTACCCTACCCCTTTAGGAGTGGACTGAGTGCAGCTAAAATGGAGTACCTCCTAGGTTTTTGTGGCTAAAGTAGGATGAATGGAGGTGTAATGAGTGGCTGATGAATAAATTCCAATTAAATACTTAAGTACAGGACTTTTTGATTGAATGGAATTTCCGTTAGCTAAATAAAAGCAAATGAAAACCATTAAAGGCAAAAGAAAACCAATTATAGTCATTCTTTTTTCTCGTATCACCCTCGTCACAATTTAACGACATCATACCGAACATCATCTAACCTAGTAATGTGTATCATTCAGGAAGAGGTACATCGTGATATCAATTTTCATCCATCGTTTCGCCGAGGTGAAGTGCGATGCGCAATTTGAAATGCGGCATCCTTTTTTCTTAGCAGGCAAGCTAGAAGCAGGATTATTAGTGCCGATAGGCGATACTTTACACCATATACGATTATAATCCATGATATTTTTGTCGTAGAAGTGAGCACTGAAAATTACTGCTTTAGAAAATAGTACATTTGTAATAAAGTAGATATAAAGGAAAAAAGTAACCCAATAAAATTCACTTATTTGGCTCCGAAAGTCACACTCATGCCATCAGAAGTAGTAGCATCGGCAAACAATAATTCTTAATAGTTATGTAATTTATCGCAAAGTTATAATTGAATTATATTGCAAATTTAATACTTAAGAAAACGTGACATTTACTTCGTATCAGCAGGACGTAGTTTTAGGTATAATGTTACACTACATAACAATTAATCACAAATATCTGTACTTCGAGAGTCTCGTGGGAGTGGTATCGTCTCGTCTCGTCAAAAAGCGGTCTCTTCTCGAATTCTCCTCTACGGCCTCCTCTCGATTCTTGTCTCGAAAACGAGACGAGACTCGAGACGAGAAGAGAAAGTCTCGAATCTCACGGCAACACTAACCTCCCTGATGTTTCTACGACTGTCCTTGCAGGATATAATATGTTGGTAGAATTTATTAATATCGGATTTTAGTGTATTTTCAATATAATTACCATATGCCATTCTTTTTTCCTTCACCAATTCTTTACGACAAGTTTGGTATAATTTTAGGCTAGATTTTGATCTGCATTTATTTTTGTGAAGTTTTCTTACGTTCCTTTTTAGAGATTTAATCCTCTTATTATAGTATACGGGATCAGGGTTATTTTTCCTTACCTTATGCGGGATGAATTTTTCCACCCCTTCGAAAATTAAAATTTTAAACCTTTTCCACACATCCTCCACGCAGAAGCCATGTCCAGCCCATTCAGGAAATCTTTCCCTAAGAAGGTTTATGAAACCCTCTCCATCCCCCCTCTTATACTGCCAGACAATAGCTCTCGCTTCGGTACTTTTGCCCTTTTGTACCCCCAACTCCAGTTCAAGGGACACAGCGTCGTGGTGACTAATACCTGCGGTTATTTCTGCGTTTCCAAAGAGAGTAGGGGGCCTAAACAGGGCTACATCTAGCACGTTTTTCCCTCTCGTGGGTTCTTTGACGGCTTGGAAAAGTCCACCTTCGCGAACGAGTATATTTACTAGCTCCTGAGCCTTTCCCCCACCCACTGTTTCCCCGGCCCATTGAACTTGCGGGAGGTTTAAATCTCCTGCAACGTCTGTGCTTTTCCTTTCCATCTTTTCCAGGATATTGTGTTTAGAGTTTCTAATAGTGTGAAGTCGTTACCCAGAAATAGAGTCGCCCAATCCAGAATAGCTGCCTAAATGACGACTTGCGCCGTATTTTTGTTGATTTCCTTGGGTGCGGCATGGCATGCTCAGTGTGCACATCAATGGCAGATATGTGACGGAAATGGTTGTGGAGACCTGTATCGAGGGAAGAATACACGCAATATCGAACGACCTTGTTTCTATATTAATGTCATATGTTGATTTTTATTATAGAGCATTCTGGTTTTCAATTGTTTTTAGAGATGGATGGTTCTCAGACCTCTAAACGCGACATTTTGAATTTTAAATTAGATGATTAGGGAAATCAGATATTCAACTGACTTTTTTATTGTTTTTCAGTACGCTTCAGTTAACCTTCTGATGTGCGAACAAGAGATATGTCGTAATTAATATGAAGATGTATCCTCCATTTTTTAATGACCCAACACAGCTGGTTATGTCCTTTCGCTCTTTTCTTAGAAAAGAATGGATCCAAGTACCCATTATGCCACGAAGTTACTTTTTAATAATATGCTGAGGACAATTTAGTTCACATTTTGATGCGAAAACGATAGCCATCGCCTGATGACTGTGAATTTGTCTTCAAACTTTAAATGGAAACATACTGCAATACTTCACTTACATTCGTGCAAATGTATTGTCTAGACTAGTTGCTTAGCTTACAAGGAATTATACAAAAAGCACTATAGGGTATATTGCACAGTTTTAAACTTAGGGGCCTTCAAAATCGTGGAAGACAAAAAGAGACAGGCCCGCAGGTACCTCACAGAATTTTATTTGGCCCGCCTCTTGAAAAGGCTGCCCACCCCTGGCCTAAAACTTCTATTTCATCAAATCATTCACTTTCAAATTGATTTACTGGCATACTAGTGCGAGAAAGCTTCATTCTCCATTTCGGTGTAGTGCAGCCATCTTGGAGTATAGTAAAATTTCTCTAATATTCATGTCTGCCGTCTTTCTGCTTGGCCATCCATTTCCTTAACGCGATTTCCGTGGAGGGTTTAATCGGGAGTTTTAAAATTATGAGAACATATTCCTTACACTCATCAGGGCATTAGTACAGATTTCACCAAATGATAACAAATAATAATACCAAGTAATAACAAACAAACAAAGAAGTAACAAACATTTGTATCATATATAGTATTATTAACTACTTACGTATAGGATCGAGTCGTTTCATCCATTTAATACGGCTTTTAATCGGACACTCAAGAGTTAGGTCATCTCCTTCAAATATTTCCTTCATTATATTTACGTCTATTATCTTTGTTGTTTCTGTATGGAGAAGATGAAGAGGCTCATTAATTTTTTGAAAACATTAACATCTATTGTAATTTATAAGTTCCTTCGCGTCAATATAATCTTCAGGCATATAAAAAGCCTTAAGATATATCAAGTAATATATTTAAAGTTCAAAAATTACTAAGTTTATTGTAAGTTCACTTAAAAATGACTGTAAAAAATTTCACAGTGTGCAAATGTCGTTAGATGTCTATCAAAAATTTAAGAAGCGTTCCATAACATTCAAAAAACATCCATAAATGAAATGTATGGTGAATTGAATTCAACATCTTAAAATATTTTATCTTCCATTATACACTTGTGTCCGCTTTTCGTTTTTCGATCACTGAAAGTTTATCCAGTTAAATATATTTGATCCACACACACACATAATAGTATTTGGGCCTTGGATGTGCTCAGAACTGAGATGTAATGAATGATTTAATGTTTATAGTAATTTTTTTACTTATGTGTTAGTTTTGAGCCTTAGGGTGGACGATTTTTGGAATTTCACATACAAAGTTGGAGGTGACCGAGATCTAGCAACACCTGATTTATGCATAGATAATTAGCAGTCGAGCAAGATTGAGATGGCTAGAGCGTGGGTGGCGGAGTGGTTAGTGTGATTTCGCTGGAGCATAAGCAGCTAGGGTTCGATCCCCGCCCGATTGCTATTGACTCTCGAGGTTTAGGATATGAGTTTAGCCTGTTTTTTCAGTATTTAGTTCAAAGCTAAAGATTATGCACTGTGAGTAGAACTAGAAGTCTAAATATGTTCAATTTTTAGGCGTCAAAACGAGGAAATTAGACTTTTTAAAAACTATTCATTTAATTAAAGGCAATTAGTGGTTTGAATACTTTGTTTTTACTTCTGTTTTGCTTTAGAATGGGCAAATTCAATGCCATAGAATTTGAAGGAGAAATTCGCGTTTCTATTCAAATTTTTGTTGCCGATTCATTTAACATATGTTTTGTGCGTGTTTGCGAGTATTTAGGACAGTTCTTGCGAGAGTAAAATAAAAACGCGGGCTTAACTGCCACCGAAGGTGTCAGTTTAATTTAGCAATGGTCTATAAGAAATTGAATACATCAGTACGGCACTGGCACATTTTGTTCTTAATCTTGGTTAATTTTCTTCCCTACTAAACCCCAGTACATGCGTTCTGCCAAGCACTTATTAATTATTACAAGACCCTACTGATCTTACCAACACCTCACTATTTACACTCCGGATCTTTTCTCGTGCAGTATGAGTTTTCTCATTCCATCTCTGACTAAAACTATACCACATCACGGGGCAAGGAAAAGTTTCCTTGAATTAGTGAACATTCCATAAAAAATTCCACAAGGTAGTTTGAGCGAGATAGTTCCCTAATCATAATGGAGACCAAATTTTAATTTCAGCTGCTGTGCAAAGCATGAAGTAAAAATTTTAATATTGATGGAAAAAATATTATGTTATATGTCTGAGATCCTCAGTAATTAAATAAATATTTACCTTTAAATCCTAAACTTGACTCATTTTTTTCACATGTGATGTTTAAAACTCCTTAATATTGGAAGATATAGCGATATACAGAAACAATAAAATAAGGGATGTAAGTACATACTTAAAGAACCTATTCCTCTTCAAATGAGTCGTAATATTATTGCTTCAATGGAAGTTAAAGTTGTGAGTGCCCCCACATGAAGATATTAACAGACTTTTTACAGGGTCATAGATTTCATCTCTTAGTGGTAATGCATTTTAACGGATGTTGAAAAGGGACACTATAATGCTATATTTAGAACGAGTGGAAAAGGTGTAGATGTATGCGTATGTATTCTCTCAATTTGAGTTATGTGTGCACATGGTCACAGCAATCGATCATCGAGGAATATGCTGGTATTTACATAAAGAATATGGATGTTTATTAGCCTTATAATAAATCCATCCCCCTCCATTCTCGATTTCCTGACCAAGTCTTTGCGACATGGAGTTGCCCACATTTTGGTATCATTTTACTGGGTTCATTTCCCATTCTTCCTCCACGATTTTTCTCATTGCATCTTAATTTGGGGTTGTTTCGTTTGAGTTGGTCGAAAAACGTTTGTTTCTCGCATTGTCCTCATAATGAAAGCTGTGCTCCGTGCAGCCCGCTCCATCTATGTTACATGATTTGTTTTGAACCATCTCCTAGAATTTTGACATTTGTGAACTCGCAAGTATTCCTAGTTGCGGACGAAAAATGAATATTGATTAACATTTGAATAAACATAGTTCTTATTACAGCGGACATGAATTTAATGAATTTCGTTTGATAGTAGTAAGAAATAGGTTTTTTTACTTTCAAACACCAAATAAAAGTTCAGTGGGTGAAAGTCGAAGACGCAACACTTCTTCGGGTAATTTTTCGACAGATGTTTTTGCCTTTTACAAACCTACTATCCGATTCCTCCGCCTGGGAGAAAAATGAGGCATACTTAAAGGCTAATAAGATCTTTTTTTCCTCCATGAATTTAGGGAGAGGCCACTAAAACTTTGAGCAATATCTCTTCTTGCGCTGTCCGCTCTGCTTGTTCGTCTATCGACGCTCGTCTCAATGAAGTAGTCATCAGTAAACCTTAGCCAAGTTCCAGGTGGTGATGGTCGGGGTGGTTTGTTGTTGTGAATTACGCACAGGTTTCAAATACTTGCTGCACCAGAAAGAAAAGGCTCTTCGCGCTTCGAAAAAATCGGAAGCACCCATCGAATACTTTTAAGGGCGTTAGAGAAGTCAAATACCACTTCTTTCCTGTGAGTTAAACGACTGGCGTCCGAAACATTGTCTATGGCAGAAAAGGTATCGCCTGCAACACAAGGGGAAAGTAGGCTCTTATTAAAGGCATACTATTTCCCAAATCAATATAATGCGCCCTTCATACATCCGATTTTGAATGGATTAGTATTGGTGGAGATTTGTAACGACACGGGGAAACCTTTAGGGATCCTCAAGAGTCCTTTAAGATTGCTCGTTGCTTTAACTCAGACTTAAGGTAAGGCCTCCTAACCCATGCTGAGGGGAACTGTGGCGTTTGATTAGAATGGTCTGAGCGGATGAGGTGAAATCCGAAAACTACTTCTTTCTGTTTGTATTCCTGGGAGAGTAGTATGATTTTTACTATCCTTATAGTTATTTTAAACGTTCGTAGACAATACCACCACTCATTTTAAAAGTCACTTAATTCACAGTAACGCATACGGACGCAAATAAATTCACCAAAAGGATACGAAAAATCATCTTAAATTCGCCTTGACGTAAGAAAGCTCAGTAGTTGTTACTGGGTTGCAAACCTGAATCGCAATCATGGTTCTTCATAATAACATTGGTCGAGTACGCTCATGATTTCGAAAACGTGATCGTCATTAAGAAAGATCGGGTGGTGCATAACAGTGGAGTGCGCTCCCAGGACCTTGAGCATTGCCCTACCAATGCGGCTTGCCTTTTGGATGACAATAACGACCATAAGAAGAAAAAACCGTGATTCCACCCCTGGTCGAGACATTTTTGAGTTTTTCATTCAATTTCTGGTCAATTAAAATGATTTTTATTCGGCAAATTTTATCTCTTTTGTATTTTAAAAATTTCATATTATCAGCCAGTCATTGTAGCTACACATTACATTCATTCTTATCGCCAATATGAGAAAATTTATATAAAAACTCATTTGCGTTCATTAAAAATCAAACACTCTTTAGCTAGCTAAATACATCTGACAGCTACAACATTAACCGTTAACGATTAATTTATTTCATTAATGATATTTTACTCCAAACTGAAGTCTTTTAAAAGGCTTTTTGCTAACTTTATATGTGCGGCGACTTTTTTGCTAAGCATATAAGATATTATGCAATCAGGCGCAATAGAGTCGTTTATCCATAACTACACCTAATTTGGGTTAACTTTTCTGAATGTTTATTCGTATAACCTGCATTTACTAGATAAAGCTTAACAGAGGACAGCTCGTCACCAAGCTTCCTGTGATAAGACGAAAGAAATATCGGGAAAATATGCCTAGACTATTCGGTATCGATGCGAGCACATTTATTTTTATTTCGTGAAATTAAATATATTTACGTATGTTTTCATAGTTTAATCCCATTCTGGCGAACTAAAGACGGATACATATTGGGTCGAGAACGATTCATTAATAAATATCCGTTTTGAATTTAATTAATATCCGTTTAAGGAACTTCGTCAATCTACAAATGGAAAATCGTGAAAAATTACATCACGTAAAAAATACTTATTTAAGGCTAAATACGACGGCGAGTTAGTGTGAATCTCCCTCGCAAGATGGGACGACGGACGTAGGCCGTGAGCGCGA
The DNA here is from genome assembly GCA_963169105.1 of Ceriagrion tenellum. Lineage (NCBI taxonomy): Eukaryota > Metazoa > Arthropoda > Insecta > Odonata > Coenagrionidae > Ceriagrion > Ceriagrion tenellum. The sequence goes on along the minus strand of OY720632.1, from coordinate 127,254,560 downwards.
CCTCCTAAGCTTCTAAGCATGTATCGGGAACTACGTCGGACTGTGGAACTTGAGAGTCCCTCCCTCCCCTTCCATGTCTTCTTCTCTCCTTCCACAGCGGAACCCGACACCACCGCAGTTGCGAGCTTCGGTCATGGAGCTGGCGCATTTTTCTTCGAGAACCGAGTATCAAGTTGCAATTTACGTGTTATCTTACACACCTCACCTTTCAGTCGCTTCCAAAGGATATTCTCCTTGGAATATTAGGTTGCTTGGAAAGTCATCTTGGTTATATCCCCATGAAACGAAAATTATCCATTTCTCCATGCTATTATTCTTCCCTTATCGCACGTACCCTACCGTTTGAGAAGCTGAATAATTTGCTTTTTGCAATACCTAATTAATTCTATTTCCTTGTTCACTACCCATTTATTTATCTTTTGGTTGTTATTCAATTAACTTCACTATCGCTATCGTCTTTCCCGTAGAAAATGCAGTCGTCGACATAGGATTCGGCAAAGAGTTCGTTTCCAAGATGAACTTACTGAGATTTATCCCATAAGAAGGTCTCTCTCCATAATATCATCCTTTTTCTAGTTTTCCAATCTTTTCTTTTAGTTTATCGTAAGGCACGTTGCTGAAGGTCTTGGACAAGCACAACCGCATCTACTTCTTGAACCCTATATAACCAATTGTATATTTTCTGACAGATCCCAAATTGCTGAGTTTCGTAGGATTACCTCTCCAGTAAGGCATGTTAGGTTTAAAACAGCCAATTATTATCGTCCCACCCTAATAATTAGTAATAATTTTTTCCAGAAATTAACAGGATACAGATGTTTGTTGATAGATCGCTAGTTCTCAACAATTGATTTATTCCCACCCTTGAGGACGGGAATATTATGTACTTTCTTGAAATCACGTGGAATGTCATGGATATTTAAGGTTAAGCTTAATACGGCTCAGATGCATTGTTAATGGCCTTTAATCCAAATTTAACAGCGTCACTAGAGATGTCTTCCCGGAAAAAGAACTTCGTCTGTGGCTCCGGCGATCATTGTTTTTGTGTTGATATTCTGTTAAGGCGCCAAACTGTAATGGGCATTTTAAATTTCTCTGAGGTAAATAGCAAGCACTTTTAAAAACGTTTATTGAAAGGATTCGATCACAAAAATCGGCCGTGGCTTTTTCTATGTCTTAATTGTATCGATAGGCTATCAAACAATTCGTCACTACACGTTGTTCCAGTCATCAGCGCTCAAGTTTGCAGATGAGTTCCAATGTGCTCCAACTTCAACCCGTGGAATGGAAACTATTCTAGCAGCACTCTTATTTATTATCTAACTTCACAATAATATTTCTGCAAAAGTTAATTAAAGAAAAAGCCTTAAATTTGATCATTTAATAATAATAAATAAATACATAAAAATAAAAATGATAATTTATTTTAGTAAGTACATAACTGGCGTAGATATAATGGATTGATCTCAATGTTGCACAAATAGCTACCAAGTACGCACACCGTGGGTAATAAGAACTGCTCGTATCTGAAAAGGCAATGTTATTCAGCTCAAACTAGGGCGCAAATATCTATTAAAAAATGAAGTGGTCGCACAGTGGTAAGGAAGGAGGAAGTCGGGAAGCAACGGAATTCATTAGAGAAATTATTAGGCAGAGGTTATATTTTATCGGTCGAAGGCACAAGGCGGACATGAGAATTGAGCGTGGAGTGCTACAGTAAACTTGTCTTAGGAATCAATTTTGGCAAATGCTGATAAAATTGACCAACGATTTCTACAGCTGAAAGTAGGTTATTTTCCGTAACTTTTTTCACATACAAAAACGGACAGAAATGTATAATTTTGAAGGAAACTCCGGCTCACGTAAATCCATTGATCTACTCACCCTAGGATCTATTATTTCCGGCAGAAGAATTTCTTCATAACAAAACTTAACTTAGGCTCCATATTTTTGACCAAAAGTCACCATCCCCTAAAATCCTGTTAATTCTGGAATTATCCTTAGTCCATACCACAAAGTCGCAGAATGGGGTGCCGGTAACATGTAGTTGGCCATCAATTTGGTAGTAATAATTGCGGTTTGTTTTTAATTGCAGACTTTCGTCAAGACAAAAATACTAAATTTTGTTCGCTGCTTCTTCCAACGCCAACTGTTCTCCAGAATTAGGGCATTTTACCTCAATGATGCCCCCGGCAACAGCGTTGCCATTCAAAGAAGCGGCAAAGAAACATTGCTTGAGGTCAATGAGCAGCCCTGAAGGAGTCACGCCCGGAGATTTCCTCGTACTGCCTTATCGCTTTGTTTTCGTGAAGTTGCCCGTATTGCGTTGCTTCATCGTGAAACTTACGGACGTACAGAAGCCGTATCTGCTTTTTGCATATTATTCCAAAGTGGATGAAGTCAATCGATTAATTCATTCCCCCACCATCTTTTCTTCTCTGATTGGCCCTTAGTGTCCTTTTCCAGTTGATCTCTAGAAGCTGTTGTCACTTTTAATTTGTCCATGAATTCTTCTACTTCTTTATCATATTCTTCGCCATCCATGTCTAATTTTTGGCACATTACACCGTAACCAGCCCCATCACTTGTTTTTGTCTTCTTCTTTCGTTGTTTTAGGTCTTGTTTGGCGAGGAATCACTTAACTGCATTTATACGTTTCAGCCTTCCGTGACAAGTGAATTTGAGAGGTTTGTGGGGACTTCTGCCTGTGAGCGTTTCCCAAGTTGAATATCTCCACACAGGTCCCAGTTGGAAATGAAGACCGGAGCCGAAATTCCTGTGTTGATATGATTATCTTTTGCCCCTATCCACTTGTATTCTGCCGAAAAATTTGGCCTAAAACATAAAATTCGGCCTACGACAAATTATTCTGCACTTTTACTGGTTTCGTGTGATATCAACCGTCCAGATTTTTGAATAAGTGGCTTCATAGCCACATCAATTTTTTTTAGGCATGCCATTCCTTCCTTGGTAATAACCTTCAACTTCCTATCGACAGTTTGACAGAAGTAGTCTCGGAATGACGTCACATCCAAATGCGTGCTGGGGACCATTTTTTTGAAGCCTCGACCAGGGACTCAACGGTATTCCCTTCTGTACGATTATACATAATATCGCCGCGAGCTGCTTCACTCTCATCATTTTTACTTTGGTTAGAATGCTTTTGACAATGGGCCTCGCCTCAGCAATCTTGAACAATGCTTTGAAGTAGAGCTTCACTGCGTGATTCGCGTATTCATTTTTTTAACGTGCCTATCATACGACACTAGTTCAGGTACTTTTTTCATCACACTTGAGTCTCCATCTCCAACAGAGGTAGCAGAACAAAACGTACACGAAAGTTATTATTGAATTATCTAACATTATGGAACTGCGTCAACATCCATTAAAGTTTGCGCTAACTTCAAGCAAGAACATCCAGTAACCTATCGGAATAGTAATTTTTTAACAACTAAAATGATTGATTTTCCGACTTTGTACTTAGGACTCGCCAATGCAATACTTATAGAAAGTCCACAAGGTAGTGCATATCTACAAGGCAGCTCAGCAAAACAATACCAAAGTACGTAAGTATGGCTTGGATAAGAGAAACCATCAGCCTGGGCGTCCGAAGATTATGCCATATGACCGGGTTGTTGCGCCTCGATGGAGCTGTTAAGGTGGTCGCGTCTAGGATGAGGTTGTACTCCCGTTTGTGGCCAATACCGCCGTATTAATGGCCGGTGCTACTATATGGGAAACGTTCAGAGAGAGGCCGTGAAGTCAGTTGTCTAGCAGGCCGTGAGAGAAAGACAAGAGGATGCGAACTCAAAACAGGAAAGTAGAGATGCCAACATGAGCCGAGTCAAAGGTGGTGCCGTCAAACGCCGGATGATGCCGAGTCTTCAGTTCCTCCTCCACAGTGTGAAACCTATCTTACACGCCGCTCTAGCTCAATCCTACCAAGTCCTCCCACTTCATACCCTTCCCCACCCCTCATTCCCCTCCAGTGGCCACTCATTACCTCCCCTCGAATCTCCGTGAGCGCCTTCACCTGCTTGACTATTTCGCCGCTAGAGCCGCTCTTGATCGGCGCGTTTTCAGTTAGTTCTTACTTTCCTAATAACTTATTAATAACTCAACCTATTTCCGTTTTATTAATTTTAATCTAATATTGAATATATTGTTTATGTTTGCCAGAGACAACTTTTTGTTAAAAGCAAAAAATGAAGCCAAATTTTACAATTTTGAGGCCTTAATTAAAAAAATTAAAAAATGTAACCTCTGGGAAACATAGCTAACAGTTAACTTAATTAGAATGTGAAATTTGTTTTTCGTTAAGAGAATTCCTCAATCTACAAGGAGTAAAGTCGTTTTCGACGCAATCGTATTTCGCCTTAAATTAAATATTTTTTTATATCGACATTTGGTGCGGATAAATCTCGATTTATATCATTTTGGTGAAACAAACAGTACGCGTCATTCAAAAAGATCCTCGGAAAGTCGACCACAGTAAATATCCCTTGGTGGTAGAAGATGAAGACTTTAGCAGATAGTATACCGAATAGGGTGGGATAGTGAATATTTTTATAACCAGTATTTCTGTATAAATGATATCATTTGACGTAAGAACCATGCTGAAACAAACACAGCGATACACCGCGACTGAATGCGCGAATAATATGAGAAGTAAGCTCGAAAATGAGGCGATTGGTGAGTAAGTTCTAGGCTCCGACAAATGTGAGTTCCATTGTGGATTTCAAATATTTGCGGTAGACGATGTTTTTCTCAGTGTTGCCAGTCTTTCGAGTGTGTACTACTCCTAGAAGTTCCCAAAAATGCCGCATTCTGGCGCGCGAAAAATTTTGCGTTAATTTCTTCCGCCACTGTACATTGCCGACAGATTGGTACAAAAACAGGTTTTTTTTCCGCGCACATTAAGCGACATCAATAAAAAGTGAGCTCTACAAAATACACTCCCTTAATACACGTCACCATTACACATCCCAAAACCTTATAGCTTGCATCTTTACACGGCTGGTGTCCGAACACCCCCTGCCTCAAGCCCATGCGGCAGTTTGCAGGGTAGTATCTAGATATAGATGAAGATATATTTGTGTTTCTGAAAAAATTACGGCGGTGGCAATGATATTTATTTTTTTAATTGTCGGCGAAACATATCAACTACACAGCGCTAATTTTTCACGAGATCTAAGAGTCAGAAATTCCTCATTTTGTAAATAATGCCTTTCTCCTAGTATGGCAAATTTCCCATGTAAAATGGTTGGTACTTTGTGGCAAATATCTCGGAATAGTAGTCCGGTAAAAGTTAAACATTTAGGTATTTTTGGAAAAAGGTGAGATAATTCTATTAAAAATTATACCAAGTTCATTGATTTATGGGCAAAATGATATGTTGCTCAAACTACCTTAACAAATTACATGTAAGCTGAAATTCACTAGAGCTAGCAGAAAAAAATAGAGTCATAGATATCAATATAATTTTAGACATTTCACTATGATATAAATCCTACCTTCCTTTTGAAATTCGAATCCAAACTTAAACTCTCCGACTTTGTTTTTCTTCGTACATTCGTATTTTCCATAATCACTTGGGATGACATCTAGAAACAAACACATAAAAAAGTGCCCATTACTGCTCTTAAGAGTTATTCATAAATGAATCATTCCTTTCATATTTCCGAAGCAAATACTCTCAGGTTCTTCACTCATACCGAATTACAAACCTGGAACACCAACAGTGGTCACCACAAGTCATCACAAGTCAGGATCGTTCGATTCGATATATCCGTAGCTCTATTGATTTGGGTCTTCGCAACCATTTCCACCACACGGCCGCCATTAATGTGCTTAATGAGCATTTACCACCATATCACACACAAAAAAATTTGCGAATATGCGGTGCCAGCTATCATTTCGAACACAAATGCACTGAAATACCATCAAAAACGTTGAACATCCTATGCTATGCTCATAGAGATTACAGTAAATTAAGCACATTAATGGCAGCCTTGTTTGCGTTGAAGGCCTGTATCGAAGGGGGAATACTGTCGATATTGAACGACCTTGATCACAAGTGAGCAAGTGGCGCCAGCATCAGAGGGTCAAGATACAAGATGTGTCATCAATATAATTTTGTCAGGGGGGAACCAAGGGTTTCAGTAAATTTTCTGGGACTAGGGTAAAAAAATTGTAAATAAGGGCCTGCTTTTATTATATCATTGAACCTAGGGTAGGTAGATTTTGGAGAGGAGGGAATAAAAAGTCAGTATTTACACTTGTTATATACACTATAAATAAAAAAACAATTCAAGTATTTGGGAATAAACATAACAAATGACAACAGAGAGGAGGCTGAAATTCTAAACAGAATAGCAGCAGAAGATAGAAAATACTGGAGTCTCATAAATCTATTTCAAATTAAACTTCTTGATGATCAAATACTTTATGATGGCACCGATGCTTAGAAACTTATCCTTTAAGTAAATCCTGAAGGAAATAAACCTTGAATTTTATACTATATCTAAGGTTCCACGAAGTTTAAGAAGTTTTGTCAGCAAATAATGTTATATTAAATTGTTATATTGATAAAGCACTTGCAGTTTTGCAATTTTACTATGTTATATACTTATTTTTCCTGATTCTCATTATTGTATTACTAGTATTATTATTAGTATTTCATTTTATTCATTTATAAGTCATTCATTCGTAATATTTATACTTCATATTTACAGTGAAATATTTTACAGCAATTCTCTAAGTTAACATGAATAGTAATAAAAATTTAATAAAAAATGAGTGTGTAAAAAAAGGTGTCATTTATTCGTCTTTAAAAATAAAGCACCACATTTTGGCCTCAAAGATTTCCTCGCAGATGGAAATGGACCGTTAGCAAAACGTTTCAAAGGTGTTGCATGAAGAGCTGAGAAAAACAAAAGACTAAGTACGACCAAAGTTCTCGCAGGATTAGTATTCTTACTAACGGACAAAGAATTACCAGGTGGAAAATTCATTTATAAAAAAGGAAATTCCAATCACTAACCATTATAAGACAAGTAACATGACCCATTTCGCCGCAGAGCAGCATCATCAGGTGTGTACCAGATGATGTTGCTGCTCTGCGGCGAAAACAGTCATGTGAATAAATCAATTACCATGTGGAATTGCAGTGTTAATTCCTCTATCCCTGATATCAAGGAATTCCACCCAGTTAGGTCCGAAACCATCATCTACAAGTAACATGTATGGTGGGGTATATTTTCCTCACCATTTGGCAAAAATATGTGCTCAGATCTAGAAAATGTTAAGCTAGTATAGATTGTGAGTAGGTACCTTCAATAAATAAGCTTCCACACGGCAAGATAGTATACCTCTCTCCTGAGTCAATGTCTTTGCTTTCTTCTTTGTCAATATATTTGCTCCACTTGGGCTTCGTTTCAGGGCATCTGTCACTTTCTGGGTATTCCTCAGATTCACAGCGAAATTCAACTGAAGCTTCAATTGCACGAACATAAACAGAATTAAAATTTTAAAAATGTCTTCGATAATGTTGCTACATCTATAAATATAATTTTAAATATCTAAGCGTTCGTTTAAAACTTATTAAAAAATATTACGCAAAAATGCTGACCAATACAGGTAATTTACATTAAAATAATTATGAAAATCATTATTTTAATCAGAAAAATCTAGTCAATGTGTTAATAGCTAATTATGGGCCTTACAGTAATTTGGGCGAGATGGTTCCCTAGTCATGATGGAAAACATATACAAATAATACGTTTTGATTTCAAGTGCTGTGGGACACGTGAATTAAATATTTCATTAATAATGGTGCAATAATATAATTTTACACGACAAAAATTCTAGACATTAAATGAAAATATCTAAATAAGTCTTTAGCTTGACTCATTTTTTTCGTGTGGCACGTTTAAAACTTCCTCAAAATAAAAGGTTTTTTTGTGATCCTGAAAAATTACTGCAGCGACGATACAATTAACATTTATAAATAGTAGAGTAAACATAAAAAAGTACACCCTGTTATTTTTTGACGAGATGAAGGTGTTAGAAATTTCTCCTTTTCTAAATGAGGTCTCTCTGGAAAGTGTTGACATACCATCTCGCAAGTAAACGGGCTGGCAGTTTCCGTCAAAAATCTTGGAACGTATTTCGGTAAGGGAAAATCTGAGACCAATTGGTAAACGTATTGAATAGTTCTAAATTAAAAATGCAAAAGCAAAGAAGACTACAAGTGAATAAAATGAAATCAGTACATGTATTTCCTTTTGGGAATGGGAATTTTTGGTCAGAGACACAGACAAACAGACGGGGAAACTTCGCTTTTTAAATTAATAATTCTGGGATGGCCTCGAATATAAGCGAGAGGGATATAAGCGAACGTTTTCAAACCTTTGACTGCGGAAAATGATGTAGTTGCAAGAGCAGTCATTTTATATTCATCCTTATTAAACAAGTAATTAAAAATGATAATAAAACAGCTCTCCCATCTGACTATAAATGTATAAATAATTAAGATATTAATTTAATATAAAAAATTCGATTTCATTATGCTATTTTGTTCATTTACAAAGTTTAAAACCCCAAGCATAATGAGTAAGTTAGAAAATAGCTGTTTAAGTTCAATTATACGGAACATGCGAGGCGTGTCTCCTAGGCAAAAGGAGAAGCCCAATATTTTACAACCATTATTTAGCAGATATGACAACACCAAAGTATAAATGCTTAAATCTTAAAAAGTATCATTAAGGAAAGATTTACCTTTCGCAGAAGAAATATATCGACATTTACGATTTGTATCGGATTATAAAGAAAAAAAAAATATTTTCACCCTCAAGTATTACCAGTTTGGCACCCCTGTAGAATGGGTTGCCGGGGTTGATCGACTCCAAATTTCGAATACGCTACGTTTGCATCAAAAGGTACAAATTTGAGCTTTACAACCCATCAAATTCGAAAATACTTAAGAAAAATAGCCCACCCTACTGCATATATGATTGTCACAGATCCGAAGTGTCACAGTTCTGGAAATACAGGAGAGACAAAACTATACTGGTTCGCTGTGGAGGAAAATGGAACCATATTTTTCACAAAGCTGTGATTTCATGGGACCTATCACAGAACCGACCCATGACTAAGAAATCACTATGACAAAATCACAGGGAGTGAAATTAGCCCCATCTCCAGTGCATTCAGTGCATCTCCAGGATTCCTTCGTAATAGAGAGGAGATACTTTCTTATTGTAGTTCAAAGCTTTAGTAAGCAGATGAGAATCTTTTACTTGCCATATGGGATCAATATCCAAAAGGTGTGTGATAATTGAAATTATGTTTAGTATTTTTGACTTCCCGTTACACAAAATGTCCGACAATGGGCCACCATTTGACTCCAATCGCTACTCTCAATTCAATGTCCTTGCAGAATTGACAGTGCAAATATTGAAGGAAACTCACAAAAAAACTGACCTCTGATGGATTAGAAGAGCATCAAAATGGTCCTTAATAAAATGCTGTCTTCCAACAGCTTCACTCCTCTCCACACTCGTGGTTTTAGCCAATGGGACTTGATGGTAAAGTTCAAGCCCCACACCCCCTCTCATTTATCAAACCTCAGTCAACCTTCCCCTAAGTCAAAACCATGAATTTATTGAATAAAGGACACAGGAAGTAATGCTGGTAAGAATAAGTAAAACCAAAAAGTGAGCCATGATAAGGGATCTTTTGAATAAGGATTGGCCAAGTTATGGATGAGGTAGATATCAAAAGTCAAATCAAACTCATCCATAAGAATCTAATGAAGTGCTTGCCAGTTCCCCACATCCCATAAAAATAATAACTCCTTGGGTTTTCTGTTACCAGTAGCTTCAGATAGATCCAGGTTGGACTCATCAGCTCAACAGTCACCTTCTATATCAGAGGCCCATACCAATCCAGAGCCAGTATTTCTTTGCCCTCTTGTTCCTGCCTTGACTCCGTGGAGTATCAGCACTCAACTGTTTGTGATATTTCGAATGTCTTTTGTCTTTGCGGAATAAAAGGACACTAATAGGTTGACTTGCGTTAATGTCGGACACATGTATTGAAGCTGTTGATTATTTCCGTGAATCCCCCTTCCCTCCGTGTAACTTGATTGCAAGTTTACTTCTGTGGCGACGAGGATAATCAGTGTGATTGTACTGCTGTTAGTATCCGTGAACTGTGAGTAGAACTTGGGAATTATGTGTGACAATAGTGGTAGGGGGTTCGGCAATTTCAAGCCTTGTGGACAGATTGATATTGAGCAGTATCTCAAATGTTTCTAAAGTTGTTTGTTCACAAAAGGAGTGGTGGAACCAGATCCTTTGGCAGGGGATGCCGATTTTAATGCACGAAATACGTATAATACGCGTGTGGCAACATACGACAACAAGAGAAAGCGGTGGTTAATAGCGGAGATAGGTCCGGAGACTTACGCTGTTTTAGCCGGACTTTGTGGGGCCCAATCACCGGAAGAAAAAACGAGTGACGAACTTGAAGCGAAGCTGAAGCTACATTTTCGGCCTCAACGAAACAAGAACTGTGAGCGTGATAAGTTCCATGCCCACAAACAAGGTGCCAGTGAATCAGTATCCAAATTTTCCATGGCACTATACCAGTTGAGTTAGTTCTGCGAGTTCGGTCAATTCCTAGACCAGGCTCTTCAGACACAGTTTATCAACAACATCCGGTCGACCAAGGTGAAAGAGAAGATAGCGGAAGGTGGTGAAAATTTTGCGGCGGTGGTGGCATCCGCGGCTAAGTAAGAGCAAATGTACACGGCTGAGGCAGGTCCCGTATCCACCGATATACAAAATGTCAATAAGAAGGCACCACCGAGGAATTTTACACCCAAGAAGTCTGGCTACACCGGCTCGAAGAAGAACAAAGTAACCTCAGGTAACGCGTTTGATATCTCCAAGGCTCGCTGTTATAACTGCAACCAATTTGCGGGCCACCTAGCCAAAGATTGCCCAAAGCCCAAAAGGCCAAAGAAAAAGGAGGCCAAAGTAGTCGAAGTGGTGGAAAAGGAAGAGGACGCATTGGATTTGTATCCTGTTCACGGTCATCCACAGAATCGAGTACTGATCGAGGTGAAGCTGAATGACATACCTGTAACTATGGAATTGGACACAGCCACGTAGGCTTCGTCAATAAATAAGAGCTTGTATGAACGGTTGTTTTTAAATGTGACTCTCAGATCGACTATGTACTACACTTGTGTGGGAACAACCCTTGCCGATGTTGGGTGATATTAATGTGAAGGTAGAATACGATGGGCAGGTAAAAGTGATGACCTTGTCCGTTGTCGGAAAGAAATTCCCGTCTTTGTATGGGTTACCTTGGATTCGTCAACTTCGGCCAGATATTGACTGCTTGTTTCCTACTCCCCAAGACATTATGCCTGTCTACCCAGCTCGGGATGAAGGCTTACCGGGGGAATTGAAGAGGAAATACCCAATGGTATTCAGTGATTCTCCTAATCCTATCAAGGGTTTTGAGCTTAGCATAAAGTTACAAGAGGGAGTTCAACCAGTGTTCCATGGACCTAGAATCATTGCTATTCCTTTGCGAAAGCCTACCTAGAAGGCTTTATATATAATGGTGAATTGCGATTTCATTGAGCCATGTCCCCCAGGCCCTTGGGGGACACCCATAGTACCAGTGCAGAAAGGAGCTGGAGAAGTGCGCATTGGTGGTGATTTATCTGCCACTCTGAATCCGTAACTTGAAGTTACAGAGAGGCATCTTCCTTTGATAGATACTTATCCACGGTGTGCCGAATTGGGGTTGACCGATTCGACACATTCGCAGAACGCGCCGGAGCTGAAGGCCAGGTTCGGCGCGTTAACAAGAGGAGGCGCGGACAGCAGTTCGTCGTCCAGGGACTGAAGAGTACCCACCAAGGCGAAAGGGGGCAGAAAGTGACGAGGCTCGAAAGGAGAAGGATCTCCTTTGTTCTGTATATTTGTGAAATTATAAGTCTGTTTTTCCTGAAAGAAACCTTGGTGCTTCTTAATTTCCCGTCCTCACGTCACAAGCTGGTAGCAGAGCGTGGTTCGGCAGACTGTTCGCCCAGGTCATCATCGTTTGTGGTGAGTTGAGTAGTTCCTCTTGAGTTTAGGTTTAGTTTAGCTGTTGTGTCTGGTCCTTCGTTCACCTACCCATGGTCCAACCTTATATCCCTTAATAGCCCTGGTGGACCTCAGTGGCGTGAAGAGCACCCTTCCTCTCTTCCTTTGTTGATAGCTTAGGAAAAGTTTGGTGGTAATGACTCGGACCTTTCCGGCCGGTACGGCCTGGGTGAACGAATTGTCGAAAGAGGAAGCCGTTAAATGGGCATGCGATCTAGGCGTTGAGGGCGAGGGTACCTTAGATGAATTAAGAAAGAAACTCAGGAATCACATGAGAAAGTGCACGAAGAGGGGGGGTCACTCGCAAATCCGGAATCGGACATAGAGAGACAGAGAGAGGAAGAGTGGGAGTCCAGGATGCGGAGAAGAGAAATAATGGGGAAAGAGATTGCCAGGTGGGGAGTAAGTTTCGATGGAGAAACAGGCAATAGCGTTGAATGGTTTATTGAAAAGGCAGAGTTTTTCAGAGAGACTATGGGGTTAGAGAAAAATGAATTGTGGGAACTGGTGCTCGAAATGCTGGGAAATGCAGCTTTAAAGTGGTTTTTGGCTCATAGAACAGAGTTTTCGTGTTGGGATGAATTTGTGAGAGAGATTCGACAATGTTTCCTCCCAGCCGGCTACGCGACGCGGTTAAAGAAAGAAATTCTCGAGAGAACACAAGGAGAGGGTGAGCGAATGGCCGATTATATTACGGTAATGCGAACCATGAATAGGCGGCTCGAAAAGCCGTATGGTGATGTAGACTTATTAAGGTTGGTTTGCGATAACTTGCACCCATTTTATCTTACGAAATTACCCGACGAAACAATTTCCAATTTCTCAGAATTGTTGCGTCTTGGGCGATTAGTGGAGGCCAAGGTTGAAAACTGCAAAAATTACCGACCGCCCCCGGGTCCGGCGGAAATGGCAGATCCGGAATTTGGGTACAGGGGACGGTGCGAAAATGAGGGAAGTAATGCACGAAATCGCGGCCGCGGCAGTCAATCGGAGGTAGCCAGAGGGTTTAATGGATCACGTTGCTTCAACTGCCATGGGCAAGGTCACTGGAGTAGGGACTGCCGTAGACGCCGGAATCATTTAAACTCATGGAGGGCGGGGAACCCGGGAGTGTAGCCCAATTTTCGCCCTACAAAACTCCCAAACGTGGAAAACGACTGCCTAATATAGGAAGGATTCGGGCCAGGTGCGGTCTGCACTCGATTATTGAAGTTTTGGTGAAAGAGGAGGCAGTAGAGGCGTTGTTGGACTCCGGATCAGTACGCAGCTTTGTTTCAAGGAAATTTTTTGGAAAAGTGAAAGAGAATGGGTTAGTTAAAGGACAGAAAAGAGAAATAGTAACTTGTTACACGGCAACTCGGGAACCTATACGCATTGCTTTATCGGTCGCCTTTAAGGTAAAGATAGGGGTCTTCACGTGGGTCTATCCTTTTTTGGTTTGCGACTCATTAGCGAGGGACATGATACTGGGAGCCGATTTCATGTCACACGTGGGGTTAGTGCTAAATACATCGGATAGTTGTTTTTATTTTAAGTTCTGCCGTGAAACTGTCTATCGCCTGGGTCCTAGCACTTTGTGTAATGCAGACCATGCTAACCAATTAGATACCAGTCAAGCTCAGGAGGGAGAGTTCAGTTTGAAACACCTAGAAGCGAAGGAGGAGGAAGAAATTCAAAGGGTAATATGTGATTTCGCGGACGTTTTGACTAAGAGTTTGGGTTTGACACACTTAATCGAATACGATATAAGTCTGACCGATAGGACACCTGTCAAAAGTCACCCTTATCGTTTGAGTCTACCTAAGGTACGGGTGCTCCGCGAGCTGGTAAACTCTCTGCTTGAGAAAGGAGTGATAGAGCAGTCCACTTCACCATATTCCTCCCCGGCCTTCTTAGTGCCGAAACCATCAGGAGAGTCACGCATGGTAGTAGATTACAGAAAGCTTAACGCTAAAATCGACATTGAATCAGTTCCTATTCCAGATATCAATACCGCATTTGATTGGTTCGGAGGTGCTAAATTCTTCACCACCCTCGATCTAAACTCGGCATATTACAAAATACCTCTCTCCTCCGCCTCTAAACATTTGACGAGTTTCAGTACGGGGTGGTATCTTTACCAATTTAAACGGGTGCCTTTTGGACTCGCCACAGGGGCTCAAGTCTTAACGAGGCTACTTGATCAGGTATTCCATGACATCAAGTTCGATTTTGTGTTTAACTACCTCGATGATGTCGTGATCTATTCTGAATCCTTTAACGAACATTTCCGGCATTTGAGGGAAGTGCTTACTCGGTTGCGGGAAGCGGGGTTAACGGTAGACCCAGACAAGGCTAAATTTGCTGTTAATGAGATTTCGTTTCTCGGATTCTTAATATCCAGCCAAGGGATAGCAGTAGATCCGGCAAGAACTAGAGCTATAAGGGAATTCAAGCCCCCAAAAAATGCCCGAGGGGTTGCTAGGTTCATTGGAATGATAAATTACTTCGGGAAGTTCATCCCAAACCTTGCCAATAAGGCTGCCCCTCTGAATGCGTTGCGAGGTAAGAGCGTTAAGTTTATATGGGGAAAGGAGCAACAAGAGGCCTTTGATTTACTAAAGGAATGCATTACCTCTCCTCCGGTGCTCAGAATGGCTGATTTCACAAAACCTTTTATTTTACAAACCGACGCCAGTTCTTCAGCGGTGGGGGCAGTACTGTGTCAGGAAGTAGACGAAGGGCGAGCTCCCATTGCGTACGCGAGTCGATCCTTGACGCCCCAAGGAAAAAAGTACAGCACGTATGAGTTGGAGTGCTTGGGCAATTTATTTGGAATAGAAAAATTTCGGCACTATTTGGAACATGTGGAGTTCCTTCTGGAAACAGATAATCAAGCCTTATCTTGGTTACTCGCTCACCCGCGGCAATTAGGTAAGATAGGCCGTTGGATTATACAAATATCGTCTTTAAAATTCAAAGTTCAGCATATTCGGGGCACGCAGAACGTGGTGGCAGATGCACTATCACGAATGTTTGAGACGGAGGAAGAAAAACGGGAAAGCGAAAATTGTCATATGGAAGCTCTAATAATAGACTTCCCCCTTGCTTTTCAAAATATATTGACTCACCAGCGGGCCGACCCCAAGTTGGGAAAAATGATAGACAGGTTACTAGAAGGGAAAATTATTTCGGGCTACCAATTATGAAAAGGTGTTTTATGTTACTGTAATCGGAGAAACGATTTAAAGGTAGTGGTTCCTGAAAACCTGAGAGCAATGTTGTTTTCTTATTACCATGTATCTACTCTTGGCGGGCATTTGGGAATTTATAAAACGATACAAAAAGTAAAAGAAACTTATTGGTGGGAAGGATTGGAACGTTACATCGCGGAAAAAGTCAAAGAATGCGAAAGGTGTGTTATGAGTAAGCCGGCAAACAGAAGTAAATTCGGAAAACTATCTTCAACTGTAGCAACGAAACCCATGCAGAATATTTTTCAGGACTTTGTGGGGAAATCGCCTAGGAGTAAAGCTGGAAATTCTATGATTTTGGTAGCGGTCGACGGATTTTCGAAATTCTGTTGGATAATACCGTTGCGAGAGGCCACCAAGGTCACTCTGATTAAAGCACTTCAGGATTATATCATAAAGATATTTGGCCCACCGGTGAGGTTTATTTCTGATAATGGACCCCAGTTTAGGTCAAAAGAATTCAAAAGATTGTGTTTCTCTCACGGGATCGAACGCGTTACTACCACGCCTTATTATCCTCAGCCATCTTTGGCGGAGCGTGTTAACCGTAACTTAAGATCAGCACTGATTGCCTATCATTCCCGCTCGCAAACTACATGGGATGAGAGTGTAAGGTGGCTCCAACTAGCTTTCAATACGGCTCATCACGAAGCTCACGGATTGACACCTTTTGAAATGATGTTTTCCTTTAAACCTAATTCCCCGTTGTCGCTGAGTTGGAAAATAGACGAGATATTACCCTCAAACATAAGCAAGGTGAACCTAAAGAAAAATTGGTTGGAAGCTCAAAAAAGGTTGATCAGTTCTTATGAACAGAGGGCAGCGAAGTATAATAAGGGGCGATTAAACAATCCGTTCCGTATTGGAGATTTGGTCGTTGTGCGCAGTAACCCTATTAGTAAAGCCTCAAACAAACAGGCAGCGAAGTTAATGGATAGATGGGTTGGCCCATTCCAGGTCTCACGTTTCTTTACGCCAGTCACGGTATCTCTGCTTCACATGACTGGAGAGTTTTTCCGGAGGGCGCATTTATCGCAAATGAAATTGTGCCCAAGTACCGGCGTCTGCTTATTTTAAAAGGCACGACAAACAAATAAACAGGGGGGGCGGGGACGAGTCAATCTTTCCAGGTGCAGGCGGCCTTGGCATGGAAGAAACATAACAGAAACCGGAAGAAGAACTCACGCAAGGATCGGCTGAGCAGAGGAGGAGGCACGGAAGGGACTCCTTTGGCGGGCAAGGCGGAGTATGTGCCGAATTGGGGTTGACCGATTCGACACATTCGCAGAACGCGCCGGAGCTGAAGGCCAGGTTCGGCGCGTTAACAAGAGGAGGCGCGGACAGCAGTTCGTCGTCCAGGGACTGAAGAGTACCCACCAAGGCGAAAGGGGGCAGAAAGTGACGAGGCTCGAAAGGAGAAGGATCTCCTTTGTTCTGTATATTTGTGAAATTATAAGTCTGTTTTTCCTGAAAGAAACCTTGGTGCTTCTTAATTTCCCGTCCTCACGTCACAAGCTGGTAGCAGAGCGTGGTTCGGCAGACTGTTCGCCCAGGTCATCATCGTTTGTGGTGAGTTGAGTAGTTCCTCTTGAGTTTAGGTTTAGTTTAGCTGTTGTGTCTGGTCCTTCGTTCCCCTACCCATGGTCCAACCTTATATCCCTTAATAGCCCTGGTGGACCTCAGTGGCGTGAAGAGCACCCTTCCTCTCTTCCTTTGTTGATAGCTTAGGAAAAGTTTGGTGGTAATGACTCGGACCTTTCCGGCCGGTACGGCCTGGGTGAACGAATTGTCGAAAGAGGAAGCCGTTAAATGGGCATGCGATCTAGGCGTTGAGGGCGAGGGTACCTTAGATGAATTAAGAAAGAAACTCAGGAATCACATGAGAAAGTGCACGAAGAGGGGGGGTCACTCGCAAATCCGGAATCGGACATAGAGAGACAGAGAGAGGAAGAGTGGGAGTCCAGGATGCGGAGAAGAGAAATAATGGGGAAAGAGATTGCCAGGTGGGGAGTAAGTTTCGATGGAGAAACAGGCAATAGCGTTGAATGGTTTATTGAAAAGGCAGAGTTTTTCAGAGAGACTATGGGATTAGAGAAAAATGAATTGTGGGAACTGGTGCCCGAAATGCTGGGAAATGCAGCTTTAAAGTGGTTTTTGGCTCATAGAACAGAGTTTTCGTGTTGGGATGAATATGTGAGAGAGATTCGACAATGTTTCCTCCCAGCCGGCTACGCGACGCGGTTAAAGAAAGAAATTCTCGAGAGAACACAAGGAGAGGGTGAGCGAATGGCCGATTATATTACGGTAATGCGAACCATGAATAGGCGGCTCGAAAAGCCGTATGGTGATGTAGACTTATTAAGGTTGGTTTGCGATAACTTGCACCCATTTTATCTTACGAAATTACCCGACGAAACAATTTCCAATTTCTCAGAATTGTTGCGTCTTGGGCGATTAGTGGAGGCCAAGGTTGAAAACTGCAAAAATTACCGACCGCCCCCGGGTCCGGCGGAAATGGCAGATCCGGAATTTGGGTACAGGGGACGGTGCGAAAATGAGGGAAGTAATGCACGAAATCGCGGCCGCGGCAGTCAATCGGAGGTAGCCAGAGGGTTTAATGGATCACGTTGCTTCAACTGCCATGGGCAAGGTCACTGGAGTAGGGACTGCCGTAGACGCCGGAATCATTTAAACTCATGGAGGGCGGGGAACCCGGGAGTGTAGCCCAATTTTCGCCCTACAAAACTCCCAAACGTGGAAAACGACTGCCTAATATAGGAAGGATTCGGGCCAGGTGCGGTCTGCACTCGATTATTGAAGTTTTGGTGAAAGAGGAGGCAGTAGAGGCGTTGTTGGACTCCGGATCAGTACGCAGCTTTGTTTCAAGGAAATTTTTTGGAAAAGTGAAAGAGAATGGGTTAGTTAAAGGACAGAAAAGAGAAATAGTAACTTGTTACACGGCAACTCGGGAACCTATACGCATTGCTTTATCGGTCGCCTTTAAGGTAAAGATAGGGGTCTTCACGTGGGTCTATCCTTTTTTGGTTTGCGACTCATTAGCGAGGGACATGATACTGGGAGCCGATTTCATGTCACACGTGGGGTTAGTGCTAAATACATCGGATAGTTGTTTTTATTTTAAGTTCTGCCGTGAAACTGTCTATCGCCTGGGTCCTAGCACTTTGTGTAATGCAGACCATGCTAACCAATTAGATACCAGTCAAGCTCAGGAGGGAGAGTTCAGTTTGAAACACCTAGAAGCGAAGGAGGAGGAAGAAATTCAAAGGGTAATATGTGATTTCGCGGACGTTTTGACTAAGAGTTTGGGTTTGACACACTTAATCGAATACAATATAAGTCTGACCGATAGGACACCTGTCAAAAGTCACCCTTATCGTTTGAGTCTACCTAAGGTACGGGTGCTCCGCGAGCTGGTAAACTCTCTGCTTGAGAAAGGAGTGATAGAGCAGTCCACTTCACCATATTCCTCCCCGGCCTTCTTAGTGCCGAAACCATCAGGAGAGTCACGCATGGTAGTAGATTACAGAAAGCTTAACGCTAAAATCGACATTGAATCAGTTCCTATTCCAGATATCAATACCGCATTTGATTGGTTCGGAGGTGCTAAATTCTTCACCACCCTCGATCTAAACTCGGCATATTACAAAATACCTCTCTCCTCCGCCTCTAAACATTTGACGAGTTTCAGTACGGGGTGGTATCTTTACCAATTTAAACGGGTGCCTTTTGGACTCGCCACAGGGGCTCAAGTCTTAACGAGGCTACTTGATCAGGTATTCCATGACATCAAGTTCGATTTTGTGTTTAACTACCTCGATGATGTCGTGATCTATTCTGAATCCTTTAACGAACATTTCCGGCATTTGAGGGAAGTGCTTACTCGGTTGCGGGAAGCGGGGTTAACGGTAGACCCAGACAAGGCTAAATTTGCTGTTAATGAGATTTCGTTTCTCGGATTCTTAATATCCAGCCAAGGGATAGCAGTAGATCCGGCAAGAACTAGAGCTATAAGGGAATTCAAGCCCCCAAAAAATGCCCGAGGGGTTGCTAGGTTCATTGGAATGATAAATTACTTCGGGAAGTTCATCCCAAACCTTGCCAATAAGGCTGCCCCTCTGAATGCGTTGCGAGGTAAGAGCGTTAAGTTTATATGGGGAAAGGAGCAACAAGAGGCCTTTGATTTACTAAAGGAATGCATTACCTCTCCTCCGGTGCTCAGAATGGCTGATTTCACAAAACCTTTTATTTTACAAACCGACGCCAGTTCTTCAGCGGTGGGGGCAGTACTGTGTCAGGAAGTAGACGAAGGGCGAGCTCCCATTGCGTACGCGAGTCGATCCTTGACGCCCCAAGGAAAAAAGTACAGCACGTATGAGTTGGAGTGCTTGGGCAATTTATTTGGAATAGAAAAATTTCGGCACTATTTGGAACATGTGGAGTTCCTTCTGGAAACAGATAATCAAGCCTTATCTTGGTTACTCGCTCACCCGCGGCAATTAGGTAAGATAGGCCGTTGGATTATACAAATATCGTCTTTAAAATTCAAAGTTCAGCATATTCGGGGCACGCAGAACGTGGTGGCAGATGCACTATCACGAATGTTTGAGACGGAGGAAGAAAAACGGGAAAGCGAAAATTGTCATATGGAAGCTCTAATAATAGACTTCCCCCTTGCTTTTCAAAATATATTGACTCACCAGCGGGCCGACCCCAAGTTGGGAAAAATGATAGACAGGTTACTAGAAGGGAAAATTATTTCGGGCTACCAATTATGAAAAGGTGTTTTATGTTACTGTAATCGGAGAAACGATTTAAAGGTAGTGGTTCCTGAAAACCTGAGAGCAATGTTGTTTTCTTATTACCATGTATCTACTCTTGGCGGGCATTTCGGAATTTATAAAACGATACAAAAAGTAAAAGAAACTTATTGGTGGGAAGGATTGGAACGTTACATCGCGGAAAAAGTCAAAGAATGCGAAAGGTGTGTTATGAGTAAGCCGGCAAACAGAAGTAAATTCGGAAAACTATCTTCAACTGTAGCAACGAAACCCATGCAGAATATTTTTCAGGACTTTGTGGGGAAATCGCCTAGGAGTAAAGCTGGAAATTCTATGATTTTGGTAGCGGTCGACGGATTTTCGAAATTCTGTTGGATAATACCGTTGCGAGAGGCCACCAAGGTCACTCTGATTAAAGCACTTCAGGATTATATCATAAAGATATTTGGCCCACCGGTGAGGTTTATTTCTGATAATGGACCCCAGTTTAGGTCAAAAGAATTCAAAAGATTGTGTTTCTCTCACGGGATCGAACGCGTTACTACCACGCCTTATTATCCTCAGCCATCTTTGGCGGAGCGTGTTAACCGTAACTTAAGATCAGCACTGATTGCCTATCATTCCCGCTCGCAAACTACATGGGATGAGAGTGTAAGGTGGCTCCAACTAGCTTTCAATACGGCTCATCACGAAGCTCACGGATTGACACCTTTTGAAATGATGTTTTCCTTTAAACCTAATTCCCCGTTGTCGCTGAGTTGGAAAATAGACGAGATATTACCCTCAAACATAAGCAAGGTGAACCTAAAGAAAAATTGGTTGGAAGCTCAAAAAAGGTTGATCAGTTCTTATGAACAGAGGGCAGCGAAGTATAATAAGGGGCGATTAAACAATCCGTTCCGTATTGGAGATTTGGTCGTTGTGCGCAGTAACCCTATTAGTAAAGCCTCAAACAAACAGGCAGCGAAGTTAATGGATAGATGGGTTGGCCCATTCCAGGTCTCACGTTTCTTTACGCCAGTCACGGTATCTCTGCTTCACATGACTGGAGAGTTTTTCCGGAGGGCGCATTTATCGCAAATGAAATTGTGCCCAAGTACCGGCGTCTGCTTATTTTAAAAGGCACGACAAACAAATAAACAGGGGGGGCGGGGACGAGTCAATCTTTCCAGGTGCAGGCGGCCTTGGCATGGAAGAAACATAACAGAAACCGGAAGAAGAACTCACGCAAGGATCGGCTGAGCAGAGGAGGAGGCACGGAAGGGACTCCTTTGGCGGGCAAGGCGGAGTATGTGCCGAATTGGGGTTGACCGATTCGACACATTCGCAGAACGCGCCGGAGCTGAAGGCCAGGTTCGGCGCGTTAACAAGAGGAGGCGCGGACAGCAGTTCGTCGTCCAGGGACTGAAGAGTACCCACCAAGGCGAAAGGGGGCAGAAAGTGACGAGGCTCGAAAGGAGAAGGATTTCCTTTGTTCTGTATATTTGTGAAATTATAAGTCTGTTTTTCCTGAAAGAAACCTTGGTGCTTCTTAATTTCCCGTCCTCACGTCACAAGCTGGTAGCAGAGCGTGGTTCGGCAGACTGTTCGCCCAGGTCATCATCGTTTGTGGTGAGTTGAGTAGTTCCTCTTGAGTTTAGGTTTAGTTTAGCTGTTGTGTCTGGTCCTTCGTTCCCCTACCCATGGTCCAACCTTATATCCCTTAATAGCCCTGGTGGACCTCAGTGGCGTGAAGAGCACCCTTCCTCTCTTCCTTTGTTGATAGCTTAGGAAAAGTTTGGTGGTAATGACTCGGACCTTTCCGGCCGGTACGGCCTGGGTGAACGAATTGTCGAAAGAGGAAGCCGTTAAATGGGCATGCGATCTAGGCGTTGAGGGCGAGGGTACCTTAGATGAATTAAGAAAGAAACTCAGGAATCACATGAGAAAGTGCACGAAGAGGGGGGGTCACTCGCAAATCCGGAATCGGACATAGAGAGACAGAGAGAGGAAGAGTGGGAGTCCAGGATGCGGAGAAGAGAAATAATGGGGAAAGAGATTGCCAGGTGGGGAGTAAGTTTCGATGGAGAAACAGGCAATAGCGTTGAATGGTTTATTGAAAAGGCAGAGTTTTTCAGAGAGACTATGGGATTAGAGAAAAATGAATTGTGGGAACTGGTGCCCGAAATGCTGGGAAATGCAGCTTTAAAGTGGTTTTTGGCTCATAGAACAGAGTTTTCGTGTTGGGATGAATATGTGAGAGAGATTCGACAATGTTTCCTCCCAGCCGGCTACGCGACGCGGTTAAAGAAAGAAATTCTCGAGAGAACACAAGGAGAGGGTGAGCGAATGGCCGATTATATTACGGTAATGCGAACCATGAATAGGCGGCTCGAAAAGCCGTATGGTGATGTAGACTTATTAAGGTTGGTTTGCGATAACTTGCACCCATTTTATCTTACGAAATTACCCGACGAAACAATTTCCAATTTCTCAGAATTGTTGCGTCTTGGGCGATTAGTGGAGGCCAAGGTTGAAAACTGCAAAAATTACCGACCGCCCCCGGGTCCGGCGGAAATGGCAGATCCGGAATTTGGGTACAGGGGACGGTGCGAAAATGAGGGAAGTAATGCACGAAATCGCGGCCGCGGCAGTCAATCGGAGGTAGCCAGAGGGTTTAATGGATCACGTTGCTTCAACTGCCATGGGCAAGGTCACTGGAGTAGGGACTGCCGTAGACGCCGGAATCATTTAAACTCATGGAGGGCGGGGAACCCGGGAGTGTAGCCCAATTTTCGCCCTACAAAACTCCCAAACGTGGAAAACGACTGCCTAATATAGGAAGGATTCGGGCCAGGTGCGGTCTGCACTCGATTATTGAAGTTTTGGTGAAAGAGGAGGCAGTAGAGGCGTTGTTGGACTCCGGATCAGTACGCAGCTTTGTTTCAAGGAAATTTTTTGGAAAAGTGAAAGAGAATGGGTTAGTTAAAGGACAGAAAAGAGAAATAGTAACTTGTTACACGGCAACTCGGGAACCTATACGCATTGCTTTATCGGTCGCCTTTAAGGTAAAGATAGGGGTCTTCACGTGGGTCTATCCTTTTTTGGTTTGCGACTCATTAGCGAGGGACATGATACTGGGAGCCGATTTCATGTCACACGTGGGGTTAGTGCTAAATACATCGGATAGTTGTTTTTATTTTAAGTTCTGCCGTGAAACTGTCTATCGCCTGGGTCCTAGCACTTTGTGTAATGCAGACCATGCTAACCAATTAGATACCAGTCAAGCTCAGGAGGGAGAGTTCAGTTTGAAACACCTAGAAGCGAAGGAGGAGGAAGAAATTCAAAGGGTAATATGTGATTTCGCGGACGTTTTGACTAAGAGTTTGGGTTTGACACACTTAATCGAATACGATATAAGTCTGACCGATAGGACACCTGTCAAAAGTCACCCTTATCGTTTGAGTCTACCTAAGGTACGGGTGCTCCGCGAGCTGGTAAACTCTCTGCTTGAGAAAGGAGTGATAGAGCAGTCCACTTCACCATATTCCTCCCCGGCCTTCTTAGTGCCGAAACCATCAGGAGAGTCACGCATGGTAGTAGATTACAGAAAGCTTAACGCTAAAATCGACATTGAATCAGTTCCTATTCCAGATATCAATACCGCATTTGATTGGTTCGGAGGTGCTAAATTCTTCACCACCCTCGATCTAAACTCGGCATATTACAAAATACCTCTCTCCTCCGCCTCTAAACATTTGACGAGTTTCAGTACGGGGTGGTATCTTTACCAATTTAAACGGGTGCCTTTTGGACTCGCCACAGGGGCTCAAGTCTTAACGAGGCTACTTGATCAGGTATTCCATGACATCAAGTTCGATTTTGTGTTTAACTACCTCGATGATGTCGTGATCTATTCTGAATCCTTTAACGAACATTTCCGGCATTTGAGGGAAGTGCTTACTCGGTTGCGGGAAGCGGGGTTAACGGTAGACCCAGACAAGGCTAAATTTGCTGTTAATGAGATTTCGTTTCTCGGATTCTTAATATCCAGCCAAGGGATAGCAGTAGATCCGGCAAGAACTAGAGCTATAAGGGAATTCAAGCCCCCAAAAAATGCCCGAGGGGTTGCTAGGTTCATTGGAATGATAAATTACTTCGGGAAGTTCATCCCAAACCTTGCCAATAAGGCTGCCCCTCTGAATGCGTTGCGAGGTAAGAGCGTTAAGTTTATATGGGGAAAGGAGCAACAAGAGGCCTTTGATTTACTAAAGGAATGCATTACCTCTCCTCCGGTGCTCAGAATGGCTGATTTCACAAAACCTTTTATTTTACAAACCGACGCCAGTTCTTCAGCGGTGGGGGCAGTACTGTGTCAGGAAGTAGACGAAGGGCGAGCTCCCATTGCGTACGCGAGTCGATCCTTGACGCCCCAAGGAAAAAAGTACAGCACGTATGAGTTGGAGTGCTTGGGCAATTTATTTGGAATAGAAAAATTTCGGCACTATTTGGAACATGTGGAGTTCCTTCTGGAAACAGATAATCAAGCCTTATCTTGGTTACTCGCTCACCCGCGGCAATTAGGTAAGATAGGCCGTTGGATTATACAAATATCGTCTTTAAAATTCAAAGTTCAGCATATTCGGGGCACGCAGAACGTGGTGGCAGATGCACTATCACGAATGTTTGAGACGGAGGAAGAAAAACGGGAAAGCGAAAATTGTCATATGGAAGCTCTAATAATAGACTTCCCCCTTGCTTTTCAAAATATATTGACTCACCAGCGGGCCGACCCCAAGTTGGGAAAAATGATAGACAGGTTACTAGAAGGGAAAATTATTTCGGGCTACCAATTATGAAAAGGTGTTTTATGTTACTGTAATCGGAGAAACGATTTAAAGGTAGTGGTTCCTGAAAACCTGAGAGCAATGTTGTTTTCTTATTACCATGTATCTACTCTTGGCGGGCATTTCGGAATTTATAAAACGATACAAAAAGTAAAAGAAACTTATTGGTGGGAAGGATTGGAACGTTACATCGCGGAAAAAGTCAAAGAATGCGAAAGGTGTGTTATGAGTAAGCCGGCAAACAGAAGTAAATTCGGAAAACTATCTTCAACTGTAGCAACGAAACCCATGCAGAATATTTTTCAGGACTTTGTGGGGAAATCGCCTAGGAGTAAAGCTGGAAATTCTATGATTTTGGTAGCGGTCGACGGATTTTCGAAATTCTGTTGGATAATACCGTTGCGAGAGGCCACCAAGGTCACTCTGATTAAAGCACTTCAGGATTATATCATAAAGATATTTGGCCCACCGGTGAGGTTTATTTCTGATAATGGACCCCAGTTTAGGTCAAAAGAATTCAAAAGATTGTGTTTCTCTCACGGGATCGAACGCGTTACTACCACGCCTTATTATCCTCAGCCATCTTTGGCGGAGCGTGTTAACCGTAACTTAAGATCAGCACTGATTGCCTATCATTCCCGCTCGCAAACTACATGGGATGAGAGTGTAAGGTGGCTCCAACTAGCTTTCAATACGGCTCATCACGAAGCTCACGGATTGACACCTTTTGAAATGATGTTTTCCTTTAAACCTAATTCCCCGTTGTCGCTGAGTTGGAAAATAGACGAGATATTACCCTCAAACATAAGCAAGGTGAACCTAAAGAAAAATTGGTTGGAAGCTCAAAAAAGGTTGATCAGTTCTTATGAACAGAGGGCAGCGAAGTATAATAAGGGGCGATTAAACAATCCGTTCCGTATTGGAGATTTGGTCGTTGTGCGCAGTAACCCTATTAGTAAAGCCTCAAACAAACAGGCAGCGAAGTTAATGGATAGATGGGTTGGCCCATTCCAGGTCTCACGTTTCTTTACGCCAGTCACGGTATCTCTGCTTCACATGACTGGAGAGTTTTTCCGGAGGGCGCATTTATCGCAAATGAAATTGTGCCCAAGTACCGGCGTCTGCTTATTTTAAAAGGCACGACAAACAAATAAACAGGGGGGGCGGGGACGAGTCAATCTTTCCAGGTGCAGGCGGCCTTGGCATGGAAGAAACATAACAGAAACCGGAAGAAGAACTCACGCAAGGATCGGCTGAGCAGAGGAGGAGGCACGGAAGGGACTCCTTTGGCGGGCAAGGCGGAGTATGTGCCGAATTGGGGTTGACCGATTCGACACATTCGCAGAACGCGCCGGAGCTGAAGGCCAGGTTCGGCGCGTTAACAAGAGGAGGCGCGGACAGCAGTTCGTCGTCCAGGGACTGAAGAGTACCCACCAAGGCGAAAGGGGGCAGAAAGTGACGAGGCTCGAAAGGAGAAGGATCTCCTTTGTTCTGTATATTTGTGAAATTATAAGTCTGTTTTTCCTGAAAGAAACCTTGGTGCTTCTTAATTTCCCGTCCTCACGTCACAAGCTGGTAGCAGAGCGTGGTTCGGCAGACTGTTCGCCCAGGTCATCATCGTTTGTGGTGAGTTGAGTAGTTCCTCTTGAGTTTAGGTTTAGTTTAGCTGTTGTGTCTGGTCCTTCGTTCCCCTACCCATGGTCCAACCTTATATCCCTTAATAGCCCTGGTGGACCTCAGTGGCGTGAAGAGCACCCTTCCTCTCTTCCTTTGTTGATAGCTTAGGAAAAGTTTGGTGGTAATGACTCGGACCTTTCCGGCCGGTACGGCCTGGGTGAACGAATTGTCGAAAGAGGAAGCCGTTAAATGGGCATGCGATCTAGGCGTTGAGGGCGAGGGTACCTTAGATGAATTAAGAAAGAAACTCAGGAATCACATGAGAAAGTGCACGAAGAGGGGGGGTCACTCGCAAATCCGGAATCGGACATAGAGAGACAGAGAGAGGAAGAGTGGGAGTCCAGGATGCGGAGAAGAGAAATAATGGGGAAAGAGATTGCCAGGTGGGGAGTAAGTTTCGATGGAGAAACAGGCAATAGCGTTGAATGGTTTATTGAAAAGGCAGAGTTTTTCAGAGAGACTATGGGATTAGAGAAAAATGAATTGTGGGAACTGGTGCCCGAAATGCTGGGAAATGCAGCTTTAAAGTGGTTTTTGGCTCATAGAACAGAGTTTTCGTGTTGGGATGAATATGTGAGAGAGATTCGACAATGTTTCCTCCCAGCCGGCTACGCGACGCGGTTAAAGAAAGAAATTCTCGAGAGAACACAAGGAGAGGGTGAGCGAATGGCCGATTATATTACGGTAATGCGAACCATGAATAGGCGGCTCGAAAAGCCGTATGGTGATGTAGACTTATTAAGGTTGGTTTGCGATAACTTGCACCCATTTTATCTTACGAAATTACCCGACGAAACAATTTCCAATTTCTCAGAATTGTTGCGTCTTGGGCGATTAGTGGAGGCCAAGGTTGAAAACTGCAAAAATTACCGACCGCCCCCGGGTCCGGCGGAAATGGCAGATCCGGAATTTGGGTACAGGGGACGGTGCGAAAATGAGGGAAGTAATGCACGAAATCGCGGCCGCGGCAGTCAATCGGAGGTAGCCAGAGGGTTTAATGGATCACGTTGCTTCAACTGCCATGGGCAAGGTCACTGGAGTAGGGACTGCCGTAGACGCCGGAATCATTTAAACTCATGGAGGGCGGGGAACCCGGGAGTGTAGCCCAATTTTCGCCCTACAAAACTCCCAAACGTGGAAAACGACTGCCTAATATAGGAAGGATTCGGGCCAGGTGCGGTCTGCACTCGATTATTGAAGTTTTGGTGAAAGAGGAGGCAGTAGAGGCGTTGTTGGACTCCGGATCAGTACGCAGCTTTGTTTCAAGGAAATTTTTTGGAAAAGTGAAAGAGAATGGGTTAGTTAAAGGACAGAAAAGAGAAATAGTAACTTGTTACACGGCAACTCGGGAACCTATACGCATTGCTTTATCGGTCGCCTTTAAGGTAAAGATAGGGGTCTTCACGTGGGTCTATCCTTTTTTGGTTTGCGACTCATTAGCGAGGGACATGATACTGGGAGCCGATTTCATGTCACACGTGGGGTTAGTGCTAAATACATCGGATAGTTGTTTTTATTTTAAGTTCTGCCGTGAAACTGTCTATCGCCTGGGTCCTAGCACTTTGTGTAATGCAGACCATGCTAACCAATTAGATACCAGTCAAGCTCAGGAGGGAGAGTTCAGTTTGAAACACCTAGAAGCGAAGGAGGAGGAAGAAATTCAAAGGGTAATATGTGATTTCGCGGACGTTTTGACTAAGAGTTTGGGTTTGACACACTTAATCGAATACGATATAAGTCTGACCGATAGGACACCTGTCAAAAGTCACCCTTATCGTTTGAGTCTACCTAAGGTACGGGTGCTCCGCGAGCTGGTAAACTCTCTGCTTGAGAAAGGAGTGATAGAGCAGTCCACTTCACCATATTCCTCCCCGGCCTTCTTAGTGCCGAAACCATCAGGAGAGTCACGCATGGTAGTAGATTACAGAAAGCTTAACGCTAAAATCGACATTGAATCAGTTCCTATTCCAGATATCAATACCGCATTTGATTGGTTCGGAGGTGCTAAATTCTTCACCACCCTCGATCTAAACTCGGCATATTACAAAATACCTCTCTCCTCCGCCTCTAAACATTTGACGAGTTTCAGTACGGGGTGGTATCTTTACCAATTTAAACGGGTGCCTTTTGGACTCGCCACAGGGGCTCAAGTCTTAACGAGGCTACTTGATCAGGTATTCCATGACATCAAGTTCGATTTTGTGTTTAACTACCTCGATGATGTCGTGATCTATTCTGAATCCTTTAACGAACATTTCCGGCATTTGAGGGAAGTGCTTACTCGGTTGCGGGAAGCGGGGTTAACGGTAGACCCAGACAAGGCTAAATTTGCTGTTAATGAGATTTCGTTTCTCGGATTCTTAATATCCAGCCAAGGGATAGCAGTAGATCCGGCAAGAACTAGAGCTATAAGGGAATTCAAGCCCCCAAAAAATGCCCGAGGGGTTGCTAGGTTCATTGGAATGATAAATTACTTCGGGAAGTTCATCCCAAACCTTGCCAATAAGGCTGCCCCTCTGAATGCGTTGCGAGGTAAGAGCGTTAAGTTTATATGGGGAAAGGAGCAACAAGAGGCCTTTGATTTACTAAAGGAATGCATTACCTCTCCTCCGGTGCTCAGAATGGCTGATTTCACAAAACCTTTTATTTTACAAACCGACGCCAGTTCTTCAGCGGTGGGGGCAGTACTGTGTCAGGAAGTAGACGAAGGGCGAGCTCCCATTGCGTACGCGAGTCGATCCTTGACGCCCCAAGGAAAAAAGTACAGCACGTATGAGTTGGAGTGCTTGGGCAATTTATTTGGAATAGAAAAATTTCGGCACTATTTGGAACATGTGGAGTTCCTTCTGGAAACAGATAATCAAGCCTTATCTTGGTTACTCGCTCACCCGCGGCAATTAGGTAAGATAGGCCGTTGGATTATACAAATATCGTCTTTAAAATTCAAAGTTCAGCATATTCGGGGCACGCAGAACGTGGTGGCAGATGCACTATCACGAATGTTTGAGACGGAGGAAGAAAAACGGGAAAGCGAAAATTGTCATATGGAAGCTCTAATAATAGACTTCCCCCTTGCTTTTCAAAATATATTGACTCACCAGCGGGCCGACCCCAAGTTGGGAAAAATGATAGACAGGTTACTAGAAGGGAAAATTATTTCGGGCTACCAATTATGAAAAGGTGTTTTATGTTACTGTAATCGGAGAAACGATTTAAAGGTAGTGGTTCCTGAAAACCTGAGAGCAATGTTGTTTTCTTATTACCATGTATCTACTCTTGGCGGGCATTTCGGAATTTATAAAACGATACAAAAAGTAAAAGAAACTTATTGGTGGGAAGGATTGGAACGTTACATCGCGGAAAAAGTCAAAGAATGCGAAAGGTGTGTTATGAGTAAGCCGGCAAACAGAAGTAAATTCGGAAAACTATCTTCAACTGTAGCAACGAAACCCATGCAGAATATTTTTCAGGACTTTGTGGGGAAATCGCCTAGGAGTAAAGCTGGAAATTCTATGATTTTGGTAGCGGTCGACGGATTTTCGAAATTCTGTTGGATAATACCGTTGCGAGAGGCCACCAAGGTCACTCTGATTAAAGCACTTCAGGATTATATCATAAAGATATTTGGCCCACCGGTGAGGTTTATTTCTGATAATGGACCCCAGTTTAGGTCAAAAGAATTCAAAAGATTGTGTTTCTCTCACGGGATCGAACGCGTTACTACCACGCCTTATTATCCTCAGCCATCTTTGGCGGAGCGTGTTAACCGTAACTTAAGATCAGCACTGATTGCCTATCATTCCCGCTCGCAAACTACATGGGATGAGAGTGTAAGGTGGCTCCAACTAGCTTTCAATACGGCTCATCACGAAGCTCACGGATTGACACCTTTTGAAATGATGTTTTCCTTTAAACCTAATTCCCCGTTGTCGCTGAGTTGGAAAATAGACGAGATATTACCCTCAAACATAAGCAAGGTGAACCTAAAGAAAAATTGGTTGGAAGCTCAAAAAAGGTTGATCAGTTCTTATGAACAGAGGGCAGCGAAGTATAATAAGGGGCGATTAAACAATCCGTTCCGTATTGGAGATTTGGTCGTTGTGCGCAGTAACCCTATTAGTAAAGCCTCAAACAAACAGGCAGCGAAGTTAATGGATAGATGGGTTGGCCCATTCCAGGTCTCACGTTTCTTTACGCCAGTCACGGTATCTCTGCTTCACATGACTGGAGAGTTTTTCCGGAGGGCGCATTTATCGCAAATGAAATTGTGCCCAAGTACCGGCGTCTGCTTATTTTAAAAGGCACGACAAACAAATAAACAGGGGGGGGCGGGGACGAGTCAATCTTTCCAGGTGCAGGCGGCCTTGGCATGGAAGAAACATAACAGAAACCGGAAGAAGAACTCACGCAAGGATCGGCTGAGCAGAGGAGGAGGCACGGAAGGGACTCCTTTGGCGGGCAAGGCGGAGTATGTGCCGAATTGGGGTTGACCGATTCGACACATTCGCAGAACGCGCCGGAGCTGAAGGCCAGGTTCGGCGCGTTAACAAGAGGAGGCGCGGACAGCAGTTCGTCGTCCAGGGACTGAAGAGTACCCACCAAGGCGAAAGGGGGCAGAAAGTGACGAGGCTCGAAAGGAGAAGGATCTCCTTTGTTCTGTATATTTGTGAAATTATAAGTCTGTTTTTCCTGAAAGAAACCTTGGTGCTTCTTAATTTCCCGTCCTCACGTCACAAGCTGGTAGCAGAGCGTGGTTCGGCAGACTGTTCGCCCAGGTCATCATCGTTTGTGGTGAGTTGAGTAGTTCCTCTTGAGTTTAGGTTTAGTTTAGCTGTTGTGTCTGGTCCTTCGTTCCCCTACCCATGGTCCAACCTTATATCCCTTAATAGCCCTGGTGGACCTCAGTGGCGTGAAGAGCACCCTTCCTCTCTTCCTTTGTTGATAGCTTAGGAAAAGTTTGGTGGTAATGACTCGGACCTTTCCGGCCGGTACGGCCTGGGTGAACGAATTGTCGAAAGAGGAAGCCGTTAAATGGGCATGCGATCTAGGCGTTGAGGGCGAGGGTACCTTAGATGAATTAAGAAAGAAACTCAGGAATCACATGAGAAAGTGCACGAAGAGGGGGGGTCACTCGCAAATCCGGAATCGGACATAGAGAGACAGAGAGAGGAAGAGTGGGAGTCCAGGATGCGGAGAAGAGAAATAATGGGGAAAGAGATTGCCAGGTGGGGAGTAAGTTTCGATGGAGAAACAGGCAATAGCGTTGAATGGTTTATTGAAAAGGCAGAGTTTTTCAGAGAGACTATGGGGTTAGAGAAAAATGAATTGTGGGAACTGGTGCTCGAAATGCTGGGAAATGCAGCTTTAAAGTGGTTTTTGGCTCATAGAACAGAGTTTTCGTGTTGGGATGAATTTGTGAGAGAGATTCGACAATGTTTCCTCCCAGCCGGCTACGCGACGCGGTTAAAGAAAGAAATTCTCGAGAGAACACAAGGAGAGGGTGAGCGAATGGCCGATTATATTACGGTAATGCGAACCATGAATAGGCGGCTCGAAAAGCCGTATGGTGATGTAGACTTATTAAGGTTGGTTTGCGATAACTTGCACCCATTTTATCTTACGAAATTACCCGACGAAACAATTTCCAATTTCTCAGAATTGTTGCGTCTTGGGCGATTAGTGGAGGCCAAGGTTGAAAACTGCAAAAATTACCGACCGCCCCCGGGTCCGGCGGAAATGGCAGATCCGGAATTTGGGTACAGGGGACGGTGCGAAAATGAGGGAAGTAATGCACGAAATCGCGGCCGCGGCAGTCAATCGGAGGTAGCCAGAGGGTTTAATGGATCACGTTGCTTCAACTGCCATGGGCAAGGTCACTGGAGTAGGGACTGCCGTAGACGCCGGAATCATTTAAACTCATGGAGGGCGGGGAACCCGGGAGTGTAGCCCAATTTTCGCCCTACAAAACTCCCAAACGTGGAAAACGACTGCCTAATATAGGAAGGATTCGGGCCAGGTGCGGTCTGCACTCGATTATTGAAGTTTTGGTGAAAGAGGAGGCAGTAGAGGCGTTGTTGGACTCCGGATCAGTACGCAGCTTTGTTTCAAGGAAATTTTTTGGAAAAGTGAAAGAGAATGGGTTAGTTAAAGGACAGAAAAGAGAAATAGTAACTTGTTACACGGCAACTCGGGAACCTATACGCATTGCTTTATCGGTCGCCTTTAAGGTAAAGATAGGGGTCTTCACGTGGGTCTATCCTTTTTTGGTTTGCGACTCATTAGCGAGGGACATGATACTGGGAGCCGATTTCATGTCACACGTGGGGTTAGTGCTAAATACATCGGATAGTTGTTTTTATTTTAAGTTCTGCCGTGAAACTGTCTATCGCCTGGGTCCTAGCACTTTGTGTAATGCAGACCATGCTAACCAATTAGATACCAGTCAAGCTCAGGAGGGAGAGTTCAGTTTGAAACACCTAGAAGCGAAGGAGGAGGAAGAAATTCAAAGGGTAATATGTGATTTCGCGGACGTTTTGACTAAGAGTTTGGGTTTGACACACTTAATCGAATACGATATAAGTCTGACCGATAGGACACCTGTCAAAAGTCACCCTTATCGTTTGAGTCTACCTAAGGTACGGGTGCTCCGCGAGCTGGTAAACTCTCTGCTTGAGAAAGGAGTGATAGAGCAGTCCACTTCACCATATTCCTCCCCGGCCTTCTTAGTGC
Source organism: Ceriagrion tenellum (assembly GCA_963169105.1). Lineage (NCBI taxonomy): Eukaryota > Metazoa > Arthropoda > Insecta > Odonata > Coenagrionidae > Ceriagrion > Ceriagrion tenellum. The sequence goes on along the minus strand of OY720632.1, from coordinate 127,221,129 downwards.
CGAAACCATCAGGAGAGTCACGCATGGTAGTAGATTACAGAAAGCTTAACGCTAAAATCGACATTGAATCAGTTCCTATTCCAGATATCAATACCGCATTTGATTGGTTCGGAGGTGCTAAATTCTTCACCACCCTCGATCTAAACTCGGCATATTACAAAATACCTCTCTCCTCCGCCTCTAAACATTTGACGAGTTTCAGTACGGGGTGGTATCTTTACCAATTTAAACGGGTGCCTTTTGGACTCGCCACAGGGGCTCAAGTCTTAACGAGGCTACTTGATCAGGTATTCCATGACATCAAGTTCGATTTTGTGTTTAACTACCTCGATGATGTCGTGATCTATTCTGAATCCTTTAACGAACATTTCCGGCATTTGAGGGAAGTGCTTACTCGGTTGCGGGAAGCGGGGTTAACGGTAGACCCAGACAAGGCTAAATTTGCTGTTAATGAGATTTCGTTTCTCGGATTCTTAATATCCAGCCAAGGGATAGCAGTAGATCCGGCAAGAACTAGAGCTATAAGGGAATTCAAGCCCCCAAAAAATGCCCGAGGGGTTGCTAGGTTCATTGGAATGATAAATTACTTCGGGAAGTTCATCCCAAACCTTGCCAATAAGGCTGCCCCTCTGAATGCGTTGCGAGGTAAGAGCGTTAAGTTTATATGGGGAAAGGAGCAACAAGAGGCCTTTGATTTACTAAAGGAATGCATTACCTCTCCTCCGGTGCTCAGAATGGCTGATTTCACAAAACCTTTTATTTTACAAACCGACGCCAGTTCTTCAGCGGTGGGGGCAGTACTGTGTCAGGAAGTAGACGAAGGGCGAGCTCCCATTGCGTACGCGAGTCGATCCTTGACGCCCCAAGGAAAAAAGTACAGCACGTATGAGTTGGAGTGCTTGGGCAATTTATTTGGAATAGAAAAATTTCGGCACTATTTGGAACATGTGGAGTTCCTTCTGGAAACAGATAATCAAGCCTTATCTTGGTTACTCGCTCACCCGCGGCAATTAGGTAAGATAGGCCGTTGGATTATACAAATATCGTCTTTAAAATTCAAAGTTCAGCATATTCGGGGCACGCAGAACGTGGTGGCAGATGCACTATCACGAATGTTTGAGACGGAGGAAGAAAAACGGGAAAGCGAAAATTGTCATATGGAAGCTCTAATAATAGACTTCCCCCTTGCTTTTCAAAATATATTGACTCACCAGCGGGCCGACCCCAAGTTGGGAAAAATGATAGACAGGTTACTAGAAGGGAAAATTATTTCGGGCTACCAATTATGAAAAGGTGTTTTATGTTACTGTAATCGGAGAAACGATTTAAAGGTAGTGGTTCCTGAAAACCTGAGAGCAATGTTGTTTTCTTATTACCATGTATCTACTCTTGGCGGGCATTTCGGAATTTATAAAACGATACAAAAAGTAAAAGAAACTTATTGGTGGGAAGGATTGGAACGTTACATCGCGGAAAAAGTCAAAGAATGCGAAAGGTGTGTTATGAGTAAGCCGGCAAACAGAAGTAAATTCGGAAAACTATCTTCAACTGTAGCAACGAAACCCATGCAGAATATTTTTCAGGACTTTGTGGGGAAATCGCCTAGGAGTAAAGCTGGAAATTCTATGATTTTGGTAGCGGTCGACGGATTTTCGAAATTCTGTTGGATAATACCGTTGCGAGAGGCCACCAAGGTCACTCTGATTAAAGCACTTCAGGATTATATCATAAAGATATTTGGCCCACCGGTGAGGTTTATTTCTGATAATGGACCCCAGTTTAGGTCAAAAGAATTCAAAAGATTGTGTTTCTCTCACGGGATCGAACGCGTTACTACCACGCCTTATTATCCTCAGCCATCTTTGGCGGAGCGTGTTAACCGTAACTTAAGATCAGCACTGATTGCCTATCATTCCCGCTCGCAAACTACATGGGATGAGAGTGTAAGGTGGCTCCAACTAGCTTTCAATACGGCTCATCACGAAGCTCACGGATTGACACCTTTTGAAATGATGTTTTCCTTTAAACCTAATTCCCCGTTGTCGCTGAGTTGGAAAATAGACGAGATATTACCCTCAAACATAAGCAAGGTGAACCTAAAGAAAAATTGGTTGGAAGCTCAAAAAAGGTTGATCAGTTCTTATGAACAGAGGGCAGCGAAGTATAATAAGGGGCGATTAAACAATCCGTTCCGTATTGGAGATTTGGTCGTTGTGCGCAGTAACCCTATTAGTAAAGCCTCAAACAAACAGGCAGCGAAGTTAATGGATAGATGGGTTGGCCCATTCCAGGTCTCACGTTTCTTTACGCCAGTCACGGTATCTCTGCTTCACATGACTGGAGAGTTTTTCCGGAGGGCGCATTTATCGCAAATGAAATTGTGCCCAAGTACCGGCGTCTGCTTATTTTAAAAGGCACGACAAACAAATAAACAGGGGGGGCGGGGACGAGTCAATCTTTCCAGGTGCAGGCGGCCTTGGCATGGAAGAAACATAACAGAAACCGGAAGAAGAACTCACGCAAGGATCGGCTGAGCAGAGGAGGAGGCACGGAAGGGACTCCTTTGGCGGGCAAGGCGGAGTATGTGCCGAATTGGGGTTGACCGATTCGACACATTCGCAGAACGCGCCGGAGCTGAAGGCCAGGTTCGGCGCGTTAACAAGAGGAGGCGCGGACAGCAGTTCGTCGTCCAGGGACTGAAGAGTACCCACCAAGGCGAAAGGGGGCAGAAAGTGACGAGGCTCGAAAGGAGAAGGATCTCCTTTGTTCTGTATATTTGTGAAATTATAAGTCTGTTTTTCCTGAAAGAAACCTTGGTGCTTCTTAATTTCCCGTCCTCACGTCACAAGCTGGTAGCAGAGCGTGGTTCGGCAGACTGTTCGCCCAGGTCATCATCGTTTGTGGTGAGTTGAGTAGTTCCTCTTGAGTTTAGGTTTAGTTTAGCTGTTGTGTCTGGTCCTTCGTTCACCTACCCATGGTCCAACCTTATATCCCTTAATAGCCCTGGTGGACCTCAGTGGCGTGAAGAGCACCCTTCCTCTCTTCCTTTGTTGATAGCTTAGGAAAAGTTTGGTGGTAATGACTCGGACCTTTCCGGCCGGTACGGCCTGGGTGAACGAATTGTCGAAAGAGGAAGCCGTTAAATGGGCATGCGATCTAGGCGTTGAGGGCGAGGGTACCTTAGATGAATTAAGAAAGAAACTCAGGAATCACATGAGAAAGTGCACGAAGAGGGGGGGTCACTCGCAAATCCGGAATCGGACATAGAGAGACAGAGAGAGGAAGAGTGGGAGTCCAGGATGCGGAGAAGAGAAATAATGGGGAAAGAGATTGCCAGGTGGGGAGTAAGTTTCGATGGAGAAACAGGCAATAGCGTTGAATGGTTTATTGAAAAGGCAGAGTTTTTCAGAGAGACTATGGGATTAGAGAAAAATGAATTGTGGGAACTGGTGCCCGAAATGCTGGGAAATGCAGCTTTAAAGTGGTTTTTGGCTCATAGAACAGAGTTTTCGTGTTGGGATGAATATGTGAGAGAGATTCGACAATGTTTCCTCCCAGCCGGCTACGCGACGCGGTTAAAGAAAGAAATTCTCGAGAGAACACAAGGAGAGGGTGAGCGAATGGCCGATTATATTACGGTAATGCGAACCATGAATAGGCGGCTCGAAAAGCCGTATGGTGATGTAGACTTATTAAGGTTGGTTTGCGATAACTTGCACCCATTTTATCTTACGAAATTACCCGACGAAACAATTTCCAATTTCTCAGAATTGTTGCGTCTTGGGCGATTAGTGGAGGCCAAGGTTGAAAACTGCAAAAATTACCGACCGCCCCCGGGTCCGGCGGAAATGGCAGATCCGGAATTTGGGTACAGGGGACGGTGCGAAAATGAGGGAAGTAATGCACGAAATCGCGGCCGCGGCAGTCAATCGGAGGTAGCCAGAGGGTTTAATGGATCACGTTGCTTCAACTGCCATGGGCAAGGTCACTGGAGTAGGGACTGCCGTAGACGCCGGAATCATTTAAACTCATGGAGGGCGGGGAACCCGGGAGTGTAGCCCAATTTTCGCCCTACAAAACTCCCAAACGTGGAAAACGACTGCCTAATATAGGAAGGATTCGGGCCAGGTGCGGTCTGCACTCGATTATTGAAGTTTTGGTGAAAGAGGAGGCAGTAGAGGCGTTGTTGGACTCCGGATCAGTACGCAGCTTTGTTTCAAGGAAATTTTTTGGAAAAGTGAAAGAGAATGGGTTAGTTAAAGGACAGAAAAGAGAAATAGTAACTTGTTACACGGCAACTCGGGAACCTATACGCATTGCTTTATCGGTCGCCTTTAAGGTAAAGATAGGGGTCTTCACGTGGGTCTATCCTTTTTTGGTTTGCGACTCATTAGCGAGGGACATGATACTGGGAGCCGATTTCATGTCACACGTGGGGTTAGTGCTAAATACATCGGATAGTTGTTTTTATTTTAAGTTCTGCCGTGAAACTGTCTATCGCCTGGGTCCTAGCACTTTGTGTAATGCAGACCATGCTAACCAATTAGATACCAGTCAAGCTCAGGAGGGAGAGTTCAGTTTGAAACACCTAGAAGCGAAGGAGGAGGAAGAAATTCAAAGGGTAATATGTGATTTCGCGGACGTTTTGACTAAGAGTTTGGGTTTGACACACTTAATCGAATACGATATAAGTCTGACCGATAGGACACCTGTCAAAAGTCACCCTTATCGTTTGAGTCTACCTAAGGTACGGGTGCTCCGCGAGCTGGTAAACTCTCTGCTTGAGAAAGGAGTGATAGAGCAGTCCACTTCACCATATTCCTCCCCGGCCTTCTTAGTGCCGAAACCATCAGGAGAGTCACGCATGGTAGTAGATTACAGAAAGCTTAACGCTAAAATCGACATTGAATCAGTTCCTATTCCAGATATCAATACCGCATTTGATTGGTTCGGAGGTGCTAAATTCTTCACCACCCTCGATCTAAACTCGGCATATTACAAAATACCTCTCTCCTCCGCCTCTAAACATTTGACGAGTTTCAGTACGGGGTGGTATCTTTACCAATTTAAACGGGTGCCTTTTGGACTCGCCACAGGGGCTCAAGTCTTAACGAGGCTACTTGATCAGGTATTCCATGACATCAAGTTCGATTTTGTGTTTAACTACCTCGATGATGTCGTGATCTATTCTGAATCCTTTAACGAACATTTCCGGCATTTGAGGGAAGTGCTTACTCGGTTGCGGGAAGCGGGGTTAACGGTAGACCCAGACAAGGCTAAATTTGCTGTTAATGAGATTTCGTTTCTCGGATTCTTAATATCCAGCCAAGGGATAGCAGTAGATCCGGCAAGAACTAGAGCTATAAGGGAATTCAAGCCCCCAAAAAATGCCCGAGGGGTTGCTAGGTTCATTGGAATGATAAATTACTTCGGGAAGTTCATCCCAAACCTTGCCAATAAGGCTGCCCCTCTGAATGCGTTGCGAGGTAAGAGCGTTAAGTTTATATGGGGAAAGGAGCAACAAGAGGCCTTTGATTTACTAAAGGAATGCATTACCTCTCCTCCGGTGCTCAGAATGGCTGATTTCACAAAACCTTTTATTTTACAAACCGACGCCAGTTCTTCAGCGGTGGGGGCAGTACTGTGTCAGGAAGTAGACGAAGGGCGAGCTCCCATTGCGTACGCGAGTCGATCCTTGACGCCCCAAGGAAAAAAGTACAGCACGTATGAGTTGGAGTGCTTGGGCAATTTATTTGGAATAGAAAAATTTCGGCACTATTTGGAACATGTGGAGTTCCTTCTGGAAACAGATAATCAAGCCTTATCTTGGTTACTCGCTCACCCGCGGCAATTAGGTAAGATAGGCCGTTGGATTATACAAATATCGTCTTTAAAATTCAAAGTTCAGCATATTCGGGGCACGCAGAACGTGGTGGCAGATGCACTATCACGAATGTTTGAGACGGAGGAAGAAAAACGGGAAAGCGAAAATTGTCATATGGAAGCTCTAATAATAGACTTCCCCCTTGCTTTTCAAAATATATTGACTCACCAGCGGGCCGACCCCAAGTTGGGAAAAATGATAGACAGGTTACTAGAAGGGAAAATTATTTCGGGCTACCAATTATGAAAAGGTGTTTTATGTTACTGTAATCGGAGAAACGATTTAAAGGTAGTGGTTCCTGAAAACCTGAGAGCAATGTTGTTTTCTTATTACCATGTATCTACTCTTGGCGGGCATTTCGGAATTTATAAAACGATACAAAAAGTAAAAGAAACTTATTGGTGGGAAGGATTGGAACGTTACATCGCGGAAAAAGTCAAAGAATGCGAAAGGTGTGTTATGAGTAAGCCGGCAAACAGAAGTAAATTCGGAAAACTATCTTCAACTGTAGCAACGAAACCCATGCAGAATATTTTTCAGGACTTTGTGGGGAAATCGCCTAGGAGTAAAGCTGGAAATTCTATGATTTTGGTAGCGGTCGACGGATTTTCGAAATTCTGTTGGATAATACCGTTGCGAGAGGCCACCAAGGTCACTCTGATTAAAGCACTTCAGGATTATATCATAAAGATATTTGGCCCACCGGTGAGGTTTATTTCTGATAATGGACCCCAGTTTAGGTCAAAAGAATTCAAAAGATTGTGTTTCTCTCACGGGATCGAACGCGTTACTACCACGCCTTATTATCCTCAGCCATCTTTGGCGGAGCGTGTTAACCGTAACTTAAGATCAGCACTGATTGCCTATCATTCCCGCTCGCAAACTACATGGGATGAGAGTGTAAGGTGGCTCCAACTAGCTTTCAATACGGCTCATCACGAAGCTCACGGATTGACACCTTTTGAAATGATGTTTTCCTTTAAACCTAATTCCCCGTTGTCGCTGAGTTGGAAAATAGACGAGATATTACCCTCAAACATAAGCAAGGTGAACCTAAAGAAAAATTGGTTGGAAGCTCAAAAAAGGTTGATCAGTTCTTATGAACAGAGGGCAGCGAAGTATAATAAGGGGCGATTAAACAATCCGTTCCGTATTGGAGATTTGGTCGTTGTGCGCAGTAACCCTATTAGTAAAGCCTCAAACAAACAGGCAGCGAAGTTAATGGATAGATGGGTTGGCCCATTCCAGGTCTCACGTTTCTTTACGCCAGTCACGGTATCTCTGCTTCACATGACTGGAGAGTTTTTCCGGAGGGCGCATTTATCGCAAATGAAATTGTGCCCAAGTACCGGCGTCTGCTTATTTTAAAAGGCACGACAAACAAATAAACAGGGGGGGCGGGGACGAGTCAATCTTTCCAGGTGCAGGCGGCCTTGGCATGGAAGAAACATAACAGAAACCGGAAGAAGAACTCACGCAAGGATCGGCTGAGCAGAGGAGGAGGCACGGAAGGGACTCCTTTGGCGGGCAAGGCGGAGTATGTGCCGAATTGGGGTTGACCGATTCGACACATTCGCAGAACGCGCCGGAGCTGAAGGCCAGGTTCGGCGCGTTAACAAGAGGAGGCGCGGACAGCAGTTCGTCGTCCAGGGACTGAAGAGTACCCACCAAGGCGAAAGGGGGCAGAAAGTGACGAGGCTCGAAAGGAGAAGGATCTCCTTTGTTCTGTATATTTGTGAAATTATAAGTCTGTTTTTCCTGAAAGAAACCTTGGTGCTTCTTAATTTCCCGTCCTCACGTCACAAGCTGGTAGCAGAGCGTGGTTCGGCAGACTGTTCGCCCAGGTCATCATCGTTTGTGGTGAGTTGAGTAGTTCCTCTTGAGTTTAGGTTTAGTTTAGCTGTTGTGTCTGGTCCTTCGTTCCCCTACCCATGGTCCAACCTTATATCCCTTAATAGCCCTGGTGGACCTCAGTGGCGTGAAGAGCACCCTTCCTCTCTTCCTTTGTTGATAGCTTAGGAAAAGTTTGGTGGTAATGACTCGGACCTTTCCGGCCGGTACGGCCTGGGTGAACGAATTGTCGAAAGAGGAAGCCGTTAAATGGGCATGCGATCTAGGCGTTGAGGGCGAGGGTACCTTAGATGAATTAAGAAAGAAACTCAGGAATCACATGAGAAAGTGCACGAAGAGGGGGGGTCACTCGCAAATCCGGAATCGGACATAGAGAGACAGAGAGAGGAAGAGTGGGAGTCCAGGATGCGGAGAAGAGAAATAATGGGGAAAGAGATTGCCAGGTGGGGAGTAAGTTTCGATGGAGAAACAGGCAATAGCGTTGAATGGTTTATTGAAAAGGCAGAGTTTTTCAGAGAGACTATGGGGTTAGAGAAAAATGAATTGTGGGAACTGGTGCTCGAAATGCTGGGAAATGCAGCTTTAAAGTGGTTTTTGGCTCATAGAACAGAGTTTTCGTGTTGGGATGAATTTGTGAGAGAGATTCGACAATGTTTCCTCCCAGCCGGCTACGCGACGCGGTTAAAGAAAGAAATTCTCGAGAGAACACAAGGAGAGGGTGAGCGAATGGCCGATTATATTACGGTAATGCGAACCATGAATAGGCGGCTCGAAAAGCCGTATGGTGATGTAGACTTATTAAGGTTGGTTTGCGATAACTTGCACCCATTTTATCTTACGAAATTACCCGACGAAACAATTTCCAATTTCTCAGAATTGTTGCGTCTTGGGCGATTAGTGGAGGCCAAGGTTGAAAACTGCAAAAATTACCGACCGCCCCCGGGTCCGGCGGAAATGGCAGATCCGGAATTTGGGTACAGGGGACGGTGCGAAAATGAGGGAAGTAATGCACGAAATCGCGGCCGCGGCAGTCAATCGGAGGTAGCCAGAGGGTTTAATGGATCACGTTGCTTCAACTGCCATGGGCAAGGTCACTGGCGTAGGGACTGCCGTAGACGCCGGAATCATTTAAACTCATGGAGGGCGGGGAACCCGGGAGTGTAGCCCAATTTTCGCCCTACAAAACTCCCAAACGTGGAAAACGACTGCCTAATATAGGAAGGATTCGGGCCAGGTGCGGTCTGCACTCGATTATTGAAGTTTTGGTGAAAGAGGAGGCAGTAGAGGCGTTGTTGGACTCCGGATCAGTACGCAGCTTTGTTTCAAGGAAATTTTTTGGAAAAGTGAAAGAGAATGGGTTAGTTAAAGGACAGAAAAGAGAAATAGTAACTTGTTACACGGCAACTCGGGAACCTATACGCATTGCTTTATCGGTCGCCTTTAAGGTAAAGATAGGGGTCTTCACGTGGGTCTATCCTTTTTTGGTTTGCGACTCATTAGCGAGGGACATGATACTGGGAGCCGATTTCATGTCACACGTGGGGTTAGTGCTAAATACATCGGATAGTTGTTTTTATTTTAAGTTCTGCCGTGAAACTGTCTATCGCCTGGGTCCTAGCACTTTGTGTAATGCAGACCATGCTAACCAATTAGATACCAGTCAAGCTCAGGAGGGAGAGTTCAGTTTGAAACACCTAGAAGCGAAGGAGGAGGAAGAAATTCAAAGGGTAATATGTGATTTCGCGGACGTTTTGACTAAGAGTTTGGGTTTGACACACTTAATCGAATACGATATAAGTCTGACCGATAGGACACCTGTCAAAAGTCACCCTTATCGTTTGAGTCTACCTAAGGTACGGGTGCTCCGCGAGCTGGTAAACTCTCTGCTTGAGAAAGGAGTGATAGAGCAGTCCACTTCACCATATTCCTCCCCGGCCTTCTTAGTGCCGAAACCATCAGGAGAGTCACGCATGGTAGTAGATTACAGAAAGCTTAACGCTAAAATCGACATTGAATCAGTTCCTATTCCAGATATCAATACCGCATTTGATTGGTTCGGAGGTGCTAAATTCTTCACCACCCTCGATCTAAACTCGGCATATTACAAAATACCTCTCTCCTCCGCCTCTAAACATTTGACGAGTTTCAGTACGGGGTGGTATCTTTACCAATTTAAACGGGTGCCTTTTGGACTCGCCACAGGGGCTCAAGTCTTAACGAGGCTACTTGATCAGGTATTCCATGACATCAAGTTCGATTTTGTGTTTAACTACCTCGATGATGTCGTGATCTATTCTGAATCCTTTAACGAACATTTCCGGCATTTGAGGGAAGTGCTTACTCGGTTGCGGGAAGCGGGGTTAACGGTAGACCCAGACAAGGCTAAATTTGCTGTTAATGAGATTTCGTTTCTCGGATTCTTAATATCCAGCCAAGGGATAGCAGTAGATCCGGCAAGAACTAGAGCTATAAGGGAATTCAAGCCCCCAAAAAATGCCCGAGGGGTTGCTAGGTTCATTGGAATGATAAATTACTTCGGGAAGTTCATCCCAAACCTTGCCAATAAGGCTGCCCCTCTGAATGCGTTGCGAGGTAAGAGCGTTAAGTTTATATGGGGAAAGGAGCAACAAGAGGCCTTTGATTTACTAAAGGAATGCATTACCTCTCCTCCGGTGCTCAGAATGGCTGATTTCACAAAACCTTTTATTTTACAAACCGACGCCAGTTCTTCAGCGGTGGGGGCAGTACTGTGTCAGGAAGTAGACGAAGGGCGAGCTCCCATTGCGTACGCGAGTCGATCCTTGACGCCCCAAGGAAAAAAGTACAGCACGTATGAGTTGGAGTGCTTGGGCAATTTATTTGGAATAGAAAAATTTCGGCACTATTTGGAACATGTGGAGTTCCTTCTGGAAACAGATAATCAAGCCTTATCTTGGTTACTCGCTCACCCGCGGCAATTAGGTAAGATAGGCCGTTGGATTATACAAATATCGTCTTTAAAATTCAAAGTTCAGCATATTCGGGGCACGCAGAACGTGGTGGCAGATGCACTATCACGAATGTTTGAGACGGAGGAAGAAAAACGGGAAAGCGAAAATTGTCATATGGAAGCTCTAATAATAGACTTCCCCCTTGCTTTTCAAAATATATTGACTCACCAGCGGGCCGACCCCAAGTTGGGAAAAATGATAGACAGGTTACTAGAAGGGAAAATTATTTCGGGCTACCAATTATGAAAAGGTGTTTTATGTTACTGTAATCGGAGAAACGATTTAAAGGTAGTGGTTCCTGAAAACCTGAGAGCAATGTTGTTTTCTTATTACCATGTATCTACTCTTGGCGGGCATTTCGGAATTTATAAAACGATACAAAAAGTAAAAGAAACTTATTGGTGGGAAGGATTGGAACGTTACATCGCGGAAAAAGTCAAAGAATGCGAAAGGTGTGTTATGAGTAAGCCGGCAAACAGAAGTAAATTCGGAAAACTATCTTCAACTGTAGCAACGAAACCCATGCAGAATATTTTTCAGGACTTTGTGGGGAAATCGCCTAGGAGTAAAGCTGGAAATTCTATGATTTTGGTAGCGGTCGACGGATTTTCGAAATTCTGTTGGATAATACCGTTGCGAGAGGCCACCAAGGTCACTCTGATTAAAGCACTTCAGGATTATATCATAAAGATATTTGGCCCACCGGTGAGGTTTATTTCTGATAATGGACCCCAGTTTAGGTCAAAAGAATTCAAAAGATTGTGTTTCTCTCACGGGATCGAACGCGTTACTACCACGCCTTATTATCCTCAGCCATCTTTGGCGGAGCGTGTTAACCGTAACTTAAGATCAGCACTGATTGCCTATCATTCCCGCTCGCAAACTACATGGGATGAGAGTGTAAGGTGGCTCCAACTAGCTTTCAATACGGCTCATCACGAAGCTCACGGATTGACACCTTTTGAAATGATGTTTTCCTTTAAACCTAATTCCCCGTTGTCGCTGAGTTGGAAAATAGACGAGATATTACCCTCAAACATAAGCAAGGTGAACCTAAAGAAAAATTGGTTGGAAGCTCAAAAAAGGTTGATCAGTTCTTATGAACAGAGGGCAGCGAAGTATAATAAGGGGCGATTAAACAATCCGTTCCGTATTGGAGATTTGGTCGTTGTGCGCAGTAACCCTATTAGTAAAGCCTCAAACAAACAGGCAGCGAAGTTAATGGATAGATGGGTTGGCCCATTCCAGGTCTCACGTTTCTTTACGCCAGTCACGGTATCTCTGCTTCACATGACTGGAGAGTTTTTCCGGAGGGCGCATTTATCGCAAATGAAATTGTGCCCAAGTACCGGCGTCTGCTTATTTTAAAAGGCACGACAAACAAATAAACAGGGGGGGCGGGGACGAGTCAATCTTTCCAGGTGCAGGCGGCCTTGGCATGGAAGAAACATAACAGAAACCGGAAGAAGAACTCACGCAAGGATCGGCTGAGCAGAGGAGGAGGCACGGAAGGGACTCCTTTGGCGGGCAAGGCGGAGTATGTGCCGAATTGGGGTTGACCGATTCGACACATTCGCAGAACGCGCCGGAGCTGAAGACCAGGTTCGGCGCGTTAACAAGAGGAGGCGCGGACAGCAGTTCGTCGTCCAGGGACTGAAGAGTACCCACCAAGGCGAAAGGGGGCAGAAAGTGACGAGGCTCGAAAGGAGAAGGATTTCCTTTGTTCTGTATATTTGTGAAATTATAAGTCTGTTTTTCCTGAAAGAAACCTTGGTGCTTCTTAATTTCCCGTCCTCACGTCACAACGGTTAATGGACGATTTTTCTGCATCTTAGATGTGAAGATAGCCTACCTTCAATTGAAGCTTGAGACTGTGTCTTAGGAACTGTGTAAGATGAATACACCTCTTGGAACATATAAATGTCTGAGAATGCCAATCGGAATAACTTCGGCACCAGGTATATTTCAAGAAGTTATTGGCACTATTCTGGCAGGTATCGAGAATGTTTTCATTTACATGGATGACATCCTTCAGTGGGGCAAGACCAGAGAAGAATGCCTCCGCACCCTGTATCTAGTACTGTCCAGAATGGAGCAATATCATGTGAAACTGAACCTTGACAAATCCAAGTTCATGCAGACAGAAGTTGTCCACTTGGGATTCCTGATGGATATGAACGGTTCTCGCCTGGAACCTACAAGAATGGATGAGTTACTGAAGAAACAGAGGCCCAAGGATCAACCGCAATTAAAATCCTTCCTGGGTATGATAAACTTTTTCCACAAGTATGGCCCAAATTTAGCCACAGTGCTACACCCACTGTATCAACTGAAACAAGACAGTTTTTCGATTGGGGGAGGAGATCAGGCTGCTTATGAGAAGGCTCATCAATTGACGTCCACCACAGTTCTGGTGTCGTATTCTCTAGATCGTCCACTTCGCCTGACGGCTGATGCTTTACTGGTGGGAGCCGGATGTGTCTTGGCGCATGTAACACCAGACAACCAGAAAGAGCCAGTTGCTTTCGCTTCAAAAATGTTCTCGTAGGGGGAGCTCAAGTGCCCAGTCCATGAACGAGAGGGAGCTGCTCTAATGTTTGGAGTCAAGAAATTCACCAAGTATCTAGTGGGTAGAAAGTTTAAAATTGTATCTGATAACAAACCACTAGTTGCCATTTTCGGGGAGAAAAGCCATTAACGCCCTCTGGCTGCAGCTCGCCATCAACGCTGGGGCATGCTACTATCTGCTCATCGATACATCATTGTTTACAGGCGCAGTGAGCAGATATCCCCCATGGATTTTGAGTCGCTTCCCGGCAGAAAGCAGGGAATCTGTGGAAGATGAAATCTACTGGGTCAAGCGGGTTGATTCTAAGCTAATATCGGCCATTGACTTTGCCGCTGCCACAACAAGTAATCCTGTTCTAAGGAGAGTATTGCATTTTGTCATGAATGGTTGGCGAGATGAAATTATTGAGGAGGATCTCAAACCGTACCATCGTCAATTGCTGGAATTGTCTGCGGAGAATAATTTCCTTTTGTGGAGATCCAGAGTGATCGTGCCAGGGAATGGTTTCGGAAATGTTGCATGAAACAAACCCAGGTGTCACTAGGATGAAGGCACTTGCTAGAAGTTATGTATGGTGGCCAAATATCGATCAGCAGTTGGAAGAATTTGTCAAAAAGTGGATTTTGGGACATTCAAGGGAAATGAATTATTGGTTCTCCAAGATGCCCACTCCAAATGGCCAGAAATCAGAATTTTACCAAACAAAGGAGCCTCAACAGTCATTGAAGCGCTTAGAGGAATGTTTGCTGCTTATGGTCTTCCAGAAGAAGTAGTCAGCAATAACGGTCAGCCTTTTGCTTCAAAAGAAATGGCTGATTTCCTGACATCCAATGGCATTACACAAACCTTCTCACCTCCTTACCACTCCCTGAGTAATGGAGCGGCTGAAAGGGAAGTGGGAACAGTCAAGAAAGCACTATTCAAGCAGCTGATGGATAAGAAAACTAAAAACAGTACACTGCATCACAAGATTGATACATTCTGTTTCCACTATAGGAACACCCCCCGCACCATCACAAAGATAGCACCCGCAGAGTTATTCCTGGGAAGGAAGCCTCGAACACCCCTGTCCTTACTGCAGTCTAGCAACATTATGAAGATGAAAATGAAGGTGGTTCAGGAAAAGAATAGGGCCAAGGAAAGGAAGAAAGTTTCCAGTTACCAGCCAGGAGACCTAGTTTGGGTCCGGAATCTGCAACACAGGAAAACTAAGTGGATTCCAGGAGTAGTAGAATACATTATCTCCAGCGTTTCCTATAACGTTCAATGCAACAAAAAAGTATGCAAGGTGTCCTCATCACATCTGAGGAGGAGGCCAACTGAGGCTGAAGTAATTAAAGCCGATCCTCTGGCAGTAGAAGTGGGTCCAGAGCCCGAAATCCAATCCTTTTCCCCAGTACCCCTTCCCATATCATTTCAGTTTCCTACTGCCCGCTTGGAAGAAGTGGTGCCAGCCCTTCCAGAGACTCCGGTACCAGAACCGGTTGCAGTTTCTAGTCCAGAGAAGGCAGATTCTCCATTGGTTCACCCCTTCCACCCCTGCTCAGCCCAAGCAAGGCCACTGTTCCTCCATGGACTCCAGCGTCTAAGTTATCCAGAAGGGGAAGAGCCATTGTTCCACCCAGAAAATTATTGGACTGTCATTTTGAATGAACATTGTGATTATCGAGCTAAGTGATTGCCAGTTATTTTTTTGTGTGTGCTGTTAGCTAATTATGTGAGGATATTGTTATTTTTTTGTTTTGGTGTGGCCATTCTTCGGTATCATGGCTGATACTATTTTTATTCTCCTGACCATGTTCACATTACATGTCCAGGGCAATTGTTCAATTTTTTTGTATTACTGATTAGCTGCCCTGTCAAGTTTAAGTAGGGAAGAGTGGAGTATCAGCACTCAACTGTTTGTGATATTTCGAATGTCTTTTGTCTCTGCGGAATAAAAGGATGCTATAAGGTTGACTTGCGTTGATGTCGGACACATGTATTGAGGCTATTGATTATTTCAGTGAATCCCCCTTCCCTCCATGTAACTGGATTGCAAGTTTACTTCACTCTGGCTGCAGATCCAGAGGGTATCTACTTAGACAAACCTTGGGATAAAACCTGGAGCACATTTCACCACTCTTCTTGGCAAAGGAAGGCTCATGACCGCCTTAATCTCTAACTTTGAGGGGATATGATTGCAATTCAGCAGGGGAGGATTTTGGATTATTGCATAACCTTTTTATCTTGGTTTTATGCCTAAAAGCCATGAAAGGTCTTGCGCATGTGTGCAATGTACCCTAAAGTTTTCTGGGGTCAAGTAGCCTGTGCATTATTAGCTGTCTGTGAATAAATCAGAAAATATTACTGTGTTATTCATTTATCCTTGAACCTGAAGTGTGGAAAACTCAACACATTGTATCAAACATTCGAGTATCAATGTTTGAGCATATACTCTAATGCCAAAAAGAAGGGGCCTGTATTGGAGCAAGTACTTGTGTACTAGTATTGAAGCCAGCTCATCAACTATTCAAAGCCACTCATGTATATTACATTCAATTTATGTTGTATAACATGCTCATAGCTAATAAACACATCATAAAATGTAGCTGATAAGCAGGTAGTATAAGAATATTATTCTACCGTATGGCTGTAAGTTTTTCTGCATTTAACTTTATTGGGCTTTTATATCATTTCTGATCATAAAATTTATAAAACCATTCATAGATGAATATGACATTTTTATAATAATCGGCCTTATTGACTGTGTCACATTAAGTCCTGAAAAATGAGGAATTAAAATGCATGTAGAAAGCCTAATGCTTTATTATTAAGATTAATTATCAGTCCAGCGAGAATATTAACTCTTCTATTCTACTAGTAGGTATAAACTTTGATGAATGACATGATCTCTGCTTCCCCATCTTCTAATATTTTTCGCTATCACTTATCCCTTCTCCATAAATATTGTTCTAGTTTTATGGATAAGATTCAGAGAGGCAGGACATCCTCTGAAATGCAAAAAGAAATTGTGGCAGCGCATGCCATAAGCAAATATGTAGTTCCTGCGCTGGCCGGTAGATGCTGCTAGAGGCACCGAGAGTAGTGGCGCCAAGTACTACTCCTGCCACCCAGAGGGCACAAGGCAGGAGCCAATAGAGAGGAGCGTCAGTCGGAAGCCAACCACCCACTCTCAAGGAAGCGACAGTGTTATTACCATATTGTCCGCCATTACTGTGTATCTGTATTCGTCTCGTGATACAATATATTTTTTGTTAACCCTTACAGTGGATGTTATTCAGGCTCCTAATCATCCTCGCTCATCGCACGCCAAAAAATAATACAGATGGACTGTCTGTACCAGCAAAAATCCAGAGGACTTTAATCTTCTTCCATTTACAACTATCTTGGCTGGTTGATTATTCTAAAAATACAATAACAAACTTGCGTCTTTGAAATAGTATGTTCCCCTTCTACTGAAAGAGTGCATAATAATGCTGTTTTTTCAGTCACCTGGCTGAACTCCCTGTTGTATCTTGATGTCGGGTTCTGCCCACAGAGGGAGACACTATGTAATATGAATATGCATGAGTAATGATAATAAAGCAGCAGCATATAACATGGCGGAAGGATAGCAAGTATAGATAGACCGAGTCCATTTATTATCTTAAATATAATTGGTAATCATGGATTCTACATTGGCGATGAGGATGGGATGCGAACCCAAACATGCAAAGCACATTGGATTAGCAATAGCCTTAGCAGTGCTAGAATTCTTTGGGAAACATGCTCCGACTTATGTGTTTGCAGATGCCTCACCAACGGCATTGGGGCGCTGCTGGTGCAAGTGCAAGAATCCCAACCAAAAGCTATAGTGGATATGCTCTATCAGAGGTGGAAGAAAAATACTCCCAAACGGAAAAGGAGGCATAGGCTTTGGTATTTGCATGTGAGAAGTTCCAATTCTACCTGCTGGATTGAGAGTTTTTCTTGGTCACAGATCACAAGCCACTTACCTTTGTTCTCAAGAATTGAGCAAGTTCTAAGACAGCTACCTTGAGAGTGGAAAGGTGGGCATTGTGGTAGCAAGAGTACCAGTTCACTATTGAATTCAGGGCAGGTAAATCTAATTTAGCTGACCCATTGTCTCGTTTGTTACCTTTGTCCTTTGGTGCCATCAAGAAAGAAGTCCCAAAGCATGTCGTGCATGAAGAGAAAATAACTGCTAGACTTGTGGATGACACCATTCCAAAAGCCATGACTAAGGAGCAATTACAGCACGCCTCGGCTTTGGACCCAGAGATCCAACAAATCATGCAGTGCGTGAAAACAGGAAAATAGACACAGGAGGTAAAATACTATATGCCTTTGGAACACCAGTTGATGGAAATTCAAGGACTACTTTTAAAAGGAAATAAGATTGTACTCCCTCACAGTTTATGGGACCACGCGTTGAAATTAGCCCATGAGGGACATTTGGGAATGACTGCCATGAAGAGGACCCTCAGAATGAAAGTTTGGTGGAAAGGTATGGACAAACAAGTGGAGGAATTCGTGGCAGCATGTTTTGGCTGTCAGTTGGCGAATAAATCTTTCCAGCCAAAGCCTATTGTGTCTACGCCTTTGCTGGCATACCCGTGGAAATATGTTGCTGTAGTTTTTTTGAGTTTAATAATAAATATTTGTTAGATTACTACAGCAGGTATGTAAGGATTGATATCACCAAGGATGAGACAGCACACACAGCGGTGAATATCCTGGAGAACATTTTTGTGGAGTTGTCACGCCCCAGAAAACTGGCTTCAGACAACGGACCCTGCTTTGCAATTCCAAAATTTCTTGGAGACATGGGGAATTGTGCATGTCCATAAAACCAGATTATGGCGGCAGTGCAATGGAGAAATTGATAGAGGCAATGCTGATTTATTGAGAAGGTTACAGATTGCAAAGGGGTTGAAGGCAGATTGGAAAGCAGCCCTATACAGTTATGTGTACAATTACAATGTAACTCCTCACAGCAGTACAGGAGTGCCGCCTCTGCAATTACTTTTTGGGAACTGCCCAGTGCTGACCAAGTTCCCGACTAATGTGACTGAAGCAGAGTATGAAGATGGGCTTGTACGAGATAATGACAAGATTTCCAAACACACGGCTAAGCAGTATGCAGATGAGAGGAGAAGGGCGAAGCCATCACCCGTGCAGGTGGGGGACCTGGTGTTGAGGAAAAATGAGAATAAGACTAGTAAAACAGACTCCCCGCGGAATCCCCAGCCGGCCATGGTAGTGAGCAGGCAGAAGGGGAAGTTACTGTCAAGACTCCGGACGGCAAACTCATATCTCGGAACGCGTCCTTTTTCACACCCGTCAGGGTCCAAGAAGAGGGGCCCCAGGACCCTGAGATTGGGATCAAGCATTGTGATGCAAGCCTGGCCGTTGGGGGAAGAAGGAGCCCGGCAGTCCATACTCCACGGGCTGGGGGTCCTTCCACCACTGCTAGACCATAAGGGGGGCCACTGCAAGCATTGGTGACACGGGGGGGTTGTCTCTGTCTGAGGTGATGGGAGCCAGGAATCCTCTGAAGGACAGCATGGAAGGCTGCATGGCAGGAACTCCAAGGTGGTCTGTTGGGGACCAAGTTCCGAGCAGGTTGAGGACTAGCTTGGGGGGAGCGAACACCACTCCTGGGAAATCATCCAGGATTCGCCATCCATCGGGTGGTTGAAAGATTTTGGGACTGAGTGATTGATCTTGATTTTGTTGAAGTATAATGTTTGATTTTATTTTGTGTTTGTTTGGGCTTAGCGTTTTAATTACAGTTAGTTTCGTTCACCAGGGTGGTTGAAAGATTTGGGGACTGAATAACTGATCTGGGTTCGTGGAAGTATCATGTTTGATTTTATTTTGTGTTGGTTTGTGCTCAGTGCTTCAATTACAGTTTGTTTATATGTCTTAAAATTTTAGTTTATTAATATAAGTAATATTTTTGTTTACTATGTTTGAGTTTAAATTACATATTATGCTGGTTAACAGGGGAGGGATGTTGTATCTTGATGTCAGGTTCTGATCACAGAGGGAGACACTATGTAATATGAATATGCATGAGTAACGATAATAAAGGAGCAGCGTAGAGCATGGCGGAAGGATAGCAAGTATAGATATAGATCGAGTCCATTTATTATCCTAAATATAATTGGTAATCACAAATTCTACACTCCCAACCTATGAAACTTTGCTTTATGTTTCTTCTAAGGTTCTTCAATGAATCTCAGCTTATGTCATCTAGCCATTGACTGCTTTACCCAGGGGTGGCTCAAAGTATTCATTTCATCGATAGGCAAGGCTACTTTTTGGTATATTCCCTTCATCTTCCCTCCCAAAGTTATCATTTCATGCAATGAAGTGTAAAGAAATCATTCATACCAATCATTTATTCCTTGACACTCTATTTAAACAATATTTTGTTAAAATAAAGGCCTTGGCAACTCTCTCTGGAATCTAGGAGAGTCTTTGAGTTCAAGTGTCCATTGCAATCTTTTCCTTAAATACTCTTGTCTTGTATTTGTCTTGTCTTGTACTCCTGACCCACTATCAATTCACTTTTCTTCCTGGTATGTAAGTGAATACCATGGGCCTTAATTGTTAATGAATCCATTTGGTTGATTGGCTACTTTGGGGATGAGACCAAAGATATGAAGGGGAGACAATGCTCTTCGATATAAAGAATGATAATCAAGAGAATATCAAGGGCTGCTGTTGTTGGTCGACAACTAGAAAGGTAGGGAAAGGAGGAGAAAGATTGGAATGATAAGGTGGGATGGAAAGAATAAATAGGAAGGAGGCTGAGATGAAGAGGGGAATAGTTAGAACAAATAGACATTTGAAAATGTGAATGGAGATATGATGTAATTCAAAAAAGGCTATTCCCATCTGCTGATTATGTGAACTAATATAAACTCTGGATCATTAGTAATCTTGATAAATTAATATTGGGCTTTCTACATGTTTTCATTCATCAATCAAGTACTCTGATAGTCATTTCATGAACTTACCTTAACTTAGCTGTCATTAAAAGATGAAATCAATTAGGATTCCATAAAGGACCTATTAATACATCATATCTCGAATTTTCATTCTTAATTTTACTGAACTTCCAATGCCAATCTCAATAGGAACAACTCTTGAATCATAATATGTATCTATGCATGGTTTTTATCAATTTCATGATTGGAAGTGGTATGGAACTCCTATAGAGAGATCATTAAATGCAGTACAACTTACAGCTATATAGGGAAACAATATTATTTTATGGCCTGCTAATCATAAATCCAGTTAGAATAAAAATTCATATTTAGCTATGAATGCAATGACTAGATCATTCTAAATATTCATTAATATCATTTTAATGAAAACTGCAAGCATAGTCCTGCATTGCCTCAATTAGCAAGTGGACTCATGGGCATAGCCAGGATTTATGTTTGACTGGGAGAGAGGGAGGCAGGAAATCATTCTCTCTAGCTCCATACAGCAGATTTGGTAAGAAATATCTTGTCTAGGAGGGTGAGGAAATCTGTTGACCCTGGTTACCTTTGGGTATGCCCATGAGTATGCAACCAGAGTTACTCAATCAAATGGCATTGGAGTAATCAGGAACATTTAAAAATACCATTGGATGATAAAGTGGACAGTTGGAAGGGGACTGACAACTGAGTTCATTTGCACTATTAAGAATGAGAAGACTGGTTGGTATGAGGGGGTGCATGGAGAAAAGAGATAGGGAAGAGAGAATACAGGTATGGCCATTTGCCCAGTCTTAATTTAAGGCACCTAGGAATTTTATGCATATTACTAATTCAGGCTAGTTAGTATACTCTTGAGATATACATGGTAGTTGATTTTGACTCAATAGTCACAATTGTAAATTGATGAATGTCAGATTCTCTTGCTATATTTTTGGTGAAGGGAAGTGAGAACACAAACTTTAAGAATGAGAAGAGAGTTTTGCCATTTAATGTTCACCTCAGAGGACATGTGACACAAGTTTTATGCATCTTGAAGCTACTGCCGGAGGTTGTACATTCGTCCACTGTCTTTAATAGACTCATATAAGTATATACTTACATGGTGAGTATTAATGATTAAACTTTCATATTTGTAATATCTTATAAATCTAAAATACATGCTATTATAAAAAAAGATAATCAAGGAAAAGAAGTCATATCATCCAGCTCGAGGCAAATGTTGAGTATTCACTTACCAAAAAGGCCAATTTCAAACGTGGAAGTTAAGTTTTCATGCTTATATTCTTCTGTATGAACTTCACATTTATATTGTCCTTCATCTTGTGCAGAAAAGTCTCTTATTATTAGTGAAAAAGATGAGTGCTATTGGAAAATAAAGAGGCAAAAACAATGAAAATTGTCATTACATTAAGTAGCATTATAGGTACTCAAAACAATTTTATACCCAAAGACACTGATGACATAGGTAGTTCTCTTATTTCTTAATTAGCTTAAGTAATTTTCACCCTTTCATGGAACAGGCGGCCACAGCCATTATTGTGGTTTAGTCAAATAAGTAATAGTTTTAACAATTAAGTGACAGATTGGGGTCATAACATCTAATGCCATCAAAATTTGAGTGCCTTAATGATGCATAAAGATTCCTACCATCATTGGGCATGCTGGAAAGGCACAAGAGGGAAGTTTTGTGTCCCAGAATTGCCAAAAAATACTATGTAAAATGCCTCAATCCATGATAATCCCGATGAAGATACAGCTATTGCTCAACTTAATCCAGAGCAGGCGCGGCTGAACAGGAAAGCAAGATTCATCATCTTCAATGCAGTGCATGACACACTCCTTCACGACATCGGTGAACATCAATTCACTAAGAAATGTTGGTAAACCTTAGTATTTATGTGCGGCACATATTCGTTGATCTTCACAGTGGTCTTCCTAAAGAATGTATGTACCACCCAGAAGAAAGAAAACGTCAACATTCAGGAGTACATCAGTGAAATGCAGGAGTTGGTGCAGAAGATACGCAAAGGGCGCCTTCAAATTCCAGACAAGTTGTTTGCATTTTTCTCCCGGATGGGCTTGCCCACTAAGTATGACAATCTGGTCAGGTCACTTGAAGAGGATGAGGATAACATCACCACATACATTGTGAAGGCAAATCTCCTTTTAGAAGAAAAGCGACTCCGAGTCAAGAGAAAGGAGATGGACACTGACGCTGTCGCCCTGCGAGCCTTGACCGCGAAGGATGTCGGGAGACAGACGAATAGTAGGAAAGGGATGAAGCATAAGAGCGCAGATCAGGAACATAGGAAGGGTCGGCAGGATCGAGACAGACCCCTGTCCCACACAAAGTGCTATACCTGTGAATACTTTGGCCATCTAGCTAAGGAATGTCCCTCCGACTCCCCTTCAATCAAAGCCAGCTCTCACTATGTAAGAATGTGAAGCAGGATCCATCCGTCAGTTTTGTGGAGAAAGACTTGGAAGAAAGCGATGGCAGGGTAGGCCTTGTGGCATATTCATCGAGCACCTCACCTGAGTCCGCTCACGACACTTGGCTTTTAGACTCCAGAGCGACCATATGTGCCCTGAGAAGAGCATGTTCTCGCAGAGTCAGCCATTCGAAGGAGGAACCGTGAAGATTGGTGATGGCAACAATGTCAAGATAAGTGGCAAGGGCTCTGTGTCCGTAAAAGCTTCCATTAATGGCAAGGAGAAAAGCCTTAACTTTGAAGAAGGACTCTACATGCCGGAGTTACATTGCCCGCTGATATCAGTGGCTTGCCTGGCAGACAAGGGAGTATCAGTCTCTGGGAATCTCTCAAGGAATCAAGGAGAAGGCAGCAAGAATGGCAAGAAAATATTCTGTGGTCATAGATTGGGAAACCTGTACACCCTGGACTTTCAGTGCATGGAGAGCACCGATGGTTGCATTACTGCTTTACCCGTCAGTGTAATTAGGACCAAGGAAGAATGGCATGGTAAACCCGGTCATGTTTACGAAGGGGCCATGAACATGATCCCCGCCCTGAATTGCGTAAAAGGTGAAAATCTGGAGGTTTGAGACACTTGTGTTGCTGGGAAGCTGAGAAAGAAAACAGTTCCTAAGAAAAGTGAGTTCCACACATGCAAGCCTTTAGAGTTGGTTCACTCTGACATTATGGGAAGATTTGGGTCAGCATCAAGGGGAGGATCCCATTATGCTTTAGTTTTCACGGACGATTTTTCAAGACTTGTGACTGTCATGCCAATGAAACACAAGAATGAAGTGTCCAGCCACTCTTGAAATAAGTTACAATAATGCATAAGCTGACTGGTGAAAGGTTGAAAGTACTTCGGACAGATGGTGGTGGCGAGTTCAGTGGAAAAGAGTTTGAGAAGGTTCTAACAAAATGCGGTATTGTTCATCAGAAGAGTGTGCTGTACATGCAGCAGCAGAAAGGAAGAGCCAAAAAGTAAAATTACACGCTCATGAATATGACAAGGTGTATGATGTTGGAATCTGGTGCACCAAAGTAATTCTGGGCAGAAGCCCTCAATACTGTAGCCTACATCAGAAACCGGTGTCTGAGTCAAGCGATCAACAACCAAGTTCCCCTGACGCTGCTGTTTGGCAGGGAGATGACCATCCAGGAGCTGGCTCTCATGAGGCCATTTGGGTGCCGAGCCCAAGCATATGCTGAGGGAGGGGGAAACTTGTCAGTAAGACTGAAGAATGCATTTTCCTAGGTTATGAGAAGGGAACCAAAGACGGCTACAGATTCTTCAATCTACGAACCAATAAAACAATCATTAGGAGAGATGCTGTGTTCCACGAGAATACATTCCCATTCAGGTCACAATGCCCTGATTGGTCAAATTACGCAATTCCTGACAACTGTTGCTTGTTTCCTGATGACCCAACCAGTGAGGGAGAGGATGGTGAAGGGGAGATCAACATTGAGCCCACACCGGATCCAGGCATAGATGAAGACTTCAATGACCCTGGCCCAGTCCCTGACCCAGATCCAATACCAGATGACGAGCAGCCAATGTGTGTGGAAGAGCAGGAGCCGCCGCTACCCAGGCACTCAGCCAGAGCCCCTAAGCCTGTCAAGCATTCCTGTCCTGCCTGCTTCACCGCTGCTACATTGGTAAGGGCAGAAGAAAGTATCCAGGATGAGCTGCAGCCCCCATCTGAACCACTGTCCATGGAGGAGGCCCTGCAAGGTCCCTACCGTGCTGAGTGGGAAGCTGCGATGCAAGTGGAACTGAAACATCTTAGAGAGATGAACACCTGGGACCTAGTTCCCAGACCGATAGGTCAACCACTTGTTGGATCAACCTGGAAGTTTAAGGTGAAGGTGAACAGTGATGACAATGTCAAGTTTCCTATAAAATTAATCATTGATGGGCTTACTGTGTGGAATTTTTCCATTGTTTGGAATGAAATAACTTAGTAATTTTCCACACGGTTTATTATCCTTGACCAATTTCAACGCAGTAGTGTCATTTTCAAGAGGTTACAAAATGATGTCAAGGATAATAAACCGTGTGGAAAATTACTAAGTTATTTCATTCCAAGTCAAGTTTCATGCCAATTAGGTATCCCAAGGTTTCACCCAAAGGTATGGACATAACTATCTTGATACCTATAGTCCAGTTGTGAAATGTAAATCAGTGAGATTGATGTTAGCCCTTTCCATAGAATTAGGATTAGTAGGTGAGCATATCGATGTCATCTCTACATATCTAAACATCCCCATATCAGAGGCCATTTACATTGAACAGCCTGAACCATTTGTTATAGGCAAGAAGCATGAGACTGTATGTAAATTCAATAAGTGTTTATATGGTTTGAAACAATCCGGCAAAGAATGGTATGCTATGATTAAGAATATACTTATTGGTATGGGATGTAATCCAACTGTCAGTGACTCTTGTCTCTTTTCCCATTGCAAGCAGAGGTTATATATTGCATTGCATTTAATGTATTGTTGCATGTAATATAATGTATTGCTGTGCGCGGAAGCCATGAAACAGTAGACTGGTTTAAGTACCAAATTTCAAAACATTTTAAAGTAAGGTTGTTGGGAAATAATAGAGATTTTTGTCCTTTCATGTGCAAGACTGGATGCAAATGCCACCTGTGTTGATCAATGTGCTTACATTAACAAGATTTTGCATGAATTAAATCTTGTTAACTGTGTTAAATACGAGGCTAGTCCTGTTAGTGCCTCCTTGAACAAGTACAATGCTGAACCTGATGCCCCCATTGACGAGAAGCTGTACAGAAGGGTAATTGGTATGCTATTGTACATGATGTTGTTAAAAAGGGAAAGATTTCCATTGGATATGTGTCATTCAATATGAACATTGCTGACTTACTAACTAAAGGATTTTCAGGAGCCAAAACACAGCAATTGTGTGTGATGGTTGGTCTAAGGAAAGTTCTTGAAATTGATGACAAACTTCAATTATGCCATGTTTATTCCAGGGAGAGACCTGTTTCAGTTTGAAAGCATGTGAACTAGATGTTTATTAAAGAAGGTCTATTGACTGATTGTTATTTTACCTACATGATCTTTCATATGCGTAAGTCATTAACCAAATGTTATTCAAGAGTTCAAGGACAGTCACTTTGGAAGTGTTGTCTTTTGATTATTATGATGTGATTTGTCTATGTTTAGAAAATCAAGGGGGAGGGTTATCAGTTTGTGTGTTTGCCACCACCTATATTAGGGCCACAGGCGGCTCCGCATGTCACTATGGCTGCAATTCTGTATGAAATAGCATGAAAGCTCTATGCCAGAAATAGCTTTCGTTACGCTTTTTTCCAAACATGCTATTTTTTGAAACAAAAGGGTAACGAAAGCTATTTCTGGCATATAGTGTTCATGCTATTTCATAAAGAATAGCAGCCTATATTTTTGTATTCAGTTGTTGAAAGAGTAAAGATGGTGAACACCACATTATGTGTTTTCATTGCACATTTATCGGCTGGAACCAAAAAGTAAGTATGCAATTTAGTCACCGCTAACAAGAGGGAAGCTTATAATAGAATACAACAGTAGCAACACAATACATCACAAACACTTGACAAGTAAACACAATAGCAGATTTAACAGTGTGCTCATTCAGTGACTGCCTTGGGCCCATGAAACTGGAGGTACCCTCAGAATTACATGTCAAAGATGCAAAAATATTAATCTGAGCATTAGTTTATTAATTGTATGAACAAATATATTAATTGAGTGCCATTCAAGAATTTTGCTTGGCCAATATGGCCACTTTTTCTACTCATCCCCAATTAATGGCAACAAATATTTCATGACCCTCATGGCCTCAGAGTCTAGCCTAAATTGTCATTAATTTTGGAAAGAATGACAGATAAAAATACATGTGTGTGTGATTCAACATCATTGTGTACCAAAACTCATCTCACCCAATTCGGTTTTTATCTTTTTTACAAAATCATTGACTTGATAGAAAAATTTAGATACATGAATTTTTAGCCATATATAGATGAAGATTTTCAAAATTTTCTTATCGCAGTAGGCATGAATCTCAAAAGAAGTGATATTAAAAAATATGATATCTAAAAACTAAGGATTACCTACCAAGAATTTATCTCGTTTTTCTAGAGTTCAGCATAAATTCAGGCATAGTGCTGCAGTGATTATCTAACAATGAACTATGTTTTGATAATATAGTATCTTAGAAGGATCTAACTAAAATCTTAAAGAAGATTATCCTTGACCCCCTCACACCCTTACATGAGGCATGTAAGAATAACTTAACCCCCATAAAACAATTTACATGAACTTAAATGGCAACTAATTAGTATACACAATTTTATAAGAGCTGAATATAAACAGCAAAAAAAGAATATAAATGCCAAATCAAGGGAGTAAAGATTAAACACAATAATGGTTACATTTATAAATCATTAGATGCATCACCAAAACATTTAGGGATATGATGAGGAAGTCATCACCACCTACTAATACTGCAAAGAATGTCCTTATAAACATACTTTCTTGAGAAATATGAGACCCAATAGATGTGGCGAGCAAAAAAACAATATAAACTTCTGTGTTATGCAATATCCCCTGGCTACCATCCTTCGGAACCATTGAGGTTGATGGAGAAGGCGGTAGCTACTATGTCCAATACATGAAGCTGTAAAGTGGGTGGCATAGCTTGCTTGCCATCTTCGTTAATCCCGATGTTCCTTTAGCTCTTACGAGCTGGCACACAAATCTTTAAATTTTACAATGTTTTCCATTAATAACTTGTTAGAAATCAGTATGCATTTTGTTCTTGTATATGCATTAGCCTAGCTTATATTTTTTATCATTAAAATTAATAATAATCTACATTCCCAGTGAAAAATGGTAAAATTGAGAAGAATTGTTAGCCCTATATTAGCAAAATGTATTTCACGAGTTACTTGCTTCAAATTTCAAACAGACTGAGGATGTTCTTGGTTTTATGTTGGCTAGTTCGTCAGTTCTGTTATCCGATCCAAAAAGAAGTACTATAAGGTAAGAACAGGGATAACCAATATGGCTGTAATTTAGATTCCCAGACTACATGCAGTATGATGACATAATGCCCTCTCCATCTACCTCAATGCTCGGAACAAACAATAAAAACTGACAATATCCAATAATTTCCAGTCAGTCCAATGATTCCATTTTTCTTATGCTAATTGATGAAAACGTGGTTAAAACTATTAAATCACATTTTTGGTTTTTCAGACCTTGATGAAATACCTGGGAACCAACTTCTAAAGTGTGTCTACATGAACACACCACCATTTCTACATCTATATCTACACAATACCCTGCAAGCCGCCGCATGGGCGTGTGGCAGGGGGTGGTAGGTCACCAACCAT
This sequence comes from Ceriagrion tenellum, assembly GCA_963169105.1. Taxonomy (NCBI): domain Eukaryota; kingdom Metazoa; phylum Arthropoda; class Insecta; order Odonata; family Coenagrionidae; genus Ceriagrion; species Ceriagrion tenellum. Next base: position 127,192,955 of record OY720632.1, on the reverse strand, counting down.
GTAAAGATGCAAATTGTGTAAAGATGTCACAGGTTGATTGTGTATTTGCATTCACAATCAACCTGTGATATAGCCAGGGCATATTACCATAAAAATTAGAAGCATGAAAATAATCCCACTTGTGATTTTCTACACTCCCACAATTAACACCTCTGCAAGCATAATATTATTCTTCCCCTTTGTGATTTGCCTTTAAAGATGCTGCTTCTTATATTAAACTTGCCTCAATTTTTTTTCCATTTCTTTTATCTTCATGCTTTGGATAATAAGTCCAATGGATGATTGCATTTTGAAAATTCATAATATATAAATGTGGAGGACACCTCAGCTCAACATTATCACCTTTATTTACGGTTATGGAGAAGTCATTCCTTTCTTTTGATTGTAAGTATTTTTTACATGCTTTTCTTGGTTTTGGTATACCACCTATGAGCACAAATCAAATGAATAGACAAAGTGTTAAAACATATGGATCATTGAAAAATCTTTAAGATACATCAAAATTTTCATTTCAAACATGATTAACATCTGTTTTAACGAAGAGAAAATTTGGCACTTCAGTGCCAAATTAGCCTACCTCTTCCCCTGGTCAATGTAGCATTTCCAGGCCTTATGCAAATATATGCATATTCACCTAAAATCAAAATAGGATGTTTAACGAATGTTGTCTGAAAATAAAAATCCAATAATTACCTCTTTGTAAATACAATTACCCGATCCATTTAGCTCAGCAGCCTTGATACCTACCTTGCTATTGCTACCAGAAGTTGTGGCTGGCACATAAAGGGAGAACATTCTTTACATTCTAGCATAGACAAAGGCATAAAATGTAATGGACACATAAAATTTAGGCACATTTTTTCCATATTTTGGAGAAAGTGTTCATTTTTTAGAACTGTTAGTCAGAAATGCAGAGAATCGATTCATTTCTATGAAATTGTTATTGGCTATGCAGCCCTACACCATGAAGAGCAGGAGGTACTGGGGAGGATACTCAAGGATGCATGTTCAATATGGACCAAGAGAAGAGGAAGTTAGTGATGGAAATTAAGAGGAGGCAGAAAAGATAGAGGAGGATATTTTAGGAAGCATGTTCATGAGGATCATAGAGAGTAGAATTCTGAGGAAGAGGGGAATGGGATAGGAATATTGGAGAACAATAGGAGAGGATGAGTACATAACAATTTTCAAGAGAATTCTGATAACAAGCAAGATGTTTGCAAGATAGGAAAAATGTACCCTAAGTAGAATAAATTTAGGAAAGGACCATTCAAAATCCAATCAGACAGCTGCATGGGTTCACATTGATTAATATACCAAGTACAACAATTTTAAAGGTAATGCCCAGACAGACACTTGCAGTCAATGGCAAAAAAAACCTCAACAGAGATCTTCAAAATTTCCTTAATTGGATGCACCGAAATAAAAGGGATATAATTCTGAAAAAAAAACACTCACCATCCAAACAAGCCAAGAAAAAACTAGAAAATATTGGCTCATAAAATGAAGGCGCAGTAATATTTTGCAATGCAGGGAACTACATTATGATACACATTTATTACTTTTAGTATTCCATCCTATTCAAGAAAATAAAAAAATCAGGAAATATCCCAGATAGCACAGGAATGTTCGCATCTTGATACAAAGGGCGACAATTAAGATATGAAAATTCACACTTTGGGCGTTTGTGAATTGTTTCTGTGAAAAATTTTGTACCAAATAGAAAATGAACGAGTTTACATGCCCCGAAGGAGCGTGCACATCAGGAATTCATCAATGACATCCTGTCGTATGGGTCTATACTTTTTAAAGCATGAAAATAAATACTCTAGATACTACTACCCACTTCGTCCCGGATACTAGTAGCCCCTTGGTACATGGCTTGTATCTCCAGCTCAGGGTTTTTGTCTCGGATGAGGAGAAGGCTCTGCAACAAACAATTGCAAAACGATATGACTGTGCGTGAGATTTATTTCATTAAGGTTTTAACCCAGCCATTTCAATATACTTCACCTCTCATCCTATATTGCATTCTTGTGAGAGAGACTCGTCACGATCTTCATTATTCGCAACCGCGAGTAGATCGGGTGCGGTTACTCTCAAGCACAGCATTGAGCTGCTGCAAAAGGTCCAGTTCACCTTGTGCAAGGAGATTGGCTCGACTTCGTTTCGCAAGGACCGGCCACCAGTCTTTTCCCAGTTTTTCAGTGTAAGTGATTTTTAAGTATTATATATTTTTTCCAAAATGGTAGTAGGTATTATGGTCATTTACCTGAGGTTATCGGTATTTACTTCACTAACCCTCTTTCTATCTCTCTGTTTTAAGATTGTATATCACAAAGCTCATTATTGACGGTTATTTTCTCATATGTGATGTTATCTTTCCTCGGAGTTGCTGGTGAATTTTGTGGGTACTTATTGGTGCCATATATGTACATGTTTCATATTTAGCACCTTTTCCTTCGGTTGATAGTCAACACAATATTTACAGTGTATTTGTTTGCACTTGAAATTATTCTTAGCTTGTAAGAAAGATTGAGATTTCAACAGTTTGGCAAGGGTAGGATACCCATCGTTGAATAATCACTTGTTATACATAAATGCGGGACATATATTGAAATCAACAGAATCGGATTAAATTTATCTAAAGTTTTTTCTCCATATTCTGTTTATAACTTGTCGTTACATACCTTTAAACATATTAAATGTAAAATTTGCAATTTTTTCGCAAAAATGTGCACTACATCAATTGACGTGCTCCGTATCTCACGCTCGCCAGCACGTAATTCTTTGGCGTGTTGCCCACCTTTCAGTACACGTCCCGATTCCCACTAAGATTGCGATGAGTCAGTTTAGCTAAAATTGATTCATTTTTTACTGACGTAATTTAAAAAGAACAAGGAAAGGATACTCGTGGATATTCTCATGGGAGTAAAAAGGTGGATAGTACTTTTGAACAAGGAATGAAAATTGATACCTGTGGCTTTCAATGAAATATATTTTCTCTTTGGAGAATTCACCGTAATGTACAAGAACAATGATATAGTTTTTTATTTATAATTATATATATTTATATTTATATATACATATTTATAATTATATATATTTATAATTATATATACATATTTTCCCCGGTGGTACTCACGGAAACAGGGATTCAGGCAGAGCCCGGGACCGCCTTTGCAGTCAGTGCAATGTATTCCTGTAAGCCTTGGGTCTTGCAGACTCTGCAATCCTTTTGTCCGGTTTTTCTAGAGCCAGGGTGGGGAGGTACTTTGGGAAGTGGGAATCAATTGATAAAGAACCCCTTTGTGGATTGTAAACAACAGTCCTGCTACCGATCAGGTAACCAATTATTGCGGAGGCGGAATGAATACCAATCCAGACGATGGCCGTTGTAACGCTTATACAAAAATAATGTATTCAACACCATCATTTCCATGATATGAATGCCAATTTTTGTACCACTTTAAGGATTTGTGTTCCTTGGTGTAGTACGCTAAGTATTGATTCATTCGATCAGTACCCTCATGTATTTATTGTACTCCACAATACATCGGGGTTTATTCACCGAATTAGAGAAAGTCGATATTATATCCCCGCTATAATTTGAGGATATCATAAGAACATCTCTTGTCCATCCACTTCGAAACACAAATCCCTTCAGGTTGGTTCCATTGCTGGATCACTTCACCCCTGCACAATTGAGCTTGGATGACCTTAGGAGGGTTCCCTTTTCGGTCTTTCCGAAGCGTCCATGTGCAGTATCAGTACTCACGGAGCAACAGCTCTCTGGCAAGAGAAACACTGTTGTAAAAGTCGTCCATAAAAATTGAATGGCCTGGGCTGAGACCATTCAACAATTTATGAACAACTTTTTCCGTGTGTCAACACCACCAAAATCAGGGTCCTTTCCTCCCGCTTATAGAATAAATCGATGAGCTAGCCCATCTGGCTCCGCCAATACATGAAGTTTCACACCTAATTTATGGTGTTTCATTTTTATAAACTGGCGGAACGAAAGCCTTCCCCTCCAAGCCACCATCGATTCATCAATACACAGATTCTGCCTTGGGTAATGCACTGTTTCCATAATTTGATGGAAGTACACTGCAATAGGCCTAATCTTGAAAATAGGGTCCTCAGATTTTCGGTCTACGGGATTTCTGGCGAAATGCAGAGCTTGTCTCATCATCATGATTCGGTCCCGGGACATATTGTGGGAGAAATAATGAAACCCGCATTTCGCATCAGTACTCCAGTAGTCGGCTAGCCGGTGTAGAGGAATAAGTCCAATGTGAAATACAAGCCCCAGGAAAACTTTGTATTCCTCCACTGATAGTGCTTTCCAGTCAGTAATGCGAGCCCTTTCGAAGAAACCCCTGAGAAAGATTTCCTCTGCAAAAACATTTGTTTCCTCGATTACTAACTGAAAAAATCTATCGGTAAATAACTGATCAAAATAATCCTGTGGCCTGTCCCTTATCGGCTGAATCTTCAGGCCACTATTTTACAGGAAAAGGATATTCGGAGATTCCACCAGATTATCAAACCATACAAAACCACTCGGCTGAGAGGGTGTTGAAGGTCGAGGAGTGGGGGTGGGCGAAGGAGAAGGAGAAGGGGGTGGGATGGGAGAAGGAGCCGAGGGGTGGATCAGCGGGACCCCTGACTCCAGAAAAAGGGACCGTAGAAAGCTAGACAATAACAGTTGCCTCCCTGCCAGATGGGTCCCGCAACGACTCTTCGTCCTCTGCCTCTTCTTCCTCTCCCCCTTCCCCTTTTTTGGAGAAAATACAAGATGGCATCACTAAAACAGTTTCGTGGTAATACGTAAAACAGAATCAAAACATTACATAATACTTCTTATTTTACAGATATAACCAAAGACTATAGTACATAAGTGTAAAAAATAATGAAGAAAATGAATGCATATTTGCTAACAAAAACAAAACTACATGGAAAACCTGATACATTTGAATCAAACACCTTGCAACGGTAAAGAGATAATCCGATTATCTCACAAGGTTCAATACACCAGCGTATAACGTTCACACATCTCAATCTGTGAAACGCTTAAATTTAGTGAGAATTCAAATAAGTTTTATTCCGCATACGGAATTAAAAATGATTGTGACTAAATTTCAAGAACAGCTATTGAGTTGATATTGTGTTTGTCAGCGAATTTCTGGCGTAATCGCCCTCTGCTGACCAACTTTTAGGCAGATTTCTAGGTTCTTCATGTATTTAGAAGTGCATAGATAAGGAGATGTCCTAATAAATAAAACCAATGCATATTTTACGAACCAGAAAGTAAGGACATATGTTGAAGAGACATTTACATTTGCAAATTTTGCGTGAATAGCTACATAATACATATACGCCTCCACTACACTCAACGCATTTGATCAAAACCGCTACTTCTAAACTAGCTGTAACTATGCCATCATTTCAAGTATCAGAAATCTTTCCATAAACACTTTTAAAATAAAAACGATATTTACGTGAATTAGGACGTATTTAGTTAAAATTACGTATTTAGGACCAAACTTCCCCCCCCCCCCCACCTACCGAATTCTGGTCTTCTGGTCATGATCCTTTATTTACCTCCTTTGATCTCGACGATGCAGTCGTGTCTAAATCATCATGCCGGGAATATGGATCTGGTTCTTGATAAGGAAATATAATAATAAAATTAGTTGTTACCTACGTCAATGAATGCGACCCGCATAGAATGAGTTGAAATAGAATTTTATGCTGAAAAATAGAGCTAATTATCCGTGAGGGGAACCGCAGGTAGCAAAATAAAATAATAAAAACTTACGGGGCTTAGAATAGGGCGAATCTCCGCTTCATTGTATAGATTACTCTGCAATAGAAATAATAATGATTAGAAAAAGAATCATAGTTTCTTCATATATTTCATCCAGTTCTACGCTAAATAAAAAGTTCATTTTACGTATTAAATTTACGGTAAAAATTATAAAAGTAAGGGGAAAAGGCTCTCTCCTGCATGAAGAAACAACGTTAGAAAGAAAGTGGTGCATGAATAAAATAACAAAGTTAAAATGGCCAAGAAAAAAATAATGTGTACTTACATTGACTGGGAACAGGAGATGAAGAAAGCAAGGACGTTCCAAAGGCTCAACACGAGCAATCTGCCAACGATGCACACAACACGGTTGCTAGAACCCAACTAAAGGTCAACCGTACGGTCGGAAGCGAGCTGGAAGGGTATTAGTCACGTACGAGGGCGAGGAAAAGAATACACGGCCGAGAAATCGACCACGTCTATTGACGTGCTCCGCGCTGAATGTGTTAATGTAGGCGGCAAAGTTGATAGGTTTTGTGCATGTCGTATTTCGTACTATCTCTGTTGACGTAATGGCATGCAATGTCTCTATACTCCTTCCTCTTGCTTGATTTAATCCTTCATAAGTGTTTTTGTTTATTTCATGTACAGTCACTTCAAAAAGTATGGCGACACACTACGCTTGCGGTTCGTATAGGTCGGCTGTTGAAGCCCGAAGTACGTTGGCTATTCTGGGTCGTCGTTGGTAACTATGAGAAACATCTGGTACACTACGACATATACCTATTCTAAGTCAAGTGGGACTAAACTCCGACAGTGCTATGGACTTCGCGTTGGAAGGCTAACACTGAAATGAATTCACAGCGGGGAGCAAGGGTATTCGCAACTTTTCAACAAGGCATCATAATCATACTCGGCAGTTGTCTTACGAAGAGGAAGGTGAAAAGAGCTCCTCTTTGCGAAACCAGCACGACCCAGTGCGCTCTGATGGTGGGTTTGTTGAGAGGCGGGCAGTCGGTGTCCAAAGCAGCTGACGAGCTAGGAGACCATCCTCACCTTCCTCACAGATGAGCCTTCTCCACAGATGGCTAAGAAGGGCAAACGAGGATGAGACATCCCTAAGTACGCGCTCGAACTGGGAGGCCCCGCTTCACCACACGAGACGTGAATGAGGCAGTATTTGCCCCAATAATGGATTCTCCTTTGACGGTTGGTGGCATACCAACTCTTAAAAGGGATTTAAGACTACGGTGTAGTTAAAAAAAACAGTGATTTCACGAAGCAGGCCTGCGACACTATCGTCCGGTGCGGAAGTCCAAATTGACCGAGGACCAGAGGGCCGCCCGTTTGGATTCTATCACAAAAAATATCACCAATGATTAAGCCTTTCGGGACCTCACCATGTTCAGCGATGAAAAGTTTTTTCCAGAGTAATGGAGTAATAATTAGCCTTTGGCGTACAAGAGGAACTCGATAACTAAAATCACTGACAATGTTAATTACCTTCTGACTTGTGGATGCTTGACATATGCATTGTCGCGTTTCTTTTTTTTAACAACTACGCTATTACTTATTTGTGACTTAAAAGCGATACGTGTTCAACAGGTGAGCTGCTGGTAATTAAAGGAGTAAAAACGGAACTTAATCCTTTTCAATTCTATACCTCAAAATTGTTATTATATTGCATTTTTTATAATTAATCACGAAAATGGTTTCACAACTTTAGGATACTATACACTGAAATAATAATACTGTCCAATGGCTTTAGTCAATACATATCATAATTGTCCATTAGGCAGTCAACTTAAAATATCAGCCTTTGATGCCCGAAAGGCTCTCTGGTTCGCTGAGCTTAGACGATAGCAGTCCCCGTTCTCCTTCCTACATAGCTTGGAGCCCGTTTCCCCATGCATTCGTCTGTTCTTTGTTTTACCTCCGTGCGACTTCACTCGTAGGTATAATCACTCAATCGTTTACTCCATTCAATATTGCCTTTTCACCACATTTCCCTTCGTATTTCTTTCACCGAATGCATCCTCAAGGCCGAGTCAAGGAGGAACTCTGTCCTCGCCTCTCAACAGGTGCACTCCCATAATGCAGTCTCACTTAACCAGGCGGTTTGTCTGATGGAAAATGGAAAGTGTACCTGCAAATTCTCATAGCTACGAGAGACGACCCAGGATAGCCAACGTACTTCGAGCATCGACAGCCGACCTATACGAGCCGCTAGTCTAGCGTGTCGCGATACTTTTTGAAGTGACTGTACATTCAGTGCTGTACTGAGGGGTTAGTGAGATTGGTCCCAGCCAAGAGTGCAGACAAGAATGTGTATAAATGATTATTTTGACTGACTTCTTCTAGAAAAGTATGAAATAAACAGGTGTGCAAGCTGGATTCATGTGAAGACAGTGTGCCAAATAAGATGTTATTGAAAGTGCTCCTTCCAATAAAAACATTTTGTATATACCAGTTGTATGCTATTATTCTCCTACCCATGTATTTCATTTTTCAGCTTCATATCTGGTATGCTATTTGATTATTATTCATGTCTCTAATAAACTTAATGGTTGAAGGCGTACATTTTTGGCATGCTACTACAGACATGACGAATAAGAAAGAACTCCTTTGAAACGTTGAACGAAGAACGTTACCTTTGAAAATGATTGCAAGGCAATCGAAACCTGGGTCGGGAATAAAAGTTTAAAGTGTAGAAAATACTAAGAGTTCTTTCTTTTTCGTCATGCTTGTCTCTGGTTTTGCATTCATAGCTGAGGTGGCCATTTTGTATTCCTGCGCCACCCGCTTTCGTATCCCGTCGTACGCAGTTTAGAGCTGACATTGTACGTGTCATTATCTTGTTCGGACACAGTTGGGCAGTATTTGGTATCTAGGTACGAGGGGCGACACCGGCTACTAGTATCCACTTCGTCAATGGATGCTATCTATGTACGTATAAGATACGATGGCATCTGTGCTATCTGGGATGTGAAATATAAAACTGGATAGGAGCAATGACTTAAGAGCAGACACTTTTTATAAAGTAATTGAGCATGCAGCATTTGCATATCTGGATCGAATTTATGCTGAACAAACTTAAGTATTTTTCCATCGAGTTATATAGCAAGGCAATAGTAGAACTACAAATGAAAAATCGATGTTTTTTTGTCTCACATTTAATTAATGAAAGTACCATGCATTATTAACAATTCTTTCAATTGATGCTTATGCCATTACCACGGTGACAATTTTCAAACTTAAGTGTTGTGGTGAGTGGCTTAACGCTGCACCCTACATATGTGGTTACAGAATGATACCCTTGTGAGATGCTGACGCACGCAGTCCACAGACCTCCTTGCACCACCATGGTATGCCTACATTAGTTAATAAAACTTGCAATATTATAGCCTTTAAAATATGGATCTTTCTAATGAGATAGGCTCAAAGACTTTTCCCGGAGATAGTTTTTCACCAAAACTAGTCATAAACACACTACCTATGCTGACCTTTTAACAAAAGTTACCAGATTCTGATGTTAATTGCTAATAGTGACTTAGATGGAGGTTCAAAATTATGTAGGTAATAAGAAAGTCAAATACAATGAGATTCTGCGGTTGGAAAGTCATATTCACTGGATAATTATTGATGGAAGTATAGCAAGCTAAGATTGGATTTTTGTCGGGACAGCTAATTATTTCAGAGGATTTCATTGCAACTTATCCCCCCTGATTGCAAAAGTCTAACACTATCTTATTTATTATTTTAAAATAAGTAGTACACCAAGAGTTGAAAAAGTAAGAATACCATAATAATATTTTTAAATAAAATCTAGAGAAATATTACGTCTCAAAGTTAAAAAGCTTTCTGTCATATTGCATTTGATTATGGTGTGGGATCACACAAACGACTATATCTCTGCATGTGTTCCGCTGATGGATTTGATGGCTCATACAATTTTGTTTGAAGTATTTGCATCTCTACACACAGAATGTCATCAAAATCCGAGATCAAAATAAAAAATAGTCCACTTGACTTCAAGTAGTTATCATAATAACCCTCACAACCTAATCATGGAGATCAAAGAACTCATATTTCTAAAAGTAATGAAATTGAATAATTGAGATAATACTTGGAGGAAAAGCCAAACTTCCTAAATTATCAACAACCCTCACAAGTAAGGTCTTATTCATCATCGAGAACATTTTAGAAATACAAATGAAAACACCCCATTTTTACCAAATGGCATTCACCTATCATAAAGAATGCTTTATATTTGTAGAGAATGAGAAAATAATCTGACATTCATGGATTTATTCAAATATCTGAGGCCAAGTTGGGCTCAGGTTTGGAATGTTTAGTGCAATCACCAAGTTTGAGAAAAACCTACTTATTCATTGGCTTCAAAGAAACAAGTGAAAACCAAGATAACACTATATTTGTCTCTCAAAACTGGATCATTATAGTGGGAGTTTCATAAAAGAAACTGGAGATTAATTGGAGACAGAGAAAAATTGGCAGTGAAATATTGACAGACATTTCATGTGATATTTTCACAGTGAGGAATTGCTAATTTTCCACCCACCTTTCATGCGAAGTGCCTTGTATGTAATATTATGTGTCCTTTCATTTCCCATTGCGTTAATCTCAAGGTTTTCTGCGCTATTGCAGTTCATCAAAACCACAATCAATACAAGTAAGAGAATCCAGAGCTGGGCAGGCCTGGGGGTGAAAAGGATCAGAAAAAAATGTTGGTAATGCTGAAAGGTTAGACTCGTGTGCATGTGACAGTGAGAATAAAATAAATTGAGAAAATATGAATCATGTGAAAGACACAATGGTGGGTAAGCTCTCGCACCTATGACATGCATCTCGCGCGATAAATCGATTAGGTGATTATTATTCAAATCCCAACTATAGGGTAAGATGCCCTATTATGGGGATGTTTTTTTCAAAGCACTACAACATTGATACAAATATGCAATTAGGGAAAAATAAAATTTTATTGAACACGTACATTATCTCTTCAGAAAATTAAAGTATAATTGGAATGTCATTGTTGAAATAGTCAAGTTGAGCTTCATTTTTGTAAAGCAGTGCATATCTGAGGTTAGTAGCACAAGTATTCGTAATATGGGGAGGTTTTCAATTTCCTAAAAAAAATAGCTTATACAGTATCATAATCATAAAATTATATAGAATGAAACTTCAAAAGATTTATCAGTCTTGAAAAGCACTGAAACTTAAACAAAATGTAAATTTGAAATTTTCTATGCAATATTAAGGTACTTATGAACAGTTTTGTCGAGTAAATAGTCACCATTAGTGCTACTTTATTGCTGGCAGTGCTCACATATGACATTGTCATCAACCCCTGCACAAAGTTCATGTGCCCAGCTCTCACATTGAAGACACATCAACCAGAGTTCTGCATTTTGACCTTCAGAAAACAATCTAGAGCAATGAAGGCACTCCGCATCTTCAACAGAATTTCCACCTTTTGTTGGGAGTTCATCACCGGAGCTGTCATCTGACAGCACTGCGAGGACGGAACGATCGGATGATTCTGATTCAGACTCATTCTTTTTCTTGGAACGCATCTTCTTTTTTCTGTTTCCCTGTAGCCCTCCTTCTTCGCTGTAGGTCTGTTTTTTTCTTTAACTCTTTTCTTTCTTATCTCTTCTTTCTTCTTTTGTACAGCCTCTTTCTTCTTCTTAGCCTTATCTTTCTTTTTAATAGCCGTTTCTAGACAAGCTTTGTGGGGAGAAGTAGTAAGTTTTAAAGCCTTATGAGATTTTTTTTCCAACTTTCAAGTTGATCTCTGGAACGGGACTTATCTCCAACGCAGTGATTGTGCTTGTTTCACTACTAATAGGTGTAGTGTTAGAGGAGGATCCAGGTACTACATTGGTTAGGGAAACATGTTCAGGACTAGGCGGTGTTGGCTCACTAAAGAGTACAGATTCTTGTTCAGGAGAATGATCATGGAGAGGTAAGTCTGCTGGTTGAAAAATGTTTCGCCTTCATGGGTAAAGACCAGTTGTCCGAAAACCACTTTCCGCATTCTCAGCAGTCGCTGTTCTCAAATATGCCCTACCAAATACTTCTCCGATGCTATCCTGAGAAAGAGGATGTCCTGCTCGAAGATGACTTTCGACTTCTTTGCAATAAGCTGTTTTAAGTGGACCCATGAAGGAGACGTCCAGTGGCTGCTTCTTCTGACTGGTACGTGGAGGTATTTTAATTAGTTCTACACTATTTTCACGAGCCACATTAATGACGTCCAGATTTCTGCAGTGAGAAAAATTTTCATCTAAAACTAGGACAGAGTCTTCGTTGGTTGGCTTAGTACACTGGATGAAGTGTCGAAACCATTGTGTAAAAATGTCCATCTGGGTCCATCGTGAAGTATAACAAGCTGCAATGGATCCAGGAGGCGTCCCTCTCGTTATGTGTTCTTCATGTTCTTTCGGAGAAATATAATCAAAGGAAGAACGAAATGTCCAGTAGGGTTCACACACGTTACCACTTTGATCAGCTTTCCTCGTTATTGCTCCTGGAGACTGGATACTTGGCGCTTTCCTTTTAGTGCAATTATCTTGGTCTTTTTGTGATATACAACAGTGATGCCGGTTTCATCACAATTATAAAGCCTATTTGGGTTATCTTTAATTTTTGACATTGCAGGCTCAAAGGTGTGCATTTACAGCCTCTGGACTGAAACCTGCAGCCCTAGCTTTTGACAGTTCTTCTGGCCTGCGAACTGACAACTCGAGGTGCCTAGCCATAAGGAGGACGTTTGTTTACTCATGGAAAATGTGGTCACGATGCCATTTTGACGTGCTAGCTGGAACACCAATCTCATAACATCTTGAATCGATAAACCAAAATATTTTCTTTCGAGTATTAGACGATGCTGGGCTAAATCATTTTCAACTTCTGACGGCAATTCCGGTTTTTTCCCTAATTTAGTTTTAATAACTTCATCTTCACTCTTGTCTATGGCTTTCGCATAACGCTCTAGTGTTGTTTGTGGCACATTGAACACTTTACTCGCTTTAAAGCTGCCAATTTCTTTCAATCTCATGGCAGTTACAGCCCTTTTCATATTTACTGGATCCCACTTTTCCATGGAACCATCAGTATTGAAATTAGAAGAAAAATCTACCTTTAAAATTCCATCAAATATCATAAAGGATTGTGTGCCTAATAAGGGGAGCCCCACATCAGGCAACTATTTCCTACCCATAATAGGCAACGTGCTTGGCTGTTAAAAATGGAACCATTACGCGTCAAACTAAATGATCTGATTAAACGTTGTTCCACAATTCTGACTCTACATAGGTACATGTAGATTTCAACAACTGAATTCGTATTTGTAAACATCGCTCAACTTAATAGTAGAAATTTCGACAATATCACTGTAAAATAAAAATTTCACTCTCCACAATACACAACAAATGCCGTGACTCACTGATGGCGGGAGACTGACGAACTCGCAAGTTACGAGAAAAGCTGGTAGTACTTCTTCTAAGAGTTACACAAGATTCCGCTAGGCAGCAACAATTACAAATCAAGAAAACCTACCTCCCCAAATTAGGAAACCACCCCATAATAGGGCATCTCTACCCTAAGCCAAAAAACGACTGCCGAGAATGACATTCTCATTCTATTAATTATATCTTAAATTAAAATTGGCACTGTAACGGCCATCATTCGTTCCCCGCCTTTATCTTTTCTCTGGGTCGTCTCCCACCCCCCCCCCCCCAATTCATGAGAAGGAGCGGGAGCTCTCCGGTTTGAAGGGGAATTATTAAAGTGCTATATTAGTGTGTGTGTGTGAATGAGTTGGTTTGCGCCGGTAACATGCACAGGAGTGCATTTGACCAGAGCAAACCCAGTTCTCCCACCTTAGTACCATACCCCACCCCTTCCCGGGACATATAAAAGGCCCGCACCAGCACGGAAATGACACTCAGAGGAACTTTTCCATGTGCATGGGTCGCTACAATCGTCAGAAGAGACGGCTGTAGTTGAGGAGATCCTACAGGTGCAGAGACGCTCTACCCAGGGCGAATATCCAGTGGAAGAAGGTCAAATTTAGCATAGCGGTAGCGCCCCAAGACGTCGAGGGCCAACATCACCTTATCATCCCGAACGTGGTCGCAGCCTGTGTGCATCCAAATTATCCTCGTCGCGACGCGTGCCGGAGATCGCGGCTGGGCAACCTCCGCTGGAGTCCGAGGCGTTGGAGAAGCAGAATTCCCTTCGGCGCCCGCAAACGGAGCCAACGGAAACCACACACCGATACCGCACACCTTACATCAATTATCTTCCATGCACCGCCACTCATCAAGCATGCCCTCGGCCCGAACGTAAGCCATCGTCAACCTCCTTCGCCACTCTCCCTTTTTCACTTCTCCCCATTTGTCGCTAGAGTCGTGTGCTACGCACTGATCACGAAAAGATTCACAATTAGAACTGCTGTCCCTCGCCAGCTCTCCTTAAATTCTTGACAGCTACCAGGAGGAGAGACTGGAATCTCTATGTCCACTTGTGTCCACTCGAGTTAGTGTTATTACATTTTCCTAGACTAATCAGTGGATGCCAATCATTGAAAAATCTTTTGCCTATGCATATTGTCTTTTGAAATCATCCTTTCCATGTGTTTTCATCTCCATCTTGTCACCTAATTGCATCCACCCCAATTTAGTTAAAGTTAGCTTTAGACATGTATTATTGTCGTTTCTGCCAGTCTTAAGGCCGCTTTACACGGTAAATTTTTTTGCACAAACGAATGTATCATAGATTGTAAAAGAAAATGAATGGAATTAGAGCAGGCTCTACTTCTCGTTCTGTCATTCAGACAATCATACAATGTACCGATTTACACGGTACAATTGTCCTCATGAAAGAATTCATACATTCGTTTTTACATAAAGATGTACCGTGTAAAGCGGCCTTAAGTGTTTTGAACTCCTTGTTCTTATCCTCGCTTTCATTTTTCATATTTTGAAGTGCACCATGTTGAATGGCTATAAAAATTTGTGGTTCCCCAAACCAAAGAGAGATCCCCTGCTTTCTTTCGATGGTAAGAGGGACCAACCGGTCAAAACTACCCTTCCTTGTGTGGAGCGCGGTCGCACCCTTCTGGTTTCTCTTCCCTAAATGACTCGGAGTTCCCAAAACTATTAGAAAAGAAAATGTCATAAAATATTTCCTCGCGGAGAAGTCGTGAGTGATAATGATTGGATATCACGCTAGACTAACGCTGAACCTCTAAATACAACTGCTTTTGATGTGAAATTCTGACATTTTTTAATATTTTCGGTGGACTGCTGAAGGTCAGAGGCTGTCCACTGGAGAGAAAATCAAAGAATTCACATGATACTCGTTCATACGTAAGCTGAACGAGACATATTTATGTATAGAAAGGGCATCACTCTGGGATTAAATGCGATTTGGCGCAGTTTTTCCTACAGTTTACTTTGAAACATATAAAGTACAATGGAATATTACATAATGAAATACGCGCTCAAATTCATTCTAATCACTGTCGTGAAATGTTGAGGACATGGAGCTTTATCATCACAGAATTTTAAGAAAGTTCCCCTCGGAGACATATCAGTTATCATAAATATTCAGAGTAAATGCTTTTGAAATTTAGGATGTTCCTGGAAGATGCGATTAGTACAAAAAGTACATGTATACCTTTAATATAATGAGGTAAATAAGCATTGCTATTGCATATCGAATTAGCGGCAGGAAATGTAGCAGCAGAAACTGTAGTGAGGTGAATCACTAGTGTGTACAAAAATGCGAGATTTTTACTGGAGAAAAACGAGTAACCTATAACGGGATCTCGGTTCGAATCCCAGGGAATGATTTTTTCAGGAAATCCTCGCAACAGTCACTACGTTCACCAATCGAACTCAGATCGATTTGGCCGGTTCAGCTTGGTATGGTAAACTCAACGGGCTAGTGGGATCGATACGAGAAGCGAGCTGTTTCGGCCCGCTTTCTCTGCAGATTTCAAATCGATATGAACAAATTCGAATCGATCGATATTTCAATCGAATTCGCATTGGTAAACCAGGCGATCCGAGTCTGCTGGCTTAGAATATTCTGATCGGTTCGAGTACATATCGGTCTAAGTTCGATTGGTAAACATAGTAAATACCGTCTACAAAATTTGGTCCTGACATGTTTTGTCAGTAATCAAACTTTATCTTGATTATATGAATTCAGATAAAAATAGCGTTCCTTGATCCATTCCTCTTTAGTAGTCATCGTACAGTGTGCTATCACGGCTATCACAGCACAAAAATATGAGCTGATTCGCTCTCACTATTCACGAAATAAGGAATACCCATATTCCTGTGGCATTTTCAGTGCTTCGAAATGTTTTTTTAGCAAAGGTCACATTTCTATGCTTATTATTTAAAGTAGCATCATCTGCTTCACCTTAATGGTTGTTCTTTTTTCAATATCGTTATTCATCATTTCCACTTTCTGCCATAGACCTTGAATACAGGTCAATATAACATTCAAGGTCTATGCATTTCGCTCGCGATACCAGCGCTAACACTGTGAAGTGACGGCGTTAGGAACTATGGATTACCATGGTACGGACGTGCATTCACGATACGAATTACACCTACCGTCGCACGTACAATGGTGGTGTGTACGGGCTATTTGGGAATTATGGGAAAGCAGCTGAAATGCGAAAAACGCAGGGGAATCCCGGGTTAGCGAGTTTTTGGCTATCAAAAAAGGTCAATTGTACTGCAATTGTATTATGTATCATAACCAACCCGAAAACACACGTATTTCCAGATTGGCTTCGGGTGACCGTGAAGCTCAGAGAATATACCGATTGTTGCATTGCGTATTCTTGCGCTGGCCGTCGATAAAAAAATCGATAAGATAAATGGCACTGTATGTATAGGCAGAATATTGAAACTTAGCATGAAATGAAATGAAAGCATGTCAATTTTTTCTCTCAGAATGGGGAATTTCCCCTTCTCATGCTTCTCATTGTACCATGCACTCAAGGTGACAGCTGACAGTAAGTCATTTTAGACTGGTTGAGACTCGTCAATAGCTGCATGAATCCATTTTTATACCTTTCTGTCTGACACCTCAATGTTTTCCCTCCCATCCGGCAAACGTTCACATTTCCATAAACGCCTGCTCCAATATTGTCTGTCGTCTAAAGTATCTTTTTAAGTGGATCTTAGCTAAAGTCATAAGTATCGGCAAAAAATAGGAATCCTTGTTTTGAAAAATTCCGAAGAGTCACCGAAAACTTCTCTTTCTCCTCAAAATGATGTTTTATTTACTCACTTCGTCAGACGCTAGGATACCTGATTAGTAAAACAATCGCTCTCCGAGGTTAATATTACATTTCATGGAAAATTTTTACGCTACAAGCGTAAAATTCGAGCATTTCAAAGGATTTCATTCTCCTTTCAATGCTCGAAGGGCAAACGTCACATCAGCCGTCACTGACCTATCGAGTGTCCTCCAAAGTCACCAGATATCGCTCTGGTAAAAAAATGGAGCATTTGGGAATGCTACAAATGGGTGCGGAATATTCCGATACCCTTAATCAACCCCACGACACCGATTACGAAACCATCTCGTCATGCAGTATCGCCGGCAATATGTGCGGTCCAGACGATACTGGGCGCAATAAACGCTCTCGTTTCTAAAACTGCATAACAGCGGTCCAAATGCGCTGCAACCGCCGACGGAGCATTGCAGTGTACAGGTTGAGTTATTAAGGTACTATTTACTATATAATATCTTGAACTATATACTCTAAGGAATAACCCCCCAGGTGTCATGGCCGCCGTTTGTTGTAGCTCGAAAAAAAGTCTTCTGCTCATAGCATCAGAATCTAGTTAGTTTGTGACTAAGGATCGTTAACCGAGATGAATAATAATTCTATTTATTAATACATTGCATTGCTGGCAATTTTCAGGGTAATGATGGACACTATGGCTAATATTTTTATGATAATGAGGAGAGAAGATCAGGTAGGTCCAATATTCAAGTTGGCCTCTGCCTCTCTAGTCTTTGATATAGAAGCTATAAATTTGGTTACATAATTATTCAACAACTTGCGCCTACGCTACTTTTAAGATAATTATAAATTACGTAAAAACCATGACTCTCATTTAAATTCCTTAAAGTATGCTGGAAACGTGACCATTTTCCTAATGTAATATGCTGCAAAATGGTGTATAACCGTACCAAATGGTAAGGAATTGACCTGAAATTTTGACGCCCAATAATTTGACTCCTAATCGGCTCATTAACTGTTGATATTTTATTTACGAATTCCGAAATGAAAAAAAGGATTCGATCCATGATTTGGCTTGTAAAACACCATGTGTACTCGAATATAATTCGAGAAATTTGTCTTTTGTTAATATTGCAAAAAATTAACCGTACATTTTTCAGTGAATTAGCGTAAATTCATGCGCACTACCACGGCGGTCTTCTAGCTAAGTAAGATTTTCTAGATTATACTCTAACGACGACAACAAATAGAAAAATAGAAGAAATTTAAAAAAATGGTAACGATCATTCTCCTTCAATCCGCGCCCCCAAACATGGAGAGTGATTAAGAAATAGTACCAGGAGTAGAAAAAGATCTATGGAAAGAGCTAGTATAAGTCCCTTACCTTTCTACTCCGATGAATCCAAATCCTCCGGCAGTCTTCATATCGTTGCGTTCCCCAAGCAATTTTGCTGTCGGGATATCCATGAATATTTCCGACTCTCTGACTCCCTTCGACCGAACGTAAACGACTAAACGGACCGAGCTTCTCAGAGAAGACGTAATTTTTTTAAAAAGAGATGATTAGATAAACTTTTGCTCCACATCGTCTCCCCTTCCTCCTCCCAATAAAACACCCCTTCCATGAAGATGAGAAGGGCGCATAAATCACTGCGTCACGAATTGAAGATGATGTTTCGCTCAGGCCCCGTAAATATCAGGCAAAGGCAATGAAATCTTTACGGGGCACGTGGACGGAGGGAGTTGAAACGGAAAAGGCCTCTTATTCCGAGGCTGTATTAGATAAAAATTGAGTGGTACGAGTTAAAAAGTTAGTTTTCAGCGTTGTTACTGAACCATTAAGGTGTATAGAGGGCACTTGCTATACTGCCCAATGCTAGAAGCTGAACCCGGTCCGCCATCTTTGTTGACCCTCATTTTTCAATAGCGCTTGTGGGATAACGGACTAATTTTGCAATTTTACTATCTATTCCATGAATGACTAACTAGGAGTCAGCATCCCCTCACTTATTTCATTTGCATTCTCCTTGCATTTATTGTTTATTTATTTAAGCATAAAATAATCCGCATTCCCGCTGAAAACTAGGTTAGCTGGGTGCCAACAACAGCGCTACACGCATCTGGTGTCGCCTACGTGAGTCACCGCTGGCAGCACTGCATAGTGCCGGTTTGGGGAAGCCATGGCGGGAGTATGAACGACACAACACCACCACTAGAGTGTGTGGCACGAGGTGATTCCACGCCAGGAATGCAGCACACATTCAAGTTCAAATCAGAACCGCTCCCGTTCCGCCGAATGCCAAAAGCAGTCCGGACAGAAACCAGGAGAGTGATACATCGAATAGCCATGATGAAATACAAGCAACGAATCTCATTGGATATTCACGTGAAAAAAATATTCGTATCTCCGGAGCATCCGCATCTGACTTTTGTTCGAGAAATTTCCAGCCCATTATTGGGAATAGATATGATAAAATTAATAATGCAATGAAATCAAAAACAAATACTTTATTAAACAATTGTATTCACAATAAATATTAATACTTTACATTTTAAGACTAAAACTTAACTTTCTCACACTAAAGAAAATTTTAGGGAAGCTACTGACTAAAAGATCCAATACATTCAATGTCAATTCCAACGCCTTCGGTATCCCATCAGGCATGTTATTGACCGCAGCACACGCAGGCAATACGGCGCATGATTTGAGATACAACGCACAATATACTAATGTAGTACAATATTTTCATTGACAACAACAGGCATTTTGATAATATAAACAATAATCATTGTGATGACAGCATCTTCAGCATGACGAAGGCCGCAAATTAATAGCATTTCTCACGCTGTAATCATGGAAATCTCAGGACTTTACCCTCAGTTCACATCAACTTTGTATGCGAATATTGTTGTAGATCTTTGTTCACAATAGTACACACCGTTATCAGCTTTGCTTACATTTTGCTTAATATAATAATGGAGATCCCCAACCGGCGGTTCACCTTTCACTGTAAGTAGTAGGAAGTACAAAAGTAATTAAAATCATATGAAAGAGTTTCAGGCGTAACGTTGTGGAAATATTGTGTATCTATATTGGTTAAAATTAAATAACTCGATAGTAATTGGCAAACTGTTTTAATGAGAACGGACCATGATTTCGACACTATATGTTATTATTAAGTTACAATTAATTAGATATCGATTCTATATATACCCCTTAGCAGAACAAAGATAGGTGGGGGGCTTAGGTTATGACGATGGAGAAGGATAGGGACAACTTAACTTACAGAGGTGGGGGGTTCTAAGTGACGGAATAACAAGTAAACAATGTTGGGAGAACCAGGAAAAAAGGAAAATGAAGAGGAACAGTTGAAAGTCAAATGACAACAACCAGATTAGTGGTTCACAGGACGAATAAATAATAAAATTCCTTAGTAGCTTGGTGGAAGCAGTGGCATTCCATATTTCAGAGAAATTAATGATAACGTTTAGAATACCTCAGGACCGGAGGACGACGCATAAGCGTTGAAACCTGGGTCGTGTGTGCTTTTATGTCTGTGATATTTAATGTTATCATTAAATTCTCTGATCACAGGACGTGTAGGGAGACTTTAATTGAAAAAAGTTATGGAGTCATAAAAACGTCATCATAAATTTTGTCTGGGCTATTCACAATTGCACATTCCTCATACTAATTCAGTTTTGGGTCTTTCTAATTAAAATTTAAAACAACCAGGTCAATTGTAACCTTGTAATTGTACTTTGATAACCACATAACGTGTTGGATCCATGGTCGATTCTCGTCAAAACAGTGTACAAATTACTCTCAAGTTATTTCATTTTTACCAGCATGGATAATTAACATTATTTTATTGTACTAGCATTTACTATAATTTATACTTCTAATAAACAATTTTCCGACACACGAAAGTTTAAAGTATCTTAGAGGATGTTTAAAAAGAAACTAGGATCTCATATTAAACTCCAGCTACAGAACTGAATAATTACTAATTAATCAAAATCACTTAAATTCGCTGCGGTAAAGATAATATTAATGCACTTGAAACTTCACCATTAGAAACTTGAGTGGAGGAAGCACGAACTGGAACTCACTCGGTGAAGCCAACGGACTACGTCTAGAATTGAGATTATTTGAAGATTCAATTGAAATTCAAGCGTCAGTCATCTATCCGGTGATCCATTCTGTATCTCTCCAGTTAACTCTCGATTTGCTGTATCTCTCCAGTCCACACTTTCGAACTGCAAACTGCTTCATTCATATTTTATGAGTTAATGCCTCTTAACACCTCATTCATCTTTCACGAAACATGCGACTGATTTTTTACAATTCGCAGTATATAATTTGAAGAAGAATATGCAACATTGCAAGCCTTAAGGCGCTTTTCACGATACATTTTATTGTACAAATGAATTTGTGAATTAGAATTTTAGACGGGCATTTTTAGATTTCGGCACATATCAGAGTTGAATGGGACATTACATCTTTTTCTTTACCCAGACTCTCTCTGAAAGTTGATGAAAATCGATGAAGTAGCCATGTGGAAAAGAACACGACGAAACACTGCGAGAGATCAAGCGAAGGTTTTTGTCAATAAGTTCGAAAAAGAGGCATTATATGAATTACAAATATTTGTGTTTCAAGGTGACTTCCTCACCGTTGATTGTATTTCGTGGAAATTACCGTTCTGAGTAGTTCCCGCGACTTTAATATGACCTCGACTCGTGGGCACCATACTTTAATTAAAAGTGGATACTAAATTCTAAGGACATAACAACCCTGCTACGAAGTAGATAATAGAACAAATACTTACATCTCTTTTCGTCCACACCGTCCCATTTCGACCAAGATACTGCTCCTTTAGCCTTGCATTTAAGGACGAGTTCACCACCTTTATTTATTTTAATATCTATGTCTACAACGTCACCAGAAGTGTCACCTGTATCAATAAAAACAGATTTCCCGGTTACAAACACATGTGAGAATTTATACTTTTTTATTATTTTCAGAAATATGATTTCTAGCAATGAAAAATGATTTAATTAAGGCTTCATTGCAAGTGCACAAACATCAAGTATATTACAAACATAATTGTTTATTTCAGCAACTATAATGGGCGGTAAAATTTAATTTTCAAACGCGCGTATGTCAAAATGTATAACAATGGCCTCAGCAAGCGTCAACTCGGCGGTAATTTTAGAGATTGTTGGCGATGATTTCGTTCTTAGTGTTGGGGAGCCCACTTGACTTCTATTACTGCAGGAGCTGTAGTATATGAAAATAATGCGTACTATGTTTTGTAATCATGGCTGACAGTGTCGACATTTTTTGCTTTCAATTTGGAGGATTTTTTTAACTTGGATTGCGGATCACACGCTATATGCGATGCTCGACCAAAGTTTTTACCAAAACTGAAAAGTTGATTGAAATATAACATTACACAAAGATGTCGATTATCATTGATTCGAATCAAAGTACTCGTACGATGTTCATCAAGGATTCGTGATCGGCCCACTTTTATTCCTTATTTATATTATATTAACGACCTTAATTTCTCGATTAAGTAGTGAACTAAGATTATTTGTAGATGATACGGACATCTACCAGGAAATTAGCGAACACGCAGACTCAGAAATTCTGTCATCGGACCTTTACTACGTTCATTCGTAGTGTCAGAAGTGGTGGCTGGAACTAAATTTTAGTAAATGCCCCACATTACATTTCCTAAGAAAGTCATCACACGAACGCCATAACTACATTATGGGTGAAGTAAACAAAGTCTTCAGATAAAGTCAAATATCTTGCAATACCTTAACTTCAGACATATCGTGGAGAACACCATTACAAAACATGTGCGACACTTCTTCGAAGAAACTAGGCTTTAATTAGCGTCTAATTTGAAAGGTTCCCGGAAGAAAAAGTAAAAGAGAGGTGCTACTTCCTTCTGGTTAGGCCCCACCTCGAGTACGCCGCGAGGATGTGGGACTCTGGACCGAAAGCTTTAACAAAAAAATAATAAAGTACAAATGAAAGCTGCGCACATGGTTAAAAACTGCTACGAACTTACATACTGTGTTTCTCACTTTTTAGAGGAATTAGATTGTGAGCCGCTTCAGACTCTGAGGCTGCGCGCTAGACTTTGTTTGAGATATTCTAAACAGGCGTGTTTCAGGTTGTTATAGAGAGTGTCATTTTGACGCCACATAATAGTTCTAGGTTTTACAGAAACGATAAAATAAGAGAGAAATATTTCCGAACGGATAGGTACAAAGTTCGTTCTTTCTACGCACAATAAGTGACCATAATAAAGCCGGAGCTCCCCTTAAAACACACCCATATTATACAGCACCATTCCACCTTCCAAAACCCCATCATTTATACATTTACACGGTTGTTGTCCTAACCGCCCTTACAACATGCCCATGCGTCGGCTCGTAGGGTAGTATGTAGATGTAGATGATAGTGAAAGTGGTTTCCTAGGTGGCCCAGACATGAAGGTAGGGAACCTAATTTTGCCAACAGTGTTCTCCATAAGGTCCATTCTGCCAACTAAATGTGTAACGCTCCATAGCCTCCATAGTTATCCTGCACGGAAAGTTTGCCCACGACCAATATGGCCATCACCCGCCGCGGGCACTAGTTCACGACGGCGCGGCGCCAACTCAACATTATGTTCGCACTGCTGTCGAATACCCAATCGAAAGAGATTTTTAATTCAATCGTGTCTTTCGTCCCGATTTTAAAATGTAGTAATGGATCCCTCTGCAGACGTCGCATCGCCGTTTTTCGCAGAGCTTCGACAGACTAACAGCTGAAGACTATTAAATTGAGGTATAAACTAGTCAGATTGGATGAAATTTACTCAAATGAAATTTTCTGATTGTGAGACATTTTTTTACTCCCGATAATGAGACATTCCTTCTTTACACGCTACTAGATATTTAAAGTCAATTAAAAGCAGGTGAATGCATATCATGCATTTGAAAACATCATTTGCTAAGGCAAGAGCAGATTTATTTTAGATATTTCAGCAACGCATTTCAACTTGAGGAAAGCCATACATAAGAAGAGATAATACGTAAAAAATTGCCTCATACTCTACTATTTTTTACTATGTAAAAATTGATTATTTCTCCAGAAAACTAGTATTGTATGAGTAGTCTCTGAAGTTTCAGTATGGAAAGATCATCAATGATTAAAACAGTAGTAAGATACATTAAATTCAGCGTATAGAAGGAAAAGAGACTTACTATTCATCATTGCCATTGGTCCATCCTTCCGAATAACCAATCTGAAAACAGTGCTTCGATCCTCATTAACTTTACACTTATACATTCCTTCATTTCTGGTGCCAACATTTCTCAGTTTTAATATTGAGCCAGTTTGCTGAAATCAAAAGAATAAAACAAAGAATACATTGCTGCCCAATAAAGTGTCATTAACTCATGGGTATAATAAGTGAATTTGGGTTTAGATACACATATTTTGAACCTTAATAAGATGTGCGTATTGAATTTGTAAATCTATCTGATTACTCCAGTTTGCTGCTACTGAATGAAATGTCATCGGTAAAAAACTCGTGTGGACACTTTTCTGTGTCACGCTGGCTTGCACTGCTCCAACATTGGAAAGGACAAGATGCCTCTATGATTAGTCCTCTGTAACCTCTTAAAAATGAACTTACAAATACGTGGTAATTAAGTTGTACAAGGTAACCCGTGCGAAAATTTCGCACTTTCACGCTATCAGGGAATAAGTATGTTAAGGAAACGGTGTAATTGGGTTTTAAATAGAGAAGAAGGTGTATCATAAACTACATACTTATACTTGTTTTCTTGCAAAAATATACAAAACATATGAATACAATACAGGCAAGAGAGTTTGGTACCAGTAGGAACAATCATGACGTCTGTTACTGAATAATGGCACGCAATTTACAAAACTTCTTTAAAGACAATATTAGAAGTAACAATGTTGTCGTCTGTAACTTTTTGGTTATGAGTTTCTTTAACACAAACATAAATATCACGGAAAGTGCGAACTCTAGAAAATGCTACATACAACTGTCCATGCGAAAAAACGGGTTCTGGCAAGTACAATCTGGCTCTCTGAAGAGTCTGACCCAGTGCTTTATTAATTGTCATTGCAAAGGCCACTTTGATATGTTTGGGATATGTTTTCTTGTTATTTGGAAAGGCATGGTCGGATCCGAAGGGGTGAGTTTAATTCTCGGAATTATGACTGTTCTACCCGAGTCAATTAATTTAGCAGTGATTGTGTATTCGCCTAAATTAGTAATTATTAACCTGGCACCGTTAATCAACCCTTGCTTGGCGTTGAGGTTGCGGATCAACATTACTATGGCATTTTTCTTTACCAACAACTTATGAGGTGGGAGACCTGAAGGATTTAATGAATTCAAGAATTCCACAGGGTATAACTATGCGGTATCTGTCTCTTGGCACTCTACAGAATCTGAACTGAGGTATACTTTTTGCTCTCCGGACAAAAGATTAGTAACAATGTAATCGTTGATGGTATTACAATCGTCATTTTTGGGGCAGAGAATGGCTGTCGAGTAAAACTGGGATACATTGTGTTCGTTGATGCCGTCTGCATTGAAAACATTGGTGATGATGTTATCGTAATCGCAGTAGCAATGTTTTGGAATGTTGATGGCATCAGCGGATACGTCGTCCTGTATTTGTAAGTCGCCATTGCCCAGTTTTAGTAGCCAATCGGTGAATATGATGTCGTCGTTGGCTCTCATGTTTGTTGTGAGTTTACGAAGCTGCACCTGAGACCACAACCGCTTAATAGTCATTTCGACGATGGCAGATCTATTACCATGCCTGACGACCGGTAGTACTTGTCGGAAATCGCCACCGAAAAGTATAATCTTGTCACCAAAGAGAAGTGTGTTGTTCATGATGTCTCTTAGTAGCCTGTCTACAATTGTGAGAGCGTCTTTGGGTACCATGGAAACCTCGTCCCAAATGATAAGGTCGGCGTTCCGAAGAAGTTGTGCATCTCTGCTGTGGAGCTTCATGGATGAAACAGAGGTGGCTAAGATGGGTACAGGTAGTTTAAAAAGTGAATGTGACGTCCGCCCTCCGGGTAAAAGATTTGCAGCTATTCCTGTCCATGCTACTGGTAGTACGATCTTGCCCTGCCTCGTGAAGTTGTGCCTCTTTCCATTGTATAGTTCTATAACATTGAACGGGATGTATGCATGAGCAAGTTATGTTCATAAATGTTTACAAACTATTTTTGTAAACGAATATCATATAAATATGAAATCAAAAAGTTTTAATTGCATTGACTTACCAGATGACCATTCACCCATATATGTACAATCACTATGTGCACTTCGTACTATTTTCATTTTAAAACTTTTTTTGAAGTTTAGAATAAAAAAAATGTGTGGAGTCGATATACCTCGAGCGAGTAATCGACATGGAAAAATCGAAACTTTTAAGTCAAATTAACGGGTAAATAGTGAAATTTGAGATTGAGATTGTATTTTTCGTCAGAAGCCGGTGATTCAACGTTTAAAATGATACCTCATTTATCACTGTAGGTGCAGTATTAACGGAGCATATACGGAATGACAGAAGAAGACCTTTCTGTAATAATATATGGGATGATTGTCCATGGGCAAGTTCTACAGCTCAACACTGTGCTACTGTGTAGGTCTATTCCAGCCACAGAACACTGCAGAAAAAAGACTGCTGTTTCTCGGGTACAATATATATTACCTATGTAAACTAAAGATCTGAGACTGATAGTATAGCCCAGGTG
The DNA here is from genome assembly GCA_963169105.1 of Ceriagrion tenellum. Lineage (NCBI taxonomy): Eukaryota > Metazoa > Arthropoda > Insecta > Odonata > Coenagrionidae > Ceriagrion > Ceriagrion tenellum. The sequence goes on along the minus strand of OY720632.1, from coordinate 127,166,021 downwards.
TAATAGTATAAGTGTTAAAGGGAAAACATTTACATAGATCTGGCACAATTGCTCGAGAGAGAGATCCATCGATATACATTTTTTCCACCCTTAAATATATCGCTGTTTTTCAACTAATATAGGAAGAAATGATGTGCGCAACATATATTTTTTAGGTAAACAAAATTCTGACCCATCTTAAAAATGACGGCTATTAGAAGATGTTACATTCCAGAAACGTGGTTTTCGGCGGCGGCTATCTTGCAGTTATGGATACCAGATAGTGCAGAGATAGCGTCAATTTCACACCTTAGCGTGTACGTATTAGACCACGAATACGCGATATTTTTTAATTTTCCCAAGGTTGTTATTGTGCGGGCGATGTGAAATTTAACTATTTCTTCTACTGGGGGCGAAAAACTGAAAAAAAACGAAATATAACTGGGGGCGAAAAAAACTTTTTCGCCCCCAGTTACCAATCCGCCCATCTGAGGCGACCCCGCCAGTTGATGTTTCATAATATATTTATGGGTACATAATGTATATGAAGTGAAATACCGGGGTGTTGGAACTCAGCAATATGGCGCGAAGCGTAGTAGAAATATGTGAGAGAAACGTACTTTACAAACACTTTGGAACGCTATAATTATAAAATTACGGCAATAAGAGAGGTATTCCAAGGAAATGCAAAGTTTAGGACTTAAAACGAAGTACAAATTACATCTGATGAACGTCTTGGAAGCGAGTTATGAAGGAAAATCGATGGACCTGTCTCATGAACATTTACCCAAAAAGTGCTACCAAGGACTTCGGAGGAAATATATACTCTCCTTCGTTACTATAAGGGATTGTAAACTAAAATATATTTTTATCGGGTAATATCATAAAGTAATTATATTTAGGGTGGTGACGATTTGATGGAAACTGGATGAATTTTTATGAGCTTTTGGAAGAATTTCTTTGATTGCAGTTTCCTTGCGGGAAGAATCGTGTCTCATGGAGTCGGCCATTCGGTGGAACCTTTTAGGTAGATGGAGAGGGCGCTTGCTATGGTTGCCAACAGATATGTTAAACGAAACTAAATTCCTGGTTCCGGAACGGTTCAGAGTGGGTTTAGATATAGTTTCGGTTTGCGGAACCGAACCGAAAGTAGGAACGAAAATCTCGGAACGAAAGTGGTTCCGGAACGAAAGTGGAACGAAAATATTTTGAACGAAAACCCATTGGAACGAAAGAGGAACCGTTCCGATTTCGGTTCGGGCTAGGAAAAGTTTCGTTCCCACCTTCCCCCTATGATTTCGGCTTTCGTTCCGAGGAATTTTTAAAGTGTAGGTACATTGAATTTTCAAAATGGCCGGCCATCATGTCACGTAATCCACTTTTGGTATAGTTTGGGGTGCCAGTGAAGGTGTTTCATCATGTTTGGTAACAATTGAAGGAAATGGAAAGAAACCGGCATTTTTTATGCAATTAATTGCAAAACATTTTAGCCTAAGGAGGAATTGTAGGTTATACTGTATTCTGTACAGAACAATACAATCTCTCAAACGGTATGGAGGCGATGTACGATGGCTCGCTCTGGGATGATCTCAAGGAATCGTCGACGAATATCCCTTCACGTACTCGCACAGCAACACCGTAAACGATGGAAAATCTTATGGTATACCAGCAGATTAATTGAAATAAGCGGAAAAATGAAACTCTCGGATATCTGAAAAGCTAACATGTTCTGTGTCCCAGCATGTTTCCGGTGGAAATGCGGAGCCTACCATAAGCTACTGCGCCGCTACCCCCTTCCCCTCCCAACTCCACGTCCCTCACTGTCAAGATCGCGCCCTAAGGATCACTAGGGGAAATGCAGAGGTTATCGTCCTCTAAGTATATACATGCGGACGGAATATTTGTAAAAGACTTCACGCAAAGCAAAAGACAAAGAGAGAAGAATAGGGGATGGGAATTTTTGTTTTCCCATCACTGCATGAGAGCCCGGCCGGTAGTCCTTTGGAACCCTTGTCCTCCGCCTTGGCTGATGCATATCGGATTGACAATTTATAAAGGGTCACGGTTTTTCCCGTCTCCCCTCCTTCGTCGGAAGAGACCTCCATCCCTGTGCACCAGTAGTCACCATTCTGTCCTCAAACTCTTTGTATCTGCACCGTGACCACTTTTCCCCCATTTTGTTTAATAACCCTTCTGCCATAAACCCTTCTTAACCGTTCCAATAAGGTCAGTGTCCTGTGTCCTTATAACTCGGCTCATGGAGACTAGAAACAGCCAGGTAATAAGGAGTGTACCCCATATTACATCTCATATGTTTACATCATTAAAGTAACCGCTGAGACTAAATAAATATACAAATACAACCAGCTGGTATAACTACAAACTAGGAGAGATTACAATTAACAAGCAAAGAGGGTAAACGTATGCCAAAAACCCACTACATGTACGTATTTGTGTATATACTACACTACATTACTACCAGATGCTAAACATACAGACACAATCTGCTGGCATAACAACTTAATAGTGGAGACCAGAAACAGCCATGTATTCTCGGTGGTCATGTACTGGGCTGCCTACCTTTAGCCACTGCGCCGCCCCCCCCCCCCTCCACCTCCCCGACCTCAACTGTCAAGACACAAACTAAGCTAACAAACTTAAGACGCTATAATAAAACATTATCGGGGATGAATCTCTTTTCACTCATAATAAGTTGGAGTTTCTAAGCAAAATAATCTCCAAACAGTATTCACTTATATATGGGGGATAATACTAAAATTTTCTAAGTCTGCCCGACACAAATGGGTGGAGAGCGCACGTTTTTACATCAGAAGTAGATGTTAAACAAATCACGAAGCAGGCTGGATATGTGATTGATGGATATCTTGAAATCGTGATATTATTAATAGAATAAATAACTTTTGGTTAGAAATTATTTTAAAACATCCTATATTTCTCCGATTATGGAGATCATAAAAAGTTTAAATTTCAAATATTACACTCGATGCCATCCCTGAAATTATTTTATATTACATTGTTTACAGTTGTTACAAGTTTCTGATGCTGCCGTTAGTAAGTAATATGTTTTTGAGACGCGTAAGATGTTCGCTGTTATGGTATTCTAATAGTTCCATTGTTGCGCTCTTTCAAAACCTACTTTGTAGGTGTACCATAAGGATTCCCATCATTTACGCTGTTGCTGTGCGAGTAACAGCGACGATACCCTGATATAAGTATAACCCTGATATCCCGATTGGACCCAGAAACATGAGTGTGAACCGAAAGTCCATCCGCCACTTCACTTGAACTGAAACAATTCAAAAGAAGGAATTGTTCCGGAACTTTATATTTCGTTCAAAATTCTACTTTCGTTCCGTTAACAAAACTAAAGTCAAGCTGTACATCAAGTTTCATTCCGAACCGAAACTATAGTTATAAAAGAAGCCTATAGTTTCGTTCCGGAACGAAACCATATGCTTGGTTCCGGTTTCGTCTAACATCCCTGGTTGCCAATTCTAAAAGCTTTAACGCTGGCGCAATTTGTCCGACATCTTTGCTTACCCCGATTTTCCTTGAGCTCTTACACGCTGACGCGCTAGTTTTGCAGTTTTATGGCGTTCTCCAACGACAAATCATTAGAAATCGACATGGATTTTCTTTTTTTACATTATTTCTCCTTGCATTCATTATTCAATTATAAAAATTAATTGTAATTGGCATTCGGGAAAATTTCGCAGTCATTTAAAAAAAATAAATTGTCGCAAGACTGTAGGGTAGTTTAGTTATTTTTTTAAATAGTCCACGTACAGAAACATTGTTAATTTAAAGTGTACTCGTAACATGAACTAAAATACACACATATAAACAACAATAACAACAAAAATAAAAAAATAACTACAAAGAAATTGACTTAGACGATCTGGAGTTGGTGTCCAAGTCTGTTACTGTGTAGGTTCGCTGTTTATTTAAGAAAAGATGAGCGGAGGCTAAGTCGGTGAAATTTTTTGGCGATAGGGAAAAGGGATCGATATCGGTAAGAGATGTGGAGTAGTGAGTTAGAACTGGTGGTACGCGAAGGCACCCTGATGTTGACGAATGAGGTGAGTTCGGGACTGTCAATGGAAGAATTAAGGGTATTGTAAATGATTTTTACGTCGGATTAAAGGCTATGATGGGAGAGACTACAAATGGAGAGGGAAGATAGTAACTCGTTTGTGGATGCATCGCGGAAATTTGGATGGCGATTGAAGTTTATTTTCTGAAGCATTTGGTTTTTCCCGGCGAACAAGGCTAATGAGGTCTTCTTGGGTTACCAACCGGGTTGGGAAGGCCATTGCTGCCTACGTTTTGATGAATTTCTCAGCCAGCGTCATCAGGACTAATGTGGAATAAATTTGACGAAGAAAGCCATCGTAGTGTTGGCAGCAATGGTCTTCCTGACCCGGCTGGAAACCCGAGATGACCCCAATAGGCATGTTTGCCAGTATAAAATAAAACCATTCAGAGAAATAACTTCAATCGCCATCCTACCTCATAGCCTTGTGACAATTTCCACGAGAAAAATTTCCATCTTAATATTTAACATTTTATGGCAGATACTAATACAACAAAGAAGCAGACAGAGTATTTGAGTACACTCAATGATGAGGATTACATCAGAAAACTTCCTTCCTCTTGGAAGCCATTTGACCCATCCTATAATCCATAGCTTCCTAACATAACTTAGATAGCTTACCAGAATATCGCTACTGCTTTGCAATGGTATACCATCATGAGTCCAATGAACGACTGAATTTTTTCCCACAACCCATGGGCAGTGCAGATCAACCGATTCATGCTCATTGAGAAATTTATAGATTAGATGAGCCGTTTTGGATTTACGATACTTTGTACAAATTTTCTTGGGTTTCTCTTCGGTTCCTGAGAGCAATGATAAAATACATTGTCAAATTTTATACGGAAGCAGCAATATTAGACAAACTACAATAAAATTTAAAATGTCATTTTTAATGCACTTATTTTATGACAGACAGCAAAAAAGGCACCCTATACCCACTTTCTGTAACATCCAGCCGATCAGTGTTGGGTAAACTGCTTCCAGAGTTCTTGCGCTCGACGCAAATGTAAACAAAGGCACCTTAAATGAAAATGAACATGAGTTATCGTAAACATACATATACGGTCTTCACATATATTGAATTATAATAACCCTTTTTGTTTGTTGTCATTTTCACGAATGCCTTTTAATGGGTAAAATGAAAAAAGGCCATTGAAGAACGAAATTACACCTAGGAGGCACCAATCGAACACGGAGCCCTCGACTCGTGCCTATGAGTACTTGTGGATGACTATGAAAAGGTAATACCGTGGTTAGTCCTGGTGTCCTAAAAATTTGGAAAGAGCACCGTTTGTCATTACAACACTAGATATACGCTTGAAATAAACATGCTCCACTTAGGAAACGACATCGCAGTCGGGGTATGAAATCACTATGACCTTCAAGGGTCACTTAACGTGATGGACCGATTTCTCCTAGAAAATGACAAGAAAATTAAATAAGAAGGAGAAAATCCTAGTACGTGGAAGACAGAAGCTGAATGCAGAAGTCAAACTGAGAGGAGAGACAGTAGAGCTAATGGATTCCTTCACCTATCTCGGAAGTACAATCACGTGGCACGGATGAAGCTCAACGGACATCAAGCGGAGAATAGGCCAAGCTAAGAAAGCCTTCATGGTGAAAAGACAACTGCTGTGCTCAAAGAAGATTGGCCTACAAACCAGGAAACAGTGCATGAAAACATTCGTGTGAATCGGAGGCATGGAACATCGGAAAAACAGACCAGAAAAGACTGGAAGCCTTCGAAACTTGGTGCTGGAGGAGGATGCTGAAGTTGAAATGGATGGACAAAATATGGAATGATGAAGTATATAGAAGAGTAGAGAGTTAAGGACCACGAGTAACACTCTATAGAAAAGAAGAACCAGATGGATTGGACACAGCCTGCCGCACAATGGATTTGCAAAGAACATAATCAAAGGAAAAATAGAGTGAAAACTTCCAAAGGAAGGCCCAGAAATATAAACATGGACCAAATAAAGAAGTGAGCATATATGTATAGCTACCAGGAAGTAAGGGAACTAGCATGCGATGGGGAAGGATTGAGGGTAGCAGTCAGCTGCTCTTAAGACTGAACGACCAATCGTTACATAAGGTACGGTGCGAGTCAACCATCCCTGAAAAGCTAAGTCCATGATAAAGACACGTATGAGTCAACCGCACGTAAATGGGTAAGGGAATAAGAGCATAGGTATTCACCAATCATTAAGTCTCAATTCAATTTACTTAACGCACCAAACGAAACGGTCTTTAACGAATCAAAAACTTAAAAAAAACTACAGGTACTTCATATATCGAAATGACGGAATTTAAAAAAATGTGGATGAAATAAAAGATAAAAGATAATATTATGTTTAAAACTTTTTACATTATGTTGAATAAAAAGGCAGTATCAACGCCATAGTGCAAATGAGGAGGTGGAGAATGAAATCTTGAACAAAGTTGGTCCTAACAACCTTATCTGGCAAGGTGCGTCAGGGAATTTCAGTTGTTTATTTTGGCCTCAGCTGCGACCATGGCCGAGTAGAGCGAGCCGACTTGCTCCACTATGAAGAAAAAGAGTACCGCTTATTAGACCACAAGTATCCGCAGATGATTTTTTTTGGGTAAAAGAAAGAACATCTTATCTCTTAAAGATGCGAGCGAAGGAGTAAAATGAAAGACGGACCGAAAGGAACGATGGATCGAAAGAACGAAAGGACCGTCTGAGCGAAAGGAACGATGGACCGAAAGAAACGAAAGGACCGAGAGGACCGATTGTTCCATAAAAGTCGGCCTTTCCCTTCAATCCATGGACCCGTCCCTTCGCGAACGACCCACCTCAGTACAACCGGTTTCGGCATTTACGCTTGCGTACCTGATGTAGCTATAGACTAGATTCAAATGTTAAAGTTTTCACTTGGTCGAAGGTCGATATTAAAGATATTACCTAACTTTGTGTCTTTCACAATAATGTCGACCTTCCACCAAGTGAAAACTTCAACATTTGAATTTAGTCTAAAGCTTATAATACTTGGTTAATCATTGGGAGGACTCCATATGTTTTTATCTTACGGTGGATGATATTAAATTTTGAGTGGCTATCATTTATTTTCCGTCCTAAAAAGCTGCAATTTATTTACTTTGCTCTGATTTCCCTCTGAAACCATCAACACGTTTACAAATTAATAATCTCAAATACAGTTACAACGATCTATGCAATCCTCCTCTACAGATATTCCGAGAGATTTTAAATCCAGAACCCATTCTTTATCGCCTGCTACTTCTTTGTTCAGAGGCCACAATTATGAGCTATTAACTTCGCACTACAGGAAGTGAAGGAAAGTTTACCGAATAAGTTTATCGTTCATATTATCGAAGGGTATTCATGTCCTGGAGCATTTCGCCAAGTCTAATCCCAATGTAGTGGGTAAATTTACCATCCACTCAGCAGTGATGAGGCAAATTATGATTACTGATGGCATTCGCAGTTAAGTTAGATATTCAGAGCGCCTTGAGCCCTTACAAAAGTGATAGCAAGACCATAAAAAATTGAAGTATTTGAGAATTCATAATAGTTTTTGTGTCATTATCTGAGTTTACAAATCGGAAATCTCAACTTTTGCGTGGAGTTGATGGAAAACTTTAAGGGGGGATCGTAGTAAATAAAGAAATGAAATAAGGGTTTATTACCCATAAATTATCATCAAGATTCTCAAAGAAGACAGCATTTACCAGCAAGTACTCGTAAGTATTAGCTTGAATAATAGCATGACATATTGGGGCAAACTATTTATTTTAATTATGAATCCTTTGTTTGATTTCCTCGACTGATTTCAAGGGGTTACGAATATTAATGGGGCAGGAAAAACAAAAGAACGAAGGTAGGACTTAAAAGCGTAGTTAATTACGTCAACTGATAATTTAATGATTGTAAATAAAATATTCACTTTTCTGTAATTCGTCCGTAATTTAAATTATGCACAGTAAAGCATTAATGCAGGCAGAGTTTAACATTAAACATAAGTATATTGTAACATCAAACATCCATGTCCCAGTCCAATGGGCTATGTGAGAGCCTGTAATTGGTAATGTCACCAAGTATGCAAAGAGTTGAAGCAAAAACTGTTATCCATGCAATGAGAGTTATTGTGCATCCTAAATGTACCCTCGCGTCACTAACTCCGGAATGTCATCAACAGTTTCGTTATTTGGCTTCTTAAAATTACATGCCCGGAACCATGGGCTTAGCACGATAGGAAGGGGGCAGGAAACCCATCTGTGGATGTTGATTTATGTTAGGGAGGCAGGACATCATCCTGTCTGCCTCCATATAGGAGATTTGATATGGAATGTTTCGTCCAGGGGGGCGTGAGAGCTTCCCCCCTACCCGGACGACTCCCTCTGGCTACACCCATGCCTGGAACTATAGTTCTCATAACCACTCTTCAGCTAATAAAATTGACTTTTCTGTTCAAATCAAACTTATCTTTAATGGTCTTCCGAGCGTAATTATTGCAGCAGGTTTTCGAGATCTGGGTGTGAAGGAGGATGGAGAAGTTGCGGGAGACCGAAAGGAATACAAAGATGGAAGTGTTCAGTATGATGTTCAGGTGAGGAAAGGATACTTCTGGATGAGATTAGGAGAAGGAAAAGTTGGGGGCTGAAAGTAGTTATGGGGCTCGAAGGGTTACTCAAGTCCTTAATATAGGACAGCATGTTAGGTTAAAGGGGATGGGGAAAGAAGATAATAGGTTTTGTGGGCAGGATGAGGAAAGTTAGGACTCACGCCGGGATAATGAATGAAATTTAACAGGAATTCGGTCCTCCAATGAGTAGAACTGCAGAGGATTCGGGGGATTTTTACTATCATCCACCAAAGCCTACCCTAATCGGTAGATTAATCAACAATAATAATTATAAGTTGATTCTGCTTACTACAAATCGGCCAGGACAACTAAGTCACAACACAAAGGTTATTAAAAAGCATAGGTGTGAAGTTAATCTGAATGGTAGAGCAGTTTGGAAGGGAAACCTACGTTGGAGAAAATTTGTACCTACATACTGATGGCTGCTTCTGGATGAGTTGTGAGCGATTGACGCACTGTTGAAGGCTGGCTGTTGACAAAGGAATTGAGAAAGGGTCTATTTCAAGAAAGTAGCCGATCTGTTCCAGGAAGAAGTGTATGTAAATACATGAACCATAATAGAAATAGGTGGGTCAAAAAGAAAGAAGCAAAGGATGGCATATGAGCGACATGTTTCTCATCGCACAAGAGGTTTTATTGCACCCACATTTGATTTTTTTACATAGAACCATGAAAAATGTATTTTGCAATAATGTAAGCGTGACAATGACAGTGAAAATGAAGTTTTATCGAAGAATTATCATTATGAGATGGAGAGAGGTAACGAGGATTATCCGTAAAAGACCCATAGAAAGCTGCGGAAAAATATGTTTGATGAACACTCAAGGAAGAAGAGGAACACAAAAAAAGAAGCTATAATTATAGTCATTCTGACACATTACAGCTTCATTAGCAACCATAATCAGGCAAATATCTGAAAGGAGAGTGGCGACCAGAGTAGCAGAAAAGCAATGTTTTGATTGACGACAGCTGACAATGGCTCTACCTGAAGTTGAGAGGAATGGATCTAGAATCAACAGGAGGAAAGATATGTGTGTTGATTAGAATTTGGGCCTTTTTTCAATTCAGATCGTGGGCCAACTTCTATGGCAAAAAAACTAGATAATAATCAAGTGTCAATGAATTTCAAAATAGATTAGGAGTAAACACTATAATACTTTGATACGGCCTTTAAATGGAGTAGATTTCATAAAGGTCGCTTTACACGGTACATTTTATTTTACAAACGAATATATGAACACTTGCTTGAGGAAAAATGTACCGTGTAAAGCGGCAAATTGTATGATTGTCTGAGTGACTTAACGAGAAAAAGAACCAGCTCAATTTCCATCCAGTTTCTTGTACATTCTATGATACATAGGTTTGCACAATAAAATGTACGTGTAAACTGCCTTTACAAAAGAAAAATTTTCGATGTCTCTATTCATGGCGCGACAACTAGCTTCGATAAAGAAGCAAATACTTGAAATCACGTATACTACACAGAAGGGCTGTTTACACAAGGCTTGTATGTGCACAAGTAGATGAATGAACACTTGTAACAACATAGAATCAGAATGAGCACGGGGTATATATATTGTATTTTAGTCTACTTATTGACAGAATGGCATAGATATACATGGTGCGATTTGAAAATAACATATGTTCTCACAATTGTTTACACAGGTAAAAGCATCCTGTAAAAAGCCCTTTTTTCCCAGCACATTTTTCGTTACCTTCATAAAAGAAGATTACTTTTATGAGGAATTCAAATCGTATATTTGACAAGGAGATGTTAACTAATCATATCATACGAAATTTTTCTCTCTTTGCAGCAAATTAATACTGGACTCACCCTTAACCATCACACTTTTCTCCAGTTTCTCCCTTGAATAGTGCCGCCTATCAGATGTTTGACGGCGCTCAGCCTCACAGAAGTTCACCAACATCGTAATCAAAGCAAGAAATGCTATCGACAGCTGGGCAGGCCTTGAGGGAAACATCTACCAAAGGAAAGCCAGTCACAATGAGTGGTGATGACTGAGACTCTGGACACACATATATCAGGTATGGAATTTGTGATCACCACATGTTGCCCATTGGAATCCAACCAACTTGGAGGAAATCACTGAGAAAAAGAAAAATCCTAATCATGTGTAGTGCAGAGTAATATGATAATAAAAATATCTAGTTTGTTTAACCAATTTGGAAAAATAACCATGATAATTTTATTGAATAATTAGAATGCCCTGCATTTGATGGTCTAATAATGAAAATTGCATCTACGAACCTTAGTTCATTAAGTAACTTATTTAAGTTCTTAAGTAAGTAGAACTTAGTACCTTAAGTTCAGACGCTCTGCGTAGGTATCGTCGTTTTCAACAAAACTGCTGATGCTGTTGGGAAAGCTTCGCGTCCTTTTATCTCCCAACTCCTTCTGAAACTACCTCCTCGACCGGAAACTTGCCTCGAGAGTCGCCCAAGAAGTTCCTCTACGCGCGAAGTCGAAACCGTTCTCTCGAAAAGATAAACGTTCGTCTTTTTCTTCACGCAGGAATCCGTCACTTCCTCACCAATTATAATTTTTCGTCTGAAGTGCTCATTTAGACTGGCATTTTTATTCCGACGAAAACCATGTGATGTTCATTTCCTGCCACTAATTAAAAGCAAGAGAGCACTTTCAATATAGTCTTCCTGTATATGGTTTGACCGACAAAAATATACGTAGATCAGCATCTTTTACCCAGAGGTGCGGCCGAACATTCTCCGTGGACGACAAATTACATGTAAAATAAAGGTATAGCCATAGCAAAAGAACCTGGCGCACTTCCGCGCGGCTGAGGGGAAGTTAAAGTGGAGGGAGTGAAGTGAACGGACGGAGGGGAAAGTAGACTGGGGAGGCAGAGAACGAGACAGGGGAGCCAAACAACTTTGCCAGAAGATATAATTTTACCTCTGACTGCTGCGCGCGTGATACGAATTGTCGGCATGGAATATCTTTATAAACGTAAGCAATTTTCAACAAATAACTACCGTTTTGCATTTGAAATTAATCCTTCCGCAAATACGAAAGAAATTACAGTAGATAAATACTATTGGCCATCTCAGACGGGATATAGGGGTGAAGGGCTTATATTGTATGGAAAGAAAATAGTAATTATCCACTTCACTGACATGACGGGTCACTGCTCTTTAGTCATTATCAGATGACTGGCAAGGGTGACCCTTACTCGGGACTTGTCCTGGGGGAAGCATATACGTGACGATGGTGCGCCCAAGTTTTATCGAAACGGGATGAGAGACTCCAAAATTGGTCACGTTATATGTGTGCGATTTAAACGGCAGTTCAAAGTGGGCTAACGCTAAAAGACCACATAAGCGACTACCAGTAGACTTATACCTTTCGTTTTCTCTTGTATTAATGAGTATATGTGTATTCAACCTCGCCTTGGACCCACTGGAGGGTAATGTCCACTGATTTAAGATATTTAATCTGTCAAACGTCGTACAAAACTGACACTAGTCGTGATTTCACTTTAACTGTCTTTCTAGTCTCAAAAGGCTATTAAATATATATCATGAGAGTTTTCACGCCAATATTTTGAATTTTGTATGTTACGAGATTCTACTTCGTTGCACTGAGGGAATGATTCATACCTTGGCATACGTCTCACTCACTTCGGAGGCTTTTTCTCCCAGATCGGAGCTTCCGAATCGTTCTCTGTGAACGTCCGAGTGTCTTCATGAACTAAAGGCCTGGTTATACGATACATTAACCCGTACGTGTTCATGTACAAGTTCATGAACGAATGCATGAACCGAATAGAACAGGTTCTATTTTCCTGTTCACGCGTTCATGCATTCGTACAAGTTGGTGTGGTTACACGATGAATTTTCGCCTTCATTCATGCGTTCATGCATTTGTACATTAACTCGTACGGGTTAATGTATCGTGTAACCAGGGCTTTAGTCCATGCTGTGGTGCAGTTCAATTGTCCCCGCTACATCATTCTGAAGCTCTCCGGCTCTGTCATGTAGATCAATTTCGTTGTCATCTATGTCTTCTTCATTCAGAATTCAATATTATGATTTCCCTGCTGTGCGAGTGCAATAAAGAAAATTATGGTGTTTCATCTATTCGGACAATAGTGACAACATATTTTTTAGCTGATACAAAAGTATACTGTTCAATAATAAAACATTTTACGAGACTTTAATGCAGATTTCAAACGTCGTTAAGAACTTTAGATAGTCCACTAGCAGGCAGCTAGCGTATCTACTACAAGAGCTATCACCTCACCTGCTCACCACAAGAGCTATCTACTCTGGGGCTCTAGGGGTAAGTGTCCTAGTCTAAAAATAGCTCCTTGGTGAAAATGTTTTTTTTTTCATTCACCGTTCTCCTTTGTTGTTTTTAAAGCCATTTGAATAAGAGGATACTGTGCGTTTCTTTTGTTTCAACCTTTACTCTCTTCCACTCTCCCTTTTTCCTTTCTCCCATGTCACTGTGTTTCCCTGCATCTGGTTGTTGCAACCACAACCCAAAAATGATCCATTTCAGCTCCAAATAACTTACACATTTGCACGGCTGGTGACCTAACACCCCCTGCCACACGCCCAAGCAGCCGCTCTTTTGGATCTTATTTAAACTAACTAAATACACTCCTTTTAATTCATGTCTCCATTTCATCTCCAAATATCTTCCACCTTTGCACGGCTGGTGACCTAACGCCCCCTGCCATACGCCCAAGCTATAAAAATCCAAAACTACTACCAAATCATGAAGACAGAGATTCCACATTCAACGAAACAAGCCTCATTCTTCTAGATCAAAATTTGACAGAGGTAGAAATAAAACGGATACAGAATGACTGACACGCTACAAAATTAATATTTAAATATATTCCCTTGGCGCACGCCGTTATTACCAGAGGTCACCGTTCCGAGGTCAGTCGAAGAGAAAATACGGACTTACAGGACCAGCGATGAGTAATAATCGCCTTGGAAGTTACATATATATCAGGGACAATATGTAAACTTTTCCGTCGAGGAGTTACAAATTTTATACTTAAATTTACAGTAAAACTAGCACCAATCTATAAAAGATTCTATAAAATATACAAGTAAGCTTAATGATGTGTAAATATTCATGCTAAATGTTATACATTTGTATCAAAATATAATTACAGGAAGGATTCAATGTATTTTATGCAGAGAATATTTTTAATAGCCAAAATGGCCTTGTTTCAATTCATTAATAACCCATTCAAGCGCAGTCACATTTGAAGGTAACTTACCATACGACAGTAAATCAAAGGTATTATCACGGAACAACTTATTTGTAAGCGATTAGAATATAATCTTGATTTAAGAAGCCACTTTTACCATTGGGTAAGCATTAAACGTACTTCATATTTCGCCTCATTTTTTATCTGGCAAATAAAAGAACATCAATCGAACAGTAGATATGTTTTACTCTATAATGTACAAGCTGAAAAATGTTAAATAACACTATTACACGCCTACACGTAGGAAAATCTGTCTTCACGACATTGAAAGAATCCCTAGCATCAGACCTAACACTTCACATAGGTGCACAACTCGATGGAAGTAGTTAAAATAGAATGCTGAACATTTATTGCAGTTACGGAATTTGAACCCCTAGTTTTTGCGAAAAAATGCTTTGAATGTCTCGCGTGCATTAGTTTATACCAGAATAAGAATAGGAATTTTTGTACCGGTACGTTAAGGGTAGGAAATCCCGGAAGCTATTCGCTTGGTTTTTATTTCATTACTAAGCAAGCTATTTTTATTCATATTCAGGATTTCTTGCATTACAAAGTCTTTGAATTAAACAAACCGCCCCAAAATGCCACACTTCATGCGCTTTCTTAGTTCGGTGCGATTTTAGATACTCGTCAGTGGAAATTAAACGGCGATTAGCCGATTTACGGAACAGGTGGCAATCGTGTTATCATATGCACAAGTCTCAGGAATTATTGAGTTGGTATGAGATATATTCGGGACCATGGTCATAAAGATATAACAAAAGAATTAATAAAATACAAAGAAAAGCTGCACGCTTCGTAAAAAACTGATACGAGCAAACATATGGTGTTTAACAACTTCTAGAGGGATTGATGTGGAAGGGTCTCGAGACTCAGAGGCCACACGCTAGGCCTAGTTTTCCTTGGTAAATTCAGAACTGATATGTTTGTCAGAGCGACAAAGAGAATACTATCATGACTCCTCACTATATCTTTAGGTCTGATAAATGATAAAATAAAATAGATTCATTGCCGAACAGGTACGAAAGCTCGTTCTTTCCGCGTATAATGAGCAACCATAATAAAAACTGAACTCCGCTAAATACACCCCCGTAATACGCTTCACCATTTCACCTCCCAAAACCTTATCCCTTACATCTTTACGCGCCCAGTGTCCTAACACTCCTTAATACACGCCCATGCAGCGGCTCTTCGGGTAGTGTGTAAATGTAGATATTAACCTTAAAGGAAATTCCGCGTGCTTTCCACGCTATTGACTGTAAACGACGATCATTCACTTACGCCATTCTTTGACTACCTTGCTTACTGATGAAGTCTTAAGAATGGCACATTGGTACGGAATGTTTAATTACGTGACATGATAAGTTTCATGACGCAATACCTAAGAAGCCGCAGGGAGGCTGTTGAAACTGAAGGTGATATACGCCATGTGCGTCCTGGAACCCTCGGAGGGATCCTCACCCTTTATATTAACGGCACATGCATACGACTGGCGTGAAAAATAACAATTATAAGCATAAAATTTATTAGAAAATTTTAAAAATTGAATAGAGTGAAATTCCAAAATTAAAATTGACGGAATCAGGCCCAATTCGTGGGAGAAAATGGACATCCACAACGAACGAGCAAGGTATTTTCCACAAAACGAAAAATTAAATAAAAAATAACTTCTAATGATCCCACTGCCGGGCCAAATTCCTGATTGTAAATGGTGGTTGGTTAACATTGGGAACTTAAGAAACATATAATAGACACACTGAACCGTTACCCATGTTTTTCCCAATTATTCAACACCAATGGTAGTACAACAATGTCGTCGATCATGCCGCAGCGCAGAGACAGCAACTAGTAAGTCGAGAATGGGGTCGTTCGATTCGATATATCCGTAGCTCTTTCCATATGTGCCTTCGTAACCATTTCCACCCTTAGAGTAAAAATCTTGTATTTACTCTAAGTTTCCACCACACGGCCGCCATTTATGCGCTAACTGAGCATTTACCACCATTGCATACCCAAGATAATCTGGGAATGTGCGGCGTCAGCCATCATTTCGAACACGCATGCATTGCCAAATCATCAAAAACGTCGAACATCCTGGGCTATGCTAATAAAGGATTCACTGAAATAAGCACATTTATGGCGGAATCGTTTGCGTTACAAAGATCTATATCGAAGGAAGAATATAATGGGTATGGAACCATCTTGGTCAGGAAATCTCACGCAATTTTCTTATAAATGAATCTTATGTTCAATTTATTTTCAGGACTAGCCTTATATTCATTTATATTCATATATTAAGTTAATTTTGAGGAATACCAGAAATAGCCATGGTATTGCCTTTCCAGAGTCGCACGCAAGCGCACACAATTGCAAAATTCCGAAGAGTGAAGATTTAATTTACTTTAACCAGTAAATCCACTGAGGCGTCCTTCCAAGTGGATTGTTGTGGGCTTTAAATGAACCAGTTATTCTAGTCTACCGGACTTAAAACGTAACGAAGCGATCCAGAGCGTGCGCTTAGTGCCACAGTCCACGATGTTAAAGCCGAACTTTGAAGACAACTTGGTGATCGCTCATTTCACTATATTTTGAAGATACCGGGACCGGCCACGATATTATAATTATGGAGTCGCTTCCAAGAGCATATAAATGCGAATTTCTGCGGGAAAAATCATTTGAAATATTTCAAACTCAACCTCGTGGACCATGGAGCCATGCGTACATTTTAGACTTCTCCGTAAGTGGTTGCATCCAGAAGTCTTGAGTATCTTTTTCCTTTCAATCCTAAAAAAGAGCCTCGGTAAAAATGAGACGCTACGGTAGCTTAATTGACTAGGAAGTATTGGCGCGATTCCGAAGAATTCAGATTCGAGTCCACTGTCCATTAAAAAAGTCGAGTTCGTTGAGTTTAGGACACTGCATCTTCAATTAGGATCAACCAATTTTTACGAAATAAAATGCATACGATAGAATAATTGTTTCTACGTTTACTGATGCATGTATAAAAATTCCTATCGATATCTACACTTTAACGATATTTTTTTTAGAAGATCCTGCTTTCGGCGCTCAAAATCCGATGGTCCGAGTTTTGATATTGCCAATCTCTTAATATTTATTAGAGAGATAAAAGATTTTGATATAAGTTACTCAAAAATGTGTCTAACATGTATGTTTCTAACATAATAAAGTAAGAAACATTGTTTCTATATAGATTTTCACTTTCTCCGGGCGAATGAACGCCTCTGGCGTTAGAAAAGATTCACAAATTGTACCTATGTTTTGTCGTCAAGTTGAAGACTTGTTCTTCTGTGGAATATATAGCTTGTTTTCCCTTGTGATCTGATAACCAACCTAAACCTAATTCTTTCATCCAATAAGGACAATCCAAGGAAATGGAATTCCGGATCAACGAAGTGGACGGCGTGACCGAAGGAGACCGGCGCTTCTTGAAGCACATCGATCACGACAGATACGTGAGGATAACCACCAGCGAGAGCGAGAACAAGCCTGGCTGCCTGCTCCCGGAAAGCTTCCTTGACATCGCCCAGAGGATCCGAGATATGGAAGTCAGGGAGACAGACGTGTGGGTCCTTTCCTACCCGAAATCAGATGAGTCGGCGAGAACCATCTAGGCCAACGATAAGCGAGCAGTCCGAAAAGAAGGGAAAAAGATATTGGTCCCACTTGGAAATATAGTTTCGATTCCTGTGCGATTCGGCAGGCACTTATTTTTTTAGAGTGGCCAACTACAAATGAGAGTGAAGGTTTTTTGGGTTTCCCATAGAGGTGGGTCGTTCGCGAACGAACGGGTCCATGGATTGAACGGGATGAGGACCGACTTCTACGGAACGACCGTTCCTTTCGGTCTGTCGGTCATTTCGGTCCTTTCGGTCCTTCGTTTCTTTCGTTTCTTTCGGTCATTTCGGTCCTTTCGGTCCTTCGTTTCTTTCGTTTCTTTCGGTCTTTCGTTCTTTCGGTCCGCCGTTTCTTTTGGTCTATCAGTCCTTTCGGATACTCCAAAAATTAATCCTCTAGCGGTGTAATAAAAATACTTTTCTACTTTATACAAATTCAACCAAATCACGAAACCATGTAAAAAGTTGGTAATCTTACCTTCTATATTTTATTTCATCCAACGTTCTTCAACGCCGTAATTACGATATTCTTAGTATATCTATATTTTTTACATTCTTTTCACACCATGAACATGCTAACAATGAAAATACATGATCACCAATGAAACAGGAACGAGGAATGAGTGAAATGGAACGGGTCCCGTAAAGGACCGGTCCAAAGTGAACGAGTGCCCAAAAAAGAATGAGTGCCCAAAAATGAAAGGGTTTGCCCATCTCTAGTTTCACTCCTGGTCAAACTCTCAATCTCTGCCGACGTGTCGGTGTACGTCCATCGTCATCAGGGCACCCTAATGACGATGCCCTGATGACGATGGGGAACTCGAACAACTTTCAATATCACCAAACGCCGTGAAAGCCTTAGATCTTTCTACTAATGAGTGGTCAAAACTCGAATTCTCATTCTCATTCTCACTCAGTCACAATTCAGATTTTCTCGAAAATTGATTGGATAACAAAATGTGACGCTAATAAATATGAACAGATTCGTTGTTCTATAAATAATTGACTCTTTACATTTAAAGTATAAAGGAACAAAATCACTTGAGACTCGCCGCAGCAGTAATATTGAGAACTTAAAGAGGCGTCATCAATTTGAGCTTTGAATTAGTATGTTTCTTTATTACTTTAGACAACGGCTCTGAATCTTACCGCACTTTCCCTTCCTTTACCGTCTATTTTCCCTTCCTTCCTTTCTATACCTTCAGCCAAATCGTAACAAAATCATTTTCACTCAAGTCACACCTATATTTTCATCACCAGTAGTTTTCAACGCGAAGATGGGTTTCCATCAGTTCTCCACCGAACACTCCTCTCTGCCCACCACTTTAGTCATAATGTTCAATCTGTTGTAATCTAATCTCTTATTAAGGCTACCCATCCTACTGAACAAGGGTCTCGAGCATTCCCAAACATTTTCCCGTCTCGCATCCTGGGTTTATGTATCTATCCCAAATGTGTGAGATAAGGAGACGGTCGGGGTAGGGTGACGCCCTAATTGCTAGTGCATTGCGTAAAGAGGACACTGATTGTAAGTGAGAGAAAAGCGTTTATAAAATGAAGAGGATGTTTTCCCTTGCCACAGTTTTCTTCGAAATGGCTGTAGATAGCGTTCACCAATCTTAGTAATGAAATTAGCGAGATTTAGGACAGGACAGGAAGGACAAATAATTTAATATTTCTACCCATGAAGCCAGACGCGGCGAAGGTCAGATTAGCGGCTGGCGATTCGAATTCGACAACGATAAAGTTGGGAATGCGACGAGAGTGTCCACTATCAATCATGGTTTGAAACGCATATTCGACGGAATTGTATATAGCGAATAGGAAAAAAGAGCTATGAGCGATAATAGAGAAGGAGCTGAGAGGGATGAAAAATTGGTTTTCGCGGCTTAAAGAACCAAGACCAGTTGTCTTATTAATTTTTCAGGAGATAATAATTGCAGAATAAGCTACAAGAGAAGTTACGATGAAGGAGATTAAATTAAATTACTCATTCTTTCATCTTTATATTCTGTCATCGATTCCACATTGCGAAAGCTACGATAAACTGTTAAAAATATCCAAAAAAATACAGTGTATCTTCGAAAATCGTGCGCTTGATAACTCGTGCCGTAGTTGAAGAAGGTATGGGGAGAACTTCCACTAGGAACCAATGGGGAAATAAAGTTTTTCATTCTTCTTTATTCATACTCGTATGTGTTCATTGATAGACCCGTATTTGGACATGGATAGTTGAACGTGGCAGTATTAAGAAAGGGGTTCTTTGATTCAAGTATTGTTTGATACTATTAAAGCATTATATTTTGCTTTCTCTGCAGGAGTGATAGCGGAGCGAGAAAATTGAGGTAAGTGTGGGGGTTGGGCCGCCATGGTCGGCCAGGGGCCTAGCCCCCTAGTCACTTATGAAGATTAAGTCAATACTACATAGAAAAGCACGCATACCTACAATGCCGTCATACTTTTTGCCGGGTGAGCTGAATCCAACATATTTGCTTCGCAAATTGAGAGGGTTTGAGGTAGTTTGAGCGACATAGTTCCCTAGTCATAAAAGAGACGATATTCGAATTATCATTGTATAAATTTCACCAGCTGTCGGAGAGATGAATTTAATATTGCATTATTGATGGTACAGTAACAATACGATTATACGACTTAAATTCTAAGCAATTTAATAAAAATATCTAAATATGTCTTTTACTTGACTCTTTTTTTGCGCGATTCGTTTAAACCCCTTCCAAACGGAAGGTTTTTTTGCAATCTCGTAAAATTTACTACGGTAAAAATATGATAAATTTTCCAAAATAGTCTAGAAAACATACAAACCTCACACCGTAATTTTTTTACGAGATATAGGTGTTAGGAATCCCTCGTGTTTAAAATATGCTCTCGCTGGAGTGCATACATGTACCGTTTCCCATGTAAAATGTCTGATATTTTTTAGCAAATATCTCGGAAAGTAGTGCGGTAAGGGGTTGATTTTTTGTTGTCTTTGAAAGGGTGGGATATCTTTCTTTAAATGAGACCAAATTCATTGATTTATGGATAAAATGATATTTTTCTCAAACTACCTTAAATCTCAAAACGCTGTTATATTGCCAGTATTACTGGTTTGAGCAAGATATGTTTCTTCACATGTAACTCGATGAATTTGGCCTCATCCTATCTTTCCAATCGTAACAAGTGATCAAGAACTTAGAAATATTTACAGTAAATACCAAACATTTTCCATAGGAAATTGCATTGGCGTGCACTCCTGAGGGGCATTATTTAATAAATGAGATACATTTCAAACGCAGAGTTCCTGTCAGAATTAGGAATTGTAAATTTTGCACGCTTTCTCAACTACTTAAAAAAATTAATCAAATACTTACATAATTGTGTTTTAATTGAATCTGAAAAAATATTGCTTTGCTAAGGCGTTTTCAGATTTCGGCGTGATAAAAAATGAGTCAAGGTAACACCTTAAACATACATTTTAAGATAATTACTGACAATTTGATTGCACTAAAACATGGTTTTTGCGCCATTAATGTTACAATACCTTATTTGCCTGTAACTTATTAACAGAATAGTGGAAAAGTGGTTGCACGTGCTCGATTAATTGTGAGCAACTCTTTATTTACTTTACTTTATCCTATCATTTTAATAGTGGTTCAGCTCTGGTAGCATTTGTTTGATAGTGGTTTTCATTCTCAGTGACATTATTCATAATTAATTCCAGTTTTCCAGCATATCTTGGTCGATAATGCTTATGAATGGTGACCGATATTCTTCTGTCTTTATTTTTCAGCGGCGAACGCGTCCAAGTTCGAGCGCTAGCTGTGTGTTCCAATTCGTTCGTACACCCCGAACATTAGCTTGACCATAGTATATGGTACGTGGATTGGGACTCGGCCAATGGCATTGGATCCAAGTAGCCTCAAATGCTGCCTCAATCGAAGAACGACCTCGATGTTTCACTATACGTGCGTATTACATATCCACTTTATGAAACTTTTTCGAAAACTTCCCTCCTTCCTAGACCTCCTTCCTCTGCGACCAAAGATGTCTGCTTGGTAGGATGTAAATTATTACGCAGCATTTTAAGAACTCCATCTCCAAAGAATTGAAAATGAAGATTGTCAAATAATCCGGTCCATGGTCGACGAATCCGGTCGGTTGGAGATCTGATGAGTTGAAAATCGAAAGGCGGAAGCATTTCCGCCTTTTAAGGTGCCAAGCCCTAAGCTGAAGAATACGATGATATTTGGGTCACAGAGCAAATGAGAGAGAGCGGATAACTTAGGAATAGGTCAGTACCGCAGCGAACTCACGTTGATTGTGACTGACGTATTTTTGCGGCATTTTGAGCGATACTTTTTTGTAATCATAATAAGAACCGCATTCCAATTTTACTCTCAAATCTTAGCAGCCGTGAGAGGCAGAATGTAAAAGTGCTTAGCAGTATTGATGACGTAAAACTTTGTTACATGACAGTTTGTCAGTAATCTACTTAATATGCAAATTAAAGGCATTAACTTGTCTTTTTCGTTTCACCTTACACTGAGAAATCCTTCAAAATCATATTTCTTGTGATTTTACAAATAATAACTTCAATGAAAAAATAACTTTTTTCGAAAAATAATTGAAACCACACACAATCTAAAAACAATCGGGTATTTGATGCGATTATAGCGTCCAACCTTCCTCATTTTTACATGTCCCTTCGAAATGCTTTGCCAAAATAATTCCCAAGATAAGAGAAAGAAAAGGTACTCTCTTTATGGCAGGGATTATTAATAATGCATTGAAAAATTATCCATCCGGGGCGGACTATTCCCTCCGTCCATCACCAGCTACACATAAGTCATAAAATGTCTGTTTTATCATCTATGGCACCCTCACATAGTACTAACGCTTCAATTTTGATTTTATACTTGCTACTGACAAACCATGGGTTTCCGATGGGTTCCGACCCATATTTGTCAATTCTTTCATTGGTTTTAAGGCTTTCTCAGCGAATGCATAGAATGCATAGCTCTCGGGTTTCCAACCGGGTGATGGTGATTTTTTGCATCGATGTGCCAAAAACCACCATCACCCGGTCGTAAACCCGAGAGCTATACATTCCATTCATTGGTTGTTTAACCCTAAGATTGGTTGACTGCAGCCCTCCATCCTTCCTTATATAATGCTAGTTCCTTTTTTCTCCTGGTATCTCGTCCTATATACTTTCCTCTTTATTTGGTCCATGAACTTATTCCTGGGTCTTCCTCAGGGGAATTTTTCCTTCAACCCTTTTGCCTTCAATAATGTTCTTCACAAACCCATTGTGTCTCAGGGTGTGTCCAATTTATCTGGTTCTTTTTTTCTGCACAGTGTTCCATATAGTCTTTTCCTCTTCTGCTCTTGTGTAAACATCGTTTTTTCTTATATTTTCTGTCCATTTTATCTTCAGCATCCTCCTCCAACACCAGGTATCGAAGGCTACAAGTCTTTTCTGGTTAGCTTTGCCAATCGTCCATGCTTCCGATCCATAGTGCTACGCTCCACACGAATGTTTTCACATAAAAATTTGTAAATGCTTAGATTAATAATATACTTTTATATTATTTGAATACTAATCAGTACTTTTTAATTATTTTAAAAAATTATGCAGTTAAAGGAAAAATGAATTTTTGATAGTTCGAGGGAGATACCCCTCTAAAATTCAATGAATTTGGCTTCAATACAAAGAAAAAGATATAAATTCTCCAAAAGAACCACATATCAGCCACTAACCATTATACTTTTCGAGATATTTGCCGAAAAATACCAGTCTATAAGTGTATCCGCCGCGATGATTATGGGTTCGGGGGAAATGAATCAGGGAGCAAGTCGGAAGTTCGGTTGACCCAGACTTTATTCCACCTTCTGCCTCTACACAGCAGCAAGGTCCCCGCGAGACTCCTCGAGGCGATATTCCCAAACCCACGCTCCCTCTCAGGGCATCACCACGGGACCACACTCCTTCCAACTCATTGGCCGCCAAGTGCTGACGCCATTCGCCTTACCCATTATTGCGACAATCTTAATGCTCTTCTCTTCCTTGGTCCGCAATGGGAGACGAGATAGTGCACGGCCTAACTTGCTCCTCTCTTCCTCTTTGGGCAATGGGAGACGAGATAGTGCACAATCTGAATGCCTCATCTCTTCCTCTGTCCAGAAAGTGCACCGCTCAGCATCGATCACACGCCTGGATGGTCTCTCGTGCCTTCCAGGTGGTCTCTCGTGCCTTCCGTATGGTACTAAAAATACACTTAAAATTATTTTTCCATATATAACCGTGCGGCTGTATACACTCGAGAAGGCCTTAGATTCCACTCTTCGCCTTACCACATGTAAGGATCGTTGATGCGTGAGAGACCAGACTTAGCGTCCGGTACTGACCGCATTTCTTGGCGGAGGCTTTATTTGGGAGGGGTATGATAATGCATTTCCCGAAATCATCTGGAATGTTACCATTATCGTATATGCAGCATCTGCACAGAGCATCTTTTACGCCTATACTTGCGGCTTTGATGAGCTCAGCAGGGATTTTATCAATCCCCGGTGCCTTCTTATCTTTTAGTCTTGACAAGGCGAGGTCGAATTCATCCCTCAATATCGCATCGCCTGCTTGATCCGGTTCAACTTCACATTTGGGTTCTAGCTTTACATCTATGGTATCGTTTCCTCTATATAATTCACCGAGGTACTCTATCCACCTTGCTGATATTATTTCTCGTTCAAATTATAATGACCCATCCTGCGCCTGTAACGAACTACATATTTGTCTCTTCTCTCCGAAAAACTTCTTAATTGAATTGTATGCCGCTTCCAAATTACCATCCACTAGTTGCTTGTTGACCTTCATACACCTTTCTTTCAAAAATCGTTCTTTAGCTGCCCTTGCCTCTCTATAACTCCTGTACCTCAAGGCTCTTTTCCTCTGTTACCCTGCTGCAGTGTTGTTATTTTTCATTTCCCGCCTCTCCCCTATCAGCATTACTTCATCCGTGATCCAACTTCCTTGCTTTCTGGGCAGTTCTTCCATTGATTTCACCGGCGGCATCTTCAAGCTTATTTTTTATTATCTCCCATGTTTCTCCATCGTTTGTAATGGTAATGCCTTCATTGGTCTTTTCTCTATTGTCATTCGCCACTTTGCTGGCCTTCAGTCTTGCAATATCCCACCTATTGGAATGTTTCTTTGCATGCCTCTTAAACTTTAAATTGCACTTGCTGATAACCATTTGATGGGTACTGATGTATAACTTTTACGAAACATTTTTCTATTTAATTATTCATTTATTTTCTATTTATGTATTTATTTATTATACATTTTTCATTGATAAATATGACATACCACCAAGTGAAAAGTGATCTTGTTTTATTTGTTCTCTCCACTTCTTCATCGTCCTGATAAGAAGTAGGCATGTACACCTGTACTACCACAGTATCCACCGGTTTCGTCTCCAATTTGACCAGAATAACCCTTCCTTTGTGCTGCTCGTAGCCTTTAACTCTCTATCCGTTCTTTGCTTAATACGACTCCTACGCCACCGATGCAAGATCTATCTTCAATGGAGCCTGTGTGTATCACTCGATAATCTCCCACCCCAGTCACCGTTATCTGGCCATCTCATTTCAGATGTCTGCCGGTACTCACCGAATAGCCGTGATGACATGCAAGCAATGAATCTCATTGGATATTCATGTGAAAAAATGTCCGCATCTCAAGGACATCCACATCTGAAATTTGTTCCTGAAATTTCCAGCCCATTACTGGATATAGATATGATAAAATTAATAATGTACATGAAATCAGAAACGAATAATTTATTTAACAATTGCATTCACAATAAATTTTTATACTGTACATTTTAAGACTAAAAGTTAACTTTCTCACACTAAAGAAAATTTTAGGGAAGCTACAGACTAAAAGATCCAATACATTCAATGTCAATTCCAACGCCTTCGGTATCCCATCAGGCATTTTATTGACCGAAGCACACGCAGGCAATGCGCCGCATGATTTGAGATACAATGCACAATATACTAATGCAGTACAATATTTTCACAGACGACAATAAGCATTTGATAATATAAACAATAATCATTGTGATGACAGCATCTTCAGCATGACGAAGTCCGCAAATTAATAGCATTTATCACACTGTAATCATTAAAATCTCAGGACTTTACCCTCAGCTCACATCAACTTTATATGCGAATATTGTTGTAGATCTTTGTTCACAATAGTACACACCATTATCAGCTTTGCTTACATTTTGCTTAATATAAAAATGGAGATCCCCATTCGAAGGTTCACCTTTCACTGTAAGTAGTAAGAAGTACAAAAGTAATGAAAATCAAATGATAGAGTTTCAGGCGTAACGTTGTGGAAATATTGTGTATCTATATTGGTAAAATGAAATAACTCGATAGTAATTTGCAAACTGTTTTAATGAGAACCGACCATGATTTCGACACTCTATGTCATTATCAAGTTACAATTATTAACATATCGATTCTATATATACCCCTTAGAAGAACAAAGATAGGTGGGGGGCTTAGATTATGATGATGGATAAGGATAGGGAGGGAACTTACAGAGGTGGGGGGTTCAAAGTGACGGAATAACAAGTAAACAATGTTGGGAGAACCAGGAAAAAAGGAAAATGAAGAGGAACAGTTGAAAGTCAAATGACAACAACCAGATTAGTGGTTCACAGGACGAATAAATAATAAAATTTCCTTAGTAACTTGGTGGAAGCAGTGGCATTCCATATTTCAGAGAAATTAATGATAACGTTTAGAATACCTCAGGACCGGAGGACGACGCATGACCGTTGAAACCTGGGTCGTGTGTGCTTTTATGTCTGTGATATTTAATGTTATCATTAAATTCTCTGATCACAGGACGTGTAGGGAGACTTTAATTGAAAAAAGTTATGGAGTCATAAAAACGTCATCATAAATTTTGTCTGGGATATTCACAATTGCACATTCCTCATACTAATCCAGTTTTGGGTCTTTCTAATTAAAATGTAAAACAACCAGGTCAATTGTAACCTTGTAATTGTACTTTGATAACCACATAACGTGTTGGATCCATGGTCGATTCTCGTCAAAACAGTGTACAAATTACTCTCAAGTTATTTCATTTTTACCAGCATGGATAATTAACATTATTTTATTGTACTAGCATTTACTATAATTTATACTTCTAATAAACAATTTTCCGACACACGAAAGTTTAAAGTATCTTAGAGGATGTTTAAAAAGAAACTAGGATATCATATTAAACTCCAGCTACAGAACTGAATAATTACTAATTAATCAAAATCACTTAAATTCGTTGTGGTAAAGATGATATTAATGCACTTGAAACTTCACCACTTGAAATTTGAGTGGAGGAAGCACGAACTGGAACTCACTCAGTCAAGCCAACGGACTACGTCTAGAATTGAGATTATTTGAAGATTCAATTTAAATTCAAGCGTCAGTCATCTATCCGGTGATCTATTCTGTATCTCTCCAGTTAATCTCTCGATTTGCTGTATCTCTCCAGTCCACACTTTCGAACTGCAAACTGCTTCATTCATATTTTATGAGTTAAAGCCTCTTTACACCTTACTCATCTTTCACGAAATATGCGACTGATTTTTTACAATTTGCAGTACATAATTGGAAGAAGAATATACAAGATTGCAAGCCTTAAGGCGCTTTTCACGATACATTTTATTGTACAAACGAATTTGTGAAGTCTTTCTTGAGGAAAATTGTACCGCGTGAAGTGGTAAATTTAATTGATTGTCTGAATGATTGAGCGGGAAATAGAACCTGCTCTAATTTCATTAATTTTTTCTTACAATCCATGATACATTCGTTTGTGCAATAAAATGTACCGTGTAAAGCGGCCTTTAGCAGTACCGGCGCCTCAAGGAGCATCACCTCCTTACGGTTACAGCTGTCAAACTGCCTCTTTTTACGCACCCAACGGTATGTCGCAAGAGATACGAAAGCCTAGCAATATCCAATAGGCCCGCTTCCAACATTCTACCCGAGCCAGGAACCTTTCTGAAAGTACAGCCCTGAGAGCCAGCAGCAGTTGCCCGCGTTGCCCAGCGGCAGTTGCCCGCGAACCAACGTTAGTAGGAGCAAGCCATGTACATTCACACTGCGACGATAATCCACAAAGTAGTGATTGTTGGACTGTGACTTATTCCATAATGAATGATGAGAAATGTGACTGTGAGTAGTGCGTGGTAGGGAAGGGAGTGATAGTAAATAGTGGTGAAAGAGTATCTGGAAAAGAGGAGGTAGTATGAACGAAAGGAGTCACTGGTGAAGTGAAAATGAAAAGTAGATAATCAGTACATATGCTACAATCCAAGGCAAGTAACGGAGAATTATTAAGTTTGTAGGAGGAATGGAAGGAATGCAATGCATACTTAAGAGAAATAATTAATTTGAGAACGTTTTTGAATGATGGAAACAAAGAATGTGTGCATATGCCGGCATTATTTCGATGGGTAAAGAGGCACTGGACGAGATATATGGTAGGGTCCTTGGTAAGTCGATCAACTTATATATCCGTTATTTTAGATGGGTATTTTAAGATTTCGGTACATATCAGAGTTGAATGGGACATTACATTTTTTTCTTTACCCAGAGGCTCTCTGAAAGTTGATCAAAATCGATGTAGTAGCCATGTGGAAAAGAACACGACGAAACACTGCGAGAGATCAAGCGAAGGTTTTCGTTAATATTCGAAAAATAGGCATTGTATGTATTACAAACCCATGCTTATGAATTTATTTTAAACCCATGTTTTAAACCCATGAATATGCTGCCAACCAACCCATGAGTTGATAACCGAAGAAGAAGAAATATTTGCGTTTCAAGGTGACTTCGTCATCGTTCCTAGTATTTCGTGTAATTACCGTTCCAAGTGCTTCCCGCGAGTTTAGCATGACCTCGACTCCATGAGCACCATACTTTAATTAAAAGTGGATGCTAAATTCTAAGGATATAACAACTCTGCCACGTAGTAGATAATAGAACAAATACTTACAATCCTTTACGCCACGACCCTCCCGTTTCGACCAAGATACTGCTCCTTCAGCCTTGCATTTTAGGACGAGTTCACCACCTTCATTTATTTTAATATCTTTGTCTACAAAGACACCAGAAGTGTCACCTGTATCAATAAAAACAGATTTATCGGTTACAAACACATGTGAGAATTTATACTTTTTTATTATCTTCAGAAATATGATTTCTAGCAATGAAAAATGATTTAATTAAGGCTTCATTACAAGTGCACAAAAATCAAGTAGATTACAAACATAATTGTTTATTTCAGCAACTAATATGGGCAATAAAATTTAATTTCAAACGCGCGTATGTCAAAATGTATAACAATGGCCTCAACAAGCGTCAAATTGGCGGTAATTTTAGAGATTGTTGGCAATGATTTCGTTCTTAGTATTGGGGAGCCAAATTGACTTCGATTCCTGCAGGAGCTGTGGTATATGAAAATAATGCGTACTATGTTTTGTAATCATGGCTGATAGTGACGACATATTTCGCTTTTAATTTGGAGGATTTTTTTCACTTGCATAGCGATGCACACGCCATATGCAATGCTCGAATAAAGTTTTTACTATAACCAAAAAGTTTATTTGAACATATAACCAGACAAAGATGTTGATTATCATTTATTCGAATCAAAGTACTTGTTCGATGTTCTTCAAGGAAGCGTCATCGACCATTTGTTATGCCTTATTTATACTATATTAATGAGACCTAATAACATATTAAATTATATTATTAGGTCTCATTAATAATATGAATAATAAAATAATATAATAATAATATATTCATATTATTACTTCTCATTAATTGATCCTTTTGACCCCCTGCTAAAATCTGGTGTTTATTCACTTAAGTGTGACACATGTGGTAGTGTGTATGTCGGTCAAACTGGGAGAAATTTCGTAACTAGGGTGTCTGAACACAAAAGGTGTTTCGTGAACAGCGATCCCAAATCTTATTTCGCCAAATATCTAATGGAAGAATCCCACCACTCCACATTGAACCTGAAAATCCTCCGTTTCCTGGATAAAGGACACCGTTTAGATGTGTCGGAACAATGGGAAATAGTCAAA
The DNA here is from genome assembly GCA_963169105.1 of Ceriagrion tenellum. NCBI lineage: Eukaryota > Metazoa > Arthropoda > Insecta > Odonata > Coenagrionidae > Ceriagrion > Ceriagrion tenellum. The sequence continues at coordinate 127,136,219 of OY720632.1, read as the reverse complement.
AGGAAATGAAAGAAAATGAACATATTAAATGAGAATGAATTTGTTGGTCATTCTCCTATTTTTGACGCCATTTAAACTTAACCTTACCTCCTCCAACAAACCACCCTCCCCTTTCCATTTTCTCCCACCTGTCTTTCATTATCCTTTCCCAGTGAGACGCAGGTCCGGTAGCCCTTTCCTCCTATCCTACCCCCTTACCCGTACCACAACCATCCCCACCCCTCCACCCCACAACTGTGTTTGGGCAATGTAACTCCCAATATATATGCTCATGTCTGTTTATGTTAAGATTAGTCTTACCTGATGATGACTACTAGACATTTGAAACACGTGTGGTAAGAGTTGAAATGAATTCGGTAGATAGTTCGATATCTTTTGAGTATCATTGGTAAAAATGCTGTTCTACAATATCTCGCCGGAGAAAGTAGAGTTTAGTAGTAAGATACATTAAATTCAGCGTATAGAAGGAAAAAAGACTTACTATACATCAATGCCATTGGTCCATCCTTCTGGATATTCAATATGAATACAGAGTTTCTATCCTCATTAACTTTACACTTATACATTCCTTCATTTCTGGTGCCAACATTTTTCAGTTTTAATATTGTACCAGTTTGCTGAAATAAAAAGAATAAAACAAAGAATACATTGCTGCCCAATAAAGTGATATTAGGTCATGGGTATAATAAGTGAATTTGGGTTTAGATACACATACTTTGAACCTTAATCAGATGAGCGTATTGCATTTGTAAATCTATCTGATTACTCCAGTTTGCTGCTACTGAATGAAATGTCATCGGTAAAAAAACTCGTGTGGACACTTTTCTGTGTCACGCTGGCTTGCCCTGCTCCAACATTAGATAGAAGAGATTCCTCTATGATTAGTCCTCTGTAACCTCTTAAAAATGAACTTACAAATACGTGGTAATTAAGTTGCATTGTCCATGGGCAAGTTCTACAGCTCAACACTGTGCTAATGTGTAGGTCTATTCCAGCCACAGAGCACTGCCGAAAAAAGACTGCTGTTTCTCGGGTACAATATACATTACCTATGTAAACTAAAGATCTAAGATTGATAGTATAGCCTAGGTGTAATAGTATAAATGTTAAAGGGAAAATTTACATAGATCTGGCACAATAGCTCGAGAGACAGATCCATCGATATACGTTTTTTTCCACCCTTAAATAAAACGCGGTTTTTCAAATTATATAGGAAGAAGTGATGTGCGCAAAATACATTTTTTAGATAAACAAAATTCTGACCCATCTTAAAAATGACGGCTATTAGATGTTACATTCCAGAAACGTGGTTTTCGGCGGCGGCTATCTTGCAGTTATGGATACCAGATAGTGCAGAGATAGCGTCAATTTCACACCTTAGCGTGTACGTATTAGACCACGAATACGCGATAGTTTTTAATTTTCCCAAGGTTGTTATTGTGCGGGCGATGTGAAATTTAACTAAGAAAAAAACTTTTTCGCCCCCAGTTACCAATCCGCCCATCTGAGGCGACCCCGCCAGTTGATGTTTCAAAATATTTTTATGGGTACATAATGTATATGAAGTGAAATACCGGGGTGTTGGAACTCAGCAATATGGCGCGAAGCGTAGTAGAAATATGTGAGAGAAACGTACTTTACAAACACTTTGGAACGCTATAATTATAAAATTACGGCAATAAGAGAGGTATTCCAAGGAAATGCAAAGTTTAGGACTTAAAACGAAGTACAAATTACATCTGATGAACGTCTTGGAAGCGAGTTATGAAGGAAAATCGATGGACCTGTCTCATGAACATTTACCCAAAAAGTGCTACCAAGGACTTCGGAGGAAATATATACTCTCCTTCGTTACTATAAGGGATTGTAAACTAAAATATATTTTTATCGGGTAATATCATAAAGTAATTATATTTAGGGTGGTGACGATTTGATGGAAACTGGATGAATTTTTATGAGCTTTTGGAAGAATTTCTTTGATTGCAGTTTCCTCGCGGGAAGAATAGTGTCTCATGGAGTCGGCCATTCATTGGAACCTTTATGTAGTTGCGGTTTGTCCGCCATCTTTGCTAACCCCGATTTTCCTTGAGTGCTTGCACGCTGACGCACTAGTTTTGAAATTTTATGGCGTTCTCAAACGACAAATCATTAGAAATCGACATGGATTTTCTTTTTTTACATTATTTCTCCTTACATTCATTATTCAATTATAAAAATTAATTGTAATTGGCATTCGGGAAAATTACGCAGTCATTTTTCTTGAATAAATTGTCGCAAGACTGTAGGGTAGTTTATTTATTTATTTAAAATAGTCCACATACAGCAAAATTGCTAATTTAAAGTGCACTCGTAACAAGAACTAAAATACACACATATAAACAACAATAACAACAAAAATAAAAAAATAACTACAAAAAAATTGACTTAGGCGATCTGGAGTTGGTGTCCAAGTCTGTTACTGTCTAGGTTCGCTGTTTATTTAAGAAAAGATGAGCTGAGGCTAAGTCGGTGAAATTATTTGGCGATAGGGAAAAGGGATCGATATCGGTAGGAGATGAATGTATTAGGGAGGAGAGAGTGAAGAAGAGCGAGCGTTTAATTAGTAATAATGTTGGAGTTGTGATGTGGAGTAATGAGTTAGAACTGGTGGTACGCGAAGGCACCCTGATGTTGACGAATGAGGTGAGTTCGGGACTGTCAATGGAAGAATTAAGGGTATTGTAAATGATTTTTGCGTCGGATTAAAGTCTATGATGGGAGAGACTACAAATGGAGAGGGAAGATAGTAACATAACTTGGATAGCTTACCAGAATATGGCTACTGTTTTCTAATGGCATGCCATCACGAGTCCAATGAACTACTGAATTTTTCCCACAATCCAGGGACAGTACAGATCAACCGATTCATGCTCATTGCGAAATTTACAGGTTAGATGACCCGTTTTGGATTCATGATACTTTTCACAAATTTTCTTGAGTTTCTCTTCGGTTCCTGAGAGCAATGATAAAATACATTTTCAAATATTCTATGGAAACAGTAATATTAGACAAACTGAATTTTCGCAAGACTGTGGGGTAGTTTATTTATTTATTTAAAGCAAAACAGCCAACTTAAAGTGTACTTGTAACAAGCACTAAAAGACACACATAAACAAAAATAACAGCAAAAACTACAAAATAACAACAAAAAACTTGACTTAGACGATCTGGAGTTAGTGTCCAAGTCTGTTAATGTCTAAGTCTGTTACTGTCTAGGTTCGCTGTGTATTTAAGAGATGATGAGCGGAGGCCAAGTCAATGAAGTTTTTTGGCGATAGGGAAAAGGGATCGATATCAGTAGGAAGTGAATTTATTAGGGAGGAGAGAAGGAAGAAGAGCGAGCGTTGAAATAGTGATAATGTTGGAGTTGTGATGTGGAGTAATGTGGGACGTAAAGGCACTCTGATATTGATGAATGAGTTCGAGACCGTCAATAGAAGAATTAAGGGTATTGTAAATGATGGGAGAGACTAGAAATGGATAGGGAAGATAGAATCTCGTTTGTGGATGCATCGCGGAAATTTGGATGGCGATTGAAGTTTATTTTCTGAAGCATTTGGTTTTTCCCTACGAACATGGCTAATGAGGTCGTCTCGGGTCACCAGCAGGGTTGGGAAGGACATCGCTGCCAATTTTTTGATGGATTTCTCCGCCATCGTCATCAGGGCTAATGTAGAATAAATTTGACGGTGAAAGCCATCGTAGTGTTGGCAGCAATGGTCTTCCTGACCCGGCTGGAAACCCGAGATGACCTCATCAGCCATGTTTGCCAGAATAAAATCAAATCCTTCAGAGAAATAACTTCAATCGCCACCCTACCTCACAACCTTGTGACAATTTCTCCGATAAATATTTCCCTCCTAATTTTTAAATCCAACCAATTTTTTAAAATTTTATGGCAGATACATATACGACAAATGAGCAGGCAGAGTCTTTGGGTACGCTCAAAGATAAGGATGGCATCAGAAAACTTTCTTCCTTCAGAAGGCTTTTGACCCATCCTACAATCCATAACAATCTAACATAACTTAGATAGCTTACCAGAATATCGCTACTGTTTTGTAATGGTATACCATCATGAGTCCAATGAACGACTGTATTTTTTCCCACAATCAATGGGCAGTACAGCTCAACCGATTCATGCTCATTGAGAACTTTATAGGTTTGATGAGCCGTTTTGGAATTACGATACTTTGTACAAATTTTCTTGGGTTTCTCTTCGGTTCCTGAGAGCAATGATAAAATACATTGTCAAATTTTATACGGAAGCAGCAATATTAGACAAACTACAATACAATTTAAAATGTCATTTGTAATGCACTTATTTTATTACAGACAGCAAAAAAGGCACCCTATACCCACTTTCTGTAACATCCAGCCGATCAGTGTTGGGTAAACTGCTTCCAGAGTTCTTGCGCTCGACGCAAATGTAAACAAAGGCACCTTAAATGAAAATGAACATGAGTTATCGTAAACATACATATACGGTCTTCACATATATTGAATTATAATAACTCTTTTTGTTTGTTGTCATTTTCACGAATGCCTTTTAATGGGTAAAATGAAAAAAGGCCATTGAAGAACGAAATTACACCTAGGAGGCACCAATCGAACACGGAGCCCTCGACTCGTGTTTATGAGCACTTGTGGGTGACCAAGAAAAGGCATTACCGTGATTCATTTATTTTTTTAAACAAAAAATAATCACTGAATAGTTGCTTTTTTAGGTAATTTGAGAAAACAGTGTTTGTACTACTATTGCATTCGTTAAATGAAACTATGCCGTATGCTATTGCTTTATTTGTGCATGAATATTTGAAAACTTATAAATAATTTCCAAAAATAATTACACAGCACTGTTTTTTTAAGTGTGTCGGGCCTTGCCGGGCAATGGATAAAATAATATCGTATTAAGTAATAGTCATCTTACACGTTGAAACAAAAAAATCCTGCCCTTTTTTGCCCCTTTTCGAAAAAAAATAATTTTGCATTAGAGACGACCGCCTAACATTAGCGACGAACAGGGCACGTCATGTTTGACCTTTCTTTCCTGGTTTAATGGAAGCTCATAATTAAATTATTTCAATTACAGTTTCCGACAATACTCTTTTTGATGGTACCGATAGTAATTAAAAATAAAATATTTACTACAAAAAATATTCATTCGAAAACATTTTGCTTTTTTTAAATATAATTTTCCCGAGTTTTACTCGTAGAAGGAACTTCATCAAGGCTACCTAGATGCTATGATCTTAAACACAGAGATATTTTCTACACGCAATGAGCTATAAGTAGGAACGGTTATGTAGTCGATTCAGCTGAAGAATATAAAAAAAGGTGGCCAAAATGGATCAGTATCACGCTTGGCATCTTAAAATTACTGATTTAAAAAAATAAAATTGTATGAACTCTTGCGAGTAATAAAATATGCTAAGGGTCAGCCTAGTGAATAAACACCCAAGTAATACACAGAAATCCATAATGAATTTTTTTATATCATGAATATACATAATGGATTCAAAGATTTAGCATGGTTGAAAGCATTGTAGACTTGGTTTAAAAATGGATTTTCTTTGGTTATGTTGTAATTAAGGCTTAATGTTTTCATTCGATATTTTACTAAATGTTTTTTACTCTATATTTATGCTAACCTGCCAACAAAGTTTGATTATTTACGTACAATTCACTGCGTTTGCATTTGAACCACCACATAATTCACCAGTACTAGAGTGGCGGCGGGAAAATCGACGAAGTCAATCGTTTTGTTTAAGAGTGTAATTTTAGGAAAAAACATTTTGGAGAGAAGTTAACAATCCGTATGTATATTCATCGTTAATATAATGGTGGAAATAAAAGCTTCAAAACGTTGACATGGTATCTCGGACATTAGTTGTTTATGCATTGTTGTGGTTACATTTATAAAGCTTTGGAAATGTTTATAGTCATTGGCGTGTGTCTAAATACATCTGTAGCTGACGTTTCTTAAGTTTTTCTCTTCTCTGTATGATATCTTGAAGAAAAACGTTGTATGAATCATTTTTAGTAGTTGGCTAGTGTCAAAACTATAAATAAGACTTTACTTTAATAAAAATCTAGATCTATCTAAAATTAAATAAATATCTAGCAATATTTACAATATTTGGACGCCATATTGGATATCTCTATTTTAACTTTGTTGTGTTTACATCAATTTGAATTTAGCCTATCCAAAAACCCATATGAACCAAGTTTTGTAGAAATCAAAAATATTTTAAAAATTTGGACGCCCTATTGGTTATAACAGAATTAATTTCGCAGTTTTGACATCAAATTTGAATTAAACGCGCTAACAGAAACCTTCAAGTATCACGTTTGAAACAAATGCGATGAGATCTTCAATTTTGGCCAGCTTTTAAGATCAAATACTCTTCTGTGGTACGGTACGAGTCATTCACCCTTGAAAAGCTACATCCATGACTCACACGTGTGAGTCAGCCGCATGTAAAAGTGTAAGGGGATAAGAGCATAGGAATCCACCAAGCATTAAGTCTCAATTCAATTTACTCGAAAGATGCTTCAAGGATTACACACAGAATACAAAACACCCGAAATACTGCAGACAATGGTGTTTGTGACGCTCACGGTTGGAAAATGTAGACAGAATTCTTTGAGAATACCCGCAGAATAGGAAAGCGTTCAGGATTTATGTCTTTTAGGGAATATGGCGGTTTGAGCGAATATCATTTACCTAGAAATCAATGCACATATTTGGTCTCATTTAAAAGAAAAATATCTCACCCTTCCAAAGATACCAAAATATCAACCACTTACCGCGGCACATTCGGAGATTTTTTACGTAAAATTCCTGCCCTATTTCATGGGAAATGGTATGTAAACACACTCCAGAGTGACCTTATTTATAAACAAATGATGTATTTCTTTCGCCAATATCTCGTAAAAAAATCAAAAATGTATAGTTTGTTTGTTTTCTCCATTATTTTTTCATACTGTCACTGGAATCATTTTTTCAAAATCGCAAAAAAACCTCCCGTTGATCCGGAGTTTAAAACGTACAGCGTGAAACATTGAGTCAAGCAGAAGACTTACATAGATATTTTAATGTAATTACTTAGAATTACATTCATAAAAAGGTACATTAATGCACTATTAATAATGCAACATATAATTCATATCTCCTACAGCTGCTGAAATGGAAACACGTAACTCGAATATGGTCTCAAATTGGTTTCGGCTATGTTAAGATAATGCAGTTTAAAGCTGATAAATAACCTGAAATATTAACACTGCAAGTTGAGAAGCAATTGACGCGGTGTAGGTATCCGTGCGTGAAGCCACCTTTTCTGTACCATGCGTGCAGCAACTTCACTGCCGTTATTTCTGCCCAATGACACGCGGCGCGGCGGCCGAAGGTTAGGTCAAGCAAGATCTCCTCAAGCTTCCCAGCATCAACGTCATAGTGCAAATAAGGAGATGGAGAATGAAATATTGAACAAAGCTGGTCCTAAAAACCTTATCTGGCCAGGCGCGACAAGAAATTTCAGTTGTTTATTTTGGTTTCAGCTGCGACCATGGCTGAGTAGAGGGAACACACTGGCTCCGCTAACAAGGAAAAGAAGTACAGCTTATTAGACCTTTGACCTCCGCAGATAAACTTTTTTTGGGTCTCATAAAAAACATCTTATTTTATAAAGAGGCGAGCGAAGGAGTAAAATGAAAGACGGACCGAAAGGAACGATGGATCTAAAGAACGAAAGGATCGACTGAGCGAAAGGAACGATGGACCGAAAGGAACGAAAGGACCAAAAGGACCGGTTGTTCCATAGAAGTCGGCCCTCGGCCATTCCCTTCAATCCATGGACCCGTTCCTTCGCTAACGACCCACCTCTAGTCTAGGGTAGTAATTTACCAAACTTTGTGCCTTTCACACATTTATTATTACGAGTACAACCGGTTTCGGCAGTTACGCCATCATCAGGTACATTACTTGTGTACCTGTTGTAGCAATAGACTAGATTCAAATGTTGAAGATTTCACCTGGTGGAAGGTCGACATTGAAGAATTTACCAAACTTTGTGTCTTTCACTATAATGTCGACCTTCCACCAAGTGAAAACTTCAACATTTGAATTTAGTCTATAGCTTATAATACTTGGTTAATCATTGGGAGGTATCCTTATGTTTTTATCATACGGTGGATGATATTAAATTTTGAGTAGCTATCATTTATTTTCCGTCCTAAAAAGCTACAATTTATGAACTTTGCTCTGATTTCCCTCTGAAACCATCAACACGTTTACAAATTAGTAATCTCACATACGGTTACAACGATCTATTAAATCCTCCTCTAGAGATTTTCCGAGAGATTTTAAATCCAGAACCCATTCTTTATCGCCTGCTACTTCTTTGTTCAGAGGCCACAATTATGAGCTATTAACTTCGCACTACAGGAAGTGAAGGAAAGTTTACCGAATAAGTTTATCGTTCATATTATCGAAGGGTATTCATGTCCTGGAGCATTTCGCCAAGTCTAATCCCAATGTAGTGGGTAAATTTACCATCCACTCAGCAGTGATGAGGCAAATTATGATTACTGATGGCATTCGCAGTTAAGTTAGATATTCAGAGCGCCTTGAGCCCTTACAAAAGTGATAGCAAGACCATAAAAAATTGAAGTATTTGAGAATTCATAATAGTTTTTGTGTCATTATCTGAGTTTACAAATCGGAAATCTCAACTTTTGCGTGGAGTTGATGGAAAATTTTAAGGGCGGATCGTAGTAAATGAAGAAATGAAATAAGGGTTTATTACCCATTAATTATCATCAAGATTCTCAAAGAAGACAGCATTTACCAGCAAGTCCTCGTCAGTATTAGCTTGAATAATAGCATGACATATTGGGGAAAACTATTTATTTTAATTATGAATCGTTTGTTTGATTTCCTCGACTGATTTCAAGGGTTTACGAATATTAATGAGGCAGGAAAAACAAAAGAACGAAGGTAGGACTTAAAAGCGTAGTTAATTACGTCAACTGATAATTTAATGATTGTAAATAAAATATTCACTTTTCTGTAATTCGTCCGTAATTTAAATTATGCACAGTAAAGCATTAATGCAGGCAGAGTTTAACATTAAACATAAGTATATTGTAACATCAAACATCCATGTCCCAGTCCAATGGGCTATGTGAGAGCCTGTAATTGGTAATGTCACCAAGTATGCAAAGAGTTGAAGCAAAAACTGTTATCCATGCAATGAGAGTTATTGTGCATCCTAAATGTACCCTCGCGTCACTAACTCCGGAATGTCATCAACAGTTTCGTTATTTGGCTTCTTAAAATTACATGCCCGGAACCATGGGCTTAGCACGATAGGAAGGGGGCAGGAAACCCATCTGTGGATGTTGATTTATGTTAGGGAGGCAGGACATCATCCTGTCTGCCTCCATATAGGAGATTTGATATGGAATGTTTCGTCCAGGGGGGCGTGAGAGCTTCCCCCCTACCCGGACGACTCCCTCTGGCTACACCCATGCCTGGAACTATAGTTCTCATAACCACTCTTCAGCTAATAAAATTGACTTTTCTGTTCAAATCAAACTTATCTTTAATGGTCTTCCGAGCGTAATTATTGCAGCAGGTTTTCGAGATCTGGGTGTGAAGGAGGATGGAGAAGTTGCGGGAGACCGAAAGGAATACAAAGATGGAAGTGTTCAGTATGATGTTCAGGTGAGGAAAGGATACTTCTGGATGAGATTAGGAGAAGGAAAAGTTGGGGGCTGAAAGTAGTTATGGGGCTCGAAGGGTTACTCAAGTCCTTAATATAGGACAGCATGTTAGGTTAAAGGGGATGGGGAAAGAAGATAATAGGTTTTGTGGGCAGGATGAGGAAAGTTAGGACTCACGCCGGGATAATGAATGAAATTTAACAGGAATTCGGTCCTCCAATGAGTAGAACTGCAGAGGATTCGGGGGATTTTTAATATCATCCACCAAAGCCTACCCTAATCGGTAGATTAATCAACAATAATAATTATAAGTTGATTCTGCTTACTACAAATCGGCCAGGACAACTAAGTCACAACACAAAGGTTATTAAAAAGCATAGGTGTGAAGTTAATCTGAATGGTAGAGCAGTTTGGAAGGGAAACCTACGTTGGAGAAAATTTGTACCTACATACTGATGGCTGCTTCTGGATGAGTTGTGAGCGATTGACGCACTGTTGAAGGCTGGCTGTTGACAAAGGAATTGAGAAAGGGTCTATTTCAAGAAAGTAGCCGATCTGTTCCAGGAAGAAGTGTATGTAAATACATGAACCATAATAGAAATAGGTGGGTCAAAAAGAAAGAAGGAAAGAATGGCATATGAGCGACATGTTTCTCATCGCACAAGAGGTTTTATTGCGCCAACATTTGATTTTTTTTACATAGAACCATGAAAAATGTATTTTGAAATAATGTCAGCGTGACAGTGACAGTGAAAATGAAGTTTTATCAAAGAATAATCATTATGAGATGGAGAGAGGTAACGAGGATTATCCGTAAAAGACCCATAGAAAGCTGCGGAAAAATATGTTTGATGAACACTCAAGGAAGAAGAGGAACACAAAAAAAGAAGCTATAATTATAGTCATTCTGACACTTTACAGCCTCATTAGCAACCATAATCAGGCAAATATCTGAAAGGAGAGTGGCGACAAGAGTAGCAGAAAAGCAATGTTTTGATTGACGACAGCTGACAATGGCTCTACCTGAATTTGAGAGGAATGGATCTAGAATCAACAGGAGGAAAGATATGTGTGTTGATTAGAATTCGGGCCTTTTTTTAAATTCAGATCGTGCGCCAACTTCTATGGCAAAAAAACTAGATAATAATCAAGTGTCAATGAATTTCAAAATAGATTAGGAGTAAACACTATAATACTTTGATACGGCCTTTAAATGGAGTAGATTTCATAAAGGTCGCTTTACACGGTACATTTTATTTTACAAACGAATATATGAACACTTGCTTGAGGAAAAATGTACCGTGTAAAGCGGCAAATTGTATGATTGTCTGAGTGGCTTAACGAGAAAAAGAACCAGCTCAATTTCCATCCAGTTTCTTTAACATTCTACGATACGTACGTTTGCACAATAAAATGTACGTGTAAACGGCCTTTAAAAAAGAAAAATTTTCGAAGTCTCAATTCATGGCGCGTCAACTAGCGTCGATAAAGAAGCAAATACTTGAAATCACGTATACTACACAGAAGAACTGTTTACACAAGGCTTGTATATATATATATATACATATATATTGTATTTGGATTAACTAATTAACAGAATGGCATACATTTACATGGTGCGATTTGAAAATAACATATGTTCGTACAATTGTTCACACAGGTAAAAGCATCCTGTAAAAAGCCCTTGCCACGAACCGTAAATCTAAAATGTAAGACCCTAACAGTTAATTCATTCAATAACAGTTGAAAAACAACATACAGCACATTTTTCATCATCTTCCTAAAAGGAGATTATTTTTATGAGGAGTTCAAATCGCAAGTTGTACAAGGAGATGTTAACTAATCATATAATACGAAATTTTTCTCTCTTTGCAGCAAATTAATACTGGACTCACCGTTAACTATCACACTTTTCTCCAGTTTCTCCCTTGAATAGTGCCGCCTATCAGATGTTTGACGGCGCTCAGCCTCACAGAAGTTCACCAGCATCGTAATCAAAGCAAGAAATGCTATCGACACCTGGGCAGGCCTTGAGGAAAACATCTACCAAAGGAAAGCCAGTCACAATGAGTGGTGATGACTGAGACTCTGGACACACATATATCAGGTATGGAAATGTGTGATCACTACATGTTGCCCATTCGAATCCAACCAACTTGGAGGAAATCACTGAGAAAATGAAAAATCCTAATTCATGTGTAGTGCAGAGTAATATGATAATAAAAATATCCAGTTCGTTTACCCAATTTGGAAAAATAACCATGATAATTTTCTTGAATAACTAGAATGCACTGCATTTGATGGTCTAATAATGAAAATTGCATCTACGAATGCGTTTAAAAGAATAAAAACTGATCCGTCAGTAGCAAATCCGAACATCTTTTTCGACGAAATTTGCTGTTGTGAATTTCGAATGCGAAATTATAGGCTATCACCGGAGACAAAATCTAAAATCTGACAAGATATCTTCCGTTGCTCATGCGGGAGCGTGCAAGCTTAGCGTAAAGGAAAAGGATGCAGGCAATACTTTTTGGAAGTTATGCCGAATGGACCAAATAAAAATGACTTTGTTAACTCCACAAGAGCTTTATTAGACGACCCAGGTTTCGACACGTCGTGTCATCTTCAGGTGTCCTCCTGTCATACTGAAGATGACACGAAGTGTCGAAACCATGGTCGTGCTCATAAACCTCTTGTGGAGTTAACAGAGTCATTTAAATTGGGTCCATTAGCGTCAAGGGTTGGGTAATGGGCTTCGATACGATTAAGGTTTATCAATTATATATCACGTAGCCTCTGCATCGAAGTCGGATACATCAATTATTTTGTTCCCCGAATCCAATATAATATCTCATACACTTCGCCACAGCATCCACCTTTAACTCTTTTCGCGTACAATTTCAACAAGTCACCATTATTGTTCGTTCAGCTGAGAAACCTCGGTGCGACAAACAGGAGGAACTATGCGAGATTAAAGGCATAAAGAAATTTAACTTCCCATTAGGTCCTTTCCAGTCACATACATATACATAGAAACCAAACATAGACCAAATATATAGGAAGACTAAAGAGAAATGGCTCGAAGTTTCCTAACCTTTTCATGCCGATAGATTCCAATCCTGCTCAGACGCTCTGCGTAGGTATCGTGGTTTTCAACAAAACTACTGATGCTGTCGGGAAAGCTTCGCGTCCTTTTATCTCCCAACTCCTTCTGAAACTCCCTCCTCAACCGGAAACTTGCCTCGAGAGTCGACCAAGAAGTTCCTCTACGCGCGAAGTCGAAACCGTTCTCTCGAAAAGATAAACGTTCGTCTTTTTCTTCACGCAGGCATCCGTCACTTCCTCACCAATTTGAATTTTCCGTCTGAAGTGCTCATTAAGACTGGCATTTTTATTCCGACGAAAACCATGTAACCATGTTATTATCATTTCCTGCCGCTAATTAAAGCAAGAGAGCACTTTCAATATAATCTTCCTGTATATGGTTTGAACGACAAAAATATACGTAGATCAGTATCTTTAACCCAGAGGTGCGGCCGAACATTCTCCGTGGACGACAAATTACATGTAAAATAAAGGTATAGCCATAGCAAAAGAACCTGGCGCACTTCCGCGCGGCTGAGGGGAAGTTAAAGTGGAGGGAGTGAAGTGAACGGACGGAGGGGAAAGTAGACTGGGGAGGCAGAGAACGAGACAGGGGAGCCAAACTACCTTGCCAGAGGATATAATTTTACCTCTGACTGCTGCGCACGTGATACGAATTGTCGGCATGGAATATCTTTATGAACGTAAGCAATTTTCAACAAATAACTACCGTTTTGCATTTGAAAATAATCCTTCCGCAAATACGAAAGAAATTACAGTAGATAAATACTATTGGCCATCTCAGACGGGATATAGGGGCGAAGGGCTTATATTGTACGGAAAGAAAATAGCAATTATCCACTTCACTGACATGACGGGTCACTGCTCTTTAGGCATTATCAGATGACTGACAAGGGTGACCCTTACTCGGGACTTGTCCTGGGGGAAGCATATACGTGACGATGGTGCGCCCAAGTCTTATCGAAACGGGATGAGACACTCCAAAATTGGTCACGTGGCATGTGTGCGATTTAAACGGCAGTTCAAAGTGGGCTAACGCTGAAAGACCACATAAGCGACTACCAGTAGACTTATACCTTTCGTTTTCTCTTGTATTAATGAGTACATGTGTATTCAACCTCGCCTTGGAGCCACTGGAGGGTAATGTCCACTGATTTAAGATATTTAATCTGGCAAACGTCGTACAAAACTGACACTAGTCGTAATTTCACTTTAACTGTCTCTCTAGTCTCAAAAGGCTATTAAATTAATATCACGAGAGTTTTCACGCCTATATTTTATATTATATGTGCTACTCTCATTAAGGTAGTTTAAGTGAAATATTAATTGAATAATCAATGAATTTTTCTCAATTTTAATAAAAATATCTCACCCTTCCATAGATACCGTATCCGCCCCTTTCCGAACTATATTCCGAAATTTTTTACGAAAAATATAGCCCTTACACGTGAGAAATGGTACCTGTATGCACTCCAGAGAGACCTAAAATATAAAGTGAGAAATTTTATAACACCTAGATCTCGTCGAAAAATTAACAGTGTGTAGTTTGTATGTTTTATCCACTATTTTTTAGGAATAAATCATATAGTCACCGCAACATTTTTTTTCAAGATCGCAAAAAGAAACCTTCTGATATGTAGGAGTTTCGATCATGCCGCGTGAAAAATATGAGTCAAGTTAAAGACTTATATAGATTTTTTATTTAATCGCATAGAACTTCAGCCATTTGAAAGTATATTATTGCTTCATAAATATTGCAGTACTTAATTCATGCTTTCCACAGCTGCTGAAGTCAAAACTTTTAATTCGGATATAATCTCATTTTGACTAGGATCTTTCTCAAACTACCTTGATACCCCAGGGGTGGGAAAATCGGGCGTCCTGCGCTAGTGGTGGCTCCGCATCGGACTCTGCCTTAAGGAGGATTCGGATAGTAGCTGGTATTTCTGGTATTCCTCTCTTTGAGACGCGCAGGGGATGGATTAAGGCACGGTTAAGTCTCGGATTAAGTGATCCCGCGGTAACTCATGAACTAGAGTGAGTGAGTACTATGAGTTTATACTGAGCTTTAATGAGTCTACATTCTAGGATCCCTCTGATAATAAATGAGATCCCGCTATAGGAAGTGTCTTAATCCAATCTCTACGAGTCTCATCGAGAGGAATACCAGTGGTGGCGAATTGAGTGGGATGCGGCGGGAGGGGGCTAGGGGGGAGAGAGGAAGGTAGCAATCCGCCCCCCCAGGGGCGGATTGCTACCTTCCAGAGGTCTATGGGATATGGGATACCTTATGACCACCATTTTTCCTGCTGCTGTAGGAGCTGGAGCTGAAGGTATTACGGTTGGATCCTCCTAGGGCTGCACGGTATCTGAATCCCAATATCAATATCCAATATCTTGAAATATTGAAAATGGACCATTATCAATTACCGGTATTGGACTATAGAATATTGGAAAATATTGGCATATTGGAATACTGGAAAGAATAAAAAATAAAATATTGGTATATTGGAAAATATTGAACATAGCAATATTTACAGGTAAAATTAATAGGTAAAAATCTAAATGTCTGTAAATAAAACAAGAAGAACCAATGTAAGCTTCTTTTCCCCAGTTATTGCTATGAATAATGGTGGAAAAGGAAGTGCTCAACTGAGTGCCACACTGTGTCTGTTTTCAAAGATTATGGCGCTCTCCGACCACCCTCCTCGCCGGGTTCCAATATTCAATACTTGAATTTTTTACTTTGATAATCCAATATTCAGTATTCCAATTACAAATATTATTTCTTCAATATACAATATTCCAATTACAAAATTGTTTTTTTCCGACCACCAATAGCATATACAGAATATTGATATTGGTCGTTCCAAATTTGTCATTTTTGGAATCCCAATATTAAAGAATATTAATATTGGAACCAATATATTGGGAAACCGCCCAGCTTTACTCCCTCCCGCCCGCATCACCCTTGTATTCACCGCTAGCGTCCGCCTCACAGTGTTCCGAAATCGAAAAAAGCCGACGAAAGTCCAAAATTGCTTCTTTTGGATAAAAACTTAAAATTTGGCACACCTGCTCACAAATAATTGCTGATAATGGAGTGTTATACCATTTACCATAGGTTTTAGGCACTAATAGGATGCGGAGGCTCAAATATGTCCAGATTCCAAAGAAAACTCCTGTTTCATATTTCTTCCAAAATCTTAAATTTTCGCAGATGGTGGAGAATGGAAAGATTTTAATGAAGTGCAAATCATTACCATTTTCCGGCATAGTTCTTTATCTGTACTTGAATAAATACGGACGCTTGGATTCTAGGAAAAAATGCTCGTTTAAGTATAATTTCCTCTCGAATAAAAAATTCAATAGCCTCTAAGATAAAGGAAAAGAATTATCTCTTATCTTTTACTTATACGTAAATTGCTTATTAAATATACACTTAAACTTATATTACCTCTTATCTTATTTTCCTTTTTAATTAAGAATATCCTCTGTAGGTTGAATATAACAGGAAAATCCTCTCGTTGCTAGAGAATTATATTTAAGAATTTATGCTTTTGGGAATAGGATGAGTATGTGGCGTTGAGTTTTAACCACTACGGTATTTAACGATTCGATATTACTGCATCAAAAGCGGATAGTAATGACCAATTTCCAGACTGGAGGCTGTAGGAATATAACTCCCTAGAAACGATGTCAGTTCCTGCAGAAACAGCTGTCACGTACAGCGTTCATTACGATTAAATTACGACTCTACAAGAGGTTTGCCTTGCATGAACTCGCAAGCTGATGCAATTTAGCCCTTAATTAAAAAGTGTTGCTTTGTAATAAGCCATGACATTTTAATTCTTAATCTTGCTTTTTAATTCTCAAAGTACCTGACAACAGCATGATGTTTATTTTGCTGAATTACTTGAGGTAGTTTCTTAGCATTAACTTTACATGTTTGTGTTATTTTATTTTCATAACAGCAGTCAACTGCGCATTTGCTCGCATCAAATTCTGGCGCATCGTTTCTTTGTCGCTCACTTATCTCTAGTTTTCCCCGTGGTTATTTGAGTGCTAAATATTGTGCGTCCACGGGATCCAGTGTGCATTTCTGTTAATATTTGTGTTGTAGTCGAAAATGACTGCAATTGAATAGTGTCAGGTAGCGATGTGCCATGTAGTTACCTAGATGAACCTAATACCGCATCCATCTACTCCCATGCCACTCTAGCCATTTCTTACGAATAATCATTGAAATATATATAATCCCTCAGTATAGAAGCTGTGTTATTCATTCAATATATGTGATATTCATTTAATATTTTGCACATAAAAAATCACACCGAAGATACTGACTGTTAGAAACCAGGACTTTCATCAGAGCTCAACAAGTCGCCTAAGAGTCGCCTGAATTAGAAAATGACAGAGGTGAGTTTTTTTAAAATTAATTTTGTGATTGAAAAGTTCTTCGATGCCTTTTCCTCTGACGACAGACATTTGAAATGTAATTCTCATTTTCCTGATTATTTGGAGTTTTTTGATAGCACTGCCCTAAATGACCTATTTCTGGCGCATATTTTCTTTGTACTACTAATTACTTGCTTGCCACTAGATGTCTCTTTACCTCCTCTACCTCTCCATCTTTCGTCAGAAGTTCCCTCCGTTTAATTTCCCTTCTCTGCATCCGGATTACAATTTGATTAACGGATAATAAATTTAAGTTTTCCCAGTGGTTATTTGAGTGCAAAATATTGAGCGTCCACGGTATTCAGTGTGCATGTCTCTTAACATATGTGTTGTAATCGAAAATGACTGCAATTGAGTTGTGTTTGGTGGCGATGAACCATGATAATAACTTAGACCAGTTACTTAGATAAACCTCCCCGAAAACGGTTGATGATAGGAGGGTGTTGGGGTTGTAGCGTAGATTAATTATTACGTGATGGCTTAGAAAAATTGTTTTCTATGAAGGGAAGAAGGAAGACCCCACCATTTGTTCTTCATTGCTCTAATAATTTCGTAGGTGATTCCACAATTTAGTCACATCTATGACATCAATCGACGCATGCTATAAACGGTGCGATATTCCATGAATCATATTAAATTACACTTTCTTCCTCTTCCAAACTCCCCAAACGTTCACCCACCTGTAGTGTCCTCTTCGAATTGTAGTCTCCTGCCAAAACTTCCGCCACCCATCAATTCACCTTCTCTGATTCTCCGCCGCCAATTTCCTTCCTCACCCACCTTATACAATAGTCCCAAGTTCGTCTCTCTCACTACTTAGCTCACCCTCTACATTATTCTTCAAACGCACATCTCAAATGCATCCTGTCTACTCGCATCCCCTTTCCGCAGTTACCAAGTTTCCGACCCACACAGCGCCACTCTCCTTGCTACCTTTTTCAGCTGTCTTTTCTTGAAGTCTTACCCCAGACTCCTCAAGTTAAAATCCCTTAGCTGTGGAAACGCCATGTTTGAAGAAGGAATTTTACATCTGCTGTCCCCACCGCTAATTTCATTTTCCTCTAATATACCACTCAAGTGCGCAAACAGCTTCCCCTACTTGCTCTATTTAATAACCATCCACCCTCGTATTCAGGTCCGCCTCCTTACTTCTACAAAATCTCATTACTTCCACCTTCTTCTGATATGTCTCCATCCCTTACCTTTCACACTGCCCCTTTAGCGCACAAGCCATTGCATCGCCTCAGTTGTCAGGCCAACAAACACCTTTTCATCTATTATATAAACATCCAGAATTAATTTCCCCCTTTCTACTTAATCTACTCCCATGTCACTCAAGTCATTTCTTCCGAACAATCATTGAAAGGCAAGGACGATAGTGGTGTCCACTGTCGTACTCCGTCCTACTAAGATCGTTCCGGAAACGCTGCACAGCCACCTTAATCTGAAGCAGCTGCTACAGGACGCTGTTGCCTCTTGGTATATATTTTCATGACGCTGTATAAAATGTAAAAATTCATCCATTTGAGGTAGTAGTATCATATCATAATTCAATATTCTCTATGCAGAAACCCGCCATAACGCGTAGGACATAAAACTGCGGCGTAAATTTTACCATAGTAAGTTAAACGGTTTCATTGTAATCGTGATCGGTCAGAGAGCCAGAAGAAATACACAATTAGGAACAACAACCAGATTAATTTTTCTGATTATTTTATACTACGGATTGTGAGGCCATTATTTGATCTGACTGCAAATATTTAGGTGTGAAATATGCGTTAAATTGACAATGATTTTTTTAAACCATATAATTAATGCAGACTATATAATCTGATGCAATTAACCAAGTGAAGTGAATAAAATCAACTTAATTTAATTTTTAATTGATTAAGTTTCTTGGCAAATTCTTAGAAATTCTGGGGAAGAGCAACTATCGTAAGGCTTGACCATTGGCTGCCTGCGCATGCCCATGTAATGAATGTTATCTATGTTTGTCTGTGTCAGTCCGATAGGCGCGATGTAAACAGTTGCCATTGATTCAGTCATGTGTTTCTTTTTTGTTTTTGTTTGGAGTGAAAGTGTATAATTGTGATAAGTGGTCTTTCATGTGAGATATAAACGTTAAAGATGTTACGCTGTGTAAATGTTGCACTGTCTTATGGCAAGTTTGCACGATGCATGTACCTGCGCAAGTACGTGGCTATATGGATGTGTGGATAAAAGTTCTAAATTAGAACGGGCTATTTTATGGCCACCCATTCATGTATTTATGCATTTTTGGGTGATTTACCTGTGCAATCTGAGCGGTGAATGTGTTTATGCATCTACCCGCGCGGATACACGCATCGTGTAAACACGGCTTTCCAAAAAAAATTTTTTTCATCCAGCCTTTCTTGCTATGCAAACCACTGTGACAGCTTCATATAGGTACGTAATTTTCTGTCATATTTTATGAGCTATTTCTTATGTCAGATGACTACCTTCGGATGGACCTCTCGTGGAAATTCCCCACTAACACGAAATTCTTGGGTGAGAATTTGTGAATTTCCGGTAGTTTTTGCTATTACATGTAAACGTGCGTTCGTGATCAGTACCACAATTTCATTATCCCCTGTGTTGTTTGTGACGAATGTCCGAATAATTAGTTTGTCGCTCTCACTGATATGAATGATTAATTGACACCAAGGATTGAAATTCGCCATGAAAAAATCATTTGACTTGACTGGAATTCCAACCCGGATCTCCCAATCGCCGGTCATGTGTGTTGCCAGTTACAGCACGAGGAAGGTGGCTTGGCGGTTAACTGGCAACACACCTGACCGGCAATTGAGAGATACGGGTTGGAATTCCAGTCAAGTCAAATGATTTTTTCGTGGCGAATTTCAACCCTTGGTGTATATGCACCCGTGCGAGTGACTTTGTACCACATCAATTGTCAATGCAATGATTAATTCAATTTTTAATGCATTGATTGCTGATTCATTGACGCTCATATTGTTGAATCAGTAAACATAGTAAAAGAATGATTGTTTAATGCACGGTCTGTCAAAATGAACAAAAAGTTGAAATTGAACAGTCAAACTGAACTGAGTGTTACTTTTCATCAAATAACAAGTACAGAACCGATAAAAATTGTAACTTTATAAATTTTAAGCATTTATCTTATTGTTTGGATTTTCGTGCTCACTAAAGGATGCTATGATCAATGGTTGGTTACTCTCACATTCATTAAAATATATTCTAAGTAATACATACAGCTGTGCATTACGTAGTTGCTGTCGGGCGAAAGTAATATATTCCCATTTATTTGTGCGTAACGGCCTTCCTTGTGGTGGTAAGCTTTATGGTTCTGTTAGAGTTTACGTTGCATCATACTTTTAGCTTTTAGTCAGATTACCTGACTATTGATATTTATCCACTCAACCCATCTATCGTAGTTGCTGAGATGTTTGTGTGAGTTTTCATTCACTGTCTTATAGGTTTAGCCATTGTCTCACTTTGAATGGGATTTCTTCCAATGATTAGCAGATATTTAACTAGCCTGATACTGCTTATTTTACCATTTACTGTTGATATTATTTGGATAGGAGTTGATGACTCTAAAGTTGTTTTAGAATTTGATAATGGTAACATGAATTATGAATAGCGACTTTTAATGGCGTGCAAACCTGTCACTTACCTCCTAATTTAACTTAAGAAATTAAAAAAAAAAATTTTCTTAAAAATTTTCATTTGTGAAATATGTTCTGCATATATTTGTGCCTATCATGTTAACTCAATCATCATTGGTGGCATTCTTTGATTTACATTTGTATAATCTGATACTCTGTTGTAGCAAGGCTTTCTTAAATAGTCTCAAAAGATAAATTTGGAGGACACAATCATTAATTTTCCTTTGGATAGCACGAGGGAAGGGGTGAACTAGCGGATGTAGAGCAGAAACATCCTCCATCTGTACAAAAGTTAAGGCAATTAACTCTTTAAAAATGTAAG
Source organism: Ceriagrion tenellum (assembly GCA_963169105.1). Classification (NCBI taxonomy): domain Eukaryota; kingdom Metazoa; phylum Arthropoda; class Insecta; order Odonata; family Coenagrionidae; genus Ceriagrion; species Ceriagrion tenellum. The sequence goes on along the minus strand of OY720632.1, from coordinate 127,114,898 downwards.
ATTTAAGGCTTTCCCGGCGAATGCTTAGAATGTAAAGCTCTCGGGTTTTCGGCATCAAACCACCATCACCGGTTTCGTTTCGACGTTTCATCGACGTTTCGAAGGCGTAGTCTGCCATCGTCCTCAGGATGATAATTTTGGCCAGGAGGATGTCACTTCATATATATTCTGTGGATGGGCTCATCTTCCTTCTGATTGTCCCTCTTTTCCCGCTCTTTTTCTAATGAGTCTCGTGATTGGTTTCCACGGATGGCTTATCTGAAAACCTCTGCCTCTGTTGATGTTGCCTCAATGGTTGTTTTATTTCTACTGCCTCCTTCTTTCAACATGTAATATTTACTTAGTCCTATGGATTCTACTCGATGTTATCGTAGTTTTCACTATGAATGCGGATTATTACTGATTTAAATAATTGAACAATATAAAGAAATGAGAATGAATATTAAAGAAGTAAATGTATACTGATCTCTAGTAAGTTGTCAATGGAAAAGTCAATGGATAACATTATAAAATTACAAAATTTGTGCGTCTGCCCGTGATAGAGAAATCAGGGTTAACAACTATGGTGGACAGGCCACGCACCGCGGCGTCTCCATCCACCGGAATGGTGTGCACCATCCTTTATGGGATAATTACACCAACAAAAATGGCTGTAACCATTTTTCTCGTCTTTAAAATGGCGTTAAATCACTTAACATGTGTGTTCAATCATATATATCTTAATTTTTAGAATGGTGAGTCAAATCTAATGTTTGAAAAATAAGTTTAAACTTACTCAGGAAATGTCGTCCACTTCTCGTATGCAGTCGTAAATATTGTTGAATACATTTTTCAGTCATAAGGTAAAAAAATTTCATGAAGTTCTGGTTGGTTATCATGCAAAATCATACTCAGGAATCGTTTCGGGCGGAACATTCGGTCGCGAGAAATTTAGCCGATCAAACCTTTCACCTATGAGATGAGATCCTATGAGATCTATACGCCAAGCCAAGAATACTATGCCATTACCACCCCATTAATTTTTATTCTTCTCACTCTAAACATTTTATTTAAAAAATAAAACGTCCAGTATGAGCACTGTTTTTTTCAAAACGATTTCTTCGTAAACACTTTTGGCCTTATATGAGGCTATTTAGTAAATTTTGTGTTTAATCATATATATCTTAATTTTTAGAATGGAATACGATAAAGTTAATGTTTTAAAAATAAATTTATTAGCCCGTGATTCAGCATGGTTTTCATGTAAATTACATAAAAAGTTAAGTTATCACTACTTTTTCTATAATATATTTTTCCATGAGCATATAGAACCTAATTCAAGAAGTAGCAATGCGTCCAGTGGTTTCAGATATTCGCTGCTCAATATGGAAATCAGCGGCATTTAAATTTATTAATATTTATCATAGAAGGATGGATAAGTTAGTATACTTTACAGAGATTTGGTTACTCACATTATTGGTATAGTTCGGAGATATCTGACAAATAATTTACGATTAGATGTGCAATTCCAAAGGTATCTTGATCGGTCAGTAAGTCAGTGAAGCCTCTAAAATAATGGATAAAAAGAGTTAAAGTTTTTCATTTCTTTTCAGGATTTCCAGTAATGTCTAAGAGCAAAAGGCAAAGCTGTGGGGCAACTTTAATTGCAGTACGTTCGGTGGTTTCAGAGATTCGACGATCAATCTGTGAGTCAGAAGTGTTTTGCTTTTATACACAAAAAGCTATGTTGAATAGGGGTTGGAATTGAAGTTGCGAAGTGTCCTTTCTCTCTTTCCAGGCGCTGAGTTCGCCACAAAAACTAACATCTTGCATAAAAAATTAATCATTTACTTTCTTTTGAAAACAAGACGAGACAAGGGCCTCACACGAGACCGAGACCCGAATCCGGAATACCAGGCTGAGACGAGACTGACCGAAGTCTCGTCTCAGCCTGCAGCAGTTACATATCTCAAATTTTAAATTTTCTTTTTTCGCCTCAATCGCCGTAGATTGACACTTTTACTCAAGTAAAATTCTTAAGCGAACATTGGATGTATAATATTCTCCAGCGAAGTTCATCGATGAATGGGGTATCAATCGGGGACTACATTTACGATGTAATCATCTATACAGAGACCTGAAATAGCGCACAGAAGTATTTGCCGGTAGATACATGGCTGCTGTGTCTTGAATTCATCAGCCCTTATTGCTGTAGCCTACTGCTGCCTTTTCCCCATGAGATGGCATATGGAAGTAGTTGGCGCTCGCGTAGCAATACTGAGCATCTCTGGTTGCAAGAGAGAAAGCGTATGGGATCTCAATTTGCAGAGCTAACCTGCTTATCTGCAGCCAAAATTTGAGCAACACTATTGAATGACTTGCGTGGCTCGACGCGATGCCATCTATTGAATGCGCCTTTATATGTCTCACATTATTCGCTTCAGGCGGAAATAACCCGAGCGAAGAAAATACCAATATTTGCAATGCAGCATGGACAAGCGCAGCATACCTTGCTTATGACACTGTTCGACGATATCAAATTTATATTAGAGTATTGAGGTCAAGGTTTACTATTTATGGTTAACACTAACCACAAGATGATGCAGCCTTTACGTTAGTTTTTGTTTCATACTGCCGGTTAGTTACTGTGAGCGCTATCATCTGAGAGAATGCAAAACTTCAGTTTTCAAACCGAGAAAAAATTAAATCACAGATATTGAAACTGGATCTGGGGGGCAATCCATATGAAGAGTTCCAAAAAATCATATATTTACGGTCATGAAAAAATTATATTTTGAGTTTTGATGACTTTATACCTTCACAGTGCATACCCATATTTTATTTCGTTTTTTTCTTATGAAAATACAATGGCCATATTTTTCATTCTCGGTGCAGAGAATTTTCTGCGTTTCCAAGCAACGGCTGTGACTACTTTTTTTCATCTGAGGTTAACTCTACGGCCACGAGGCAAAAACTGCCAAGCTACGTATACATTGGGGTCTAGATGAATTGTTTTGTTCGCCGTAAATGAAAATTATAATAATAATATTGTATTTCACATACCCAGTTATGCAATATAATACATTATACAATGATATTCGTGAAATTAGGAACCCCTGAAGAGACCTGTAATGGGAGTTGCCATCACTTGGTTACGTTGTGTTCGGCACCAATTTAATAATAATATAAATATTTTTGTTTTAAGACTCTTGCAGCTTTTATTATCTATGAAGAATGCTTTCGGGCTATGTTGCATTTCGTTCATTTTATAAAACCTTAACGTTTCGCTCCTTGCACTGGAAGCGTCTTCCGACCTCGATCTCAATACTCTAATATAAATTTGATGCTGTTGAATAGTGTCATAAGCAAGGTAATTTGCGATTGTCCATGCTGCATTTCAAATATAGGTATTATCTTCACTCGGGTTATTTTCGCCTGAAGCGAATAATGTGAAACATTTAAAGGCGAATTCAATAGACTGGATTCTCTTGAAGACGCTTCCAGTTTGGGGAGCGAAACGTTTAGGTTTTAAAGAATGAACGAAACGCAGCATAGCCCGAAAGCATCCTTCATAAACATATAAATATATTTATAGGGGTTGTAATTTACACAATGTGTGCTCAGTGTAACATAAATTAAAATACATAGACTTGATGAATTTAATAAGAGAACAATACAAAGCAAGTAACAAATTAGAAAACAATAAATAATTATAACAATAATGACTTCATTTCAGCTAGACTGAATTAATCCAGGATTGATATTCCGCAACTGACCGCATCAATAGCATCCCCCGGAGCATCCGCACCGTGACACAACCATGGGTGACGCAGCGAAAGGATAATCGCACGCAACAAGTTGACTCGCTTCGAGTGAATCACCTCCTGGATATGCGGAAATCTCCATCACTCGTTACGAGATGGATTCTGGAAACTTGATTGCTAGAACTTTCATCAGGTGGGGCATAAAAAATGCAACTGCGGACCGGGAGACCAAAAAAAAAACACTGGCGACAAAGGAGACGTTTGCCACCACGTAACAAAGGAAGATATTCTACTCTTCAAGCTTGAAGAGGATTGCTGGAATGATGAGAGACTTTTTAACAGCCTGGAGATGGTCCGCAGGCTATGGGGAGAAGGAAAAAAAATTTAAACGACGTTATTTAATGACGAGACTTGGAGAAAGGACGAGGGGAAAGGAGAACTCAACCAAAACCACTCACTTTCATTTCGGTGGAGAAAGTTTCGGCGCGATGAAAACAACACAAAAAAAAGACCAAAAAGAGGAAAACTAGGGAGGGTTGAGGGTGGGGGTCTCGTCGCGTAACCGATGGGCCAAATGGGTACATTCAGTCATCGACTCAACTCTAAAGGGGAAGGTGGCAAATTCGAAAGAACACAAAAGCATCGGCATCTGCCGCGAGGGGTCTCCGCTCTGGCCGAGACGGACAGCTAGAGACTCTTTTTCCTGAGTCTTCCAGGAAATTCCAACCCGGAGGCAACAGAGAGGGCAAAAAACGGCGACAAAAACCTCCGGATAAACGCTGAGCGACTCGTTATAATTCGGCTGCGGGCGAGCATTACACCTATACATCTCGTAATAAGCGCCACTGCTCACATCCCGCCGAGTTATGTATCACAGGAGATTGGAGCACGGGAACGCCGTGGCGAAAGCAGAAAGGTTTGGCAGCGCGGACGATGGCTATAAGAAGAAAAATCAGTCGGTTCGCGAAACACTCCTCTTCAAATCCTCCACAGAGATAACCGGTGAGTAACGAACTTCCCGACTGAAGATCCATTTGTCGCTTCATAGTTTCAAATCATATTATTCCAAGGTAGTTTGAGCGAGGTAGTTCCCTAGTCATAATGGAGACCATATTCGAATTTTACGCTTTAATTTCAGCAGCTGTCGGAAGTAAGAATAAAAAAATGTAATATTAATGCCACAATAATATGCTTTTACATCTGAAAATTTCTTTAAATATCTATATTAATCTTTAACATGACTTCTTTTTTTACCGCAGTACATTTTTTACTCCCTCACAAAGGAAGTATTTTGCGATTTTGAAAAAATATTGCGGTGAAAATATGATTTATTTTAAACCATTGCTGAGAAAACAAACTAACTACACCCAATTATGTATTTAATGAGATCTAGGTGTTATAAATCCTTCATTTTTATAATAAGGTTTCTCTGAAGTGCATCCACATACCATTTCCCAAGTAAAAGGTCCGCTACGTCTGAATGGCCATCGTTGCTGTTCCGTTCCGTAAAATAACGATTGCCACCATTAATTAATCATATACCCAAAGTCGCGATTAATGCTGTGCTCAAAATGGAATCTGATTGCTTCTTTTTCCGGGTAAATGACGAATTACGACTCAGGACGCCGGTAGTTAACTGAATTCCATCCCAGTGCGGAGAGATATTTATCGATAGAAACACGAAAAAAGGAACACAAGGGGTGTGCGAGGTTGTTACATGTGGAAAAATCTGCCGCGGCGGAGCATAGCGTATTGGAAGACCATCTCATCTCCTTTTGTGATATCTAGCTCGTATGCAATGCTAATGAGTATTGGGAAAGAATAATTAAGAAAGCCTTTGAAATTCATCTGGAATCCAATGACTCGTGACTCTTTAGTACACGTTAATTCGGGGGCGGAAACCTTTATTTTTTAAAATAAATTCAAGAACCAACAGAAATGGCCATCCAAACGTAACAGACCACGACCATGTATAAGGGAGAACACATGAGGCTTTGGCATCATCATTGCCATGATGACGATTGAAGATTATTCTGTCGGTATTGGCAGTAGTCAATCATTCCCGATAAAACTCGAGAGAGTAATACACAGTTAGTAGAGTGGTTTTGAGAACGCTCTTTGGGGGACACGAATTTAAGCACGATTTATTCTGCCGTATTACTGTCATAATATAAAGTGGTCTACCGGTAAAATTAGGTTAAAATGGAATATCTATACTAAACTTTTTCAGCTTTAGGTCCTGCCATCCATTCAATATTTCGTTCTTTAGGTCGTCATAGGTCCTCCCTATCTTCATGCTATCTCTTTCTCTTCCTCCGCCGCTTACCTAAACATTTGCCTCTCCGCCACGGCCTTCTGCCACCCTCGTTTCTTATTAACGGTTTCTGCAACCTCATCTGCCATCTCCTGATTTCCTCAAGGATTTTTCTCCCCTCTCTCACCATGCTAAGCGCTTCCTCGTTCGACACTTCCTTTCCGCCAACCTCAGTCAGCCTCCCCTCGTCTCATTACCTATCCTAACCACCCACTCTTCCTTCTCCCAATTTCATCAAGCTTTGTTCTCTCCTCGCACACCATACCGAGCACTTCCACGTTGCCCTTCCTTTCCGTCCATCGTGAGCATTCTACGATCTCCTACATATGCTCATCCCCAACGCCAGCGCCATGTCATCAGCAACTTTCCGCAAGAGTCAATATCTGTTCACCAGAAGAGCTGCACTCCGTGTTAGTTGTCTCTTAGTCTTTTATTTACACTAGGACCCCATCATTTACCCTAATAACACAGATTTTTTTCCACTATTTGTAGTCATTTCACATGTTACCCCACCCCTAGGAGAATCAGGAACTAAAAGTTGCGAATGAGAGATATTTTCTTTGCCAAGATGCACAATTGATGTCACAAAAGCAAATAGACGTAAATAATCGGAGGCAAAAAATAAACTCTTCTATATATTACCTCCAGGTCACTCAGCGTGATAGAAAGTATATTCTTTCCTCTTATTGAACGCATCCATCAGGCACGGTTTTTCGCTCGATAACTCTTGTCGAGCTGCATAAAAACACTAAAATAATTTGAGCCAATCCTTGAATCGGACGGTATGAAGCCGGCGAGACATTGTGCGTGTCCTACGTTATACGAAACAATATTTAATTAAGGCTGGAGTGCAATAGAAAATCTCAGAGAAAACTTTGCCCATGAGCCTAGGCTGAAGTCAGCTACTCAATTTTGTTATTTGAAAACATGCCTCCACTCATTTTCCTCTATTTCTCCGCCATTAATATATTTCTTGAGCTCCGGGTAACCATTTTCCTTTGGCTTAATATAAAAGCAGTTAGTCAATTATTATTTTTTCCTTTGCTCTCTCCACATTTATTTTTCTCCGGGAGAAAGTCCCTCTTCCAGTTTAAATTTCGGAAACGAGATTTCCTATGCGAAGACACGTTCTTGGAGACCCGAGGAACCGATTAAAAATATCTAATTCATCGCTCTCGATATCTATTTTCGACACGCATCCGATTTTCTGCAGTAAAAATTTGCAAAGGGGGATTAATAACAACCTTTACCAACGTTCTAATTTCATGTATTAGTGCGTGCTGACTATTAAACCTTACAATTAAACACCAATATCGAGATTATAGAAACAAGAGGTTGATCAAGTTTGAAGATTAGTGCTAAGCCAACGACTCAAGGTTCGTGTTTCCTTAAGTAATTTCTACATAAATTTACAAATAATTCTTTCGCGGGGAAAACTTAAAGAAATATTTACGTCGTCGACAGAGTTCCTCGCAAGCGGGGTTTAAAATGGAAGAGAGAGAGAAATTAGATATTCGATAGATAGATAGAAATTCGGTAGATTACAATTACATATTATCTATATAATTTGCTTGGGATATTACTTGTGATTATGGTTTCCTACCTTTGTATGACATAATAGTTCCTGAGATAACACTTTCGATCGCTTTCTCCCACAGAAAATCTCTCGAATTTCGGCGTCGGGAAAACCGGCGCACGAAAGAACTGGTAAAGTTGTCGTTACTTCCTTCACGACTGGAAGTATTCTCACGCAAAGCATATATTTGTATTTGTACTAATAGAATATGAATTCAATGTTATGATTTCCCTGCTGTGCGATTGTAAGAAATAAAATTTTGGCGTTTCATCTACTCGTACAATAGTGTGCACACATTTTTAGCTGATACACAAGTATACTGTACAATAATTAAACATTTTACGAGCTTTCAATGCAGATTTCAAACGTCGTTAAGACCATTATATAGTCAATTCCCTTGGTGCACGCGGTCATATCCAGAGGCCACCGTTCCGAGGTCAGTCGAAGAGAAAATACGGACTTACAAGACCAGCGATTGGTAATAATCGCCTTGGAAGTTACATATAATCAGGGACTATAAGTAAACTTTTCCGTCAAGGGGTTACAAATTTTATACTTAAATGTACATTAAAACTAGCACCAATCTATAAAAAATTCTGTAAAATATATAAGTAAGCTTTATGATGTGTGGTCATTGATGTTGAATGTTTTACATATGTCTCAAAATATAATCACAGGAAGGAGTCAATGTATATTATGCAGAGAATATTTTTAAAAGCCAAAATGGCCTTGTTTCAATTCACTTACAACCCAAATCATGCGCTAATCAGAGCGCAGTTTGAAGGTAACCTACCTTACCACAGGAACTCAACGGTATTATCACGGAACAACTGATTTGAAAGCGATGAGAAGATAATGCTGCGTAAAGAAACGACTGGCACCATTGGGTTAGCATTAACCGTACTTCATATTCCGCCTCATTTTTTTATCTGGAAAATAAAAAAAAAACATCAATCGAACAGAAGACATGTTTTACTCGATAATGTACAAGCTGAAAAAATTTTAAGCTTTTAGCATGAAATAATCGCTGTTACGCGCCTACACGTCGGGAAATCTGTTTTCACGACATTGAAAGAATCCCTAGCATCAGACCTAACCCTTTACAGAGGTGCACCACTCAATGGAAGTAGTTAAATAGCTTGGTGAAAATTTATTGTAGCTATGGAATATGAACCCCTAGATATTGCGAAATAATGCTTTGAATGTCTCGCGTGCATTAGTTTATACCAGAATTAGGCTAGGAATTTTTATACCGGTACGTTAAGGGTAGGGAATCACGGAAGATATTCGCTTGGTTATTATTTCATTACTAGGGAAGCTATTTTTATTCATATTCAGGATTTCTTGTATTACGAAGTCTTTGAATTAAACAAACTGCTCCAAAATGCCACAGTACATGCGCCCTCTAAGTTCGGTGCGATTTTAGATACTCGTCAGTGGAAATTAAATGGCGAAGAGCCGATTGGCGGATCAGGTGGCAATCGTGTTATCATATGCACAAGTCTCAGGAATTATTGAGTTGGTATGAGATATATTCGGGACCATGGTCATAAAGATATAACAAAAGAATTAATAAAATACAAAGAAAAGCTGCACGCTTCGTAAAAAACTGATACGAGCAAACATATGGTGTTTAACAACTTCTAGAGGGATTGATGTGGAAGGGTCTCGAGACTCAGAGGCCACACGCTAGGCCTAGTTTTCCTTGGTAAATTCAGAACTGATATGTTTGTCAGAGCGACAAAGAGAATACTATCATGACTCCTCACTATATCTTTAGGTCTGATAAATGATAAAATAAAATAGATTCATTGCCGAACAGGTACAAAAGCTCGTTCTTTCCGCGTATAATGAGCAACCATAATAAAAACTGAACTCCGCTAAATACAACCCCGTAATACGCTTCACCATTTCACCTCCCAAAACCTTATCCCTTACATCTTTACGCGCCCAGTGTCCTAACACTCCTTAATACACGCCCATGCAGCGGCTCTTCGGGTAGTGTGTAAATGTAGATATTCACCTTAAAGGAAATTCCGCGTGCTTTCCACGCAATTGACTGTAAACGACGATCATTCATTTACGCCATTCTTTGATTACCTTGCTTACTGATTAAGTCTTAAGAATGGCACATTGGGACGGAATGTTTAATTACGTGACATGATAAGTTTCATGACGCAATACCTAAGAAGCCGCAGGGAGGCTGTTGAAACTGAAGGTGATATACGCCATGTGCGTCCTGGAACCCTCGGAGGGATCCTCACCCTTTATATTAACGGCACATGCATACGACTGGCGTGAAAAATAACAATTATACCTAAGCATAAAATTTATTAGAAAATTTTAAAAATTGAATAGAATGAAATTCCAAAATTAAAATTGACGGAATCAGGCCCAATTCGTGGGAGAAAATGGACATCCACAACGAACGAGCAAGGTATTTTCCACAAAACGAAAAATTAAATAAAAAATAACTTCTAATGATCCCTCTGCCGGGCAAAAGTCCTAATTGTAAATGGTGGTTTTTTAACATTGGGAACTTAATAAACATATAATAGACACACGGAACCGTTATCCATGTTTTTCCCAATTATTCAACACAAATGGCAGTACAACAATGTCGTCGATCATGCCGCAGCGCAGAGACAGCAACTAGTAAGTCGAGAATGGGGTTGTTCGATTCGATATATCCGTAGCTCTTTCCACCCTTAGAGTAAAAATCTTGTATTTACTCTAAGTTTCCACCACACGGCTGCCATTTATGCGCTAACTGAGCATTTACCACCATTGAATCCCCAAGATAATCTGGGAATGTGTGGCGTCAGTCATCATTTCGAACACGAATGCATTACCAAATTATCAAAAACAATTGAAGATTCAATTGAAGATATTGAACAACCTTGTTCAGGAAAGCTCACTCATTTTTCTTAGAAATGAATCTTATGTTCAATTAATTTTCAGGACTAGCCTTATATTCATATATGAAGTTAATTTTGAGGAATACCAGAAATAGCCATGGTATTGCCTTCACAGAGTCACACGTAAGTGAACACAATTGCAAAATTCCGAAGAGTGAAGATTTAATTTACTTTAACCAGTAAATCCACTGAGGCGTCCTTCCGATTGTTGTGGGCTTTAAATGAACCAGTTATTCTAGACTACCGGACTTGAAACGTAACGAAGCGATCCAGAGAGTGCGCTTAGTGCCACAGTCCACGATGTTAAAGCCGAACTTTGATGACAACTTGGTGTTCGCTCATTTCACTAAATTTTGAAGATACCGAGACCGGCCTCGGTATTATAATTATGTAGTCGCCTCCAAGAGCATATAAATGCGAATTTCTGCGGGAAAAATCATTTGAAATATTTCAAACTCAACCTCGTGGACCGTGGCGCCATGCGTACATTTTAGACTTCTCCGTAAGAGGTTGCATCCAGAAGTCTTGAGTACCTTGTTCTTTTCAATCCTAAAAAAAGCCTCGGTAAAAATGAGACACTACGGTAGCTTAATCGACTAGGAAGTATTGGCGCGATACCTAAGAATCCAGAACGAGTCCACTGTCGATTGAGAAGTCGTGTTTGTTAAGTTTAGGACACTGTATCTTCAATTAGGATCAACCAATTTTTACGAAATAAAATGCATACGATATAATAATTGTTTCTACGTTTACTGATGCATGTATAAAAATTCCTATCGATATCTACACTTTAACGATATTTTTTTTAGAAGATCCTGTTTTCGGCGCTCAGAACCCGATGGTCCTAGTTTGTCCTAGATGGTCCGAGAAGAATTCACCTATGTTGTACCTATGTTTTGTCGTCAAGTTGAAGACTTGTTCTTCTGTGGAATATATAGCTTGTTTTCCCTTGTGATCTGATAACCAACCTAAACCTAATTCTTTCATCCAATAAGGACATTCCAAGGAAATGGAATTCCGGATCAACGAAGTGGACGGCGTGACCGAAGGAGACCGGCGCTTCTTGAAGCACATCGATCACGACAGATACGTGAGGATAACCACCAGCGAGAGCGAGAACAAGCCTGGCTGCCTGCTCCCGGAAAGCTTCCTTGACATCGCCCAGAGGATCCGAGATATGGAAGTCAGGGAGACAGACGTGTGGGTCCTTTCCTACCCAAAATCAGGTGAGTCGGCGAGAACCATCTAGGCCAACGATAAGCGAGCAGTCCGAAAAGAAGGGAAAAAGATATTGGTCCCACTTGGAAATATAGTTTCGATTCCTGTGCGATTCGGCAGGCACTTCTTTTTTTAGAGTGGCCAACTACAAATGAGAGTGAAGGTTTTTTGGGTTTCCCATAGAGGTGGGTCGTTCGCGAACGAACGGGTCCATGGATTGAACGGGATGAGGACCGACTTCTACGGAACGACCGTTCCTTTCGGTCTGTCGGTTTTTTCGTTCCTTTCGGTCCGCCGTTCCTTTTGGTCTATCAGTCCTTTCGGATACTCCAAAAATTAATCTACTAGCGGTGTAATAAAAATACTTTTCTACTTTATACAAATTCAACCAAATCGCGAAACCATGTAAAAAGTTTGTAATCTTACCTTCCATATTCTATTTCATCCAACGTTCTTAAACGCAATTATTACGATATACTTAGTATATCTATAGTTTTTACAATCTTTTCACACCATGAACATGCTAACAATAAAAATACATGATCACCAATGAAACAGGAACGTGAACGAGTGAAATTGAACGGGTCCCGTAAGAGAGCGATCCAAAGAGAACGAGTGCCCAAAAATAAAAGGGTTTGCCCATCTCTAGTTTTAATCATGGTCAAACTCTCAATCTCTTCCGACGTGTCGGTGGACGTCCACCGTCATCAGGGCACCCTAATGACGATGACCTGCTGACGAATGCTGCTGTAGGATGCCCTGATGACGATGGGGAACTCGAAGAACCTTCACTATCACAAACGCCGTGAAAGCCTTAGATCTTCCTACTAATGAGTGGTCACAATTCAGATTTTCTCGAAAATTGATTGGATAACAAAATGTGACGCTAATAAATATGAACCGATTCGTTGTTCTATAAATAATTGACTCTTTACATTTAAAGTATAAAGGAACAAAATCACTTGAGACTCGCCGCAGCAGTAATATTGAGAACTTAAAGAGGCGTCATCAAGTTGAGCTTTGAATTATTATGTTTCTTTATTACTTTAGACAACGGCTCTGTATCTTACCGCACCCGTCTATTTTCCCTTCCTTTTTTTCTATACCTTCAGCCAAATCGTAACAAAATCATTTTCACTCAAGTCACACCTATATTTTCATCGCCAGTAGTTATCAACGCGAAGATGGGTTTCCATCAGCTCTCCACTAAACACTCCTCTCTGCTCACCACTTTAGTCATAATGTTCAATCTATTGTAATCTAATCTCTTATTAAGTCTACCCATCCTACTGAACAAGGGTCTCGAGCATCCCAAACATTTTTCCGTCTCGCATCCTGGGTTTATACGTCCATCCAAAATGTGTGAGATAAGGAGACGGTCGGGGTAGGGTGACGCCCTAATTGCTAGTGCATTGCGTAAAGAGAACACTGATTGTAAGTGAGAGAAAAGCGTTTATAAAATGAAGAGGATGTTTTCCCTTGCCACAGTTTTCCTTGAAATGGCTGTACATAGCTTTCGCCACAATGAGTAATGAAATTAGCGAGATTTAGGACTGGACAGGAAGGACAAATAATTTAATATTTCTTCTCATGAAGCAAGACGCGGCCAAGGTGACATTAGCGGCTGGCGAATCGGAATTGACAACGATAGGGTTGGGAATGCGACGAGAGTGTCCACTACCAACCATGGTTTGAAACGCATCTTTGACGGAAATGCATATAGCGAATAGGAAAAAAAGACAGCGGTAATCAAAGAGGAGCTGATAAATCATATTTGAAGCCGACTACGCGTAAATCATTTAACCAGGGAAAGATCTAGAGTTCGTAAAGGGTGATAGGGCATTTGATTAACTAACATTAACGTTATTTATTTCATTAATTGAAGACAATTGAAATAAATTAAAGATAAATAATAATGGCCACAATTATTTTCCTTATAAAAAATCGACCACAATTTCCCATCTATAATCAAGCTCCTGTATAGTGAAAAATTGGTTTTCGCGGCCTAAAGAACCTCGACCAGTTGACTTATTGATTGTTCAGGAGAAAATAATTGCAGAATAAGCTACGAGAGAAGTTACGAGGAAGGAGATTTAATTAAATTACTTATTCTTTCATCTTCATATTTTGTCATCGATTCCACATTGCGAAAGCTACGATAAACTGTTAAAAATATCCAAAAAAATACAGTGTATCTTCGAAAATCGTGCGCTTGATAACTTGTGCCGTAGTTGAAGAAGGTATGGGGAGAACTTCCACTAGGAACCAATGGGGAAATAAAGTTTTTCATTCTTCTTTATTCATACTCGTATGTGTTCATTAATAGACCCGTATTTGGACATGGATAGTTGAACGTGGCAGTATTAAGAAAGGGGTTCCTTGATTCAAGTATTGTTTGGTACCATTAAAGCATTATATTTTGCTTTCTCAGCAGGAGTGATAGCGGAGCGAGAAAATAGAGGGAAGTGTGGGGGTTGGGCCGCCATGGTCGGCCATGCCTAGCCCCCGAGTCACTTATGATGATTAAGTCAATACTACATAGAAAAGCACGCATACATACTATCCTGTCATACTTTTTGCCGGATGAGAGCGAGAGCCGAGAGAGAGAATTGAGAGGGTTTGAGGTAGTTTGAGCGACATAGTTCCCTAGTCATAAAAGAGATGATATTCGAATTATCATCGTATAAATTTCACCATCTGTAGGAGAGATGATAGTGGTTTTCATTCTCAGTGACATTATTCATAATTAATTCCAGTTTTTCAGCGTACTTTCGTCGATAATGCTTATGCATGGTGACCGATATTCTACTGTCTTTACTTCAGCGGCGAATGCATCCAAGTTCGAGCGCTAGCTGTGCGTTTTATTTCGTTCGTACACCCCGAACATTAGCTTGACCGTAGTGTATGGTACGTACGTCGATGTTTCACTATACGCGGGTATTACATATCCACTTTCAGAAACTTTCTCGAAAACCTCCCTCCTTCCTAGACCATTCCCTGCGACTAAAGATGTCTGCTTGGTAGGATGTAAATTATTACGCAACATTTTAAGAACTCCATCTCCAAAGAATTGAAAATGAAGCTAGTCAAATAATCCGGTCCATGGTCGACGAATCCGGTCGGTTGGAGATCTGATGAGTTGAAAATCGAAAGGCGGAAGCATTTCCGCCTTTTAAGGTGCCAAGCCCTAAGCTGAAGAATACGATGATATTTGGGTCACAGAGCAAATGAGAGAGAGCGGATGACTTAGGAATAGGTCAGTACCGCAGCGAACTCACGTTGATTGTGACTGACGTATTTTTACGGCATTTTGAGCGATACTTTTTTGTAATCATAATAAGAACCGCATTCCAATTTTACTCTCAATTCTTAGCAGCCGTGAGAGGCAGAATGTAAGCGAGTTTAGCAATATTGATGACGTAAAACTTTGTTACATGACAGTCTCTCAGTAATCTACTTAATATGCAAATTAAAGGCGTTAACTTGTCTAATTCGTTTCACCTTACACTGAGAAATCCTTCAAAATCAAATTTCTTGTGATTTTACAAAAAATAACTTCAATGAAGAAATAATTTATTTTCGAAAAATATTGAAAACACACACAATCTAAAAACAATCGGATATTTGATGCGATTATAGCGTCCAACCTTCCTTATTTTTACATGTCCCTTCGAAATTCTTTGCCAAATTAGTTCCCAAGAAAAGAGAAAGAAAAGATTCTCTCTTTATGGGAGGGATTATTAATAATACATCGATAAATTTGCCGTCCGGGGCGGACTATTCCCTCCGTCCATCACCAGCTACACCACTGCATTCAAGGCATAGGTATATTGTCAACGACAGATAAAACAGACGCTATGACTTCCAAAACTTGTGTAAGTCATAAAAGTCTGTTTTATCATTTATGGCATCCTCACACAATACTAAAACTTCTATTTGATTTAATACTTGCCACTGATAAACCATAGGTTTCCGATGAGTTCCGACCCAAATTTGTCAATTCTTTCATTGGTTTTAAGGCTTTCCCGGCGAAAGCTTAGAATGCATAGCTCTCGGGTTTCCAACCGGGTGATGGTGATTTTTGGCTCCGACGTTTCGAAGGTGTAGTCTGCCATCGTCCTCACCCTGAAGACGATGGTAGACTACGCCTTCAAAACGTTGGTGCCAAAAACCACCATCACCCGGTTGGAAACCCGAGAGCTATGTATTCCATTCATTGGTTGTTTAACCCTAAGATTGGTTGACTGCAGCCCTCCATCCTTCCTTATATAATGCTAGTTCCTTTATCTCCTGGTATCTCGTCCTATGTACTTTCCTCTTTATTTGGTCCCTGAATTTATTCCTGGGTCTTCCTCTGGGGACTTTTTCCTCCATTTTGCCTTCAATCATGTTCTTCACAAACCCATTGTGTCTCAGGGTGTGTCCAATTTATCTGTTTCTTTTTTTCTGTACGGTGTTCGATATAGTCTTTTCCTCTTCTGCTCTTGAATAAACATCGTTATTTCTTATTTTTTCTGTCCATTTTATCTTCAGCATCCTCCTCCAATACCAGGTATCGAAGGCTACAAGTCTTTTCTGGTTAGCTTTGCCAATCGTCCATGCTTCCGATCCATAGTGCTACGCTCCACACGAATGTTTTCACATAAAAATTTGTAAATGCTTACATAAATAATATACTTTTATATTATTTGAATACTAATAAGTACTTTTTAATTACTTTAAAAAATTATGAAGTTAAAATGAATTTTAGATAGTTCGAGGGAGATACCCCTTGAAATTCAATGAATTTGGCTTCAATACAAAGAAAAAGATATAATTTCCCCAAAAGAACCACATACTAGCCACTAACCATTATACTTTTCGAGTTATTTGAATAAAAATACCAGTCTGTAAGTGTATCCGCCGCGGTGATTATGGGTTCGGGGGGAAATCAATCAGGGAGCAAGTCGAAAGCTCGGTTGACCCAAACTTATTTCCACCATCTGCCTCTACACAGCACCAAGGTCCCCGCGAGACTCCTCGAGGTATGCGCCACAGTGGTCGGAATGATCCGTTTTGCCGGACAAAATACAATTTTGTGAACAATCTCAGATCTTTTCAAAACCGATTGCAGGTCAAAGTACAATATCCAAACCATTGTCAACAATTAGTTTTATCTCACTGAGGCGATTATACCGACACACAGGAGCGTTTATTTACGAGATATTTCTCTTGGCGCGATTTCTCGCTCTCTCAGCGTCAATTTTCGGAATTTCTTCTGCAGACCTCAGTGGCTTCAAAGAAACCGTAATTAACGTTTTTATTATGAATAAGCCTTGTATTATAATTAGACTGTAATTTATCTAGTAGATTTTCCAAATAGCGATTCTGGGTTAGAAATACCAGCTAGTAGTGGAAAACTTTGTACTTACATCTTTGATAAGAGTTATCTTCTGTGCACTAGAGTGTACTGCGGTCAGATCTAAACTTTCTAGTACAGAGTAGTGTTGTAAATATCATCCAACAATATTCTGCTGCGTCTAGGTGCGTTTCTCTGAATAAGACGACCGAATGTAATAACGTGTCGCGGCGCTGATTGCGCTTGCCAGCCCGCCGCGTCGGACGGCCGGGGCTATACTCTAGACTCGCAGCAACCGAAGTGTTGTTTTCAAATGCGTCCATCCAAGAATGACATAAGAAAGCAAGCTAGAATATTTCGGCGTGATATGGACCAAATGGTCTCCCTAGATATTTAGTCGGCCCTCTACTCTAGTGGGGAGTGTATCTACCACCATTTGCTCTATGAACGCTCTCAATTTCGTCGACGTTTCGTTGAAGTAAAAAGCGTGTAATACTGTGAGATTTTGATGAGTGAACCGCCTCTTATATTAAGGATTAACACAGGAAAACCGTTTAGAGCACCCAACGTCTTGAAAACGTTTAGAGCACCCAACGTCGTGGAAAAATGGTCCGGAGGCACCAAAAACGATCGCTCTCATCTCTTCGAGTACGAGAAAAGGAATGAGAAATTAACTATTTCTCCATTTGTCACGCGACATATTTCCTTTTCTGATCACAATCGTACATGAATGTAGTAACTAGAAAACGGTTTGACCATCCATTGAGGAAAAAGAACTTATGAAGGGAAAAAGTTGTGAGATTACGTAGACATGTCGATTTCTTTGTTACTAATGTCAGGGAAAGATGACAAAAGAGTGGCAGATAGCTGCGATTGTTTCTTAAAAATAATTCTTATTAATAATAATAATAATCCTTACGTGATGGTGGCAAAGAGACCACTGTTGAAATAATAAATCAGTTGTTTGAAAGCCCTAAAAAAACAATCAAAATAAGAAAAACGTGGGAAACTGAAAAAACCAAGGTTACGGTGTCATGCTCCTACACCCCTGTTGAAGCTCTACGCTTGATCGTGCAAGCCTATTTGACAAAATCATAATACCTAATAGCAAGGCGAGGAGCTAAAATAAGAAATACATATATACCTTTACCCTTCATTTGATCAGATTCTTTTGGCCGAGAAAAGGTGCTACCCCTCGGATAGTAGCATTACTGTTACAAAAGCGACTGCCTAGGTGGAGCTGCAGGCCTTGATGGATCAAATGACGTCAGATTATCCCTAGTTCAAAAGCATGTAATGCTATCGTCTGACCCCTTAATATCGTCCCTAAGTAGCTGACAGAAGAAGAAGAGGGAAAGCGTTTCATTTAAAGTACTCTGTCTGTTTATGTCTCCGAGAAACGTAAACCTTCCAAAATAAATGAGGATTTTGACTCATCACTCCCGTCATCATCATAACGTTCCATAAAAATCTCATGTAGCCTGATTTCATTCCGCAAGATACTAAGCTTAGAACAGATTAGTATCTTGCGGCAATGATTTAAGTTTCATTGGATTTTTAACGTTATGTTTTGGGTTTTACTTCAGAATACTTGATATAGTTTTTAATTGCTGTCGTGCTCTTGATTTTTCCTTTTTGTAAATACTGCGTTTCCAAGAAAGACCCAGTAAGACTGCTGCTAACCAGAAGGATGTGTCAATCATACATTTATTGTCGTTTAAAAAAATATCAAATTTTATCTTAGTTTTCTAAATTTGTACACTAAGTAGCTTTGCAGCGATGCGTTAAATATTTAGCACATCAATATAAATCTATTTTTGCGCCAATGTTGTATCCTCAGTGTCTGCTCGCAAACGCGAATATTTTGCATTCTTGTGTATAAGTTATAGAATCAGTAATATCATGTCAAATTACCGCCTTACTTTCGACTTTTTAAGTTATTCTGTTACTTGGTTCTATCTTTATGAAAAATATATCAACATAGTGGATTGAAACTTCAAATTATCCACCCAACGAATTTTGTCCGGCAAATGGGGTCCCTCCGACCACTCCCTCAGAGGGCATCACCACGGGACCACACTCCTTCCAACTCATTGGCCGCCAAGGGCTGACGCCATTCGCCTTACCCATTATTGCGACAATATTAATACTCTTCTCTTCCTCGGTCCGCAATGGGAGACGAGAGAGTGCACGACCTAATTTGCTCCTCTCTTCCTCTTTGGGCAATGGGAGACGATATAGTGCACAATCTGAACGGCTCCTCTCTTCCTCTGTCCAGAAAGTGCACCGATCAGCATCATTCCCACGCCCGGATGGTCTCTCGTGCCTTCCGTGTGGTACTAATAATACACTTACAAGCCTTTTCCCATAGAAAACCGTACAGCCATATACACTCGAGAGGGGAATTGTTAACAAAATGAGGAATTTCTGACACATAAGGCGTCAGAAAATAAATAGTGAATCAAAGTTTGCACGTTTTCTCAATTGTTGCCAAAAATAAATCAACTGCTTACCGCGGTACCTTATACAGAATCGTAAAGAGTTCCTCAGTTACTGCGGTAAACTAATGTATTCCACCCAAATAAAAACCTGGGAACCTCAGGCCGAAAGGCTAAAGCTCCAACTACTCGCTTAGCCACATCGATGAGTGAAAAGAAAATGAATCGACGAAAATCTGCCAGCAAATGATATAGTGATGTTTATGTCAAGAATGGAGACGGCAATGACAAAATATAGACGATAATTTACGTCTTAAAGCAAAAATGGGGTAAAATTCTTCACTGCTGAGTCTACAAGGATTATTGGCATGATTTATGACATGTATTTTGGACTCAGTAACTTCTAGGAACGTTCTAGGAAATACTAAGGAGAAATTCAAAGTAAAGAAGACCAAAGACTAGTCAGAGTACTGGCTTCCCATCCCCACGGCCCGGGTTTAAACCCCAGTGGTGGCGGGAGTTTTTCATGGACTCCTGAACCCTTCTTGGGTGCAATGTGGAGAGTACTTAAAGTACAGTGTACCGCCCGTCGAATTGGACGTTACATAAAGTCACCTATGCGCCTTTGTTAAGAGAGGCTAATGACGACGCCGGTTTTCTCTCCATCCTTCCTTCAGCCCCAAGTCATCCTTTTTCAGAAACCAACCCACCAGTCTTAAATGAAGCAGGTGACTTCTATTATCCATAGCCTCTCCAATTAACTATCCAGTGACGCTGAGATGTTTATCGCCCAACCCCAGAGTATTTTCGGCCACCTTGTACCACACCAGTTCACCAAAGGGATACGGTTGAAGTGGTTGCTAGAGTACTGGCCTCCCATCCCGTGGGCATGATTTAGAATCCGGGGACGGTCATTTTTAGGGTAATACCGATACCTACTTGAGAAATTCATGTATAGCATTTTAAATACAGTGCTCCGTCCATCAGAGGAGGTGTGAAACCTCGGTTCCCATGGCACCTTTCGTTGAGGTGATTGAGGGAGATATTTCCCTAGTCACAACCGATAGGTACCATATTCGAATTTCACGTTTTAATCTCAAGAGCTACATAAAGCATGAAGTAAATATTGCAACAGAAACGGTGTAATAACATATTTTTACATGACTGGAATTCTCAGTAATCAAATGAAAACATCTATGTAATTCTTTCACTAGACTCATTTTTTAACGCATTGCGTTAAAAAGTTCTTCACGACGGTTTTTTTGTCACTCTGAAAAAATCACTGCAGTGACTATGCGATTTATTTTTGTGAATAGTTGAAAAAATTACAAACAACACATTGTTAATTTTTTGATGGTCTAAGTGTTGAAAAGTCCTCATTTTCAAGTAAAATCTCTCCGGAAAGCATATACGTACCAATTCCCATGTTAAATGGCTGGTATATTTCGGCACATATTTCGAAAAGTAGTGCGGTGAGTGATTGACAGTTTGATATATTTGTACGGGTGAGACGTTTTCATTAAAAAGAAACATAATCCATTGCTTTATAGGTGAAATGATATCTTGCTCAAACTGCCTACAGATAAGACTAACGCCACGGCCGGGTGTCTCTCCACCCCTCACCCCATTCCTTTTAGTAATTATTATGCCTACCTACTCAACTGTTCCTAAAGGCGTTGATGACCTCAGCTGTTGGTTGCCTTCCCCATGCAACCATCCAACTTACGAAGCGTTGGCTTGAGGGATTTGTATTATTTTTATTAATCGGGAAAAAGTTGCAGAGGTCAGGAAATAGCATGCGACGAACACGAACAACGGTTGTGAATCCCACACAAGCGGGACTCGAACACGCGACACAAGGATCAAATTGTAGAGAATGGTTTTCCAGCTGAAGAAATGAAGAGGCCAGCTGGAACGCTGGCGCAATCTCTCTTCTTAGTGGGATCTGTCTTCTGACAGGTTTCAACTGGATGCCCTCCATCGCAGTCGGCCCTGAGCATCTTCTTTCATTTGCCTGTAACTTCGGCCATTTTTTAAGTCATCGAGAATTCCCATTCTTCTTCTTCCCATTCCTCGCTTTACTTCTATTTTTCCTTCAATAATTCTTCTAAAAAGACAATTTTGGCGTAATATATGTTCTATCCAAGCTGTCTTCCTCTTTTCTATTTCCATCAGCAGTTTTCTTGCTTCTCCTATTGTCATTAGTACTTCCTCATTTCTCATTCTATCCGTCCACTTCAACTTAAGTATTTTTCTCCACAACCACATTTCGAAAGTGTCTAAGAACTTTTCATCTTTCTTTTTGACTGTCCATGTTTCGCTGCCGTAGTCACCATATTCCATAAAAATCATTTCGCAAATCTCTTTCTCAGTTCTATTGGAATGCTAAATTCTGTCAGAAGTTCTTTCACCTTCTCAAATGCTTTTTTACCCAAAGCTATCCTGTCTTAATTCCTGGGTACAGCTCCCAATTTCAGTCACTAAACTTCCCAAGTACTGAAATGATTTCACTTGCTCAACAATTTTTCCTTCTACGGATATATTAATGATTGCTTCATTCTTACTTACTCTCAACACTTTTGTCTTTCCTACATTTATTTTCATTCCGTATTCTTTCCCCAATCTTGCAATAGGTACTCTTCATCATATACTTTAGGTCCTCTTCTGATTCCGCCAGTATTGCTTGATCATCTGCATACTTCACTGTCTTTATTTTTTGTCCTCCTACCACTACACCTCTTGCTTATTCTAATGCTTTATCGGTTAGCTCTTCAGAATAAATATTGAAGAGAGATGGTGACATGCAACATCCTTGTCTGACTCCTTTTCCAATATCCATCTCATCTGTCTCATCATTTCCTACTCTTATCACAACTTTCTGTTTTGTATACAGCTCTTTTATTATTCTTCTATCCTTCCAGTCTATGCCAATATTTTTTTAAATCCTCAGTAGCACAACCCAGTTGACTCTGTCGAATGCCTTCCCCGAGTCAACAAAACATATATATAGGTCCCGATTCACCTCTAACATTTTTTCGCCAATCATCCTCAGGCATCTTATTGCATCTCGTGTTTCTTTACCTTTTCTGAATCCGGACTGGTTTTCTCCCATATTTTCATCAATTTTCCTTTCTAGTCTTCGTAATAATAGTCTTGTTATAGCTTTGGTAAAATGACAAATAAAACTAATGGTCCTATAAACTGTACATTATTTAGCATTTCCCTTCTTTGGTAATGGAACTAACACTGACTTAAGTAAATTTTCAGGCCGAATTCCCGAATCATATATCCTACTGACTAGACTGCTGGCGAAATATTGTCCATAAAAATGGGGGGACGCGGAAGAAGACCCGGAAAACCATTCTCTTCATCTCTTCAACCCTTCACGGAAAAAAGGATCAAGATGGCCGGGCCAAGGGTCGTTCGATTCGATAAATCCGTAGCTCTATCGACAAGGGTCTTCGCAGAAATTTTCAGCACACGACCGAAATTTTTACTGCGACTGTGCGAATCAAAACACGCTAAATTACGACTTTTTTCAAATGGTTTTAAAAATCATACGATCGCTGATGGAATGCATTAGCAAATTAAAACCAAAATTAAGACAAAAAATGTCAATTATTCCTCGGACACTTTTTTTCACCAATAGACGCCGACTGCAGCGCCATTTCTATGGAATTACCGGGATTTGACCTTAACTTCCGCAATAATTAGCTAATTAATTATAAAATAAGATGGTGATTTGCATCTGTTTTATTTTTAGTCAATTTTTCAAGAGTTTTTGCTTCTTAAAAAAAATGTTTTCAACGAAAATGGCATTTATATCAGATAGAAAATACGGTTTTTCTCAGTATTTCTCCCAGTCTCCCACTGAAGACCAATTATTTCAAGTTGTGTCAGTGCAATTGCGAGAAAAATAGCACGGAAAGGTAAGATTTTGTATTTCATATCAGATAGAGGGCACCTATTTATATAAGTATTCAAAATGTGAATAAAATGTAATGTATCTCCTTTCTCCGTGGAATCGCCTTAATGATCTCACATATCATTTACTGCCACAGCACACCCAAGGACACCCGAATATACGGCGCAAGTCGTCATTTCGAATACAAACGTGCCACCAAATCAACAAAAACGTTTAACAGCCTATGCTATGCATTAAGAGAATGCAGAAATGTATGCCCATTGATGAAGAGTTTGATTTCGTAGCGAAGACCTGTATCGAAGGAAGAAAATAAACCATGTTGAACAGCTGTGTTTGAACCTTTCGAGATTACCCCGAGCCCGAAACTAAGGAGTCGCGTGGTACAATCACGAAGGGTTCGAGATTTTGGTGTATTTTTACCATACGCAAAAATCTTACCCAGCCTTCTCAATCGAGTTTTAGTCACTTGGCATATACTGTCAGAGCACACCAGCGCACTATCAGAGGAAGGAAATTTAAGAATATTCGGCGTAAGTCGTCATTTCGAATACAAATGCACGACCAAATCAATAAAAACGCTGAACAGCCTATGCTATGTTTTTAGATGACACAGCGAAATTAGCACATTAATGGATGGTTTGATTGCGTAGCTAAGACTTGTAATGAAGAAAGAAAATAAACAATATAGAACGACATGTGGCTGGAGCGATAATAATGGGTCATTGAGTGCTAATTTTCATTCTTTTTAGTGTTTCTAAAAAGATTCTTGGACCACATTTCACCACAGTACATCTATTTATGCATTTGAACCTATAAAATAGGCATGATACAAGAATTACATTTTATTTTTTCCTTAGGTTATCACCAGAGTTGTCGGCGCGTTGTTCGAAATTTAGACGAAGAAATATTGAAATAATTCATTTGCAAATATTGGACTGTGCATAACACCTTGGTATTTGTTAGCAGCAATTGTGATGAAAATAGCTCTATAAGCCGCGAGAATCATTCATCTCACTCATATTCGCTCTTTCCTTTTGCTCCACCCTCTCGTACAACTCACAACAAGGTCACTGCATTAAAACACACGAAACGAGAGTATACACACTGCCTTCGAGTCACCATACTGATATGAAAGAGCATTCGGTCGATAGGGGCGAGTTGACCTCCACGGGGATTGGTCAGAGATTAAAAGGAGGAAATTCGGAGAGCGCGTCTGGCGATTGCTCAGTTTGCAGCACACGTGCCATTCTCATTTTATGGCGGATTTCTAAAAATACGACGAAAGTGTCGGAATGGTCGGAGCAAAAATTGTTTCCTGTACCGGCAATCGAACCGCGGACCTTTCCATACCAATGCACGCAAACTGTCACTGTGTAGAGGTACTTTCGTTGAGGTATTGTACATGATGATGACGTAGTCGTGTCGAAACTAGTTGTACCTAAATAAAATCTCGTATAAAAATACGTTGCTTTTACTACTGTGGCAAGCGATTTACGCATGATTGAGCCTGAAAACATAGAACATAATATGAACATGACAGAGAATATTATTCATGACGCCTCACTACATCTCCAGGTCTGACAGATAAAATAAGCGAGATGCATTGATGAACAGATAGGTACAAAAACTCGTTCTTTCCGCGCACAATAACCGACCACAATAAAAACTGAACATCACTAAATACACTCCTATAATACTCGCCTCCATTCCTCCTCCCAAAACCATATCCCTTACATCTTT
Organism: Ceriagrion tenellum; assembly: GCA_963169105.1. NCBI lineage: Eukaryota > Metazoa > Arthropoda > Insecta > Odonata > Coenagrionidae > Ceriagrion > Ceriagrion tenellum. Next base: position 127,089,688 of record OY720632.1, on the reverse strand, counting down.
ACACAGTTGGTGTCCTAACACACCCTGCCCCACACCATTGCTGTACACTTTTGTATCACCTGATGATGACGCTCAGCCGTCCAAACCTGGGTCGTGTGTGTTTTTCGGTGGTTTGTAAAAGTTTTCCTCGCTTTAATAAATTTTTGTGATGGAATACCACAAAGTTTCCGAAGATTACGTTTTATGATTGCACAAACCCATGCATTAAGACACCAGGCTAAAGTTGAGCATTTTTTTTGGCTGAATGAAATTTCAACCCTAAATCTTGATTGAAGGCGATTTTCAAGAGAAAAAGAAACCTCTATACCCATTCCAATGCTTTTATTACGGGAGTTAAATAAAGAAAATATGAGACGTAAGCACCCCAATCAATTGTATTTTGGCAACCAACTTTGAGGGCCCACTTTTCGGTCTTCGATACTCTTGGGCCTTTTCCATACGGCCTATGTTCTTCTTATACCTACTACGTACCAGCGAACAAAATTTCATGGTAATCGGTAAGTCAGTTCATCCTTAATGAGGAAAGCGAAAAAGCGCTGATTTGGGGCCTTAGGACCCTTTGGGACCCAAACTATACATCTGAGCTCTATGGCTGTATTATCTTTTATTGGGTGTACTACATGCGTCTCAAACGGTGTTCAAAATTCTAGTTCGGTAATAATGTACAACATCCGGAGGGCTCGTATTGGGGCCCTTGGGGTCCTGGGCCTACGGGAGTAGTCCTATAGTACTCCTTAGCGTATACGCTAGAATCATACATAATTTGAGCTGAATTGGTCATTTGGGGAAGTAGTTTCGAGAAGAAGGGCAAAAAAACATACAGACCGGCACAACTCCGTTTTTATACTCTAGTATACATGGGACCAATTAAAGGTAGTTTGAGCGAGAGAGTTCCCTAGTCATAATGGAAACCATATTAGAATCATGCATTTTAATTTCAACAGTAGCATCAATTAAATATTGCATTGATAATGGTACAATAATATACTTTTATATGACTGAAATTCTTAGTAGTTAAGTAAGAGTATCCGCATTAGTCTTTAATTTGACTCATTTTCTTCACGCGATACAGTTAAAACTCCTTAACTATGGAAGATTTCTTACAATCCTGGAAAAATTACTGTATTGGCAATATGATTTATTTACAAAAATAGTTGAGAAAACATACAAATTACGCCATGTTAATTTTTTGACGAAGTCTAGGAGTATGAAATTCCTCATTCTGTTGAAATGAGGTCTCTCTGGAGTGCATACACGTACCATATCCCTTGTAAAAGGGCTGAAATTTTTCGTCAAAAATCCCGGAAAGTGCCACGGTAAGGGGTTAATATTTTGGTATCTTTGGAAGGATGAGATATTTTTCTTTAAAAGAAAGACCAAATTCATTGATTTCTAGGTGAAATAATATTTCGCTCTAACTTCCTCAACTGATTTTGTACTCTTTTTCCTCTAATCCACAGGTACAACATGGACACAAGAAATGGTTTGGTGCATATGCAATGACTTGGATTTCGAAAGTGCAAAATCTACAATACTCCCAATCCGGTTTCCTTTTCTGGAGTGAGTAAAAATATCAACTTCCTTAGCGATGCATTAACGGCTTTGTCTCTAGACAAATGTGTTGGAACGTACACTGGACGAAAGAATAGCTCGTTGCATTTTTTCCAAATGAGAAATATTTGATATGACAGGTTTCAATGTTCAAAGTCATTATCGATCCAAATGTTGACGCTACATTAAAGTCATCATCATTTGGCTTTCAATCCTAAGAGTGGTTCACTAGAGCCCTCCACCCTTCCCCATCAAATGCAAGTTCCCTTACTTACTGGTAGTTCTTCCTCTGCATACTTTCCACTTTATTTGTTCCATAAACTTATTCCTGGATCTTCCTCTGGGGACTTATCCCTTATTTTACCTTCGATATGTTCTTCATAAATCCATTGTGTGGCAAGGTGTGTCCTATCCATCTGGTTCTTTTTTTTGTATACTGTTCCTTGTGTTCCTTACTTCCTCTACTCTTCTTCATACTTCATCATTTCTAATTTTGTCCGTCCATTTAATCTTCAGCATCCTCCTCCAGCACCAGATTTCGAAAGCCTCTAGTCTTCTCTTTTCTGCTTTTCCGATGGTCCATGCCTCCGATCCATAGAGCGCCTCGCTTCAAACGAATGTTCTCACATGCTTTTTCCTAGTTTGTAGTCCTATCTTCTTTGAACAAAGCTGTCATCTTTTTACCGTGAACGCTATTCTTCGCTTGGTTCCCATGGTATCTCTTTCGTCCCACGTGATAACGTGTGTTACCACTGAGGCAGATGGAGAAGGAACTTGCTATGGTGGCCGATGCTAGAAGCTCGAACGTGGAAGTGGCCGCCATCTTTGTAAACTCCGATTTTTCCTTGGCGCCTACGGTTTGACGCACTAATTTTACAATTTTACGATGTTTTCCATCAACAGCATATTAGAAATCAGCATGCATTTACTTCTTTGGTGTACATTCTCCTTACATGTATTGTTTATTTATTTAAACTAATAATATCCGCATTCCCGGGGAAAGCTATAGCAAAATTGAGAAGAATCCATAGTACCAAGTAACAAATGTATATTACAGGGGTTACTTTCCTCAAATTCCGAGAAGAAGGTGGATATTCTTGCTTCACGTTTGTTAATTCGTCCGTTCTGTCGTGCCATCCAAAGGAAAGTAAGGGAAGAGCAGGGATGACCAATATGGTAGTTATTGAGGTCGTCAGGCGACAGTTTGATGACTAAATGCCCTCTCCATCTACCTCTAAGTATGTTACGGTAAGGTAATAATTTTAAATGGTGGTTGGTGGGAGGAAAAAGGGGAAGGATTCAAGGGAGAGATGGGCAACGGTAAATGAGATGATTCACGTGCTGTTTCCCAGTATTCGTTAAGGACATCTCCCCATCTTGCCTTCCCCTCTTTTTTCTTTTCCTATGTCCTTTTCCCCTCTCAATCCCACGAAACTTACTCCACTTCCCCTCCTACCAACCTTCAATTATGATGTACACATATACCTGCATGTAACGTTAGAGGCTGTCCATAATCCACGTTGACAAAAATAGGCCACTTTTTGACCCCCCCCCCCCACTCACCATCGTGGACACTCGTGGACTTCATCCGGACCTCCCCCCCTCCCTGTTGTCCACGTAGACTTTTCTTTTTTAGTGGAAAAATCTGTGAAACGGTTTATTAATTGCTTGTCATGCACTATCTGTAAATTAAGGCTGATTTTAAGGAAGGGTAAGTAAAAGAAAAATTACTCTTGTAGCTATGATAATCTGTCATTTACTACGACCATTGTCTGCGTAGACATCCCCCAACGTGGACCTTCGTTGACAACCCTCGTACCCCCCCACACCTGTGTGGTGTCTACATGGATTATGGACAGCCCCTTAACAGTTGGCATGATGATGACGTAAAAGACCGAAACAGGTCGCATTTTACGGGGGAAAACTAACAAGAGTTCTTCTTCCTTCAGTTCGATATATTTAAATTATGCAGACGAAACGATATTCCACTTCAGGATATTTTAAATTCTTTGCAATTTTGTCTCAGATAACAAACATCACATTCTAATCTAAAAAAACGATCCAAAGTTTAAAAAATAATTTGCACCAGCGTAAGAATCATACTACTCATTGCAGTTGTGTGTGCATTTTTGCCAACCCCATGCATCACCATTGATTTTCATCGGGTATCGTTCAGAGTTTCTTCCGATGAAAAAAACTAAAAAAACTCATTATTTTTCACTCTAAGGCTCAAGCAAGTTTACGTAGTACAAAGGAAGGAAAAAACTTAGTACCTATGCATTTAATGTTTTTCACGAAGCTTTCCATTTACATGTGTCGTCACATTTGAAATCGATTTTTAATAACATGATTTTTATCTGACATTTTCTGCATACAATTTTTTAAAAATAGAATATTTTCTTGCATTAACTTTTCAGGCTTTCCACGTTTTTGGCAGGAAAAAGAGGAATCCCAACATTACTCAAAGACTCAGTAAGCTACGTGGAAAATATGGAATCTCCAAGATTCATAAAGTGCCATCTCCCGTGGGAACTGCTTCCCAAGCAGATTAAAACAGTAAAACCCAAGGTAAAATATTTTTAAATAAATATTGAGATTTCTGTAGCGATATTTTCCGAGGAAGAGGAGTGGTACTCTAGAAGTTCGCCTCTTGATACGTTGATTTTACCCAAGCTCATTTATTTAGATAGTGTCTGATAGGGCATTGTTCGACTCAATTATTTTGATAAATTATGGTAAACTATTAAGCCTACAATCTGTGAAACCCGCAACCGTGTTGCATTACCGTTAAAAATCGGTGACTTTGACCATTTTTTTTCATCTTTCTTTGTTCATTTCAGACTGTATAAACTTATTTATTGTGATTAAAGAAAAAGCATTTGAAGAACTAAAAAATACAAATCAGTCATCATGATACAATTTTTCTTATGCTAGAAAACGACAAAATATTTAAACAAAATTGTGAACAAAGTCACCCTTTGGGTGGAGTGACTCGATGTTCTTTGCATTTTAAACCTTAGAAAAGGTATGCTGTCAATCTTAGCTCACAAAATTTAATATTCAGATATTTTAGGGCCATTGAAGGGTATTCACTCTCAAATTTTTATACTCGACAGTTTTGAAGCATATAAACAAATTGAAGTCAATAAAATTGAGGTTCGAATGTTTTAAAGCTATCAGAGGAATGTCAAACTGGGCAACTTTTTTATCTAAAAAACAAATCGTAAAAAAACTTTAAAGTAATTGATTACAGTCTTCAATAACCTCTGGTGCTGAGGAAAATACATGTAATTCGAGAGTGGCAAGGGGTGGCAATTGCTCTGGTTGCGAATTTCTCTCATAAGGGCGATTCCACGTAAACTCAACCAAATGACTATGCACTCGTGGCTCGACCATCTCCGATTTTCACGATTTTTGGTACCTAAGAAGAATACAATGATAAATGACGATTTGCCAAATATTAGCCTTCTATAATGATAAATGTCAATGTTATGACACTTCAAATATCAAAAAATTGCGCAAGGTGGCGCGCCGCAGCTCCGAACTCTATCTCCAATAAATGACGATTTAGCTGTCATATATTAAATATAATAACAATTTTGTAATTAAAAGACATTATTCTGTGTTTAATATCAGCGTTTGGCTTCCTAAACGTATAATCTGAACTCCTAGATGACTTTAGTTTTCCCTATTATTGTAAAGTTTGATCCATGTTTAGGTCCTAATATCTCCTAAATTAATAATAATATGTGGTCAGACTTAATTTTTTCGAACAGCAAGAACACAGGAATGTACTTTAAGAGTATAAAATTTAATTTGTGGCTCGCACTCGCATTTGTGGTTCGCACAATGGAGCAACAAAGACGGAGGGATGAAAAAGTTGCTAATTTTGACGCTTAAAAAAAGCGATGTTTTACAGCTTATTTTTGGTTGAAAAATATATTTTACAATAGAGTAGACTCTTATCTTACAAAAAAAAAAAAATTGGTGAGTTATTTCCTCAAACACACAAAAGATAGGGCGAACATAATGTCCTGCTACGCGCGCGCCCGCTGTGAAAATGACACGTTGGGGAGTTATGCGGGTGGCCTGCGCATGCGCCGTGCCTCGAAAGTTAAAGTGAAGCAGTAGTACGTAAGTAATTCTTTCTAACATCCCCTACTACCCATAGGAAGATTTACCATATATTGTATACGGTGGTGGGAGGAGAAATGTATCTTCTGCACATCATCTGCTGTTCGAGTCTGCGAAAGCAAAACGTCTTTAATTTATAGATCTGTTAATTTTTATACTAATGCTGGGTTCTGAACTTAACAAGGGCTCTGGTTGATCACAGCTCATTTGTTAGTTTAAACGAATAAAGAAATACTAACGCACCAGATTATAGGGACATGGGACTCTTGACCACCCACAGGGCTCTGAGGAAATATATTTTCCTTTCTTCAGATTATTTCAGTAGGGCAGTGGTAGTTTGGGGGACAGACGTGGGAGCATCATTTATACAAACTCCTAATATTTACCCTTTTCCCCTTCGTTGTTATTCTAATTTTATCTGCAACATAAAATAGACAAGTGCAAGGCTTACCATGTTTCTGCATGGATCACCAGATGGGCTCATGCACATTAACAAAAAGCTACAATTCAAACTAGTATGATGCGAGAGCATTATGTACATTTTTAGCATTTTATTTCTCCATCTGGATATGCTACTGACCAGCGATGGATTAAAATCTTTTTTTTGGGGAAGGGCATTTTTCTTTTTTGCCTCTCATTACGGGTATTACAGAAGGATGAGGGGGTGTCTGCCCCCTCTCCTCCTCAACCCACAACTTCCTTTGGCACACAAAGTGAAATGATTTCAGATCTTAATGAATTGTCTACCATCCTTCACCTCATGATTTTTTAATACTTTCAATCCAATAAATTTCTTGGATAAGATAAAATGGTTGAATTTAATTTCTCCAATGGAGTTCATCATAGATTTTTCTTAAGTTCTCCCAATTAAAATATTTCAAGATTTTTCATTTGATTAGTACAGCCTGAGATGATAAAACTTACATGAATTTTTCCTTTATGCATTCCTTACGTAATCTAGATAATCTATGTGGCTAGAAATCCAAAGGATCTCTGCTTGTCATATTACCACCAGTTGGTTCGACAAGGCTTATTCAAAGGGAACTTTGAAGAAATGGCAGAATTATTTTTGGAAGACAGGGGTAAGTATATTTCTTTATAATCTTTTTATTTGAAACAAAGCTATCATAAAATAGATAAATACCTAATGAATTGCTTTAAAAAAATTTATACAAATTTTAAAGTTTTGATCAATAAAAATTTTCCTGAGTATGGTGAATCAAGAGCAACTACCACATTGTCATTAATTGTACTGAAGGCCTTGGTAAAATGAATACATTTGGATTGAAAACAGGAGTTGTCAAATGAAGGTTTTCTTACAGCAAGTTCAAAAGGGATTACAGTTCATTTTGTGGTAGAGCAGTTATATTTTAATATGATTAGGAATTCGATTCAATAAGGTTTGCCATGAAATATTCAGTTCATTGAAATCACTCAGATATTTCACCATAAATGTAATAAGATAGACATTTTCAAATCATGATAAACATTGCCTATTTTTAAAAATCTCCAACATTCATTTCTTTCCAAGAGACTATTGTCAATGGAATTTTTGCCAGAAACAGATTAAGATTGCTCTTCAGTTGGGCTGTAGTTTTGGTTATACATATAGATAGAATAGGATCGATAAGGACTAAAGAAAATATGAATCAAGGAAGCCACACTAAACTAAATATATATTTTACTCATACTTTATACATAGATGATGATTAGGGCTTCCCTCGCCAAATAGCAACATGAAGTCAACAGATTCACAACCTGGTCTCCCGTCACAAACAGGATAATTAATTAGGGTGATTTTAGAGGCTGTATTTTAAGAGAAAAACAATCAAGGTAATGCAAAGTGAAAGGCAAACAGCGTTGGGTCATGACTAGCACTTAAACAACTATGTACCAGCAAGTCATTAAAATACATGCACATCTGTATGCACATAGGTAGTTATTATTATTTTCTTTCTCTTCAGGGCCTTGAACTCCTGGAATAAAGTCCAACAGGAGATCTGATTGTGGAAATTTTGCCTCCAAAAATTTTCTTCACTGGATTATTCATATAGTATTGTGTACATATAGTAATATGGTCCTCCATGGAAGCAATGATGATTTGAAGCATGAGGAAATAGAAATAGTAGTCCCACCCTTTGACAGAAGATTTTACATTTAAAAAAATCAATATATGTACCTGTGCTGTGAAAGAGTTAAAAGTATAATGGAAAGATATCACATTGGTATTCAGTTTCAAATATAACATACCATATGGATTAGTGGAACATGAAATTTAAACTAATATAATATGTTTTTGCAAAAAGAGCTGGGATTTTGTCTTCATTCCTCATTGTTTTTGAGCAGTTAGTAATTTCATTTTGTTAGCATAAATCCTTTTGCACACCTAGAGATGGGTGAATTACTGTGGTAAATTATGGTAATATTTGAAAGTTATCATAATTTTCTGATAATTTTTAATTTTCTACGATTCATAGCTAATAGAGGATTTAATTGGAAAGCCAGTAACAATAGCAAGGGATTTATAGCACTTACACCATTAGTATTGCTACATAATTATATTAAAAATAAAGTAAATTCAAAAACAAATACGACTGCCCACATGCAATTAGGAATTCCTCTATTTGGTATGAGAAATTTTCATTCAAACAGTTAAAATGATATCCCCATAAATATTCTATTAATGAGTTATTATTATTACAATTATTCAGTTACAAGTAGGCCATTGGCCTGGTGGTAACATTAAAAACAGCTGAGTAAAAGAATAAACCATGAAACCTTCTACTTCTTTGACCTATTTTTAAATATACATAATTTCTTTGGGAAGGGCTCAAATATTTTTGCTGGTAGGTTGTTCCAGTCCTGTATGGTCCTGTTCAAGATGGAGCACTGTTTTACATTTGTCCTTTGTGATCAGCACTTTATCTTGAACTGGCAATCATTTTTTCCCACAAACTTTGGCTTTATTATGTCCTTCCCAAATTTATCCCATGCTTTTCCCTCACTCACTATTTTGTACATCCCACATTGCATGCTCCTTTTCCTCCTCACTTGTAAACTATCCCATTCCAGTGTCTCAGTATTTCTGTTACACTCTGTTTTATTGTGTACCTAGCACATTCCTAGCTACTTTTCTTTGCACCTTCTCCAAGTTCATCTCCTCTCCTTTCTTGTGTGGGTCCCATACAAGAGATGCGTACTCTAGTTGGAATAAGGGTTTTATAGGCCTTCTCTTTAGTGGTCTTGCTGCTTTCTTTGAGGTTTCTCATTACCCAATGTAACATTTTGAAAGATTTTTTAACAATGTGGTCCACGTTTAAACCCCATCCTAAATTCTTAGTTAAATAGACTACTAAGTATGTATTTACAGCTCTCTGATTTTGGAAAAATATTACAAGAGAATTCATAATTTCCAGTCTTTTTTTATTGCTGAAGTTTACATATTTGCATTTATTTACATTTATATCCATCCCATTTCTCGATAACCAATTCTTAATTTGTTCACGTCGTCCCTACAGGCTTCATAATCAATCTGATCTTCAATCTTCTGATATATAATGCAGTCATCCGCAAAAAGCCTTATGATAGAATTTATTTTTTCCAGGAGATCATTTAGGAAAAATAAAAACAATAATGGTCCAAGGACGCTTCCTTGAGGAACATCAGATGTTACCCTCATTGTCTTCCTTCCTTGTTGTTGCCTTCATGTCCCCCACTTGTATGAGCCTTAATCTATAATTGAAATTGTATTAAATATACATAGATTTGGCTTAAAATAATATGTTAGGAATATAGCCATATGAAAAATGTTTTTGATGGAGGTGAATATTATTGAAAATTATATTAATTTTCAGGGGCTGAGGTAAATAATGTAAAATACCATAGTAATTTTTGAAATTACTATGACAATTTTCAGAATGGCCCTTCTCTAGACACTCTCCAAGCATATTCATGATCCATTGATTAGTCCATGCTTTCATCAACAGGTACCTTTACAGCTGTATACCTTCATGTCCCCCAAATGGAGATGCTTGGAAAACTTTCCCTTACATAGCTTGCCATTTGCTCTTGATTAGACCTCTTTAACATATCCTGCCATATCCTTTCCTAGTCCACAATTATAGTTTTTCTTTTTTCTTCCAAGATTATACCCCACATTGAGGTGAACATCCTCACCAATTTGCCTGGGATGGAACCGGTTTTGAGGTGTTTCTCCTGGGGTACTGGAAGACTCAGAAAAAATATAATGTTCTACCAGTGCTCACATTTTCTATTTCCAATAAATGAAAATCTCCTTGGAAAAAGGATCAAGAATACTTAGCATTTTCAGTGGAACAGAAATTTGGTCATCTTGCCCACCATCATCCCAACAATCCCATTCTTTAACAAGGCATTACCTCTCAGACTGTCTTCTATCAGCATTGGCAGCCCCTTCAAAATGCCTATCCTTTCCTTTCATGTGGGACCAAGTGATACATTCTTACAATTTCTCCTTCTTTGCACTGAGCTCATCCTATCCATTCTTCTCTTCTTCCATAAATCAAAAAATCTTATGATAATCCCGTTGCTAGTATTGACAACTTCCTCAACTATATGATGATGAACTTCATTTTAACCCTAAGTCAGCTAGGAACATATGTATACTATTTATGCCAGAAAGTACAACTAATCAATTTAATCACTTACTATTTACAGTGCCTTATTCACCATATTGGGACCATGTGTTAACATATTGGAAGCACAGATATGATCCAAACTTACTCTTCATTAAATATGAAGACATGAAACAGGTATGCTTGCTTAAATTAGCTTTTTATGTTTTAGGTAATATATTTAAGTTTTCAAAGTACCGTAATTTTCCTCATATAATACGCACCCAGTATAAGACGCACCCAAGTTTTAACGAACAAAATATGAGAATTTTCGTATTCCCATGTATAATACGCATCTAATTTTGAGAGGACAGCATTTGCCGATTTATTGGTCATCCGCTGTTCAGCGCTCGAAAAAACATCGCCTAAGCGGGAAGAGGGCACGTGAATGGCCTTAGGGGCCTTAGTGCCTGCGAGTACGCACCATCCCCCGCACCTCCGTGACGTTCTATCAGTCGCATGTTCTTTCCTGCCCCTCCGTGCGTGTCTATGGAAATATGTGCATACAGCTGGTTTTCTATGTAACTAGGCTTCCTATCTTTGTTGTGCACTTCAAAACACCGGGGTTTTGTCTGCTTGCCGCTACGGGAGAATATTCGCGGCGGCAGAATGCGAGGTAAGCGCCGCCAATCAGTCGGATGCCATGACCAAATACTCGTTCTCATTGGCTGATTTCTGCCGCTGGTGCTCTACCGCCGTGCTAGGCACCTTTTGACTGGATCGCAGCATTGTTGCAAATACTAGTGTTGCGTGTTCTTTTTCTCTCCTCAATTTTCCTTGGTGTGAGATTCACTCTGATCTGTTCGCCGGAGAAATAATACTTTGGAACAACAAGGGGAAATATTTCTGTTTGGACAAAGACCGTGAAGTTGACGATGAGGAGTAGGAAGACGATGTTTTCAGCGACGCAGTATATCCATGGTATATCGGGCTTGTGACGTCAATGAATCGCCCGAGCTTTTTGAATCTAGTGATGATAGTGACTTTGAATTCCAAGGTTTCAGCGATGAAACGATCCTGTAGGGAAACTTTTAGTTTTGATATTGTGTTAAATGTGAACGTCAGTCAATAGAAAATGATAATCTGAAATACATGTTTGTATCCATGCATAAAACATCCGGTTACTTGATGAATTTCCGCGGTGAAAAATGTGTGCGGGTTTATAACCATGTATAATACGCACCCAACTTTCTGACGAATTTTCGCGGAAAAAATGCGTACTATATATGGAAATTTACGGTAACTAAGTTAATGACTGGTATTTCATCGTGCCAACCACTTGTTCCAACCAAGTTTGAGTTGTTCCTACTCACATACGAGAATATATCTTTCGGTAAGTGTTTCACAGAGGTGATTCCTGAGACATTTACAGCTCAGCTACTCAAAGACATAAATGTCTCTGAGTAGGCACGGGGGCCATAAACCTACATTCATTTTCATTATATGCATGTGAATTATTTAAACACGTATATATTTTGGATCCCATCATGTTTTGATGATACCTTCAGTACTACATGGTATACTTCCATCATGGAATTCACAAGGGATTTTGCCATACTTGGTCTCATGCATTTCCGTCGTGTACTGTGAATTACTCAAAATAAAGATATCTCTGAGATGTAACAGAGAAATTTTGATATGTCTCTGAGATACCTCATATAATGTTTTCGAGACCACAAAATAATAGCATGTACCCTGCAATTTCTGTGAGATGTCTCCGGTGTGTCAGTACACTGCATATACCTCCTAGTGGTGGGTCGTGGGCAACAGTGTGCTGGCTCTCAAGGTAGTCCTTTCAGAAGGGATCCTAGCTTGAGCAGGATAGGGAAGGTGGGCCTAGGGTATTACTATGCTTTGGTTTCTCTAGTGGCATACTGGCGAAAATGTGCCAAAACTGACCGGTAGAGCGCCGTAACCGTTAGCATGGAATGCTGCATGTGGTGCGGGTACTGCAAAGGCTGGTAACCTTGCATACTCTGTTACAACTTACTGCTAAACGTCAAAATGTTGCCTCAGGCAGCCGAAGCCACGATGGGCGGCGGAAGCTGAATAAGGTTGGCCCATCAGGATACGGACTGGAAACGAACTGGACTCTCGGTACTTGGAATGTGAGAGGAGTGTATGGAAAGGAGCATGAGTTGCTGAATAAAATGAAAGTGAGACGAATGGATGTTTTGTGTGTATGTGAAACTAAGCATAAGGGGCGGGATGCTGTTACATTAGATGGCGGTAGTCTGGCATTGTGGTCAGGAGTTGAAGATAATGTACACGGCAGTCAAGGTGTAGGACTCATTCTTAATGAGAGAGCTAAGTTGCTAGTAAGGAAGCACAAGTTAGTATCCCCTAGATTGCTCTGGGTTTGCATGAAAGTAGGTATTAGGAGAGTTGTGATTGTGGCGTGCTATACACCAGTGGATGGAGAGAGTGACTGTGTGAAAGATGAGTTTTGGGAAAAACAGAGAGGTTTTGAATGAATGTGATCCTGGTGAGAGAATAATTTTACTAGGTGACATGAATGGGTGGGTTGTTGTGAGGTGCGATGCATCTGAGGGAGTGGTTGGGCCTTTTGGTGGCCCCGAGTGAATGATAATGGTGAAAACTTGGTAAGTGTGTGCTTGGAAAAAGGATTGTTTGTGTCAAATATATGGTTTAAACATAAGAGAATACATATGTACACTTGGCAAAGGGGCAATTGTAAAAGCATGATTGATTTTATTGTGTATGATGAGAGATTGAGAGAGTTAGTGTGGGGCACGCGAGTGATGAGGGGTGCTGAATGTGGAACAGACCACTATTTGGTACTCTCCAAAGTGAATCTGGTCAGAAAGTGGGTGCCAAGGAAGAATGTTGCTCATAAGCAGTTGAGAATAAAAGTGGAAAGGTTACTAGACAGCGAGGTAAGAATGCGGTATGTTTGCATGCTTGAGGATTCTCTATCATTGAAGCAGAGAGAATGGGACGAGCATATCAGAAACGAGAATGTAAATGATGCGTGGGAGTGTTTAAAAGGAGTGATTGTGGAATGTGCTGAAAGTATGTGGAAAAGGAGTGGTAGGAAGAATGAAAGGTGGTGCGTGGTGGAATGAAGAAGTGAAAATTGCAGTCAGAGAAAAGAAAGAGGCGTCTGGGGAAGAGTGTACTAAGGCATGTGAGATTTACAGAAAAAAAAGAATGAATGCAAAATTGTTGTGAAAGAGAGCAAAGAAAGAATGCATGCGAATGAAGCTAACAAAATGCAGAGTGATTTTGAAGGTAATAAAAAGCTGTTTTGGAAGTAGGTAAAAAGGGCTAAGATTGGTGAAGGTAGGGGAATGAATGCGGTAAAGAACAAAAGGGGAGAGATCATGTGGGACGAGAGCAATATCACGGACTGCTGGAGGGAGTATTTTGAAGAATCGTACAATAATATTGCAGGCATTGAGGATGAGTCTTGTGAAGTGGTATGTGAGAATGTGAGGATGGAAAAGGATATCAGTGAGAAGGAGGTCACAATGGCTGTGAGAATATTGAAAAATGGGAAGGCTGCAGGCATAGATGGGATATCCAGTGAAATGTTGAAGTGTGGGGGTAAATTACTAATTTGTAGACTGCGTGAACTATACAATTTATGCTTACAGGTTTCTGTTGTTCCACCGGATTGGAAGAATGCTATCATCGTTCCGTTCTACAAAGGAAAGGGTGAAAAGACCGAATGTAATAATTATCGGGCCATTAGTTTAATCAGTATCCCAGGAAAAGTGTTCAGTAAAATATTAATCAAAAGAGTGAGGAATATTACTTCCGACAGAATATGGGGTGTACAGTGTGGGTTTATGCCTGGGAGAGGATGTAGTGACCAGCTTTTTCCACTTCAGCAAGTGATAGAAAAATGTATGAGTGTCCAAAAGAAAGTGTACTGTGTGTTTGTCGATTTAGACAAGGCATATGACAGAGTAAATAGAAAGAAGTTGTGGAAGGTTTTGAGAGACTATGGAGTGAATGGGCAGTTATTGAATGTTATGATAGCGATGTATGACAATAGTAAGGCAAGTGTAAGAGTGAACGGGGCTCTGAGTGATTGGTTTGTAATAAATTGGGGTGTAAAGCAAGGATGCATAATGTCTCCATGGCTGTTTAATGTATTTATGGATAAATGTGTTAGAGACGCATGTAGTGAAAACGACAGTGTTTTGATTGGCGATGTAAACTTGCAAGTTCTTCTATATGCAGATGATGCTGTTTTGATCTCAGACAGTCAACAGGGATTACAGAAGCTCCTAGATAAGTTTTGCGAATCAATGGAGAGAATGAAATTAAAGGTAAGCGCGTGCAAGACTAAAGTAGTAGTTTTTGATAAGGAGAATGGGGAGAATAACTGTATGATGAGGGTGAATGGTGAAGTAATTGAATAGGTGGCTGATTTTGTGTACTTAGGTAAGATGTATGCGAAAGATGGAAGAATAGATGAGGAGATAGAGAGACGTGCGAATGCTGGAAGGAAAGTGGTAGGTAGCATGTGGAGCATATCAAGGAATGAGTGCTTGTCTAAGGAAGCGAAAATTGCCGTGTACAAAAGTGTACTTCTTCCCACTTTGCTATATGGTAGTGAAACATGGGTATATCAGGATAGATGTAAGGGTAGACTAAACGCCGAGGGTATGAGTTATCTGAGGAGTATTTGTGGCAAAAGTAGGATGGATAGGGTCAGGAATGAGTGGGTCATGAATGAATGTGGGTTAAATGCTCCAGTAATGGACGTGTATGAAAGGAGTGTGCTTCGTTGGTTTGGCCATGTTGAGAGAATGGATAAGAGTTAAATTACGAAACAGATATATGAGAGTAGAATGAATGGTGTGAGAGGTAGAGGTAGGTCGAGAAAGTTGTGGTTGAATGTGGTTGGGGAAATTCTTCGGAGGAGGAATATTAGGAGTCTTAAAAACAGAAGGGCGTGTATGAAACAGTGTATGGGGGTAAATGAGGCAAAAGAGGTTTGCAAGGATAGGTCAGTATGGAGGAAATTATTGAAGCAGAGTAAGGTGTACAATTATGTATTAATGAGTGAAACATTTTGACTGTGCCTACCCCGAAAGGGAACGGCGTGATGGGTATGTATGTGTGTATATCTCAGAATAACCTCAGAGACTTCCTGATGTGTCTCTGGGTTTTTTTATCAAACATAGAAGTTAAGTTTCAAGCTTAAATCTGAGGAAATACAACACATGAAATAAATTATCAGGCACTTTGTTAATTCCACACTATGCTATTGCTACTGACCAAGGTTTTGTTTTTTTTTTAAATAAAGTTTTGAGACCAATCAATGAACCAATAAATGAAGGAGATCTGTGGAGAAAAGAATGAATAAAGAATAAAGGGAAGTCTAATCAGAACCTGACATCTTAGCATTGGCAAAATACGTTAGGTTGAGATGGGCTGGACATGTATGCAGGAGGGAAAAAGATTCAACCCTTCACACTTTCACTGGGAACTGTGATACAGTGTCACACCTCAGAATTTTTCAGACTGGTGGGCTGTGATGGTGTGACACAGTTGACTCCATTACTTTCAATGGGACTAGCTCACTTTCGTCTAGTAGCCCACCCCAAAAGTGTATCCCTGCACTGAACCTGTTAAAATGATTTTGTGTGAAAAGCGGAAAAGGTTAAGACTTAAATGATGAAACCATACCAAAAGGGACATTGCAAAAGTTAAAGTGAATGAAGATTGTATAGAAGACAGGTAGAGATGGCAAAAAGATAATGGTAAGGCTGAAACTCTAGTTCTTCATTTTGAGTGGTACCTAAGAAAGGTAAGGATACAATCTTTAAATGACTGATTTAATTTCTTCAGAACCTTCATCCTGGCCATTGTGAGTGTTTCTTCTCCCTCCCCCTCCTGTTATTCACCTTGAAAACCCAACCCTCCCAAAACATAGAATGACCTCTCTTGCCAAACTACCCCCTCAAAATCTCCCCTGCACATCCCCTCATCCAACCCCCATGGGAGTAGGTATACATTGACTGCAAAAGACAAGATATATACCTTGATAATGATGACATTGTACATTGAAACCATGGCTGATCACAATAAAATAGAGTTAAATTACCAAGCAAGAAGTTATTTCATGCCTTGTGAGACATTTGCTAATGAGACGTCTCATGAGACCACTCAGGAAAATTGCTGCGATGTTTATGAGCAAGATGGATATAATATCTAAGCATATGAACCGATTACTCTCCTCCTTCCCATGTAAAAGGATTTGTGCTGAAAGCCTCTTGAAGAAATAGTGATGAAATTGTTTGCAGTGAGATTGTAATGAAATGCTACAATGCCTTGAAACAGCCTTGAATGGTGCAACATGTTGAAATGGCGTAGGTGAATGGTGAGAGATCATGATCTCTCTTTTTCCAAAGGCAGGAGCTAGTGCCTCTGTTAAAATTGCCGTGATAGCTGACATGATCTCTTTTGAAATTCAGTCATGATCTGTCTTGTTTTTATGGTTGTTGGAGTTGCCTAGAGCTAGGTTGAAACTGCCAAATTGAAGTACTATCACATAATTTCAAGTTATCTGCATAAATTTTACAGTGTGTATCAAATGGGTTGTAATCCAGTTTCAATTTTCAAATAAATATCATGAAAGATTCAGTATAACCATGTGAGGGCATTTCAGACAGATTAAAATGTAACTAATACGTACTTAACTAATGTAATTAAAATTACTCTAGTGTTATCTGATGAATACTACGATTTAGCAGTATTCTGCATTATATGGAGAATATTGATACATTTTTTCACCTTATACGGCAAAATAAGATACCTGTTGATAATATTACCAGTTTATGTTAATAGTTATATAAGGTTTTTCAGTGTATATTATATTCTCATACTTATCTTATGTATAATTACTACAGGATTTGCCAGCCATTATCACCAAAGTGGCTTCATTCTTGGAGGAAGACTGCTTAGACATTGGGCAAATATCGGAGCTGTGCTCGCATTTAAGTTTTGATGCAATGAAATCTAATGTATCAGTCAATTACACATTCTGGGAGAACACTGATATAATATCATGCCTTGGAGATATCAACCGCAACTTCATGAGGAAGGGAAAAGTTGGAAGTTGGAAAGAAGAAATGAGCACATACACTGCAAAACGGTTTGATAATTGGATTGAAAGTCATCTTATGGGCACAGACTTTTCTTTTCATTGTTGATTTCCAGGATCAGCCACCAGTTCTCCAGCCCCAAGAGCGATAAATAGAGATTTTCGTCGTGACTGAGAATTTCAGATGTAGAATTGTTTAAATATTTTGATGAGTTATTTAGAAAGGATTGGCTCTGAGGGGAGAAGAGAATTAAAGCCGAACTCATATTAATATAACTGTGATGCACACTATAGGCACTGATCCTGTCCTGAATCAAATAGGTTTACTACTGTATTTGTAAATAAAATAATTATTTCATATCCCATGTATGATTTATTTAAAATAACTATGAAGTAGGTACACCAACGCTCCTCTACCATGACATGAATCTGCAGCTTGGCAAAAGACAAAAATTCGGAGATGCTAGAGTAACGAGATGCGCTCTTTGGTCAAGTGATGAGATGCACTCTTTGGTCAAATAGTGAAGTAAGCGGAAATTAACGTTAGAATTGCATGCATGAAGGGATGATTCATTTTTTCCACTACAATGCCTAAATCTCAATCAAAAGGGCGATACCGCCAATGCATTAATTCATGCATTAAATACAAACAAGATGTATAAACAAATGCTGTTCGTTAATTTATACTCTGGCGGGCACATTATGAAAACATATGAATTTCGTCAACTAAATGAAGCACTACATTGTGAGAGATGAAGGGTATTTTTAAATTGAATTGGGATTAAAATATGATGCTGTAATTTATTGTTCAATGTCTGCATTAACTTTAAGATATTGTCTCTGCATAATTAATAGTTAAGAAGAACTACCTAGAATATTCTCATATTCCTTCGTCTGCCCAATTTCGTTCGTCATAATGTCATCTGTCAAACATGCAAGAAAACAACTACCCCTGAGCAGCTTTTTAAAAGTAATGGCAACTTACGTAGGTAATACGAAACTGTTGTATACGCATTTCCTCCTCTTATATCTATTTTTAACATCGTAAGTTTCTTTTTGAATGATTTCCATATATTTTCGGCGAGACGGTGAGGATTCATTTCTGAGCGAACATTCAAGCTATGATAAGTTTGCTTTAATAATCTCGTCGTCTTGTAGCATTAGGATGAATGCGTGTAATTTGAGTATCTGTGTTTTTCCGGTGTATAATTAATGTAATTTATTTCATTAGCGATGCTCTGAAGCAACAGTGAGTGTGGAGGATGGTTTGTTATGCAGACAAACATGAATATCCCTGAGCAGATATCGCAAGAATTGGGGATACCTATTAAGTATATAAAGAAATCGCTTCACAATGACCTATTCTTGTCTTTTGTTCATAAAGGTTGGCTAAGGTAAGTGGGGTTATATTCATTGTAGAGAATTAGGTCCATTTCGGCGTAGGTACTGACACTTTGAAATACCATTTTTTTAAATAAAGATTACTGTTGAAAAAGAAGGAATTGCCCATTTTTCGGCGTCACGAAAGCCTTTGCGATGATGAAGTCGAAGCATGGCTGAAACAAGGAGAATGTCCGGGTCCAGATTGGCAGATAATATACATAAGAGTGAGTTTATAGTGTTATGTAACACTGACAGCATAATCACTTGCCGTGAATTGAATTGATGCCAGGTTATTTTGTTGGGTGAATTAATATGTCAAGCATTAATCATGCCTTATATTTGCGCGAAGGTCATCTCCAAGAAACATGATAAGGTTATCCCGCTTCCTAGATCCCGTGCTACAACTTATAAAACGGAGCCTCCTCTCACATTCTCACAACTTCTGCATTATGTCTCGCAAACGAACCACAAAAACCTTTGGAAGGAAGCATTTAAGAAATATTTGAGTAAGTTTGCACTGATAATGCGATTCCAGCAGCTGTCTATTTCTCACTCCATTGGAATCTAATTTGATTCCGCATATCAAGGTTCGGCTGTACCACTTGATGGGAAGGAGACATCCAGTATACACTGTGTGGATTCCGATGTTGTGATTGCGGATATGATCAACAGGGTGTTTGGGTGCCCCATAGTCAAAGTGCATGGTCAAATCACTGAAGAGGAAAGTTTAAATACCATCTCAAGGTATTGTCCAATATTGTAATCGAACGTAACTTTTTGCTCACTCATTAATTTTTTCATTTCCATTAGTCAGTAAGCGGTGCCTGAAGCATAAACTTAAACTTGTGCTGTAAAATTCAAAAGGTGAAGGTCTAACGTGGTGGTAGGTCAACATTGTGATGAGACTAGCTTTGTTACTTCCACATTTTATTTAAGAATGTACCACCAGTACTTAGGTTGTCTTAGTCACCTTAACTTCCAACCTATGATATTGTGCTATGTACTCCTGGATACAAATTTGAGATGAAACACTCATGGTCCTGTTTCATATTTATCCCCGAGTCAATTGTTCAGTCGTATTACTATAAAAATATCATGGATAATATTGTGCATGCATAGTAAGCATTCTTAAACGTGATTGTGCACTTAGTTGAGGATATCATTGGAAGCTGAGATATAGTTTTCTGATTAGTGTGGTTGATTGGAGGGAAGGTGCATCAGTGGTTAGTTAGGTTGCTGAATACAGTTGACTCCTGATTCAGTCTTGCTTTAACTGTACTCAACTGGGTATTTCCTAGCTAGACTCGTGTATCTATAGAGGGAAAATCATACTTGTTACGGAAGGATACTTTGAAAACTAATTCTGTCACCTAAATTGCTTTCAGTGTTATGACTAAATTATTAAATATAGTTTAATCCTTACATTATTTATGTGAGGAAAGTACCTCCCAGTAATGTCTTTTGGCTTCATTTCTAAAGTGGTGTGATGTTATTCTGGGTTATGTTTTGGTAGGGTAAAGGATGGTTCTAAGTGCTATGGAATAGAATTGATGTTTATTATTCTTTAAGGTCAAAAATTTT
Organism: Ceriagrion tenellum; assembly: GCA_963169105.1. NCBI lineage: Eukaryota > Metazoa > Arthropoda > Insecta > Odonata > Coenagrionidae > Ceriagrion > Ceriagrion tenellum. The sequence goes on along the minus strand of OY720632.1, from coordinate 127,069,306 downwards.
GATTGAATAATTGATACGAATAATTGCCCTGTAAATACTTTTAACTTTCATAAATGTCAAGCAGTTTATATTTTAATTTTAACACCAAAGTTTAAATTGCATATAATTGAGGTAATATTTTGGTTTCAATGATTATTTTTAATAGTCATTGATTTCCTGGGCTTTTTAGGGTATCAGATGAATTTGCTCTCTGTATGGCATTTTATCTGAATTGGAAAAAATAAAACATTTAGTCATTCATCACTATTTTACATAGTTGTTTTTGTTGATCATTCTGCCTCCCTTCAGCATTTTAGACCAATTATTGTTTGTTATGATGACTGGTGTAAAGAATGGATTCCGATCACAACCTTAACAAGCTTATCACACAGATGATAGTTGTGGTGGAATAGTTAATTGTGGCATTCTTGAATGGAATTGGTGGTGTGGCATTTTCAGATGTTTGGACCTTTATTTATTTAGTTTTAATAGTGTTCTCTTGCTGGACTATAGGGCCCGAAAGCATGAGCCTCACCTCAATGTATTGCCAGCCATTTGCACCATGGACAGCCCCCACCACTTCTACATCTTCCACTGTCCATCTGAGCAGTGCCTCTATTCTGTCCAGGATTGTGTGAACTTCAGCCCAGCTGCTCTTGGAGCTGCCCCCCCTCCTCCTTGGACTCTGCCCTCCATGGTCCCCTGCTCTTCATCATCCTTCTCCCTCTCCACCCCAGGGTCTTCCTCGATTGCGAGACCTCTCTTTGTGATATATCAGCTTTTGCAACTCATGCAGGACACCCATGATCGGGGGCTCGCTTTAGGGGATCTGACCCTTTCCCATCTCCTTTTAGCCGACGATGGTCTGTGGATAAGAGTGCTGCCTTGTTTGCTTGATAATGTTCACAGTGTTGGGTTTGAAACAGTGGCATCAAATGCCAATGTCGACCTCAAAACGACTCACTGGACAATGAACACGCCATCCAAGCATGGGAAATCGGTCACGCCAATGACTTCGTTCTATGACAGTTCTTCCACGACTTCGTCTCCACAGTATTTTCAGCCTGGTGAAACCATATATACCTCTTGCCAAAGTGAGGCACCCGAACCAAATTTAGAACTGTTGATGGAGCAGTGGGTTCGTGGGGGTCTCTCCAATTTTGATTATTTGATGGCCTTGAACCATTTGGTGGGAAGACGCTATGATAGCCCTTGCTATCATCCCGTGCTTCCGTGGGTGATGGATTTTACGGTTCCAAATGGTGGTTGGAGGGATTTGTCTAAATCTAAGTTTCGGCTGAACAAAGGAGATAGGCAACTGGATCTGACATTTGATGCAGTTCTGTCTCATCATTTAGAAGCTCCTGGTCGACCACTCTTGCAGGTGAGACGTAAATTTAATGATTCATTGGAAACTTTTTTGTATGAACTTCTGGTTGAATTTCCCTCACACTTTCTGCTTGGTTGTATATGCTTTGTATGCTTATGTTTTGATGAAAGACTATGTCATCTTATTCCATTTGATGCTAACATTTTAATGAAATAGTCTTTCATTGTCTTCAAATTCACACATATATTTTATTTAAAGATTCTACCATCATAACATCATTAAGAATTGAGAATCTTTCCTTATGTGTGCCCTTAGATAATTTCACGTAGAGACTGGAATTGCTAGAGGGTAGAAAATGAGGGAAGAGTGAGAATATTAATATTTAGTTGGCCATGACTTTTGCCTTGATTTCATTATTAGCAATCTACTAATTTAAAGCTTATTTTTAGTGGCCTTAGAGATTTTGGTTGAAATCATTGTTAGTCACCAATTTTTAACTCTTTCCATTAACTATTTCTATCTTCATCTACGTGCATTGAGCCATCTCTATTGCCTGTTCCTTTCCTCCCTTTCCCTGGCTTAGTCTTACTTTCTCCCATCCATATTACTGTAGGACCTGGATTAGAAGTTTCTGTATACTTAGTTTTCTCCTCTAAGATGTTCAATATTTTAAGTCCCAAAATAAAACTTTAAAAGGTGCATATTAATTTTCCAAGGATGTGAATTTCCAGCTCATTAAGTTCTTAAGTAATTTAATAGTTATAAGGTCATAAACAACAGCACTCAAATGACATATTATTATGAAATTCTACCCACGTTCAAAGTTTCATAAGATTTTCTCGTGAATAATGATTTTGGCGTCTTATTTCCAACAAAGTTGTTTGTGCAGATTTTTACCTTTACTCTATTGGTAGCAAGCAGCTAAATTTCTTGATGAGATCATTTGGTCGTGTAAAATGGGTGAACCTCTCATTGTGGTACAAAAGAATGTTATTCCTCTCTTGTATTAAATTGGTTGCTAGTCGCCATAGTTTCTCAGTGGAAATATTTGATTCTGTGATCGTTGTGAGAGGGACCACCTGGAGCGAGAGAGTGAAGCAGAGGATGAAGATCGGGGTGTGGTTCCTACTTACAGTGAGGCTATTAATTGTGTGTGTTTGGGACATTTATTGACTGCTCTTGTTGTTCCTGAAAGCACCATCAAAAGCCTGAAAGAAATTGAATAATGTCCCGTAGCTTTAAGGTAGTTTGAGTAAAACATCATTTCGAGTAGAAATCAATGAATTTAGTGTCATTTTAGAGAAAAATACTTCACCCTTCCAAAGATACCAATGTATCAGCACCTTTCGGCTCTGCTTTCTGAGATATTTGCCAAAAATACCAGCTTTTTGCATGGGAAATGGAAACATGCATTTCAGAGAGGTATTATTTAAAAAAATGAGGAATTTATTACACCTGTCTCATCAAAAAATGAACAGTGTGTAGTTAGTATGTTTCCTCTACTATTTAGGCAAATAAATTGTGCCATCACCATAGTAATTCTTTTCATAATTGCAAAATAACTTTCTGTTTTGGAGGAGTTTCAAACGTTCCTCTTGAAAATTATGAGTCAAGATAAAGACTTACATAGATATTCTTATTTAATTACTGAGGATTTCAGTCACTTAATGGTACATACTTAGCATTGTAAATGATAAGTAACTTGGTTTTTCCACTTAAATTTTATTATAAAAAGACAACCTTGGTTTTGACGAAGCTCGTCATCATCAGGTATCGAAGGTCACAAAGCTAGCCATCATCACCTGGTATCGTCATCATCGTCTTTTTATAATAAATTTATGAGGAAAAACCAAGTTAGGTACTTCTCATTTATAATGCTAAGCATTTCACGAAGTCATGCCTGAGACAACAGATTATAATAGTACATATATTATTGTGCCACTAATCATACAATATTTACTTTGTGCTTCCTACAGCTGATGAACTTTAACGGAAAAATTTGAGTATGGTCCCTGATATGAATGGAGAAAAATCTCGCTCAAACTACCTTAAGGAAAAGGTTTTTCTAACAAACAACTCTGGTTTCCTTCTTTACCTCCCACCATTGACTCAATGACTGTAAGATGAAGTTTTTTTGAAGGAGATGACTTTTAATTTATCTCCTAATATTTTATGCACCATTGAGTATTCTATAAATTTTTACTGGCTTTCTCTTTCATAAATGTTTTCCGCTAAAGAAGTTTTCAGACCTATGACCCTTGAAAAACTTCTCAGCTGGATTCTACTGTAATATGACGATTGCTATCCTATTACTTCATCACTAACTATTACTATCATTATACTTCCATCCACTGTTTTTTCTTCTATGATTTTTAAAAACTGTTTTTACTGAAATTTCATAATCTAATGATTTCAGGTTCCCCATCATGTGTCTGATGTCCTCTCTGAAATAACGTATTATGTTTACATGGCTCGCCAAACTCCTAAATCTATTTTATGTAAACATGTTCGATCAAAATGGGTTCCTGCAGAGTACCCATCATCTATTCAGCGTATGCATGAATGGACTCCTGATGAATGTATTCCAGAGTTTTTTACTGATCCTCAGACTTTTAAGGTAATTGAATGCCATTCTCTTTTTTATATGGGCTGGTGCAAAATGAGTTATAAAATAGGTACTTCCTGCTTGAGTAAATAGCTGTCAGTATTTTTTACTAAGAATCTAATTTCTTGATGTTATGGATGTATTTAATGCATTTTGAAGACCATATTTAATGGTCATGTCTAGTTTTGCCATTTGTATTTTGTTTGATATTGCCTACCATAAGATGTGGATCCAATTTTGTTTGGTGGGTTGATTGGTATTTTGTGAAACAACTGACTATTGAGTTCATTTGCTCCTTTTTGAATAGCTGGGATGATATAGGATGGGTTAGTAGGGGAACAGAGGAAATGTGGTGGATAAACTGGAACTACGGTTGAAACATTTTCAAAGAATTACAGAACTAACCATGTAGCAACTTGAATGGAATCACCCGCTAGTGTTCACACAATTGTGTTAAATTCATAGGAAAAAAATCATTCACCTGGACTGGGAATCAAAGCTTTACCTTGTGGACTGTAGTACTGGGAATCTGTGAATCTAAGCGCTTAGAGCTCGCATACAGGTACCTCTGGCATTACATGCACAGTACCTGTGAGGATAACTTGCTCCTTAAAGCCCCCATGAGATTCACAGCAGAAGAGGATGCATGGGTAGCTTAATTGGTTAAAACAATGGGCACAAAATCGAGAGATCTGGGTTCGATTCCCAGTACAGGCAAATGATTTTTCCCCATGAATTTCACACAATTGTAGAGTTGAGATGGTGAGAGCTGTCCAATGACGGGCAGAAGGGTTGAGTAAGTGGTAGGGGGACTAGGTTGCCTGGTTAGAAAGGAAATGTCCACAGCCTGAGGTAAAAAAAAGGCTTCCCTGAAGAAAGGTGATTGGAGGGATGAAAAAACTGAGAGAAGGTGGTCATCAGTATGTTTTTCTGCTTTTCTTTCCTGTTTCTCTCTTCTCTTTAAAAATATTGCTGCCCAAGGGACTGGTGTATCATATCCAAATGACAATGCTGTGTGACAAGGCAAGGGTGTGGAGTGCTCTTGAGGAACTGTGATTGACTGCAAAAATTGGTTTCCACCCCTCTGACGTTCTCTTTTTCCCTTTTATTGGAAAACTCAACGGCAGTAGGTGTAAGGCTTCTGTCAGTGTAAGGCACCAAGGAGTCCCTTGTCATAGGGCTGATGGAGTACTACACATTGTGTGCTCTTCACTCGGCTCCCAAGTACGAATGGGAATTCCATTGAAAAATTTCTACTACCGCTTCAGTCAGTCAATCCTGGGTGCTCGGGATGGGTAGCTGGTTCTTAGCCACCGGCACAACCCAATCCCTGTTGATTTTGGTTCTTCATGTAGTCAGCCATTCCGATGTGTCATGGCCTTTGTTCTCATAGGCATGCAAAGATTGATATTTATTGGTATAATTGAGATTATCACGAGCTGAATAATTTATGTGTTATTATTACTGAACTAAGCAAAAAAGCTGCTTAAATTTAGTTAATTTGAGATGAATCACCAAGAATTTTATCCTTTCTTTTTTAGTCAATACATGAAGATTTGCCTGACCTTGAAGTTCCTCCATGGGCCACATCTCCTGAGCATTTCATTGAAAAACATCGCCAGGCACTTGAAAGTGCCTATGTTTCTGAAAGGCTTCATCATTGGATTGACCTAACCTTTGGTTACAAGTAATTCATGAAAGTTTTACTGGCATACATTTTTCTGTGACTAATTTCTGTTCTGATGCTATTGTTTATTTCCATTGAGGAATGAAGCTTTTGTTGTAGTTCAATGAATGTGGTTATTTGGAATTGATTGTTGCTATAGACTTAGGAATATTTGAAGTGCCTTAGTGATAAATCAAGGTTCCTTTATTTTATCAACCCAGGCTATCAGGGACAGCAGCTGTGAGAGCAAAGAACGTTTGCCTTCATCTTGTGGATGGTCATACAGACTTAGCCAGTGCTGGTGTGGTACAGCTTTTCACCCATCCACATCCACACAGAGTTCTCCTATCTCCATACTTTGGGAAGACTCCTCCAAAAGTTTATTTTCCTCCAAAGGATAAAAGAAGTAAGTTAATTTAGTGACATAGATAGCCTTTCAATGACCTACAGTTATGATGGAATTATACTTAGTGCAGTATAAATGAGGACTGTTGTTGCATAATCTATTTCTTTGCTCCTGGATCTTTTGTTTCTATTTAACTTGTTATGATCCATATTTGCTTATTTTCTCTGTTGTTTTGTCAGTTTCTCATTATATTCCCATCCTATCAAAGTACCTTGAAAATTATAAGTGTCTTTGGCAAATTTGGGATTGCAATGATTTTTTTATTCACAAGATCACAAGTAGTGATAAATGTGTATACCTCAAGATATATTCAGTAGACCCCCATTTTACGATGGGTTCGATTCACGATGGATTCGACTTACGATCTGAGCTGATTTTGTGCACACTTTTTAAAATTTCAAATTCCACCGATTTTGTTTTAAATATCGATAGTGTTTTAAAAATTGGTTTAGTTATATTTTAAATAATTTTAATCCAGGATATTTCGTATGCATTGCCTCTGGTGCATACACTGAACGGATTGGCACTGACGCTCTTTAAACCAATTCCTCATCCAGAAATAATGCTGATTCAACATACGCTGGAATTCGCTTTACGATCGGTCCTCCGGAATGGATTAATATCGTAAAGCGAGGGTCTACCATATAGGTATATATTCTGAACCAATCATGTGTATCATATCATGTATATCATCATATACATATATTTTTTTCCCATCTTTTTTATGTGATTCTGAATCAATTCATGGTGTGACCGCAATAATAGTGGAAAAACATGATTGGTCCAGGACAAAATTGGTGATTGACATTTATCAATCTCAAATGTAGCGTGAGAAATTTATTTTTACCAAATACAAAATAGAATGTATGCTGAAGAGGTTGTGTTCGCAATATGTTTGAGATCTGTATGATCATGTATGTGGCTACATCAAGGGAAATAAATCGAATAAGGAAAATTTCCTTAGAAGCTAATGGAATAAAAAGGTTAGAATGTTGGGGGAATAATCATTTGGGATGCTTTGGATTCTGAAATCTCTGCCATTTGTGTAATAATTGGCTTGGAAACAGTGTTGGAATACTTGCCAAAGGGCTCTGCATAATGAACCATTATTCCCTCCTGATGTTGAAAAGCATGCCAAATTAAGGATGGAAGGTGGCATAAATTTAAAAAAGATACTACACAGAGTAGGAAAGTGAAATATAGAAAAATTCATTTATTTTTTAAATTTATACTCACAACCCCAAAAACAGCCCAACAAAGGCCTTTAACATCGGGTGTTTTAACATTAACAATAGACGAACACACGCACACTCATGTCCTGGGCAGATAATATTCTACCCAGGCGGGACTCGAACCAGCGACCCTCGGGTTAGCAGGCGAGGACTTTACCCCACCACCACCAGGACCGACATTTATATGGTATGGGCCCAAATGTTTTTCTCATATGTCTGATCATAATGAACAATATTCATTTTATGCATGTTTCAGAAAATGATAAACTGGAGAAATGTGATGAGGAGGAACACAGCATTGATGAGGACGATACGTCATCCCGTTCCCTGGCTTTCACCAAGTTGCTTAGCAGATCAAGGTCATCCCTGATTGAAGACAAACAGCAACAGCAGCAGACTGAATCAGGAGCGAAGAGTGGTGCTGGAAATTTGCCCATTTCTTTACCAAGGGACTACAATCCTGCCCAGCCTCTCCTAGATGTTGAAACCCTGTATGGATTCCTCTCTAAAACTCTCCATAAACCTTATGGGATTTCTACCTCAGTCCCTGTCAGTGGCTCCTCGCGTTTGGGGGAAAGCGTCAACCTCAAGCAGGCGGCCGCTGCCCGTCGCATTCGAGAGATGCAAGTTTTGGGTTGCCTTGTGGTGGAGCTGTTCCTCTCTCCCTCCTTCAATGCCCTCCCACGCTTTGTGCCCATATCGAAGCGCCTTGCTTTATGCCGTAATGCCTTCCTTGCCGAGCGCCATGCCTTACCCCCGTGTGTTCGGCATGCCACGTCCCTTCTTCTCCAGTTGTCCTCCGAAGATAGTGAGAGCAATGCAGACTTGAAGGGTGAAGAGAGCACTTCGGTCCTACCGTCATTGCCTTACCTTCCATTCCGATACCCCATGATCATGCCCATGGGACTACCTCCTCCGTCTGCCCATCAACTTCTACAGCCTTCCATCTCTCTCTTCCCCTTCCCCTCATATTTCCCTCGGCTGTACAGTCTTTTGAGGACATTGAGGGAGTACATGACCATGAGAGAAGAACTTGACTTTATGGATGCAGATTCTATGGTGGAGGAAGACGATAATGCAAGGAAGGAGCGGCAGTTACTCATTGAAAAGGTGTCCGAGTGTATGGTGGTTGAGTTTGCACGAGGCTTGGTGCCGCTTCTCCCAGATTTGGGTGAAGAGGGTGTGGCTTTGATTCTCCCCCATGTTCGCCATCTCTTGGAAGATCCACAGACTGCAGTGGGAGCTGCTTGGCACCTGTTCGAACCTGTCGCTAAAGCACTTGGGCCTCGCAAAGCTGGTTTGCATTTGCTGGAGCCTATCGCCAGGTTGTTTGAACGAGAAGGTCCTGGTGCCATTGCTGTCGGAAGAATCAGTAAGCTGTACCACAGGAGCTTTGTGCTGAGGCTTTCTGTGTGGCTGGGGCTTGGTGTGTTCTTGGACCGCTTTGTTACTTCTCTGGTTGAAGCTGTTGGGGGATACAGGGATGGACCGTCTGGAGTGATCAAGAGGGATTGTCAGGAAGGCTATGGCTCAATGCAGTCTCATAGACCTGAATTGGTTTCTAAGTGAGAATCTATTTCCTCCTCCATAATTTTAATATTGCATGAGATATTGTGTTTATCAGTGGCATTGGTTGAAGAAAGGTGAAAAAAAAGTATCCGAACTATTTTTGTGTTCTTTGATGTTCAAATGAACATCTTATTAAATGCAAGTTAGGCACAGTTTAATTTCAAAAGCTTTGCAATTATGGAAGCATTATGGCACAATTGGCTGTAGAAGCTGATATTTTAATCATTGTACTTGGTAAAATGGTATGAGATGATGCTGCATATGTTATTATTTTCATAATTTTTAGTATTTTATCAGACCAGAGGCCACAGCCACCTTTGAATATGTAGCTTAAGGAGGTTGGTCCGAAAACTAAAGTCCATGTCATTTTCTCCATATTTTCAGCAATTATAGAATAAAAGGCCCTCTATCGATTGGCTTAATTAGAAATACACCTTTCCATCCTAATTTTTCCAATAATTGCATTTGGAAATAACTATATTTACATTACATAGTACAGTAGGAGCGGATCCTTGGTACATAAAATATAGATTTAGAGTGTTGAAACCCATGTCATTTATACAAAAAACAGATATGACAAAAACAAGGATTTAAGAAACTGATTAGTTCAAAAATGACGGTAGGTCACCGACTTTGTTTTTGAGAAATTAAGTGATTACTATAGAAATTTTATCCGTGACACTGTAGTTAGCTGATCTGGGGCGTTGGGGTCGGTCATACATGTGGCAGCATTGGAAGTGAAATTACACACACTGTGGGAATTCAAACAGAGAGGCACATTTCAGAAGCTGTAAATTGTTTGTTTGAAAATATAGTGCCACCTCGATCAATGACAAACATCGGTCAAAAAACGAAGGGCCTCATATAACCCAAACAGGCCCGGTAAATATTCCTAAAACATTTTATTGGCACATAATAATAATTAACATCACTTAAAAACGACTGATAAATGTGGCACTTACAGCTAAAATGAACACTTGGTATTATGAATATTTCTGAATAATACAAACTAATTGTTTTTAAATCCTAATGTATACCTTTGTGATTTTGAATTCATGTCTGTTCATCGTCTTAGGCAGAAGTAGGCATGTATACTTGAATAATGACCTTAGGTAACATTCCTATTCTTAATCCCAGTAGCCCATCAACTATATAAATTACTTTCTTTACTCTTTTTTCCATATCATTTCTCACAATTTTGAGCTCTAGCATCTGATCGAAATTCTGACAGTCAATTTTGTGTAGGCAACGAAACGTTCAATTTTTATCTTTTTTGGGGGGGGAAAATATTTTTAAAGCGAGTTACGATGATGAAAACAAAATTTTTAAAAGATGTTAGTGAAAAATATATGAAAAAAAACAGAAAAATATCTTCCATTTCAGAGAAACGAACCTCATACCTTCCATATCACAACCCACTATCTTCCCTCTCGTCCACCGCTGGGTTGGATATAGGAACAGCATAGCAGCAATTAAATTACACAAAAACAATGTATACAGTGCATTATAGTACTGATATCCACAATAACACCATTCAGTGATCAATTTAGACCTGAAAAGGACTATTATGTAGTATGAGAACTTCTAAAAAGAACTTATTCAATGTGTTTAAAGCAGGAAAGCACTTCAGTTCGCGCACATCAAACACCAGTCACTAAGGACATCAACAAAGTTCAGTACGGCATTGCCAAAGTTGTTAGAAATTAATAAACCTTGAAATAAATGAAAATGTTGGGTTTACTTGAGAAAGTATTGTTATATAACAATCTCATGAATTTTTAGATATTTCTGGTGATATATATTGTTGAAAATGTTTGATAAATCTAATTACTTATTTAAGCATAATCGCTGCACTACTCCATTCCGGGTATTCGATTAAAAATCCTTTTCGTCGACTGGTCTTCCTAATATTAATTTTTAATGCCATATTTCAGCTTTCCTCTAAATGAGACATATCACAAATCAAAGCAGTATTCTTTTAAAGGCTCCTGTACATAACTAAGGCAATTGGGATGCCGCTAGAATTATGACTCATTCAGTAGCGAACCAACCTCCTTAAGGCTTCTCTAGCTTTTATCTAATGAATCAACAAATGCTGGAGTGCATAACACTTGGATTAGTTGTGGAATGTGTAATTAGCTGATTTAATGCTGCATGAGCTTGAATTATTGGTACAATATGATAGAGTTCCCTAAAAGAAATTTTGAGTGGGAAAAGAGATTTTGACATGCTATCAATCTAGTTTTACTGACTAGATAAAGAACACAGTAATACCTCAGTTTTTGCCTATAATCCATCCTAATTGGTAAAATTCGAAACAGACTAAAGCCTAGGCTCTCCTAACTATATCCATATGAAGCAATGGAAAGCACTGTAATGCATTTTAGTCACTCCAAAATAAAGTCCAAAATTAATTTATGGAGATAAATGTAGTGTTTAATACTAAAAACAATAAGTCATTGATGTAAAATGAATATAAAAGACTAATGTATGAAAAATGGTGAGGGGGGGAGAGATGTGCACACATTATTGTTTGGAAAGGGAATCCCCCTTTGTATGGATATTAGGTATCAAGGGGGTATCTTGGGTTACTTCTTTTCTTGGTCTTTTGGCACTAGGACCAGCTTCAGAGTCAGTGGACCTATTTTGCTTAAGAAAGCTGTTGTAAGAGCTCTATTTCTGCTGCCTATTCAAGGTTTGCAAAAAAGGGCTAGATGTGCAGGGTGGTGTTCACACAATGAGAGACAATGCCACAGCGGATTTGGGCATCTACTCCCGTGGGGTAACTACCTGCGGCTCGGCAGGAAGCTTTCGCTTATATACGAGCGTGGGTGGTAGTGGGGAAAAAGGAAAGGGAAGGGAAAGTTAGCGAGCCACAACCCCTTCGAGGCCGACACCAATGAGGCGGATTGAGGTCAAAAGGACCTCAATTGGGCCCCCGCCTCCCCGAAGTGCTTGTATTAGTTTGGTTACCCAAACAACTGAGACGAGTAGCCGTCGGTCTCACTTTCGCGAAAAACCTACCACACATTGTTGAGCACCGGAAGAGCCCGTTGCCCAAAGATTTGGATTTAGGTGTCTCCCTGGCTCCCTTTCTGGGTAGACGCCTTGCGGTCTGCCAGAGTACGTCCTCGAGTCGGGGACCACCATGGAGGGTCAATTCGGACCAATTCTGGTCAAAGTGTGGGTACATCCCTACTCTCAATAGTCCTCGACTACCCATAGACAATGCCACACTGAATGGGAGAATGCGTGAGTCACACTTTGTTTTTGTAGGATTAGCTGTGTGGTCTTGTTGGCACATTGACGAAATATGAGGCAGCCAATAAAAAATGAGACATTTTTCATGGAAAAAATTGATGAAAACTGAAACAAACACCCTTCTCCATCCCGTCCTTGAAACCTATTCTCTTTCTTACCATTTCGCGCTTGCCCAACATCCTTCCCTCTATCACCCTCTTGAGCAACCCATCAACCTTGGTTACATCTTTCAGCCATATACTCTACCTATCCCGAATTTCATTCAGATGCTTCCTTTCCTCATCCACTAGTGTCCTTATTTTGCTTCAGGAAGCCAATGAATATCCACACAAATATAGCATGATTCTCATTTCCTATGTTTATGGCAAGTAATTAAAAATTTGTGGAGTTTGCACATGAAGGAGCTATATCCTTCTCTTCAAGTAAGAAGCCCAATGTTGTTTGCTGGAATAGTAAACTCTCAACCTTCCAGAGTTCAAGGGGTCTTCCTGCCAAGCAGCCCCTATGCTGTTGCTGTCCATTTCCCCTCCTTGTTCAAATTTTCAGTTGAGATTCTCAACTGAACATCCCTCTTATCATTGCAAAAGTGTATGGGCTCATATTTTTTTCTAATTCAACTTGTCCCTGTTTTCCTACCCCTGCTTTAACTCAGGTCACACTAACAGTGTTGGTTACCTTAATAATATGGTTGGTTGCTTTAAAATGTCAGTGTGGATCAATACTGTTTGTATTAAGCTTTATGAAGGAAAGGTCAGACTTATTCAAATCTCAATCATTTTGTTTTTCTTTTGGTTATATGAGCACATTCACTACCCCGACTCAATAAATTGTCAATGCTTAGGTGCACATGACTTTTTAGCATTTGACTCAGCACAAAGTTTGATTTTCACCAATTCATTTAAAGTACAGGGGGTATCAGATTTGTTTTAACCAAAAGGCATTTGTTATATTCTAATGTGTCCTCCAAATTTCCTTGTTGTTGTCAAAGGCTATGCTTGTATACTCCATGGCTATTTTATTAGCCATGAGAGTCTGCCTTATGTGACACATGGAAGATAATTGGCAGAGAGGCTGGGTGAGTATGTCAGACAAATTTTGGGCAGCGAATTTGTTTATTGCATTTCTTAGATTTTTATCATGAAACAATTTTCTTGACCGTATTTATTTCATATCCAGTGCTAAACCATCATGAATGACATGACTAGACGTTAGCTGACCCAATAATATTTTTCTACTATTGCTGGTACAGTCTGAGTTTTTGGTTCTTTCTTGTAGATCGTCTGAAATTGAGTTTCCAGCTGATGGAAAGACCATATTATCCCCATTAGATGAAGACTCCTCTGCAGATTCAGAGCGTAATGCTTCACAAAAATCAGGAACCAAAGATGAATTAGATGACAAGGAGGATAGAGCAGCTGTGGATGAAGAGGGAGCAACAGATGCTGAAGTGGAGCCAGGTAATAATGATAAATGACTGAATGTGAGTGTCAGAATATTCTATAATAATAATAATAGTTTTATTTGCCAAAAAATCAATACAAACGAGTAACTGGTATAGACTTCGTCAAAGTACCCAGCATACACATGGTTTATATCGCAATGATATTCTCACAGTGGTATGTCAGACAATATTCACATATAAGATTTGGACCCAAATTCAATAAATATACTGTATACAATTTTATGTACAAACATAATCTATGATTTAGGTTATATATGTTTATTACTTTCCTTGCAGTAATGGATATACTCATATACACTATACAATGATTTATTTAACAGATGTCTTTTGAGGTTCGATTTAAATGGCTTTAATGAGGAAATGGGTTTAAGTGTTTTCAGCCTGTTCAGTAACTTGCCTAGTTAATTCTTCATAATAGTGATGCTATTCTTATTGCAGCAAACGCCAGTATGAAAGATTTAAAAAAATGTCTGACCACTAAGTCAGAAAAAATGCATTCTATGGTCTCAGCCTCAACTCTGGGGAATTCTATGTCTGTGAAATGGTGCAACCACTGCAGATTTCCTTAAAATGATTTATTATGCTTCAAAATATTACAGGAAGGTGTTGTATTTGTGTAGAAAAGTCATTAGTGCTGAAGTATGTCAGTTCATGAAAATTTGTAGCATTTGTACCATTTCATTTCTCTAACTTCACGTCATCTCCCAGCCTGAATTTATCCCATGGCTGTGTATGATAACTGTACATGCTAAGGCTGGCTATTGAGTGAGAAAATTCCTTGTAATGATTCCTGATCTATACCAACACCACCTAAAAGAGTAAGCATGCAAACTGTGCTGCTGGCATTGTCACACTGTCATAACTCAGTGAGCTGCCCAGCCAAATACCAAATCTGCAGCATACATCAGCATGAGACCAAAAAAAACTCCAAATGAGGATACTTATCAAAACATTTTGGTCTTATATGCATTAATAATATGTATTAAAAGTTTTTCATTTAGATGTACAATTAATTTGCTGGCATGGTATTATTCGTTGCAACTTGTTTACTTCAAAGTTTGGTGGTACCCATGTTAATCATGAAATATAACCAAACATGCAGATTCAAGTGGAAATTTTTTGAGAAGTATTTTAAAATACTGAAAATACCTTAAATAGGTATTTGAAATACTTAAAGTAATTTTCATTTAGAGAAGTATTTCAAATACATATATTTGAAGTACATATATTTGAAATACTTCCTAGCCCTGAATGTGGGGTTGTTTCTTCTATCAAAGCTAAATGTGCTGGGTTCATGACATGTTGCCTGTTGCTGCCCTCATTTAAAAATAAGAATTGAGATAAAAAATTCAGGAGTGAATGAAATGTTGGGAAAAATATCACCCTGTACTCCAGCAAGAGAACCTTGTTAGGAAATGGGGAAAAAAGTAGAACGCAAGAATGGGATTCAGGGATGTGACCAACATCCTGTTCAGTAATTACTACATTAGGTTTAGCAGAAGTGGTCATTCACTCAGACTTATTGGTAGTGACTCTTGAAGCAAACACAGTAACAATTTGCATTGGCGATACTTTTTTCAGAGGTCTTTGTGTTTGAAGTGGGCCCAGAACCAGAAGAGGAAGAGCCAGAGGCAACGACCGAGGTTAGCAGGGAAGGCCCACTAATGGATCATCTGATGGATCAACTAGAGCTTCATTCTGATGCCCTGAGTGCAGATCGCTTGTCCCTCAACGATTCCCTTGGGCGAGAAGATGAAGAGGAAGAGGAGCGAGAGGCAGTGGAGGAAGAGGCTGAGCAAGCTGTGAGCGAGGAACCAAATCTGGGTCTTGCATCTCAAAGTCAAGCTATGAGCTACTCAAGGTGGCTTTCTAGTCAGCAAGGGGACGGCAGTGAGGTTTCTGGTGTCAGTGCGGAGACAGTTTCGTGGCTCGCTCACAGACTTGGTCCTGTTCTATCTGCAAGGCATTTGTCACGCAACCTCTTGAGGATGCTTACGCTTTGCTTCCTTGGAGAAGAGAACCTAACACCAGTTGCTGGTGAAAGTGGTAGGAAAGGAATTCAAGCTCGTCATCCATGCTGCATATCTGGCCGAAAGTTACTGGGAGACAACAATGCATCCAAAGTTCTCGAGTGTCTATCCTCAATTGCAGGTAATTTCCTCTGACACAGGATTTAAGGGTAAAAATGTGTTACTGTGGTATGCAATTTAGTTTTTTAGTTTGTAATTGCCACTCCTATCTAGATCTGGTTAACACCATGCATACTGTTGTCATCGCTGACATATTGACTGTTGTCCATAAATAAATACACATACTTATTAGTAGAGCTGTGCGAATGCTTGGAAATCGATTCAAATCAGCTTAATTCAATTTGATTCACCTGCGACTCAGGATGCTTTGAAACCGAATGATTCAAAATATTCAATTCTGATAGATTCGTCTTCGAATCGTTGCATACATTCAAACATGGCGCTCATTAATGGTGTACCGTCTGTTTTGACGATGTTTTCCTCACGCGAAACGAAAATTAAATGACCACATGTTATTCTGTGTTATTCTTTTTGTCATTATAGATATATAAGCCCATGTAAGGCCCTGAAATATTGTAAAAATCTTTATTACTTAAACTGCGCATAAGCTTTTGCATTTTATTGAGATTTAAATTCGATTCGCAAGCAAATTTTTTAGGGTGGTTCGATTTGCTACCAAAATTGTAAAAAAAAGTTCGATTCGACTTGATTCGAAATATTTTTTGGGAGATTCTAATCGATTTGATTCGAAATGAAAATCCCTGATTTGCAAAGCATTACTTATTAGGTTGTCATGAGAACTGTTCTGTTTTTACCACATTTTTATTAACTCTCTTTCTTTTCTGTCTGTTTGGTATAAATTTTGAAATTGATTTTAATCTCACTTCTCGATGAGCTAGAGACTTGAAACTTTAAACATGGCTCAGAACTGGAAGACAATGCAATAATATGCAAAAATAATACATCTGGCTGATAAATTATATACAGTGGTAAAAGCTAGCACCAAGGGAAAAAGCAGGGCACAAAAAGTTAGCATGATGGGAAAAAGTGGAGCATAACATGGAAAAGCCTGTGTCATCAAATGCGATACTATTGACGAATTCGGTCGTATTATATGCTGAACTGTACAATTCTATTGGTAGATAGGAATAACAATTTTCCCTTTCAGATATGATCTCATAAGACTAAAACGCGGTTAAAAGAATTTTAAATAAAAAATTTTTTTAAACAACTACGTTTTTAAAACGGACTAAGAAATATAAAATAATTTCTCCTATCCCCATACAGATTTATAACCCAATACAGATTCCTTACCCCATGTGGATTGTCGTAAAAATTTGTGAAATTTAATAGCTGTGAAAATACTTATAAGATTTAAAACGAAAAACGTGGGGCGTAGGCAATTGATATAAGTAAGGATTGTGGGGATTATCTGTTGCAGAGAAAACTCACACAACAGTTCATATCATTTGCAATACAATGAAATTGTTCGTAACTTAGGTGAACTATTCATGCATCAATTATCTATTTCATGTGCCCCATGTTTTTTGTTTTAAATCTTACAACTATTTTCTTAGGTATTAAAATTCACAATCACACATTTTCAGGGCAATCTGTATGAGGTTAGGAATCTGTATGGGGCTAGGAGAAGGATTTATTTTATACTTCTTAGTCCATTTTAAAAATATGGTTGTTAAAAAAGTTTTTTGTTTAAATAATTATTATTGAATAAGTCCAAACATCTATGAGAATATATCCCCATTCATGTCTGGTGTCAGTGAAATCAAATCACTTATATTTGACAGCAGTGAAATATACTAGCTTTAAGAGAAGGGAAGAATGTTTGTGGAGTCGCCTATCATTCTGTATGGCTTATCAAATTCAGAATTCATTGCATTGTTACCAATGTGAACCTCATCACTTACACTTTTTTAAATGTGAGACTCATAAGTTAAGATAGAATCTGTTGCCGAAGCTTTATGATATGATATGATCTGCTTTTTTTAGTTTTCTCCTAGAAACTGCCTAGAAATTTCAGATGCTAAGTTGTGTTTTTTCCTGGCTTAACCAAGTGTCAGTAAAACTTAACTTAGCAATCATGTTCATCATCATCATCATTATCATCATCAGTATTTATCAATCTGAAGATTGGCTTGCTGCAGCTCCTAAGTACCATTTTAATGATCTACTTGTTCTCTCTGGGATGTAGAGCTCTCGAGTTTCCAACTGGTAGATGGTGGTTTGTGACTCTGACTTTTCAAAGGCATAGTTTGCCATCGTCCTCAGGGTCCATCTCCTGCCATTAACAATGCCTTCAAAATGACAAAGCCTGAAATTTACATGATCTTTCTTTATGTATTCTATTCATGATCTTCCTTGGTAAATCTTATAATTCCTTTTTCATATAGTTATTGTTTTTCTGGAGTAGGTTGTGCCTCAGAATGTGACCAATGAGTGGTTAATTACACATCAATATGAATGAATATTTAGCTTCCCCAGTTCATTTGTGAATCGACAAAAGGAGGAAATAAAAGGTTATTGACACCTATGTATGTATTATCATGAAGACCTGAGGCTTATATCTTGTTATTTATGTGTTTAATGAAGCCCAGTATGCATATATCTTATGCAAACTGTTCCATAGTTAGGATTAACGATTAACATTAATCATTAAAAATTTAGTTAACTATTTAATTTAATTGTTACTTTTTATAAAAGTTAACTTTTAACATTTATTCGTTAAAATTTTACATCAACTGATTCAAAACTAACTTCAGTTAATTTTATTCGTTAAATTTTGGTGAATGTCGATCTGTTTGAATTTGGGCACTAAGCTTGTCCAACAGACAAAGGGGAAAATAAAACGGTATCTAAGAATGCAATATAGCAGGGTAGTTGTGCAAGAATGCAATGAATAGGCCCCGATGAATAAATCCAAACAAAAGTGGTGTTGAGTGGATTGGCCGCCCAAGTTTCGGAATGCACCCTCAGACGAGAATACACGAGACCACTCAAAGACAATGTCTGCAATGGCATGAATGCCTCCTCGGTGACATCTTGTTATCCATATCAGAGTGTTGAACTCGAGAAAGGGGGTCACCAAAAACCTATGGCTGGTAACGAGGGGAAGGGGCTCATTCAAAGTAACGTATCTATAAAAAGCGACGTTTATGCACTCGGCGACATCCCGTTGTCAGCGGGGTTGAGTGGTGTGACCGTAAAAATTCGGAACGCACTCCCAGACGTAGAAACACGACACCACGTGAAGACATTGTCCTGGAGGGCTCATGTAACGTTTTTTGTTGGAACGTCAGAAATACGAGATGAGGAGGGAATAAACGGAAGAGACTCAACCAAAAATTGAAACAATGCATTTGAATTAAAGGTCTCCCTTGTAGAGACAGTGTAACTGGTCCAAGGAGGGGGATTTGGGTTAATATTTGCCTATGAAGGGGGTGGAAGGGTATAAAAATGAAGAGCATTCGTAGTAATGTTGAGTTCTGACTGTGACTGTTTCATGTGAGGTCAATCGCTAGACTTCTTCCTTCTTCAAAGAGCTACCTTTCACCTGCTTCGAAGAGCCGATCTCCACCTTTTATGAAAAGCAGACCTTCACCTCCAACAAAGTGCAGATGTATTTCGTCGTCCTTTTGTTATTGCCATTTAGTTAATTAAATATTACTTCAGTTTTTACTTTTAAAATGCATTTGTTGTGGCCCGGTATTGCAAATATTTTTAAACAAATTGATTCGGATGGAAAAAACCATAATGTTTTCTTTTTTCGGACAGGAGAGGACGGATGTCCGATACCAATCTTGAAATAAGAATGTTATTAAAGTTTAATGATTTTTTCAGTTAAAGTTAAATAAATTATTCTTGAACTTGAAGTTTGCTTTTATTTTATCGTAATCGCGAAAAAAATAGATTTTAATGGTTACCTTATGATTATTTTTTAAAGTAACTGAAAAAATAATTTTTAACGTAAAAGTTAATTTTTTTTAACTTTAACTTTAATCAGTTACTTTTTCAGAAAAGTAACTTTTAACTTCAACTAGTTACTTTTTACCGAGATTAACTTTAACTCTTATCAGTTAATTTTTTTTGGTAACTTTCCCAACTCTGAACTCTTTACATGAAAATCTTTAGATCCTATTGTTTGCTGATAAAGCTTTGTTGATTAAACAGGGTTGCTTATATCTTAAAGATTTAAGTTTACCAATTAACCTGACAATAGCCACAGTATTCCTGTCATGGAGTAAGAATAGCCAAGCTGTTACAAAGTTCTTTTTTGAGAAAATCTCAGTTTTTTTTAAGTATTGCAATGAGAGAGTGAAATATTTTACGTCATTTGAAGTTTTGCCAGCTATATCATTCTCATATTGAGAACTAAGGTTTACTGATTCTGCCTCTGTCATCATGGTGCCTCCGATAACATTTGGGAGGATTTGGTGACCGAGTGAACAAAATTCATCTGCAGTGTTATTTATGTGCTGTTATCTTCAACTCTAGCCTTATACGGAGAGCAGTTGATCCTCCTGCAGTATCTTCCGCACATGTGGGAGTTGGCAGCTCTTTGTCGGCGAAAATTAACTCCAACCCTTGAAGCTGGTCTTGTGGGATGTCTAGCACTCCTGATTCACATAGTACCATTTCTGTCTGATGCAACTTTAATGGATCAACTCCAGGTAAGTTGATAACTTTTCAATCCATTCAGAACTTTTTCTCTGTATACAAATGCTTACGGTGAAAGATTACTAGAACAGCTGTCATTTTCACTTATTGTTGGACTTCAGTGTCAGCATTTGGAAAATATAATGGTCTAAGTTAGGGTTACCATATTTTGAAACCCCAAAATGATCACACCCTCTACAGGATTGATCAAAACCCTATGAGGACTGCTAAATGAAACATCATTCATTCAATTAAATGATGTCAAATAGCTACATTGCATAATTGAAACCAACAAAATAAAAAGTATGACACACATCGCAAATACCTATACTTAACAGCCCATGTCCCATGGGTATTTCTCACTGGACTGAATCTTTTTTTACCAGTTCCTTATGTCTACACGAATATTTAAAATAGTTTTTGCAATTCATGTGTCTGAAATTAAATTTTACCATTGCAATCCCTTTTTAAGAATCAACTGTCAGTCTGTTTCTCTCTTATGCCTACTGTGCCTGTATTAATGAGAACAACTTCTCAACAAAGAGCAATCTGGTAGCCAAACTATGAACTATTTCCAACCCATGGTAGACCAGTAGTGCCATTTATCAACAGTTTGTTTAAGTTTTTGTACGGAGAAAATAGCATGCCACTAAGCGCCATAAATGATGCCAGCCCCTGGATTCAGCTAAATTGAAAGCATCACTGCATGATGATTGCCAGCTATAGCCCTTAATCGAAAGCACCCTAATTCTATAATTGATATAAAAATATATGTTACTGGTTGGTGATATAAGATGAAAACAAAAATACTAAGATCTTACTTCTTAAAAATAAAAAATATGGACAGAAATCTTAAAAAAACTATGTGAACGCTACATTAAAAGTAAAAAATATGGACATGTCTGCATAAATGAGGACATATGGTAACCCTAGTCTTAGTGGATGGTTTTCAAGATTTTGATATCATCATAATTTTTCATTCACCCTTAAAAGTAATTTACTGCACCCCTTGATGCATTCCTTTCCTATGCTAACCCATTTCTGTGTTGATACATCATCTGTTTTCTGTCCTATTTTTCTGGTTTACGTAATAAAACCTCTGTATCCTTCATGGATCTTAGGTTTTCATTTTCCCTTCCATCGCACTACTTATTGACACAATGTGTTTGGGGGTGGGCCCAGTCCTCCTGTATCTCCTCTTCAGTGAGAGTGCATTTTATGGTTTTCTCCTCTTTTTTCTGTAAACACCCTTTAAGTTGAGGAAATACTAAAACAGTTCTTATGAGATTTTGATATTGTAGGCTAAACAAAAAGGGAAATGTGAAGTCCAAGGTAGTAAATCTAAGTTTCACTGTGCTCTTAATATAAGCATAATATTGTTACTATATATAACGATGGAGTTATGCTATGTTTTCAAATGAATATTCATAGCAAAAGAAATGTGTGTTGATTTAACTCCTGCCAATTTGATTTGAAAAACAGGGATATACATTAGTGCATGCACATTTTACTGTTTTTTGGTTACCTCATAAATAAGTGGGACTGAATTTGCAAATACCTCTGAAGAGTGAGCGAAATCAATTTATTATAATATAACATAACATCATCTTCTACCATGATGTGCATTTTGTTAGGCTCAATGCCTGACAAATTACTTTTTGCTGTAACTTTCTTGCATTCATATTTTCTTTAGAGACTGATTCTACTCTATTTACTGTCACTTGCCATTGTATCGAAAGTGTTTTCTCTCTAATGGTCAGGTGCAGGAACGACACACATATATTCAATTAAGTGATGTGACCCTTAAGCCATGGCTACCATTCAATATGTATTGCAGAAACATTCAGTTAATTTATTGGTATCATAAATAGTTTTATAACTTATAGAATGGAGTCATGTATGCTATAAGTACTACCCAAGATGGCAGATGCATGCGGAACTACTTGGAGACTCAGTTACTTCATAAAAAAGTGTATATGAGATAAATGCCCAGATTGTTTACTCTTGCCAACTAATTTTTATGTGCATTAGCAAATAAACATAAGGTAAACCTTCATAAATTTTATCCAGCGGTAAAAAAGTAGAGCAAACATTCAAAGCAAATGACTCTTTGTAACCCGATCTTGTGTTCTTACTATGTCAATATTTTCATCAAGTCTATAACTCCATGTATCTCTTAACTATTGATTCAATAACTAAATAATCCTGCATCCTGCCAGAAAATAGGTTATATCTTAAACTCTCAGATTAAATTCTGCTATATTTCTTCCAGGATAACATTCTTTCCCAGGTTTTGTTACCATGCATTCGGCTTGTGTCCTCTGGCCGTGCACCATTTCCATCTGGTGCCCTTGCCAGAGCAGCCCTCACAGCCAAGGTGCTTGATGCTTTACATCTTTTAGCTCTGCGAGTAGGGGTTGAAATGACTCGAAGACATCTTTCCTCTGCCGTGAGAAGATTTTTCCTTGCATTTGATAAGGCCCATGGATTTAGCAGAGAAAGAAATGGAAAGCAGTGTGGAGTTGAGGGTACCTCTGTTGGGACTATTTCAGATGGTACTCCTAGCTCATTAGGAGCGAGATTTGAATCACTCAAGGATAGCCCATCACTGTGAGTTCCTTTTTGTTATATGTCATAATACATGTCCTCTTCTAAGTTTCATGAAATGTTTCATTGTTTGAGCATGTCCCAGGTTGTAGTATGATATATTTCTTTGATAAACAGGAGTGAAGTGAATGTTTTCTGTTTTGTGGGATGCTCTATTTGGATCCAGTGAGTGGATTGCCAAGAAGAGTCAAAATAATTGTGCTACATTTTTGGCAGGTCATTGGAGGACAACAGCTTTCTGGAAATCTGCCGAGATGGGACTACTGCAGAATGGTCTGTTCGTGGTGCGCACATATCACATATTCGTAGTAAAGCAGAAAATGATTCTACAGATTCAGCATCACCACCTGCTCTTGGAACAACCCCTGATGGTGCTTCATCCTTCAAGCCAATGTCAGAATTGAGAACACAGGTTGTTACTTATTTGGCATTTGTAACCCTTTTGCTTCTATGTGCATGTATTAACATGCCTGCAGCATGTTGTTCTCTCAATGCTAATGGTGAATTTTTATGCATACCATCAAAACAAGTTGCTGTACTTCCCATCCTATAAGGTGCCTTTTTTGGCTCAAAAATTTGAAATAAAAGCAGCCTGCATCTCATCGGCCTGGAAATACTGTAATTGATAAAAAGCAATACTTATGGAGAGATGGAATATAGATTTCATGGAGTTTAACTACATATCTATACATATTCTAAACTTTAAAAACTTCTAACTTCAGTCAAACCTCACTTTTACTCCCCTGGAATTTATGTTTTCCCTTGGTTTACAACATGTTCTTGATGCCTCTACAATTTTTGTATCCTTGTAATGCATTCCTATCCTGCAATTTACACTTTCAAATTTTGTCCACATGTAGCCTGTTTTATTTTATGTTGGAAAGTTGCAATTAAAATGTTTCCATTGCCATTAAAATTCTGTTACTAGCTTGACAATGAAAAAAGAGCCAATTTTCGGGCCTCCAGCAGAAATTCTGAAATTTGCTGGATTATTGCATATGCACTATTTCTTAATTAATTTTGGCTCAGTTTCTGTCAGAGTTTAATGGAACATTCTCTCTATCTTTGTAAGTGGTTTCTTGAAGTTTCAGTTTTTTAAACTTAATTTGTCATAGAGCTGCTGTTAGTTTTGTGGGACAACTTAATTCCTGTTTATACAAGTCGTGGAGACCTGATCATGAAACCGTGACCGTTGTCTTGAATTAAGAAATATGATCCTATTCCTTCTGGAAACATAAACCCAATGGAATAATTGGTAGTGGTTATTGTTTATATCACATTTAACATAGCTTGTGTGTGTTCTTCAGAGTGTACTGTGCAAATGCATGGTGCACCAATTAAGTTGAATTTTCTCAATAGAAAAAGCACTTCACACAGCAGCATAAATTGGTATAGATAACTTTAAAGGATCACGTGGCTGGATTGACCTTTCAAAATCCAGTATAGCTATGTCTAAAACAGTATCTGCAGTTTTTCTGAAATTACATATTGCAAAACAGTTTCTCGCTGGAAGTGTCCAAATTTCCATAATCATGTTGATGCTCTTAAATGCTCTAAAAGAAAATTATACTGTGGATGAGGCAGATCTGTCTTATGATATACTGCCACTCAAGACCCCAAGACCAAGAGGATCCTTGCCATGGGTCAAACACAACAAAGCTTTCCTCACTGTTTTGTTGGGAGCCAATGCAGATGGCAGTGAAGGACTGAAGCCCTTTGTTTTAGGAAAATCTAGAAAATCAGTTTTTTAAAAGAAATATTTGGACCTAGTTGCCAACTATCTATAAAGCCAGCACATAGGCACGGATGACTTCTGGTATTTTTGAAGGACTCTTGACACGCTCTTGATGCTAAGACTAGTTGCCCTGACAGAAAAATCCTTTTGTTGTTGGATCAGTGCCCCACAAACCCTGTTAACTTGAAATTACAAAAAAATAAATGAGTATTTTTCCCTACCAATTGCTCTAGCTTGCTGCAGTCAATAGATTTTAGGTATAACCTATTCAAATTAAATGAAATAATGAGACATTTTTCCATGGCCTTTCTTCATTTTCCTGCAAATAATGGTTTCCCTTGATTTACACTTTTTTTCTTTTTTCCCTTCAAAAGTGTGAAAGAGAGGTTTCACTGTATGCTAGTTTTGTTTGAAAGGCCTGATTGAAAATGATGATCAATTTAAACTGCAGGAACACTAAAAATCTTTTGCCAGTTTTCTGTTGGCTCTGCAACTGAGCATACTGCTACAAAACAGTTATTAATTAATTTAATCAGGCTTTTTTTCCCTCTTAAGTATTTCAATTTACGTTCTTTATGCATTTTTCTCTAACTTGTCACCGATGCAGAAGTATATAAATATGCCTTTACAAATATTCAAGATAGATTCTGGATATTGATGATTTTTATCAATTTATGTGTTTTATGTGCAACAGAGGAGTATAAGGAAAAGAAATCTGGGAATGAATAGCTGATGAATGAGGTTAGACCACTGAACATATGTTTTGTTTAACTCTTTGAGTGATCATTTTTAATCCTTTATTTTCTCTTCCATTTCTCTTATTGCTAAGGAGAAGTGATTTTTGGAGAATGTGAATAATTTAGACAAGGCTTTGCTGGCCAAATTTATATGATGTAAATTGTAATCTTTTTCAGACGTTTGGGTCGGTGAAAATGAAAACAAAAGTCATGATGACTGTGAAGGTGCATTGATTGGTTTGTTGTCATTCTTTCTTTTTAGGCCCTGGAAGAGCTCAAGTGTGTCTTTTCTGAAGAATTTGCCCACTTGGCTTACATTCCATTCTTCAGGTTCCTTGGAGAGAATGTAATGGAGCAGGCTTTGCAAAATGAACAGCTGATCCGTGACTTATGCTTCACTTATGAGCAAGAGATGCACCATTTTCAACCAGAAGGAGGTAAACTACCCTGTTTGTCAGTTAAAGAATCCTTTCTTTTGTTTCTAGAAAGAATTGGGAGAAGGAAAATAAATTTGTTTTAAATTAGGATTGGGAAGCCTTTCTTGAAAAAGTGTGTCCAAGCTCTAGATTTTTTTGCCCATTTTTTTATATCTTCTTCATATGAATGAGCTACTATTCATTGCATATTTATTTATTTATTAAAATGCCAAAAACAGCAACTAGGGCCATTACAATGGGTTTAAATAAACAAAAAATAAGTTAAGAAATAAAACAAAAATATATAGTAAAAACAGTAAGAACAATAATCAACAGAAAGAAAAAGAAAAAAAATCAATTTTGTGGCAGGGAAGAAGAGGAGGACACAGTGCATTTAAGTTGGGAAGAAAAGATGTTGCATGAGGAGAAAAGGTCAAGGATAGGGTGATTGTTTGTAAGGGTATTAAAAAATGAAGGTAGGCGGTAGAAAATTGAATGTTGGGAGGTGGAGAGACAGAATTTGGGCGTGTGAAACAGACTTACATCGCGAGTGGTGCGGGCAGGGATGCGGAGTGACCCTGCACCATCTAGACCTAGACCAGAAATCAATGAATGATTTAATTTAATGGTTATATTTTGAAGATGTATCTTTATGCCAGAGGTGGAGGGAAGCCATGTATTCCCATGCCTCAAGAGTCAACTCCCATCCTCTGACCTGTGAGACTTCTACCTGATTGTTCTTACTGTGAAGTGCCTCAAAGCATGGAGATAGCTATGATGTGTTGTAAAGATCGAGATTCTGTCTCAGAAAATGGGGTACATTTTTACGATTGTCGCTCGTGATGTCGTAAATAGATGGATTCTTAGTTCTAAATCATATTTGTTTCTCACAAAATTACTGGTGTAATCACTCAGGATATGGCTCATTATTAATTTATGGTCTCTTTTTTTCATGAAATTCAAGAAACAGCTGATCATATGTATTTATCAGACTACTTAGTACCTGTAGGACCGTTGACTCATGACAAGGAGACATCACAAAGTTTTGGTAGCAATGTAGCTGTCATTGGAAACAGGATAGATTTGCAAGTATGCTATTTCTTTTGTTTATTGAATCATGGATATCATTGCAGTCCATGTCTGGTATATGCTGCATGCATTTTGTGAAAAGTTGTTTGAATAATTGGTATTTCATTAGTTGAATCATATCATGACTATTAGGTTTTATGATCCATTTCAAGTGTCCTTGTGCTTCAGTGTTTTGTGCTTTCCTTATGATCAAATCACCTATGCTCACGAGAGGTGAGGAGGATGCTCTTTATAAATGGATACAAATGGATGGAAGGAATCTCTTTATAAATGTTGCCAAATATTGTTTGCCATTGGTGGGGAAAATGAGTGAGTGGGATAGTGAAAGTCTCTGGTTGGGCTGAGCCATATGTATCTTGACTTATAGAAGTGAAGTCTTGTTTTTTGGCAAAAAATGACCCACATAATATATGGCTATTGCATGTGATTTTCCCATCAATTTTAGTTATTTGACGGTAAATTTTTGGAAATAATTTCTATATTACTCTCTCAAATAATGTGTCACTTGCTCCACTAATACCTATGTTTTCAGTATATTAATTGCAAAACTGATTTATTCACTATGGACAGTTGTGCGTTGGAAGTTCTTTCTTGGTGTTTTTTTTCAAGTCTTGTGATTCAATCGTAAAATTCATCCCTAATATGCATCTCTTCTTTTTAAAATGTTCATGGGTGGTGAATAAAGCGAGCTGATATACCTTCCACTTTACCTGTTTGCTCAAGTCCTGGAATTGGGCATGTCCCTCAAGAATCTGAAATGATATCTTTTATCAGTAAGAAAATGGAAAACACCAACAGGTACCACATTTTGTCTTGGCTTGATTTTTGTGATTTCCTTCAGATGAATTTTATTAATGAGAGTTCATCTTGAATTTCAGACATTTGAGAGGAAATTGGCTGGCATATTGGGAGCATGAAATTGGACGTTCAGAAAAAGACAGCAGATTTAATTTCAAGCAAATAAAACTCCAAAAATTTTCCGGTCATGGAAATAGCATCAGGGCAGTTGTTGCTTTGGATAATGAAAATAGTTTTCTTAGTGGCAGTAGAGACAAGACTGTGAAGCTTTGGTCATTAAGAAGTCAGGTAAGGCAAAGAGTTTGTGTGGAAATGAATTTACAATGATATGAAACTAAGCAGACAGATGGAATCACAAACTTTTTAATGCCTTTGAAGTGAACTATACTTCTCATCTCTTACTTAACGACCATGAAAGATTTCTTGTCTGACAGGTACTTATTGACTTGTTTGAGTTCTTCTTTCATATTTTTTATTCAGCTGCTACAGTTACTGCTTGAAGTCCATGGAAAGGAATTTTTCTTATGCATTTTAAGCTCAGCACATAACCTCAGGCCCCTGATGTTGTTTCTTCATATCCATTTTGTTGGATCTCTCCTGCTTGTCAGTTTTTCTATTTTATTGCCTGAAAAGCTGGAGGGTAGAGTTAACAGTGATACCCCTTGCCTGGCTGACCACCATGCTCTGTACTTATATTTTGAGTGTCAAAATATCTTCTCTAACCAAACACCTCAATACTTTTCCTGAAGAACCTTTAATTAACTCACTTCATTGTATTAGATGCCTCATCTCTCTTGAAATGTTGAATGAGACCTGTGCTGCTAATATAACCTAAGATAAATTTTAAGAATTAATGAATATTTCCACTATGCACTCCTGTGCATTATTTCCCATGAAGAATCTCAGATGTTGACCCAAAAGTATATACAAAAAGAGGATTTTACTCTAACAGCTTTGTAATTGAGAGCCTAAACTTGTGTAAAATTCATTACCAAGCATAGTTTGTCTGTGTAAGCCTATTGTCCTCCGACAAAAAAACCCCTGGTGTCTTTAAAAAGCGTGGAAAGTTAGGGAACATGGGAAAACGGAAAGCAAAAATTTCATTCAGTCCTCTGCAAACCCTATCAAAGCAGCATAGGGTGTCATCATGTGTAATATAAAAGTATCTAACATAAGGTCTTCTCAAAATTCAATCAATGCTAAAGATTCTTTTTTTTTTCAATTTCTTTATCGATGCTGGTGCTGAAATTTAAATTTACATTTATACCTACTTCATGGAAGTTAGCACCTTTTGGTTGCACATTGGGCTGTTGGCTTCAAATATCTTCAGAATTATGTTTGGGTGAAGCCTTTTAGTGTATATTCAGTTAAACTCATGGTAGTTGAATGCCATGGCATTAGTTTTCCACCACTCATGGAGAGGAATTGAGCCCTTACTACGTGAGGGATAAGATTTCTAACTCTACTGGGCTCTGTTGTTCTTAAGCTGTATTCTCAAATAGTTTACTTATTTTCTTAAAGAAGACAGTGGTTGTTACACATGATCAAAGAATTTTTATCACTTCCTTCCGTCAATTTGGATGTCTGTTGCCAAAAATGTATTGGTATTCCGGTCAGATGATTTATAAAGTAATAAAATAAGTTGAAATGTATACTTTTTAAATTGAAATGCCATACTTTCAATACATTCCTAACCAAGAACTGTTTAATAGGGGGATGGTTCTGCAGTAACACATTGTCAGTGGACATATGTTGGCCATCGTAAGTCTGTGTTATCTGTAGCAATGGTGGAGCCTTTAAGATTGGCAGCTTCCTGTGACTCAGCCCTTCACCTTTGGGACCCTTTTGTTGGGTCACCGATCCGTCGTCTTGAGTCAACCCGCTATCCTCCTGTTTGTGTGCTTCGACCTTTGCCTCCTCCAGCTTGTACACTTCTTGCGGCAACAACTGATGCTACATTGAGACTTGTTGACCCAAGAGTTCCTCAAGCCTATCTTAACGATCTCAAGGTATGTTTTCCTTTATGTACATTGTAATACTTAACTCCTGTGATTGTGGTGTGTTGAGTTGTTTTAAAATACTTAAGCTATATCCTCAGGTAGTGAACATAACTCTTGCGGAAGACATTGGTTGGTGAATGTGCTCAAAGTATTTATCATTTCCCTATCTATTGTGGTACTTTATAGCAAAAGTCTGCTTATGTGTAAAATATTTATCCAAGTCATCCATCAATTATATTATTGTGAGTGCCTTGGAAATTTTAAAATTTTTCACATCTCTCAGTACAATTCACATATTTCTAGGCAACATATGTGTGTAAACTTAATAAATGTGTGCCTGGCTTTTAATTGATTGTGGTGCCCTTGTATCATTGTAAATAATTTAAGTGGAGATTAATCAATCCAAAACATTCTAATGCTATTAATGCTGAATGGTCTTTGCTTACCAATTTATAAAACCTGGTGACATGTAATTAAGTATACTATGCTATTTTTTATACATTGAAAGTAACTGTTTTTTTTGGAAAAATTCATTGATTGGTAGTCTATTTTATTCTAATTTGGATACTTTTAGACCCACTTGAGAATTTACTACAAATGCAGAACCATTTTTCAGGTTTTCAATAGCTATTTTTCATTGGATTTCAATGGTCAAATTTTTGATATCTTGACAATGCCTAAGTTTTCCTACAATTTAACTAGAGTATATAAAATTTTTCAGGTGTCTCCTAGTCCATGGGGGTTGATACGCTGTGTGACTGTGGCCCCAAATGGCTATTGGGTGGCTGTTGGCCAGTCTTCAGGTCATCTTTCCATTCTCGATATACGAACCGGTTTGGTTCTATCTTCTTGGAAAGGTCATGAGGGTGAGGTATGTCAAGGGAGAGGGTGCCAACTTCATTTTGTCATGGTTCATGAAAGTAGACTTTAGTTACGTAAATAATTGTTGTATATGTTTGAGATCTGTGGGTGGGATTTTTGAACTCCTCTTGTCTTGCTGTGTCCCAGAGATTGAGAGGCCCTTTCTCAATCTTAGAGGTGGAAAGGGCAAAATGGGAAAGGGTGCACACTTAGAGATGGGCCATTCTGAAAATTACTGTGGTGATTTCATAATATTTGCCGCAGTCCCTTAAAATTGCCATAATTTTCGGTAATACTCACCTCTGACTCAGATATTTTTCACACTGACATATTCCAAACATATTGTTTGAAGCCAAGTCTATAAATATTTTAAACAATCTTAATTTTAAATATAGGCTCATACAACTCATTTGTGAAATATTTTTATGTATGGAAAATTCGTGGGGGCTATCGTTTTTAATGGTTTGAACAAAAATTTCTCATGCCAAACTAAAGGGCACTGAATTGGATATGAGCTGCAATATTTGTTTTTAATTTTTCTTTACTTCTAATTCATTAATGTAGCAATCTTACTTAAATTGGTTCCAGACCCCCAGCCTCCCCTACATAAGACATTGTAAGATGATCCCAACTCCCAAAATCGTCTTATGTAATACTTGAATGGCCTGTTGCCAGGCGACCATCTTCCAAATTTCAGACCCAACCATTACACCTCTGTTTTTCTGAGGCTACGCCACCAAGCATGCAGTCCTCTTTCCAAAAGATCCCCTTCCCTCCTCTTATGGTATCAGCATGCTAGGAAAATGCCTGGCTAGAAAATGGGGATGTAGGGGCACAGGCAGGCATCTACATCACACGGACAGGCACGATCTTGGGCATGGGCAATAAGCAGAGACAGGCAGGAGTTGCATGGGTTTTCCGCCTGCCCCCAGTTCTCTAGTTAATGTTCAGTAAACTTATGATTAGAAATATTAACCAAGTTACGTACCTATTGACTCAGCACATGAAGAGCTGATTTTGAAAAGATTTCATGGCAATGACTAAAAGGTAGTGATTCTGTACCTTACAAAGTGAAGAATTCCTGAGGAAAAAATGGTTTTGATCCATGTGAATGTATTCTTGATAGAGAAATTTAATTATTACTCAATAATTAAAACATTTATAAACCTCTAATGGTGACTACACCATAGTTTTAGAAATATAGTGAACATTATTCTTTCCTTTTATAACTGGTTAAAAATGAATTTTATTCTGCAGGTGCTACAACTAGTTGTTGTAAATGAGAACACTTTGGTAAGCTCATCATTAGACCAGGCCGTTTCTGTTTGGAATCCTGATGATGGGAAACTGAAGTTTAATATGAAGTAAGTTTACCTTTAGTCCAGGTTAATAGTCTCTTCCTCATTCATTCAATCAGAATATTCATGCCACTATAGTACTATTAGTAGGGACCTTGAAATGTGGTAAATGAAATCAAGGGAATGCAGTATCAAAGTAATCATCTAGTGTGTTGAAAACCTCAAATATCAGGTTAGAGTGATAAAAAGAAAAAGTTTGGGATGAAAACTAACAAATAACTAGGTAAATTACAGAAGTGGAAACATTTGACCATTACACGTGATCTGAAGCATACACTTAGCTGCATTTCTTAAGTTTCCTGAGAAGCATTGGTTCTCAAGTCAATGTTAAGCTTCTATTGTCAGAATTCAAGCTTGTAACCCATAATGACTTCTAACTCAAGATGCCACAAATTTGCTGTGGTCTCCCTTACTGTGGTTTCCCCACTAACATGTTATGCCTCCAGACTACTTACCTGTGGAGCCAATTGGTCACTGCCAATGGGTCAGTTCACTGGCATGACTGGCACTCCACAACCACTGCCAGAGTCCAGTCGCAAAGCCAGCATCATTTACTAAGTACTATACTGTGAACTGATTATTTTTTCATCAATCCCTTGGGAATTCACAAATTTAAATACTTTCTAAAAAACAGCATTTGTGCCCAGCACAGCCTGAATAAAAGTAAGGACTGCCTCTTGTGATTATAAATTAAAAGCCTACACTTTTAAGGCGGTGGAATATCACACCATTTCATATCAATATCAACATTAACTTTTTCTCATTCCTTTAATTTTCCATGCAAAATTGTTAGATTTAGTTTTAAGATACAAAAATTAACCAGCTGTAGTAATCAGTGTTTGTTAGTCATTTTTTTTCTTTATGATTGCATTGGTAACCATGTGCTACTGTGGTATGTTCTGTTTTGTACAGATGAAGTCAGTCTTGTTTGTGACGCCAAGGTGTAGTGACTTCCGTTAATTGTATACCCCCCCTGACCTCTGTGAGTTGACCAAAGGAGTTGTTGGTCACT
Organism: Ceriagrion tenellum; assembly: GCA_963169105.1. Lineage (NCBI taxonomy): Eukaryota > Metazoa > Arthropoda > Insecta > Odonata > Coenagrionidae > Ceriagrion > Ceriagrion tenellum. The sequence goes on along the minus strand of OY720632.1, from coordinate 127,036,482 downwards.
TTAAAGTTATCACAAAAATATTTCTAACTTGTTCCAACTCATCAAATAATTCATCTTCGCCTACTTGAATAACTGAACCTGAATCTGCTGTCTTAAGAATTTCCGGACTTTTTAAAACCTCATCCCAATATGTTGAATTTTTCCAGTCTATCAAATGACATTGTCTCAGAAGCCCACTTTACCTCTTTTCTAAATAAATTAAAGTGTTGAGAAAGAAATTGGTGATCATATCATATTTCTGTTGGGTTACTTTCATTTTCTGAGTTCATTAAAATTAAAGAAATGACTGAAGTTTTTAATATGTGTGTGTAACTCAAACCATGTGTAATAAAAACAATGGAGCAAGCTTGCCACACCAAGCTTTGAAGTTTTTCTTCCTGATCCTCTCCCAATTGCTTATTTCAATTTTTGAGATAATGATAACAGATTGTATTGAATCTTTTGACAGTTCCTATAATCTATTTTTCAGGGGCCCCACTGAGCCTGTCCATTGCCTTGGTGCATATGGATGTGAGCTTATATCTGGGACCACAGCCAATCGAATTGGAGTTCACACCAGTCTAGATGAGCAGGCTAGTTTCTCATCCACACGCCTGCGTTCTGATGCATTCCGGGGAGTTCTGACTGCAATGGCTGTGCTTCCCCTTAACCGTCTTTTGCTTCTAGGGGCTGATAATGGTTCCCTAACATTGTTATGCTGATTGTCACTTGTCGAAAGATCATTCATTCAATGATATACAGTTAGTTCAATATCTTGTTCTAAGTCTATATTTTTCCCTAGTGTCTGTGTTTATTGTTATTTTATTGACTGAAATGTTTGGTTTATTTTATTCAGTTTGAATTAAAGTCAAATGAATAGTGATTGATGTACAGTAAAACCTCTCTATAATGATTGAAGAGTACCGAATTTTCTGATATTTTGTTGCAAAAGACTTTTATTGAAGGAAGCACGTATCATAATTTTTGGACATCTTATCATACGGTAAAAGATGACCAATCTTTACCCTATGATAATATGTATGTATTTGCTAAAATATGCATTCTTTGGAAAAATCAGTCTTGCACCTTCTCCTGTGCTCTCCTTTTCCCTTAACTGCATGAATTCTGAATTATTGGAAATAATTGTGCAATACAATTGAAATATGATGGAGTACAATTGTATTTCGGGGTAAAATGTTTTTGATGCCATAATTTAGTTTCAGTATAAAGAGGTTTTACAGTAGTCATTTCATTCTCAAGGTGTAGCTTTAATTTGAGGCTACTTTGGTGATAATTATTTTTATTCGAAGGTGAATGCTTCTTTGTGTAACTATAGTAAATGGGCACAGTTGTTTGAGGCTGCACTCTTCTGTGGAAAACTAGTCTTGTTTATATGGTCACTGTGTGAGAATATTTTATCATCAAAATGTTGAAGAAAATGGGAAAAATTTGAGTTTAAATATTTTCATACTACCCTCTTGCGTCAAACACATACTAACTGGTGTGTACATGATTTTTTTGGTCAAGTGTGTACATTGTTCACATTCCTTATTTTTTCCATGAATTTGGTCAGTAATGTTGTGTTCCTTGATCAAACTGCTCTCTTGTGTCTTTAGAATTTTATATATTTATACAGTTTCTTTATTTTGCACTTAAGATCAGGGAATTTTATGTATGAAGATGTACTCCATATTGTTGAATAATTTTATTGTGTAGGTCATTTCAGATATAATAGTGGCAACTATTTAAAAAGGCTAAAAGCAGGAAAGGTTGACATTTTGATTGTTTGTCTTGGAAAGTTATGTTGTGATCCTGTCTCATTACACCAGATGTGGTCAAATACTAAAATTGATGCAATTTATTTGGCAGATAATATATTTTTGTTATTTTTTAAACTTGTCATAATCGTCTCCCGTTCAATCCTGCAGACATAAATGTGTTTTATTGAATTTTTGTCGATGATTAAATAAGTGCTTATGTTCAGTTTTCATTGTACTGTTGAGCATAATGTTTATCAATGTGAATTACTCTAAACATTAACAGTAAGTCTACTATTTTGTATTGATGTTGGGTATGAATAACCTGACTTGTGATAGACTGATCCATAGTATAAATATTGATTGCAAAGGCTTATTTCAAGAACAAAGTGATTATACATTCATCACTACTATTTTACTTGTTACCTATTTTGTTCAAATTCAATCCATGATTGTTGAAATGAATTCAGAAAAAGATATCACTGTGGCTTAGCTAATTTGTAAAATAAGCTTAATATACTCATAAAAATGGACCCATTTGTGTTTCCTTGTATTGGACTCATTCCCAAAATTACTGCAAGCTCTGCTTTTGCTGCTGTAATATGGAATTTCAGCAGTACTATCACCTCAGCTGTAGTATGTCATTTCAGAATGGTTGACAGTAGCTTCCAGCCTTCATGAAAATCAATGATATCTCTTAGACCCAAAATATGGACCCCCTGTATGTCCATATAATATAATAATCTCTTAGTATTTCAACTGATCCTTTGACACAATAGCTATGGTCAACATGGATGCTAGGCAGAGACAAAGCATGCTTGAGCACTTTATTAATGACCTAAAGCAGACTTTCTCTTTTCCAAAGAAAGCTGGAGACTTTGAATTTCAAAGCTGGCAGCTGAACTCATTTAGTCTTAGCCAGGGTACAGAGCTTGGTATTCAGCATATTTATTCACTGGGCTTGGATGGATCATCATCATTAGGTGCTGGGCTGGATCTATAAATTCTAGAACCGTGTGAGAACACGTGAATGCCCCTCTTTAAAGTAGATGAAAATAAAGCTGGAAAACTGATGAGAGTGACATGATGCATTTTGAAATAATGCCAAGTAAACATTTATCAAGCAAACAATTCTTTTGAGAGTAATGCACTCCCCTTGCATCTCTGGGTTTCATTGGTTACTAGACCTGGCCATGTCACTACATCTTGCTGGAACATATCTATGGCCAGGGGCAATGCACCCATGAAAGCTCTATCTATTTCATGTAAGGTTGAGCCTATCCAAGAAATAATAAATTCTAGATGAAAAATTGGATATGAAAAGTGACTTTGATGTATTTTAATTTTGAATGCAATGAATATTCCCAAGTTTGTAGTGGTAAAATAGTAACATGGTAAACAGATACAATATGAAAATGGAGAGCCGCTTAATGTAATCTTCAGAATCTATTAGGGTATCAATTCAGTTGGATTTTGGGTGTAAGGAATGTATTTTTCTCATCTAAGGAGATCTTTAGGGACTCCAGTACAGAGAGACAGTCCAGTCAGCCTTTGGCACTCATGACTGTTACAAAAATATACACCTCTGAGAGAGGTGAGAATCATCACTACTGATGTACAGTGACAAGGCATCATAACATGGTGTTTTAACTTATCCTTAAAGTCTCAACTTTTCTATAAAATCGCCAATTTATGAATACAATCCTGAAATTATTATTCATCTCGCCCCATGTGCAGAGAATAGAGATGGGCCACTCTGAAAATTACCATAATAATTTTTGAAAATTGTTACCGTAGTGTTTTACATAATTTACCGCAGCTCCTGAAAATTACCATAATTTTCCACTATATTCACTTCCGTCTCAAATTTCATACTGATATATTACGAACATTATATTAAGTCAAGTCTATGTACAATTTAATACAATCTTAATTATAAATAAAGACATGTCCAACTCATTTATGGAATATTTATACTTATGGAATATTTGTGGGGATATTATTTTCAATTGTGTGAATGAAAATTTCTCATGCCAAAAAAAAAGCCAAATCGTGTGTGGACTATAATAATAATAAAATAATAATAATTTTATTTGTCTAAAGATCATATGTCAAAGAGATCAATGCATAGATATAAGACACATCAAAAGTTATTGAACAAAGAATTACATGAATAAAAAATTCTCGGGCTTCTATTCTATTCTATTACTGCTCTGAGGACGATGGAAGTGTTATCCATTGAAACATCAGCCACAAAAATTCTGCTAGAAGCCTGAGAATTTTTTATTCATATAATTCGCCGAGAAAGGACAAGATCGTACAAAGAATTACATGTTTCCATCAATATACAAGATACACTGCACTCAAAATTGATGACAAAAAAACAACAAACAATTGAGATAGAACAATACAAAATACAATGATAATACAAAACAACTAAACTGCTATAAAACTCATGTACGCTGTAATAACATTTATTTACAAGATATTTTTTAGTTCAGCCTTGAACTTTTTTTTCTGGGGTAGTACACCTTAAATGTGGAGGGGGGGGGGGGTAAATTAAACATTTTAGTGCCAACAGCAATTCCTAGAGGCTATTTTTTGTTTATAATTAAAACACAATTTATAAATATATAGGCATGGCACTGTGAGGAGCCTTAATTCCACAAATAGTGGTCTACAGGAGTTTGTTTTTGATTTCCCCATAATGATTCTTATTGCCCTCTTTTGTATAAGAAATACTTTGTTAAGGAGTGTTATGGCCGATCTCCAGAATTCAATTGCATGGTTGGCTTTGTTCACAAAGTTACAGTGATATAAAGTCAATAGTCCATTTTGAGATACTGTGTCTCTGAGAAATCTCATACCATACAAGACTACAGATAGCTTTCCAGTTAAATTGGAGACATATGTAGACCAGTTTCCTGAATTTTCAATTATTAAACCTAAGAATCTACTGTTATCAGCTGGAATGAGACTGTCATTCTTTAGGGTTAATTGACCAAAACTTTGTGAGGAATCATGATTAAACAACAATATTCGTGTTTTTGCAGCGTTTAACTTTAATTTGTTAGCAGTACTCCAATTCCATACTGAGTTTAATATGTCCAGATCTGTCACATTCTGACTGCCGTGTTTGTTTTTAAATTTTCTTTAAATATAATGCATTAATGTAGTAATAAGAATGGTTTAAATGTCTTTAACCCCTTGCTATTTCTATTGACTTTCCTGATAAACTCTTACTCTTATACCTGTTAAATGCAGAAAATAAAAATTACAAGAAAATTTGGTAATTTTTCAAAATTACGATTATTTTCCATGGAAATTGTGGAAAAAATTATAGTAAATTCTGTGGAAAAAAAATGAAAATTTTTTTGGAAATTACCGTAATTTTCCACGGTAATTTACCTCAAATGAAATAAGGCAATTCACCCATCTCTAGCAGAAAATTGTAACTTCATAGCTATAACTTTGGCAATGCTCATGTCATTCAAATCAAGTACTTTTCAAGTTGTAATGGTGAGACTCTTTTTCAGTGGAAAAGTACTTTTATGTAGTGCATGGTATCCCATGCACTACTTAAAAGTTATAACTTTTTACGGAAAACTTAAGGAGGCATTAAGTGAGTAACTTAGTGCATTAAGTTTTTTTATTGTTTTTACTTCAAGGCAGTTTCATTAGGGAAAAGTGGTTGACTTCATCATTTCTATTTTAAGAAAAAAGTTAAGCTGCCTGGCTTGGTGGATAGTTTTTTTTTGGAATTTCCTTCAGACAGTTGTCACATGTCATCACGAGGTATGGCATCATTGTAAAATAATTCCATGTGATATGCAATTCCAGCTATACAAGTTGATGCATTCCTTTTGATGATCCATATAAGCTACAACTTCTGAAAAATGAACTCATGCCTGTAATTTTAGACCCAGTAATGATACAAATATCACTACACTCTGATGTTTGCTCTCTACCAACCCAATGCTAAAACACAGACTTAGCCCATGGCTATGATAGTGCTGAATAAATCCTTTGGCTGCAGGAATGTTTTTCTACACTCTGCATGGTAACTGGCAAACACGTTTTTCTACAAATGACCAACGCTTTCTGACCTGCACAGTATCCCTCAAATTTTATTGCTACCCTTACTTTGGTGGCTGGCACTCGGCCACCCCTCAAGGCGTAGAGCACTATGGCATCAGGAATACATTCTCTGTGCCAACCTTCACAGAAGGGGGTGCTTCCTGGGATTTTCCAATCTGGAGAGATTCCGGCACTCCTTTGTGTTTTCACCATTAAAATCCTTCTCACAAATCATCGCATTTCCCATGAATTAATTTATATGGTGATGGCCAGTGATTAACAGCCTTAGGAAGGTTGTTGAAAGCATTGGTCTCCCTTTCATATTCTTTGGCAGATGAGACTTCCATCCCTGAGTAATTAGCAGTGACCATGCTTTATGCTGAGTTTTATTATCTCATCCCTCTGCCTGGGTTTTCCTCTATTCTTTCCACACAGGCTCTATAATTTTGTATCAGTTTTTTAAGAGCTCCAGTGATGTACATTTGTGTCTCATCAATTACTCGCGTATTGATTTGGATATATTCGTGACGCTTTTGATTTCTTTATGCCATTGTCAACAGAAATTCACCTCCTCAGCCACAGTGAAAGAAGGTTGTTTTCGAGGAATAAGTTCTTAATATATTCTTTGACTATGATTGTGAGAGTGAGGATAGAAATTCTTTCTACATTTCCATCTCTGTGAGTAAAAGAGAGACAAATCGGGATGAAGAAAATTATTTCAGAGATTGGATCAGTTGATCACCTGTTGCACTCAAGTGCATGAGAAAATTGAAGAAACGGTACAAAAAGCTATTTTTCTCCTGCTGGATGTAACCATGTTAAATGCATTTTATTTGCAATAATTCAAAACCAAGTGAAAATTTTCTAATAGGAAATTGTAAGGTCTCTTATAGATTAGCTTTTTAAAAAAATGTAGTGTTGTATGATGCATGCCGAAGAGTAAGGGATGCCCCTTTCCCTGTGAATCACTTACTCGATAGTGTGTGATAAGGATAGTGGTGATCACTGAGTAACCCTGATCAGTGACTAAAGAGGTGAATGACCGTTCGTGATGATAAAGTGAAGGGGGGGGATCACTGGACGAACTGATTCATCAAAAGGAGAGGACCAAAGTGACAGCCTCTAGCCAGTCTGGGACTCGAGATCAGGAGAGACATTTAGGCTGGGTCCTCTCTCTCTCTCTCCCTTTGAGCGTGCGCCAGGCGTGTGTTGTAACATTTTGTGTATTTTCTTAAAACATCTCCTTTTATTAAACTTATATCAGCCCCCATCTCCAACAGTAAGCACACCTCACCCTTTTCACTTTCAGTGGATTGGAAGGTGATGCAATCTCCACCGTCTCTCCCACTAAATCTGTCTTTATTTATTTGCCTGATGGCTGGTGGCAATAAACCCCTTTTTCCAGTTGTTTCGTCGTTATTTCCTCTCACTAATGGTGTCAAACAAGGAGACCGCTTCTCTATCTTACTAAGGCAATCCCTGGCGAAATGTCCAAATTTCCACACCGGAAACATTTACTCCCTTCGGCTGCCTTGCTCAACCTTTTGTCTTCTGAGTAATTTGGGTGTCACGTAAAGGTTTTATTCCCAACTTTTCCAAGGTGATTTATTCCTTCCATAAGGTTTATTTCCATGGTGTGATCAGACTTAGGTCCCTTGAGGAAACATTCTGATGAGATGTGGCCCGACTTTCCACAGTTTTCACACATGAGGGGATGTCTGAGCATTCCCCTCTCGTTGAGCGACAAAATAGCACTCTCCTCTTCCAGCTCTATATCAACAGCTGTAGGCAACATAATTGACTCCCCCTTGCTTCTCACAATAGTCTGGATACGTTCATTTGCCAACCCATGGATGAAACATGCCTTGGCCAAGTGATCAACCAAATTTACAGCCCCTCTAATTTCCTCAGGTGTTGACACCCTCCTAGGGGCCTCACGGAGGTTGGATTGCATATAATCCATTCAGCTCCCCCAACTAGCAATACTCTCTTTAGGGCCTTGCTTCGAACTGAACATGCGTACATGCGTAGAAATCCAAGGTACACCTCGTGGTGTAATTTTCCTCCAATATTGCCTTAACTAGTGGCCATGGGTGTGTGTTATCCCTTACTGATATCTTGGAGTGCGCATCGCCTGTAATCCTTGCCTTCACTAACTTCAGCAACCTATCATGCACAGCAGGGTCAACAAGATCAAAAACTACGTCAACATTTTCTATAAATTCGCATAGCTTACTCTTATTGCCGTTAAAAGGTTCACTAATTATTTTCATTGCTTCTGCGATGCCACAGTAATTACCGTGGCTACTTGATTCTGCATTACCTTCCTTCCTCACAAGATTGTCACCTACAAACTGCCCAATTAGTTTCAATGGGAGGTTAAAAGGAAACAAATGTGGTTCACTTACAATGTCAGCGACTCTGAAATTCCCTCTCGTTGGCTGCACACTGCTGATGGGTATCCCTTGGCGTTTCCTCGGTCCTTAGCTCCAAGGTTCAGTAGTCGGGGCCATCAGCTTTTCCTCCTGGCTGGTGGTCGGGTCCGTCAGATTTTACTCCTGGCTGGTGGTCAGGTCCATCAGCTTTTCCTCCTATCTCAGGAACACTCAATCTCGATATATCCCACCCAATCAACCAAAGCGACTCGCAATTACCCCGCGCCTGACACCAGAAATGTATGTCATATCCCAGCGTCTTCGAGGGATATTGGCGGCAATTAAATGGAAAAAACCCAATGAGTCGAGTGGTTGCCTCATGGGTTAATGTTGTGGTTCAATGAATTGGCAGAAAGGTAATTGGAATATACCGCAAATGACATGAGCGGCTCCCAAGTAACAATCAAAGAGTTTTAATGAGAAAGTACACAAAAAGTTACAACGCGCATCTGGCGCATGCTCAAAGGGAGAGAGGGCCCAGCCCAAACATCTCTCCTGATCTCGAGTCCCAGACTGGCTAGAGGCTGTCACTTTGGTCCTCTCCTTTTGATGAATCAGTTCGTCCAGGTCCCTTCACTTTATCATCGCGAACGGTCATTCACCTCTTTAGTCACTGATCAGGGTGACTCCACTATCCTTATCACACACTATCGAGTAAGTGATTCACAGGGATGCCCTTTTCCCTGTGAATCACTTACTGGATCCCTTATGGCCCCTCATTGATAACAGAAAAAATGACATTTTAAATGTTAACTATCTGTTCTGCAGTCAATTTCCCTAATTTTACTCTTATGATCTGATCCACCTTAGTGTGTTGGTGTGCATAAGATATTAATATCATTATCAGAAAATATATTGGTTTGAAATTTACATATGAGATTAAGTTTTAATAGATGGACTTTAAGAAATTCACATCCCATTTTTTGTAAAAGGACAGTAACACACACAAGATTATTACAATAGCCTGTCACGTATCTAGTTGATACTGTGTGCATGCATTCTAACTCTGTTCTTAAGCCAACCTCAAAAGGATTCTAAATTCTGGCTGTGCATTCAGTCTGATATGCTAGGAAAATTGTTGACCTAAAGGTATTTCATATCTCTTAGACCCCCTGGAAAGTTGCTTTCTGCCCCCTCAAAACAATGACCATAATCCAACCCTGAGCTATATCTTTACTGCTTTGATGAATAGATAACTTTTAGGTGGATATTATTTTCTATCAATTGATAACTTCAATCAACTTTGAACTTTGCATATGGTTGGGGGTACATTCTTATGATACCTCTTTTTTCACGCATTGTACCCAGACCATCGTTACCTTTCAGATATTCCACTTGGATTCAATGAGGAAATTGATACGGATGGTGAAGTCATTTAAGGAAATATATCACCCTCATCATATTTTTATTATTATGTACATATCATATTAATTGATTTATCTATTTAAAAGTAGTGAGACTGATGTATAAGTCCTAAAAACATTGTTTAGAGAAATGGAGATGATATAAAATGATGCCATATTGGATATTTATAAAACCAATTAAATATCAAGTAAAGGTCTGTGTTAGTGTTTCAAACAATTATCCTTCGCCAACGTTTCGGAATATAATAATTTCCATCTTCAGGGCTACATACAAAGAAAAATGTGAGGGTACAAAAATTCAAATCCAACACATCAACATCAATATAATTTACAAAAGATAATTTACAAAAGATAATTACCTTAGAATTTCTATGTAAGGGTACAGAATCATTAAAAATTAATATTGAGGTAAAACCTGCCATGGTCATAGCACTTTGGATAAAAACTATAATAAAATTTAAGGAACATCATCCTAATGTGCATTCTGTACCCTTACATAGAAATTCTAAGGTAGGTAATTATCTTTTGTAAATTATATCGACGTTGATGTGCCGGATTTGGATTGTTGTACCCTCACATTTTTCTTTGTATGTAGCCCTGAAGATGGAAATCATTAAATTCCGAAACGTTGGCGAAGGATGATTGTTTGAATCACTAACATGGACCTATACTTGATATTTAATTGGATTTATAAATAATGTTTTTTACGCATTGTACCCAGACCATCATTACCTTTTTCAGATCTTCCACTTGGATTCAATGAGGAAATTGATATGGATGGTGAAGTAATTTAAGGAAATATATCACCCTCATCATATTTTTATTATTATGTATCATATTAATTGATATATCTATAACAATTTTTATTTATTGGCCCTGAAGATGAAAATTATTAAATTCCGAAACGTTGGCGAAGGATGATTGTTTGAATCACTAACACGTACCTATACTTGACATTTAATTGGATTTATAAAACAAGAGGTCGATAGCAGAATACTGTATTTATAAAACCTCATAACTTGAGATCTGTATGACTGAGTGAAATGGAGGTTTGCATCAAAGCATATTCGCCTGATCGCATGTTGGACTCTCGCCTGCTTGAATCCTCTGACATAGGATTGAGTTTAAGCACATAGGTTGATCAGGCTGTGTCGTTGGTACTATTGTATGCAATAATTAATATTATTCAGCCAAGATAAAATTTAATTTTGTCTCTACAAAACCTACAAATAGCCCGCATTTTTAGGAAGACTCGCTGTGAATCTTGACTTTATCACAGAGTATACTCTGTGACTTTATTTTGTCGATCTTCAATTTTGCAGCTCTAGCCGTCCAGCCTATAGCTGTAAGGGTTGTTTCCAGTGTTTCCAGTTGTTTCGAAGGGCTTCGTTTGTTTGTGGTTGAGGCCTTCGACCATGAATACGTGGTGCGAAGTGTTTCGTAGCACGGGCTTTGTATTTTGTGGTATTTGACAAACATGACCCCTGGCGTGTTTGAGTCGGAAGCGGAGATTTACCGTGTGTTGAAAACAGTGGTTCTGAGGATTCAGAGTAAGCATGGAAACTTTCAGCTCCAGTAGAATATGCATTATTCTGAACTTTGAATCTTTAAGAAGTCAACTAGTGATGAAGGAAACTAGGTGACTAAAACGAGACGAAAGACATGACTTCAAATCACCGAATTTTGACATCACGTGGTTGCGTGCGATAATATGTTATCCGTTTGATTAGTGTTGTTATCATAGTATTATCAAGAACTGTAGTTAATTTATTATTTCCTTAGTTATGAGAGCTACCAATTTTCTTAACCTATATGTTTCGCTCGGCTCACCTGTTATGAGAAACTTATTCGGTCATGCATCAAAGATTTGATCGTTACGGTTTTAATCATACTTATCAGTCTTCGAATCAAGAGAGAAACAGCTCTCACTGCGCGAGTGAAACTTCTTTCTAATGTGCTTTCAGCAGCATAGGTGTAAAGGATGTTCTCTGTTGTATATCGTGCTATTCTTCGGCTTTAAAAATAGCTAAAAATTTTCTGAGTGTAATGCGTTAGCCGTCAAGGATTTAAGGAGCATTTCCGTCCTTTAGTAGTGAAGATGGGGTCATTTTTAAGGGGCTCCCCAAATTACGTGTGGTGCACTACTAGTGTTCTTGGTAAAGGTGCTACGGGTGCTGTGTATCAAGGAGTTGATAGAAGGACGGGAGAAGCAGTGGCAGTAAAAGCCTTTAATGCTTTATCTCAACTCCGTCCAGCAGCGGTTCAAGCTCGAGAATTTGAAGTATTGCGCAAAGTGGACCACGAAAATGTTGTTCGTCTGCTTGCAATCGAAGAGGAAGAAGGGGAGCCTGTGTCTAAGGTGGGATTAATACTTTGCCTCAAAGTACTCTCCAAACGTTGTATGTAATTGTGTACCTCAGGTAAACCTAAGCCGCCTAGCATGTCAATGCCTTACATAATTTAATTTAACTATGTAACAGGTTATCGTTATGGAGTTATGCACCGGAGGTAGCCTGTTCAACATGCTAGACGATCCAGAAAACGCATATGGCTTGCCAGAAGATGAATTTTTGCTGGTTTTGGAACATGTAACCGCTGGAATGAAGCACTTACGAGATCATAATCTAGTCCACAGGGATTTGAAGCCGGGGAACATAATGAGGTGAATTTGTCCGCTATTTGCTGTGATATTTCCTATCAGTATCTTTCGTGGGAGCAATTTTCCTTCTGTAAAATATACTCCATTGAAGGTGTACTTACCTATTCCCAACTTTTGAACGTGACACAACCCAAGGCAGTCTGCTGTCGTGATGCCTCAGTCTGCTCGAGTGTAAGCTGTGTACAAGTTTTCACATTTCGATTGGTTGAAAATTTGGAAACATTGGACTGAAACTTATCCAATTATACATAATTGAAGATATGCTAATTTTTGGAACAGCACTCCAAAACAGCATGCTATCCTCTATTGGACCTAAAGTTATCTTTTCATGTGAGGTACCTATTTCGTCACCCAAGATTTTGCTATTTGAAAGAAATTGTGAACAGTATTATTTCATATTCACCTGAAGTAGGATTTTGATGACCATAGTGAACTGGATAATGGAGATAATGGAAGAAGTGAGTCTTGGTGTACCACAGTAGTGTCTTTAACTCATATGTACAGGTGTCCCTTAGGAGGTTTTGACCAGTGAGTAATAGTGCTAATGCTACTTGATCAATGCTTACTGAAGCTGTGTGGACATAGTTGCTGGTAGTCTGATTTTTGCCATCTATACTAATTTCCTTCCTGTTTTGAATTAGGGTCCTCACTTGTGTGTTGAGATGATTTATTGTAATGACTACAATATGCATCTGCATATTATATATGTGAGTTTTTTATTGTTTTCAATAAAAAAGCACCTCAAGGTTGTGCAGTTGTCATGTTATACTCGGCTAACATTTTAAGTAGGAATTAGCATCCCAAGAAACAGTGATCGCACCAATAATATTCATGCACTTTACAGTGGTATGAGGACCAGCTCTGATTAATGGTAATAAAAAGTTGGTAAGCAATATCAAATACCCAAAATCACAGTAATCACCTCACTAACTCCATTTTGTTAAATAAAGTCATCTTTGTATTCTCCCTTATGATAGGCATTGAATTCAAGGCAACATAATTTTCTTCTACGTATGTATACATTAAGCATTAACAAATAATAGTCCCTTTGCTACTGGCATTGCTAAAACATCCTGTTTACCATGGCTACATTCATTTATGCAATCAGCATTGCCATGTATGTAATATCAGCCCCATAGAAAGAATTATTGTAGTGTCTAGGAAAATATTTCAATGCCTTCAGATGACTGTACCTTGGGCAACCCTTATATCATGGTGGCCCCAACAGCTTCAGAATTAACACAGTCTTTGGCACTTGTGGTTTTGTGTTGATGTGTTGCTGTATGGAATGTGGACATCACTGGGAGTCGATGAATACAGCCATATTATATCTCTTTAGGTGCTGGGGTTGCTGGTTGATTGGCGTTAATAATCTTTCATTGTTTTAAAGGTTCATTACGGATGAGGGAAAGGCAGTGTATAAGTTAACGGACTTTGGTGCTGCCCGTGAATTGGAAGAAGGGCAGCAGTTTGTTTCCCTCTATGGAACTGAAGAGTACTTACATCCAGACATGTATGAACGAGCAGTACTGAGGTGGCAACAACAAGGAGGACCTCAAGGCCATGGCGTTGGAACTAGTCGAGGTCCTCTGGGATCTTCAGGCTCTACATCATCATCCTCAAGAAAAGCATTTGGAGCCACTGTAAGCAGTTTAGAATCCATGGTGTCTTGGGGAAATTAGTGGCTGTTATGGGTGTTATATGTTATTGGTGGCACCTCTCTCCAATTTCTTGTTTGTTCAACATCCCTTGATCATCAATTTTCATTCATCATTCTGTACATATAATACCTTTCCTCTCATTTTCATATGCTTTCTGCTTGTTGATTGATGTATTATGAGTTTTCTTAAACTGACAACTGGACTACAATTCTTTCAGAAATAAAACTCTGGAACAAATTATCTTGTCTGTTAGCTATGCTGTAAATTTTCTTGTATGCCATTGCACTCTTAAAAAAATACAGATTAGCAACTTCTGTGATGGATTGTGTACCCTAATTGGAGTAATTTTTGCAGCTTTGGTTGTAAAATTAGGTAGATAACTTAGAACCACGTCTAATCGAAATATAGTCTTGTGAGACAGTGCTATGTGAGAGTTTACTGTATATTACTCTTGCTGAATGGGACTTAGGCATCTTTTGGCAGCAGTTAGCTGAGACAAACCCTTATTATTTGTGAAATTATTGAAATAACGTGAAATCATGGCCTGTCATGGCAAGGTATGTGGTATCATTACATGAATTTTCAACTCAATTTTAAGAGCATTATTTAGAATACCTGAGATATGCCATTAACAATTTTGAGAATCCATGATGTTTTTGACTCAAATAATCAGAGCTTTGAATTTCTCAAATATCAGTGAAGGAAATTTGGTGAATTGCTCCTTGACTGTTGAGGTCTATGAGATTAGATGGATTTGCAGCATTTGCATTCAAGTTGTGGAGTGGCATGCTGTGCTTATTTTTACCGTCTACTGTAGTGTTCCCCTATGTGTAGATGCTACTTACACTTGGGTCCTGTTTACCTGTAGGTTGATTTATGGTCAATGGGTGTGACCCTGTACCATGTAGCGACTGGACAGCTTCCCTTCCGACCTTGGGGGGGACGTCGAAATCGGGAGACAATGCACTACATCACTACACGGAAGGCATCAGGAGTACTTTGGGGGGCCCAGGCAACCAAGGGTGGTCCTGTTGAGTGGGGTCGTTCCCTACCACCTCACTGCCCATGCTGCAGGGGCTTGAGACGTCTTCTTTCTCCACTACTGGCTGGGTTACTTGAGGCTAGCCCACAGCGTATGTGGTCCTTTGAGAGGTACTTCTCTCAGGTGATGTATTATTTATAATTCTATGGGATAAACTTTTTACTTCAATAGTTTTTAATCACGAGTGAAGTTTTGGCCAATTGCCTTACTTTCAGGTCAGTAATGTTGACAATTTTTTTTCAGAGGGGTCCAAGTTTAGTGTAAGAAGGGATGGGTTGAAAATGAAGAGTGCTATTGCAACCAGTGTAACAGTGAAAAGAGAACTCACTTTGTACTTTCCACACTGTTTTATTCTCTCCGAGCATGGTTTCGACAAAGTTATGTCATTATCCATCCTAGAAACCATGTTTGGAGAGAATAAAACAGTGTGGAAAGTACAAAGCGAGTTCTCTTTTCATGTGTCGCTTTTCCATGAAGTGAAGCCTGAAACTTTAAATTGTGCAGTGTGACAGTCTTAGTAACCAGTGTAAAGGTTTTTGTTTCACAAATTACTGGTAGAATACAGGGTTTGTCCAAAAAGTAATGTCCCAATTTTTTTGAAAAATTTATTGATCCAATTCGTACAACAACCTAAAATTCTTCAAAATAATCTCCTTCCACATCGATACACCTCTGCCAGTGGTTCTTATATGCCTGGAAGGCACCCTGGAACTCGTCGGCAGGAATGCTCTTGAGAATCCTCGTCGAGGTAGCCTTGATGTTGTCGATGGTGTCGAAATGTGCACCTTTCAACTCCCTTTTGAAGCGGGGAAACAAAAAGAAGTCTGGTGGTTACAAGTCCAGACTGTATGGCGGCTGCAGCAACGTTTCAGTGCGCTGACCGGTCAGGTAGCGGGTGACAACGAAGGTGGTGTGTGCCGGTGCATTTTAATGGTGGAGTTTCCACGAATTACTGATTTCGGGTCAGACGCGGGCCACTCTGTGGGTCAGTCTCATGAGCACTGACTTGTAAAACTGAGCGTTTACGGTCTCTCCAGGAGGCATGTACTCATGATTCACAATTCCTTTGGCGTCAAAAAAGACAATGAGCATGATCTTCACCTTCGATTTGCTCATTCGAGCCTTCTTGGGGTGTGGCGATGACGTTGTGTGCCACTTGGAACTCTGTCTCTTCGACCCTCGGCCTTCGGCCTTCCATCCTGTGCCATCAGTTCGACTGGGATTGGGAGAGGCAATCTTCCCCGAAAGCTTGCTGAAGCATTTGAAAAGTTTCCAGCGGCGTCTTCTTAAGTTTAACGCAAAACTTGATTGCTGCTCGTTGATTGAGAGATCGCTCCATTTTTACCTCTGTACCCCTGTAGTGTGACCTTGACGAGGTCACACTACAGGGGTTCACAAAATGCGTGTACCAACTCCAAGAACTCAGAGGCAACTGACACGCACATTGCTGGAAAGCTTAGACCCCCCACCACCTACCCCAACCAGTCCGGTTGGTCTGCGACGTACCGTCGCTTCAGAAAAAAATATGACTCATTACTTTTGGGACAAACCCTGTATGATACCCATGATTTTTGAATTTTGATGAAATTTTTGTTATCCTTTGCTATTGGGTCACTCTGTGTGAAATCATCTTGTGGGGGAGAAATTATTTGAGAATAGAGAATTTTGATGTTTCCTCTGTCCTTTACATCTAAGAGCTAATAATGGCAAAGGAAAGTTCCTGCAATCATATTCTTTCGCAGAAGATGGAAATGGTTTACTTATATTTTTATTTTCCCTTTACATACATTTATTGTTGAACTTGAAGTCAACAGTTTTTTTTAAACTGGCTTTGGCCCTGAGGAAACTGTATGAGTGAGTGAAGTCTTTAAATTTTTATAGGGTTTAGTTTGAAATAATATTAGGGAATTGTAATCATCAAATGTCTCATATGTACCTGTTTCACTTGCCCTTCGTCTGCTAGAAGCAAGCAAAAGTGACTTTTCTCTCAAAGTCTACCATTTTTGGGTTTCATTTTTTGGGGTGGGAGAGCTATTTGTAATTTATGGGTTATGGAATAGAAAGATATGCTTAAGTGCCACATAAAAGGAAAACTTAAGAGTTTGAGATTCTACTTTTAAGAGTATTTTGTAGTTGTTAACTAGCAGGAAATTGAATAAAAACTGTAAGGTTGGCACACCAAATGTTGAAGGTTCCCTTGACATAAGTGTCATTTTAGGAGGCTCTGAGCCAGCAAAGCTCTTCATTTTTTGGCCACTGTCAAATAGCTTGTAAACATAACATTTCATGACACAGCAGTGAGGCTGGGGCTAGTATTGATTTCCATGTCAATGCTACAATGCTTGAGCATGATAAAACAGGTTCATGGTATTTGATACTTAGACCTGATTAATGAAAGGAAAATTTATGATGCAAGGGATGCATGAGTTTCCATTGATACTTTCATACTGAAAATTTAAAAGTTTATTGTTTCATGAGTGCATGATTAGTATGTGAGCTTGATAAGTATAAAAATGAAAAAGAACTGACAAATTATAATAATAATAATAATGTCTTTATTTTCCCAAAGATCTGATACATTGATATGAAAAAAATATAGGGCACGTCATATTCATACATACATTATACACAATTAAATGTTTTAACAGACAGTGTCATTGAGGTATTCCTCAATGGAATAGAGCAAATTATTTTGTAAGTACCTTTTCAGATCTGATTTAAAAGCATTGATGCTTTTTATTTCTTTTACACACAGTGGTAATTTATTGTACAATTTTATGCCCATTTCTTTGGGTCCCATTTTAGCAACTCATGTACGTACATAATTGTAATGGGTGTCATTTTTTGTCCTTGTGTGGTGTTGGTGGAAAACACTGTTCACATCAAAATTAACAATGTTATTCTTCACATACATGATAGTTAGAAATAAATATATACATGGCAGAGGAAGAAGATTCAAGTCCTTTAATATTGGTTTACTGGGGGATCTATTACACTTCTGGGCAATGATTCTGACAGCTTGTTTCTGAAGTCTGAATATTTTTAAAAACAAGTGGGTAGATCCCCAAAAGATAATACTGTATAAAACATGTGAGTAAAAATCACCAAAGTATAAACTTAGTAAAGTTTCTCGTGTTACTGTTTGACTAAGTTGTCTAAGGATGTAACAGCTTGAACTTAGCTTGCTACTAAGGAAGTTGATATGCTCTGCCCAAGACATTTTATAATTAAGAAATAATCCCAAGACTTGCAGGTGTTAACTTGTTCAATTGATTTTTGTTCCATTTTTATTAGCATGCTTTCAGATGGCTGACCACTGGTTAAAAAGTGTATCAAATTACTTTTATTAGGGTTAACAATTAGAAAATTATCTTGAGCCCATTTGCTAATTTTATTGGTGGCTAACTGAGCTTTGTCAGATAAAGATTTATGGGAAGTGGGTGATACTATAACTGTAGTGTCATTAGCATATAAAATAAGGGTAATATTATCAATCCCAGATAAGGCCAGCGGTAAATCCTTTATATAAAACAGGAATAGAAGCGGACTTAGGGTACATCCCTGAGGTACACCCACATTAGACTTACGAGGAAAAGATGCATGTCTGACGCCATCAATGGTTAATGTTACTACCTGAGATCTGTTGTTGAGATATGATTTCATCCACTGAAGCGGAATGCCTCTGATGCCCAATCTTTCAAATTTAAATAAAAGATGATCATGATTTACCAGATCAAAAGCCTTTGTAAAATCAAAAAATAAAGCCAGTGTTTCTTTTATGTTATCTATAGAGAGCAATGTTATGCATTGAATAAGTCAATCTTCCTCCATATAAAAGTTAACTTTAGAATATTCAGCATTCATGAATTTGAATAAATGCCATCAGTATTTGAACCTCATTCAATTTAAGAGTTATATTACGAATGGTGTGAGAAAAGATACCAGTGATCGCATAATCTAGAATAATATTTGATGGAATGATATAGAAACATTTGGGTCTTTTGTCTCTTTATTAAGAGACTTATAACTAAACATGCAATCCTTATGGTTTGGTCCATATATTTTCATCCAAACAGGTGACTACACTACTGTCCCACATTCGCGTTCATGTTTTCTATGGCAATGGAGCTCAAGAAATGAGGCTGTATTTACGACCTGAATCCACAATGGCTGATTTACGTGCAGCTCTCACTGAAGAGACTGGTATTCTTCCAAGTGCCCAACTTTTGCTCTACAGGTGAGTTAACACTTACTTAAAGATTCTTCATACTGCCTGATTTGCAGTTTAGAATTCAGATAATGCACACATATTAAATGTACTTGTAAAGAAATTTCATTCTCTTCAACTACATCACATTATTTCTGTTGGGAACTAATGGACGAATTCAATGACCTGTGTACTGAAAAAACAAGCATTAGCTCTTATCAATGTCATTCTCATTTTTTTATTTAATATGCCTAGTGACCAAGTTCTAAACAAAACATAAGTGACAGATAATAAACTACAAGCTTAAATTCTGTTTGCAGGATTATCACAACTAATCCCCATCAATCAATTGATGAAGTTATGACAGCTCTCTCCTAAGATTATACTTAAGGGTAAATTTCTGTGATATCTTATTCATTCATCACTAAGGTGTTCATGTGGGAAACCTAGTTATGGATGCATCATTAAGATAATTAGTTTCAACAATTCCCTAATGTAGGTTACAGTTCCTCTTAAAAGTACTGAACTGAGTTGAATGTGTATGCTTCCTAGTAAACATTTGTCAGAGGAATGATCTTTCCTACTTCTTCTCTTATGAATCATGTCTTGCAAATGTCTGAATCTTCCATTTTTCTATGCTGCTTATTAGCTTTTTTATCTGGATATTGTGACCATGTTAATTTTTTGAGAGATGCAGACATTATCTGACCTTGAGTATATTTTTTTTGTCATCTCTGCCTTCAGGGATAAAGAATTCCAGCCACGTGATGGTGATTCCACTCCAGTCTCTCGTATTCTGCCAACTTCTCCAGACTCTTCTCGTACCCTCATTTTGTTCTCTAAAGAGGACAATGAAGTTGAACCTGGTCGAAGAGGCCCATGGAGTGATGGAGGCCCAGGGGGTGATGGAGGAGAAGTTCCGGTAGGGTCAGGCCTTGAGGAAAGGTTACGCTTTCCATCCTTCCCCACTGCAGTGGCTGTTGATACGGACGCCTCCACAGCCAAGGCTTGCTGCGTGACTGCACACGAGTGGCGGCGGCGTGTGGAGTCCTTAGCAGCAGTGTCGAGGGGCGCAACACGTGGTGCCGAGGCCCTTGCTGCAGTGGTGACACTAGCAGTCACCGTGGCAGAAGATGAGGGGCGATCAGCCATGGATGATGCCACCACTGCTGTGCAGAGAGCAATGGGGGCTGCTGGGTGGGCTGCTGCTTTGTGCCGTGAGGATCTCCGTGCAGGAAGAGGGGAAGAAAAAGCGAGGGAATTAGAGCGCAAGGTAGGTTGCTCAGTGCAAGGTATTATTTCTGCCATTAGCCTCTCCAAAATGTGGAGGTGTATCTTTTCTTTCATGGCAGTGTGGAATGAGTGATCATTGTGAATGTTTGTGATATATTTATTTATTTATTTAACATGAAATCCAAAAACAGCCAGGGAGACCTTTACATTGGATTAGTAACAAAAGGATTAAGTAATGCAATTACAAAACATAGGAAAACAACAAAAAATAGAAAAAAGAAACAAATTACCACTTTGTAAACTAAAACACTGAAAATATCCACTGAATGAAAAGACAGCTTCATCCACTATGGTAATTTAGGGGGGGGAGAGAGAGGAAGGGGGATTTAGGAGGGAAGTCTGTTGATAGCGGTTGCGAATGATGAAATAGATGATGTTATGTCAATAGAAGGGGTATTGAGGGAATTATAGGTAAGAGGCAGCTGGTAGGTAAGGGATCTCTGAGTCACAGATAAAGGGTGATGAGGTAGATGAAATAGAGGCGAATTCCGGGTTTTTCGTGAGGGGACACGGAGAGAGAACATTGGGAGAAGGTTGTTAGATCTGAAGCGGCCATTCATGATTCCGTGGAAAACCTTGAGGTCACTAAGTGTGCGCCAACGTTGCAAAGGAACAATCTCAAGTTCCAAGAGCAGTGCATTAGTAGTAAGATTCCGAAGAGAGGGGTTGCAATTTTTAACAATGCTGATGAAGAAGTTAAGAGGCCTAGTGAGAGCTTTGAGATTGGTAGGACAAGCAGAGGACCATAAAAATAATCTATTATTGGAAAAACACAGCCGGAAAAGATGGATTTCAGAGCCAGAGGACTTTGTATTTCTGTGAATCTGTAAAGTAGTCCAACTAGAGCCATGGCTTTGGAAGAGATATGTTTAATGTGAGGGGCGAAGGTTAGCTTGGAGTTAAAAATTACACCAAGATCACTATGGGATGTAACTTTTGGGATTGGTTGGCCAGAGAAACTATAGGAGGACTTTACAGGATTAGCGCATAATGTAAATGTCAGGGTTTTGAATTTGATGGGATTTACCTTAAGCTTCCAGGTAGAGCTCCATTCTGAAATGGAAGTTAGGGTATCCTGCAGGACAGAGCTATCGGCATAGCTGTCAACTCTTCTAAAAACCTTGCAGTCGTCAGCATACAGAAGATTGCCTCAGTCCTGTGAAGAAAGTGATTGGGTGATGTCATCAGTATAAAGGGCGATGAGGGCCAAGAACACTGCCTTTCGGGACACTGGAGGTTACTTTGAGGGATGGAGAGGAGATACCGTTAAGAATTACTCTCTGAGGTCTATTGGACAGAAAGTCCACAAGAAAACGAAGAAAGGTGTCGTGAATGTTGAATCGGTTTTTAAGCTTAAATGATAGGAGGGTGTGGTCAACTGTATCGAAGGCTTAGGAGAAATCTATGTAGCAGACATCAAGTTGGGAAGATTGCTCAAAGACTTCAGTGATATGATTGCTTATGACTGTGAGATTGCTAAGGCATGATCCACCTGGAAAAAACCCGTGTTATTGAGGAGACAAGTAGGGGAGTGTGAATGAAAGGAGGCAGTTGTGAATGACTCTTTCGAAGAGAATAGATAGGACTGGTAGAATGGAAATCAGTCTATAATTATCAATGGAATTCTTACCTTTTGATTTTAATATTGGAGTTACATTGGCCATTTTCCACTGAATTGGAAAAGTACCAAATGAAAAGGCTCTGGTGAAAATCTTTGAGATGGGAATATATAAGGTGTTGGCTGTGGGTTTAAGAAACAGAGACCTGATGCCATCATGACCGGTAGCCTTGTTTACAGGTAAGGAGGAAAGAAGACAGGATTTCATTTGGGAAAGTGGAGATATCAGATGATGAGTGGGAACAAAGAGGAGAGGTGGTTGGAAACTGCTGGATCTCTAATTTTTAGCTCTCGGAGTTTATTTGACTCTAATTTCGCTATTTTACATAAGCCATTTTTCAGTTCATAGGCTTGTAAATAATAATGCACAGTAAAGGGGGCATTAATATCTCACCTTCAGGGAAACCAAAATTGGGTGTATGGCAGCTAAAATTCTTCTCTCATGAATTGATGTACTTCATTAAATATGGTGCTGACATGTTTTAGAATTTTGTATTTTAGAGTTTGTATACTCTTCTCAGAAGCAGAGAGCAATCATGAGAAGATTTTGGTTCAAATTTCCATCACTATAGGCTCTGAATACCGTCTGATAGTTTATTATTTATAATTTATGGTTTGGAATTAAGTGAGTAGGTTCTCTTTCTACATTTCTTTAATTCAAAAATGTCTTTTTAATTGGCATGTAAGCTGAACAGTCTAAATGTTTAAGATGGTAGGGATGTACTGCATTTATTTGGAAAATGACTGGGGATTTAATGCAAAAAGTAAGGAAATGAAATAATGAAAGGTGTGAGGTTTTCCCGCTAAACATTTGGATGAATAGTTCTTGGGTTTTGATTGCTCCAAAAATGTCCATTCTGACCAACACCATCTACTGATGGGAAACCGGAGACCCTTATATCCTGAAAATGAAATAGCAGTTGTACATTATGGTATGGGACGAGAAGAAAATGGTCTAAATTGTGTGTGTAAAACAAGTTTATTGATGACAAATATGGGGCTATACTGTATCTTTCATCCTAATGTAAAGCATTGACGTGTGAGGAATAGGCTTAAAATAAATCAGTATAGTATTCATTATTATTTTATTCTTTCTGTTTTAGGTTCGTGGTCTTTGTGCAGCTGCATCAAACCTTAAGGCCAGAGTTGGTGCTGGAGGTCATGGCAATGTCTTGTCCCATGATTTCTCTGGTGGTGGTGGGGCAGCACTGACATCATTGGAAGATGGCACTGTGACTGCTAGGGCTGCATCTTTGGTCGGACGTCTCAGGGAAGCATGGGCTCAACTTTTACGGGATTGTGGTGCTAGAACACTGTCTCATAATGATGAAACATTCCATTGGTTGGAGCGAGTGAAGGCGAAGCGAGCATCATCTGCTATTGCTACTCTTGGTGCTGGTGCTGAAGCTGCTGGCTCCCTGTCCACAGAACGCCTCTCGGATCAGCTGAAAGTGTCCTTAACAGCTCTATTGCAGGTAAAATTAATTTTCTTTACTTTTTGTCTTTCTTTAGATATTGTGCCAAAGGTATGAGTACGTCTTTTGGAAACATTATTTGAGTAAACTTTTCCCTATTGTTTTGCATACATACCTTTAAATTTTTATTGCTTCTTTTCTCATTATGTCTCATTATTTCTCATTTGTACAATCTCAGTTTCTCATGAACAACATGTTTCATCTCCATGTCAGCACGCATTAGCCCATTGAGTGATTGAGTACCATTTTGGTGTTGTGTGAATGTATCTTATTGCGTGTTGAGTGGGTTCCTGGTGCAGGTTAATCCCAGCATAACTCCAAAACAGCTCCACCTTTTTTACCCCTTCCTCAGGAAAGGTATCTGTTTCAGCTGTAAGAGTTATTTCCTTCATTTTAGTAGAGTTAGTCATAAGAGCTAACATCTTTGTTATGAAATAAGTGACTCCGCATCAATCAATCCCCTCCTTGAATAGAGAGGAGGCCGTAGAGAATGGTATCTCTTCTTGGACAAGGAAGGAGGGTGAGAAGAATGGTATCTCTTCCTGGAGTAGGAGTGAGAGTAAGAAGAATGCGGTTACCATGGGAAAGACTGTGCTATATCTGGAATAGTGGCAACTCAAAATAAAATGCTCCTCAGCAGATGTTAACCATCTGCAGTGTATCTTGCCATCAATAAAGATTCATCTTTGGTTACTTCTGCTGTGATTTTCTGTATGTCAAGATGAAGTGAGATCTTATTGAAATAATGGGCTTTGTATGTATGTCCTACCAGATAGGTGTACTAAATACTGAATTCTTTGTTCTGCAAAACAATGGTGTGACACCAAATGTTACAATATAATTCATTGCAATAGTGATAATAGTGAAGCATCGTGCCAAAACACTGATTCATTATGATTCCAACAAAGACTGCCTACAGCATGGAAGAGGGTATTTCATGTGGATTAACCACCTGACTGGCAAATGAATTTATCAAAAAGCGCATTTCATTTGGGGAAAAAGTTTTTTTTAGTATCAATAAAATTTTTTATCCACAGTAAAGGGAATACATTTCTTATCATATTTTGTTTTTATCTTTCAATTTTATGCATTAATTTTTCATAAAATGTCAACAATTTATACAAATAATATTTTTTCTAAAATTCGGTTCTTGTGTAATAATCTTTTAAACGTGGTCAGGCAGAAAGCCACCTCACAATCTGAGCAACAGAATCTCGTTTCCTTATGCTGCCCTGTTTTGAACCACACTACAAATCTGTACGTGAGGAAAAGTTTTTTTGGAAGGTGTGTTTGAGTCTACAGTGTCTCTCAGTCAGCCTAGGAAGGTAAGGAGTATGAGAAGGAGCTATTTTCCCAACCAGAGGTTGACTACTTTGAGGTGAAATTTTCTGCCTAAGTGATCATAAATAATACACATTTCCACTGGCCGGTTCTTTTTTTTAAGTTTCACTAAGCATAGTGTCCCTTCGGAGTAAATTTTACAAATCCACTCAACCCTTTTTGCACTCACTAAAAAAATAAAATTTGATCTCAAACCAGCTGCATTTGGAAGAAATAAATTGCTTTCATGATAGGTGTCCTTTCCACTGGAGCAGAGACTCATCAACCACTATTGCTGCTTCAGGGACATGGAGGACAGAGAACCACTCTTTCATGTGCTTCAAGACTGGTAGGATTTTGGGAAGCTTTTTGTTGGGGCAGTCTTCACTAAATCTTTCATTGTCCACAAAATCGAGGAATTTCAGCAGCAGATGAAATCTTCTTCCCATTAAAACTTTTCGAAAGTATGGAGACTAGATGCTCTCTCCTTTTGAAACACACCTGTGCTAGTCAGGTTTCTGTACAATTCCCATCATGGTAGAAACTCTAATGCTTTATTTCACCAGGCCTTGACTCACTCCACCTGTGCAACCTTGAGCACAGTTTTGATGTGGATTCCTGTCCAGAAACTGCTTTGTGTGAATGTTTTTCGGCTCGGATATCAAGCCACACAGTTCATCATCCACAAAGTTTTGAAATACCTCTAAAATATCCTCTTCATTCTCCAATTGTATCATGCTACTGGTGCCTTCAAAATTGAATCAACTATGCACAGCTTTGAGTGAGCTCCATGACAGAGGATCGGATGGTGTTCACTCTACTTCCTCTTCCTCTGATTCCTCAGTTACTGCTGATTTAGAGGAACTTACGTCAGTATGCATAAAAATGTTATCGCTCTCCTCACCGCTTCACTTTCGTAGCTTTCTTTCAAAAGTTCACAAATGGCGTCAGAAGAGAGAGAAGTGTGCCTTCCTTTTTTACTACTTTGCCATTACTGATGGAATACTCCAAATCAATGCGAGGTTGTGCTTTCCTTGGGATCCAATACAAGTTTGCACCTATCTCAACAGTTTTGCGCACTCTCTTATTACCGTCTACCCACAAAAATCTGACCATGCACACAAAATTTGCATGATTACCACTCTTGCCAAATGAATAGAATGGTTACCCTTTCCCTGCGGGGTTCTGGAATTTGGCGATTTGATGTGGGACAGTCACACGAGCCTCCCACGTGCCATCCGGGAAATTCCCTTGCCCAGCCATGACCGGCTCTCTCACAAGCAATGGGCATTGTCGTTCTATATATCATACCCCTTGCTGCTACATAGCAGCTCTTTCTTAGAGCAAGGCTCCTCAGAGAATCTTTATCTCCTTCTTATCGCCCTTCTCTGTCTCAAATATGGTGGGAGCTGGGAATTGCACGTCAGGGGCCAATTTCTCTCAGGGAGTAATCAGCCGTGGCAAACAGTAGTAGATGGACATCAAATTCATACGATTGGAGGAGAAAATGACATCGGCAGTGTAGGGGTACTTTCAGGCTAGACTTCACGCATTAGGAAATTCCCTTGCAATTTCCAACCATGTCTGTCTGTAGATATGGCTTCTGAACTCATATTTTCCCGAAAAGGTAAAAGTGGTGATTCAAAAAGTGATTAAAGATGCAATTACGAGCTCTAATTCAATTTGCTGCAGGCATGACGTTGAACACTAATTATGTCTGCTTTGGTTTTAGAATATATTAGCAAACTGCTGACTCGAGCTGTGAAATGACATGGTATTACAAAATTACTTAGGAATCCACTTTATAATAAGAAGTGAGGAGTAAATGCATACTGCCTTTTAGGGAGAAAGGAATCACAATGATTGCCTTTAATTCTAAAACTGCAAGAATGTTTTTACGGAAGTAACGAAATACATAAAGCAGGGGTTATGCAACCCCTATTTACATGTACAGGCTCTGACAAGAGTGCGTATTTCTGACGAAATATTCTCTGAAGCCGACATCTGCTGGCCAGAGAGCGTACTTGAAGGACAAAGAAAGGTGCGT
Source organism: Ceriagrion tenellum (assembly GCA_963169105.1). Taxonomy (NCBI): domain Eukaryota; kingdom Metazoa; phylum Arthropoda; class Insecta; order Odonata; family Coenagrionidae; genus Ceriagrion; species Ceriagrion tenellum. Next base: position 127,009,548 of record OY720632.1, on the reverse strand, counting down.
AAGAAACTCCCAGCTAGATATGTCGTCACGCCCAAATAGAACTCAAATTCCAAAATGATGAGATAATCTTGTCATCCCCACATGAAATATCTCTTGTGCATGATGAGATATCTCGTCATCCCCAGGCAAGTGGTTAAGGAGGGAGTGTAAACAATAGCTTAAAATTGTGCTGGTGTTTTAGTCAATTCTTGCATGAAGAATCTCTGTGGTGAAGAAATGTCAATGGCTAAGTTAGTTGAGTTATTTTTTTTAGGTTTAGTTTTCCAGGAAAATATGGTGAAAATGGCCTCCTATGAAAAACACAGTAAAGTGAAGCGACATTCTGTGTTTGGCAAAGCGTGGTGCCAATTGGTGAGCCACAATTAGAATTAGAATTTGTGTTATGTGAAGCTGCTTCAGAGCAGGTTTCACTGTACTGCTATGATATTGATGGTCACATGCTGTGAACTCATTTTGATAAACATACTTTCAAATTATTTGTTACTACTATGGGATGTAGTTTAAGTAATTTAAGTTCAACTGTATTATGTTAGCTGCTTAACCTCTTCAGAGTAGTTTTTTTAATTGCCACTATTGATGGTAAAAATGGCTCATCTTACCACATTGGCTCAAAGATTTCTTTCTTCTCTCTTTGCTCTTTGTGGTTTGCATGATTAAATTTCATTAATTGGTGTAAAGAGAGGGGAAACCTCATTGAAGTTTCTGCCTTCATGTGGTTCATTAATTTTCCTGTGCCTGAACTTGTTTCACATAGCTACTCAATTGGATATGGAGGGCAATTAGTGGGGTTAAGTGTAGGGAAACTGGTTGAATGATGAGTCAGAACTTAAAGTTGAAATATCAACTGTAAAATTTAAAGTTGATACAAATTAGAAAACTACTTGATTGACAAAATCTTCTGTGGTGACGTGCAGATGACACCAGAGTTTTTAGGTTGCTCAACCTGACTGGATGGTTTTATTCAAGTTGCAGTCAGCAATTTCTTTGCATCCAAAGATTCTGACTGCAACTCCAGCAAAACCGTGGTCTTGTCAGATGGATCAATACAAAAGCAACCCAAAAACTCTGGAATCAAATGTTTGGACACTAGTGGAGTAAGTGTTGTGCATTTTCACTTTATTTTTGTTTTCTAGGCTGGAATTTTGAAGCGTGATTTGGAAACTTGTCGTGCAGAGCTGGGAGTGGTGGTGAGACGTTCTTCCACCATAGAAGAAATACTACGAGAAGAGGTGGCGAGCAGAAATTCACCCTTACCTGCTGTGCAGCCAACAGAGAAAGAGGTTCACACTGATGAGTCTCGATCAGCAGGAAGTGAAGGTTAGTCTAAGCTTGGAAATATATCCATTTTATGCTGAAGTAATCAGGAATAGGCTTCTTTTTCTATGAGATTTTGCAATCCCTGAAGTGTAAGTCATAGAAGATATGGAAAGGTTGAATGTTGAATGTTGATCAGCAGTAATGATTAAATGGAAGTCCTACTTCAATGGTTATTGAGTAACCAGATATGTATACATTTTCTGAAGTTATAGAGCAAATTTTTCCTCTGTGCACAGATTTTAGAGATGTTTCCTCATGATCACTCCAACATTTTCTCAGTAGATAAATTGCTTGAGGTCATTGAGGTGGCTTTGGTACTGGCTCCTCATCTTGCAGGCTGGGATTTGAATAGCAGCTATACCAGGAATTTTTGCTTCATTTTATCATCAAATAATTCTATTCTCAGAATTTCTCATTCAGGTGGCATTTCTAGGTTGAACTCTTTTGACCATCCGGTAGTGATGTGAATTATTTGGACATGGGTGGTGACGTCTGTCTTCCGGTCCAATTAGGGCTATGGAATTTTTAAGATGATGATATCTCTATTTTTTGTATTATCTCTAAATGGCAGCATTTAATTGCAAATTTAATTATATTTATTAAAAATTTTCACAACAAAGAGTTAATACTTATGCTTATGCAAAGAATAATGCTTAAGCTTTCATTCAATCTAGGCTATACAGTGAAATGGGTAGATTAGGGCATTGTTTTTCTTCATTTAGGCAAAGTACCTATAAGAAGGTATTGGAATATAAAAAATATTCACATTTTTCATCCGTAATTTCTTATTCAAATTTTTAGCATATCACCTTTTACATATTGCAAGAAAAAAAGGTCATATTTGAAGACAGGAGTGGTGATGCATGGTCTATAGGAACAATAATGACAATATGTAGCGATGTACTTACACAAAGTGATTATTTGGGTCGTATAATGGAGGAGCGGTCTAAAATGGGAAGCTACTGAGGAGCTTGAACTGCAAAATTACATATTTCATCTATGTCACCAGATAGATTATATTGTTGGTCTGTGAAACTGTGTCATCATTCTAGGATTTATGAAGATTTCTTGGGAATGGCACTGGGTTAGGATTCCATGGGCTATGGGCAATGGAAAGCTTAATCCAGTGTCATTCATGAGAAATCTTCATTAATATTATCCTCCAGGAAGACCTACAATCCTTGAAGAATTTTTCTTGCATTTTGGCTGCAAGAAATAAGGTAGCTGATTCTCTAGGAGCATTTTGATGAGCTGTCATAGTTTGAATACTTCTCCAGGAGCCTTGAATGGATGTTTGATGATGCTGGGTAGTTTTTCTCCGCCACATCCAAAATGCAAATAGGGTTATACATATATTGGTGAAAGTGCAATAAGATATTTTGGCCCAAACATGCCTCCTGGATGAGAGGAGAAACATTATCCGTGATGTCACAAAACGCAACATAATTATCAATTAATATAATGAAGCAGATGAAATGGCCTCACAGGAACCTTAAGAATAATTGGCTATGATTTTTGTGTGGAATTCTGTCCCATACTTGATGCCATGTGGAGACCGCTTCTAGGTGTGGTACTGCATGCATCAGACTTGATTTAAAGTGTGGGCTCCTTGGTACCCTTTGTTTAGTGGGGGCTAATTCCAGTGACTGGTTTCTTTCTACCCTTCTTTGTTTACCAAATAATCCTTGGCTTATTGCCTTGCCCATCCATCATCAGTGGCATGATGCTGGTTGCCTACTCAAATAACAAACTCATTAGCAAGTTGTAACCCTTTTTTATCTTTGCAGGAATGAGTGCTGTTGGTGTAAGTGATGGGTCGTTGAATTTGGAAGCCAATCAGCCTCCTCGGGTCATGAAGGATTGTGAATCATCCCACACTGATACTCCGAAACTGCATTTGACTCTGGAGAAGAATCTTGCTCAGATGAAACAGCTGCAAGAGGAGGTGCTCAAGGTACTTTGTGAAAATTCAGAGTATGTTCAATTCCTTGATAGCTTAACCTTAGATGACATGGACCATGACAACAGCAGTACCAAAGATGCAATTGGTATTGTGTGCAGTGAATGATTTCTATTCCGAGTCCAAGGTTTTTGTCATATTTATTTCATTTCTCTTGGATTGGAATGTCTAAATTTCAGTGGAACCATGCTCTCCAAAGAATACTTATATTTATTATTGGGACCAGTTTAAAACACAAGTGGTAAGCCCCATAAATTTATTTGGCTCTTTTGTAATGTAGGGATGTCAGTCCAATGCTTTTTACTGGGATTACTTGCTGTAGTCCTAGCTGTAGTCAAGTCTGAATTGGAACTAACGCATGATTATTGACATATGACAATATTCCAAACTTCAGTATTTTATTTATACCTCTTATGAGCATCATTGTAAAGGTTTTTTCATTTACATTTTTTTAAACTGTGATTGTATATATAATATGAAAAAGTTTAGAGAAATGTGTAAATGGTTTTAATTTATTCCTTTTAGAATTTGTTGGATTGGTTGAGATTGTATTGATTGTTGAAATCAGTTTGGCTGTATTTATATTTAATTGTAGATATGTTTCATGTTGAGGTAATATGTTGCAGAGATGTCGAAGAGCATCAATATTAATCAGAGGAAAAATCTAGAGGGTCATTCTATGACTTGCAGTAAAATTTTAAATTTGACAGTTTCTTTTGTTAAAGTAACTTAATGATGGTTAACTTGGTATTCTCTCTTTGGTGTCTGAAATAAGTGCAATAAATTGAATAAATATTTGTGATAAGGTCTTTAAGTGGTTTTTAGATGTGTTCGAGTGAAGAACATTTCTTTCTTGAATCCATTAATTAGTTAAAATTTGCCCTCTAATATATGGCCTTAATGCTCTAATTTCACCCTGTATGTCAGCTCTTTGTTTTTTTCCTCCCTCTCTTTGGTTATACCTGAGAATTAAGGAGCCTTTCATTTCCACAGTAGCATTATTCTCAGGAATGATATCCATTATTGCCGTAATGTGTTGTCTGAGTAGTTCTTTTTGGATTTTCAAATATTTAATGCCTAATTATATTTGTAAGTGTAGTATATCACATCATTTTATATCACTCAATTTATTGAATCGTGTATATGCTGATTTGTTTGAACAGTTTAGCTAATTCAGTAATGTTTGAGGACATGCAGGTGGAACTAGTAGCCATAAAGTTTGAATCAATGGACACCAAGGTTTGGTTCCATGAGTGACTAGTGTTGTTTCTCTTGATAGTTGTTTAAATCGCATTTTTTATGACTATTTCATGACTGACATGTTCATCCTTTAGAAGCATTAAAGTGACAAAATGAGGCTGATATCAAAATGTGGTTGAATACTGGAAAAGATGAATTTAACTGTAGGCTAACCAAGCACAAATATTACATTAATAGTTTTCTTTTCTGATGCTTTTCTGCATTCATTAAATATTAATTATTTAATTACTCTTAGGAATTGCTTTTTGGAAAGCTTCTGAACTATCCTTGGTTGGGATTGAATAAGCCACATTATCTTGTCATAGTCAGTATTTGATTAACATACCTTTATGAGGGAGTGAAAAATTCAGTTGTCTTTTTTGTGTCCTTAGTTTTCAGTTCCCAATTCAAAGTGTAAGTCAATCCAATGCTGTAATTGGTGAAGTTACCAGTGTAGTTGTCTTATAATAGCATATATTTTTATCAATAAACTTGTTAATACTTATATATTTTATACACCTCTGTAAATAAAAAGTTCAACATTTTACTGAAGTAAACTTAATTGAGTAATTGAAAATTGATGTGATTTTCATGAGTCACTCAAATGAGAGAGAAAAGGGTTTTGGATTTTTGTTTGGGTGAATGTTTGAGCCCTGATGGCTTTAAAAATCCTCATTTGTAGTTGAGTTATCGAAATGTGGAGTGTTGGGAAATTCATATTACAGTGCTTCCAAGCAGAAAGTAAAAGTTGAAGAAAAACAATGTATTTTTCAATAAACATGATTTGGAAATTTTTTTTGCATTTATTGTGTGAAAGTTTTTCATCCCCTACCTCCTACAACTGTTACTTTAGAGGTGTAGCATTAAGATAATGGTGCAGTTGTTGATGCTGAGTTGCCCAATACATGGCAATTTCATAAAGGAAATAGGCAATGCATGATTTGAAGAGAGGCCAATTAAATTCATGAAAAGGTGAGAAAATGACGAAAGCTATCAATTAACCCTGTGGGTGGGGGCTTTAAGAATTCTCCCACAGTATCCCTGCTTGTCGTAAAAGGCGACTAAAAGGGTGGTAGGGAAAGCTGAATAATATATGTCACTCTACACAAGATGGTCTAAAAACTAAGACTGTAGTCTAATATTCTCCCAATAGACTGTGCTGTTGTAGTTTATTATGTAGATGAGATGATGATGACATTTTTAGTTACAAATGTATGATTTTATTTAAAAGGTCATGGCACTTGATACTGTGTTGTGGGGTGAGTTTGGACACTTTATATTTAATCATTATTTACCCATCAGCACACAGTAGAACCTCACTTAGGATACTTTCAATGAACCCCATTTAAGTTTCATATGTGAGGAAGTTACACAACTGAGGTTTTATAGTAAGGGAGCGTGAAACCCCTTTCAGCTGCCCAGTCTGCTTTGCTTCCTGGCTGCAATTACTCATTTGGAGGCAGGAAAATGAAGCCTAATAATCTTATATACTCACAAGCAACAACACAAATGTTCTTGTTACCAAAAGAGAAACTTAAATTAGCATTCCTGAGCAATGTTTCCTTGGTTGAATTTTGTGGTCTAATTGTTAACATTCCTGACATTTCGCCTCGGGGCTGAAGTTTCAATTCACACTTGGGAAATTTTGTGATGATGACGCTAAATGAGCAGCCAATGAAGTGGGAACCACCCACAAAAAATGCTAAAATTGTGAACAATGACACTCATAAGGCTAAATATATTAATCAACGCCATGAATGTTAGTTAAACCACTGAAAACAAAGCGGCCCCTTTGAAAGTGAAGTGGCAGAGACAGCTGATGAACAATTTGCATTCTGTGCACTATACACTCATCAGCAACATCTGGGAACCTGAAATAAGTCTCCCTTGTAATTTTTTTCCAAAGGCACCACACACGAAATCTGTTATTAGAGCAGACTTCCATAATTTTTCCTACAAAAAGCCTATCGCGTTTATTAGTGTTGAACTTTGATAAAAGGAATGAATTTTCAGCGAGAGAGCCGGGAATTAAAAAATTATGTACTATCATCAGTAACATTGTTACTCAGTGATGCCAAATTGTAAGTTTCATAAACATGAATTTTTCTCTGAGGAAATGTCTACCACATCCTCAACAAAAGATTCATTTATACATTCTGTGCTCACACTTTCCCCTGGCTGAACATTATTTTTTTACCCCAAGATTTTTTATCCAGAGGTGTTTCTACATGGGATGTTGCTAACCATTGCAGTAATGCATCTGACCACGCAATGCCTTCGGCGGCTTTGGCCGAATCTTCCTCCGGATTGAAACTAGGCACTTTGTTAAAGACGTGAGTTTTGTTGTATGGATAAATTCCTGTGACTCTAAACCCTGCTTGAACATTGACAGACAATGAAGATCCAATCCAATGGATTCCAAGGCAGATTTCAATAATCTGGGGAACTCACTTTAGGGAAGCTCCCCGTGATTTTTACGTTTCCTCTGGTCAAGACATTTTCGCCATGCGATTTTGAGTGGCCTAAGAAAAGCAAGATCTAGAGGCTGGCATGAATGGGTCGCATTAGGAGGAAGCATTACAAAATTTATTCCCATTTCTTCTCATAACCTAGTCACTTCTATCGAGAGGTGACTTGAAAGATTGTCCCCTATCAAAAGTTTTGGCCCCTGTCTGTGTTTGAAAAATGGCACGCCCGTTGTTGTTAACCAGTCTTCAAAGGATGAAATGTCAACCCATCCACTGATATTCCTGTTGAACCTTGCTCCCTCAATGCCAACTTCTACCCGCATAGAGTTCAAGTGCACAGCTTTATACACTGTGTATGGTGGAAGCAATTCCCCAGTTGCTGATGCTGCGATCATGCCAGAGACACTCGTTTTGCTTGTGTCCTTAATGACTGATGGGTGTTTCTCTCCCCTCTTAACAATCACACGAGATTTACCAGGATCGTAACTGAAATATGTCTCATGTAACTTATGTTCTCTGGAGGAACACCATCCAAAACTATTTCTAAATTTTGAAAATATTTTTCCAGAACCTCTAGTTACTGCTGCATGGACTCTCTTTATATTTTCTCCCAAATGCTCTGTAAGTTCTCGCCGTCTCAACTTGAAACCCCGCACCCATTCCATCCCTGGGCAGTTATATTTAAATGTTTGTTCTTGTCGTCCCATCCTATTCATAAACTCCTGTACGACTAACTGGAGGTCAATTGGTCATAAGGGAATCCCCCACTCAGCACATTTAAGAGGACGCAGTACATAAAAATTTTTCCTCCTTCGAGGGTGAAGTTAGTTTTCTAATTGACCAGTGGAGCTACCGAAGTCAGTTCCTAACTAGCCGCCGCATTTGTCGCGAGTGTAGCCTCTACGTACATTTTCTTTGGGTGGAGGGGAGGGGAAAGTCACGAGCCCTCCCCTCCTTCGAAGACTTTCGTTGAGACTAGAGGTACTGTATTACCTGTCCCTTTAGAGGGCCACTAGTTGAGACGTCTAGACGGACGCGCTGTTGTCACTTAAGCGCGGAGGCGCGAAGCGCGCCTTTGAGTTTGCATTGGCCGATGGCCGCATGGCAACAGCGAACCAGTCACGTCGTCTTAGCACCTCAGTAGTGGTACGATGCCGAAATGATGGCATGCCGAATGACGCGCTTACCTGTGGGCAAGGGATGGCGCGGTTTAATAGCATATTTTATTACGGTTATCTAACGGTTAAGGTATGCTTGAATGGAAGAGAGTAAAAGTCCTCCAGATTTTTTATGGTGCAAACCTCTGTCAAACTTCATAACTCTAATATATCTGAATGCATATTATGTCTTTTATTTCATCTAATCCAGGAAACAGTATCGCGCGCTCATCCCTTTCCTAAACATATTTGGCCCTCTTATTGATCCTCACTTTATTAATACTTCATCCTATGCTCTAGCCTTCGGTTAACTAATATTAAGACTCTTCATCGAATAAGAAGTTCGATTTAGTGTCATGAAAGACTACTTTTCTTTAGAGGAATAGGACAAGAAAATAATGTTTTTTCATGGAGGAATTTCCCTGTACCACCCAATGATCATGGCCATAGACAATTACTTAAAATGAAATTAACCCAATGAGTACAAAATATTGCTGCATACCATAGCTAGGGAAAATACTATAGGTGGAGTTGAACACACTAACTATAATAGTGTAAGTCAGCACAGTTATAAGGAAAATATTGCCTTACGGCATCAACCTGACAGAAAAGTCCACAGCATATAAAGCTACTTACGAAATATCCAACATAATATTCTGTTATCTGAAATTTTGACTTGCCTTACGTTGATGGTTAATTAAACTCGTAACAAGCGCCAAATAGTCGATATGAACATCATTCCGTAACCACAGCCGTCCGAGACAAGTTCGGGAGATGTCTGCATCGATGTCAGCAAGCTTCCAAGCGAGAACTTAGAACCACCTCGGCTCTAACAGCTATGGTGCAATCTAAGCAGAGCTCTACTCCATGATGGGAAACAGAAAGAGAGCTAATGAAAGAACACATGCTGGTTATAATTGTTTTATTTATTTTGCTTTTTGAATTTCAATTTTCCTATGTGATCCGTCTTCCCATCCTTACGTTTGACCGATTCACGACGTCTCTTTTCTTGGGCTGCCACAATACTGGGGGAATTTCGAATCGGCATTGACCGGGGGAATCTCGGATCGACTAACTCTGGAAGCATGCTTTCCAAATAGAATTTTTTTAATTTTTTCACCATGAATTCCCCCCAGAACTCATCGTCCCTGAGGATGCTCTCCACCTTCAACCCCTTCTTCGTCCACACAGCAAAGATGCAGAAGTCTCGCTGAGAAGTATGGAGCTGGCCTTGTATCTGGTAGTAGTAATTATGCTTTCGGTTAATTCTCATTCCGCGATTCTTCATCCTAAAATTCACTTTTCCTTTTATGATCGTCTCTTCTACACTCATTTCTGCAGCCGATGAAGAGCATTTTATTTCAACAATACCCCGATCTCCACTATTCCATCGGGAAATGCTCCTAGGAAAGGATATTCCCTGTTGATAAACAGCCCACATGGCTGAATGTTCACGTCTTCAGCTGTTTCCAATGCCGCGCGAGCTTTGTCCTCATTTACCCTTCCGTACTCAAGGTGATGAGAATCGAAATGATGGTACATGATTAATTTCACAACATTTTCGCAGACAGTGTGTGGAAGCATTTTACAGACGCGCCCAAAATTCGAGGCAGTGCTCATCTTCTGACGTATCGCAACCCACTCCACACTTTCCCTCTATCGTATCGTTTTCCTCTATTTCATTTATTTTTCCCTTATTCTTTTTAGACATTCCTTAAATAGTTGACACTCAATGTTTAATTACTCAATAGGCATATCAGGCCTTTCAGAATTGGGACCGTAATCGGAATCAGGCTTTGTCCTCAGTTGATTAAATATATTTCTCCTCGTTCTCGGTGTTTTTTTCTTCGTTTTGAAGTAGCAACTGCCTTCAGCTGTCGTCTTTAGTGTGACCTTTTGCAGTGGTACCCTGGACTCACATTACAAACATTTTTGTAAAGGGGATGCAAAGGATTTCCCTAGTTGAAGTTGACCACAGCCCCTGCACATCTTCCTCTATATGAGCGGGTAAGAGTAAAATTAACTCGTTTCCCGCCGATAAATTTTGCTATGATAGCGTTGTAATGCTCTACAGGATTATTATTAACGTCTTGAACAAGAACACTGCATAAGGACGCGACTCTTGATGCGCTTTCGACCGTCTTTTGCTAAAATTACTGTCGCAGGTTAATAGCGTTCCAGAAACCTCCGATAGGTGGCTCAGTTACCAATTGGATCCTTGTTGACTACGGGTAGTGCATTGTAGTGAAGGGAGTCCGTAGTTTATACGTAAGGAAAAACGACGAAAATTAAAATTTATGTCCCCAGTTTCAGGGACGTAACTGAAGTTGTGTATTTTTATTTTAGCAGTTGACCTGCATCTTCTACATTTCCATTCCACGTTTTAACGTTTGTTTATAGCGGGTAACCAGTTGTTTTAGATAAATTTTCCAAGGGCTCCAAGTAGAGAAATTAAGTGCCTGATGTTTTTTTTCAACTTCTAAAGGAATATTTTGCTAGTTCCCCAATAGATGGCCATAGTTTTTTCAAGTACCCAAAAAATACATGTTTTTCATTAGAAAAATATGAAAAATAAAAATATTAGGTAGTAGTCAATATTTATGAAATGCCAGTTTTCGGAAAAAGCATTAGTACTTTTGGAAAAATCGCAATTAAATAATTTTAGCAAACCCTGGCCATCTCTCCCGTATGTCCGGGAGAGATGGCCATATAGCTTGGAGATAGTCGGTCAGCACTAAAATACACCAAAATAGAAGCTGGCCATAAGAATAAAATAACTTCACACAAAAATTAATTATAATAATTTATGCAGTGATCAAACTAAAGAATTAAGTACAAACTCAAATATTTAAAAGAGAAAATTCAGTCAAAAAATTGTAATGAACAAATGTCTCGATAAAGCCTTAGTTTTAACTTCAATGAAGTACTGAACTTTTCAAAAGAATGTGTCTCGTTCACTTTTTACTTGCTATAGCTTCTCCACATCTTTGACAAACATCAATGAAAGAGGTACAGCTTTCATGCAACCAACGATGACAACGAACACATTGAATCCAATCACAGTTTTGCTTTGTTACGTTGTATTCCTCACCACACCCAACACACTTCATTATCGTCATCAAAATCGTTACTAGATTCATCCTGGAACTCGACTTCTGCCTCTGAACTGCTGCTTAACGAAATGTTTTTGTTGTCTCTAAATAGTTTCCTCCTCTTTTGATCTTTAGTAGACACCGGCCTAGACAGCTTATTTTTTCCAGCGAATTTTTTGGCTATTTCCGCGGTTGTCTTGATTTTTGCTATATTTTCACGTGACGCAAGAAGAGTTGCTTTTAACTTTCGGCGTCCTAAATGCTGCTGTTTTTGTCTTGCTGGGACTGGTGAAATATCGTTAAGGACCTTTGTTGGCGTGAATGCTTCTGCTGCTTGTCTCGGAATAAGGGGCTGTGTGTTGTAACACTGGGATGTGTGATGAGCTCAGTATCTTCTGTTGAAGCAAATATTTCTCGACTCTGCCTTGAAGTGCTGGGACCTTCATTTAATTTCGGATGAGTGTCATTCTGCATCCCGCTGTCGCCTAGATTGGGTTGTGAACTTTGTAGGGAATCTGCTGTTAAAACACCAGTGGAGTCTTCTGCATTATTAAGGTTTTCAGGCCTAGTATCAAGCATCGCATTCGGTTTTGCTCTTGACTATCATTGGCAGTGTAGCCTATGAAAGCATAGTCTGGAATAGCATCTTCGCTTAAGGGATAAAGTCCTGTGGCTCTAAATCCTTATATTGCATTTTCAGGAGTCCCTGCTTTTCCCCAGCACTCACTTAAAAGTTTCCCAAATTGCATCCTAGTCAGTTTTCGGTCGTGATGGTTTGTCAGCCATTTTAATGCAGCATTGTAGAAATATTGTTCAATTGATTTATACACGGCACGGTCCAGTGGTTGGAGGTAATTCGTTGTATGGCAGGGAAGACAATGATATTATTCCATTGGCTTCTGCGAATTCCAGCATCTCCACTGAATTGCAGTGGGAATCATGTCCATCCAAAATTAACAGTACTTTTCCTGCTGGCTTTCGAGGATAAAATTGGTTTTTTAACCAATCAAAAAAAATAGCCGTATTGAAATCGGCCGATTTTTCAGACATCAGTACAAACTACCTGAAGTCATATTATCCTCCCACTCTTTTTTTTTGTTTTTCCCCTTCATGATGGCAGTTGGGGGAAGGAACATACCCTCAGCATTGCAACATGCTAAAACTGTTATTGTCTCCCCCTTTTCTCCCGAAGTGACGGTGCAAACTGCTTTCGATCCCTTCTCAGCAACAACTAGAGCAGGGCGGTTGTTCATTAGCAGGCCTGTTTCATCCATGTTAAATATGGACGACGGTTTATTTATAAGAGAGTTGTCCACCAAAATATTTTTCAAAAGAGAAAAGTATTGTTTGACTTCATCACGATTCATACGTTGAACTCTTGCAATTGAAACACCCTACCCCCGCGGGTAGGGGGATGGAGAGTACTCCCGCAGTATCCCTGCTTGTCGTAAGAGGCGACTAAAAGGGCGGGGAGGTGAAACCCCGAAAACAAACCCCCAGGCAGCAAAGGGATGCGTCCGGACAGTCTTGTGGGTCCACTGTCTGTGTGCGGCCATACCACCTGGCCTGCGATCCACCCGCATGTTTACCGTGTGCGGAGACCCGTAAGGGGGAGAAGGGGATCCTGGTGGGTGAGTTCTCTGGAACCCAGCCGGGTGTCGGAAGCCCGGTATGGGCCGGAGTTCAACACCCCACTTCGGCCCTGGATTCCCTGTAAACGGGCGGTCAAGATCTAGTCAGTCTTGATCAATCGGCTTATCGACACGTTTCGATGGCAAGTGCTGGAGTGACGGGGGTCTGTGTTGGGCGGCAAAAGGTGTATGGGTTTGGAGGGCCCATGCACTGGAAGCCCCACCCGAAGCAGTCCCCCTAAACAATAGTGCTATATCCCTTGGGTAGCCCTGGCGACCACACCGGTTTGCGGTGTGGCGTCCCGAATGTGTGGCTCCGTGGTGGGTGGGGAGCCCAGGGGATGAATTCCTAATTTTCATGGAGCCAGAAAATCTTCCTCCATCTAAAAGATCCCCTCCGGAAACGGGCGGGGGAGATATAACGTTGACCGCTTGTAGGCGGTTTCTGATTATGAGATGTGCTAAGGAAGGTGAGTCACTAAGGTGTCTCCCTTCCTCATCCGTCGTGTCCTCTCAGCAGCTGTTACAGGCGATCTTAGATCCGCAAAAAAGCTGCGCGATGGTACCTTATTAATAGAAATGGCAAGTGACGCACAAAGTTTGAAACTCCTTTCTTTCACGCGTGTCCAGGACATTCCAGTTAAGGTGGAGGTGCATCGCATCTTAAATAAAAGTCGGGGAGTAATAAGCAGCTACGACCTGCTGTACGTTGACGACGACGAGATAAAGAGAGAAATGACCTCTCAGGGCGTAATCGATTGTCGTCGACTGAAAGTAAAGCGTAACGGCGAGCTGATTAACAGTACAACTGTAATCCTCACCTTCTCGCGCGACACGCTCCCCGACAAGGTATTTGATGGTTATGAATCGGTTCCCGTCCGCCCATTCATACCAAGCCCCATGCGATGCTTCAATTGCCAACACTTCGGCCACATCGCCACCAGATGTGAGGGCAAGGCCACCTGCCCGCGCTGTGGCAAAGAAAAACATGAGGGTGATGCGTGCACCTCTGAACCTTTCTGCGTCAATTGCGAGGGTACACACCCAGTGTACTCTCGTGATTGTCCCAAAATGAATGAGGAGAAAAAATAATGGAAATAAAAACTGGAAAAATTACCATATTTTGAAGCACGAAAAAAGTTCCGAACTCTTATAGCCCCTACATTTTCTAAGTCGTACGCTGTTGTTGCAAAAACACCAACTTACACCGGAAATAATTCAGTTAAAAAAAATGAAACAGAAAAGAAAAAAGAACAGAACCCTTCACATAAAGAGGAACAAGCCAAGCCGGATAAGGCTTCAAAACCGGCCAATAACACCAAAGCACCAAAATCGGGCTCTCCCAAGAAGAACCCACAAAATATCTCTTCCAGTAATCAGACACGCGTGAAGTCTCAGTCTCCCGGCCCTTCCGGGTTGATGAAGTTGGATCAACCGGAATCAATGGAGGAGGACGAATACCTCTCGGAGACGGATATCCTCCATGCTAAACAGGGAAGGAGAAGGAACCGCTTTAGGCGACCCAATATACCAAGGGGTCAGGCTAAGCAAGATTAGCCTAAATTCACCCTATTTGATTTTATCCGTTTTTTAATCTTCATTTCATGGGTCCTATATTACAATGGAATTGTAACGGATTTTATAGGCATAAGGAGGAACTTAGTGTCCTAATAAGAGATGTCAACCCGTTCTGTATATGTTTACAAGAAACTCATTTTAAATCTACTGACAAGGCTTTTCTAAAAGGCTTTAATATCTTTAGACACGACGATAACAGCGGCCAACGGGGCCACGGTGGAGTGGCGATTGCTACTCGGAAGGCCCTTTACACCTCCCGAGTGCAATTGAACACACCTTTTCAGGCCGTTGCTGTGACCGTCCAAATCCTCAAGGTGACGATATGTAACGTGTACCTGCCCGAGGGTGCGCCAGTCAACCGTCTCAACTTAGAATCTCTCGTCAGCCAATTGCCCAAACCGTATCTCTTACTTGGTGATTTTAATGCCCATGATACCCTATGGGGTAGTTCCAGTGGCCAGGCTAACAGCAGAGGGCGCATTTTATCTATCTTTTTTAACGATTTTAACTTGAACTTACTTAATAGTGATGAAAAAACTCACTTTAATAGTTTTAATGGCTCTTATTCAACCACTGACCTCTGCGTGTGCTCCGAAAGCCTTATGCCTAAAGTCAGTCTATCCGCTCACGATGACCTGTGCGGTAGCGACCACTTTCCTCTTCTCATCAATCTGCGAAAAACATCCGACATTGATTTTATTCAACCTGATAACTGGCTTATTACCAAGGCTGACTGGGCCACATATAAAAGAAATTTTAACTTTGCTCACGACGCAAACATTGACGGGGCACAGACCATCGAAATGCTGACAGAAAAAATAATCGACGCAGCCTGCTCCGGAATACCTCGGTCTAAAGGAACACTCCGTAGGCCAGGAGTTCCATGGTGGAACGAAAAGTGTGCAGTGGCAATCAAAGAAAGGAAAAGAGCGCTACGAATATTTAATAAATACCCTACGGAGAGAAATCTTTCTGCATTCCGACGCTTGCGAGCTAAAGCCCGGCAAGTCGTTAAGGAAGCGAAGAAAACCTCGTGGAAAGAATTTGCATCAGGGATAAATAGCCGAACACCAGTTGCAGAGGTGTGGCGTAAAGTACGCAGTATCTCTGGCTGCCCACAGAACTATGGACTCTCTGGTCTTAAAGTGGATAACAGAGTCATTACAAACCCCCTTGAAATGACCGAGGTTTTTGGCCAGCAACTCTATGATGCGAGCAGTGATTCTGCGTATAATGCGTCCTTTAATGTTAGAAGGCGGAGAGCTGAAGCGACCAAAATATCTTACAGAGAGTCGGGCATCACCGAAACTTATAATCTTCCGTTTTCCATGTGGGAGCTGACATTGCTCTAGACGAGTGTCGTGACTGCGCCCCTGGTATGGATGGTATTCACAACGCCTTCCTAAGGAACCTGCCTGAGAGCGCTATGACGGAAGTTCTAAAAACTCTAAATCAAGTGTGGTTGGAGAGGAGTTTCCCCCAACCTTGGCGGGAGTCCCTGATATTACCCATCCCAAAACAAGGAAAGGACAGAAGCGACCCGAAGAACTACAGACCCATCTCTCTGACCAGCTGCCTATGCAAACTAATGGAGAAGATTATCAATCGCCGATTTGTATGGTGGCTGGAGACGCATAATCTGCTCTCTAACTTCCAATGCGGATTTCGTCGCGGAAGATCGACGTCTGATCACCTAGTTCTGGTAGATAATTTTGTAAAGGAAGCCTTTCTCATGTGTCAACATGTCATTGCAGTGTTTTTTGATATAGAGAAGGCATACGACACGGTCTGGAGGCCCAAGATCTTAATGACCCTGCAGAACTGGGGTATAAGGGGAAACCCTACAGCATTCATCCAAAACTTTTTAAGCGATTGAGTGTTTAAAGTTAGGGTAGGTGGACATAAATCACGCCTTTTTACCCAGCAAAACGGGGAGTTCCTCTGGGCTCTGTACTGAGTGTTACTCTTTTCGCTATAGCGATTAATGACGTGCTGGACTGCATAAGGCCCCCTGTTTTGGGTTCTCTTTATGTTGACGATCTGGCGATATTCTGCAGATCATCGACCATTACGAGTGCTGGAAAACTTATCCAACTGTCGCTCAACAAACTCTTTCGATGGTCTTGCCAGAATGGCTTTCGATTCTTAGCCGACAAAACGAAATACATACACTTCCATCGGCGGCGGGGGGAGTATGCCTCGCCGGTTCTAAAACTTGGAGGGCGGATCCTTCCTTATGTTGACTCCATCCGATTCCTCGGCATGACTTTTGACAAACGACTTAACTGACGCGAGCACATCCTATCAGTAAGGAATAATTGTTTTAAAATACTAAATGTTCTTCGATTCATAAGTCACTCGACTTGGGGCGCTGACCGCACTATCATGCTTTTATTTTACCGGTCGCTAATTCGATCAAGACTTGAATACGGGTCTTTCGTTTACGGCTCCGGACGAAAATCCCATTTAAGACAATTGACAACGGTACACAATACTGGCTTGAGACTTGCCACTGGCGCATTCAGGACCTCTCCAATCCCGAGCATCTGTGCTGACTCTGGGGAGGCACCCCTCTCTACCCGCTACGAGGTACTCATGTGCAACTATGTCGCAAAAGTCTTGTCAATGAAGAACCACCCATGTTTTAACGCAATTTTTAACCCACGGTTTTTAGAAGTTTTTAACCGCAGGACAAAGGCAACCAAGCCATTAAGCGTGCGTTTTAAGGAATATATTGACAGCAGTGGCATTGTTTTACCTAACGTGTACCCCTCAGGGTACTCCAAACATCCATTTTGGTCACTATCACAACCGGTGTGTAATTCCGAGCTCCACTGCTGCAGTAAATCCTTGACCACCCCTACGGAGTATCAGCAACTATTTAGAGAAATCCTGGGAAAGTGCTCAGACTTCACTGCCATTTACACGGTTGGGTCGAAATCAAACACCTCCTGCGCATGTGCAGTGGTGTCTCCTCATCATGGCGTCATGAAGGTGAAACTTAACTCACTCTGTTCAGTCTTCACTGCGGAATTGTATGCCATTGAGACGGCGCTGCACGGAATCAAGAATAGAAATGCCGCCTACCTCATATGCACGGACTCTGCTAGTAGCCTCCGAGCCATTTCCTCCTTTTCCCCACGAAACCCTCTGGTCCAGGAAATATAACTTGCTCTCTCATCCCTTGGTGAGAATGGAATCAAAGTCTCTTTTATCTGGATCCCTGGTCATGTGGGGATAAAGGGTAACGAAGAAGCTGATCTAGCCTCCAAATGTGCCCTTAATGTACCTGATTCCGAAGAAACTGATACCCGCCGAGGACCTCAGAACCGTACTACGAAGCGTAGCTCTAAAGAAGTGGAAAGACATGTGGTCCGAGCTACAAGGTAATAAACTTCGAACCATAAAGCCTATAACATCACCCTGGGCAACCTCTGTGAGGAGTAACCGCAGGGAGGAGGTGGCAATAACCCGGCTCAGAATAGGAAACTGCCTTAACACACGCTTACCTCTTCACAGAAGATAAGTCGCTGCCAATTTGCGAGGTTTGCGATATTCCCTTAAGTGTGAAACATCCTGACCGAATGCAGAAAGTATAGCGGTACACGTCAGAGCTTACAAGTACGTGGAGAGATAGGAAAAGTTCTTGGAGATGACATTGATTCCATTAATAATGTCTTAAAATTTTTAAACGTGACCAAATTAAATAAGAAGTTATAGAATTCAATATCCTAAAATTCCGCATAAAAATTAATAGAAAATTCACTGATTGTTAATACCGATACACCGTGGTGCTAAATAACCATAGCTGTCGTCGCACCCTATAAATCCAAACCTACCTACCTAATTGGATTGTCCGTAAAGCGGATTGGCAGAATTATAGAGACGCTTTTAATTTTAAACAAAAATTGTAATTGTGATGCCACACACAATGTTGAGGCTCTAACAATGTGCTTGATCGAAGGAGCGAATTGCCCCGTCCCACGGTCATCGGGTAACGTCCCACGACCAGCGGTTCCTTGGTGGAACAAGGAGTGCGCCGAGGCAATTCGTCTTCGAAAACGTGCCCTGCGTCTTTTTAAAAAGTACCCAACCGCAACGAACCTTTCGTCCTTCCGTCGACTGCGAGCGAAAGCTCGACGAGTCGTGAAGGAGGCAAAAAGGGTCTCCTGGATGGAATTCGTCAATAGCATTAACCACAGAACACCACTTGCACAGGCGTGGAATAAGGTGAGATGCATCTCGGGCTCCCGTAGGGAGTACGGCGTCTCTTGCTTGAGAATTAATGGCCAAATCGTGAGCTCCTCTCGCGACGTACTCGAGGCTTTTGGCGAGTCACTATCCAGTATAAGCAGTGACAGGAGTTCCTCGGAAGCGTTCTTGGCCATCAAGGAACGCTTCCAGAGAACTCCTCTTTGCGTTGCTGAGACGTCCGTAAGCGCGGAGTATAACGACCCGTTCTCACTATGGGAACTTCGGTCAGCAATCGCGGATTCCAAGGACACCTCTCCGGGACTGGACGGAATCCTCAACGCCTTCCTTCAAAATCTTTCGGGGGAAGTGTTGATGGAGATCCTGAGCACCCTCAACCAGTGAAGGTTCAAGGGTAGTATCCCACCTTCCTGGAGGGATTCTGCGGTGGTTCTGATCCCTAAACAGGGAAAGGACAGAACTGACCCGAGTAACTACAGGCCCATCTCCCTTACCAGCTGTCTGTGCAAGGTAATGGAAAGGATGGTAAACCGTCGGCTCGTTTGGTGGTTAGAGCGGCGGAACCTTCTGTCGAATATCCAGTGTGGTTTCCGGCGAGGTCGATCAACCATTGATCACCTAGTTCGGAGCGACAATTTCATCCAGGAGGCCTTTATTCTGCTCCAGCATGTCATCGCGGTCTTCTTTGACCTGGAGACGGCGTATGACAGGGTCTGGCGTCAGAAGATTTTAAACACGTTGCATGGCTGGGGTTTTAGGGGGAATCTTCCCATTTTTTTTTTAAATTTTTTATCGGACCGAGTTTTTAGAATCGGAGTAGGTAAGCACCTTTCCGAACCCTATACGCAGGAAAATGGAGTGCCTCAAGGATCAGTCCTTGGTGTGACATTGTTCGCTATTGCGATCAATGACGCTATCGACTGCATCATGGGACCTGTCATGGGATCATTTTGTGGATGACCTGGCTATTCTCTGCCGGTCATCCAAACTAGTAACCGCGTCCAGACAGATACAACTCTGTCTTAATAAACTGGACGGCTGGGCCCAAAAGAACGGCTTCCGCTTCTCAGCGGAAAAGACAAAATGTGTTCAATTTCGTCGTTTCAGGGGCAACCATATACCACCAGAGTTACGTCTCGGTGGTAGGGTTTTACCATACGCTGAATCGGTTCGTTTTCTCGGGATGGTGTTCGATTCCAAGCTTAATTGGAAGGAACACATCCGGATTCTTAAAGAAAAATGTTTTAACGTTTTAAATATTTTACGCGTTTTATCGCACACTACATGGGACGCCGACAGGACCACCATGCTTTCATTTTACAGGGCAATGGTGCATTCCAAGTTGGACTATGGATGTTTCGTCTACTCCTCGGGCCGCAAAAGCTAGCTGAAACTGCTGGCAACGGTTCTCAACGCGGGGCTACGTTTGGCGACCGGAGACGTTTACGACGTCTCCCGTCTCAAGCGTGTACTCGGATGCCGGAGAGCCCCCGCTTTATACCCGGAGGAACATCCTAATGGCAAACTACGTCGCAAAAATTTTATCCATGAGGACTCACCCGTGTTTCAACGTAATTTTTAATCCCAGGTTTTTAAACATTTTTAACAGGCGGACAAGGGCCACCAGACCCCTGAGCGTCCGTTTTAAAAATTTTATGGAAGGATCAGATGTGAGACTTCCAGAAGTGTACGGCCATGGATATTCCGGTCACCCACCATGGCGAGTGCCCTATCCGAAGTGTAGTTTTACCCTACGAACTGGCCAGAAAGGTTCCACGACGCCTATGGATTACCAACAACTTTTTAGGGAAGAGCTGTGCCGCCACTCCGATTTCACTCCCGTGTTTACGGATGGTTCGAAATCCGAGTCGGCATGCGATTGCGCGGTGTTCTCGTCCCACCATGGAGTCATCGGGGTGAAGCTAAGCCCGCTGTGCAGTATCTACACGGCGGAGCTTTTCTCCATAAAGATGGCTCTTGGTGGTATTAGGGGCAATTGCGGCGCATACATGGTCTGTAGTGACTGAGTGCACTGCAGGCCATTTCCGGTTATTCCCCGATGCACCCACTTGTCCAGGAAATTCAGAACCATCTTTTATCCCTTTCTAAGAAGGGAATCGTTATCCGTTTTCTGTGGGTAGCTGGACTCGTGGGAATAGCCGGTAACGAGATGGCCGACCTGGCAGCGAAGAAGGCTCTTCAAGACGAACACGTCGTCAGTATTGGTACCGTACGGAGACTTAAAGGCTACGCTGAGAAACGTAGCCTTAGGACAGTGGAAGGAAACCTGGCACTCCGTGACAGGGAATAAGTTACGCACCATAAAGCCAGTCGTATCAGTGTGGCCCACATCAGTCGGGAGGTCTCGCAGGGAAGAGGTCGCAATCACACGGTTGAAGATAGGGCACTGTGCCCTCACTCACTCTTACCTCTTCACCGAAGAGAAGATCCCGCCCTACTGTGAGGATTGCGACTCTCCCATTACTGTGAGACACCTTCTGACGGTGTGTGATAGGTACCGTGCTGAACATCAGGGGAGACCTAGGACACGTCCTAGGAGACGATCCTGATTGTGTCTGTCGGATAATGTTATTTTTAAAAGAGTCTGGGCTTTTTAACTGTTTGTGACCAACCATTATTTGGTGTTTTATCTCACGCCCATTTTAATGTGAGTTGTTGCTTTTATTTGTCTATTTAATTATTTATTTTAAATAAACTGACATGGTGATGTTAGGTTGACGTGGTGCGAATGACCTTAGTCGTCGAAGCACCCTAATCACCCAAATACTACTACTACTACTACCTCCAATGACCCTCGCGTACATTCTCACCTGGTATCTCATGATGTGCATCATCAAAAGGGTTTTGCCTCAATGAGGCAAATAGATTTTTCAGAGGAACTGAGTATTAGCGTATCTCATAAGTAACCCATGTATTGACTCTTGTTTTGTTCTGTACCTTTTTTTGTGGAAGGGGAAAGCACAAGTCAAAACAGAATTTAAACATATTATAGAAACAATGAAAAGCTTCATCAACAGTTTTGACACTAAAAACATCCCATTTCTCCTTTTGGATCATAGAATATAGTATCTAAATATTCGCACGCGAAAACTTCCTCATGTAATGAGTTTTAGCCCTGGGTGGGGAATTCACAGTAATGGAGGATAAGATGGGTGTGCGATCTGAAATGGGGAAATGGATTACATGAGTTTGTACTTTACATAAAACGACATTAGTGATAATGTAGTCTAAAAGATTTTGAGATGTGTGAGTCACTCTAGTAGGTTGAAGATTAGTTACATGCGTATTATAAGAAAGAATAAGGCCAATTAACTCCTTTTTTGCCTTATATTCTTCGAGAAAATACTGCAGTTGAAATCACCCGATAAGTTACATTAGGGTCGTATTATTAAGTATGAATTGATTCCAGTAGTCTGGACAGTTAATGTAGGAAGACATTAAAATCATCTGATGGTGATCGGTATAATGATACAACAATAAAAGAAGTATCATTAAGGTTTTTTTAATATTAAATAAATTTTTTCTCAATATAATTACAAGTATAGTCCTGCTAAGCCTATGGCTTGTCAGCAGGTGCTGTTATTAATTAAGAAATGTATTCATAGCTTTGATCTGTCAAAAACATTTAAAAACTGCTAAAAACATAAAATATAATAAAGTCATATAAATTACTTAAAGACGCAATAAAATCATTTATTCAAATAGCAAAAGTACAAACTTTTTTTTAATGAAACAAATATATACAAGAGTAAACGAAATACGAATTTTTTTTAAATCAAAACACAACATGTATCCATCTTAAATCATTTAAAATATCGACGAGAAACAAAAAGTAATTGAAACCCATAAATATTCACAAAACACAATTTAAACTTTACTGTTAAATCATAACTACCTCAGTATATGTAGGTACAATTTTTCATAGTAAACAAGTGAACAACATTGATTAGTAAAAACATTTTAAAATTATAAATGCAACATTTAACAGAATACCATATTTAGTCAACTGCATTACTTTTGATACAATACCATTGTTTCACTTCTTTCTTTAATGATGACATTTTGTCAGTTTCTCGAATTGGCTGTGGCAATTTATTGAATATCTTTGGAACAATGTACCTTAATAAGCTCTTACCGTGGTTGTTGTAGGATTTTGGAACAATATTTTTCAATACAGTGGAGCCGAATATCATGATTTACATTTCTTTGTATTTTGAACTTGTTTAGAAAGAAATTGTCACATATTATGACGTACTGAAAAAGTTCAGTCATAGGTATTAAACCTAGTTTAATATATATGTTTGATACGTTGGATTCAGTTACATCCAGACAGGATACTATTTTATTTTGAATTTTAATTACCTCATTCCAAAAACTTCGGTACGGTGTACCCCAGATTGTTAGTCCATATCGCATGATACCTTCGGCTAAACCTTGGTAAAGCAATTTTTTCACCTCAGTTGGTAACACATATTTCAAGTGTGATAGTTGAAAGAATGCATCGAAGCTTTCCACACAAATAATTTAAATGTAATCTGAAGTTGTATTTTTCGTCTAAAATTGTACCTAAATATTTAAAATGATTACCCTGGGAAATTAAAAAAAACATGAATGTATACGACAGCTATTGCTTGTTTTATTGAAGTAATTTTTAAACTCATCCCATATTTGGAGAGCTGAGTTGGTAGGTCTATTCCCAGCCTGGGGAGGCTTTTCAATTAAGGGACAACCTTCCTCTTGGGCGTTTTGTAAATATCTAGCACCATTTTTTGTGCAATGGAAATTATGTAGGGCAACTGCAGCAAGTGTAATAGTGTCAACCTTATGTGGGCTGGGATTAATAAGAGAGAGGAAAACTGAATCGGTTGCTTAAAATCCCGAAGGCATTCTCAACCACCCTTCTTGTCCGAGAAAGTCTGTAATTGAAGTTCCCCTGCTCCTCTGTTAATCCCCTGTTTGGGTAGGGCTTCAAAATGCGGTTTGACAGAGGATAATGCATCATCTGCCACAAACACATATGGCACCTGTAGATGCCTGTTTGGTAGTGATTTGTCGGGAGGGAAGTTGAGGGAATTGGATGCGATTGCTCTATTCAGAGAGCTCTCGCGAAAAACACCCCCATCACTTATTCTCCCATTTACCCCAACATCCACGTAGAGAAATTTATACTCGGCGTCCACCACAGCCAGTAAAACAATGTAGTGACTTCCCTTGTATTTATAACAATAGGAGCCAGCACTTGAAGGGGGCCGAAAGACATTGTGCTTGCCGTCCATGGCTCCCAAGCACATGGGGAAATTCCACAATGTATCAAATTTCCTGGCTACATCTTCCCACTCCTGATGTGACCGTGGAATCTACAAGAGGTAAGGAGAAGAAGTAAACGGGGTATCATGAGTGTTCACAATTCTGACATAACTCGGCATTAAATTTATAGTGCAAGCATCCATTAGCCTATTTTCCAACAGTGGATGAAACTAACAAGTGTCAGCTTTCACATTGGAAATTTGTCCAGCCACTATATGTTATTCATTTAGTCAAAAAACTCAAACCCTCAACCAGTAGGGATGGTTTTGGGTTTCCAATAACCTTATAAAACAATTGACAGTTCTCTTGGTACCAAGTGTGAATTTTGTATTTTATTTTTTTTTGGTATGTGTATGTTAAAAAATTGACGATCTATTCCGATGTACATTTGGCTAATGGTCTAATAAATATTATTATTATAAGGGTAAAATTACCTTGATGTAGCGGGCTTTCAAGTGCCTGTATATGCTTCGGCAAACTTCCGGCACAATATTACTTATTGTACTCTAATGGATTCTCGAGGAGTACATAAGTGACCGGTAACTTTCCCCAGTCGCCAGAAATCGCAGCGTGAGGGCTAATCTGCAACAGCAGGAATACGATAATATAGGTGAATTCCAAGGGACAGAAATGAGAAAATATCGTTCAACTTAACTACGAAACGAACTGAATAGGTACATCAAATACACTCACCGCTTCTCCGGAGATATTGCTTCCCTCATCAGTGTATTTTGTCGGCCGATGTCATGCCTCACAAGATTTAACAGCTCATTAAATTGCTCCTTCGTCATCCGCATAAAATTGGGGTAGGCATTCCGGTCTTCTACAGCCAGCTCCTGTTGGACCATATTGAGAATGCCCGTTCCCTCCTCTCGCCTACGGATCCACTCCCGCATCCACAGTGCTCCTCTGGCTCTTCTCCTGCGGTTACGCCTTTCTATGAGCTCTGCGGCCCCGATCATGATTCCCACTACTGCTAGCTCTGCAGCAATCAACGCAGCCTCCTCCTGGTCCATTACTTTTCTCACAGAGAGAGAGTGACTCAATGTCAATACCACAGGATCCCACAATCACTTCAACCTTATTTTTCACCAATGTCAACTACGTCGTGTACAGAATATCGTATATCTCCTGTGACAAAACACTCGCTCTTAGCGCACTTATCAGACGACTGGAATTCACGAGTGAATGCATGCTTACGACCACCGTGTAAAGCAGTCCCGCATTCGTTTTCGCAATAATTATTGCACGGTAGATTGCGGAATTAATGCCGTGTTAAGTTGTGCAATTACGTGCCCCGACCTAATCCAGTGAACCTGGGTTTCTCGCTCCCCAGGTGTTGATGGCGCCTTCCCAGCTGCTGCTTCTAAGGCGGATGCTGTCGTGTATGATATCTCATGGTGTCTCTGCGCGTGCCACGCTGTCTATACCAGCCTTGGCCGCTTAGATGGAGGGAGGTTGGCTGCGATGTCCGTGCTCGCTATGGGACGCTAGTGGCGGTCCTACGGCATGACGGTGATGGCAGCCAGCTGATCTCCCGATGAGTGGAGTCTTCTGCTCTGCCGAAGAATTCCGTGGAGATTCTCGGCAGGAGGACGTCAAGGTGCTCCAAATTCCCGTCTCGGTGCATCCTGTCCACGCGATCGTAGCGGCCGCGATTCAGGATCCACCGAAGTGCAGTGTTCTGCACCACCTGGATTCTCTGGAGGGTCGACTTGGGCACTCCCGACCATACAGGAGCTGCATACGTGATGACGGGCAGCACGCAGCTCCTGTAGAGTCGTCTTCTCGTGTCCATGCTCAGCACCGGCGGTTGCAAAATCGGCCGGAGCCGAATTAGCGCCGCCAACGCTTTTGCACGGACACTTTCCGCTTGCTGCTTCCACAGCAGCTTCTGGTCCAGCAGTACTCAGAGGTAACGGACTTCGGACTCCCACGGGATGTGGGTCCCGTTCACCACGAGACGGCCGACTCCATGCGGCGCTCCTCTGGAGGGATGGAACATGATGGCCTTCGTTTTCCCGGCGTTGACCCGGATACGCCATCTACGATACCAACGCGTGACATCGTAGATGGCGTCCTGAAGGCCATCAGCTGCTGCCCATCCCTGCATGGATCTGGTCAGGAGCGCCGCGTCGTCTGCGTAGAGGGACAGGACCGTGTTATACCCGTGATCCCGAGGGATGTCGTGGGTAAACACGTTGAAGAGAATTGGCCCGAGGACAGAACCCTGAGGCACGCCAGCATTGGTACGCTGGATGCCGGATTCCGCCCCGAGCCAACTCACGCTGAATGTCCTGTCCCTCAAGCAATCCCGGATTAGCCTCGGGATCCAATCCGGGAAGTGGAGTCGGCTCATCTTCAACAGGAGGCCCTGGTGCCACACTCGGTCGAAGGCCTTCGAGATGTCGAAGAAGGCCCCCGCGACCGAGTGTTTCCTGTTGAAGGCGTCGGTGATGAAGTCCGTTGTTCTCGCCAGCTGCTGGACCGTGGAGTGCCCTTCGCGGAAGCCAAACTGCTCATCCGGGAGGATCCCAGCCTCCCTGATGAACTCGCAGATCGGCCACCGCAGTAGTCGTTCGACGATCTTGCCGAATCCGTCTAGAAGTGAGATCGGCCGGAACTCATCCGGACCGAGCTCCTCCTTCGTCGACGTTTTCGGCAGACAGGTGATCTTCGCCCTCTTCCAGGTGAACGGGAAATAGGAGATCCTGACGCAGCCGTTGAATATGCTGGTCAGGTACACCGCTGCGGCCCTCGGGAGTTGCCGGATGATGGCGTTGGGGATGCTATCGGCGCCCGGCGCCGTCCTGAGGTGCAGTCGGCGTATTACTCCCTTGACGTCCTTCTCGCTGAAGCGGGGGATGACCGACGCCATGGACTCCGCGATCTCCCGCTCAGCGGCAGAAGTGGCTGGATTCGGCGTGAATACTCCTGCCAAGTATTCCGCCAGTATCTCAGCCTTCTCATCGGGAGATGCAGCAACCCTCCCTCTGTAGACGACGAGTGGATCTCGCCTGCTGGTGCCCTTCAGCTGTCGGACGACCCGCCAAACCGGTGCGTCGTCAGCTCCTTCTGTGACTCTCGCCAGGTAAGCTTCCCAGGAATCCCGATGTACGTCCCGAAGCGCGGAGCGCACTTCGTCGTTCATCCTGTTGAGCTCCTGCCGGAGATCTGCAGTCCTCACCTGCTGCCATCTCCTCCGGATGTTGTTCCGCCGCTGAATCAGGTGCCGCACGCCGTTGGGCAGTGGTATTCTGACCTGTGGCGGCTACACCGTCTTCAGCGGGATGGAGGCTTCGATGGCAGCATTGACGGTGTTGGTGAGATGCTCGACCATTAGGTCCGCAGCATCTCTGTCGGTGGGCACTGGATGATCTCTCGGCAGGTTTCCGGGGATCGTCTGTCTGAAGGTTTCCCAGCAGGCGTTGGACATGTCGCGTACCTCCCTCGGCGCCACGTTGTCCACGACGGCACCAAGGGTGGGCAGCGTCACGTGCCCCGTGTAAAACGGGCTTTAACCCGTCAGCGCCCAAAGTTTTTTCAATCAAACATCGTTTATTTTTCTAAAATATGATACATATGAGCAATGAAGAATGCTCCTAAAATTTTTCCCCGAAATATTATATAGAACCATAGTTATATGCCGGTGCCATATGGCACCGCTGGGCGTTGGTGGGGTCTTTTCGCTCCTAAAGGTATTTTGGGTAGAATCAAACGTCGTCAACTATGACAAAACCTCTATTTAATTTAATTATTACATATTAGCTTTTGAATGATAAGGAGCAAAACATTGTTCACAAAGACCAACATTACATTTCTTACACTCGGTTCTTGTTTGAGACATGCAATAATCCCCAGCACAATTTCTCCTGCTCCCCTTTTGGGTGGCAATAACGAGGTGGTTTATGCCATCGTATCGTAGTACATTAGCTGCAAGGCGTCCGGCATTTTTCCCTATCCGTTGTCCCTGATGTGAGCAAGTTCCGTACTTAACTAGGTATACTTGAAAATAAGCCTCCTTACCTCTAGCTGCGATATATCCACTCCTGATTTACGCATTAGAATCCAAGTGTTGTGTACACACGCATCTAATAGCCACGTAAAAATTGGCCACCACCATTTCTTACGGCGCACACCCACCCTGTAGCGATTTACTCCTCGGTCCATGAGGTCGGTACCACCCATGTTCTCATTGTACACCTCAAATAGTTTTGGTCGCGTCACAGAAATTTTCTTTTTGGCACCACTCGAGTACCTTGCTACGCTTGACACAGGATGCACACCATAGCGTGTTGATGCACCCATTACAACCCCATTGTCCAGCCATTGAACAAGGATTATAGATGTTTCCTTATCAGAGCTGTACTCGTAACTTCCCCGTGGCTCCTCTTGAAAAATGGATTTCGGGGTGAGGTTACTTTCTTTCGGCAATCGATTGCTCCGGAGTGTACCAGTTCAACTATAGCCCCTACTCTTCAGCTCCATCAGGAGGTTCATTCCTTGATAAAAAGAGAAAACAGAAGCTTATTTCCTTTCCCTCGTGGTGACCAGATAGTGACATAATTTTATAAGAATTACAAATATACTGCCTACCTGTGAAAAGGTTGTCGAAAAAAATATTATACGGCAGGTGCCGTGCATCCTCTCTGAGATTGTCCAACATTGATAACATCGGAGCTGTTGATTTTCCGCACCTCTTTTCGTATACTTCATTTCCATTATGCCTTTTTCCCTGGTATGCCTCGAAGTCGATTAGGTATCCAGCTGCACTGTTCAAGCACCACACCTTGTAGCCGAACCTAATAGGCTTGCCTCTTATGAATTGCTTACATCCATGGGATCCGTAGTATGCCACCATACTCTCATCATAGGCCATATTTTGCTCAGGTCTAAATTGTTTCCTAGTTCGTTCCTGCAATAGGTTCATCAGAGGTCTCAACTTCCAATATTTGTCAGTGTGATCAGGAGCATTGTTGTCCGCACAATGTAGAAAGCGTTCAATTTCCAGGAAACGGTTCCTTCGCATCGCATTGCACACAAAATCGTTCCGGACATCTCCAGCTTCCTCCCAGTAATTGAGCTTGTCAGGGACCTCATTATATCCGGAGAGAATTAAAATTCCCAAGAAGACTTTCATCTCTTCAAAAGATATATTAGGTGAAGGGCAATTACAGAATAGCGCATAATTATTGCTCTCAGAAACTAAAAAGTTTACCACTTGTTCATCAAAAAATAGTTCAAAAGTATTCACAGCATTTAAATTCCGAAGGTCTGAATAGTCAGCGCTAGGGAAGAAACACTCTCTACCATTGATGTCTTGGTTCTTCTGCCATATAAATTTAGAAATGTCATCCTTTTTCTTCAAACTACAGTTAGATACATCTACATCCATTTTCTTTCTCTGTTTTTTAAGATCCTGAGCTTGTTTCCTTTTCAAATTGCGCGATGTTCCAGCGACAGGTTCACCAGAATCAACCTGGACTGTTGAGAAGTTACATTCACTTTGCTCATCAAATTCTTCGTCTTCATTTTCTCCAGCTTTTAAAAACAGTATCTCTGCTTTTGCTCGGAGCTGACGACCAGATAAGTTGTCAACCAAGCCACCGTCTTCATCACCTGAATCCTCGTCAGTCAAAACGTTGCTCTCTGGTGGCTCGACAAATATTTGGTGGACGTATTCAACTTCTTCTTCCTCTAGGAGGTCTAAAGCCTCTTGAAGAGTTAAATTCCTAAGTGAACAAAATATAAATAAAATCTTGGAGAAAGTAACGTGGCATCAGTAATGGAAGCATTTTTGAATTATACTTTTAACACTTCGTTCGCATATTTCCTCATGCAAACGTAATGTATCGTTCTACACATGAATGAAACATTATCAGTACAGCAAGACAAAAGAAAAAGGGCCTAAGGGTAAGAAAGAAGTGAGACTAAGTTGGTGTTCGAATTATTTCGAAAGGTAATAATTCACGAATCACCCTTGAAATGAACCCACAGCATAATCAATCCACCAACACATCCCACGCGGTCAATCCCAGAAGCCATGGAAACATCTGCAATTCAACGCCGCGGAAAACTACGAGTCAATATTTTTATTGATTAAATATTATTAAATAATATTTAATATGAAAATAAGCTTCCAACTTAGTTTATATACACTTTTAAAACGTTCAATACCTATTTCTGTTAAGAAAATTGCTTTATGATGAAATTTAGAGCTGAAAATCGCAACCGTAAGCAAAATACTACCACAAGGTGAAATGATACGGGTAACGCCCAGCGGTGCCAAACGGCACCGCTGATGCTTGACTTCACATACCTCAACATTGAATCACAGGATACTGCTAATTCGTTTATAAATATTAGTTTGTACTTTACAATTTACGAAAACATCACGGTATAATTTTTAAACTAATAATTATAGACACAAAAAGCACTCACCTCGATCGAGTACCCATAACTCATGGGTCCGGAAAAAAGCCTTTTGTAGTGAAACAGATAGGACGATCCGATATGGTGAGAAACACAATTCACACTGACTGAATAAGAGAAGAAACCTTCTACTAAGTATGCGCACCGAAATGTACGCTAAGAATCACATATTAGTTACATTGTAGGAGTTTAGGCTCGGCGCTGCACTGCGGTGCCGTATGACACCCGTGGGCGTTGACGGGTTAAAGACCGTAAAGCTGCACGTTATTCCCATCAAGGTCGAGGTGCACCGCACCTTGAACACCTGTAGGGGAGTGATAATCCATTACGACTTACTGTATGTGGAGATCGACGAGGCAAAGCGGGAGATGGGTGTCTCTGATGCTCGTCGACTCACTGTTAAGCGCAACGGAGAAAGGGTCAACACGACATCTGTCGTTCTTACGTTCGCACTTGACGTCCTCCCCGACAAAGTGTTCGTCGGTTATGAATCGGTCCCAGTGCGGCCATTCATACTGGCACCTATGAGATGCTACCAGAGCCAGTAATTCGGCCATATGGCCACACGATGCCAGGGCAAAGCCACCTACCCACGCTGCAGCCGGGATAAGTATGAAGGTGCGGAATGGACTAGTGACCAGCATTGTGTCAATTGCGAGGGTACCCATTCCTTGTACTCTCGTGATTGTCCAAAAATGATCGAAGACGGGAAAATCATGAGATTAAGACTGTGGATAAAATCCCATACCTCAAGTCTCGGAAACGATTTCAATTTTGGCCTTAAATTTCTACTTTTTTTGTCCTAGAAGACATTCCGGCAAAGAAACCTTGGTTGTTTGAAAACTCGATAATAATTCGTTTAAATCTCACCGTGAAACTGGTTTGCTACATTTTTTTCAATTTTTACCTCGTGTTCCTTCTCATTCTTCTTGGTTGTTTATTACAGACATAACAGCACCCAAGAGCAATTTTTCTGCTAGCGTCATCTCTTTTGTCTACATCATTAGACAGTGTTTGAAACTTGGGTGCAATTTTGCCTAAGATGCTTTCTATTGCACATTTAGTTGAATGTGCTCTAGTTACTCAGTCATTCTCAGCCCGTGCCTCAATCATCGACCGGGCTAATTATTCGCTTAACTCTCGAAGAAATAGTCTCATTTCATGAGTTTTTTCAGCATACTATTATTCTCGTAATAAACTGTGTAGGCTGCGATATCTAATCTATTGTGCAGAATTGTTACTGGCCATTTTTTTGTGCGCCGTTTTGTGGAATATCGGGTAATCATTTGGTCCATTGTGTGTACACCGCCCTTATACTCATTATAGTACAAATTGATTTCAGGTTTCTTTTTTGGATCATTGGCCACTGACGCTTCTAAGTGCATGCTTGATAAAAATATCACTGCTCTCTTATGTTTTGGTACATATGAACAGTGTATTATTTTACCGAGGAAACCAAAAGTAGTTGTGTGTAACTTTCTGTTTTGAGGCTATCATAGCTTTTGGTATGTACGGCTTACTTTTTCGGACTTCGAACGATTGTCAGGTTCCAACTAAGCAAGAATAGTGCTAGTGATGTAGTCGTGAAAAAATTATCCACAGAAATATTTCTGCCACTATTTTTGTAGGGAGCGACTAGCTGCTTTACTACTCTCTCCTCTTGATTCCTTTCTCGTACCTCACC
Organism: Ceriagrion tenellum; assembly: GCA_963169105.1. Classification (NCBI taxonomy): domain Eukaryota; kingdom Metazoa; phylum Arthropoda; class Insecta; order Odonata; family Coenagrionidae; genus Ceriagrion; species Ceriagrion tenellum. The sequence goes on along the minus strand of OY720632.1, from coordinate 126,977,450 downwards.
GCTTTTACCTGTGTATAGTATACCTTGAAGTGGATATTTTGTTTTAGTCACATATCCACCAGATTTTGATGCCGTACGTCGCGGGTTTGGTAGGAATATACTGTGTGAAAGATGTACGGCCTCAATACGGATACAGCTCCTCGTCGACTGTCAGATTTGCTGTTGATCTTTACAATCGACCTAAGTTAGCATTTAGTATTCCCCAAATATCACTAATTGGAGCAGATTTGTCTATTTTAGCGCGCTGTGTGCGTGTATTTGAATCGTCATATCTTATATGGCACCCAATACTCCAAAATCTATTTAGGCTCATTGTGGCTCTACACAAAGGATATGATGATGATTTCCACACTACAGTAGTGTGATCAGTATTAGAATAGTTGGCACCAACTGCAATTAAAATCCCAAAATATGCATTCGTGTCTGTTACTGTTATCTCTTTCCAAATGCGTGCCTCGCGATCTGGATGCTGGTCACTGTATGACTTATGTCAACTTAGCCTTTTGATTGGTATAACGAACTATCAAAGTTACTATTTCCTCAGAAACATATTCTTTGAAATACCCCTGCGGGTAGAGGGATGGAGAATACTCCCGCAGTATCCCTGCTTGTCGTAAGAGGCGACTAGAAGGGCGGGGAGGTGAAACCCCGAAAACAAACCCCCCGGCAGCAAAGGGATGCGTTCGGACAGTTTTGTGGGTCCACTGTCTGTGTGCGGCCATACCAGCTGGCCTGCGATCCACCCGCATGTTTGCCGTGTGCGGAGACCCGTAAGGGGGAGAAGGGGATCCTGGTGGGTGAGTTCTCTGGAACCCAGCCGGGTGTCGGAAGCCCGGTATGGGCCGGAGTTCAACACCCCACTTCGGCCCTGGATTCCCTGTAAACGGGCGGTCAAGATCTAGCCAGTCTTGATCAATCGGCTTATCGACACGTTTCGATGGCAAGTGCTGGAGTGACGGGGGTCTGTGTAGGGCGGCCAAAGATGTATGGGTTTGGAGGGCCCATGCACTGGAGGTCCCACCCGAAGCAGTCCCCCTAAACAATAGTGCTATATCCCTTGGGTAGCCCTGGCGACCACAACGGTTTGCGGTTTGGAGTCCTGAATGTGTGGCTCCGTGGTGGGTGGGGAGCTCTGGGGATGAATCTCATAACTTAATGGAGCCTGCAAATTTTCCTCCACCAAAAAGATCGCGTCCGGAAACGGCCGAGGGAGAGATATGTGATGGAGCGCGTATGCGCTATATTGTAATGAAATGTAAGACCGAAGGTGAGTCCTTTGAAAAGCTATCTCCCGTCTTCATTCGGCGTATTTTACCAGCAGCCGTGCCTGGGGACTTAGTCGGCTAAAAAAATGCGGGATGGTACTCTTCTGATAGAAACCAGTAACAATACCCAAAGTAAGACACTATTATCATTGACGAAATTCCATGAAACACCCGACATCGTGGAAACACACCGCACCCTTAACTCGAGCCCAGGAGTAATCAGTCATTACGACCTTCTCAATGTTGACATGAAATCGAGAGGGAGATGGTCTCTCAGGGGGTTACCTACGCTAGACTTCTTACAACAATACCTAACGGCGATATAAAAGACACCACATCTGTTGTCCTTACATATTCCCGAGATAAAATTCCAGAGAAGGTCTTCGTCGGGTAGGAATCGGTTCCTGTACGCCCTTTTATACCGTCTCACATGCGCTGCTTCCAGTGCCAGCATTTCGGCCACGTCGCAACGAGCCTCACTGCGTGAACTGTGAAGGGCAACACACCGACTACTCTCGAAACTGCCCGAAAATGCAGGAAGAAAGAGAAATTATGGAAATTAAAACGGTAGAGAAGATCCCATATCGCAAAATATATCAGGCTTTCATGGCCCCTACGTTCCTTCGTTCTTTCGCTGCAATAGCAGCAACACCTGGCATAAATACTGTAAAAACCCCCGAAAACAGTGAACCACCGAAAGAGAAAGAGGCACAAATGAAACCCCAGGAGAAAAATAAAATTTTAGCCCAGCCAGATAAGGCTTCAAAACTGGCAACTAAGCTTCCCCCGGTCCATCTGGATTGGCCGTATTAGGCCAACCAGAATCAATGGAGGAGGGGGAGGAATGTCTCTGAGACAGAAATCCTCCGCGCAAAACAATGAAAAAAGAAAAACGAATACGGCGCTGATCTTCCTAATACACTCATAGTGGACATTTTTAATTTGAATCTATTTATTATATTTTTATTTTATGAATTTTATTTTACAGTGGAACTGTAATGGTTTTTACCGTCATAAGGTGCTGTTGTTAGTTTTAATCAGAGATTTATATCGTGTTGCGTGTGTTTGCAAGTAACACATGTTAAAACAACGGACCAGGGCATTTGAAAAGGCTTTAGCATTTTTAGATTTGACGACACCAGTGGCCAACGTGCCCAGGGTGGAGTAGCAGTTGCTATTCGGGAGGCCCTTTACACCTGAACACACCGCTTCAGGCGGTGGCAGTGATGGTACACGCCCCGGAGAGGATAACGTTGTACAACGTTTATCTGCCCGAGGGTTCTCCGGTCACATTTTTTAACTTAAAAACCCTAATTCAACAGCTTCCGAAGCCATTTGTATCATTGGGTGTTTTTAATGCTCACGATCCCCTATGGGATGGACCTGGTTCCAAGAGTAACCGAAGAGGGCGTATTTTATCTGATTTTATCACTGAATCTGATTTATTTTTATTGAACAACGGGGAACTCACCCGTTTCAATAGTTACAAAGGAGAGTTTTCGACTATTGATTCATGCGTGTGCTCGAGTAGTTTAATAAATAAACTAAATCTATCCGTGAATTATGATCTATGTGGTAGCGTTCATTCACCCCTTTTCATTCGTAGACTCATTATTATGTAACCTCTCTTTTATTAGACCCGGTAATTGGATTGTCCGCAAGGCTGGCTGGACTCTCTTTAAGAAGAACTTCCATTTTCATCATAACAGCCAACTCAACGGATCTCAAAACATAGAAAACCTAACGGCTAATCTCATAATAGCTGCAAACGCCAGTATACCTTGTTCTAAGTCATCCGCACGGCGTCCAGCGGTTCCCTGGTGGAACGAGGAATGCGCTAGGGCTATCAAACTAAGTAAAAAAGCTTACGTATCTTAAACAAATTCCCTACAGAAAGGATTCTAGTATCCTTCAGGCGTTTAAGAGCAAAGGCACGACAGACTATTAGAGAAGCAAAGAGGAAGCAGAGAGGAATCCTGGACGGAATTCGTATCAGGCCTTAATAACCGATCACCTATTGCCGAAGTTTGGCACAAAGTGCGCTGCATTTCTGCCTCTCGTCTAGAGAATAATATAGGTTGTCTAAAAACTAACGGAGATATTTTAACCATGCCCCTAGATATTTGTGAAGCGTTTGGCCAGGTATACGAGAACACTTACAGCATCAACAAATGTGACCACAAATTTACTGCCCAAATGAAGCAAAATACATCTATTAACTTTAAAGGGAACAAACATGTCGAAGATTATAACATACCCTTCACAATGTCGGAATTGACGTCCGCCATAGACGTTTTACTACACAGCTCCCCATGTATAGACAGAATCCACAACGTCTTCTTCAGAAATTTACCGGACTCGCCTTTGACGGAGACTTAAAGCTCTTTACCAGCTATGGGAAGAGGGAAGTTTTCCGCAAGCATGGAAGGAATCCCTTACAGTACCAATCCCGAAACCAGGCAAGGAAAAACACGATCCCAGCAATTACAGACCTATCTCGTTAACCAGTTGTCTATGTAAATTATTGGAAAGGTTGGTCAATCGACGTCTCGTTTGGAACTTAGAAACGCGAATCCTCCTCTCTAATGCTCAATGTGGATTCCGGCAAGGAAGGTCAACCGTAATCAACCTCGCTCTTGCTGAGAGCTTTATCCAGGAGGCTTTCCTCATTCACCAACACGTTCTGGCAGTTTTCTTTGACATAGAAAAGGCTTACTGTAGTGTGTGGCGTTATAAGATTTTAGCAACTTTGCACAAGTGGGGATTTCGGGGTAATCTACCTACCTTCGTAAAAAACTTTTAATCCGATCGTGTTTTTAAAGTAAGAGTTGGAAATTACCAATCTCGTTTTTATAACCAGGACACAGGAGTAACTCAAGGCTCCGCTTTGAGCGTTACACTCTTCGCCATTGCGATCAAGGACGTAGCGGACTGTATAAGTACACCGGTGATGGGATGTTTGTTCGTCGACGACCTGGCAATCTTCTGCCGATCAGCGAGGATCACCAGTGCTGCAAGACAGGTCCAATTGACTCTAAAGAAACTTGAAAGATGGGCACAAAACAACGGGTTTCGTTTCTCAATGGAAAAAACAAAATGCGTCCATTTCCATAGGAGGCGAGGATACTACCCTCCGCCTAACCTAATTCTCAATGGACGGAATCTGCCCTTCACTGATTCCATAAGATTCTTAGGGATGACATTCGATCGCAGATTGAACTGGCGAGAACACGTGCGCGTATTGAAGGATAGGTGCATGAAGGTTTTAAATATTTAAAATTTTTAAGCCTCTCAACATGGGGCGCAGTTCGCACAACATTACTTTTATTATACAGGGCACTTGTGCGTTCGAGACTTGACTATGGGTCTGTCATATACTCCTCTGAAAGGAAAAGTTATTTGAGACCACTTTCAACGGTACATAATACCGGGCTACGTCTGGCTACTGGCGCCTTTAGAACATCTCCAGTCCTCAGCGTTTACGCTGATGCGGGAGAGCCACGTCTAGCCACTCGCCGGGAGTTGTTGTCGTGCAACTACGTAGCTAAAACTTTATCGATGAAGTCCCATCCATCTTTTAATGTTATTTTTAAATCTTGATTTTTACAGGTTTTTAATCGCAAAATAAGTTCAACGAAAACTATCGGTGTGCGTTTCACCAACTTTATCGAAGATAGAGGTTTTACTTTACCTGACGTGTATCCCTCTGGGTACAATGAACTCCCTCCATGGTTGGTACCCCAACCAGAATGTAATTTCGAACTGCGTAGCGGCCCTGAGGCATCGACTGCACCCTTGGAAGATGGACAATTATTCAGGGAAATAACTTCAAAATACTCTGACTTTACCCCCGTGTTTACAGATGGGTCAAAGTCGGCTTCGTCCTGCGGTTGCGCTGTCAGATCTACCTACCACGGAATCCTTATGGCAAAACTGAACCCAATGTGTTCAGTTTACACCGCAGAACTGTATGCCATAGTCCTAGCTCTGCGCAGCATTAATTGTTATGACTCATCATTCCTCATTTGTACGGATTCTGTTAGCTCTCTACACGCAATTTTAACTTTTTCATCAAAAAACCCCATTGTACGAGAAATTCATGCTTCAATCTCGTCCTTTAGCTCTAAGGGAGTTAAAATTGCCTACTTATGGACTCCTGGCCACGTAGGTATCAGTGGGAACGAGAAAGCAGACTCAGCAGCCAAAGAATCCCCGAATGAAAGTGATTTAGCGTCTGCCCGTGTTCCTTTGTATGATATTATGTCTACCTTACGGAATGAAGCCCTAAAAAAGTCGAAGGATATATGGACCAGCACAATTAACAACAAATTACGTGCATTACTGATACCACACTTCTTGAAAGATTTTAAAATTATTTCAGTTCTTACGTCTTCCCAAGATTTCTTTACCCCGTCGCACACTTGTGAAATAGTGGGCCGCTTCATTCTACCTGTGGGTGTGAGGTCATGGTATGGGTTTCCCATCCACTTGTTCCATCGTTCTCGCACGTTTTGCTTAAATGGCTTATCACTGATACATCCAAAGGCTGCAATTGGCTCGTCAGTCCACCAGGAATGACAGCTATCTGGGTTTTTCATTCTCCCACCTTATTCATTATGGTTTCAGTTCTAAGGGCCCTAAACTGATCCCAAACCAAAAGAGAGGGTTTTCTTAAGAGTCCACCAGGTCGCCTCGCCCATATGTTTTGTAACCACAGTTTCATTCCAGCTTCGTCCATCCAGCCTTTTGGATGGACATGAACAAATACACCTGTTGGAGGTTTTTCTTTCGGTTGAGTTTTTCTTTTGAATATCAAAAACGGTGGTAGTTTTGTGCCATCAGCACAACATGCTAGGACTACTGTATAGTGGTTTTTTTCATGACCGGTGGTTTTTATGGAAATCGATTTAGATCCTTTGACAGTCACAGTCTTGTTGGATGGTACATCAAATGTTAGTGGAATTTCGTCCATATTTCCTATTTGACCCAGTTCAAAACAAGTTTTCTTTCGTGCATTTATAACAAATCTATGAAATGCTAATATCTTTTCTTCATGATCTGCTGGCATTTTCTGTGCAATAGTTGTTTTTGTGCGCATTGATAAGCCGTGCCTTTTCATGAACCTGTAGCACCAGCCTTCAGATCCTGAAAAGTTCTGAATCACTCATTTTTCTGCTAATCCCCTGGCCTCATTAATTATCATTTTGGATGAAACGCTTATCCCTGAATTCCTCTTTATCTACCACCCACTTTTTTATGGCATTCTCAAGTTCAGGCCAACATGGGACTGGGCATCAAAGATTGTGTTTTTGTTTTTTAGCGGTCTTCAGTTGATCTTCTTGCAGACACCAGGTACGTATCATTTTTTCGGTAGGTGGTGGACCGAAATGCCTTGCTGCTGCTGTTTCCATGCTCATTAGCGTAGTCTAACACTCTTAGTTTAAATTGAATTATGCAACTTAATCTCTTGTCTCCTGTTGACATATTTATGAGGGTAATTTTTTCAAACAAACAGTTCCACTCAGCAAGAAGAGCACACGCTGTTTTTTTATAATCACCTGTGATCAAATACGATCAAGCTCGTTCGATATCTCGCTCCCAACTCCTTCGATATCGAAGAAGCGAGCAAAACGATAATATATAATATAATAACTAAACGATAAATAACGTCACATAATAGCAATGAGCTTAATAATAACAATAACAACTACAACATTCTTCAATTGAATAATAAATATATATTAGTAAATATAATTGGTATAAATATAATGGAGTCAGTATTGAACATTAACCCATGGAGGTCGAACATTGTTTCGTTTAATTTGTCTCACTTTTCTCATTTTCCGTAAAAAGAGGCAGTATTGATTCTCGCCATTCCTTCTCTTTGCGGCACAATTATTCATCCATAATGCTAGAATAACCTTTGATTAACGTTGTAAATATTGTATTGGCTGTCAAAAATGTTATGCTTAATTTTGAGCACATTTAAATAAGGGTTGCTTTAGGTACCAGAAGCCTAAGCCTCTGGTCGACGATTACGTAACAAACTAATTTCACCCATTAATATTTTCCCCTTGAAGGTGTTGGTACAACTTACCTCAGCGATCGCTGTGCACCGTGATACAAAACCTACCTACCTCAAGAATAATTTCGTGCCAGTCCGATCCGCAAATGGACCTCTCCATTGCGTGAGAGTCAAAATATTTCGGAAGCGGCCATCGCACTCCGCTTCGCATCATTCCCTGGCGACCATTGTTGAGGGCCATCGGAAGAGCAGGGCGCCCCCGAAAACCGGATCGCATGGGAAACTGGTTTTCCCTTGTGCTAAAGAATTGGGGTCATGGTCCACAGTCGAGCCGTGCCTTCCCCAACCCGTCGCCTTCTTCCGCGTTCTGGGAGGATCCACCCACCTCCCCCTGCGATTGCCTGGGGGAGAGGGCATAGGAAAGGGAAGCAAACTCTCTGGGAGGAAACATACACACCCTGGAGGTCCCGCCTCCTGAGGAAACAACCCGTCTCGCTCAGTTTTGGGAGGGGCGTGAGGAGTACTGGCCGCGTTCCAATCACTGATTTACGCCCTACATCTTTTCGGCCGGCCTGTAATTACATCGGAATAAACGCTCATTATTTGATCTTCCGGAGCAAAGCTAACGGGGATGTTTGAGGAGGCTCTCTTCATACCTACACGCATCAGATTAAATCGTATGTTTTCATTTGCACCGTATTAAGTATTATTTCTTCAGTATTTTGCACCTAAGGTCCGGTTTTTCCATCCTCCAACAAAGACGCCGACAATTGTCCTGTGGTAAGAATATCGTGCCGACCACTGAGGTATATGGACCGGGCGCTTGCTATGCTGGCCAATGCTAAAAGCTGGGATTAGTCCGCCATCTTCGTTGACCCGCATTTTCCTTTAGCGCTTGCGAGCTAACGCTCTAATTTTGCATTTTTGCAATGTTTTCCATCGATAACTTACTAGAAATGAACATGCACTTACTTTAATGTGGATTCTCCGTACGTATTTTGTGTATTTATTGTTATTGTACGGTTGTCAGACGTCAGTGTGATGATGTACCACCCTCTCCATATACCTCAATGGTGCTGACAAAACCAATGGACAGCCAATCTTTTTGTTCCGAGTGTTACAATTATTCTTTAAATAATGTGTATTTTGTTTAAGATATTTCTGTATCCGTCTTAAGATCAGAGAAATATTTAAAAATTGATAAGTCTTAGTATGCGTGGCACGCTTAGTGGCCATAATTGAATTTATAGACGTACAGTCAATAATTAAGATGTATTCGGACGTTAGACAATTCTCGACGTCATATCGTAGGTAAAGGAAAGTAAAAAAACTCTATTCCTCAAAGATGTCTCAAAGATGTTTCATTGCGGATGCTACGCTGATTTTATAGCGGGGGTCACAGAATTTTCATCCTTTATAAAAAGATCTGTTATTGTTTTTACAGTATTCAATTATTTTATTGTTTTGTTTACGTGCCAAAATGTTTTCCATTGCATTTAATCCACATAACCTGCATGGTGTACATAGAAAAATTACTCCAATTTTTTTCTATTTTCTGGTTCATTATATATATTGTCTTCTGGGCGATCTTAAATGTGGGATTCAAAAAGTAGGGAAGGTTATAAAATCATAGTGAAGTCGTATGTATTTTTATTTTCATGCAAATAAGGTTTCTTTAGTCCATTATCTCTATGCGAGATCTTAATCATCATATAATATTTAATGATGTTTTATCTTTTTACCTTAATTCCCCTTATATAGGGATTGGCGGAGGAGTGTTAAATCGACCGTTGTTGCCCGTAGGACAATTATCGTGCGCATGTGCTTGGAGCAAACATCACTACCTTTAAATCGCCCAAAAAAGAAAGGAAATATTTATAGGTTGAAGACTCGATACTAATGTTCATCGTAAACGCATTTTCTTAGTGAATGAAAGTTACGGAAGAATGTTTTATGTATTCTGGTTGGTAACCCCGGATGCTGATTTTGATAACGTTCACGAAAATGTGCCTTCCGTTGAAAACACTTAGTTTTACGTGCTAGTGAAAAACAGATGTATATTTCAAGATAGTTTTTCAGATATTGATCCTTGAATAAAGCTCTACAAAATGTTGGCCAGTAACACGCAGGTTTAGTTTGATTTACTTAGCAAAAATGGAGAAAAAGGGTAGGAAAATGCGGACGGCCGTATTTGCCCTTACCTAAAATACTCATTTCACTCTTCAATGTATATCGGTCTCTGAAAACAAATTTAGTATCACCCCAACTTGGGCGGATTGAGAGTATGCGTAGGTACCAGAATACATTCGAGGAGTTCAATTCAATCGCTCTAGGAAAGTTTAGTTCCATTTTTGAGTCCAGCAAAAGATTAAATGTGCTACCTACTTGTATTAGTGTACTTCAAAAGTAAAGTTTGTAAATAATATTTTACGGTTGCTAGGACTTATCCTTCCGACAATTTGTTACCTCTCGGCCAATATTCCGGGTTAGGTGTCGAGAAGTTTGTCGGCAAGATAGATCTTGTCGAGACATTGATAATAAGAGATTTTCGGTGGGCGACGTTGACGACAGGAAACCTTGAATCCTCGGGTAGGTGGTAAAACCGGACCCAAGATGTTAAAAATTAGGAATTGGGCTACATAAATATCGGTTATTCGTCGAAAATACATTTCTTAAGATAAGTTGTTGGAGGAGGCCAGCGCTGGACCATTTATACTTTACTTGAACACGACGGACCTCAATCGTTGTCACTATTCGCTTGCAGGGAGCTCATCTAAAACGTTTTTCCTCGCGTTAAAAAAAATTATTTCCCTGGAAGATTAAGATTCTTATATAAATTTTTCGCGAAATAATAATTGTGTGTTCTAAAAAAGCTTTTTTTCAATTGCGTCTCCCGTTTTGGCCTGAATGCCATTTAATATCTATTTAAATTTGTACGTCTAAAACAGTACTAATTACTTATTCAATAGGAGTAATGAAGCTCAAATGATTTCGTACTGTCTACTAATTTAGAGAAAGTGAGTTCTTATTGTGATTCTTACTGAGAAAGTGGAGTTTACTTATTCAATGCTCTCGGGTAATCCTCAGTGATGTGCATTTGGACAAATTGCTATTACCAGTCAGCAATGGATGGGTAGGAAGAACCTGAACCTGGGTGGTGAAAACTTAACCGAGGTGGGAATCGATCTTGAAATATGACGGACTGGAACTACAACCCACCGCCGCCCGCATTTTGTTGGCGTGATCTGGTAGACGACTGAGAAACAGGGGAGTGAGAGAAGGTTGTACGGGATTCCAGTTTACCTCTCACGCCAATGTAATATTTAGCGTTCCTGCTTCGTTCAATTACTAAGACGCAGTAGCTCGAATCATTACAGGTAATAAAGTATAGGTCAATAAACAGACGAAAGAGGTCGTAAACAATATTTATTTTTATTTTATTTGAAACTAGCAAAGGTACCCTTTGAAATTCAACGGGGGATGAAAGAAAGACTTGAAATTGGGATGAAAGACGAAAGAAATATATAGGTTGTAGGTTCGAGTCACTCATGAGGTGTATTTTTTTCTAGGCAAAGCAGCTATAATTTTAGTTTTATTTTTTAATTCAGCGGATGAAAACCGCGTTATATTATGCGTACCGAGTTTCGATATTCTTTTACAGTAACATATAGAAATTAAACTACAGGCCATTTGCATTCCAGAGGCTAGTCGCATTAATATAACATCGTGGCATTCTCCTGTTTTACATGGGTCTAAGTTAAATTAGTCCACTTGAAATGAATTTTCCCAATTTTAATGAAGAAATGGCCTCTTAACTTACTGAGTGAATGCTAATTAAAGGTAAATGGAGGATATTTTTAAATGAAAAATACTGTCCAGGCACAAGTTTTCATATTTTCGAGCATTAATAAAAATATTAAGATGAAAGGAATTTGAAATATAAGCAAATGTATTCAGAGGGGAGCATAAATTATTTTAATAAAAATAGAAGAAAAATAATTCACCTGGTATATGTATATATGTATCTGTGTGCCCATACATGTGATGTCTAACTCTCATCGCGTTATAGCTAGTATCACCATAGATGATGACGAACAGTAACGTTAACAGACTCGTAATAGGTGTTTACCATTGATTCCCAAGGATTCCAGAAGGGTTGTTTCCTATCGCCTCTTTCCCAATTAGATTTCTAGCTCTTTGACTGCCAAAACCTCAGGACAGGAGACAACGAAACCTATCATCACTGGTGACCTGGTAGACGACCACCTTGTCCTTCTTTTCCATCGATAAAATAAACAAACGCCCTCGTTTTCCGTGGAGTTTGGTAACCTGAGGGATTCGCGGAAAGTGTCACGGGAAAGAAGTTTCCTTGCCAAAAGGTACACTTTCATTTCCTTTTCGCATATTTTCAGGTGATTACAGATTCTCATATTTTTCTGCAGTGATGCGTACCTCATGCGGTGGGATCGCGAGGTGGTTTCACGTCGGAATCAAATCGTGCCGATTTCTTTCCGGTACAACGGCACAGCTCGAATTTGTATCTGCCTGGGGAAACGGCGGGAAGCCTCTTAAACTGCGTGGGAGGATCGAGAAAAAAAGTATCTTGCGAGAAAGTAGAGAAATCTTGTACCCGGTGTAGGCATGTTCTTTCCCCGCCGCATGTCAATACTCCTGGTGGAACACGGAATGTTCCTCTCGATGAAAGAGTTCCCGAACTTTATCTTTTATTTTGAAGAATAACAAAAATGTGCAATCTACAAAAGCTATGGCCCTCGAACTCTTTGGGAGGAGCTTCGGAGGAGAAATAGTTTTAAGAGGAATTAACATGATCCCAGTTTTGCTGACATTCCGTGAAACAGTTAGCTGCTTAACAATTTGCTATGTAGCGTGAGGCATGAGAATTTTAGCTGTTGTTATTAATTCAATTAGCTGTGGTGTAAGTTTTATGAATTATTTTCATACATAGTAAGCACGTTTGAGCAAGCTTCAGTTTCTTCTCGACTCAGAATCTCTTGAACTCTCGGACCTGATGGTGTCGACTGAAATGCCGGCGAAACGATTTTCCACTAATATACTGGAACGCGAGAAGAACTGGAACAATTCTGAATCACAATAAAACCGAGGAAGCCTTCGTGACATGTATCTTTCCCAGTCTTTTCTCTGATATTTTTGGTGTTTTCCCACCATGAAGATTGTTGCTGTCTCTCGTTAATTGATCTTTATGGCGGGATGTACATTTCCAAGAGTGGGTTCTTCCATTCCCACGGCGTTTCCAAGAGCCACTCGCCTGCCTATTTCAGGGGTCTTACATGGGTTTTTACATCCATGAGAACAGTTGTAGTCTGCCGGAGCGTCGGAGGGAATGAAGAACCTGAGGCGCTGATAGAACTGTGAAATATTATCCGAAGATTTGCTGGTAAACAACTCATGCAACTTTCCGAGAACATCTGCCCCTCTTGTGGTAAATCACTATGGGTTACCAACACGATCGTTTTAAGGGCTCATAATGAATGAGGACAAAGAATTAAATTTTAGGTCTTTAGCGTGAAAATTATTGACGTGAATAATTTTTTGTCCCTACCATCCGGGTAGTGAATGATTGGAGTTCCATTGGCTGTTCCCAATGAAATGTGTAAAATATGCGAGAGCATTGGTACTGACAACTGCCAGTGCTTGGTAAAGCAGGTAGTTTCCTCGCAAGTGTCCAAAATGGCCGTTGTAGAAAACAAGAGTGAATGGAATTAATTATATCAATAATGAGGGTATTCAATATAGAGAAGGGCATAAAATAGACTTATATGAAAATTTTCAAATATCTAATGGCAATGGTGATGATGTAATGATATTGTTTTCTCCCATTCATCTCTCCTGAAACTAGACTTCCTATGACATTGGACCACATTTCGTTTTTTCCCTCAACGTCCTCCTGTCTTTCTCAACTTTCTTACCACCTCCAATGTCACGATGCATAAGACCGAGCTATTTGTACAACTGTACCCTGGTGATAGTATGGCGTGCCTAAAACTTGGGGTAGTTGAAAAAGTGGAAGTTTTAATCAGAAGTAATGTTTTTTCTTTCTTTAACATAAATATTTTGAAAGTTAGGAAAAAACTTTGACTTACTCGTTGAGAACCCGTGAACTGGGAGTAAAGAACATGACAATAAATGCTTGAAAACAGAATCATGTTTAATTCTAACGTTCACACACCGTTTAAATCGATACGTTACATCAAGGAATGCGTGTGTGTGCGGAGAAGTAGAGCTAAGAACCGTAAAGGAATTCCCGGGTTAATCGAAAGGAAGAACTGAATTTGAAAGTGGTCATTGAAAGTGAAGGTGAGGAGGACCATTTTGCTGTCTTTATTTGGGGCGGGATCGGAAGTAAAAACTCGTCCATCAGCAGGTGATAAAAGTGAGAAAAGGAGCGTAGATACATATTAAATCTCATTTTTATGACAAGTTCTTCTTATTTATACTCGACTCGGTCGATTGGCGTTCGGAAAACATTTTTGTTCCGATAACCTGTTACACGGTCACCACTTTTCTGGACCGGTTTTTTTCCGAAGATAAACACAAGATCGGTAATCGCTGGAATATCAGTTGAAGTGGCTGTTTTGGTCAATTCTTAAACCTGACTCGTTCACTCTCCAGTTTTGCTGACAGCGTACCGCGGGGAGCAATTTATTTGTTTGCTAGTCTTTCTCTTCTATCACGTAATATTTTTTAAAATCTTTCTCTGATATTTCTCCTATTTTCTGGTGAACAATTTGTTTTGCCTTTTTACTTCGTTTGTCCATGGAACCACTTGAATCCGTCTACCGTACTTCGACAAATCTTTGTATTCCAGATCATTCATTGGTTGTTCAATCCTAAGATTAATCGACTGCGGCCCTCCACCCTTCCCTATCTAATGCTAGTTCCCTTACATACCGGTATCTCTTCCTATGTGTGTTCCTCTTTATTTGGTCCATGAACTTATTCCTGGGTCTTTTTGTGGGGATTCTTCCCTCTTTTTTACCTTCAATTATATTCTTTACAAATCCATTGTCTCAGGGTGTGTCCACTCCACCTGGTCCTTCTTTTCTCTACCATGTTCGATATGGTCCTTTCCTCTTCTACTGTACACTTCATCAGTTCTTAAATATGATTTAGTTCATTCCCGGCGTATTATGCTGATGAAGTCTTATCGGGTTTTCCACCGGGTCAGGTCGTTAAGGGCCGACGTTTCGATGGCTACCACCGCCATCGTCCTCAGGGCATGTCAGTGTCGAAAATGGTGCCTTCTTATATGCCTTGCCGTTTTCGTGCCAAAATGGTCAGGTCGGCTCTGATTGGCTAGCGCTGATCTTCTTTCTCTCCGCCTTAATTCTGCGAAGGGCTTGGTTCTAAGCCTCGCTTAGAGCGTAGCCCGTGTCCCGGTTAAAAATTTTCTTCTCCATCCGGATCTCTATGGCTTCCTTCGTCAGTCGTTCCCAGTATCCGTTGGATCGGCTAAGTTGTTTAGTGTCGTCAAATATTATGCGGTGGTCCTTGCTTAGACTATGTTCTGTCACCGCGGATTGTTCTGGATGACATAGTCGGATGCTCCCCATGTGCTCCTCAACCCGCGTCTCAATGGTTCGGCCCGTCTCACCAATGCACACTTCACCGCATTCGCTGGGAATTCGGTAAACTCCCGGTGTTATAAGTCCGAGGTCATCCTTATGACGGACAAGTTTGCTCCCCAGTTTCTGAAGTGGCTTGTGAATGGTCCGGGTGTTATAATTCCCTAGAATTCTAGAGATTTTCCCAGAAATAGTTGAGATGTATGGCAGACAGGCGCTGGCAACCGGCTTGTCATTGTCCTCAGGTGTTTCCTTCCGATTCGTGAATGCCCTTTTCAGGGCCATGGTGATCTCCTTGCCCTAGTAGCCATTCTGTTGGAAGGTCTTCTTTAGGTGTTGAATTTCAGCTGGCAGGCTCTCATGATCGGCAATCGGTGCTCGGTGTACCAACGTTGAGAGTACTGCTCTCCGTTGTGATGGATGGTGGTGACTATGCGCGTTCAAATACAAATCCGTGTGGGTGGGCTTTCTGGGGCACAGAGTTTATAGAAGGGCTCGGCTTTGTATTCCAACGGAGGTTTTACAGTTGAAACTCGATCCCTTGCAGGATCTCTTGTAGATGGCGCATTAAGTATCCGTGGGATCGTACATTTTCTTACTGTCTTATTCTTCACAATCCCGAAAACAGCTCCAATGGGCTTTTATGTCGCGTACATGAACAGACAATAGCGGACGAACTCAAACACCCTTGTCCCGAGTGGTGAAAAATGCTGTCAGGCGGGGCTCGTACCGGCGACCCTTGGATTGGTGGGCGGAAACTTTATCCCACCGCCTTCGGGACCGACAATATGGCTGGATTGCTAGAACGGAGTTTAAACAGCGTTTTTAATCGCGGCCGCCGAAAACGCCGGGAGATGATGAGGTTGCTGGCAAGTTGACATTAAGTAGGTGTTTAAGGTATGTTTGCAAATCTTGTTGAAAGACGTAAGCCGTAAGGTGCTACCGTAAGGAAGATGGTCAAGTCCAACCTTAACGGCTTACGTCTAAGGGTAAGTCAAACGTCAGCCAATCACATCGTGCCATTACTACTGGCGGTGTCAGTCACGGCCCACTGCTTTAGTGGAAGCACTTTTGACCGTGGAGGTGAATTTCCGGTGTTTGACAAATTCGTAAACATCGAAGATGGCTACTTAGATTAGGCCCTTATTGAATTGAGGAAGGCGAGAAACTATTTATATAATTAGTTCTCTAAGGATTATAATGGTGAGAGGATGGAAGAACATGCTACATTATGGGAAGGGATTGCCGTGGAAATAAAATTTTGGCGCAGGAAAAAACTGGTTGGTGTTTCAATTGTTCATCATGATAATATGTTTGTTTTGCTTGAAGTTAGTTTTTTTGGTAACATCAATCAAAGGGTGTGTAATTTAAATTTTGTTTGCAGCGTAGGCGTTTAATAAGAGATGGATCGTGCTTCGAGAACAGTTAAATTGGGCACATGAAAGTAAACTAAATCCAGCTCCGTTAGGTTCGGCCGCGTTCCATGCGGCCGAGTGGCCTCTGTTCTGGCAGCTGCTGTTCTTGGCGGAACACATTCGCCACCGGAAGTGAGTATACCGTAAAATATACCTATACTGAATGTACAGCATTTATGGGGTCGTAAGTCACGCTGGGGCCCCAGAGGGCCTAAGGTTCCAAAAAAATGCTTCCTTAAAAGCCTCATAAGTATGAAACGAGTGAACCGATTTTAGTGAAATGTTCACTCTTGGGATCAGTAAAGCTTTTTTAAGGAAATTGGGACTATAAAGAAGGCCCCTGGGTGTCAATTACGGTTCTCCGTCATTAGGAGATAACGTACGATATCTCCTCGTACCGAAGATTTTAACGAAAAGTAGCTATGGAGCAATTATGTTTCTATCAAGTTACAGAACGGTATCTCCATCCACGATAGCTCACGAGATATCGTACGTTATCCTTTGATTTAACGAAAAAAGCGATTATGGTTCTAGATATCAGTCGTTATCTTACCGAAGGTTTCAATCTCACTTTATCTACGTATCGTGTGTTTTTGGTGCTCAATTGGGAAAAATAATAGCTTCGTATTGACCATAAGTGCTCGCGCCGACTTTGAAAACGCTTTCGGGAAATCAGCAAAACGGTGCAGAATGGATACATGATAATAAAAATGGGTAAATACCTATTTCGAGAAATAAATAATTATTCACGATTGTTGCACAAATGAAGGTGATGGCCAAATGGAAATCACCGCGAGGGATTGATCGTGTGAAATTCGGGTGATCATTCTGCTGTATCCTGCAAGTTATACATTGAATTTCGTGATACTACTTCTAGGATTGAGTTCACTGTGTTTTTGATTCAACATTCGTTTGGTCATTATTGAAATAGATTTGTGCCCAGTCACGAAAAGGTAAACACAGATAGAAAGAGGCTTGGGTGACGTTTATAATACATCGTTTGATGTTTGATACGAATGCAATGATTTTTATGTTATTCAAAGTTTACATTTATGTACTTATCTGTGCTAGTGACATATTGTGACTCATATACTCGACAGGTAATTATTGAGTGAGTGAAGTGGTTTCAGTGGTGTTAAGTTAGTATTGGCGGTCATCTATATCAGTTATCATGGTATTGAAAGTGTTCTTTGAGACGGGCGTAATTATGCTACGCTCACGATTCACTGCACCTAAGTGCCTATAATACGCGGTAAATCGATTTGATAAAAAAATTTGAACAACACTGAATATTGATGGAACTTTCATATTGCACTCTTCTCAGTGATTGCTTTGATTTTTCAACAAATTTTTTCAGCTCAAAGACTGCAACGTATTATTACTACCTTCATAATAGTGAAAAAGCATTTGAGTATAACATAATTCTATTATATTGATTTTGCTGATATTAGGTATCTTACAGCTCATTTGAACAGTTGTATAGTAACTAAATAATTTAAAAGTTTTTTTCTATCATAAAAATATGTGGGAGGATTCAGAAAGGTTATTGTCCCAAGTGTGCTAATGATTTCTCAAGTCTCTTCACCGAGGAGAAACGACCACCTCGCTGTGATGACTGCGACTGCCCTCTCAGCGTTCGGCATATCCTGACAGAGTGTGACAAATACCGATGCTTGCGTAGCAGGCTGCAGTTAGCGGGAGACATGAAGTCGATCCTAGGCGATGACTCAGATGTTCTCAACCGTGTTTTATCATTTTTAAATGAAACTGGCCTTTTTAACAGTATTTTAAGGATGTAAAATTTATTTTAATTTTGATTAAGAGTACATATTAACAATTTTATTTTAATACCAATATATGTAAAATATTTTTTTTATAAACATGACGGGTAGTGGTGCAAAATGACCATGCTGTCGACGCACCCTATAAACCAAATACTACTACTACTACGATTTCTCAAGTTCATTGAGGGCAGCAAAATATTGGTGGTACATTTCTGTTTGAGGCTTTCGCAGTGCTGGATTGCAGTTCTCTCCATTGTTTTCGGGTTAGCTGAGTCAAGTTTTATTCAGATGACGTTTCGTGGCCTATGCTGGCTCAGACCTGATCTGAAGATGTGGCCAGCATAGGCCAGGAAACGTCATCTTAATAAAACTTGACGCAGCTAACCCGAAAACAATGGAGAGAACTGCTATTGGTGGTACATTTTACCTTATGAATGACTTATATGTTAAAGACAAAAGTCGAATATATTCTATATTACCTAATTAGTCTGTTGAACTACAATAATGGTGCTGGTAGACCATGGCTTGATTCATTACCTGTGATTTCCTGCACCTTCTGTCATTTTTTACCATAACACAGTTTCTTTGTAAGATCCTGGCTGCCGCTTCTAATGCAACGTTTGAGGAAGCCAAACCTGCAAATATTAAACAACAGGGTCAGAGATTTTTAAATTCTTTGGAAAATGGCTTTCAAAAAGTAATTCTTCAATCTAATGTTTTTTAAGTCAACATACATTAATAATTTTTTCAGTGTCTTCCCACACAGCACAAAACGTTTTATTCACGTTTTTCTAACGTTTTTGAAAGACGTTTTTTATCGGGGAAAAACTTTTAAAAGGTTCAAATGTCCGCATAAAAAACGTTTTTATATGGTTTTAAAAACGTGTTATTCTCGCCCCAGAAACGTATTTTTCCGGTCTCAAAAACGTTTTTTTCTGGTGTCAGAAACGTTTCCATATTGCAATGAGAACGTTTTTTTTCCGGCATTTAAAACGTTTTTTTCATCCTTAAATTACCCTCTTCCCTCGAGAAAAGTTTCCTTTGTAGTCCGCACATCTTCTGGGTATTCACTGCGTTATAGCTTCACTGGACAACAGTTTCGCTGACATTGCGGTTGGCGTCGAGTACAAGTCGAAGTGAGAACGACCCCAAGTCAAGGTGAGGTCATTATAACCTCCGAAATTACCATAATGACCTCATCTTCGTGTTCTCCTTTGGACTGGAATGCCAACCATCTGCCGTCCAATGAAGCCAGTGAAAACCCGGGAGACGTGCGAACGCAAACTGGTCGAAGTCTCGGAAAGCTATGCACTAAAATGCTTCACATAGATCTTCACCTCCCTGCAAAGCAGTTTTGTACCAAAAACATTGGTTACTCCAACATCAATGACCCTACTTCAAGACATGGGTTTAAAAAAGTTAATAAATTAAAGCATTAACCAGAAAATTGGTTGATATTTTTTTAAATTTCAACCAACAATCAAAATAATTCACATTTTTCTACAACATAGTAAAAAGTAGCAGAGAACGGAAATTATTGGGTACTCCAACATCAATACTACCTACTTCAAGACAGGTTTTTAACATGAGGTAATGAACAAAAACATTTACAAGAAATATTGTACATAATGCAGAATTTCAACCTAAATTAAAAATGCCTCTCATAAATGTTCACCCTATTCCTAAGTAATATTTTACAAAGACATGGGTTTTAAAAAGAGTTATAAAAAAAATTTATCACTTCACTTTACTAAGACATTGGTTTTTAATATATGGTAATGAACAAAACATTTACAAATCTTCAACTCATTCCGAAATTGTATTGTACGAAAACATGGGTTTTATAAAGAGATGATATAAAAAATTTTTATCTTACTTCACAAAGACATTGGTTTTTAATGCATGGTAATGAACGAAAACATTTACAAGAAAAATTGGTCATATTTTAGAATTCCAACCTACATTAAAAATGCTCAACATAAATCTTCCACTCACTCCGAAGTAGTATTACATGGGTATTATGAAGAGTTATCATTAGAAAAATCCCTTTCACCTCACCAAGACATTGGTTTTTAATATAAGGTACCTAATAAACCAAAACATTTACAAGAAAAATGGTGCATATTTCAGAATTTTAACCTAAATTAAAAATGCTTAACATAGATTTTCAACTTATGCTGAAGTAGTCTTGTTCAGAGACATGGGTTTTATAAAGAGTTACCATAAAAAATTTCATCATACTTAAGAATAATACTTAAAAAATAATTTCAAATAAGCTCACGAATAAATAAATACATTTACAAGTATGGTTCGTATTTTTGAACTGAATTGAAAACATTTCGGCAAAAGAATTACATTCCATCATAAAAATGTAAAATCCAACTAGACAACAAAAGAAAACAATATATACAAAATATAATATTATCATGAATTTACCCATTTCTCTTCTCTTCAAGCACATCAGCCTGGTTTTTGCCGACTTGAGGAATGCTTGAATCACCCCCTTTATTTCTTTGTTAGACAAATTTCTGAACTGTACACTACTCCGCAGTACACCTGCAAAAGTTATGAATATATTAGTTAACTTATTCATTGACTTATGTATTTTGAAAAATGATAGCCACTAAATGCATTGACTAATTAACACCTTTAGTAGTAGCAAAACACTCATCTCTTACCATTAATAATTTCCACCAACACATTAGCCTCGCGGAATGGTATTTTATTATTATGTCCCATCCAATTGAACTTTTCTGCTAGCGGTGCTGATAAAAGCTTCCTCATGATGGCATATATTGACTCATGGGAATCTGTGGTCAGGCAGTGCCGCAATTGTTTCCTCTAAAAATAGAAAAAGGTCTTGTTTGAGGTGGGTGCACTACAAAATAATTCCCATATATAACATGAATTTACAAAAATCCACAATCCCCATTGGCTTAGACTTTGGATATGGTCCCCAATCTGCAAGGTAGTCATAACACCAAAACCTAACCTTCTCTTCCCTCTCCCAGGTTTAACCATCTCCTCCTGGACTCCTTTCTGGATCAATCCCTCATGTTGAATTATACACAAAAATTCTTACCAGATATCTTGCAGCAACTTTGTCTTAAGTAATTTTCAAGTTCAAATCAATAAACGCTTCTTCATCCACCAGAGGCAATACAAATGGTGGCTCTAAATTTTCCTCATTGCTAGGAACCTCAGCATGAGGAGCCCCTGAATTCCTCAGAGATTGCACTTCAAGGTGCAGGAGTCTATTTTCTTCCACCAAACTCTCCATTTTCTTCTCCATGGACAGGAGGCGAAATTCCATCTTATGGAAACCCTCTGCATGAGAAAAGGGTATAATATGAATATGTTGTCACAAGTAAAATGGAATGGTAACAATAGCTAATTTTGTAATGGAGATGAGTTTAAAAAACTCATATGCATCTACCTTTCATGGCAGCAGTATGTTTTGCCCGAGTCTGTTCCAACAACTGAATTGCTTCGTCGGAAACCAAGGATGATATCATGTCAGGAACATTAGTAATCTTATCACCTGTCTCAACTTTGAAATACATTTTCTTTTCTTCAGTGACAGCTGAAGAGCCATTGCCTGATGAAGGTTCTGCGGCAGCTACAATAATAAGAGAATCCATTATCATTTGGCTTAAAAATTGGCTTCCGATCTCTACACCGATGTGAAATGCCCATATATAGGTAAACATGATGGTACACCATTACATGCAGCTAGACCTCTAACATGTTGAATTTCAGAGAAAATGCAGTGCACATGGGTTCTAGTTATTATTTGTAAAATGATGCAAAGCATCTAGCACAAATATGGGCAACAGCCCCATTTACTTAAATTACTCAAAACACCGCCTAATACAGCCAAATTCAATTACTCGAAACAATCTTATTCAAAGAAAAGTTTCTAAAAATAAATAAAATATGCAATTTGAGATAAAAGTTTCACCACAGTATGAGAAACAATTAAGATACAAAGTAAAATGCATGTAATACACAAGGAGATGATATAATTATCATACAATTATTTACCAAGTAAAATAAGAAGTGCTTGGATGTCTGTACGACAAAGAATTCAAGTCTAATGAATAATATTCATCAGTAGGTGGCCAATGCCTCATTAATACTACTTTTATAAAAAATTTCAGTAATATTCCATCGTAAAAAATCTAACCACAAACCTCTTTTAGGTATTTCAATTATTGATAAGAAACCCATTTCTATGTCAGAGGTTTCGGATGCACTCCTCTCTGGGGAGAATCTCTTTGGTGGTCTGATACACCGCTTTTTGATTGCCTGAGGCCCATCAGGAGCTTCATCATCTGTTGTTTCTATATTTGATGAGACCAAGTACAACCTCTCATTACTAATGGCTTCTTCATAAGAGTCTGAAATGGACAAAAACATTTTTATGCTCTGAAAGCTTCTTGTTCCACATGCAAAAAGTATCTTCAATGTTTCACATCATAGGACCACAGTTCATCATGATATACTCACCATAATCACCAATTTTTTTTAGTTGGATAAGATTTCCAGGTATTACTGCTGTCAACAGCTTTTTTCACACAATTAGAAATATTTTTGGATGGAATTACACAAATTGGACCATATGGGGTATCAGAGACCCACTTTCTTGGAACAACCATAGTGGGTCCAAGAGATGTCCAACTGCCATTACTATTCAAATATAGGAATTCTATCTGTGTGTACATCTAGAGGAAAAAGATTTATACATGATCAGAGACATGAGGTAGCAATGATTGCAACTTCTATATATCCAGTTAAAGGCATACGTATAAAAACTTTTCTGGTGAATAATGGCAGCAATGTAAAGTCTTTTCATGCTCACTCGATTGCAGTGGAATAGCAAATGACTTATAGCATATGGTACTGATTGGCCACATACAGGGATTATTTGATAGTTAACCAGCTCTAAAGGTGTTGACATTTACTGAGCCTTCAGGGATATCATAAAATGATGTGACAGAACTAAACTTACGTCCAACTATGAACAGCTCCCCTGAACTTTCCCCAACACCATCAACAATTAAAATTTCTTGAGACTTTAGTAAAACACAGTTGTTGGGGGAAGTATTTTCCAGTATACCCACTTCGGACATGTACTTGACGTAGAAAAGATCACGCCCAAATGATCCTCTTTTCTGTTCACAATGAATGGTAGCTACTTTTTCTTTATCACTTCGCAAACCTAGCGCAGACATTTCGGTTAGTCTTCTAATGACCTGTTCCACAGGCTTTTCACTTTTTCTCACCATTTTGTTCAAGTCATGAAGCTTATTCTCAAATCTATATGCACTATAGGCAACTAAACTGCCATGACACTCGTAGTCTGCAGTTACATGTATTAACCCATGCACATTGTAAGATATATTTTCCTTTCCAAACAATACTCCTAAATTTCTCACAAAATTTCGAAGCAAATCATTTAAATAGCAAGTTGGTATACATTGATATTTTTCCATAAGTGCCCTTGAGCAGTAATGAAGCGCCAGAAAGTTTTCGTACACTGGTTTTGACAGAACACTTTTAAAGATGAAAGGACCAGTGTACAGCAAAATTTGTCTGAACTCGGTGGCCTTTAATTTTGGTATTCTTTCAATGACCGCGGCTTTCGGGCAAAATCATGGCGAGAAATGAATTTAGAGACATGTCTCATGCAATTGGATAATACCTCACTCCCATTAGAGGATACTCTTACACTTTTGCAGCCCTTAAACAACAAGCATATAAGGTGCATATACTCGTCTGGGAACTTAGTAACCAACCGGTCTCCCAACCCTTTCAAAGTGATTACAGGTGATATCCCAGTGTGGTGCTCTGGATCTGATACATTTAAAAATTCTTCGTCCGTTCGCAAAGGAGCATTGTTATCCAAGAAACACATTCTTCCTTTATAACGTGTCCCAATAACTTTGCATTTACCGCAACCAAGATAACCAGTATGCCCTTTAATTTGAGTTAGAAACGCACGGGCTGGGGTATCGCAAATAAATGCCGTTATTTCAACTTTATAAGTTTTTAATCTCCATTTCAACCCACTGGTGATTAACTTCTGAAATGAATTCTTTCAAAAAGGCTGGCAGATCTGCTGGTTTCCCATAGCCATGGTATAACCCCACAATGAACACCTCGTGACTAAAATCGCTCAGAGCTCCCAAAATCGGCCAAAACTGGCTTCCCGAGCTTTTAGATATTGGTATACCATCAACACTAATTTGAATTTTAATGGTTAAAAAATTCTTAATCTGCTATTGCAATCGAGCATGGTATTCAGCGATTGCTGGAGGCCTACATGGCTATATTGTCCGCTACCTACTTCACTCAATGAAACCGTGCGAGGAGTTTGCAACAATGTTTTCGCGTCTGTGGGCAGCACTGTTTTGTGGCATGAATGGTTACGCAATACTTTGAGCAAAGAATTAATTTTGGAATGAGGGATTTTCTCTGCAACGGCCCATTCCGCTAACCCACAGCTCGTCCTAGTCACCATTTTCATCCTCACTACTCGTCTCAGCGGAACTGAAGATATTCTTAAAATCAGGGGACTGGCCACTTGAAATGGATTATTCTAATCCCTCACTATCGCTCATACACTTATCACCCGGGTTACCCCCGTCATCCATCGCCTTTCTTATTTCACTGTTCCCATTTCCAACCCCAGGAACGGTGGCTGTCATTCGTTCCCTAACTTCAGTGAGAATTATGCGTCTTTTTTGCTTCACTGATATTTCATTGAAATTTCTCCGTCTACGCATCATTTCTAGCTCTTAACTCAAAAGAAATAACTTCAAAGCTCAGTAAACTTTAAAGAACTCGCAAAATATCAAACAATCGAGGGAAATACAAATCTGAAACAAATGAAATTGAAACACGTGGAACTTATTTTCAACGAATAGCAACTCACACCGCCCACACTACCTACAATAATAAAAATATTCACGCCATGATTATAATTCAAGAATCTGCATTTACCTTAGGTGGAAATTATCAAAGAATCCTAAAGAACCACGTCGACCACGAAGCGATGTTCAGCCGGCATGCACGTCAGATTATCGCTTTTCAAAATATCCTCGCTCAGGAATCTATGATAGTGAAAACGATAAAAAAAATTAAAAAGGGAGGTAAAATATTGCTACTCGTATAGGATATCGAGAAACTGTAAATTAGCCTCGAGGTTGAAGGTAACCACAAGGTAATCCCAAACCGTTTTCCACTTACCTTCCTCACAATGGAGTCAGAATGATAATGGCTGATGTTGACTTGAGACACTTGAGAGAGAGGGCAGAGAGACGAGCTGGCCGGTGAGCATGGAATGGGGAATTATGGGGCGGTAGCAGAAAAAAAGACGTTTCGGTTTCGGATTGCGGCTGGAAAATCGGATGTATGTTCATTTTGAAACCGATAAAAAACGTTTTATTTTGGTATCGTTTTCGCTGTCTCTAAAAAAACTTTTTGGCAGTTTTGAGACCAAATAAAACATTTTTAAACGGAAATGTGCTGTGTGGGTTATGTTTACATAATGATTAATAGACCCACAAATAAATGATAAAAATTGACGTGGAAGTACATTTATTGTGTAAGAATCTTCAGAAGTTAATGCATGCTTCTTGGATAAATTATTGTATATCATAGACATTTGGATTATTATTAGTTTTTTATTCAGTAGCATTACACTAACTTATCTACACTCGCCTTCTTATACTCAAACCCTTGTTTTTCTGGAATGCATCTTGATTGATCACCAACTGCTATCATAGCTCAGCATTTGCACTTTTTGAGCAAAATTTGGAAAACGGGCTGATGCAAAATTGGTTTGATCCAACACAAAATCAGTTTGAAAGATAAGCTGTCCCGATGAGGGCCGGCGACGTAGTTTTGACACTCCAGCTACGAGAAATTTAAACCAAATACTATGAGAACAACCGGACATAATTAGGCGAAAAGTTTTTTTTAACAGAAATACTATCCAATAAAACTAATGATAAATGTTGAGCTGTAAATCTTCACTTTTTTTATTAATCATAATCTATTCCAATCGTTGAGATATTACGATAGCTTAATGTTAAATTAATGTAGAATTTTCAGAAGGAATTTATATTTGCATATACTTATGGGTACTATAACCGTAAAAGTTAAAGTACTGGGATGAACGATACGACTTACCTTTCGTTTGCCTTCCTTTTCGCTGGTTATTTCTTCCGCTGATTCCTTTTCGAGCGTCAATTGTCGTAGCCCCGTCGTGTCAATCGTGTCAATCCTTGGGAACAGTTGTTTGTTTATCGTCTGCTTCTAGGATTACGTCATTAAAAGCTGACATCTTCCCGAAGATTGCCGAAGTGTAACGAACGGTACGTGGCGAAGAACCATAATTCCATGAGAAGGTATCGTACGTTACGCGGAAACGGTGGTAACGAACGATAGCTCGTAACGAAAAAAAGAACCGTAATTGTCACCCTGGTCCCCAAGGGCAGCGTATTGGGCCGTCTGGTGTCTTATGTGTTTGAAAAACTCAAGTCTAAACATTTTGTTCAAGTGCAGAGGTTTCTCTTTTTGCATATTTTAATTAGTTCTACTAAAGATAGACGGCTATAGTTTTCGCCATTAGATGGATAGAAGATTACAGTTTCTTCTTTCTTCATTCAATTTTCTTATACGAACAAACTTTCCCTAGAAATCACGTTTTTAGTATCAAAATCATGAATTTTACTTCTGTCAACAATGGGATATATCTGTTAATATTGCTCTTTTCAGGTATTCTCGTCGCGTGTTTAGTATTTCTGACAACAGTTTCTCCCCTCTTCCTGGGGGCATCTTCAGGTCCGTTGGACATTTTGTAATGTCATAACTCACTCCTTTCTCTTCACCGAAGAGAAACGACCACCTCGCTGTGATGACTGCGACTGCCCTCTCAGCGTTCGGCATATCCTGACGGAGTGTGACAAATACCGGTGCTTGCGTAGCAGGCTGCAGTTAGCTGGTGACATAAAGTCGATCCTAGGCGACGACTCAGTTGTTCTCAACCGCGTTTTATCATTTTTAAATGAAACTGGCCTTTTTAACAGTATATTAAGGATGTAAAATTCATGTTATTTTTAATTTTGACTAAGATTTCATGTTAACAATTTTATTTTTATACCAATGTATGTAACATATATATTTCTTTTAGAAACATGACGTGTAGTGGTGCAAAATGACCATGCTGTCGACGCACCCTATTAACTCAATACTACTACTACTGTAATGTCATAAAATTACAAAATCAACCACTTCAGCCAACCAACCAATCAACCAACTTCAGGTCCAACGGACCTGAAGACGCCCCCAGGAAGAGGGGAGAAACTGTTGTCAGAAATACTAAACACGCGACGAGAATACCTGAAAAGAGCAATATTAACAAGTATATGAGTCGCGGAAGCCTTCAAAGAAATAGGATATATCCTTGGTAACCGTGGAATTAGCATTAGCCTTTGAAGGGAAATGGGACCTTTACAATGGCGACTGGGTTTTATATGTAGAGATAGGTATTACAGTGGAAATCTAGGCCGTGTACTGAAATGTTGCGATTTACGATATTTTTAGGGATATTTTTGCCTAAAATTGGCAAAATGCATGTCATGGTAGATTTTGTGTGTAGGGGCCAGTCTAAGCCTTCTCTAATGTGAAGCATAAGAAACTTAAAGAGATTAGGATCTGATGAGAGCTTCATCGATGCGGAGTATGGGGCTTGTTGGAGGAGGATTTTTTGTACCGTGAAACTGTAGGTACTATTTTTAGTTTCTGTTTATGGTGAGGCCATTTGAGCAACACCACTGGGTCATGTTAGTTAAGTTTCTGCCGTGATTGATAATATGGAGTCTACTAATATATGAAAAGGAAATTAAGACATTTTGAGACAAAAATTTTGAAATTCCAGACCAAAAAGGCTAATTTTCTAATTTGTTATCGTGAAAGTCATTAGTTCGATTCGCAGTCCTGTCTAATTTTTCACTTGGAATCGGCCAGCTTATCTCCACACCCCCGTTGTGATTGTCCAGTACTATGTGATACTCTTTCTTTCCTTTAACCTTCTGTGTATACGAAATATCATATAAATATATGTTCATTTATTTACATGACCAGTGTTAGTCAAATTGCATAACAACATTAAGTATTAACATTAAAAATTTGTCGTTGTTTAAAAAAAAGAGATAGACTAGAAAACTAACTAAACAGGATTCCATCAAAGTTATTTTATTATGATAAAAAAAAACTGATTTCATAAAATGGCTTACAAATATATTTGTATTTATTCATAAGTTTACAGCCAACTGTGTTGTTCATAAACAATTGACTCACTTTAAAACCATCACTTATAAAAATGATTCGCAGACAAATAGAAAAATTAAATTTATTAAACATACCATAAAAACTAGAAGAAAAGAATAGGAACCAGTAAACAAAAAATTGAGATCAAAGAATTAGGTTTAAAACTTCCCATCTCATCCTATGAATGTGGCATAACTTATTTTTAAGATGAAAAAATAGTCAATACATTTCAAGCAAAAAGTAAAAATACTTATTTGGGTTGATAATTATAAGTACTTAGTAAAGACTTAGAAACACTGATCTGCTAAAACTAATGCTAAAGATCTGCCTACCTATAAAAATGATAAGGTCATTTCACTTATTTTTCAATTCTTAAGAAATCTATTCGTAATCTTATTTGGTATGTTTTTCTATAGTTTTACACAATTTGAATATTTTATTTTCTCTTACTCAGCGATTTGAAGTTCATGATCTTTGAGAATCCTTTTCTTTCTTTCAGTGTTTTTACGGCCAAATCTGCTTTTCTCTTTTTTGCTCTTGCCTTCTGGGCAGCATTTATCATTGAGCGCTGGTCATGAAGTGCTTGCTTCCAGTGCTGGTTAGCATTGCGCATATAAAATATCATCTCTTTAGGAAAAGTAATGCAGCCCAAACCTTCTGCACTAGTCACAGAATTGTAAATTATACGCTGAGCGACAATGGACTCCTCTTTGAGGTTCTCTCTCAACGCTTCTTAATTAATAGAAAATCCCCTCTCCAACTGTGCATTTCCATGAAAGAGTGAAAGAAGCTTTACGGTTTTGTTTTAAACTCTCAGTAGGTATGTTCATTTTTGAAGAGACCCATCCACAAATGGTCCCGTCTTGTCTCTCTCGTATATGATTTTAACTGACTTTTGAAGTTTCTTGTCCAATGACCTCCTTGTAC
This sequence comes from Ceriagrion tenellum, assembly GCA_963169105.1. Classification (NCBI taxonomy): domain Eukaryota; kingdom Metazoa; phylum Arthropoda; class Insecta; order Odonata; family Coenagrionidae; genus Ceriagrion; species Ceriagrion tenellum. The sequence goes on along the minus strand of OY720632.1, from coordinate 126,948,092 downwards.
TCTCTGTTAGCATTTTGAGCAACAGATGGAGCAATTAAATTTACTGAAATTAAAATATCCATTGCTGCCATCGTGTTTTGAATACTCTCCGGTTGAAATGCTTCTTTGTAAGTGTTAAAAAGAGACAGCTTCTGTCAGTGTATACTACAAAGGGAATTTTTCCAGAAGCTAATAACAACTGCTTTCAGACATGCTTTGAAGTCATCTCTAAAAAGAAGAATTTCAGAATTATTTAGCCCAAAACACTTTCCAAGGGTTGCTCTAGTTGCATAACCAATGCCAATTTCTTCTGATGGTTTCAAGTGATCATTGTTCTATATATCTATTTCAGAAAGAGGTTTGTGAGTTAGCACATTATCTTAAACGATCCTTGCCATACATGATTTTACAATATTGATTACACTGCCGTGAAGGAATGGAGTCATGGATGAGTCAGACTGAAACTCCTCAAGAAATTGGTCTAGGTCATTGGCAAGAGAAATAAAAGATGCTGATATCTGAGTTGCCTTCATACGTTTTTTTTGCCTGTTCACACAATCAACAAATGTTTTCAAGTTGTCCAGCAAGTTTAGGACACTTTGGCCTACAACTGAATTCTCCAGCTATGTGACACTGCAAAATTTCTTAGGAAACACTGTTGAACCAGTAATTTCTATAAATTCACCGCGTCGGATCTGACTGTCTTTAAATAAATATAACGCGACGGCGTTACGTTAACAGTTCCAGCGTCATCGGCGACGACGTAGGTAATATAATGTTTTTACTTTCCAGGGGCGGATTTCTGTTTTTTCATGAAGACGTAATGCTTGCGTTACAGAATTCAATGATAAATGCAAATTACAAAATGGAAAATTGTGGGCTTTACTGAATGGAATTCCTTCATGATGAGGGTGAAAAAAACACTGCGATTCCATAGTACCTTTAATTTATTCCACCCAGTTATGATGTGCAGCATAGAAACTTAGGACGCGATGGTTTTAATATAATATATCTAGTGTAATTCAAAAGAGTTGCACCCCCAGAGGCGTAGCAAAACGCAAAATAGAAAATGTCACTATCATTCTACAGTACGATCTATAGATCGCTTGAATCTTCGGCCGGTGTAGGGGTCATACCATTCCCCCAGCACTAAACTTGGGCGGTACAAACCTTCCGTTTGTTCACTCTGTACGTTTTTTTAGGCATGATTCTTGACTGTCGCCTCAACTGGCGGGAACATATCGATAACTTAAAACTTAAATGTCTTAAGACTCTAAACATTTTACAATTCTTAAGTTACTCAACGTGGGGGAGCCGATCGCTCAATGCTGATCTTGTTGTATTCTCCGCTGGTCCGGTCGAAGCTTGACTATGGTTCTTTCGTATACGCCTCCGGTCGGGAGTCGTACCTACGTCCTCTAAACGCGGTACACAATGCAGGCCTACGGATATCTACTCCGCAATTGTGCCACCGAAGGAACCTGCTCATGTGCAATTACTTTGCCGTAATTTTATCTATGAAATCCCACCAATGTTTCAACCTTGTTTTTAAACCTCGATTTATAGAACTTTTTAATCGCCGGACAGGAGCCACTAGGCCTGCTAGCATAAGGTTTTATACTTTCATCCAACAGCGGGTTATTACACTCCCAGACATATACCCTGTTGGAAGCTGCAATAGCTCGCCTTGGGTCACTCCCGCGCCTAAAATCACTACTGATCTTAACAAGCGTCTACAACCCAATACCACTGCAGAAGAGTATCAGCGTCTATTTTATGTTCTTAGACACCCATCGAGATCTCGTGCCTATTTATGCCGACGGCTCCAGATCAGGCACCGTCAGCGCGTGCGCAGTCTTCTCTCCCCATCACGAAGCAGCGAAAGCAAGGCTTCATCCAATGTGTATTGCTTTCACAGCGGAGCTGTACGCAATTAGGCTGGCCATGGATGGGATACATGAACGTGGCTCCTTCGTTACATGCACGGACTCTCTAAGTGCCCTGAATGCCTTTAACGGCCTTTTTCCTGCGCACCCTTTAGTCCAGGAGATTCAATCTTCACTCCTCTCTCTCGACAAAAAGGGAACTAAGATTTTTTGTGGGTCCTTGGACACGTGGGAATCGCCGGGAACGAGAGAGCCGACACTTTGGCGAAAGAGACACTCGACATGGACGTAATGGCACCGACGCCGGTACCCTTCCAAGATGTGAAGGCGGCATTAAGAAATACAGTTCTAGAGCAGTGGAAGGAGTCGTGGAGGACCACCGATGGTAACAAACTGCACGGGTTAAAACCGGTAGTGACAGCGCGGCCTTCGTCCGTCAGGAAGAGTCGTCGAGAGGAAGTCGTCATAACACGTCTAAGGATAGGGCACTGCCCTCTGACCCTCTCCTTCCTCTTCACCGAAGAGAAAATTCCATCACGATGTGATGACTGCGACTGTTCTCTTAGCATATCCTGACGGAGTGTGAGAGATATCGGGCAGGTAACAGGCTGAAGCTAGTGGGAGACCTGGGGTACATTCTAGGCGATGACCCAGATGTTCTCAACCGCGTTTTGGAATTTTTAAATGAAACTGGCCTATTTCATTGTATTTTAAGGATGTGAAATGATCACCCCTGCGGGTAGGGGGATGGAGAATACTCCCGCAGTATCCCTGCTTGTCGTAAGAGGCGACTAAAAGGGCGGGGAGGTGAAACCCCGAAAACAAACCCCCAGGCAGCAAAGGGATGCGTCCGGACAGTTTTGTGGGTCCACTGTCTGTGTGCGGCCATACCAGCTGGCCTGCGATCCACCCGCATGTTTGCCGTGTGCGGAGACCCATAAGGGGGAGAAGGGGATCCTGGTGGGTGAGTTCTCTGGAACCCAGCCGGGTGTCGGAAGCCCGGTATGGGCCGGAGTTCAACATCCCACTTCGGCCCTGAATTCCCTGTAAACGGGCGGTCAAGATCTAGCCAGTCTTGATCAATCGGCTTATCGACACGTTTCGATGGCGAGTGCTGGAGTGACGGGGGTCTGTGTAGGGCGGCCAATGGTGTATGGGTTTGGAGGGCTCATGCACTGGAGGCCCCACCCGAAGCAGTCCCCCTAAACAATAGTGCTATATCCCCTGGGTAGCCCTGGCGACCACACCGGTTTGCGGTGTGGCGTCCCGAATGTGTGGCTCCGTGGTGGGTGGGAAGCCCAGGGGATGAATTCTTAATTTTAATGGAGCCGGATAACCTTCCTCCATCCAAAAGATCCCGTCCGGAAACGGGCGGGGGAGATATAACGGTGACCGCCTGTAGGCGGTATCTGATTATGAGATGTGCAAAGGACGGTGAGACACTAACTAAGGTGTCTCCCTTCCTCATCCGTCGTGTCCTCTCAGCAGCCGTTACAGGCGATCTTAGATCCGCAAAAAAGCTGCGCGATGGCACTTTGTTAATAGAAACGGCTAACGACAAGCAAAGTTTGAAACTCCTTTCTTTCACGCGTCTCCAGGACATTCCAGTGAAGGTGGAGGCGCATCGCACCTTAAATACAAGTCGGGGAGTGATAAGCAGCTACGACCTGCTCTACGTCGACGACGACGAGATAAAGACAGAAATGGCCTCTCAGGGCGTAATCGATTGTCGTCGACTGAAAATAAAGCGTAACGGCGAGCTGATTAACAGCACATCTGTGATCCTCACCTTCTCGCGCGACACGCTCCCCGACAAGGTATTTGTTGGCTATGAATCTGTTCCCGTCCGCCCATTCATACCGATCCCCATGCGATGTTTCAATTGCCAACACTTCGGCCACATCGCCACCAGATGTGAGGGCAAGGCCACCTGCCCGCGCTGTGGCAAAGAAAAACATGAGGGTGATGCGTGCACTTCTGAACCTTTCTGCGTCAATTGCGAGGGTACACACCCAGTGTATTCTCGTGATTGTCCCAAAATGAAAGAGGAGAAAAAAATTATGGAGATCAAAACAGTGGAAAAGTTACCCTATTTTGAAGCTCGAAAAAAGTTCCGCACTCTTATAGCCCCTACATTTTCTAAGTCTTACGCTGTTGTTGCAAAAACGCCTACTTACAACGGAAATAATTCAGTTAAAACAAGTGAAACAGAAAAGAAAAATGATCAGAACGCGACACATAAAGTGGAACAAGCCAAGCCGGATAAGGCTACAAAGCCGGTAAAAACAAATAACTGCCCGGGCTCTCCAAAAAAGACCCTTAAGAAACCCACCGGACCCACGCCCACCAGGCGTGAGAAAACACCCTCCCCCGGCCCCACCGAGGTGCGGGCTCCATGCCCAGTGGAGGCTATGGAGGAGGATAATCTGTCTGACTCAGAAATCCTGATAGCCAGACAGAAGGGGAAAAAGAACCGTATTCGGCGCTGATTCTCCCAACGGACGGACGGACTGCTGTGTATAAATTCTCACTTTTTAACGTATTCTAATGAATTTTATTTTACAGTGGAACTGTAATGGTTTTTATCGTCATAAGGAAGAGTTTAACATTTTAATCCGAGATTTTAATCCGTTTTGTATTTGTCTCCAAGAGACGCATTTTAAAATCACGGACATGGGTATTTTAAGAAATTTTAATGTTTTTAGGTATGACGACACCAGCGGCCAGCGAGCCCAGGGCGGAGTGGCAGTTGCTATCCGAGAGGCCCTTTACACCTCTCGGGTACAACTGATTTCACCATTTCAGGCAGTGGCGGTAACTGTGCACGCACCGGAGCCCATAACGTTGTGTAACGTTTATTTACCAGAGTGCGCACCTGTCACTGAACGCAACCTCGTGGATCTTGTCCATCAATTACCCAAACCTTTTGTGATTTTAGGTGACTTTAATGCACTTGACCCTTTGTGGGGTAGCTCTCGGAGGCAAAGCAATAGAAGAGGTCGGATTTTATCAAATTTTATCCAAGATTTTAACCTCCTTTTACTTCATAACGGTGAGCAAACTCGTTTTAACAGTTTTAACGGAGAATTTTCCTCCATTGAATTCGCCATTTGTTCCAGCAGTCTTTACACGAAACTTAACCTGTCCGTTCATACAGATCTCTGTGGGAGTGATCATTTTCCCCTTTTAATACGTAAAGAAGGAAATTTTAACCAGCATTTTATATCCCCTGGTAAATGGCTTACTCAGAAAGCTGATTGGCCAAATTTTAAAGAAAATTTTATGTTCAAATTTGACTCAACTCGTGACGCAACACAAAACGTCGAAGTTCTGACCTCCGCAATCATAGAGGCGGCAAATATGAGCGTTCCACGGTCTACGGGCATCGTCCATCGACCTCCTGTGCCGTGGTGGACAGAGGAATGCGCTAAGGCAATTAAATTGCGGAAACGAGCGCTACGAATATTTAACAAGTACCCGACGGAAACCAATCTTGCCTCTTCTCGACGTCTTCGTGCAAAAGCCCGACAAATTGTGAAAGAGGCGAAGAAGTCCTCCTGGATGGAATTCATTTCCGGTGTAAACCACAGGACTCCCGTTGCACAGGTATGGCGGAAGGTCCGAAGCATCTCGGGCTCCAATCAGCAATGCGGCGTTTCCGGACTAAATGTCGATGACCGAGTGATCACTTCTCCCTCGGATATGTGCGAGATTTTCGGCCGCACATTCGCCGAAATCAGCAGCGACGCCAACTACAATGCCGACTTCAGAGATATGAAACAACGCTCTGAAGCATTATCTCTGTCGTTCCGAGAAACGCACGGCATTGCTGATTATAACAAAGGCTTTTCGCTATGGGAACTAGCCTCTGCCATTGCGGACTCTCGGAATTCGTCTCCAGGGATGGACAATGTCCACAATATATTTCTAAAGAATTTGCCAAAGGGTGCAATGGCGGAAATCCTTAACACCCTCAACCAAATTTGGTTTGAGGGTAGTTTCCCACAGTCCTGGCGGGAGTCTGTCGTGGTTCCGATTCCAAAACAGGGGAAGGACAAGAATGACCCGAGGAATTATAGGCCCATTTCCCTCACAAGCTGCCTGTGTAAGGTTATGGAGAGAATGGTTAATCGCCGGCTTGTTTGGTGGTTAGAGCGGCGAAACCTTCTCTCCAGCATTCAATGTGGTTTCCGCCGGGGTAGATGTACAATAGATCATCTCGTACGGACTGATAATTTTATCCAGGAGGCCTTTCTTCTGCGCCAACACTGTATTGGAGTCTTCTTTGATTTGGAGAAGGCGTACGACATGCTTTGGCGCAGGAAAATTCTACAAACAATGCACAGTTGGGGCTTTAGGGGTAATCTACCCATTTTTATACGACACTTTTTATCAAACCGTGGTTTTAGAGTGAGAGTAGGTAAGAGCCTCTCACAGTTTTACTACCAGGAAAACGGCGTTCCCCAAGGTTCTGTTCTAAGCGTCACGTTATTTGCAATTGCCATTAATGACATAGCTGACTGTATTAAAACTCCGGTAATGGGATCCCTATTCGTAGACGACCTTGCAATCTTCTGCAGGTCGTCCACATTAGCCAGCGTTTCAAGAAAGACTCAGCTGTCACGAAACTCAATGACTGGGCAAAGAGAAATGGGCTTCGTTTCTCTATTGAGAAAACTGTGTGTGTGCACTTTCACAGATTGAGGGGTATCCATATAGCTCCGCCGTTACGCTTAGGAAGAAGTAACCTTCCTTTCGTGGAATCCGTTCGATTTCTGGGGATGACTTTAGACCGGAGACTGACATGGCAGGAACATATTCGCAATCTGGCCCAGAAATGTTGCCGCGGTCTAAATATTTTACGTATTTTAAGCAACACATCATGGGGCGCAGACCGCACCACCTCGATTTTATTATACCGTTCTCTGATTCGGTCTAAAATAGACTACGGGTGTTTCGTTTACTCTTCTGGACGAGAGTCTCACCTGCGACCGTTAACAACGGTCCACAACGCAGGAATACGGCTAGCCACTGGCGCTTTTAGGACCTCTCCTATCCACAGCCTGTATGTGGACGCAGGGGAGCCGCCGCTGGCTACTCGCAGGCTAATGCTGGCATGTAGCTATGCGTCGAAAATTTTATCAATGACAAAGCACCCATGTTTTAATATCGTTTTTAAACCTAGGTTTTTAGATATTTTTAACAGAAGGACGAGAGCTACCAGGCCACTAAGTATTCGGCTTAAAGATTTTATGGACAGTATTGACATATCTCTGCCGGAGGTGTATCCTGTTGGGTATTCAAAATACCCACTATGGTCCATACCACGACCAGAGTGCCACACTGAACTGCACAAGCACCAGAAATCTTCTCTAACGTCCCAGGAGTACCAGAGCCTATTTTATGAATTCCTGGATAACCACCCGGACTTTATCCCCGTGTATACGGATGGATCGAAGTCCGGCTCGGCATGTGCTTGTGCAGTGTCCTCTGCGCATCACAAAGTCATAAAGGCGAGGCTCCATCCGTGGTGCAGCATATACAATGCAGAATTACTCGCAATTAAGACGGCCTTAGGAAATATAAAAGGCAATTCTGGCACTTTCCTTATCTGTACAGACTCTCTAAGCGCTGTGAAGTCCATTTCAGCCTATTACCCACTCCACCCTCACGTCCAGGATGTACAATGCGCTCTTCACTCCCTCACCAACAAGGGAATTAAAATCTCCTTTATGTGGGTACCTGGACATGTGGGAATAGCTGGTAATGAACGCGCAGACAAGGCTGCAAAGGAAGCATTACAGATGCCAGAAATTATATGGAACATGGTGACTGCGGAGGACCTGAAGGCTATGTTTCGACGCGTTATTTTAGGCAAATGGCAAGAATCGTGGCATGGGAGTAATAGCAACAAGCTCCGGACTGTGAAACCGGTAGTATCAGTGTGGCCCTCTTCCGTCAGGAATACTCGGAGGGAAGAAGTCGCAGTCACACGCCTGAGGATAGGGCACACTGCCCTGACCCACTCATACCTCTTCACAGAAGAGAAGACACAACCTTGGTGTGATGAGTGCGACTCCCCACTGAGTGTGCGACACATCCTGACGGAGTGTGATAAATACCGGTCTTCTCGAGAAAAACACAAGGTCAACGGTACCTTAGGACACATCCTAGGTGACTCACCCGGTTGCCTCACCCGAGTAATTGCTTTTTTAAAAGAAATCAACGTTTTTAATAAATTATAAATTTTTTCATGTGCATGCTTATTATACAAAGTTATGTAACTTTTATCTCACAACAGTACTAAAGCGATTTCGCTTTAATCACACTAACCTGGTGTTACCAATGGACGAGAGTGGTGCGAAATGACCGCAGTAGTCGACGCACCCTTAATAATTCTACTACTACTACTATGTGAAATGATTTTTAATTTTGACTCTGCATTTATATCAAGTACTTTATTATAATACCATAATATGCAGTGTCTATATTTTTTTATAAATATGACGTGTAGTGGTGCAAAATGACCATGTCTTCGACGCACACTATCAACCCCACTACTACTACTACCATTCTAGGAGACGACCCTATTATTTTAAACCGTTTAATTTATAATTTAAAGAGATTGGACTTTTAATAAAATTTGACCGTATCCGCCTGTTTTATTATTTATTTAAATCTATGTATTTGACGTCTACACTATTGTGAATATGATTATTTTTATCAACGGACTAAGTAGCGGTGCAAAATGACCTAGTCGTCGGCGCACCCTACAGCATAAAAACTACTACTATAACTGAAGAGCTGTAGAGCATGAGTATTTGAAGAAATATTATTCATCAAAGCACTCAATAATTATCACATTTTCAGTTCAGTGTCTCAACTGCCTAATAAAAGCATGGCATCATGTAATTCATTTGGTCCAATCATTTGTATAGCATTTTAAAGATTAATTCCTAGTTTATTTTGGAGAGGAAAGGTTTAATTTATCTTATTATTTACACTTGCGTAGAGAGCATCATGCACCGTTAAGTAATATTATTCGAAATCCTCATCAATCAATGGTGGTATTTTTAAAAAGGCCATTCCGGTGAAAAAAATGGTGGACATTGATGGCATCTGCGTGAGCATGCGGTTACGAGAAAAAGTTTTCCTCTCGATCTTGATACGACGACTGTAATTTCATGGGAGGTTACCTTTGAAAAAAAATTAAGTCCATGTGAAATAATCAAGTTTGTTGAATGCTGCCCAAGATTCAAAAGCCATTTTTTTATTCGTCGATGTAGATTAAAAACCTTTGTATTTCGCAAGAATTGGAAAATTTACCAACAAAAAGTCTACAAAATAAAAAAATGTAGCGTGTTATACCTCTTTTTCGCCGTTATCTTTTCAAAACCGTATGTCGCCTATTGTAATGTTTTGCGCGCAAAATGTTGGACGCGTTTATTATTTAAAAGGACGATCCGCCATTATATAAATGGGTTCGGTCAAATAGGAGTCGGACACGGCGAATATTCAACCCATGGCCACCCTGTGTGGATGTGGAAAGATAAGAAAGTCATCGATGGATCTTGATCGAATTCGAAAACGCCTTGTATTGCTCGGCGAGAAAGAAAAAGAACGTTATATTCGGTTGGATTTTTCAGCGGTCAGGGGCTTCACAAGAGCGGTTTTTTAGTGGAACAACGAACTGGTCGATGCATTTTCGTCCAAGGCGTACTTGGGGTCGGATAAAGGGCATCAGTTGCAGTCTTTCAGTCGGTTTATTGAATCCCTTGGTACGGGCTGGCCTAAATTCTCATCATCGATCGATTGACATCGATTTTCTAAGTTAGCTTCTTTGTGGCCATCATTTTAACATGGCATGGAAAACGAAAGTGAAGTTCCAGTCGAATAAAAATTAAAATTTGAGGACGCCTACAAAGAGGAAAAAGGAGGAAAGGCCAGGGGAAACGTCTGTCTCGGTGGCAGTGGATTTAAGGATATTATCGTGAGTCATTGGATGGTCATTTTAATAATTTTTAAAGAAATTTCAAAAAAGTTCTTGCACCTCATTGCCCCTACTTTTTCTGGTTCCTTTGCTGCCGTTGCATCCACCAATACCCAAAAGTGTACTATATCCACTCAAATCGAGCCAGACAATGCAAATGAAACACCTGTAAAGGAAGGAAAGCAAAAGAATACAGGAAACCAGAAAAATGAAGTAAAGAGTAAAGAAACCAAGTCGGGGGGTTCTATCGGGAAGAACTCTCCCAAAAAACCGATGACTGCGATGTGATGACTGCGACTGTCCTCTTAGCATTCGACATATCCTGACGGAGTGTGAGAGATATCGGGCGGTGCGTTACAGGCTGCAGCTAGTGGGAGACCTGGGGTACATTCTAGGCGATGACCCAGATGTTCTGAACCGCACTTTGGAATTTTTAAATGAAACTGGCCTATTTAATAGTATTTTAAGGATGTAACATAATTTTTAATTTTGACTCGGCGTTTATCTCAAGTACTTTATTATAATATCATAATGTGCAGCGTATATTTATTTTTTATGATTATGACGTGTAGTGGTGCAAAATGACCATGTCGTCGACGCACCCTATCAACCCCACTACTACTACTTGAAGATCCACGGTCAAAATGTGTTCACCTCATGACATCGAGGAGGTTTTCGGGGCGGAGTTTGCCAAAACCTGTAGTGATGCGAATCATAGCCAAGAGTTCTTGGCCATAAAAAAAACGATCTGAGACGATACGTATTGATTTCGCAGAGACGTCTGTACCTGCGGGGTACAACGATGAGTTCTCTCTATGGGAACTGACGTCTGCCATCTCTTTTTCCAAGAATATCTCTCCAGGAATGGATGGCATCCATAATGCCTTCCTCCAGAATCTTCCAAAAAGTGCACTCTCGGAGATTCTTCAAGCATTCAATCAAATCTGGTTTGAAGGCAGTTTCCCGCCATCCTGGAGAGAATCTGCGGTGGTCCCAGTTCCCAAGCAGGAAAGAGACAAAGGTGACCCAAAGAACTATAGGCCTCTATCATTGACTAGTTTTCTGTGTAAGTTGATGGAAAGAATGGTGAACCGCCGGCTCGTTTGGTGGTTGGAGCGTTGGAACCTTCTTTCCAATGTTCAATGTGGTTTCCGACGAGGTAGATCAACAATTGGTCACCTCGTAAGGAGAAAATTTCGGGTAAAGTGCACACGCATCGCTCATGGGGCGACCTCATTTTTTTCATGTGATCTCTATACCAATCTACCTAAGTAATATCACGCGAAGCTGTTGGCTTGGCTGACGGTGATTTTTCCTTTCCACGGTCTACAAGTTATTATATTTCAGATGCTTGATTGCTCGGTAATGTATTGCAGTACCATGCATGTTTTATGTATAATAAATATATTTGCAATGAATCCAGTGTATCGTGACTTCTCGAAGAAAAGTATGAATGTCGTCACCTTTTTTATACCAAGATTAGTGTATGTTGTAAGGATACATAACTAAAGACATTGCTGTGATTTCAACTTGAGCATTAATTTGTTTTTAATTATTTACTTCTCAGATGATGTTCATTCATGGTTACTGGTCAAAAAAAATTTCAATGGCGTCGAAAACGTGATTGCTTTCAGAAGTATATCATTATTTTTCTTGTGCTCTTTATCAGGAGTAATCAGGTCTTGAAGTGAACACATGGGTGGGGAATAATATCGCGGACTAGCGTAACGCAACTCCAAGCAGTTAGTTCAGTAGACTGTTGATTTATTGAGTGGTTAACTACACCCTAGCGTCTCGAAGCAATTCAAAATACCATTACTTGAGGGATATATGTGATCGTCCGCATGATGTTGTTTGCGATTGGGCCAACTGCGTACAGATATGGCAATTGTATTTGCATAGTTGCATCGAAAGTTTTCAAACTAGTTATTTAATATTGATATTTATTTACGTATAAAACAGTACACTCCTCATTGCCAGTTATTTCCATACTCATTGTCAGTGTTCCTGAAAATTAACCCTGGTAATTTGGAAAGGGGTAATCTGAAAAATAACCGTCATTGTACATATTGCTACCAAAATTAACCATGATATACTAAAGCCACGTGTTGCGGTCTTATTGATTATATCCTGTTTGTTAATAGTTCGGGTTAACCCGGGTTTCCCCCTTAGCGGGGTTTCGTTAAACGGGGCTCTACTGTAACACCGCATAATAACTAGAAAAGGCTGCGGAGGTAGAGAAAATTTCTAAAAAACATGTACGATTTATCTTTTGTCTTTCAATCCGGTATTATTTGCCTGAAATTACGAAAGGAATTATCTTGGTTTTCATTGAAATCTGTAAAGTAAGGTCGAGAGAAGTCTGTGGCATGGAAAACATACCTATGGAATTGAATCATCGATTGTTTACCGGTGATGATTGCGATATGGAAAGTTGTCTGTGGGCATGAATGATGGTCAAATTAAGCAAGCGTCCGTAGATCGCCCGCGAATGTTGGTGAAAGGGAAGAACAGACATTTGAGAAAGATTCAAGTATTTTAATTTCATCAAATGTGAAATCACATTCATTTAATCTTCAGAGGAAACACAAGCATGGGTATTTCCCACTTTTCCTTCACTGTGGAAAGAGAAATCGTTAAAATGGAATCGGGCTGGAAAAAAGGAGGTAAGTCGATAAGAGTGTTTACTAATTGGTCCTCATTGCCAGTGTTCTATGGTTGAATACTACATGGTTTGGCTATGTATGTGGCGCATCACAAAATTTACACTAATTCTGTTGATGGCTTGTTTGCATTGATCGATGCATTTTTTATATTTGAAGTAGGAATATATTTGGCATACTGATAATAAATTGGTTTTTTAGAACTTTAAAGGTGACCATTTCTCCTCACACATGAATGCTAATAGGCCTGCTGGACATGCCATAGAAAATTATGGCTTTGAATTACAGTGAAGAAGTTGTTGACGTACGCTGCGTCATTCATGCATATTGAAAATCACGTGAAGTCCTTACTTTTCCGATCCCTAATTCCTACCATTTTAAATATCCGGTGACCTCACACTTCTGGCCGTAAACACGAGTGGGGACGCCAAGGGCTTGTAATTTGTGTAGATGCGTAAATTTCCTGAAAATTTACTTTTAAGAACAATATTTGTTACTTATATCGGCAAAAACACTCAATTACTAATTATTTGGTTCTCTACTACTTAGTGGTTGTGTTTGTAAATATTGATTCGAGTTGTATTCCTTCTTGTGTCCTGAACTTGCTCTCCATGGCGAAACCTGCTTCTGCCTTTGAGCCATGCCTGCGGAGTAGGGATGGCTATTTTACTCCTGGAAAATTCATTCATATTCGATAAATCTTATTAGCAATTCATTCATTTGTTTGCAATTGCGTGGCAAGTTTTTCCCTTCCTCTGGAAATTCTTTCCTATAGCGTGGCTTCTTTGAATTTATGAATCCGTGGGAAGGCACCGCCGTGTGAGACTTGGGCGATTGGCTGGTTTAGCATTTTAATACTCTTTGGAAATGGCTGCTGAAAGTGCGCCGAATGTTCCTGAATTTAGAGAGCAAGCGTCACTAATGACCGCACACCATCTCTACCCCCCAAGGCCTTAAAATTTAACGACCCTTCCTTTAAACTCAAAAATTAGTGAGCCAGTTTTGTAAGTACCAAGATGTACGTAGAGTAAGTCATTTTTTTTAACGTGCTCTGCGCATCCGGCTGAACATCGGGGGAGACTTAGGACACGTCCTAGGAGACGATCCTGATTGTGTCTGTCGGATAATGTTATTTTTAAAGAGTCTGAGCTTTTTAACTGTTTGTGACCAACCATTATTTGGTGTTTTATCTCACGCCCATTTTAATGTGAGTTGTGTTGCTTTTATTTGTATATTTAATTATTTATTTTAAATAACTTGACATGGTGATGTTAGGTTGCCGTGGTGCAAATGACCTTAGTCGTCGAAGCATCCTAATCACCCTAATACTACCCCCATTTTTTTTTAAATAATTGAAAAAGTTATCCTCTTAACATTTTTATGAGCGATTCAATACATTTTTGATTCATTGTAGTAGCTGTTTTATTTGTAGTCTTAATGATGATGTATTTCTCTAGAAGTTCACAGCTAATAGATATTAAGTTCAGAGTAAGAATTTTACTTCCTTTCTGTTTTACATTAACAATTGAATCAATAATCTTCCAAGATATATATAAACAGTTATATTGCTAAACAACTCACACATGAAACAGTAGCTACCGAATTTTAATCGTAATGTATTCTTCGCAGTCAGTTGTTTTAATACGCATTTACGTCTTAAACATAAATCATGGTGGTGGAAAATTATGCATGTTGTCGATATAATGATAAAACTTCATCTACTGATACTGAAATATTTTTTTTAAGCTCTCGAATAGTTTGTAAATTTTATCCAATGCTCAGCGGGCTATATTTTGGTAGGTTTAAAAATATTACTGCCTAATGAGTGGCCGTACGAGCGTGAAATAACACCTTTCTCTGTCAAATTTAGTCCGCCACACTCCCGTCTTTTGAAGCCTAATGCCAATTATTTCTTCCCATAGTGAAAGCCGTACCTGCCTGGTCCAAACACGGGATTGGGCCCGAGGAGAGCTAGTTCGGTGAGAAGGCGAAAGATTTTAGCGGAAGGATTGACTGCCCTTGGGGTCAAATGAGTTGTGCGCCCGTGTCTGGTGAAGGAAATGCCAGGTAGATGGATGCTGGTGTCGACCGGTCCTTTTGCTGTTCCTCTTTTCGTTGCGTTTCCTCCCTCTCCCCCAAGATATATGCCCATATATATGCCCCGTAGGCTGAGAAACTGTCTTTTTAGTGCGTGCCATCCAGGAAACCCACTTGTATAATTAACAGGGAACTCTCCAGCTGTGGTGGCGATGCCGATAGAAAATTATATATGCCACACATTCTGTCCAACCCTGTGCCTCGTAGTGAAACTTTTGCTCTTTCAATAGGCGATATCAGACGCGAATCATCACCGTTAGTATCCTCATTTTCATTTAAACTAATGTCCAGAATGTTCTGAAGTAAGAACGAATTTCCTTATTTCAACTTCTTTACGTGGCTGATCCTGATGCATATCGCGCGGCATTGGACACGACGAAGTGTTTTCTCAAAAGTTCAAAGCACTCAGACAAACTGTTTTTATTATCTTTGGGAAGTAGGTGATTGCTCTCGTTTTGGGCTTGCGGTATGTAAATATCAGTGAATCATTAATTGTAAGAACATACTCGATTTTGAAGGGTGATAAATATTCCATTGGTGATTCGCGTAGCCCTAAGGGTTGATTAACCATGCATTACCTATTTTTCATAAATTTTCATATTTATTGTTAGGGAAGCCCCATATAATTCGTAATGTTATTATTACGATGTATGATTTTGGCAATATCTTGTTTTTTTCCAAGTATTTATTTTTTCGAGTCTTGGTATTTTTAATAAATAATTGACCTACTTGCGGAACAAAAAACTTTTTGGCACATTCTTCGAGGTATCTGTGTTGTGTACGTATTTTTTATGAAATGAATCTTCGTTAACCGTTGAATGTTGTTCTGAAGTGGGAGTCACTAATATCTTATAAAAAAACACGTGAATCAATTTTAATGGCCCGAGGAAGCGAAATAAGTTTTCGCAACGGCAAGTGGAGTAAGTAACGCCAATTATTCAATAAAAATCACGTGCTATTACGTCCTGCAAACATCAATTTGAATCATGTGAATGCTAGGATCGACAATATTGGAAGAGTAGAAGAAGAATAGACCATGTGAAACACCGCACAGAAAAGAAGAGCCAGATTTATTGGACACAACGTGAGACACAATGGGTTTGCGTAGAACATAATTGAAAGTAAAATAGAGGGAATAGTCCTCAGAGCAAGACCCAGGAATAAGTTGAAGGACCAAATCAAGAGGAAAGTACGTAGGAAGAGATATCAGGAGGTAAGGGAACTAGCATTTGATAGGGAAGGGTGGAGGGCTGCAGTCAACCAATCTTAGGATTGAACGACCATTGATGAGGATCGACAGTTAATGCATTTTCATTTCTTTGGTTGTTTCGTTTATGCTATATTCGTGTGAAACTAGGGAACCTGTTGAACTTGATTATGTAACCCCTTACGTACTCAGGTACAGATATTTCAGCCACTGTAGGTAGCGAACTTCGCTTTTGACCCACCCTTACTTCCGCTATTAACTGATGCGAAAAGCCTGTCAGGCAATTAGAATCTTAATGATAAAGTCGTGCAGTAAGTTTAATTTTTTTGTAATTAACGACGGCGGTCGACGAGTTCGCAAATAATATATACTACGATATACGGTTGCGCGTTCTCTTTGCCGCGTGAGCAATCACCCACGTGACGTCAGGGCCGTCGTTTGTTGCGAAGTTTACCATTGGTCTCTGCTTCCATTCGAAAAATATTTGTATCGAGCTGTATAGCTGATGATGGCATCCGTTAGAAACTAACTGCGATGGAAAGAATCCATTTTCCTTCCGCATTTTTAAACGGCTGCATTTCCTTCCCTCGTGCGAATTCTGATTACATTCAAAAGGCGTTGCTCTTGAGATCATCTCGCAAGAGGAAGGAAGTTTTTTGCCTCTCTTGTTGCATCCAGAGTTCCGGCTGTCCTTAGCGTGGACGTAACGACTCTTCCTGCGCTGTGGTGGGCGGGCATAATTCCCTCGTTCTCTAAGCAGCCCTCAGCGTTAAGTAGACGCCAGCTGTGTCCAAGGAGTGGTTTTCTGGCATTCGGAAACGAGTCAGCAATAACGACTTTTGCCTGCGTCACAAGTTAAGAATGTCGCTATTTGTCGCATGTTAAGTCTCAACTTGTTATCCCAGGTTACGAGGAACTCTAAAAGGAAAACATAGCGATCTTCCAAGTGACGTTTGTCAACGACCAACGACATAAGTAACGCAGTTGTTTTCGTAGTACACATAATTAACTCTTTTAGTGTTATATTTTTTCATTCATGGAATCATCCATAAATGCCCATGGTGGTTTCTAAATAGAACACAATCCTACAGATAATGACGCATTTGGTAGTTAAGTAGCAATATGTCAAGGTAAGTTTGATTTAGTCTTTTTTCTGTTTAATCATTGGAATTATTACCATTCATTAGTAACTACTTAATACAAAGATGAGTGCAAAAAAATTCACGGGAAAAAATATTCTTCGTGGTCGGTAGTCGAAACCAGATATCTCGTAATTTCGCGGAGTGTTTTGACCAGTTATCTAAGCTATCGAGCACTTGCGGATCACTCAGTTAAGGTAACGCCGTGGCTAGTGGATAGTCTAGGTATCCTCAAACTTTTTTTCGAAAAATCAATGAGTTTGAACAGTCATTAGTGCTAACATGGGTGAACCAATACATCGGCCCGTGTCATTAGTCGCTTGAGAAGCTGAAGCTGATATATCGGCTCGTAGCACTTAAGAGATTAGTATAGCTTCTGGTGATAGGACCGCCAAGTAAAGCTGATCATCGCGTGCACTTAATACTTATCCTCGCAAATTATTAGTCGGGGAGAATATCTGTGTCGGGATGAGTATGGCGGAATTCTAACGTTATCGAATTAACTCCTCCACAGTGGTAACGATGGCACTCCTTCCTTATTTGTGATTGGTGATCTCATAACTGATCTAAAGAATGAAAGACACCCCATTTTATGATCGGAAACTCAGTCCTTTGCTTTTGAGATACCATGCAAGTCTCATGTCATATCATGGATTATTTAGCGTAGGCTGTTATTATCATTATTATGTGTGGTCAACCGGTAAAATTATGTCCAGATGGAAGCAGGAACACCTATACATATACTTTACAGACTACGTACAATATTTCGGTCTTCATCTCCTCATACTCCCTACTCCTTTTCACTCCATCCATAAAGCCTATTCTCTTTCCTTTCCCTCCTCATACTCCCTACTCCTTTTCACTCCATTCACAAAGCCTATTCTCTTTCTTTTCCTCTCCTGCTCACCCGTGTCCCCCGCCCTGTTCACGACGTTCAGCATTCCCTCGTCCCTCCATAACCGTCACAACCCGCTCCTCCTTATCCTAATTACCTTTCTTCACCTCTCAATCCTTGTACATCCTCGTCCACCTTCTTTTCTGTCCACTGCTCCATAGCACCTCGCCATAGCACCTCGCCTCTTCTCCAATCTCCAGACATGGATGTCAACCAATGATGAGGCTACAGTTTTTAGAATACCTCAGAGAAACTAGTGCCCGAGGACATGTAGTGAAGCCGTGTAAAGAAGCTCCATATATTATTGGCAGCTTTAGAATTACTTTATCGATTAAGGTGGATTTGATGGTATAATTCAGTCCCGTTGACGGCTGTTCTGTGACTGTAGGCACCTTCGCATTTACGCTGTTCTCCCACCTTGTCATAGTTTGTACTCCCTTTTCATCTCCTCCGTTGTGTCTATTTTATTCTCTAATTTTCCTGCTTACCCAGCAAACTGCCTTTTATAGTAGCCTTCAGCGCCCAATGCCCACAATTACTCACTCCATCCACTTTCTCTGTCTCCTAAGTTCCCCCTGCATTTTCTCTCATCCGCCTAAATTTCCGTCGCCTCGCTATCTCATTATCGTCATCCTCCTTTCTCATCATTGGTCTTTCAATCCTAAGATAGGTTAATTGCAGCCCTCCACCCTTCCCTATCTAATACTAGCTCCCTTACCTCCTGGCATCTCTTCCTATTAACTTTCCTCTTTATTGGTTCATGAACTTATTCCTGGATCTTCCACTGGGGACTTTTTCCTCTGTATTACCTTCAATTATATTCTTCACAAACCCATTGTGTCTCAGGGTGAGTCCAATCATCTTGTTTTTCTTTCCTCTATTGTGTTCCATGTGGTCCTTTCCTCGTCTACTCTTCTGTACACGCCATCATTTCTTATTTTGTCCCTCATTTTTGTTTCTTCCTTTCATCCTTCTTTCTAATCAATAGATATTCAATAAATGCTATCTTTCAATACGGGGGAAAAGGAAAACCGTTCGTCGCTTTGTGAATTTTGAAGCAACATTTTCAAGCACCGTGAACATTGATGTATCCGAAAATCGTTTCAGGCCTTAATCTCATAATTTTTCTTCAATTACCATAACATTAAAGTGATGTGGTATTTGACCTTATTGATTCTGTTTCCGAGTTTCCTATCTTGCGGATGACTCCGTTAAGACTGAGACTTACACAAATGATGTGACACGAAGTCACTTGCAAGGGTGCATATGCGCCAAGGGTTGAAATTCGACGTGAAAAAGTTATTAGACCTGACCGGGATTCGAATCCGAAATGAAAGTTCATCCCATTAACCCCGTTTTTCAGAGGGTAAAACATGTTTCTTGAAAGTTTCACGAAAATGTGGTCTCACTCACCGGCGGGATAGTGGATCCGCTTTTTTTTTTTATCGGGGGACTTTTGCGACCCCTCATCTGACCTACAGACATTTTAATCTTTTATTATCTCCGAAGTTTGTACGTACTTGCATTTTTTCCTGTTTTAAGGCATTGAAGATTTTTCATCTGACAATTGGAAGTGGTAGTGCGCTAACAGTGATCGGCAGTCGTAATTCAAGCAATCTTCACACATGCGTCTGTATTCCAATCACTAGAAAAAAAATGGCATTTTAAGGAAGATTTTTTTCCTATAATTGGATCCGTAGTTTTATGATTCGCCTAAACTTGTATAAAGGAAGTGAAAAGTTGTAATGTTTTCCTTAGATCGATTGAAAAATTGTTTTGTACTTAGCAAGTATAGAAATATTGTCATTACGTGGTTGTTTTTGTTTTTTTCTGTTGGCGATATTTTAAATTTTTCTCTGTCTGAAACTAGTCACGTAGTGTTTTTTTCCTTTAAACCTTACTTTTTTAAGTATCATGAACAAACTCTAAAATGTTTATTTTTCCGTGCGTGAACATTTGAACCAGGCGATGCGTTATATTCAACTGACAGCTATCCCAAAACGGAGGCGAACTTTTAGGGTACCTAAAATCCTCATTGTACAAAACTATGTAAATATTCTAACTGTTAATTTCTCGACTTTTCTATCACATTAGCTTATTGTGTTATAGCTATCAAATTATTTCATTTATAATATTTATCGTGAACCCCTTGCCTCATTTTAAGGACCCCCGAGGTACAATAGCTTTCTTTGGATCCCCTATATGGGGATGCAAATGGGGGGATCTATGGACCGCCGACCGGTGAAAGGCTGCACTATATTGACTTTTGCGTGTTTTTGGCATAGATGAAGGGAAGAACCTTGTTATTGAAGCCAAACTGAGCAAATTTTCCGTGTAGGGTCAGAGTTACTTGATGTTATTCTAGGGGATATAGCCATCAGATTTGTGACGAGATTCAAACTCCGTGTTCCAGAGTTTGGCCCTGAACTTAGCCGCGTCAGCTGCAAAGAATAATTTTATTTTGTAATTGCGGCCGAATATTGAAATTACGTAATAACAATGAAAATTAACTCTTTTTAAAATGCTCTGGCTTCTGTTTCTTCACAATTAGATACGTCCCACTTATGGGAGATCATGAAATGACTGCCCAAGGCATAGTAGGTATCCGAATGTAATGCACTGGCCAAGCGCTCTATAATGCTTGTAGGTTCTTGGCGGAGTAGAAGAATCCTTGATAAACTCGTCCAAAAGAGAGTAGAGGCTAATGATTCCTTCTTAATGAGGAATGTTATCCAATTAAGAAGACGAAGTGGGGAGGCCGGAAAATGAGCATCGGAGAATGCAGCAGTCACGACGTCGTCTTTGCAATGATCTTGCGCTCATCCCTCCTGCCCCATTATATGCGGCGACAGTGTTGCAGGCTGCTCCAAGAGTGCAGTCCTCAACAATCACCCTTCTTCATGCCTAGGGTAACCATACGTCCGGCTCTATCGGCAAATTTTTTCCGGCTTATTTATATGTTCTGGAGCGTCTCCACATAGGCCCGCTGGCTAATTCACGGATAAAAGCGCATTGACAATCGAATGGCGAGAAATGTGTGCTTCGAAAACATTGCATCCAATTATAGGACACATGCTCGAAAGCTTTCCCGATGGGCTCGGAGGAATTACGTGACGAGGCTCAAGAAGGGTTCAGCCACCCCACTAACGAGATTCGATGCCCGTACTCCATATATTATTACCTAATTTGGTGATCAACGTCCGATCTTATTCCAGCATTTTCTCTCTTCAAAACTAGATGTCCTATTTTTGAGACTTAAAAATATGGTGCCCTTGGTATAAAACATGTCTCAGCCTCCATCTGTTGAAAGTCTGTTTCTCCCCACCCATGGGGCTGTTCCTAGGAGTCACATTCTCCTGAATCTCGTCTTCAGCTTGAAACATCCTCGTAATGCCGGCGTCTGTCCCCTTTCCCCTTATGTTTCTCACTCTTTCGCGCCTGAAGCGCTACATTTTTTCCAATTTTCAGCATTTACATAGATTGCTAATTTATTCTGTTTAATGTGCCTCTGATTTTGTGAAAATGTTCAGATCATTGACATGGCCGAACTTAAACAAATAGTCCTCGCGATGTATGATTGAGTAATTTCATAAATCTCATTCTCCGCATTACCAGGAAACCATCGCATCGGCCTTATTTTTCAAGGTTTTCCCTGCAGCAGGTCCTCGTGAATCTGTTTCTTGGTCAATAAATCCTAAGATTGGTTTATTGTAGCACTCCATCCTTTCCTATCCAATGCTAGTTCCAATACTCCTGGGTTGTTATGCCATAATTTGGTCTTCCTATTTATTTCTTGATATACTCTCGGAACTTCTCTCTCCATTTTTCTTCAATAACGTTATTCACAAACTCATTGTATCTCAAGATGTGACCTATTCATTTTGATCTTCTTGTCTGTACTTAAAGGCTGTACTGTTTTATAATTAACGTTGTGATAGTTATCCATCGCGTATATATTAAAATAACTTTGTTACTCCTATGATAAGATTTAATTACGCAACCTTGGTCGTGTTAGTAAACCCTTAAAAGTGGAATTAACGAAGCTATTTTAAGTGTTCTGGCCAGTGCTTCTTATATTCCTTTTATCTTCTCTTCTCCAGCGTATTTATTCATTTCTTATTTTGTCCATTTGATCGTCCAAATCATACTCTAATGCCAGCTGTCGAATGCTTCTCATCTCTTCTGGCCTGCTTTTTCTATAGTCCATGTTCTCGGTACATAAAGTGCCCCGCCGCACAAGAATTTTTTCACATACTTCGTCCTTGTTTGTAGTCCTTTCTTCTTTGTACATGATAGCTCCATTTTCATCATGAACGATTTCTTTGCTTGGGCTTTTCTACTCTTCATATCCGTTGTTCTCCTTCTTGCTCATATGATGGTACTTCCGAGGTAGGGGAGGAAGCCGCTTTCTCTAATTTGGATTGACCTGCGTCTTGAAATAGGCTTTTTATGGTGCAAGAGAGCACCTGATTCTGCGAAAGTAGGAAAGTTTTGTGCGTCTTGTTTGTACCGTCTGAAGCCGTTCACGTTGGAGTTAAGCAGACTGGACCAAGCTTACACCAAACACGCATTATGTGCAAGGAATAAATTGGGAAAAAAGTCCTGTGTGCCGATGGCGACCCTGTTGCGTCTTCCTTTATTCCTTCATAACTTTCTCTCGTTAACCTTTTTTTTCGCAATTGCTACTCTCCGGAGATATCAAGGGCAAGAGGGGAGATTCAAGGGCACAGCAGCCGACTGACGACTTCCAGGCGTGCGCTGGTTGTGGGAGTGGATAGGCGAGTAATGGAAAATTGATGCATAATTGTTTGCCTATTGCGATATTTTTCTTTCAGATAAAGCGGAAGCGACAGCTTTAAGCGGTGTATCGCCAGGCGGAGACTGCCGTCCTGCGATTGTGTTTCCTTCAAGGTTTCCAGATTCCTACTCCGTCTGGTAGGAGGACCGTTCCTCGATTAACTAGTCGATGCGTTGCAGTCTTAGTGAGCTTTCAACTCAATGTATTGAATATCATACGAATTATAACTCATTAGCGTACACCATTGACGATGATTGGTACAAGCACACTGGCGAAACGTTCATAATATATCGGTAGGTAAGCTTTCTTTAGGTTTAAATTGGTCACCGTCGAATGTTTTGTGTTTAGCTATCGAATTCGTTCCAAATATTAAAAAAATGTTAACTTTTTAACGAGGAGACTATAAAAACTACGTGTTTCATGTTTGACGCCTTTATGAAAGTCACTGCTAGGCAACAATCGCGGATGCTGTTATAGATGTTCTTTAATTGCATTTAAATGCGCTGTCTAGTATGTAGGGACGGGGAATGGAAATCAAGGGTGCTTTTGTGTTGCGACTTTAGCAGCGTCCTTGAGGGAATAGAGAGAATGTCATTGTATAAAAATGTAGTTGCGTGTGTTTGCTTTTGCAAGTAACTAATTTATGAAGTCCAGTAAACGATACGCAAAGCTTTAGAGAAGACTGGATTGGAGTGATAACTTGAGTACTTTCTGGCATCCGATCACTGGGATCGTTACTCCAATTTGGCGAAAACTTCTCAATGGAATTCCTATCCCCTTCTCAATGGAATTCCTATCGGTCACAGAAATGACCTCGATGGTACGTCGGCTTATCCCTATAGCCTAAGTGAACATTAGGCTCTGGGTTCCTTAGGGATAAAATGTGACAGGAGGTAGGCTAATGTACTATCAACCTGGTAAAACCAACGAAAATATTTGCTACATCTTTTGCTCGAAAATTAAGATATCTTTCACAACATTTCTTTCTGAAACGTATCTGCTGTAAGTATCATGGCTGATATTTACATACATTTTCTCGTAGATATTAGCCTTATTAATCATTGTATTTATCGCGACTTCTAACGAAATAGGCAGTTTAGAATGTGTTCCACTGCTGTATTGTCCTAAAATATTTTTTTTAAGCGTACAACATTCTCCTCTTTGGTATACCTCACTCACTATATATTTTGGACAATTGATGACACATATGCATATCTTATAGGCTTATTTTTGTATGGAAAGTGAATTATTTTAG
Organism: Ceriagrion tenellum; assembly: GCA_963169105.1. Taxonomy (NCBI): domain Eukaryota; kingdom Metazoa; phylum Arthropoda; class Insecta; order Odonata; family Coenagrionidae; genus Ceriagrion; species Ceriagrion tenellum. Next base: position 126,924,183 of record OY720632.1, on the reverse strand, counting down.
GGTGAAAATACTCAGCGGCAATCGGGAATTTTTTACCGTGATGACAAACGGATCTGAGATCCCGAAATCAATCACGGAGCCTGGAGCACGTAGGGAAAAATTTAATGATTGATGAATCTGCTCGGCATAATTATATGGTCAAATGCTTATTGGAATAATTTCGTCATTTTCTGCTTGAATGATTATTTCAGATTTTCGTTTTAGTGAGGAAACAGGGCTGAAGTATATGTAGGAGAAACTATTCTGAGTAGCCAGCCAACGAATTTAGAGGTATTAGGTTTTTTAGAGACGGAAATAGCATAAAGTTAAACAAAATTAACAAAGCTTTCTATCGAAAAGAGGAAGGTGGCGGTAAATCTAGATCTGCTAGAAACCCGAGAAAGTAGTCATATTGGAAAAGACAGAAGACCTTAGGCTTTCCCGTTGAATGGTATGGATGAAGTGTCCTTGGGTTTGGCACCGGATTAGACTTTCCATTGATGACGCTTCGACGAACAATTTCAGCCGACATTACTCGTGAGGAAAAATTGTATCGACGCGAAGGTGAGTCCTTTTTCTAAGTTCATCGTCGTCATGATGAAACCATTGACCGTCAGTAATACATGCATCTTCCAGTGCTTCAATTTGTGACCTTAGCGCTTACTTCGGCTTGCGCGTGGAATACTTAACCCTGCAAGAGCCAACGGAGTTCGCGGTGGGTTCCTCGACTTAGCTTGCCTTTCGTCCATGACTACTTTCAAAGTAGCCGAAGCCCTTGGCTCTTACAGTTTTCTCATAAACTCGCTGATGAACTGTTTCAGTATTTTACCCATTTCAAATGAAATTCACCTCCTTAATGGAGAAATACGCATTCATACGCCTGAGGTGGACTAGGATTAACCAAAAACAGTAATTATTGGCTGTCAGGAGTGAGATGACATGGCCATGAACTGTGGTCGCTTCGTTATTTACGTTCTTGATTTCTCGGTTAGTCTACCGTGTGTTGAAGGCAGAATGGTGTGAGCCAAATGAAACATTAATCTATATTCCTTGGCATTTCTTTTTTCAGGCCTACTGGAAAGAAAGTTCGCAAGAATTATTCAACCAAGGGAATAGAGCAAAGAAGACACTCATGATGTGCTATACATCTTTTTCGGGGCATACTCGTGATTGCATTGCTGTGTTTCCATTCGAGGGAGCCCTGAAGAAGGAGCTTCTCTGATAACCTATAATAAGTATATGTTGAGCAGTTCTTGTGAGAGGTTGCATTCTTGTCTACCTCTTTTATTTTTAGCTTCTATTTGTCTTCTGTCCCTCATTCGCATTGTGACAACTGTCTTCTTGTATAACTGGTGGATTATTCTTCAATCGTTTTTATATATTACGATTATTTTAAACACCCTGGACATCTTATTTTTCCTCAACGTTGTCGAAGGTTTTGTCCAAGTCCCCAAATATCATAGAGAGTGGCTTTTCCGCATGGATCGCCTTCTCTACCATTACTCTCAGGTACAGTATGACCTCCCTGGTTCCTCTCTTCAACTCGTTATCTGTCGGTATATGATTTGCGTAAGCATTTTGGATGCATGTGACACTAGATTCAAGGCTCTTCACATTTCTCAGTCCTTATCTTCGTCGGTCGGTCTTCGTCTTACAATGAATCAGCTTTATTGATTCGAGATTGAGACTACTTATTCCCCTTTGCAATCCAATGCCTCACCAGTGTATTCATGGGATCAAAACTAAGTTTTTAAGGCGTGCGATGAACAATGCCGCAAATAAGAAGAGTAATGATGAAGATAAAGTTGTTGACTTCCGCAATTTATTTATAAGTTACCGACAGGTTTCGGCTGCCAAGCTATCTTTAGGTGCAAAATCTCTGGTGCCAGTCATTTATATATGTTTCAGAGGATCATGGGAAACACTCAGCTTGGCGGGGGGGAGTCGGGGGAGAGGTGAACAATTGTTGGTGGAACAAGGTGAAAGTGAGCTGTGGGATGATTCATGCGGTACTAAGTTTAGTGCTTAATTTAGTACTTAGTTAAGTTTGTACCTATTTCGGGAAATATTTCTTTCACGTGGTGTTAAGAATTATTTTTCCGGTATTGTACATTATAGATTTGAAAGTGTGAATGACTCCTCTCAACTGAATCGTAGGAAATTCGAGTCGTCAGGTTTTTGACCTGCGTAAGTATCTCAGAAAATTTGATTTAAGAGAATATATTCGAGGATAAGATTCTTTATTGTGACAAAATTATTATAACGGTTTTTACTCACGGAAATTTTATATTTTTCCTTAAAAAACATTCTTGTTCAACGTAGAAAGGCTTCTCGGGATTCCATCCGGGTTGGTATGTCCATGACCGACGTTTTGATGCATTTTACGGGGGAAAATTTTCATTCTTTTCACGCCCGTTGATATGCGTGTGGGTTGCAGCGCAGTACGTTCTGATTTAAGGTCGACCGGCGTGATGCATTGTTTATTCTCACAATCTCGAATACTGCACATTGCAAAGCCTTTTACATCAGGTGATTAACATAAACAACAGACGAACAATAACACCCATGTCCTGAGCGGTGAAAAACCACTCAGGCGGGACTCGAACCCGTGACACTCGGACTGGCAAGCGAGGACTCAACTCCGCCGCCACCGGGGCTGACAAATTCAGGCGATGGGTCGAGTGGACAAATTCACTTTAATTCACTCGATGGGCTTTGAGAAAGTTCACTGCGGAACTGACGTGCTCTGATCTATCTGCAGCTAAAGAGGGTTAATTTGGATTATTTATGTTTCTTCTGGGTGCATAATCGCATGTTGATGTTGGCAGAACTGTTCATAATTAGTTTGGAGATAAGTTTTCGCGAATGACGTTCCAAATCGATCAGTGTTTGAACAGAAGCGGTCTCCGCTAAGAGAAACTCTCCCCCCAGTTGAAGTACAGTCCGAGAAAGTAGTGATTACTGAGTGACGAAAACACCCGACTTGCTCGGCGCTGTTTAATAAAATATCCCTCAAACAAGTTAACTTCCTGCTTTGAGGCCATGATTTTTTTGTTTTGGGCAGTCGTCTAGTTATACCCTTGCGGGTAATATTGAAATGCAGCACGCTTTCCACACGCCTCTGACTTCTTCTTGAGATAGTTAACGTTCGTAATTTTTTAAATTTATGGCGGCCGTCTTTTTACCCTCGTGAGTGGCATTGGAATACAGCTTGCTCGCCACACTCCTCTGAATTTTATGAAGTTATTAAATTCGGTGTTTGGCGGGTGTGTTATGTGAGGGGCGACCAAGTTTGGGTCATTTACTTACACCATTTAGGATAAGCGGATGGGGTGGTAAGAGGAATATTATTTGGAGAATGGAGGTGGGGTGGAGGGAAAAATCTCTCTTCGGAATGGCTGCTCTTAAGGTAGTTTGAGCGAGTTGGTTCCCTAATCATAATAGAGATCATATCCGGAGCATAATGTTTAATTTCAGCATGAATGAAAATTTTCAGGCTTTCCCGGTGAATAGAATGCAGAAAGGCTTCTCGGGATTCCATCCGGGTTGGAAGGTCTATAAATAACGTTTCGGCCGCTTTCGCATACTCTCCTGTGACCACTATATATTCGGAACAACTCAGCTCATCGTCATCTCATCTCCCTGAAGACGGCTGCAGTGTAAGCGGCCGAATCGCTGGTTATGGACCTGCCAACCCGGATGGAATCCCGAGAAGCCTTTCTGCGTGAATTAAATGTTGTATTTTTAATGGTGAAGTTAAACACTTTAAAATGATTGAAATTTGAAGCGATAAAATTAAAACATCTACATAAGTCTTCAATTTGACTCATTTTTTTTTCACGCGAAACGTTTAAAACTTCCTCTCAACGGAAGGTTTTTTGTGATCCTGAAAATATTAGTGCGGTGACAATTTGATATATTTTCAAAAATAATTGAGAAAACAAAAACTAAACGCAATTGTTTATTTGACGTGATTTAGGTGCCACAAATTCCTCATTTATTAAGTAAGATCTCTCAGGAATGGATACACGTACCAATGTAAAAGGGTAGGTATTTTTCTTCAAAAATCTCGGAATGTAGCTCGGTAAGGGGGTGATATTTTGGTATCTCTAGAAGGAGGAGATATTTTTCTTTTAAATGAGACCAAATTCATTGATTTCCAGGTGAAATGATATTTCGCTCAAACTACCTAAACTAAGGGAGTCAAGTTGTCAACGTAACATTCGTCAGACGGTATACAGCATTTGGAAGAGATCTCGTCGTAGAGCCGTGAGTTGAGCCGTCGTTGAGTCGTCTAGAAGTAAGGACCAGTACAAATTTAAAAAATATTCTTTTGCCGGAATTTGAAACAGACGACTCGATGTAGAAAGATATTACACGAGCTACCACAAAAACCCGATTCCAGGGTTTTTATTCTGAATTTGTATTTAGTTACCCAACAAAACGACGAATTCATTCTACATCTGCATACTACCCTGCGAGCCGCCGCATGGGCGTGTGACGGGGTGTTAGTACATCAGCCGTGTAAAGATGTAAGGGAAAAGGTTTTGGGGGGTGAAATGGTGACCTGTATTCTAGGAGCGTATTTAGTGGAGCCAGTTTATATTGTGGTCGCTCGTTGTGCGCGGGAAGAACGAGTTTCTGTACCTATCTGTTCGGCAATATATCTCTCTTATTTTAACGCTTCTGTCAGACCTAGAGATTTAGTGAGGCGTCATGATAATATTCTTCGTGTTGCTTGTCTGGTCACCAGGTCTGAATTTCTCAAACAATCTAAGCCTAGGGTGTAGCCTCCAAGTCTAGAGGCTGCCACCTTAATCCCTCTGAAAGCTTTGAAACTCTATATGTTCGTTCATAGCAGTTTTTAACGATGCGTGCAGGTTTCCCTTGTATTTTATTAATTTGTTTACGTTAAATATTTATGACTAGGTTCCGAAATGCTCGCGGCGTATTCGAGGTGTGGCCTAACCAGAGTGAAGTAGCATCTCTTTTTTTATTTTTTCATCATTAGTACGCGATATTTGGGTGGGCCAACACTCTTTGGAGGGTCTGTTAATTGCATTAACAATCTCTAAATGTGTGATAATAATGAGTTGAAGTTGATGATTAGCGTAAACTTCAGCTCACAGTCTGATGCTTAGCGGTGGCCATGGAGAGGTCTTATCTGAAAACCTTTCATTTGTGTGGTCGTCTGTCTTTATGTGATTATTGTGTTGTTGAGGCCATTTAAGGAATTATCCTGTGCCTCACACAAGCTGAATAGTACTACTTAGGTGAGTTCAATCAATATTGTCTTCATTTCATGGAAGAAACATCGGTCATAATTATTTTACTATTCATGCATTCATTGCGTTTTATTTTTCGTTTCGTGCCTCGAGGAGTTGTCTTTATACCTAACTCTTCCGTGCTTTCCTCTTGATCTTTCTTTGAGAAATCAACCAATGGTAGTTGGCCATTAGCTGGCAACAAGGCATATGCTACTTCTTCAAGGTGTACCAGTTGACTTATTTAAATTTCAATGGCAATAATCGGCGTTCCTCTTATTGTAGCTGTATCACCTTGGTACAAACTTGTCATCAACTTAGATATGGGGTGTGGGGTTTTTCCTCTCAAGGTTACGTGAATCTGAATGTTCTCATACAGATTTCTTTTCCTTTTGTATCTCAATATCGATCGTTTGCCTTTTAACAGAGGAAATTGGGTGTTTACCTGCGCCTGAGTTATGTCTATGCATGCCATATAATATTTTAAGCTATTTTCTGGATGTTTTCTCTGTCCTTCCATGTGCATATTCGGTGTTTTTACATCTCGCCGGTGATTACCATTATGATTTCTGATTATAGTTTTCCTCTTATTTCACACATAATTTTTGTTCGCCCATGAGCTATAATTTTCGCTCCAATTAACTTAATTTTCATCTTTGAATCTTAATAGTCATGTTTCATTCTCTTCTTTAATATTTAACACGATGCGTGATTGCGTATCCGCATCTTATGCTCTCTTCTGTTTTCAACAGTCTGCTGACACATCAGCTGTCCTGTATTCTCCATTTTACTCACAGTCTTAATTAAATTATATAATAATAATTTAATTTTACCTTAACTAAATACTTAAGTACAGTTAGTAGAAAGACACCCATTTTTATGGGGAATATAAGTACCGCAGAGGATAACCTGTGTTGGGGTTACCATCATCGAATGTTAGAAAGCAGTGGCTGGTACTAATACCTGGTAATTTTTTACCTAGTGGTTAAGGAGCAATTTTAATTTTCATCATATTGTGTTCTAATCAAGTAAAAATGTAACAGTTGACAAGTAATAGTGCAAAAGTACTGACAGTAGTAACAAGTAACAATATGAAGACGAAAGAAAGTACAGATTCAAAATCACCAAGATCACATAACAACTTTTGATATTTTTTCCACGTCTTCACTCTCATTGGATAGAAGCCATTGTTTTAATTTGCGCAGAAATATAGCCTTGTAGTGGATATGCCTGATAACTAGTTAAAGTATTTCGTCATTGGGGTCTTCCATTTTCATTTTTACTATTCATTTTACCATTTATTTTTATTTCCATGAGGTCATCCTGTCCTAATAAGTTAGTCCATTCTGCCTAGCGGAGTTTATTTTACACCTTTACTCCTCCCTATTAGTTGGATTTCTTCTTTGGCAATAACTTTGTCCACTTGATTGTCGTCAATTTTCGATTTGGCCACCTTTATTCTGAATCTAATCTTCCCTTACATGCTTCCATTATCGTTCCAACTTTGAATGCCCAATGAGAGTATGTGCCATACTTGCCTTTTAAGTGAAATACTTCCTCAGAAACTTTTATCGTGAGCTTTAAATAGACTTCTGATCGGATGTCCTCTTTTCTTCGGCTATTCTCATATGTGTATCTCTTCTGTCACTTTCATAACTGGTCATACCGATGTAGCAAATATTGCCCACTCAATCATGGACTGTCGCATGCTTGTAATCCTTTGGCTGAGTAATTTATCATCGGTACGTAGCCTGAATACTGATCAGAAATGCTTATCGGACTCAGCGGAAATATAAGTTATGAGCTCTGATTTCCATCTGACGCGATATCTGGATTATATTATTTTCCCCGACACTGTCGTTGATTTTTATTTTTGCAGTGGAGGAGAAATTTCCTCTGGAGATAGGGTTTTGGAGGCGGGGCCTCTTGACCAAGTTTTCACGGGGCGGCGATCTTCCTGGGTCACTGGGGCGGCCACACTTAGGCACGCACCTGGCATTGTCGGCGGCACGCCCTTCGTTGTCAAAAAATTAGCCGATGAACGAGTCTGTATCGGGCTTTATAACTTTAATCAAAATTTATTTGTGAGAAAACTCTCTTCACGGGTTCATTTGCTACCGCTACCGTTCATTTGCTGTCGGCGGCACGCCCTTCGTTGTCAAAAAATTAGCCGATGAACGAGTCTGTATCGGGCTTTATTACTTTAATCAAAATTTATTTGTGAGGAAACTCTCCTCACGGGTTCATTTGCTACCAGTTCGTGATACCTACCTCTGTACCTGTGTTTCAGGAAGCTTCAACTCTATAGGTTAATGAAGAGGACTCGATGTCACAAAATTTGAACCTCCATCCGTCATTTAGACATACGTGCTCCTTTTTATTCTGCATTTTGGCTAGTGGAGACGTTTTAGAGACACAATTACGGTATAAACAACAACAGATTTTGGCATCGAAAAATGCAGTATATTTGTGTCCAATGAAAAGCTGGGCTTTTGTGTAAGTTGTTGAAAGCAATTAAATTAATTTATTTATATATGTTTCCGCCAACGGGGACGTATTGATGAATACAGAGCCATTATGCTAAGCTGGTGTATTTAAAAACATAACTTTAATCGGTGACGCGTTGAAAGAAAATTATGCCTCACCATAGAGCTATTAAATAGCCTTAGTTTTCGTTAAGACATAAAAAAGGTATTTTTTTGCAGATGTCGTGCTGCTGCTTTGCTTTAGGGTGGAGTGATACAAGAGGCCCTCTATAGGTGAGAGAAAAAGGCTCTTATTTACGTATTTTTGCAGCCCTTTGACAGCCTTTTGCGTAAACTCCAAATAAACATTTAAAACCCGATTTCTTACTTCATACTCTCGTTTTCCATGTTAAGGGGTTTTTCCATGGGAATGTAAAAACCCGATAGATTTATTCATAGCCATTTGCGTTTTAGAGGACATAAGCTCTTATTAGTGTTGTACAAACGAGTTTTTCTTTAGTACGCACTGAAAGTATGAGCAGGGATTACCCCCACTGCTGAAGAGGATATTTCCTCCACGGAAGAGGATATTACGCCCTCGTAACAAGTTCTAGTATAAGCTACTGTACATAGGCCTCTCTTCAGATATCTCTTTCAGATATCAATCGTAGTATATTTACGCTGAATTGCGCTGAATGACCTCGGCTGTCGAGGCAACCTAATATCAACGGTACCACTGCTACCGCAATTTATATCCAAGCCGATGATGATAGAGTCTTAGGAAAACCTTACAGTTATTTCGCTCGTGCGCAGGATATTTGAGCGGTGCAGGATATTTGAGCATACCCAGCGAATTTAGCATAGACGGTAGACAATAGAGTAGGTCAGCTAGTGGGTCAAATCGGGTACCATCGCGAAAAACATTTAATAGGAAAAATATCCAAGAAAGTAATAAGTCTAACGAGATAAGTAAGGGGGCAGTTTAAAAAAATAGCAGTAATTCAACTTGGAGTATACCTAAGATAGCTAGCTGTAATGAGAATACACATTCCGGGAATACGCTCATTGATAAATACTTTTCTGTCGTGGTAGTAAACTGCCGTAGCTTAAGAAATAAAGTGGCTGACTTCTACCATCTAATTGAAACAACTGACGCAGACTTAGGAAAGGGACGGAAAGATGGTCGTGTGACGAAATCGCAGATAATGAAGTATTCCCAAAGAATTTCACAGTTTATAGAAAGGATAGAGTCGAAAGAACCGGGTGAGGAGTTTTTATTGCAGTGAAGGATTGTTATATTAGTAGGAGGGAGTCATTTTCCGACAATCAGGTAGAAAGCGTATGGTGCTCCATTCAAAATCCTAAAGCAAAAGCAATCTACGTGTGCGCATATTATAGACCACCAGATGCCGATGTAAGCTCAATATTTGGATTAGAAAGTCAACTCAGTAAATTAACCACTCAAAAAAACGACTGTCATATTAAAATCGGTGGGAATTTCAATCTTCCGTCCATAGACTGGGACAAGTATGGTTTTATCACTGGGGGAAAGACAAAGACCTTTGTGAGTCACTTCTGTATACATTCACATCTCACTCACTGCATCAATTTGTCACTGCTCCAACTAGAGGGAAAAATACACTTGATCTTTTAATCTTTTAGCGACAAATATTCCACACATGGTTGTAAACATAGGGACTGATAAGGGAATAAGCGACCACAAGATAGTTAAAGTTAATTTTTCCGTGAGCATGATCAAGAAACAATCCCCAAAGAAAAATCTACTTGTTTCATAAGGCTGACTATGAAGGTACGAAACGAGAGTTGCAAAATTCATTTACTAATTTTCAAGAACTAAGTACCAACAGTAATACTGATGTTTTGTGGAATACTTTCCTCGATGTTACACGATCAATAGTCAGCAAATACATACCAAGTAAATGGAAAAGAGCCAATGCAGACCCTAGGTGGTATAACGCGGAGGTTAGGAAAACATTAAAGCACCAGAGATCATGTCATGCTAGGTTAAAAAGGGCAAAAATAAACTAATCCTCCGAAGAACTATACACAGTCACTGAAAATTACAAAATATCTGAACTCTTAGCAAAAAATGCGTGCCGAAGGGCGTTAGCTGATTTACAAAGTAAAATACTGGGAGAACACCTGAACGATAATCCCAAGGCATTTTGGTCGTATGTTAGGGACACTCACGGAAATAAATCAACAGTACACAAGCTTAAGGACATCAAAGGGGAAAAGCTAACCAACAGTCTACAAAAAGCCAATTCGTTTAACTCATTCTTCCAAAGCATTTTTACTACTTGCTCACCACATCCTTTCGATCTGCAGCCAGTTTGTTCCCAAAAATGTATGCCTGAAATTATTATAAATTGTCGCGGCATAGAACGTCAGCTAAAAAATATCAACCCCAACAAATCCCCCAGTCCAGATCAAATCCCTGCTCGCGTATATAAAACATTGGCATCAGACAAACTCTTAGCAAAAAAAAGCGTGCCGAAGGGCGTTAGCTGATTTAAAAAGTAAAATACTGGGAGAACACCTGAACGATAATCCCAAGGCATATTGGTCGTATGTTAGGGACACTCACGGAAATAAATCAACAATACACACGCTTAAGAATATCAAAGGGGAAAAGCTAACCAACAGTCTACAAAGGGGCGAAAAAAACTGAGGTTTCCCAGACGATTATGTCAGACGAGGAGGCTCTGGCTATGCTTATTTCAATGCAGTTTACCAAAGAACAATACAAAGGTCTTCGCAAGATTGCCGAAAGAAATGACCTCAAATTATATCCCAGCTATGAGCGCATGAGACTAGCTAAAAATGCTGCTTACCTCGGAGTTTCAATTACGGAAGAAGTGTGCGAAGTTGATCTCCAAGCCATGCTATCCCACACAGCCTCCCTATTCGTCATATCAGTTTCAACTGTTCCGGCTTATGGAAGATAAATTAAATGCACACTCACGTGTAAATACGAATTCGATGGAAGTTCCGGCCATTCCCAATACAAGCAGCAAATACGATTTCGGTATATCTACATTGCACTGTTATATTAGATTCCTTGAATGTGTGTTACATATTGCATATTGATTAGATTTCAAGTGGTGGCAGGTAAGAATGAAGTTCCCTGAGTCAGAAATTTCACTTTGGAATTTATAAAGTATGGTTTAACCAATTCAAATATGTAACAGGCGCGTGGAGACCAAAAACGGAAGCTGAAACGGATAGAAAGAACCCGATCCCTACTTGAGTGTCTTGTTGAGGGCACTTCAAGTACGGTACTCCGTCTGTCGGATGAGACGTTAAACCGTGGTCCTCATGGCGCCCTTTGTTAAGAGTAGGCTAATGCCGACGCCGGGTTTCTGTCCACCGTTCCTCCCTTACCTGTCCCCTAAGGCGCAAATTACCTTAGCTGTCGATCGCCTCCCCAAAAATCCAATCCAACGGGTAGAAAGTCCAAGATACAAAAGGCCTTTAAAGACGGAATGGGACTGATTATCGATGTACCCAGGCAGGGTTCAGGCACCGCTAATTATGGTAACACAGCGAAGCGTTTCTTTGAAAATCCCAGACTAGTGGCTGAAATAACAGGTACGGCATTAATTAAGCTTCTGTTCATTACCGCCTGGTTTGTTTATGATACCCAGTGGTAAAAATTTTATTCTGATGACACATTTCAGGTATTAAAGAAGATTTTATCAAAAGTTTCTCCACAATATTGAAGGCATTATCAAGTGGTCGGCAAATAAATGTAACTGCCTTTAACGCCCACAGCTGGGGGACTGCCGAACTGTTTGTACAGTTAGACCCTTGGTTTTATATGCCTCCCATAATCCACAAAGTCTTCACACATGGAAGTGAAATTGCTGAGGAGGGACAATTATTGAAAGAGGCTATGAAGGCAAGGAACAAGATACAAGAAGATTTCGAGAGCGTTTCACAAAGAAAACCTCCAGAGTAGCCACGAAGGAGGACGTATTTCGAAGACTCCTTTTGACGTCTCATCCTTTTATCACCACCTCCACTGTTTCATCATTAAAGATACCATGGAGAATGCCGAAGGAAGTCAGCGACCTGCTGATAATGAGAGATGGAGACGACAGGATACACCAAGTGAAGAGGATGACTCTTCAGATAGCTCAGAGTGATAAAATATCTATATTCCAATGTGTATCTAGTCAAATTGAATGCTTTACTGTCTACACAGGATCTTCATCAGGACAAAAATATTTCCCACGTTTAATAAATATACATTAATTGTGACCAAGTATTTCTTTATAAACATTCTTTAAATACAATTGCTGTAATGATAACTAAGTAATGTGCCGTATTAAAATAGATGTGCTAATCCTAAAAAAGTCAGTCGGGTGTTGTAGTGTAAAATGTTGTACGGATAATATTTCAGTGTGTGGAGTGGTAAAAACGAAAAATTTACCAAACAATATTGTGTGCGTAGACTCAAGGTAACCTTCGGTGAGTACTAGGTACTATATAAAGCCTGAATCACACGATCATTTTTTCCGTCCCTTTTAAGGGATAGCTCCAATGATAGCTTTTCAGGGACCGTGACAATGATAGCTCGAGCTATCATTTTCTGAATCACACGGTCATTTTGGCTGTCCCTTTTTCCATCATTTTTTCCGACCCTTTTCGCATCATTTCTATGTTAACTACTCTCATTCCATTGAAAGCCGAACGTGGCGTTAGAGTCGCTCTATGCGGCCGAGCACTCTGATTGGCTAAATGGTGGAGTCAGCGATGCCTCCAGGGACGGAAAAAGGGACGTGCCCAGGGATGGAAGAAGCTATAGGGATCCCTATCGCTGGAGCCATCCCTGACTTTGTTCGAGTCACACGATCATTTTCGAGCGATCATTTGAGCTATCATTGGAGCTATCCCTTAAAAGGGACGGAAAAAATGATCGTTTGATTCAGCAAAAGACAAAGATCGTGGGCTTAAGCAGGCCACACGAACTGTCCCGCGGTGTCCCGCTGGTTCCAATGTAGTCTCGGTGTTCTGCCGTATTATTGATGCATGCCTGGTGTAGAAGCACCCCCTGCCACACACCCTTTAGAAGTTTATCGTTCTTAAAAATGGACGCCTGAACCTATCTTTAAGATTGAAGACGAGAATGACCGCTAGATGTCCCGTAATCTGTTCATGAATATGTAAATACCTTTTTTCACCTCGGACAACGGTCCTACCTTCACACATTCCTCCTCTCTCCCTAATCGACCTTCCGTGAATTTCGAAGAGCGTTGAAATGGCGATTTATAAACTTGATATTAGCTTATTTAAGTTAAATTATAATTCCGTTGTCTCGGGCGTGACTTCGTGGAATTTGCTTAATATTGTAAATGAAAAGTATATCTTAGTTATTCCACATAGATTTATGAACAGGACGACCTAGGTTTCGACGAAGCTCGTCATCATCAGGTACAGTATTACAAGAAGACAGAATATATAGTCACACAAACTCGGGGGAGGTAGAGGTGGTGTAAGGGGAGTGAGGAGATGGGAGTTCGAACGTTGGGGAACATTATTTTCACCCGAGAGTAAGATGTCATGAACGAAGAGAGCCAGTTGGGTTTCGCAAGACCTACCCTTTCGAAATCCATTGTGGTTATTTATAATTAATTCCTCCCTATCTAAATGACTCATAATGGAGCTTACGATTATGTGTTCAAATACCTTACACGAAATGGATGTGAGAGAAATAGGCCTGTGGTTACTGGGGTCTTCCCTGTCGCCGCTTTTGAATATAGGTGTGACATTTGCTACTTTTCAGTCCTCTCCAGCACTACGAGATCTACCAATGATTTGGTGAATATTAATTCTAAGAAAGGCGCTATGTCTGATGCCAATGTTTTATATACGCGAGCAGGGATTTGATCTGGACTGGGGGATTTGTTGGGGTTGATATTTTTTAGCTGACGTTCTATGCCGCGACAATTTATAATAATTTCAGGCATACATTTTTGGGAACAAACTGGCTGCAGATCGAAAGGATGTGGTGAGCAAGTAGTAAAAATGCTTTGGAAGAATGAGTTAAACGAATTGGCTTTTTGTAGACTGTTGGTTAGCTTTTCCCCTTTGATGTCCTTAAGCTTGTGTACTGTTGATTTATTTCCGTGAGTGTCCCTAACATACTACCAAAATGCCTTGGGATTATCGTTCAGGTGTTCTCCCAGTATTTTACTTTTTAAATCAGCTAACGCCCTTCGGCACGTATTTTTTGCTAAGAGTTCAGATATTTTGTAATTTTCAGTGACTGTGTATAGTTCTTCGGAGGATTAGTTTATTTTTGCCCTTTTTAACCTAGCATGACATGATCTCTGGTGCTTTAATGTTTTCCTAACCTCCGCGTTATACCACCTAGGGTCTGCATTGGCTCTTTTCCATTTACTTGGTATATATTTGCTGACTCTTGATTGTGTAACATAGAGGAAAGTACTCCACAAAACATCAGTATTACTGTTGGTACTTAGTCCTTGAAAATTAGTAAATGAATTTTGCAACTCTCGTTTCATACCTTCATATTCAGCCTTATGAAACAAGTAGATTTTTCTTTGGGGATTATATTTTTCGATCATGCTCACGGAAAAATTAGCTTGTAATACTGTTTCTGATGAAGCCGAGCTTCGTCGAAACCTAGGTCGTCCCTTTAATAAATCTATGGTGAATAACTAAGTTATAATTTTTATCTCCAATGTTAAATTATAAGCCTAGGTGATGATTAAATGTTATTATATCCAATTCAGGGGAATAATGTGTTGATAGAAAAATCATTCTCGGCATTATCCTGCAGTTTTGACGTGAATGCGTCTTTAAAGTCTGATTGGCAATGGCGGAAGAGGTAATGAGAGGTTTTCTGGGCTACATTCATTCCGATTACAACTCATGCCTATTTGCAGAATTGAGGCATTGAAGTGGTATCGTTTGATTAGGATTAAGAGTAAGATGTGAGCTTTACTTTAGGCACAGATATTTTTCGTACTGTGAAAATAAATGTTTTCGCTTTATGTATTAAAATTGAGACGAAGGTGACACAGTTATATAATTTAGGCAACTCTATTTTTCACTTGATACTCTATGCAGTAATGTCCGCATTACGTGAATAATAAAAAAGAAAACTTAAAATATTCTCGTCACTTCAGTCTAGCACATATTTATCTGCAGGAAGTTACCATGCATGTTGTATTATAAATGACAGGGTTGGGTCAGCAGAATATTGTGTAGAAAATGTGTAATCTACGTGTATATTCTACCGTAGAATATGTAATGTAGAATATTGCTAATAGTTACATATTCTACGCGTAGAAAATAATTTTACATATACTGCTAAAGAAGTGATTACGATTATTGGAAAGTTTTATTTTAACAGTATACTAATACATTTTAATAATTTAACCTTTATTTAGTGCATTTTCAACTTAAATAGCCTATTACAAGCCTACCACTGCTAGGCCTGCCAGGAAATCAAAAACTATCCAAGACTGAACTGTCTAAATGCCAAATTATCCATGAGTCAAAGCAATATTTTCGAGATTGATTGGTGTAGGCCTGAGTCATTTGTAGCCACTTCATATCATTTTTTAAATTTTCTATGGCAAGTACTTATCATTAGTTTTATATGCAGTAGGCTAGATTAAGGATTATGTTAACTGGTATTTTAATAGTAGTGAAATTATGTCCATTGCCACTAAGTGAAACATTAAAGGAAGTATATTGCTGCACCTCTATCAAGGCCTAGTGAAAACCATCAAAAAACAACTTCAGAGCTGTATGTTTACTTGTTGTTCCAGGGCTAACTGCTCTCTTTATTGCTGGCTAGTTCTCTTTCAGACAGAGGAAGGTGTCTTTATTGTTTTAAAACTACAATATGATGTATTTTTGGGAGTTCTACGGAATGATTACAACATAATGCAATTAGAAAATGTCAAGAATAAGAATACTATAAAGCCACATTGAGAAAATATTAGTCTCCAAGTTGTAAGATTAAAACAATAAAACTATAATTTTTGGTCGTGTTGAGCCTCATCTTTGACAAGTTGGCATAGAGTATTGTTTTATAGTATTAAATTTGGAGATGTCGTATAGGACAGTGTAGGCCTACTTAGTTTTTAATGCCTATCTTGAGTTATGTGGGATTGATAGATATTCAGCTGGAAACACTAGGGTCATACATATATAAAGTTCCTTGAGTAGGCGTTAATGTTTTCGTTTATAATTCTATGAACATAAATGATTGACACACCCCCTTTTGAGGTGTAGGCCTACCTATCTAAAATTTCATCTAAATTCACAAAATAAAAGATGTTTTTGAGCATATTGTTAAATATCAGCTACTGGTAGTAGAACAATTATGAAAAATACTGGTAAGTACGGATAACATACACTCCCCTAATCAATTAAAAGAATTTACTGTTAATTAATGTTTTTATTTTCCAATGGCTAATATTCATCAGATTTGACATCTTTAAGTTTAAGTGTATGGTAAACATGTAGCAACCTTTTAGATCTTTCAAATGTAAGCGTGTTCCTTAATGGGCAGTGTACATATGACCAATTGCTAAACACTCTTTCAAGTTGTGCAGAAGGTGCAGGGACATTAAGTAATTTATTTACAAGATTGCTTAAACCTGGATGCTTGCATTTAACAAGCTCCCAAAAGGTTCCTGGACTTTTGATGCCCTTGTTTTTCAGCACACGAAAAACACTGTCTTCGCTATCACTTATGAATTTTGCTAGGTCTTCCGACCCATCTCCATCAAGTTAGTCGAGCAGGAACTCTTCCGCCTATGACAAGTACGAGTTTTATTTCTGTGAATTTCATTCTGCTGAGGTTTGAGATATTAAAACTTGTCCTCTAACAATTTCCTAGAAAAATATAATATTTTATAACCTTACATACCTCATCACGCTGTTCTGTACTCAATCTCTTCCCTTGATATGTCGGGTGCAAAAAGTTTGCAGTTAAGCCATAAATTGTGACGGCATAGTCTCGCCTCTTTTCAACTTTTTCTTCAAGTTCAGGATATTCATCTGGCAATTTCAATTGAAACCACTCCTCTGCTGCATCAGCAATACTGAACTTCGTCTGTTGACACTTGTTTATTAGAATGCATACTGGCTCAAATAACTTGATCCCATCATCAACTTCTTTCATGAAGTTTCCATCAAATATTAAGTTTAGAGTTGTTTGTTCAATTTTTATCCCTTGGCCAACTACTTTCTTCATTGCTGCTAGGTTATTCTTGAGGCAAAGAAAGGCATCTCTATTGCTACACCAATGCGTTTCACAAGCCAGTGATATGCGGTGGCCACCAAATGCAAGAAGACGGATTTCTTGATCAGCTGAAGTAAAAGCTTTCAACACAGTATTTACCCTTGATGCCAACTCAGCTGAGACAAGTTCTTTGGCCAGAAGATTAGCAGTGTGGGAATTGCATGTAACATGCCATAGGTCAATTAATGTTCCATTTTTATCATGTTAGCAGCATTGTCTGAGCATACAGCATAAAGTTCTGAATTGTACATATCTCTTGCATCAACCGTTGCTTTTGAAACTATGTCTTTAAGGGCATCTCCAGCTTCCCTCTCGCCAGAAAGATCCCATGCATTAAGGAAATCCACCTCACCTGCTGGATTGTGTATCATTGCAGCTACATTTTTGGTATTAGCTGCCTCATTCTTCCACACATCAATCAGGAGTACAGAATGTGAACCAAAATTTAGTGATGTGCTACACTCTTCATACGCTTTGTCAAGAATAGTCGTTGCAAGATTTTTTCGCACTGGAGGCCTGTATGAAGGTCGTAAGGTCTTAACAAAGTTTTTAAAGTGATTTGATTCCACAATGCTGAAAGGTATGTTGCAACCAAAAATAAATTTTCCTAGTGCACGGTTGGCAACTTCATTCTTCGCCTGCGACATTTGATCAAAAAAGGCAATTTTTCCCGTATTAATATGCGTATTTATATGTAAATTTAATAATATATAAACTAGAAATTGAAATATTAAATATTTAAGGAAGAGAAGGTACAAAACAGGTTATTTTGCTGCATTAAAGGGCCACAGGTTAACATTTACCTTCGTCGTATGAGAGGTCAACATTTTGTAATCACTCTGGGTTCCTACATCAGGGCAAGTCACAACTAATTATATGTAAATACTCTAATTAAATAATAGAGTAAATAAAATAAGAGAATAATTGTTATTAACTTTGCAATAAAACAATGGTTTAGGAAGACTAACATTATTTGTTCAAGGTAACGTAGTTTTGTAACCATGAAATCAATGTAATACTTTTACAATTTTTTACAATACAATTTTTTTATTGTAATTTTCTACCTTTTATTAAACATAAAACATTATTTTACAGACAAAAAAATGATCAACATAATATTCTACATAATCTACATTATCTACACTATTTTGCACGTGTATGTAGAAAAATAATATTCTACGTGTAATGACCCAACCCTGATAAATGATGCTTTCATTATACGGGAAGACATAACATTGCATCCAATTATGAAAACATTCGCGGTCCTTGTATGTCAAGCGTAGTGGTTTTTTTGGGTCACCCACATCAGGAATTGGTCTATCCAACGTTACTTCTCCTTAGCCAGAGACCTCATCAGGGTTGAATAAAATTCAATGTCATTCAGCCCTGATGAGGTCTTCGGCAAAGGAGAAGGAACGTTGGATCGACCAATTTCTGATGCGGGTGACCCAAAAAAACCACAGTGCTTGACATACATGGACCGCAAAAGTTTTAATAATTTGATGCAATGTCAGTTGTCTTCCCGTATTCGTCGAAAAATATATTCAGCTCACCTCGTCGATGATTATCAGTACGCTAATGGCTTTGGGAACGTGGGAAAATTGGCGCGGCGTGAGTCGAAAAACTCGGCGCAACCATTTCGTCGGCCATTAACTTCAGACCCGTTCACATGCATGCGTTTCGTGCGAAGAGTGCGCCCAGTTTCGCGCGAAGCCGCGCGAAAGGTTCACATGCAAGCGTAGGCGGCATCGTCAGTCGCGACCTCTCTACATACTGACATCTGTCGGCAAATTGATGTGGAAGTGGAATAAGCTAGAGCTCTGAGTGCGTATGACTTACATTGTATCTATTTTACGGACACGAGTGGTGAGTTGCGTATCTCTTTCAAAATGAAGAAATGTTAATTACATAACAGACGATTGGGTACCACCGCGTTAATTTAATTTTTCTAACCAAGCATCAGGATCCATCCCTCCGTTCATTTTGGAACTTACCACTCATTGCCATAATCTCTACTTAACTTGTTGGCTGGAAGATGGTTAAGAAATTAATTCGAAAATTAAGGTAGAAAAATTTTCCTAATAAGAATTTTCGCCACAATGAAAATGTTAAGCTCTTGATGTGAATAGCATCACAGTAAAGTCAGGAAAATTAGAAAGAAATATTCCCCACAGGTACCCGTGCAAAACCCTTGCGGTGTTACATCAAGGTGGTTGGAGTTATTTTTGTTTATGAGCACAGTTGCGTAAACATTGGCAAACGTGTACTTATAAGTAATATGCATGGATAAAAGTGGAACAAAATTGTTAAAGGAGATGACGCAAATATCGTCCCCATTTAGTTACATATAAAACTAAATACAACTGGTTAAAAATTTGTAAAAAATACTCATTTAATATTTAACCACTTTTATTGTAATAGAATTATATAAGCCGTTGAGATTGCTAAATTTTACACAAAATGAACAATTTTATTAAAATTTCTCTGGAGTTTTTTTATAAAGGTCTCTTAATATCGTCCTCATTGTGTAAAATTGATATATATGAAATAAAAACTATGTATGTCATTTCTAAATATTATTTTAATTTCACTAATTGAAATGTAATATGTGATAATATTGAAACTACCGATTTGGTTTCTTTGCCATCTTAATGCTATTTTAACGCGTGGATTTGCGGTAATTGACAAATATTTTGTTATTATTCGATTACTTCAGTACAAATTTTTTCGTAAACGCAAAATAATACGTTTCATATGACCATAATAAGGGCTAACAAATATCAAAGAATCATGCCGAGTTTGATGTGATATACGCTTAAATTTTCCGGCGCCGTCAACCCGAGTCTTGGCTATGATATTGTTGGGTGAAATTTTGGAAATATTCCTCTTGCATCGTTTACATTGCTAAATGCGCTCTTGCATCATTAAAGAAACTAGGATTGATCAAAAAAATAATTTGTATGTTCTCCAATGAAAGAATGAAGGAGAGGTGCTACTTTTCTCTGCTTAAGTCACATCGCGAATGCGCCGCTAGCATTTGGGATTGTCAGAGAAAGATAAGTTTCACGAAGTAAATAAAATATTACGAAAAGCCGCTCGCTTCGTTATAAACCGCATCGAGTAAAAAGAAAGTTTATACCGTTGCACAGTGGTCTGAATACCCTCATTTCCCGGACAAAATTCCCTTTTTCGAATATTATGCATGTTCCTCAAATTGGAGTTCAAATTGTAGTTAAATGTTCATCCCAAGTAAAACAAACAATGTCCATCTTCAACTGTTCCGATGCTGCAGACCTGAGAATAGAAGGATCGTGATTTTCTTGTTTTCAGGCAGAGAAATTAGCAATATTCTAGTTGCGCTCCTCTGCTATCGGGTGTGATTCCCTGAACGATACTGAATACAGTTGGTTCTTTCGAACTTAAGCATTGTGATCATAAGCTATACGTCGTGTTAGATTAGAAATAAGCTATAAATCAGAGCTTCATCTGGCCTCCTTCAATAATCGGCATTCTAAAAATAAATTCGTGCTACAAAATTTCCACTATGTTACACTACGTTCTGCTTTAGTTGCGTATGTAGAATGATATCTCTTCTATCAATTGTTGAAAGAATTAGATGCGCATCGCTGCGCATTTTCGATTGAGGAGGTTATCATGGTCACTCGCGACGAATGTTGAAAGACCCTCGTTTCCTAGGAGAAGGGGTAAAATAGTTGTATCGAATTCACAATTTCTAGGAATGTGGGATTTTGCGACAGACAGTATATGAATTTAGAAATTAATTTAATTTCTCGAGACAACATTTAGCACCTCTTTCAAGTTTTTAATATTATTTATCTAAATTCTCGCTGAAACGTTGTGGGCATGCGATATCAAACTGCGGGTAACTATGCTGCAGGTGTATTTAATGAAAACAGATCACTTTTTAAAAAGTAACTTTATTTAAATATAATATGTCAAGACAAAACGAAGCATTAACTTTCTTCATCCTCTGATTCAAATGATTGAGGAATGCCCGACTTCTCATGAGGTTCTCGTAGCAGCTATAGGACATCTCTAGATATTACAGCATTATTCCGTCTCACCTTTCTCGTGGCTTCGGCTGTTTGAGGCAACATTCTGACGTTTAGCAGTATGTTGTAATAGAGTATGCAAGGTTACCAGCCTTCGCAGTACCCGCATCACGTGCAGCTTTCCCTGCTAACGGTTACGGGGCTCTACCGGTAGGTTTTGGCACATTTTCGCCAGTACGCCACAAGAGAAACCAAAGCATAGTAATACCCTAGGCCCGCTTTCCCTATTCTGCTCAAGCTAGGATCCCTGCTGAAAGGACTACCTTGAGAGCCAGAATACTGTTGCCCGCGACCCACCAAGAGGTATATGCGGTGTACTGACACACCGGGTCACGAGCATTGCATACAAGCTAAATATCAAGAAGTGGCGTGTCTCTACGGAGCACGAAAAAAAGAGTGTAGCTATGAGGAAACAGGAAATACAGAAGGCTTTTATAGTAAAAATTGGCCTTATAGTCGATCAACCAAAACAAGGAAGCGGTACTACGAACGACGGGAACTCTGCACGCCGTTTCTTTGAGCATCATAAACTTTCCGCAGAAATTACCGGAGTCAATGTCAAGCTCATTCAGCGCTTGTCAAATATCCTGCACGCCTAGGCAAGCTCTTACGAAACAAATGTTGAGGCTTTCCGGGACTACACTAGAAAGACAGCCCGGCTCTTTGTACATTTGTACGGTTGGTATGAGATGCCAGCCTCTCTTCATAAGCTCCTTATGCATGAGGCGGATATCATACAAGTCGCTCCATTACCTATTGGACTTTTTTCCGAGGAAGCCCAAGAAGCTAGAAATAAAGATGCAAGACAATACAGAAAAATGAACACGAGAGATGTCGAGGGTGGAATGTATCGAAGACCTTATCCACATTCTGCTAGTATCATCCGACCCACTGATCACCAGCATGAGAAGAAGGATGAGACGGAATAATGCTGTAATATCTAGTGATGCCCTACAGCTGCTACGAGTAAATAAAGTTACTTTTAAAAAAGTGATCCGTTTTCATTAAATACACCTGCAGCATAGTTACCCGCAGTTTGATATCGCATGCCCACAACGTTTCAGCGAGAATTTAGATAAATAATATTAAAAACTTGAAAGAGGTGCTAAATGTTGTCTCGAGAAATTAAATTAATTTCTAAATTCATATACTGTCTGTCGCAAAATCCCACATTCCTAGAAATTGTGAATTCGATACGACTATTTTACCCCTTCTCCTAGGAAACGAGGGTCTTTCAACATTCGTCGCGAGTGACCATGATAACCTCCTCAATCGAAAATGCGCAGCGATGCGCATCTAATTCTTTCAACAATTGATAGAAGAGATATCATTCTACATACGCAACTAAAGCAGAACGTAGTGTAACATAGTGGAAATTTTGTAGCACGAATTTATTTTTAGAATGCCGATTATTGAAGGAGGCCAGATGAAGCTCTGATTTATAGCTTATTTCTAATCTAACACGACGTATAGCTTATGATCACAATGCTTAAGTTCGAAAGAACCAACTGTATTCAGTATCGTTCAGGGAATCACACCCGATAGCAGAGGAGCGCAACTAGAATATTGCTAATTTCTCTGCCTGAAAACAAGAAAATCACGATCCTTCTATTCTCAGGTCTGCAGCATCGGAACAGTTGAAGATGGACATTGTTTGTTTTACTTGGGATGAACATTTAACTACAATTTGAACTCCAATTTGAGGAACATGCATAATATTCGAAAAAGGGAATTTTGTCCGGGAAATGAGGGTATTCAGACCACTGTGCGTTGGTGAGAACACGAGGTTGGGAGCCTTGGAAGATTCGGAAACCACTTGCTAGGCTTGAATTACTTGAAAAATTCAGATCTGATGAGTGTCAGTACAACAGAGTATATGACTTTGACCTCCCATTATTTATCTATAGCTGATAGAAGCGATAAAACAAGAGAGATACAATAACTTTTGATGTTGAAATTTTTAAAAATTCTATTCCTTACATTACAGGTGTAATGAAATAGGTGTCTAGTCAATGCATCAGCTTAAGCCTTAACTTTGTATAACTTTTCCATAATGCTCAGTAATTTACAAAACTTGGTTAGCTTGACGTAGAATCTTAATTGGACGACCGGTCCGACGTAGTCGTCTGCGTCTCGGGTCGACTATTCGACGAAACCGGTCGTCCAATAATTATTCAACGTAGATCTTATAAGTTTTGTTAATCTCTGAGCTTAGGTGTCTACTGTTACCATTCTGGAGCTGGTTGGCTATACGGCAGTCCACATTTAAAATTCTTTCATTTTGAGAAAGGTTTCGATTAGCTATATGATTCGTGGCAATAGGTGAATATTGCACATTTAATTACATGCATTTTTCTTAATTTAAGACAACATACGTTTGCCTTGTTTTGCCTATGGGTTTCTCTAATTGTTGTATTAATTAAATCGCCTTGAAAGTATTTTTCTACATCTGTAATGTCCCTCGTTTCAGTGTCAGTGTCCACCTCGTTTAAAGTGAAATGAAAATAACAAGAACTAGCCGTGACAGGGAATTACAAAACTCGTGGCCTTTTGCCGAACAAATAGGTACACAAACTGGGGAACACAAACAAAATGTATGCGGCACAGCATTTAAGAAACTAGGTTTTCTTAAGCGTATAACAGGAAGGTGCTCGGATGAAAAAGTAAAAGAAAGATGCTACTTTGTTCTGGTAAGGCCACGCCTCGAATACGCCGCGAGCATTTGGGACCCTGGTCATAAAGATTTAACCAAAAAAATTAATAAAGTACAAAGAAAAGCAGCACGCTTCGTTAAAAACTGCTACGAGCAAATAGATAGTGTTTCATAACTTTTAGAGGGATTAAGGTGGGAGCCCCTAGAGACTGAGGATAGGCTTATCTTGCTTGAGAAATTCAGTACTGGTGTGTTTCAGAGCGACACAGAGAATATCATCATGACGCCTCACTACATCTCCAGGTATGACAGAAGAGATAAAAGCGAGATTCGTTAATGGACAGATTGGCTCAAGAACTCGTTCTTTCCGCGAACAACAAGCGACCACAATAAAAACTGAGCTCCACTAAATGCCCTCCCATAATACACGTCACCATTCCACCTCCCAAAACATTACATCTATACACTGCTGGTGATCTCACTCCCCTTGCCACACACCCATGTGGCGGTGTTCACAGGGTAGTATGTAGATTTAGAATGTATAATGTGCAGTCCTAAATCCTAAACACTTCCTGAAATAGACGCTGCATGCCACTTTCAGACTTATTCGAATGCCCTTCTAGCTGGTGATCTCTCTTCATAAGCAAAATTTTTTAGTATTACAAAACTCGACGGCACCTGCTATCATAGTGTTTACGGTCAAAGAGGGAGAATCGATCATGGATGAGCGGGAAGAGGTTTCGAAGGATTCGTGCGAGGGTCTCTGAGGGAAATTAAGACCCATTTGTTCTACTTCTATCGGAAAATTTTCTCTTCCTGGTGCCATAAACTTCTCAAGCAAGTGGCTCTAAGTTTTTCACCCCCAAATTTAGTCTGAGTTTGAACGTAGCCTCATATCTTGCTAGAATCCATTGCGGCTGGCGCGATGAGCTTTCTCTGTGGGGTCGGGCTGAACTTGCCGTTTTATCGTAATGGCGCGCGATTTTTTAATTGGTGAGTTAATATTCATTCATAACATACCTTGAAAATGTGTAAGGTACATTAAACAAGGGAAAGCCCGTAGAGGGAGGCCGAGGAACAAATGTATTGGCCTGCTGAAAAGGAATATGAAACAAAAGGGCTTCAAGGCCGGTTATTAGCTAGAAGGGGAAAGGATAGAATGGGATGTTTCAGTCGACCAATCGTGGAATTTAATTGGTGATGCTGGTGATGTAATAATTTTGAAAGTTTGTGTGAGAGAGCTTCACCATTGTGATTACTAATTTATAAGATACCTCCCCCAAAAATACGAGGAGCGTTAATTAATATATCTACCTGGGTGAGGAAAGGATGGCAAAGGTGAATGAAACTATTTTTATTTTTCACAATAGGCTTCTTGTAGTTCAATACATATTGAGTGCTTTGATTGCAGTGGGGTATTCCCGTTGAAAAAAAAATCTTTCGGTCGGTCATCAAACCATCTACACTTCTGATTTGGCGTCTTCATCGCACGAAAAACGCTGTCCTAAGAGCAATTTATTCAAATTTCGAAAAAGGAAATAATCAGAGGAAGTCGAATCTGGTCAGTAAGAGTGGTCGGCCACGGTTTTGGACGTTAGCTTGTGCTATTGTTCATCTACCTATACATATTACCCTGCATGCCACCTCAAGGGTGTTTGGCAGGGTTTGATATACAACCAACATTTACTATAGTCTTAAAGTGACTTTCATCAACTTGCACTACGCCATAGGTATCACAAGAATGTTAAAAAAGCTTTTGCATTAATGCATATAGCAGCGTCGTGAGCGAGACACAAGAGTCATGCAGGGATCATTCAAAACATAATGTTGGTACTATGTGTCCAAGTAAGAATCAAGTATTAGGGAGCAAATTGACTAATCAGCTACACTACCTGTTGACTAACCTAGGTACTTCAAAATCTCATTCTCTCCCATTACGGTCTCATATCGATCGCGGGAAAAACGATATTTTAAATCCGTCTGTTCTGCTGTCTATTTCCCTAATTTTATTCTCATGATCTGATACACCGTAGTATTGTTGACATGTGCACCGACTTATTTTCCTTGTCCTCTTGCCATATATGACGTCAGGCATCTTTCTTTAACGGTGGAGCTTTTCCTGCCTCTTCTTCTTGATGGACTCGCACAAATTAGTCGTTATGTTGGCGTAGCTCTCTCCTGTAATGGTCTTGAATGGCATGGATTTCTACCGTAAAATCCTTCCTCAACTCAGAAAACAGTTGCCATGACTTAGCCGGCATATATAGCAGCCTTGAAATTTTTGAGCGTGGGAGACGTCTTGTATTTCCAGAGCTCAGACTCCTTTAGACTCAGAATCCCAATGATAGACCCACGTCTCATCCCCCGACACCAAGCTGTGAATAAAGTTGCCGGGCTATCACCTAGCAGCAAATGTTCTTTTGACACATTGGACGTCAGGCATCTATCTTAAACGATGTCAACGTTCGCGGAACCCATCATGCGCTGACTTTGTTTATGACTAAATTCTTGTGAATGGTGGTCCTAACTGTTCCCGCTGACATGCCAATTTATTCTACTACTTGGGATGGCTTTACTTGTCTGTCGGCCAAAACAACTTCTTCAATTTTTCGGTACATTTCTGTAGTCATTGCCGTAACAGGTCAGCCTGTGTGAGGGTCATCTTCTATGGACTCTTCTGTCCCTCTTGAATTGCACGATCCAAAATTTTATTTTATGTTCTGAAGGCGAAAAGTCCCCACACTGCACAAATGTGCAAAAAGATTTTCTTCTCCCTTAATTACTTTCTTTTGAGGAATTTCATCACAGCCCGGTATTCCAAATAAAACAATTTCTGGGAATTCTCAGGCATTATTACGCTCGACATGCTTCATCATCATTGGTCGTTCAATCCTAAGATTGGTTGACTGCAGCTCTCCACTCTTCCCTATCTAATACTAGTTTCCTTACCCACAGGTATCTCTCTTTATACTTTCCTCTTTATTTCGTCCATGAACTTATTCCCTGGTCTTTGGTGACTTTTCCCTCTATTTCGCCTTTAATTATGTTCTTCACAAACCCATTGTGTCTCAGGGTGTGTCCAATCCATCTGGTTCTTCTTTTCTATATGGCGTGCCATATGGTCCTTTCCTCTTTTAATCTTCTGTACACTTAATCATTTCTTATTTTGTCCGTCCATTTTATCTCCAGCATCCTCATCCAGCACCAGGTTTCAAAGACTTCTATTCTGTTCTGGTCAGCTTTTCCAATGGTCCTTGCTTGCGATCCATTGAGTGCTATGCTCCACACGAATGTGTTCATATACTGTTTCCTGGTTTTTAGTCCTATCGTCTTGGAGCAATTGAGCATGAGCAAATGGGCAACCTTTGAGGTCGGCATGCTGTCGCTCCCAATTTTGCTAAGGAACCGAGCTGAACCTGTTTATACTCGACCTTGAAACATGTCCCGACCTGCGCTCCTTCGATTGAGCCGGGTAAGTTTCACGCATAACCTGAGGTAGATATATAATTGAACTCCCCGCGTACTATGTATGCCAAGTATGGTAGGTTTGTCTAATACACCCATGTATTGGAAACCGATTTTCCCGGAAATATGCCGATTTTCGGGGTGTATTAAACAAAATACACTCCGAAAATATAATACACCTGTATAAAAATCGTTTTCTTTATCTTCCTCAATGGAATGAAAGAATGTAATTATGAATTATTTATCTCTAATTAACATTATTCTGAGGTAACATATTAAATATATATGACTTTATATCCTTAAAGATTTGTAAAATAACTGATGGCAAATCACTCTATGGAAAACTTAACTAGTGGGGAAGCAAATTAGGGTACGGTGTTAGAAGTTTCATTTCGATTACGCTACTATTCTGCTTTCCAATTTTAATCGATCAGTACCGATGCATCGAAAAAATTACGGCTCATTACTTTTTTCCGCGATATAGACTGGCTCCGTAGAGGAGTGCCACCTACTATAATTGACAACGTTTGGTTGCTTGCTAAAGATATGTGTAATATGAAGAAGAAAACCATGCCTGATCTCGGATTTCAGAGAAAATGTGGTCGTATACTCAGTTGAAACCGCGGTAAGGCAAGTCCGCAATGCCTCCGCTGCACTAATCACATTCACCAACAATACTCCATCTTCCCTTCTAGGATGGAAGAGATTTGGAAAAAAATGCCATTATTGCAGACTTTTTCCCTTACTCTTTTCAAAGATGACTATGCAAGGTCAGAAATCCTGCGATATTGTGACTGGTGGTTAGTACGACAGTGATTTGTGTGCGTTGGAAAAAGAATTCAATGTGTATCAGTCTCTTCTGGCAATGTTTGTTTTCACTGAGGTGCGTCCGAGGAATTAGAATGCATTCGAGAGGAAATGTGATTGTGTACATGAGCATGCTCAGAGTGTTTTTTATGTCGCTCATGACGTCGCCGTATGTTGCGATGTCCTGTTCTCATTTGATGCTGCAACATCCATTGTTCCAGTGATCGATGCTAAATGCTCTGCAACGTAAAAGGCGTCAGCTTGTTTATTTGGTTTCCGCACTAATCGCAACTTTTATTAATGTTCGTTTTATGTTAAGATATCAACTTACATCCCCTTTCCTTTGTTAATTGGGATAGATTCCCATTATAAAAGTTTCTTTCACCACTACCCTCGGCTCTGAAGTGCTCACGTGCAAAATTATCGCTGATAGTGATGTTGTCCTCTAGTGGTTGGGATAAATTCCATCGTTAATCGTGATTTGATTACAATTTTACTTTTCATATTAACCTAATTTACCTCACCAATTGATATGAGAGATAAAGCCATGCTGCCAGGAGTAAAGCATTTTGCCCACTTATACGAGTGGAACTGAACTTCCGAAGCTGTTCTTTTCTGCATGAGCATTCATCCACACCATGCATAAGGGTGGATTGAGAGGGAATGCGGGGGTTGGAGGGGGAGGCTGCTGTAATTAAAAAAATAGTAATCGTATTGCATTCCATGCCTCTCTGACAAAGTAACAATCTACCCAAAAACGACTTTAATCTGCCACCGACCATTCATCGCCGTAATCCTACCTAGACACGTTCACTTTTATCGAGCCTTATTGTTTAATCAAAATCTCATAAGATTCATGCTAGACTATGAAATTTAAATGGAAGGCCCTCATGAAGTTCCTCGTGCGTTTTTGTAGGGAAAATTATTCTCTATCATCTTATGACATAAAACTACGTTTCTTTTAACACTTTCATCACGCATTGGCCTTGAAATTATGAAGACTTTGCCATACCGCGAGAAGAGCTGGTCAGGTGATTTTCTTAGATACTATACTTAGATATTATACTTAGATAGCTGGGAATAAAAGTACTTGCTCGAAGATTCCTTATCAATTTAACATAAGTTGTAAGGTAGGCACATGTTGTAATTATTTTGCGAAAAGATTTCGTCTGTTGGAGATTGTGCTGATCTTGGCCCCTTTTGTCTTGAAGAGTTTGCCATGAAGAATTACAAGAATTGACCTTTCTGCACCTTATGGGCTTTTCTTTCACGGGACCTCTCTGCAAATGTTCTTTAAATGATGCCAGCTAAGTTATTCTGTACACACCATTGGAAATGAAAATTCCCCATGACAAAAAGTCTTGAATGAACCCGCGTCTCTCTATTGCCGGCCAGTGTGTGATAGCCAGTGACCCCACCAAGCCAACAGAATTCCAGGAGAATTCCAGCGAGGATTTTATTGGACAAGATAATCTTGTCTGGGGTCTACATGGAAGCACAGGAGACGTGGCCGTGCATTATATGCCATTTTCGCGGAAGATTAACCCGTGATTGCCGCTTTAGATTTGTCGAACTAACACATCTGACTGACAATCGGGATATTCACGTTCGAATCTCAGCCAGTCAGATTAAATGATATTTTTCTGGGCGAATGTCACCCTCTTTGGTGTATATCTTTGCACTCGTGCGAATGACCACTTGCCATATCATATGTGTAACAGCAAGGAATGAAAATCTTTTAAGCGCCATCTTGTGGGAAGGCGGGATATCTCCTCTTTACATCGGCATTCACCTTTGAAAATGAGGATGAAGAGGAGGAGGGATGTGGGATGATGCTTTGTATAATTGTGAGCGAAAAGAGGAGACATTTTGAAGATATAAAATGGCTGTAACAATTGAGAAA
Source organism: Ceriagrion tenellum (assembly GCA_963169105.1). Classification (NCBI taxonomy): domain Eukaryota; kingdom Metazoa; phylum Arthropoda; class Insecta; order Odonata; family Coenagrionidae; genus Ceriagrion; species Ceriagrion tenellum. The sequence goes on along the minus strand of OY720632.1, from coordinate 126,894,264 downwards.
GCATGATTCGTGGAGGGCGTGAGGGGCGGTCACTTTGCGAGTAATTAAAGATGAAAATTTATGGAGATAGTTGAAATTTTTTCATTGGCTGTCGCTAACCTGATCGAAGCGTGTGTGAACCGTACTTTAGTTTGGAGTCATCGGATGCTTGGGAGTCTATGTATTTAGGGCGAAATCTTAGAAGCTCCATCCCAAAAAAGACGAGGAGAACCAGTTTTAGGCGGACGTTACGGTGCGTAAAGCTTTAACTCAAGGGTATTGAGGCCACTAAATATATAGAATATTCCGGCTAGGATGTTGACTGGAATATACGGAGGCTCGGATTTAATGAAATGATTCCTATCATTCGTAACAAGTCTCTCGCTTCTTTCCGACGTATTCGTCTGAACAAGTTTCATATCCCCTGAATCATAAAAAATAGGACATGGAGTGTGGACGGATTTCATCCACGTGGTGTAACTTAAAGTAATGACAACGATGTTCTGTCTACTGAATAACTCATTGTGTAACGCTTTTCAACGTCTTGATCGTCATCCTCTCGCACGCGCATTACCTGGTTCACTGTATTTGAGGATGTTACTTAGATGTTGAAACCTGTATCATAGCATTCAGTGGGCAGAACAGTTTCCATATCTTTATGGTAGTTTGATCGAGATATTTCCCTGATCGTGATTGAGACCGTTTTCGAATTTTACGCTTTAATTTTCTGCGGCTGTAGAAAGCATGAAGTAAATATTTTAACATTAATGTTGCAGAAATATACTTTTAATAGACCGAAATTCTCATTAATTAAATAAAAATATCCTTGTTACGGAAGAAGCACAACGGAAATCGAGAAGAGAAGGGGTTCGGGTTGGTGTGGTGGTTAGAGTACTCGCCTACCACACGGGCGGCCAGGGTTCAAATCCCTGCAGTGGCGGATGTTTTTCAGAGGAACCCGATCCCTACTTGAGTGTCTTGTGGAGGGCACAAGTGGAGTACTCCGTCTGTCGGATGAGACGTTACGCCGTGGTCCCCTTGGCGCGTGGTCCCCTTTCGTTAAGAGCCGGCTAATGCCGACGCCGGGTTTCTATCCACCCTTTCTCCCTTACCTATCCCATATGGCGCAAATGACCTTAGCCGTCGGTCGCCTCCCCAAAAATCCAATCCAATCGAGAAGAGAATAGGCCAAGCTAGGAAGGCGTTCATGGGAAAAAGATAACTGCTCTGCTCAAAGAGGAGAAGACTACAAACCAGAAAACAGTATGTGAGAATATTCGCATGGAGCGGACGGACAAAGTAAGAAATGATGAAGTGTGCAGAAGATTCGAAGAGGAAAGGGCTATATGAAACACCATACGGAAAAGAAGAACAAGATGGATTGGACACACCCTGAGACACAATGGGTTTGTTAGGTACACAATTGAAGGAAAAATAGAGGGAAAAGTCCCCAGAGGAAGACCCAGGAGTAAGTTCAGGGAACAAGTAATTAGGAAAGTACATACATAGGAAGAGATACCAGGAGGTAAGGGAATTAGTATTAGATAGGGAAGGGTGGAGGGCTGCAGTCAACCATACTTGGGATTGAACAACAGATGAGAGAGATCCTCTTTAATTTGGAGAGGTCTTTAATTTGACCCATGTTTTCACACGGTACGTTTAAAACTCCTCCATAAGGGAAGGTATTTTTGCGATTTTGGAAAAAAAGATCACGACGGTGACTTTATGATTAAATTTTAAAGATAATTGAAAAACCATACAAACTACGAACTTCAAATTTTTTTACGAGATATTGGTGTTGTAATTTCCTAATTTTTGAAGTAATAACTCTGTGGTGTGAAAAAAATTCTTGTAAAGTGGCTGTTTTTTGGTTAATATCTCGGAATGTAGTGCGGTGAGGGGCTGATATGTTGGAGTCTATAGAAGGTAAAAAAGTTCGCTGTTTCTGAACACAGCCGTAGTTGAGAGGCATATTGAAGGATAATCTCCATATAAACTCCAGCTCACGTTTAACACACTACTGACAGGTTTTCAAAAGCTTGATTAAGTGGTCGGATAAGAAAAGAAGTACGAAATTTGTACAGAATCAGGACAATCTGAATCGGAATGAATTTGGACGCGTATATTTGTCTTCCAGTTCCAATATTTGTAATTTTTCTAGTTTGTAATTGCATGTGGAACTTGCATTGTGATACCTAAATGCTTACGCGATGGATAAGTGGTATCTTTGGGCCTTCAATAAGAGTTGTAATAAAGAAATCAGTGATGTAGTGATTGAAATATCACAACGATTTCGAATGTGTTTCGAAATCATTTAAAAGTTAAAAAATAGAACTGTGAATGATCGTTCAATTAACTCGTTCGATATTTTCATTGATGATCTCATAGCCGACAATTTTATCACATAAGTGAAAGGCGAGGTCTTCGCGTAGGTTGGAAAAATTTCAAATTTGATCACGATTCCTGGGTATTAATCCTTTTTTCCCGTAGAGTTGGAAATAGTTTTTGTGTCAAGCGATGGAAATGAAATGATAGGTGGAATGGAATCTTGTGTTGGTAGCAATGTTTTTCATTTTCTCGCCCCACTTAGTTTGGCCCGCTTTAGCATCCTTATTAATCAGGTAAAAAAACATACACGTCCTTATCGCTATACTCATTCGGGACAAGCAAAATAAAAGACTTAGGCCGGTATTCATAGTCCTTAATAATTACAGATTTGTTTCAATCTATGATTATATCTCTAATTAATTACTGTTTCCTATTCTTAGGCCGGTATTCATAGTCCTCAATAATTACAGATTCGTTTCAATCTATGATTATATCTCTAATTAATTACTGTTTCTTATTCATAGTCGTCAAAGAATCAGTGATTCGTCAATCGATGATTCTTGAAGCAAAGATTCATCAATCTCTGATTATTATGTATTCATAGTCGTCAAATAATCATTGTTTATAGTTCTAGTATTCATAGTCAAGCAAACTGTAATTATTTGGCCAAATAATCATTGATTCGTGAATTAAGCTCTCGACCGTAATTAATTAGAGTTTTTCTTTGTGGGACGTCGGTAGCTCTGTGATTGTTTACGACATTCATGTCTTTACGTTCCAACTGTACAATTTTATGCGGTGCTAAAGGCATAGAATACTCTATATGAACGTGTTGAATTGATTAGGATTATTGATTACCTTGAATTGATTAGGATTTCCGTGCAATGGAAATTCGTTCGGATATATTGGTGTATGTGATTGCCGATGACGATGTACCAGCGTATCACTAAAGGCTGCGAGAAACACACATTAGGGATCCAACAAATCCAAATTACTCACATGTGGAGACTACGTACCCTGACTCGCCGATCTGAATGCCGTATATTACTATGTCGTGCACGAGGTCAAAGGCTAGTTCGCCTTGGACTTCGTCAAACGTATCCTAGTTGTAATGTAATTAATCAGTCTATAATCAGAAACATCCGCCCTTAGTATAAAAAAGCTGGGAAAATTTATTCTCGCTAGCTTGTTCCGGAGCCTCACATCACCCGTCTCAATCACCCTCAAAGCCACTTCGCCTATAAGTTTTATTATCGCACGCTTCTGGCATTGGCTTATTTGGTGTAGTGGTTGGTGCCGTGCATTCGTACGTGAAGTTCAGGCGGTTCGAGACCCCCGGTGAACATGTTTTTTCTATCTCTATATTCAGAACCAGAGAGAAATTTTTCCTCCGAGTAACATGTCATATCATAGGACTACACCTCGCCTTTTTTCTCGTGATACTTTCCTCAAAATTCGTACTCCAGGGAGAATCTTTAATGTCAATGGCCTCACTGGGGTCTGGTGATGGACCGCTTATGATATACGTCAATCTCTGTTTAAAATTCGTTATCTAACTTGCTGTAACAATAGACATGAGTGTTGACAGACGAAGAGTTTAATAGAGGGTACCGATTCTCAAAACCCGTAGTGATCGAGTATATTCTTCTTTGAACTAATGTTCATATATCGACACTTTCCGCGAGGACTGACAGTTCCTCTTGTGCTACTGTGGCTCATTGATTTGAGATTTTACGCTTAGGCATCAATATTGAATTGTTGAAATCATATTACAAATTTTAAAAAATATATCACAGCGGTTTTTAATCACGCAGTATTTTACAAAATCTCCATGCTGAATTTAACATCGGCCGAAATTGCCATCAATGTTTTACTCGTAAGCTATCATCAATTGCTACTAATTACATATTTCAAATTTTCTTTATCGGTAATGATCAGTTATAAATACTGCTACTGCTACTCTTCGTCTTCTTTGGTGTTTTACATACATATGTAGGGATTGCTAGTTCTGTTTCGCAGCCAATGGTGTCCAAAACTGTGAAACATATAACTTATCTTTTGGCCGTCCAAATAGTTGACACCATCAGACCGCCTGTTTCTTATGATGATCAGGCGACGAATAGGTGCCTCGGGTGTCTCTTTGTGAGAATAGAAAAAAGAGGAGACCACACTTATGGTCGGAAAATTCCTGACGTTAAACAGCACACGCTACATCATCAACACTTGCCGGAATACGAGATTACTGTTTTTTGATTTTCCCTAGCAACGCCTTCATTAACGTTGAATAATCATAATAAATAATTCTAATGTAGGCACGGCTAATTCATTTTTATCAAAAAAACATTGCCGATCCATTTTTTATTTTCTTTTTCAATATGCAATTTATAAAATTATAAACTCAACTTGAATAAAAATTTAACGATACCCACAAAATGTTTTGCCTCTTTAATTTCTCATACCACTCAAAAATAAACATACATCCAATCTGTAATTCACCAATTACAGATTATCCCAAATAATTAGAGATTCATGAATCAGTGATTCATGAATTGGAGATTGTTTTCTGTCTATGAATACATAAATCAAATAATCAATGATTGACGAATAATCGTTGATTCAGCAATCATTGATTATTTATCCCGTCTATGAATACCGGCCCTAGTGTTGCTGTCTGTCCGACTACTATCCCGAGTCTTAGATAGCTCGGCATATGAGTTAGACAGGTGCGTACTGGTATTTCAGACGCTCTGTTAAAATTACCTCTGTTAAATTTTTTCCCTAAATAATAATGAGAAAACTATAAAAGATATTACTGATTTTTGAAATTATTAAATTGGTGAATTAAGTTTCTCCCTGGAGTTTAATCGGTGGAATTGAGGAAATAAAGCATATCGCTACTGAAAGCTGCATTGATCTTAAACCGTCTTTTTCCCGAGTTAGGTTGGGTAAAATATCTTTTTCATTAATACTTAAGAGAATTAAAAAAAAAATATTTTGTGTCAAAAGCCATCAAACATTTGTCGGCTGTTCCATTGATACTTGACGTCCAGAGCTCAGTGTGATAACCTGTCAGTCACCGGTCAGTAGTGAAATGAAATTGCGGGAGATGAAAAAAATCAGGAAATCGGTTGTGAGAACCTATGAGGCTCGATGGAATTCTGAGGAGGATTGCAGTTACTTTTTACGCGTTTTTACACTACCTAGGTTTTGCTGTTTTAAGCTCTCTACTGCCTTACCTCAGCAAAATTATGGTCGTTTTAGGTGGTTGGATTGATTTTAAGTTCTCAAATTTGCGAGAAATTTTCACATGCGTTGTTACTAATTATATCTATGGATGACGGTGAAAAATTCTATTTTACCGACTTGCTTATTAAATGTTTACTGTGGCAATTCAGTGCAATTATAAATCGTAGCCGTATAGCACATAATATACATATCTGACGTTATAATTCTATTGCGTACATATTGATTTTCTTTTTAACGCGATATTATGCATTTCATATTATTATCATAGTTGCTCAAAGATTCGAAAAACATAGAACATGGTTTTAAGCTAAATTTTTACTACCGTGTTGAAAACCCAAGTCATAAAATGCTGTAATTAGAACAAAAAGTTGTACCATTACCACGTGAGTTGAGCTTCATTTAAATTAAATGTGGACTTCAGGATAAAAAGATTCATTTAAATTAAATGCGGACCAAACATTTTCCGACTATCTTGAAGAATTAGAAAAAAAGTGCACACTCAATGGCCCACGATTGCCGCTGGAGCCACCTGAAACAATTTTGATATGAAATTGCAGTGTCTTGCCATTTTCTCCCTCAATATGAAAGGAACCTGACGGGCCATAAACTCAATTCTTTAAGCCAAGGCTCCTTCTTGTAGGCCGATAAGTTTGAGTTTGGCAACCTGCAAGGGACTGAATAGGAAGTGCATCAGAAAAATCTGCTTGGATGCGAAAATGATATCACCTTGCGAGGAGGACGAGAAAGAGGAGGAAAAAAAAGATGCTTAGCCACAGCGAACGGGGTCCCGAAACCGAATGAGAGTTGGCTGGGTCGGTCTACACGGTGTCTCCGGAAAAAGTAAGCCAGGTGAACCTGTTTCTCCGGAAGGTTGTGCTTTCGGGAAAGGAGATCCTTGTGGTCTGTGAAGTGATTTGGAGGGGATTGGGAGTCCAATGTCTCCAACAAACTGCGGCTTTTTTTTAATCTCTTGGAGAAGACGCCGCCGTATTCGCCTGTGGTATAGCAACCCGTGACCTCGCTTTTTCCCAATGGCACACGTCTTCCATCACCCCTTTTAGAGGTCTCGGCTAAGAGGAGTTGAGCAAGGAGATCCAACTTTTGAAGAATTCAATCTGAGGACGTCATTTTTTTACTTTTAGAAAACGTATCCTATATCTGAAAAGCCTCTACTAATCCTACATTTTCAGACTAATTTTTCCTCAATTTAACGTTTAAATTGATGTCAAAGCAAAACTGGTCGAAACAAGAGAGAATAATAGTGATACTGCTATATGTATAGAGATGATATTTTCTCTACTCTTTTCATAAGGGATATTTTCAAGATGGTAACAGACAACACGAGGATGACACCAGCATAATTAGATTTTAGATCATTGGCTCATTACGGCAGCCAGCCATCGATGTGAAATTGTGTTAATAATCCGTGCCGACATAAAACAAGGCTGAGAAATAACACTAATATTTGAGTTCCGAGGTCCAATGTTGAAGCATACAAAACTGCTTATTCCTATATTGCGCCTAAATTATTATTAGCTTGCCTAGAGAAATAACTTCTGTACAAAGTGAGGCCAGGTTTCTTAGCCGTCTAAGAAAATTATTATTTAAGCAAATAGATATAGACTATATTCTTTAATGTTAAAGTACTCACTACCATAACAGGTCATTGATATCAGTATGTAATAGTTATTCATTATTTCCTAAATTGTTGCTTTTTTTGTTTCGTTCTATTGTTAAATGCATAAAGTCTTATGTGTTTCAATTTTATGTTATATTGAGCATACTATTAATATTGTAAATTACAATGCCTGTAAATAAATTTGCATGTTGTTAAATAGACTACTGCTGAACACAGCGTAATCAATGGATGACAACCCCAATAAAGGTCTCTTCAGGGGTACCTAATTTCACTAATACCATCGTTTAATGGATTATATTGTACAATTCGGTGTGTGAAATAAAATATTATTATTATATTATTAGTTTATCAGGAATGACGCTGTTGTCTGCTCCGTGGAACTTTTATGAAGGTTGATCTGCGGCATTAGCTTGCTTGTTTGTACGCATGGATCCCACGAATACCAATCATTTATGCAGTTATTTTTTTTACTATGATGACTCTGTGAGCTGAAAAGCCTTGTGGACTGAGAATTAATTTTTTTGGCAAAATACAACTCCGATTCATTAAATAAAAGACTAACTTCCACTGTATCAATTCTAAATCTGATTAAATTTAAGAGTTTTGAGAGGTATGAGTTTAATAATGACATTGACGAAATATCAAGCTCTCTCGTGACTTCGGGGGTTTCCTCTGCCCAGATATGATGAGGACTTAGGCGCTATCAGTTGGCTTAAGGTTCTGCGTACTTCTTCATTCCCTGCTCAAGTTTATGAAATTCAAGAACCGGGTGAAGTGGCCCATGAATTTGAATAGAACGTGCGCAATTATCACTTTTCAATAGGCACATCTCAAGGATGGTCGCTTACTAAACATCCTCTGTCACCAGCCCTTGTGGAGCCTCGCGACGCACAAGGGATATCTGTGTATGATCTGCACTAACTGGTTAAAGCTGCCTCTAAATTTTTTATCGAAGAATGAATCGAAGCCTCCGTCAAGTCTATGAACTATTCCTACTTACCATTTGTGCTCGGTACAAGTTGGCTTCTATTTTTCGTTGCTGTGTGGTTTGGAATTCTGTCTTTATACGTGCTGATTTACTAATATTTTGTACACTTATTTTGTGGTTAACCTAGTCAGAATTAACAAATGGCTGTTTCCCGTACCCCCCCAGTCACGCGCCTACATGGCGACTCTTGAGGTGCAGCTAAAATGTAGATCAAGGGTTCCCAATATTTATTGCCGTGCTACTACCTCATGGCAGCCCTTTACGCCTTAGTTTGTTCCTCTAAAATCTCGATCCGGGTCTATTAACAAATATACTTACTGTACTCTTTCTGACATCTTTCATACTAATTTGGTTTTACTCTTTTCTTGGACCCCTACGATGATTACTAAGCACATGGATCACTTAGAATGCTCCCCTCAGGGTACGCTTATTCTTATGTTGGGAACCGCTAACTCAAGAGAACTATAAATGCCCTTCTTATAAAAGGCATTTTCAAAAATCCTCTTTCATCGTCTGAGCCCCCTCTGGGATGCTGTTTGTGTTTCTTCCTTCTTGGCGCGCGAGCATGTGTTTCACCTTGCAGGAGGGTGGGCGCCTTGTAATCCAGATGCCTACCAAGGCCACCCTGACCAGGTTTCTCGAGGTCTCACTTGCTTTTATTTTTAATCCATGACTTATGGAATTTAGGCGGAGTTGTAAGCTTGGGAGCAGGTTCCAGGAAATGGTGGATTTATGATCTTTCCTGCTGTTCAGGGATAAAACCCTGTTGTCTAATTTGACTCTCGTGCATATAATTACTACATTTTTCTTGCTGTTTCCGTAGAAATGTGTTACGGTTTAATCGCGTTGAATAAGGCTGAGTCTCCATGGCGAGAGTGAAAACGAATGTAGAATTTCTCTCGTTTATATTTATCATTAAAAATGTTTATTTCTCTCATAAAATGCCTAAGCCTCTAATTATCGAAACTAAGTCTCAAAGGTGTAGATGATGTGACAAATGCAGCTGTGGGATCGAAATATGCAACGTTGAGATGTTAGTAAATAGTTCAGTGAATGACATTGGGAATATTACGAAGACGATATCATTGGTTTCGTTGATTACAATATAACTTTTTCCAGTGTATTATGAACTAAGTTACTGAGTATATTCCAAAAAGATAAAGCTTAGTTAGCAGTGTAAGAACCAGGTTGGACACTAGTTGGTGGAGGAGTGAGAGAGGGATGTCCATCGTAGCCAACATTATTTAATTAATTGTCCAAGAAATGATTTGGGGGCCTGTGAAGGAGCTCGATGTACGGTTAATTGCAAGCACGGGAATAAGAACGTCAGATTTTTCCGATGACTCAATGGTAGTTAGCCATTCGCCGAAAGACTGAGGCCGTGTTCCAATCCGATATTATGCACACTTCGTATCCTTATGTGCTCTTTTCGATTGACATTTTCCGGATGTGACGTCACTTAGTGCGGTTCCAATCCGTTAGAGCGCATCATGACTAGGGCGCTAGTGCACAAGGAAGGTAAGTGTATGACGATGCGCCCTTTTCCGCCCGAAGAAGCCGGCGGTGAAGACGCTCTACATTGGAAACGGAAGGAAGATCAGTCGCAATGTATTCTGAAAGTAATTTTACTTTTAAGTATTGATGGCTCTCTCTCTCCATTTTGTGATTATTTTATATTCTATGCCATTAAAATGTGCACTATCAAACAGTTTTATCTTCAATTAAAGTAGGAAACCAAAAATGTGATGAAGCATGGCTGCAACCGGCAAGTTGTTAGAGGGGAATGAAACTTGTATTAACGCTAACTCAATAATTATTTGGGCATGAATATCGATACTGAGTAGCTAAACTTCTTAGCCAGTTTATTAGGTTAATTATTGGGATGTATTCCAAGCACGTGGCCTTCCGTTCCAATGTCGGATGATGTCTGGTGTGTATTCTATTTAATGATAAAAATTTAGTGACATTGTCTCTAATTTATCAATATTTTCCTGTTAATATGGTTTAGTGGAAGCTATAGTGTCATTTACCTTCAAATTATTTCATCGAAATATACGCATTGCGATTCTCAAGGGCAGCAATGAAAACTGGCTCCTTCATTGTCCTATTGTTCTTTCGCGGACGGTATTTCGTGAATAATGCGAATTTCCAATGCGATGCCTTACGATAAATTACAATTCTGAGTGACTAATGGATGTTCTTCTCATATGCTGGGGACAGACGAAAGGATAATACAATTCATCGCCCTGCGGAAGAAGTACGCAGAACAATTTACGGGCCGAGGCGTTTCTGATATAGTTCCGACATTGGACACTGGGAGACCTTGGCGCTGGCTACCTTAAGAGCAGAAAAGTGCGTGAAGTGCAGGATAGTGCGTAAGTGCGCACCACGGAGTAGGATATTCCGAATTCACCTCCTTTCTCCACCACGCTAACTTCAGGAAAGAGTGGCTGCCGGCTACTTACAGCGCCTCTATCGGAAAGTTGAAAACCTCTTCCCTTGCTTACCATCCGGGCTCTTTTCCTCCCCTTTTTCCCTATCCCGATCGTACTCCTACTCCGTGGTGCACACCCTACGGATTGGAACACGGCCTGAAGTCGTTGCTGAGCGCTTCTAAAGATATGAGGTTAGGGATTTTGAGTGACGACAGGTTATATGACTTATTAGGGTATCTAATGCCGGGGCAAACATTGTTGTGGGAGGACTTCAATTAGAGCAGATCTCCTATTTACAAACGGTGGTAGATAGGCTGTTTAAGTATGCGTGCGGCAACTGACGTGATATCCGCAATGTAGAATCGGTGGGTAGGCGGTATATGTGTGTTCATAGGAGAAGAACGATTGGGGAATGGTGGATTATTGGATTGGAACCTGGCGTCAATGTTAGACAACGCTTATCGAAAGGCTTCTTGCGATTCGCAGCTTAACGTTCAATACGAGGGACGGAGTGCTTGGGATGGTTTAGAGATAACACTCAATCAGGGATCCGAAGTCTCTTGTATTATCACCACCACTGCTCTCCATAGCCATTTTGGAATCGGAAATCAGTGCTGAACACACCGTACTGACTCCATTGTAGGTTTAGAAACAACGGCGTAAGGAGGAAACCGGCTTGCGAAGATTTTTTCCCAAAATAATTGAATCGATGACAGGAACTCGTACTAAGAGCTTGAAACAATGATTTGCGATAACTCTTTTATTGGGGTGTTGCTTTCTACGGTTCCGAAACTTTATATTTTAGGAAACGGGTTGTGTTCTTATTGGAGATTGTGAGATGTAGATAAAACAAAAGTTGGTTTGGCTGGATATAGCAGTAGTTGAGAGACATATTGAAGGTAATCTCCATGTAAACTCCAGCTCACGTTTAATAGCCTTCTGACAGGTATGACTTAGTCTGATGAATTGGTTGTATAAGAGAGGACGTGGTATGAAAGGAGTGAGTGCGAAATTTGGACACATTTTGGGCAAGGTAGGTGGGAGATAAGAAGGTAAAAACGAGGGGACAATGGAGATAATACATATTTTCGCTCTTGGCTTTGATGGCTGAGGATTGATGTATGCGCTTGACAAGACTATCCTTAAATCTACCAATGTGGGGTGAACATAAATGAAGAGAGAATGGGATCATGAAGAGTGTAGAGCGTTAGTAGGCGTCTATTATGTCTCCAAAATCTTGTGGAGACATAATTTGTCCATCTTGTTGATGGTCGGCCCATTGAGACATGCATGTTGCTTGAGCCGTTCTGTACATCGGGAGAGCTTTCACAAATAGCACTGCAAATGAGTGGAGTGAAGTTCAATTTTCTCAGTTTAAGGAGACTAACGCAGCACTTTCTCTGACTGCAAAACGGCCATAATTTTGAAATTATGAACTGAATAATTAACGAAAATGAGCTGAGGTCATACCTTTTGTTGTTACCCGATTTATTGGAAAAAATCCCATCATGTATCGGTGTTCAGAAAAATTGTGTGTATTTGTGGTTTAAAAAATGGCATTATCGTTCGCTTCGCTCATCATTGTCCTGAGGCACGCGTTTTTTCAAGTTTCATCTGTTGAAAAATGAGTTCGAAAAGGTTGGGGTCTTGCCATTGGAAATATATGAAGGACACTTTCTTTTTAGAAACTAATAATTTAAATAAAAATGACTTGACTTTCGAGTTAACATCCAGCTCTCACGAAGAATTTAGAGAGTAAGAAGGCATTCATTATGTACCCACACACTGGTGGAGATATATTTTGTCCATCTTGTTGAAGGTTGGCCCATTGAGGTATGCATGTTGCGTGCATCGCTCTGTGCTCCAGGAGAACTTTCACAAATGGCACCTCAAAACTTGGCATAGTTTCCACTCGCGCGCATGAGTAGTTTACGTGTGGGTATGACAAATGGTTTGTTTTTAATACAAAAACGTGACATAATGAAATGACTTTTTTCTTTGCGTTATTGGTCCTAACCTCGCCATTTTAAGTTGCTATTTTTTTTAATTCTACTCAGTTTAATCGCTAAACTCGAATTGAAAATTAGTTTAGTAATAGCAGTGATAAATATCGTGTTTGCTGTCATAGAGGTGTTGACTGCGGGAGCTCCTTCAATATGAGAATCCCAATTAGTCATAAAGCATCGATCAAAGTCATTGTTTGAAAAGATAAAACATTGCCAAGCTCAATAAAACGAATTTCGTTGCCGTTACTAAGTAAAACCCACTAAGCAGAGGAAAACATTCAGTAGTCTTTTTAATGCTTCAAACGTTGAACGTTGATACTGGGTGCTATTTTCGACTTCGACGTAGGCATTTGGTTAGAATTGAGATTCAGAATTCTCATATATGTAGATTTATCTGGTTTTCTCAGAATAATCTGTGTTAAATATACACAACGTTCTGGTTCCGGGGTTTGAGCTATATTAATTATCGTGAAATTAAATAATTTTCATATCTACTACACTTTTTAATTGATTACGAATTCCGGCCGGCTTCAACTCTTTTGTGATATTATAAAAGAATTATACTGTCCTCTTGATAATGACCTGAATTTGTTGAAACCATTGTGGAATTAAATAAACCTTATATCTTCCACGCTGGTTAATTGGCTGCAGACCCCTGGCAGGGTTCAAAACTTACATCTACATCTACGTGATACCCTGCGAGCCACCACGAGGTGTGTGGCAGGGGGTGAAGATCACCAAACATGCACTATTGCCATGCAAGTAGGATATTTAAGGGAGACATGCTAGATAATAGGGTCACATGGAGCTAGATGGTTAGTATCTACATAATAAGGAAGGGATTATTGGTTGTTATTACATGCATCATGCACTACAGACTACTCTAACTATATTTCACTTACCTATCCCTTTGCTAAGCTGCCTATTGTTCTCTCTTATAGTACGAGGGAAAAATGACATTTTAAATCTATCGGTACGACAATCTATCTCTCTAATCTTGTTTATATGATCAAACCTATCATAATACGCAGGGGTTCTCAATATATATCTAACGTCATCTGTGAATAACTCGGTTTCGAATTTACTTAAAAGATTTAACATAAATTTTAACCTGCGTTCTGATAGTAATTCCCATCCCTAGGTCTTCTATTAAGCTCGGAACACTTATACAATCATCATAACGGCCTTTAACAAACCTAGCAGATCTCCTTTGCACGCAACTTACGTGTTCTTCGTACCATCGGAATCGTACCATCCTCTTGATATTGTCACGAGTGTTGCAACCGGTCGTGAGAAATTACCAATAAACCAATGTAGAAGTTACAACGTTTATTTAATTTTATAGTGAACTCTACATTCCACCAAATCCACCCACGGACTGAAGATAATTCAGAAGAATAGAAGAGAAAAGGACTGTATGGAACTCCTTACAGAAATGAAGAACCAGATGGATTGGATACACCCCGAGGCACAAAAGGTTTGGGAAGAATATAATTGATGGTAAAATTGAGGGTAATGTAGCCATTTTATTGTCATTATAATAGTGCTTTAAACTCCATTATAATCTCCATGAATAATGTTCTCTTTAAACTGTCGTTATATTATTTAATCTCTTTCAAAATATCGTTGACCCCCCGCTAATTTTCTGTGTGCTGTACTGCGTTGAATAACTGTAAATATATCGGGATTCTGTATTCATTGTCGTAATAATGGTTTCCTAAACCGAGGATTACGTTTTGTGCTTTGTGTTATTCATTCCGCTGGTGTTTAATCAAAGTGTACGAGTTTGTTGCAAGCTTTCTGTTAGTTTTTTAATTCTCAATCTTTGATCGATCAAAGAAGTCAATCAACATAGACTTTATCAAATGAGTTTGAGTTTTGATCTCCCGTTAGGAGTAGTGACAAATCCCTGATTGGGAGAGGAGGTGATTTTTAGTAGATTCTAGATTCCACTTGGGTGCAATTTGGAGAACACAGTCGGTCGAACGGTACGTCGGATGAGACATAAGATCCTTAAAGTCCCTTGGAGCTTTCTTCTCGGAGTACGCTAATGCCTATGCTAGGTTTCCCTCCGCCCTGTCCCTCCTCTACAATAGAATCCTTCCTATGTGTGTCTACAAATTGCTCTGCCAGCCAACTCAAGGGTGTATTTTCGTCAATATAAGTTCTATTCTATATTCTACAGCAAATTTTATTGAAACTACGACCATTGATCCATTTGCAGAACCAAGAATCCTTCCAATGGGTACATTTACAGAGTACTATGCAAGCAACTCGAGGGTGTGTAGCAGCTCTGCAGTGTTTTCTACCACAGGTATTGAAAACTAAAGCTATTGCTGCACTAATAAAAACCTGCAACTTATAATTGCCAGCAACTGGCTTTTCACAAACATCCACGACACTATTTGCTTCAATGCTCATAGGAACTATTACTAATATGAGCAACCTATCCGCCTGGCCTTATCTATTATATGATGTAAATGCGAAAAATGTTCTTAGCTTTCGATCGCCTCTTTCAATTATTTTTTCATTTTTTATGTTTACTCTTATTATCAAGTTCCACGTCGTAATGCTTCGCCACGATTACTTTCGATCAGGTGATCGGTTTTTCCGACTTAACGTTAATTAGGAATCCTACCGAGGCGTCTTTTTAACCCTCTAAGGACAGAATTATGAAACATCAGCATGAAATAAATACTGATACTTTATATGTTTTTAAAGTGTTATTTATGCATTTAAAATAATTGCAAATGAGTTGATAATAACATTAATTTTGAAATTGCCGTTGAATTGAATTCTGAATAGCTCAGCAATTAAATGGAAAAGACTCTGAGAAAGAAGATATTTCAATGATTTTGAAACCAAACAAATTTGACTCGCTCTTCCTTAGAGGGTTAAGGACGCCTATGCCAAAATAGGTTATATTCTCGTGGTATTAGTCGTGGTTAACATATTAAAGGGGTCTCAAACAGTAAAAGCACCCACCACCCGTCAAACTATCAATCTGATTTGCCCTGGACACAGTTATTCTTATCTCATTCTGTGCCCCGAAAGGTGAGCTCTTATGGATGGTACTCAAAAACGGGACTTGAGGGAGTCGTTTTCCTTCATGGAATGCCAGCGTTCTAAATTACCGCACTGTGGTGGAGGTTCCTAAATTTTGACTGAAGCGAGGTGACACACTATTACCGAGGTACGAAGAAAATGCCTTACTTACCTATTTCTAAGGCGATGCTCATAATAGACTTCATTATTTGCGCATCGTTCGGAAATATTATTTAATCTAATCTTAAGCGATCGAATAAGGCCATTTGACTCATCTCAATGCCGTTAGCGGTAGCTCGTTGCGTATGGTGCCCCTCTGATTTACGCCTTTTCGCGGTTTTCTTTTCAATTGGCACACTTAACGTGGAGAGAGGACCATCTTTCCGAATATCCGTTGTGTGTAGGCGCACTCGAGGGGTTTAGCTGCACCCCAAATGTATTTAGGGCACCGGATACACGGCTCGCGAGTCTCCTCCTCCACGTGTTTGTAAAGAAAGTGGACGGGGTACCGCCTGTCAACATGGCGCAAACCTGACAAGCCGAAGAGCCGTCCAATTAATATGCATATAATAGAGACTGGTTGTTTTTTTTGCAAATTCCCGAAAGAGCAACGCATCCGCGCGATTGTTTTCTAAATAAATGTGCCCTCCTTCGCTCATCGCGGTGAAATTTTGGACGGAGTCGCCTCCTATCATTAAGAGGAATTATCCTGCTTTCAAATGGATGGCTAGATGATCTCAGTTGTGAGTATAAGGGAGAGAGGAAGTCAAATGCTTTCACTAAACGGAATAAACTACAGCAGAGGAGCTATGCACAAAAAAAATAAGATCAAGCTTATGTATGTATTTGGAACAAGATGTATTGTGCAGAGATGAAAAGCTGTTGAAAAGAATAAAATATTGAAAGCTGTGGTAAAATATGAAGCCTTCAAAAGATAATTCACGACATATATAAGTTTTCTCGGGCTTCCGTCCGGTTGAGTGGGTCCATGTCGGCCAACGTTTCGATGCTCGACTCGAACATCGTCCTCACTCTTCGGTCAACATGGACCCACTCACCCGGATGGAAGCTCGAGAAAACTGTGAGTAATTTTTTGTAAATTATCTTTTGAAGACTTCATTCTTTACCACAGCTTTTAACATTTTTTTTCTTTTCAACAGCTTTTCATCTCTGTACAATACATCTTGTTCCATATACATACTCCAGCTTGAGCCCCAGAAAACTTTGAGAAACTCGAACGCCGGGAAAGGATCATATCTTATTTCACCAAAAGTTATTTTAATTACATCGATTTCCATTCGGAAAAAAACTATTTTTTCTCTTTACGCTATTATTAGTTGGATGCCCATTTATCTTAGTTTCCCTCGTCCTAGTATTTCCAAACCCATCCGGTAGTCTTGCTTTCCATTTTGTCCTTCATTTCTTAAGGTATTATTATTTTTAAGAAGTGTGTGGTGTACCGTGTGGTGAAGGCGTTTGTCTAGAGATCGAATCCCTTCTGAGAACGCAAGTTATTGTCCTACCCACCTCGTAGGGAACATGTGAAGTAGAGGACGCGAGTGACTCAGTCTTGCTCTATGCTATAATGGAAATTTATCCGTCAAGTCATGTTGTCATTCTTGACTCTGCGCGTAACCCAGAGGTCCTCGGTAACCTTCTGCGGCCTGGTTTATTTGCTAAAGTAAACATTGGAGCTACGTCTACATACTACCCTGCAATTCGCCGCTTGGGCGTATGGCGGGGGGTGTTAGGACACCAGCCGTGTATAGATGTAAGGGATAAGCTTTTGGGAGATGAAGTGGTGTCGTGTATCATGGGAGAATATTTAGTGGAGTTCAGTTTTTACTGTGGTCGCTTATTGTGAGCGGAAAGAACGAGTTTTTGTACCTATCTGTTAATCGAAATGTATCTCTCTAATTGTATCGCTTCTGTCAGACCTATAAATGTAGTGTGACGACATGATTAGTACTCTCTGTCGCTCTGAAACACAGTCGTGTGTAAGGGAGAGATTAAGTTGAACGTTCTTCACGAAACAGAATAAATTACAGTTGAGTAAAACTATGCATTAACTTCTGACATCCTTAATCGTTCGTGGTCCATGAAGAGCTCCATTTATCCGCAAAAAATTGTTGCTTTACTGCAGCCTCAGATCATCAATGGTAAGTGGACACATTGAAGTGATAGTTTTTTTGTAACATGAAAGAGTTCGTTATAGTTACACCAGACACAATTGAGTTTTTTTTCCAATTTTCCAAAATTTTCCAATTACAGAATGATTTCAAAGAAAATATTATCATTATCTCTGATTCCAAAAAACAACAATTTTGAATCATAAGGAGAAATTTATGTCTTTATGGTTTATTATCCTGGTGTTACCACATAGATATTCGACATGAATTAGAGCTCAAGGGAGCACTACCCCTGTTACCCTTTCTTTGGGATTGTGACTTATAGTGCATGGACATCAGGCACGCTAAGGTGATAAAATATTCAATCAGGAAGCAGGAGGAGGATTAGATAAATTGTTATGTGTTTTGATGGATTACCCCACAATTCTGCTTTGATGTGGTCATGAATGGAGAGTGAAAATTAAGAATCCTTGGATGTGCTTGCTGGAAAATGTAATTCTTATTTTCTCGCTTATGTTAAATAACAGGTTTGTTTGGAAGTAGCATTAAGTCTCGATCTAGCTCCAGTGTAGAAGTTTATACTTATTCTAGAGATTCAGACGATATGGTGATAGATACCCATATTATATCAAATACTATTTGCACTAAATTGTGTTTGGTTTAATCGAAGTTTAGATTCTACATTACTGCGCTATTACCATCCCGTCACCTGTTCTTGACGTGTAATGCGGAGATTATTTCTCCGTTTCATTTTGATGCTGAACTAATGTGTATTTTCCAATTTGTCTTAGCCTCACGTGTAGCCTCCGATTCTCTAACGGCTTTTTAGCCACCGTATGCCATGTATTCAGCTACCTTAGTCCTTACCAGTTGGTGTGGGCTGTTCATCGATTAGAAACTTGAACCTGTCCTTGAAGGTTCCTCCTTTTCTCCTTTTGAAAAAAAATGGATTCTGTATCGTATTGAGAGCTTGGATTGCCCAAACGGCAACCGCTTTGCCACTCGCTTTTGAAAGGTGAACGTGGACTAACTCGGACTCTCACCCCACGCTACCTTTGGGAGAGCTGATTGCTCTTGCGTAGCAGGTATATGGGGACTGCTTATCGATAACGCATCTTTCTGGAGCTGTGTTTTGCTGCTAAGAGCTGTGCATGCTCCAATCTTTCAATTTCAATTGATGCTTGAACTGTGAGAAACACGTATTTACTACTATCTTTACTTTGCGCTATCATTTTCACTTGCAGTTGGTTCTTTTTTTGGCGGGAGAAATATAGCAACTCTGATTTAAATATCAATTTGTACACTTTTTTAATCATTTTGGAAATTGAAATTTATATCACCTATAGTTCCGAAGTGTGGACCATCCCAGTAAATATAAAGAAGAAGGCTGAGCACAGTGAAGACCGGATTCTGGAGGAGATGCTGTGGTGTAACTCTTGTGGATCATGTTACAAAAACGATTGCTTTATTATGGACATATGATGAAAATGCTGGCAACTAATTCCAGAAGTGATTCAATTGGTTACGTATCAATAAAAGGAAGACGGATGAGAGCTAGATAGTAGGAGGGAAAGAAGAGGGAAATGGATGTGAGAAAGTTATGTGAAGACTACTGTTAGAATACAGACACAGACAATATACAAAAAGAATACATACAGTAAGGGATTGAATAAAATAAAAGGCCGTTGTGGTTGTGAAGAATACGCTGGATTAATTAATCGCCTTTTTATTCAATGAACTAAGATTAAATAATCTATTACGTCTAATTTTTACCGTTCAACTATTTTTTTACATATTTACCTCCCCTCGATTTTGTTCTTTAATGAACTCACTTCCTTTCTATTTTACTAATCCTCAAATTGTATCCTTATCTTCACAGATCGTGCTGCTATATTGCATACATTTGCTTGTCTTTCCAAAGGCTCTAACTTTCCAAAGGTTCTAACTTAAAAGTGCTTATTATGCGATTCGATAACCTGTGCAATGTGATTAGAAAGAAAATGGCGTGAATGGGCAAAATAAAAACGCTGCAGGTCATATTTTGAGCTGAGGAGTTAATTATAGATCGTGCTACCCGCGCGGAGGGCCCGATGGAATGTGGCCTACTGTCTTTTCAGAACGGACTGAGCTTAGGCCCGGGCGTAAGGATGTCGAGAGGGAACGTGCGAGGGGCGATGCTTCACCGCAAGCGACCTCTAAAAAGACGTCTACCCTCTCCACTGGACCTAAAAAAAATGGAAAACCAACTGAGTTTGGCATTATACGAAGTCGTCCTCCTATTTTCGAACACGGCTCTCATGTCACGAAGCACAACCTTCCGTCGAAACAGGTTTATTTGGCTTACTTTTTCGGAGCCGCTCGAATGAAAGCCCTCACCGCCTGAGCTTGTGTTCATCCGGGCCAACCCCATCGTGTGAGCAAGCCTTCTCCCCATACACCGAACTCTTCGCGCTCGTCCTGGGAGAATTAATATTCTATCTTCCTCCTCGAGTTAGTCTGCGCAGAGAGAATTAATATTATATCTTTCTCCTCGAGATAGTTTCCTCATTTTTTCCCCTCTGGCTTTCAATATTCTCCATCCGATGGCTTGATAGCCGGGTAATCTGCTCGCTAATGCTGGTCTCTTCCTCATTCTCTTTGATGCGAATCATTGGAGTAGATGGAGAGGGCATCGCATCATCAAACTGTAGCCTGACTACCAAAATAACAGCCATATTGGTTATCCCTGCTCTCTCCTTCCATTCCTTTGGGCTGATCGGCGGAATTGGCGAATTTGCGATTGTAAAGCGAGAAAATTCACTGTCTGTTTGAAATTTAAGGCTAGTAACTGTTGAACCATACATTGTACGGACAAAATAAGAAATGATGAGGTGTACCGAAGAGTAGAGAACTATACGGAACACCAAAGAAAAAACAATAGGATGAATTGGACACACCCTGGTACACAATGGGTTTGTGAAGAAAGTTATTGAAGGAAAAATAAAGGGAAAAGTCCCCAGAGGATGACCCAGGAATTATAGACCAAATGAAGAGGAAAGTACATAGAAAGAGATACCAGGAGGTTAGGGAGCTAGCATTTGATAGGGAAGGGTGGAGGGTTGCAGTCAACCAATCTTAGGATTGAACAACTAATGAATGAAAGAACATTGGTTACATAGTGCTATAGATTTTACACAATTGCACTATAGTTTTCACCGTGAATGTGTGCTATTATTGATTAAAATAAATAAAAATGTATGCAAGGAGAATCCATATTAACGAAGTAAATGCACGATCATTTCTAGTTAGTTATCGATGGCAAACATCGGGAAATTGCAAAAGTAGTGCGTCAGCCTGTTAGCGCTAACGGAAAATCGGGACTAACAAAGATGGCGAACAGGCCACGCCCACATTACAGCTTCTATCATTGGCCATTATAGCAAGCGCCCCTTTATCTAACTCAATGGTGTTCAAGTTAAAGATTCAGGCTTTACTTTGTGGAAAAGCGACACATGAAAAGATAACTCAATTAGTACATTCCACACTATTTTTTTCCGACCATGGTTTCGACATTATCTGCCATTATCAAGGTGATAATGGCTACGGCTGTCTTGATAATGACAGATTTTGTCGAAACCATGGTTGAAAAAACTAAAATTGTGTGGAAGGTACAAAGTGAGTTCTCTTTTCAATGGTGTGAATCATCGAGGGAAATTAAGAGGGGCCTGTGTCCCTCGGGACGAATCTCTCTCGAAATTCACATTTTAAACATATTTTGTCGTAAGAGATGGGAATTGTAATTTCTCAGGCGCAATGTGGGTTTCTGGTTAATTTTAGAATTAGCAGTATTGTTTCCATAGGGCTCATGTGAAACTATCCGATAGAAATGATGTTGAAAACTCTGCGAATAATCTGAGCAGGAATCGACATATTAGCAAAATAATTTATTAACTCTATTGTCATTTGTATCTCGATGTTCCTTGTAACACGGATTTTTCTTGGCTAAGACCTCTCGTGTTCATCTTCAACAGTCTTTGTAAACAAGTGCCCTCTTCGGCTGGAGTCAGAAGTTGGTTGACTGTAATCGCCGTTATGAAGATAGCTGCAATGTACTCCCTGAGTTTCTACTGGGAACGTCCAGCAATAGTTCTTGTGTCAGGAATAAAATAAATTATTCGTGCGATATCTTACAGTGAAAAAAATATAGGGCAATCTTGTTCTGAAACAACAATATCCCAGAATTTATATTTCAATTCTTAACTTTCGTCCTGCCCTGATGCTCATTGAAGGAAGCATTCGCTTCTGCCCAATCTTTCCTGGATATCCTTTTCCTTCTCATGGTAGTATTGATAGATTTTGTCATTTGGTGCCCCAACGGTTGTGGTTATTTAAATGTTAGCATTGTTGCTAAAACTCATTTACGGCTCAAATTGTCAATGAAGTTAGATAGGTACCTAAATGTTTTATCGACTGCTCTCTCCTCCAAAAATCCAGTTATTTTTAAAACTAATATTCTCTGGTTGATTTCATCAATATCATCTTCGAGGTTTTAGAAATGTCGCCTCAAACATAAAGTTCCACATCTGCGTAAAAAACTAGGGATAGGTGTGTGACCCGCCTAGTGGTTGGTCGCAACACTTGAATATTTTCTTCTGTAAGGAGTCACTGTTTGTCAAGGCACTGCCGTGTTCGTAATTGTGTGGTTGTCAGGCCTACGAATGCTCCTGATGGAGAAGGGCCAATTGTACATTACTTGGAATAGTGTTTCAGAGACGTAAATTCGCTCGAAGAATTTTGTCGGGATCGGTTATCTGCAATAAAATTCCCAGTACTGTTCCGAAAATTAATTGCTCGTGTCATGCGATTGTGACGTCACTTCCAACACAGCTTGCAAAATATGAAATGCGAACACTTTGATGCATATCTATATTAGAATGAGATAACTCTCTGCTCCGATTGAAATTGAATTCCTGACTCATATAAACGTGGGGAAAACTACCTGATTGAGAGTAATGCAAGACGACTTAAATCCAGTGCACCTTCTTTTATTATCCTAAATGCCTGGTTTCACGATACATTTACTCGCACGCGTTCATGTGCTAGTTCATGTGCGAATGCACGAACCAAAATCGAGCAGGTTCTATTTTCCTGCTCATGCATTCGTACAAGGTCGTGTGGTTGGACGGTGAATTTTTTGTTCATCTCGCGTTCATGCATTCACACATTAGCTCGTACGGGTTCATGTACATCTACATCTACGTCATACCCTGCAAGCCACCCAAAGGGTGTGTGGCAGGGGGTGCTTTCGCATCAGGCATGCATGAATGATATGGTAGAACACCGACATTACGTTAAAACCCGCGTACCACACATGCAAAGCGCCAATTAAAAATCTAATACCCAAGAAACATTCTATCTTCAATCGTTCCAACATGCAAGGGATAGAAAGACTACTACTACAGATTCAAAATATCATGCATAAATAAGAACATCAATATTTACATCGTGCATAAATAAGAGAGTAGAGAATATAGTGAGAAAGATTTACTGCCTGCCTATTTTCAATACTCGAACTATTCATGACGACGATCACAGCTGTTATGGTCCCGAATGGTACGCGGAAAAAATGACATTTTATACCTATCGGTTCTACATTCTAGCTCTCTAATTTTATTGGCGCGATCTAATCTGCCGTAGTACGAAGGGGTTAATAGTATGTTTTTTACGTCGTCAGTAAAATGATTTTCCTGAAATTTATTTAGGAGGTTAAGCCTATAATTTAATCTACGCTGTGATAGCGATTCCCATCCTAATTCTTCTAACAGCCCAGACACACTAGCCAACTTATCGTAGCATCATTTCACAAACCTAGCTGTGTATCGTGTATCCAGGGCTTAAGTTTTAGAATTGATATTTGAAATATCCTTTGATTTCGGAGATACTCCCCGATAACAGTAACCTTTGTGTTCGTGTTTACTTAATTATTTACCCATCTCCGCGCTATCGCCGAGAATTCGCGCTGAGAATCTGCGCATTCGTACGATTGCCCCCAGTGTTACCATTTGGTCAACTGGGTCAAAGGTTGGGAGCCGAACGAAAGGTACTGAACTAAATGTTGCTCCTAAAATGAGGCGGCTGCGAAAGTAGCGCCTGACCTCATTGGGGTGGCCCATCAAGTTCTTTTTTGCGATGACAGCATAATTTATATAGTTAGAAGGCCAATTTCTCTCAGAAGAGGATGCGCCATCCATCCATCACTCATGTAAATAAATATGGAAAACGGAGTTATGAATCTTACATACGTTTTGTGTCTTGTAGGAATCGCCAATAATCTGAGAGGGTTTATCCCTAAATTCATCAAACATGAATTGAACACAGTGCGTATTATATAGCGGAAGCTGCGCTTTACGTTCGAGATTCCTACGAACGCGCAGAAAATATATCGCAAGCGAAAACTAAATATAAAAAAAATATAAAAATCAGTGAACTTTTAAATTTATAATTTATTATATGTGACCCTCACTATGGTGTATTAAAAAGGGAGTTTCCCCCATTTCCGCCGATTCTGATTCTTCTTGGCTGTAGACAAGATGGCCGTTGGTGAATTATATAGAGGATTTGCGGTATTTACCCTCACGCTGCTTAAAAATAGGAATCCAGGTTGGTGTAGTGGCTACTAGTCAAAATCTTTTGTGTCATCCAAGTCACTCAATACTCCAAAACAATATTCTGATTCATTGTAAAGATAAGGTGTAAATTTTGTGCAGAAGTGGTATTTATGAACTCTCCTGTCGGTTGTGAGGAGGTCTGCGTGGGAAAGATATCGAGAAATTTCCGCGCAAGGACAAATTAAATCCTTAGTGCTTTCAATAACAATCATGACGAAAAGGGCTACTTTGCCAAACATCTTTTAATCTGTAACCACAGCAGTGATTTTGAAGTGAGTGTCCTGCATTTAACAGGTAATCGACGTGAGCTAAATGCTTTAGAACAGCTCGAAATTTTGAAAAGATGTGGTGTGTGATAACAACGGTCTCTCAGATTTTTAAGTTACTTTTTAGTTATTATCTTCGACTACTTGATACTTGACGTGTTTCACTCCAAATATCTTTTAGTTCTGCCCCCCGTGGTTACCGAGGCGTGGCCCCAAGAATGAGCGCGCGTCGCCTTAGTCAGCCTCTCGCGTCAACGTTCGAATACACGAGGTACGGTGACTCTAGTCACGTTTAACATTTCTTTGAAGGATATTCAAACCAGTTAATTATGTTCTGAAATAATTATGGCAATATTTACCTAGTGTACATAAAGTCTTTGAATAAGTGTTAGAGTTTCAATCAGTCATTACATTGGTGAATCGTGAAAAACTGGTTTTCAGTCAGGTATGAATAACTTCTACATCTGAAATCGAGTTGAAAGGAAAAGAATAATGTATGAAATAATTTTTAAAGCTGTTTTAAAACAAAAAGTTTGTGACCTTTTTTATTATGGTACATACATACAATAAAAGTTACCAATTTTTATATCCACAGTCACTACAGAAAAACATAATTTCATATTACGGTATCTCTTTCATGGAGTGATTATTCTCACAAACCATCGTACGAATAAGACAGATACGATCAATTTTTTACAGCCACGTGAAAGTTTCCATAAAGTTTTTCGATAAAGTAGTCCTATTACAGTCTTGGAATACTCACCGGTGGTCAGTCACGACCGTGAGTGAAAATTGTTTCTGACTTTCATTTTTGGTTCGTTTTTCGTTCAACTCTCCCATCAATTTCTCTCCTCTTTCAGCAGAATCATTGACCACTCTCAGATGTTTGACTACCTTCAATCCTTCAGTATACTCCTCGTCACTTGCCGGCTCAACCGGATCCTTTGAGAGAAATATCGAAGGAATATTTTTTTTTAATTTGTACTTCCTTTTTAAAATTTTATATAAAAAGTCTTCGAGTCCCTTGCTGATGAAGTGGTCTGTATCTTTTTAAGACGAAGATAATCGTTTGGTTAAATCGTCAGCATTATCGGTGATGCTTAGTTCTCAGTTCGGGTACTACCATTCGATTTTTCGGTCTCTGCCTGTGTATGGTCTTCGAAAAAGTGCTGCAGTTTCCGGGAACAGATATCACAAACGCTTTCAATATTTGTTCAGTGTTGCATCACTAACTTCACCATCGCCCTTTCCCTTTTTATAACGGCTATTACAAAATAGTAAGTCGCGTCTAGGATCCTCAAAGGAAGTGAGCACAGTAATCCAGGCCTCAACATAAAGGCGCCCAACAAATTTGCACACCACGAATTACGGCCTCCTATCCTGTTGATAGGAGAAACTTGCAAAAGAGAAATATTTGAGGCAGTGTAGAGCTTTAGTCATTGGAAAAGCTGACCAGATGAGACTAGAAGCCTTTGAAACGAAAACGAAAAGAAGAACGAAATGGATTGGACACACCTTGAGACACAATGGGTTTGTGAAGAACATAATAGAAGAATAGAGGGAAAAGTTCCCAGAGGAAGACCCAGGGATAAGTTCATGGGCCAAATAAAGAAGAAAGTACATAGGGAAAGATACGAGGAGGTAAGGGAACTAGCATTAGATAGGGAAGGGTGGAGGGCTGCAGTCAACCATCCTTAGGTTTGAACGACCAATGAGAGCTTTAGACTTCCATATAGCATGGTGCAATGCTCTGGAAACGCAAAACGATATCCTACGGGGAGGAATCTCCCCAAAAATATGGCCGGTAGTTCAAGGAGCTCTCTGTAGTTTTCTATGGAGTGACTAATCTCTTAAGTGCTGCAGCGTAAATGCTAGAATATCTCCGGCTGAATCCTCCATCTCTTCTCGACAAATCCCGTCCTGAATGCCTGGTTTGTTGTTTCCCTTAGTCATAAACTCCGATATTACGAAACTTATTGACAAGAGGAACATTTGGTGGCGAAGAGTTCCAAAATATTTCGTTGAAAGCCCTACTTAAAATTATTTCGTAAATGTGGTGCCTGCATAGTATGAGTTGCATATCCTTTTTGAGACACACCTATAACAAAACGCGTGTAAGAAAACGCACGTTTAATCTTCCTGCGTCTCTTGCAGTCATATCACAGCAAAATGCACGTACTTCCATTCTTCCAGAATCTAATGCACGGCGAAGGCAGGACCTTTTCCTCTACCTGATGGAATGACAGGAATTCCAGGAAGAAGCTCAGTTTTGCTACAGGTGGCTATATCAGTCAGCCTATCCACCAGTTCTTTGCCCGTTACTGAAGAAAGTAATTTTCCGTCCCAGTGTTTAAAAACTTTAGCTGAGTCTTTTTCTACGAATAATGCGTCCTCCGCCCGCTTACGCTCTCAACAACGACGTATGGAAGAGCGATCATTGAATAATCCGTCAAAATTCTTACGAAATGCTTCGGTTGCTACTAACAAAACATGGACAACGTCCTTGTCACTCACTTTGCATTATCAATGACTGCGACGAATTTTGCCGTTATAATCTCTTGGCAACCTCTTCAATTTCTGATTGCGGGAGACGTTAGTTGTAGCTTTCCCAGATTATACTCTTGAGTTATCAATATAGTAACCGCTGTCCCCTGCAAATGCCAATAGATCTGCCTCAACTATAATATAGGTACATTAGAAATTAAAGTATAGTCAATTATATTCATAGTCATGTTTTATATTACATCTGCTTTTGGCTAGTACTATAATTACTGCACAGTGAACGTCTCCTATACTTAAATAGTGCTGGTTTACTAGCCCATAGTTATCTTTTGTAATCTAGCAAATAATGGCCTTAATGCGAAATTTTTGTTTTTGCTAATGCATATAAGTTTTTCTTAAAAATGAGCCGCATAGAATGCTTATAATTAAAATGTATTCTTGAAAAATGCAATCTGTCTCTTGGTACGCCCCATTCAACTCTTTTCTATGTCTTACTACTCCTCATATGGGCATTTATTCGTCTTCGTCTATATAAACATCTCCATTTATCTGCCCATATGAACTTCAGCTTCCGTGTCCAAAACCAGGTCTTGAAGACCATTCTTTTTTGGTCTAAGTGTCTGATCCATTGAGTGCTACATGCCGTGAGGAATGAAAGTATTTTTTAATTTCACTGTCTAAATTTAAAATATAGAAAATAAAGAGTTCTAATGTGTTATTCTGTTCGTAATGCTACATTTTGGCGTCCCAGTATGCATCAACTAATTATGAGTTTTTTCCATGTGATGATCAGCGAACTGTCTAAAATATCCTCTTAACGCTCTGAATAGCTAACATCAGCCGTATGGAAAAAATACCCTGAAATTAATGCTGAGATTTTTTAGTGGAAATCTGGGGATACCTCTGTGTAAGGCACTTGATACGAAAGAGATATTGCCTACCTTTTTGGATTGTAATGGCATTTTTTTGGCGAGATCCCGAGGGATAATTACTGTGCACCCATTAGCTTGCATTCCTTCCATTGAGTTCATTAAGTAATTAAGACAACACGTTACTTTCACTGCTACCCGAAGGTCGAAGGAAAAATGAGTTCATTGGGTCCAAGCGCCAGGTCATATTTTATCATTAATTTTATGACGCTGACTGTCGCTTGCGTAGTGTTTAGAAAATTTGCCTAGTTACCACCGAGTCTCGTTTCTGTTTAAAGGTTACGTTGGAGTATAGAATAACCACTAGCAAAACCTGAGACTTAAAAATTTCCAATAGTGCCGAGAATGTCCGCGGAATGAAGTTCGCCCCATTTTGCAGAAATATGATATTCCTACATTCAGGTCTTAACACTAGAACTACCAACGTAGCCATTTTAGCTAATTTTTTCTCTTTTTCTGTCATTTTTTAGTATAAAGATAATTGACAAAATTCCTTTCGTGACAACAATCTTTTAAAATCTCTTTTTTGTTGTCAAAGTCACAGTTCCTCCTCGCTATTATTGTTGACAATTTTTATGGTTATATCTATCATTTTTAAAGAGCCATTTTGGATAAATCGCAGTTTTTCACGACAAAAAACGGCGTTTGAGTTCTGATTCAACATAATTCATTGTGATTGATAAAACTATCAAGTCAACGAAAATATCTTGAACACTCGAAATGAAAGACAGGAATATTTATTTCATTAGGTATGGTATCACATGTGTTAACATTATGACTTGCGTTTAATTATTATTGCTTATCTTGAAGTAATTATTTAAATTAATTAAATAAATTAATTAATTTAATTAATAATAATTAATTAAATAACGATTAACAATCATAGATCACCAAAAGAAAATCACGGAGGTAGAGGCAAGCTGGCAGGTCTGGTATGACACTTGGTCCTCGGAAATGAAAGAATCAGAAAGCTACGTTGGCATATTTTACGCTCAGGGTGTATCAGGGGCTGAGATTTTACTTGTGCTTACACAACTTGTACTTGCACAAATATCTGCTTTCGTCATATAATTCACAGTCGCCTACCGCTACTCCCAAGTGGAAACAGTTCACACATCCTTACCACCCCTCTCGCGAAGACGATCGGCTCACCGCCAGCTTTAGCCCGCTAAAATACTTTGTTGTTTATTAATTATTAAATTATTCCATGTAAGTGTGGCAAAATATACATCGGGACGCACGATAGAGACCCAAATAAAAGAACGCAGGAGGTGTAATAGACTTCCACCCGGAAATATCTGCCTTGGCTGAACATAGACTATCAGAAGACCATATCATCTCCTTTGCTCAACTGGTCTCCAAAGCCAAAGGGTATTGGGAACGTCATCTAAAAGAAGCTATTCAACTAAAGCTGGGAAAAAACACCTTACATCGGGACTCTGGGTACATCCTAAGCAGGGAATGGAATGTAAGGCTTTCCCAGCGTATGTCGTCGCTAAACGTTGCTCGGGCTATCCACTGGGACATGCCCTGATGCAGATGGACGACTCGTTCATCGAAACGTCGGCCAAAATTGAGAGTTTGACCCGGTTGGAAGCCCTAGTAACCTTTAACGAAACCGTTAATCAAAAAAATAACGGAAAAATGGAGAAAACAATGCCCTCCCCCGCCCTCCCGATTAGACAGGTATATATAGTATAGGAAGCGTAGAAAATGTCCTGGGAATCATTGCTCCGAAGACGATGGAGGAGTATGCCATCGAAACGTTGGCGACAGCCAAAATCCATACTTGGACGGAAACCCGAGAGCAATTTATGTACAAGAAAACATTTCATAAAATTGATAAAAACTTTTTTATGGCAAATTTGAACGAACTGAAAGTTTGGCGTTGTATTTTTTTTTTTTTTCTACACATTTTAACAGTTTTATGACGATAAAACGTCAAGTTTCTTCATTATTACATTCCAGAGAGAGCGTTTCGTTCGAAAACGCCAAAAAACAGGCTCTTTTTTCTCCTCATCGCGATGAAAAATTGGAGGTGTATTGTAAAAATGATCAGAAACCATGGTTAAACGCAAAATAAAATGATCTAAAGTTTGATGTATATTGCATTCATGTAGTTACTATGGTTCATTTTTAATTTTTGTCCAAACTTGAGTCAACATAACTGTTGCACCGCCATTTAGTCTTGGGGTCTGCCCAATTTATGGGCAAAAATGTGCAAAAATAGATTTTTGGGAAGTTGGTGCGAAGGCTTCCGCGGTGCTCTGATGATATAGGTTGCATTTTTGTGTTGCACCGCTTGTTGTTTTTAATGACAACAGTTTCGCCTGCGTTCGAGAAGGCGTCTTCAGGTTGAAACTGTTGTCCCCAAAAACAAAAACGCGGTGGCAACCCCAAAATACAGCCTATATTAGATTTTTGGGAAAACTTATGCTTTGGTCAGATTTGATGTAAAATCAATTCGAGCGGATAGCCATTTTCTTTTGCATGGGAAGTATATTGAAAAGCGCATTGCCTCATGCAAGCCTGTTACATGCATTACGATAGACGTACGATGCCCCTTCACTCAATTTATGGCATCACAGCCCGATAAGATTCGACAAAAATATTGGTTAACAGTAGTTAGAGACTATAATTAGCTAGTAAATAGTTGTCCTTACCTTGGGAAGAGTGAGGTACGTGCTTCTCAATAGCGAGTGTCTGATTTTGCCGTCATGAAGCTCATGGTACAGTATTTTGGGAAAGAAGGGAGTATCACTGCATGCTGGCACCTACTTTACATCCATAATTTGGCCCTTAACTGAAGAAAAAAGATACCAACATTGTTGGGACAGTAAATGTAGCAAGAAGAGGGATTTCACGTGAAATAAAGTCAGAAAGACAGCAACATAATGCCTGTGAATTTTACGATGATGATGGTACTCTATGTTTCAGGGAAAGAATAATAAACACGCAGTCGTTTTGTGTGCAATTCACGGTAAACATCAAATAATGGCAAAAGCACAGCAAACTTCATATATGACAATGACGAGAAAACTCCAGAAACCCTAGATTTATGCTACAAGACCAAATGTGGCATAGATATTATTGATGAAATGGAGAGAAAAACTCTGGCAAGACAGCCTCTTGGGGATGATCTGTTTGTTCCTTTTATAACATACTAGCTGTGCCCGGCATGCATCGCAATGTCCCTTTTTCTTTATAAGTAGACACACACATACAAAGCAGACACATCTACTTGAACAAAATAAATGAAAAACAATGATAGATTGTAGTCCAATGAATTCCTTGTATCTCTATTGGAATTCGTACCGCACAATGATGGCACAGGTTTCCAATCCATGCCTATGCTGCGGTTTCCAAATTAAAAAAATATTTTTTTCGTTGAAATAGTGCAAAAATTTAAAAGTTCCAACCTTAAAAATCCAATTTTAGGCAAAAGCGAAGCGTATACGAAAATCAAATGCAAGAATAAAAAAATCAAACAAAGAGATTATTAAACAAAGAGACAATTTAAGATTTCCAGCCTTAAAAATCCAATTTTAGGAAAAAGCGAAGCGTATACGAAAATCGAATGCAAGAATAAAAAAATCAAACAAAGAGACCACTGTACCAACTCTTATTCTACGTACAAACAAATTCCGTATTTTTGACCCAAATTATGTCTCACTGATATCATTCTGATTCACGCGATTTTATGTCTCACTGATACGATTCTTTTGCACGTGATTGAGCAACTTGTAAACTCTCTGCTTTGTTACTTGCTTGTCGTTCCTCGCTTGTTTGAGAAACTCGCGTGCCAACACTCATTTGTTTAAACGACTTGCGCTCCACCTTTTGTACAATGGATATAATAATTTAGAAACCTTTGCAGGCGCGCGCACAACAACTCACCAAAGTTTCATCGTAATCCGATAAATGGTATGCATGCAGGAATGCATAGAAGAAATACAAATGAACATTCATTTTTATATATTAGATTACATCTCAGTGATTCATGCCGTCGTAATTTATAATCCATAGACAGGAATGGAAATAAAAAGGGAGTTTATGGCTAAAAAATAACTTTTACACTCCACTGGTCAGTTCAAAGGATCCGAATTTCAATGCCTGGCATCATATTCAGGTACTCAGTGACTGTCAATTATGAACAGAACACTTCCGTTACTGCCAGTGAGCACCTAAAGATGACGCCAGGTACCGAAATCCGGATTGTGAAATAAATTACTGACCTGTGAACTGACCAGTGGAGTGTAAAAGTTATTTTTACTAAACAACATGGAACTCCACAATGTCGAATCAAGTTTTATTTCATTTATTAAAGGAGTCTATGCAAAACATGGCTGAGGAGTCAACTGGTGGAAAGAGAAAATCTTAGTCCAACTATCCACGCATAGATAGTAATGATGAGGACCATGATAATATTATGGGGAAATTCCAGTTTTGCCAACTGCGGTAAAAATTTAAAAAACAACCACCGTATCGGTAAAATCAGTAAATGTAAGAAAAGACTGTGGAAAGTGCATTTTTAAAACTAACACATTTACGCTAACGTTAACGTTCTGTGCATTGAGTCGGATGGTAAATAGGAAAATGATTGCTGCATCTGAATGCTGTTCTCCATAATGGGGTACTCCACTTGTGTGGAAAGACAAATACTTATAATTCGGAGGAGCTCCTGACAAATGACTGATGGAAAGTTTCCGGACAGAAAAGGAGAAGGAAGAAAGTGAATTCATCTGAAGGATTCACAATTTTTGTTAAAAAATTGTTGTATATTTAAAAAAGTTGAATGAGTTCCATATGCCAAACTGTGTACATTTTTAAATTTTATGGAATAAATTTATACCTATATTGTTTTCTATATTTAATATTTGTGAGCTCTCTGGAGAGAATCCGAGGAAAGTTAGGAAGATTTCAACCCTCCATTAAACACAGAAACAGAGCTTTTATCTAGTTTTAACATAATTTATACGAACTGTGATCAGCTGAGATTCAAAAAGAAACAGAGTATTATGTAAAATGAGCTCTTGCATTGTTAGTCTAACTAAGGAAGTGTATAAATGTTGTATTTGAGCCATTATTGTACATCAATAACAGTAAAATACATCACTTTGACTTCAAATGTCATTTCACCATAGAAGAACCAAACAAATATGTTTATTGAAGAAGTAAGACTGAAGACAAAGGGCATAGCCATAATGGCTAGCATTTACTCTTTCCGTAATGATTACAATGTCAGCCATTCATCTTTGCTTCTCAATGGATGTTTTCATTGTTGCCGTACGCAACGGTGTGCGACGTAATATTATGAATAATGAATAGAAGAAAATAATATTGGGTTATTAACTGAAACATCAGGTGTGATCGGTTAAATTTTAGTTCATTTTCAGCTCTATGACGACGTGGGCTTTGGCTAGTCATCCCAGAAAAGTTTAAATTGTGAATCCTTAGGATGTATTCGCTTTCTTCCTTCTCCTTTTCACGACTTCTGTCCGGAAACTTTCAATCAGTCATTTGTCAGGAGCTCCTCCGAATTATAAGGCAACGTTTATGCCGGCCACGCCCTTATTCGGGTCTAAAACGCTGACGTGTAAGTTACGCGGATTGTGCTTGTTTTTGGGTGTTTCATTCTAGATAGTCCTTTTTCTAGGATAGGTAATAGCCCACGTATTCATTTTAATGATGCTCAGAGGTGTATGTGAGGTAAATGTTTCTGTTGTACCAAATGCGAAGAGAAATTTGTCGTTGTGTCCGGGCATTAACTCATGTATGCATAGCAGGACTGGAACTTCATTATCAGGCGAGAAAGTCAACCCCGGTCCTTCAACCCGTTCTTCTGTGGTGAATCTCTCCTCAAACAGGTTTCAATTGAACTGCTCCTCCATATTCGTCTATCCTGTGCTTTCTCCCTCAGCTCTTCGTAACTCCTTCAATTCATAATATCAGTCAACATATTATTTCTTCGTCTTCCTCTTTTCCTCGAGCTTTCCTTTTAATATTCTTTTCAGCGGGCAATCTTTCCTGAGGACGAGTCCCAGCCGGTTTGCCTCCCTCTTTCTCATTGATATTAAAATATTCCTTTTCTCATTCATCCTTGCGAGAACTTCCTCGTTTCTAACTTAATCACTTTTTTAATCTTTCCATCCTCCTCCATAGCCACATTTCAAAATTCTCTAGATATTTCGCCTCTTTCTTTCCATGTTTCTACTCCATAAAAATCAACACACTAAATAAACACAATTGGCAAATCTTTTCCTTAAGCCTATGTTTATTGCTTTGGCTGAATGTAGGTGGTTGAATTTTCTGAAGGCTGACTTTCCCTGTGATATTCTACTTCTTATTTCCTCGGCTTTTCAGGATTCCATCCGGGTTGGAAGGTACATAACCGACGTTTCGCACTTCACTTCCCTGAGGACGGCTGCAGAGTAAGCAGCCGAAACGTCGGTCATGGACCTTCCAACCCGGATGGAATCCCGAAAAGCCTTTCTACATCAAGTCTAGACATTTTGGTTCAAGTGCAGAGGTTTCTCTTTTTGCATATTTTTATTAGTTTTACTAAAGATAGAAGGCTATAGTTTTCGCCATTAGATGGGTAAAAGATTGCAGTTTCTTATTTTTTCATTCAATTTTCTTATACTATATTATTATAATAATATTTCCCAATAAATCATGTTTTTAATGCCAAAATCATGAATTTTACTTGTCAACAAGTAGGCGTGCGATGATGCGCAACAGTTACCGATGGTTAAGGTCGTATTCCTCTTGGATTTCGGAAAAAAATTCAACAAACATGATAGTCTATTCGAAAGATTCATTTCCTTCACCGATGTAAGTGGCAATAGAACAGCCAGTGGTCTTCTGCAACATGTCGCTCAAATAATTGATGACTTCGATATTGAAATGAAATTAGTTGGGCAAACGTTTGATACCGCAGCTGTTATGGCAGGTAATGTTGGTGGCTTGAAAACAAAGATACAGGAGCTCTGTCCCTCGGCATTGCCTTTGTACTGCTATAGCCACAAACTAAACCTTGTTCTGGCTCAGTCAACCCAAAATATAAGTGATTGCCGTAACATCTTTGTGGCTTTAAGTGGATTAAGTTGATTTTTTTCCAAGTCAACTAAGCTAACTCATGCCTTATCTGAATTCACAAACAAGAAGATGCCAAAATGTGTGCAAACGAGATAGAATTATTCGTCTCGTTTGGTTCATACCCTGAAAGAACACCATGCATAATTTATTGTTTTGTTTTCTAATATGTTTGATGATACAGCACATTGGGATCATGATAGTCTCAATTAAGGTCGGGGATTTCCTTGTTTTCTTCCAGATTTTAACACCAAATTCCTTCTTAAGCTATTTTCTTCAATTTTTTGCCACACTGATGTTTCATTCAATATTCTCCAAACAAAATGTTTTGACATATTGTACTGTAATAAGAAGGTTTCAGAAACAAAAAGGACTTTGGCCGGAAAGAGAAATGATTTTGACCAACTTTGGAAGGAAATGGATCGTTTGTATAGTTCAGAACCGGATGCGAATAAGAAACGCTTTTCTATTTCGCCAGAACAGAGCTACAGACAGTTATACTGTGAAGTTTATGACAGTATTCTACATCAGCTAGATTAACGTTTTTGAGTCTTTACCAAGACACTCATTCATGTTACTTCTGGGCAAGAAACAATACAGTGACTACCAGGTAACATTTCCCTTACAATTAGCTTCTTGTCATTGCCTAGAGGAAAATTATGGCAAGCATTTTGATTTTATCCGTTTGAAAAATGAGTTGGTTGCATTTTATTCCTACGAAGAATTTTTTCAAATGCAGCCTTACAAATTAGTTAAGTGTATGGTTAGCGCAAAGATTCACCAAGGAATGCCAGAAATTTTCAAGTTAGCCATTTTAATATGTACATACTATTCAAAGTACGACAGCATCAGTGGAACGTTCTTTTTCTGCTTCGAAGAGAATTAAATCTTTTCAAAGAGCTACGCAGAATCAGGACAGACTATCAAACTTCGGCTTACTGTCCATAGAAAAGTCTTTACTGATGGTTTTAAAGAGCAAGGACAACTTTTATAGAAATGTAATAACAAAATTTTGTGAGCAAGAAAGACGCATTGAGTTAACATTCAAGTGACATCAATGTACAGTATGTTTAAATTAATAAATGACTTACTGATTTTTTAAATAGAAAATTTTCCCTGATTTATCTGTAAAAAACTATGCAGTTCCTAAAACCAGCAAAATTACAGTGTTCGATGAGTGGGTTGCGTGCATCCAGGAAAAATATGACCTCAGCATACCCACATTGGGGTATCAAGGCACGCCACTGACATACACAGAAGGTGAAATGAAAAAATAAAATTTTTCCACTTGGAATCGGCCATCTTTACACCTTCACACCACCATTGTGTTCGTACATTTTGTGTGTTCCTATTCACTTTCTTTTTACCTTTCTATTTGAACATTTATACAAGAAGTTACCACTGAGCGGTTTGAGTGAATGAACAAATGATAATGAGTATTCAATTTCAGTACTTCCAACTTTAATTTTCGGGATCACATCATAATTTTGTTTGCTGACAAACTGAGCAGTGCCGATTATAATAGATTTCGTTTTATTAGGATTTATTTTCAACAAATTTGCATTGACCCAGTTGCAAATGCTGTAAACGTCTTCATTCATTTTTGTAATAGCCCTACCGATGCGAGATGGGTGACAGTCGAGGTAAATCTGTAAGTCATCTGCGTAGAATTGATATTTAGAATGAACAATTGAAAGGGGTAGATCACGTATAAATATGGAGAAAAGAAGAGGGCCGAGAATTGAGCCCTGCGGCACACGACAGGGGACTATTGACAAACTAGAAAGTTGATCTCCATCTCCTTTTATGGCTTGAGTTCTCTGAGATAAATATGAACAAAACCATTGCACTGCTGGTAGAGAAAATCCCAGTAGGCTCATCTTGATTAGTAGAAGACCGTGATCGACACAATCAAAGGCCTTGGTAAAGTCAAAAAGCACAAGGATGGTAATTTTTTTATTGTCCACAGAGAGGTGAATGTCTTCTGTCACTCTAATAAGGGCGGTTTGAGTACTGTGTTCCTTACGGAATCCTGACTGGTATTTATCACGCAAATTATTTAATGATAAGAAATCAACAACTGAATTATGAACAAATCTCTCAAGTGGTTTAAATATTGTAGATAACAGTGAGATTGGGCAATAATGTGACGGTTGTGTTGGATTCCTGAATTTCTTTATGGGTTTGATAATAGTCTTCCAAGCGACCGGAAAAATGGAGTACGTTAGTGAACAGTTGTATATATCGAGAAATACCGGGAATATCGCTGGAAAAACCAATTTCAGCGTTTTTAATCTGATTCCATCGATTCCGGCTGAATTAGATTTGATGGTATGAAAATATTTTAGCATCAACGGTACATAGTATGCACTTGTTTTTTCGTCACCATGCGCGGTAATGCGGCGCATTACCCGCATATCCGGAATGCACGCCACTGGTGTATGTCATTCTCTCTTTGCCGGTGGGTGAACTGGGATATTTGTTCATATAAACCCCCCGCAGGTTCCAAGGGATTTTTAGTAGACTGGATGGATTAGTGGTCTGAGCAACTGACGCGCAATCGGTAGGTCCAGGTTCGATTCCCGGTCCAGTTGAATTTTTTCCATTTGAAATCGGCCATCTTTACACCTTCACACCAATAATGTGTTCGTATATTTTGTGTGTTCCTATCCACTTCCTTTCTACCTTTCTGTTTGATATGTATGATTTGACGGAGGATCACGTGAGTGACGACGTATGAGTAAGTAAATGCCACAGGAGACAGACAAAAAACATAGACACACGACAGAAAAAACACAATAAAGCTCCGACAAATATTTCGACGATGAAGAGCTCTTCTTCGATGACTTAAGTTCTTAAGTCTGTGTCTAGACTGAGTCCTTAAGTCTACTCTCCAAACTGGAAAAAGTGCTGTTTCTCGGTGGTTTTTCCAAGATGGCGGAAAACGCAGAGGGGTGGGGATGACGAAAACTTGGGGTTTTCACACTCTGACCATCCCGAATAACATATTAAAAAATCAGAAGTACCTGATTTAATGTAGGGTTGGACCCCTCTAGCGACTAGACCTATTACCTTCGCTCGCAGTATTTGTCGCTGCCAAACTTATTCAGCTGCTCTGTCAAACGCTCCCATTGAGTCACAGCCTTTTCCACTCCCATGGATCCGGTGAATATTTCCAAGTTACTGTGCATATACATGTGGTCTAACACCAAATTGGGCTGCTGTTTGGTTACACGGCCTCTGTGTACCATAAGGATCTTCTTTCAAGAACGTTGGAATTATGCAAAGACAAGTCATGTGAGCCTTTAAAAGATGAAATGCTCCCCCAAATTGAATTCCTATCTTTGCATATTTACAACACGTTTGTTTTTTAAGGGATTATGTCTGCTTTTACCTTCTTTCTACAATTCCAGGTGTAATGGGAAGCTCATCACATATTATTTTATCATGTTAGATTTGAGTGTACCGCATGATACAATTTAATGGTGAGGTTCTTAATGCATTTAAAGCGGTGGCGTTTCCAAAGTGCGTTTTTACGTGGATACCTACTTCAGAGGATATCCTTATTAGTAGTTACGCCCGAAACCACCAAAGTAGTTGCTGTAACGTGATAATCTGACCGTCTTGTAGCTTTTAAAGTTATGCAATCAGAACAGTAATTATCACCTGGGAAAATGCCATTAAGGGTATTCTACCGATAAGAAGTACGTCCGGATGACTTGAAAGTGTTGCTAAACGTCCCGTTTCGCCAGCAAATACCTATTTCCCCACACCTATTCTCTCCTCAGCTCAGCATACTTTCCATCCCATTCAATCCATATTAAATGCCAGTCTTTTTCTCTCCAACCTCTTCCACGCTTTCCTAACGTGCCTCCCTGCCATCGTGGCCTTCAAAATCCCATCACCCGAACAAATTACTTCTATCTGTAGCAGTTACGGTGAGAGATGCGGCTCAAAGGCGTGCAATCTGACATTCTGTTCCCGACACCCCCCGCTCCATACCACAATACAGGGTGGGCATGACGCGGGAGAGCCTTTAAACCGTGTTTCACACATCGAGATCTCAATAATTATTCATTCCTCTCTCCCATGAATTAAAGGATGACAACATTCCTTTTTATGTAATTTCGTAAGAAATTTATGTCTAGTCGCTATAGAGACTGTCATCGAGTTTCAAAATTATTTTTGCATTTATTAGAAGTAAATTTAATAATAATGGTGATGTGTAAACTTAGTTTTATGTAACTGAACTTTTTAGTTATTGACTACCATATGTACAACTCTGAGGATTGAGGGTCTTATTTTTTTACCGCGTCATACGACGAGCAGGACTTTGCAACCGAAGGTTTTATGTGCGATTTCTTGCATATCATTACGGTCAGTATATTTCTTTAATAGTCGAGAGAACATGAAGCACTACTCACCAATTCATGGGGCTATGTGTGCATGATAACTTCTCCATTGAAAAACCGCTTGTATTTTTGACAGAGATATTAATATAGTTGTGCGGCAAATGGATGATAAAATGGTGGCATGAAAAAGGTGAGATCTTTCGAGTGAGTTGCACTTTGTGAATTATCATATTTCGTCATAATCATGAACCCATTATCAACCAATGATGGATTAACATTTTGACAGGTGTGGAGGAATATTTTCCTTTATATCAATGGAGGTTGCAGAAATGTAGACATGCCAATTATGATCAAAACCGAAAAGTGTTTTCTAATGAATAATTATAATTTTTAATTGAGCCGATTATTTGACTTTTAGGCATTGGTAAAGGAGATGCCTCCTTAGATATTTGCCAGTTTCTGCACTACTGATTTCAATGAAGTAAGTGGTTATCATTAATCCGTGATCATCCGTAAGGTTTGTTACTGAAGTGATTCGGTTGGTAACATATGTGAAAAATGTGGGACACAGCTCTAACCAAAGTGGGATTATGCTTATTTCTTGGTATAACGAGACTGAGACCAAAATGTGGCTTCACTTGAATGCAAACGTTGGTGCAGTGATATGTGATTCTAACACTAAGCCTAAATGACTCAATGGACGAGGCTTATTATCGTCACGGAATATCGTGAATATTTCTCGCAAATGTCACTACTTACGTGATATCTGTTCATTTTCTGAGATAAGTTATGTTTAAGAAAAAACCAAATAGGTACTCATCTGTAAGTTGCAGTATCATATCCCATATACGTCATGCCTGTTGAATTTTTTTCCGGTTTCAAGAGGAATACGACCTTAACCATCGGTAACTGTTGCGCATCATCGCACGCGCTTGGATTCTGGTTGGTAAACACCGTTCAAGAGCATTGTGTGTCGAAGAAATTTTAGAACTAGGCTCTATAAGAGGAAATAAATGAAAGTTGCGGAAGCCAAGCCGATTCAAGTTACTCCCTTTCGCGGTTATGGCATCTGTTACATTCGTTTCTTGAACGGAGCTCGGTGTAGAGCGCGTAAAAGGAGCTTTTTCTTTTATGGAAGTATTACTAGCGGATTAACGAGGTGATCAGAAATAGCGGCATGCTCTGAAAATGTTATTACCCAGCTGAAGGACGATGATGAGATCATAATCGATTTGGAGTGTGTTTCTGAAGTATTCTGGCTCACCGAAGCCGTTAACGCGGTTTGAATTGACCGAAAGCATGTATCCAGCTGACTTCTTGCCACCTGTAAAAGGTTCTTATTTCATCTCCATGCCATGCATGAAGCTCACGATAAAATTCTCCGTAAAAATGCTTTACTATACATATATACGCTGTGAGAAAATTTGATGAAACTTGAAAAAGCAATAACAGCAACTATGTCCCCCAAAAATTTCATAATATGGGCTCTAGGAAAATTTTAACCTTGGGACCAGAGGAGTTTTGTAATAATAGCCACTTGGAATTTTTTGTGACGGTATTAATATTTTTCCACCAAGGAGACCGTTTACTATTCATCTGATTGGTATATGCGTCATCGAAAATTCCACGAAACAATCCGTCAAAACAACCACACGACTTAGTAAGAGGATTCATTCATTGGTTGTTCAATCCCGAGACTGGTTAACTGCAGCCCTCCACCCTTCCTTATCTAATGTTAGTTCACTTATCTCCTGGTATCTCGCCCTATGTACTTTCCTCTTTATTTGGTCCATAAACCTATTCCTGGTCCTTCCTCTGGGGACTTTTCCCTATATTTTACCTTCAATTACGTTCTTCACAAACCTATTGTGTCTCAGGGTGTCTCTAATCCATAAGATAATAATGTCCAATCCATAAGATATAATGTTAAAGGAAATAAAAATGGTTTTGCAGATATCATTATTAAGTGCATTGAATAATACATGCTTTTAACTCAGTACTTAATGGTAATTAATGAACAACACCTAAGTAAATGAAGTATTGCTAAAGGGTGAATTTTTTTGTTCCATTTTATTAAAGTTCCATTTAGAAATATTCATTATCCTCAGAGGAGGAACTCCCTTGTGAAAAAGGCCATTTCCTCGCCGTTTAGTCTTTATTAATAGCCGATACAGGTAAATTGTTTCTGCCTCTAGTTTTTTTATGAATGATTTTTATTATTAGGGCGGAGGTATGGTGTATTTTTAAAAATTAATGTTGTTTAATGGATGATATGCGATGAGCGTTAAATTTAAATTGCTGGTTACTCCAAAACGTGTGACGGCAAATGTTAATAATGAAGATCAGGCATATGTCAAGATTAGCTCTCAGTCTCCATTAATTGTGTATTGGAAAAGAGTGTGGATGAGGTGGAATTTAGTCGGATCTAAAGTAGGAGGAACTCAAAACATCTATGATTATCAGCGGCGGAGAGTGGCGTTGAGCAAATGGTCTTTCGCCGTAATACTTCCCGTAAATTAACTTGCTTCATTGCTCTTCGTAATTTGATCTCATATCGCTGGTATATATCTCGCTACATTTTCCGTCGGTCAAGTCCTGCAAAAGACATAAGTTTGCAGAATACGTTGAGTGCACTTACTATGCGCTCGTGCACTTAAAAGTCTAGCTGTCAAGGCGGGAAGGGGAGGCGTAGGGGACCTTCATTCTTCGGGAAAAAGTCTTTCAACGTCCTTGCTGGTGATATTTCCGCTAATCACAATTTTGGCACGGAATCTGTTTACTTCGCTCTACTCTTCCCTGGCAGCGGTTTAATTGGATTATGTATGAACACAGGGAATGAACAGAAAGGCTAAATTGGTTACTCCGTAAACTGTTTCATGCAATGATGATATTACCATGTAGTTTGTAGTTTGCCAGTATCTCTGGCGTAAAGTTTGAAGTCATCGGCGAATTTTTTATTTGGAAGTGGCGCGAAAGGACAATTGTGATAAATTATTCATTCAGAGCTAACTTAAGGCATGAAAAGGAGGTAGTTGCAATATAAGGAGAATGCTGGCGAATCTGCGAACTGAAATATTTAGTTTAAAAAGTAACGCATTAAGTTACTTTATCTTGCGCTTGTGTGTGGGCTAAATGGAGGAAACATTGCAAAAATACTATCCATCAGTCCCAGCACCAAAACAGTCATTCAAATGCCAGGCGAATCGCTTCTTCCTTCATTGAACTTGGGTCGGAGAGTGTAATTTATTTCACTCCCTCAAGAAACTTGAAAATGAGAAATAATGCTCACCTTGGGTATCTCTTGGGAGTAGTGTTTTCTGTTTGTAAATCCATTTTTTTCTGCTATTCACTCTCTAAAGGCCGAGATGGAACTTGCGAAGAACTCTCACTACAGCCTCTGTTGTATCGTAGCACTTGTCTTGTAACGCTACGATTACGCAGTACCCTGAAGAGATGGAACTTGCGAAGAACTCGTACTACAGTCTCTGTTGTATCATAGCACTTGTCTTGTAACGCTACGTTTACGCTGTACCCTGAAGGCCACCTAATGGGTATGTGGCAGGGTGTGAGCCGGCATACACTAAGGTCTAACACATTGTCATCATGAAATCAGCTATTTCACTAAGTATATTTTATGTTAATTTTAGCAAAGTACGTGTGAGGGGCATCAAATGCGATAAAACTTCGAAATAATTTCTCTCGTAAGTAATTTACAATTCTTTCCTTCTTCTTTTTGTTAATTTCTTAGACTAGTGATGGTAGCATGCAGATATTGCCCTGGAATTGGTGTGCAGTGACTTACACTTCTTTTGTGGATTTGTATGCCAGGAATAAATGCTCTTTATCAGTTTATGCTGGAGGAAATAGCGTTTAGTCGGTGTTTAGAATTAACGTTTAGTCGGTGTCGGTTTTTAGTAGTTTTCCACAAATTAAACTAGAAATTACACGTGCTTCGATTTGCAAATGGATGAAACTCAAGTGTAGGTGTCATAAGTTTTACGTGCTTCAACTGCTAAAGTTTACGTTGTCCCGCTTAATACAAGACCTTTACTTAACCCACAGTCAAACTTGATATCCTCCTCCCTGGAACGATTCGAACCAGCGGACTTTAAATTTCCTTATGTAACCGGCCTACCTTTTTTAGGAGGAAATGAATTTTCCTTTTTTACTCTAGTTCCAATTTTGCGAAAATATGTCAAAATAATTCGTCCTCTGGAAATGATGTGATCATTTCCTCAGTTCATTAACCTTTCTTAAGTTTTTGGCCTCTCGTTGCCGCTATTGAAGGCCGCATCTACACTCGCTTGTAATGTGAGAATTTCTCACGTCATAATTTAAATTCTTCGTTTCGACGAAAAGTATGCCGAAAATCCAGACTTGGGTCCATATTCTCCGTTCCCATGGTATGTGCTTACAATCAGGAAGGAATTATGGCGATATTAATAAATTGAAAGTCACAGGAAGAGTCCTGGCGTCTCGTTCCCACGGCCGACAATCCCGAAGAAGGGCCCTCTCGGGCGCTGCATACTTTATCTGCGTGTATTTTTAAATCTCGGAATTATGCATGGGATGCAGTCGAAACAAAACACCTCTGCCTGTCTGGAGTGAAAATATGGTGGCAGTATCATCAAGAAACATAGAAATTGCAATATAGGCGAAATTAAGTGATTAATCGAGAACAAAGTTTCTGCCAGTCCATACGATGCAGCGTAAAATTCGGCTGCGTTGACCGTATATCCGTCTAGGATTGCAAAATTAGGGGATACATTCCACTCGGAATAACGCCTG
Source organism: Ceriagrion tenellum (assembly GCA_963169105.1). Lineage (NCBI taxonomy): Eukaryota > Metazoa > Arthropoda > Insecta > Odonata > Coenagrionidae > Ceriagrion > Ceriagrion tenellum. The sequence goes on along the minus strand of OY720632.1, from coordinate 126,849,890 downwards.
CTCTGTGCGTCGGTGTTTCGTCGGTGTACTTGAATTTCATTAATGGCCATAGGTAGGAACACTTCTTTATAAAACACTTGTGCGCCCACTTAGCACAGCCACCATGAATTGCCCTATCTAGTCGCCTGATTTATGAAGGATGTTGGGAGAGGTAGCACCCAACATATCCATGATAGATATCCGACCGCTTTCGGAATGGTAAACTTTTCCAGGCGCGCCATAATTGGCACCACACTATGTACTCATTTCTTGGCCTTTTTAAGCGCAGAGAGCGTTGAACGGTACTCCTAAATAATTAATTTGCTTTACATTTACTGTAACATTTTTAGAAATATTGACGTCAATACGAAGTGTTAATGAAAGAAAGAGCACAATCATCCACACAAGAAATTTTTTCATTGAAAACAAAAAAAAGTTGTCCAGAAAATCTGTACAGGCAAGACGGTTTGAATTTATACAAAATAATTAATGCCACACTTTTGGCCCATGGCTGAATGATATCAGATGATAGGGGGTGACCCATAGGTAACCTTTAAAGGCATATGAAATGTCTTTATATTGAATATCACGGAATAACGCCAGCGGTGGACGCCTATTTGCTGCTGATTAAAGGTGGAAGTGAGGTCTAATTTGGACTGGTGGGCGTTAGCTGGAATCAGGGCTAAGGCTTTAGCTGGACCCATTGGTGAAAATTTTGGTGTGATGTATTGTTTTTTTTCTAAATACTAAGGTCTTGAATATAGCAATAGCCTCCTGCAGGTTTTCGTACTGTATAGCAATTGAAATGACTCAGTGGGCAAGGGGACAATTATACAAGATTCCAGAAATTGCCGAAAATTTTGTTCCATCACTGGAATGTCTTTGTACTTAGGGATAGGAAAGGTGGATTAGTTGGACGTAGCAATGATGTACCGGTTGTAGAACTTTTCCTGTTTACTGGGTCTCTGTATCTCTATGGTCTAGTGGGATCGGGAGTCAGGATTTACTATTACTGTAACTTTTCTACCTCAATCGCTTCCTCGTCCGAGAGATGGTCCTTTGGTTCCGGGAGGTTGACGGGTTCCAGGATGTCCTACCAAAGGTGCAAGGCCTGAGGCTGTTCGGGAATCGGTCGCCAGGTATGGGCGTCGCTTTCCTGTACTTGTTCTTCTTAGTTTTCCCGCTGGTTCGTGTCGTAAACGTTGTCCTCAGCTTCAGGGTCCGTGATCCTGGCGGTTTCTTAGTTGGTGTCACTCGGCGGAGCAAAACTTCACCTCCTTCCGAGAGTGTCTTCGCTAAGGCGGAGACACTAGCTGCGTCGGCCTTCGCGCCGGCCCCCCTCGACGTCGGTTGGAGATTGATCGATTGGGCTGGTTTCGGTGGGGTAGTTGGTATTGTGGAGTGGGAGGTGGCGGTGGTGGTTGCTATTGCGTTGGTTGGAATCCCGGTGGTAGGATCAGGAGCTGTTCCGGGGGCACCCTGGGCAATGCGAATATCGTCGGTCCACCCGAGCGTTGCCACTGTAAGCTGCACTCGTCCTCGGTTGAAGACGGCTTTCCGGGCTTTCTCTGCTGACCATTCCCATCCTTTGGCAACCGTGGAAAGTGTCTCAATTTCGTGAGAGTCTCTGGCACGAAGTTTAGTGGAATTTATATTTAATTTGAGGGTAAAGAATAATCGTAATACCTCTTCATCGTCCGGGGGTTCGATGTCCGTTGACTCAAGTGATGATAAATCCCTCCTCGAAGATTCTTATGCCTGGGTGGGGGCGATTTTCGAGTATCTGTGTCAGCCGGTTAACCTGGTGGGCCATATCACGTACATGGTCCTCAAGAGAAATGTCGGTCGATATACCGGAACTTGGGGACGTAGACTGCAATTCACCCGTAACTGGTAGCATTTGTTCTTCTCTATTATTTCTTCTGTCATCTCCGCGAATATGCCTTGTGAATGTAAATGGTATAAATGCGAACTAATATGGAGGGAACTGCTGCTCGTGCCTTGTCCCCGCGTGGCGAACTATTCCAGACTGCTCTCTGTTCGCGTAGCGAACGATCTCGTACTGGGTCTAGGTAGAACACGGATTGATGAGAGATATAGAGCACGAAAAACTTTACCGTTTCATCTGTTGGATAATCACCTATTGGATAATCCACTGAGTAAGCAGGTTCATGCCTCCCGACGTTTCGGAGGACTTGTTTGAGAACAAGTTGCTTTCCGTAAGGTCGGGAGACGTGGACCTGCTTACCCAGTGGATTACCCAAGAGGCATTTATTCATATTGAACACGTATTTCTGTGAATTCATTTAAAGATACGGATGTGGTCCCTATCTTCATCTACGACGTAGTAGTAGACCTAGGAAGTTGGAATTCTAGGGAAAGCAGGGAAAGAGAAGAAAAACTATCTTAGAGAGGAGTAGAAAAGAAGGGATGACTGTTATCAGCCAATCTAACATATGCGAAAACGTTGGACTCGTTTTTCTTTCTTGAATGTGTTTCATCATTTATATTCATTATTAATTCTTCTGAAGCTTGATTATTTTTTCAATTAATCACCAATTGATGGCGCAACTAATTGAAAAAATGCTCCTCATATCAATAAATAAGTTTTTACAAACGATGAGCCGTAACGGAGCGTGCGACACGGGAAAGAAGAGACAGTGAGATTGCTCGGTGACTTTGGTAGGGCGGACTCTTACCTAACTTGCGGAAAGCATTAGCTGTAATGTCTTTGCTCCGACCATATCAGGATTAAGAGAGAAGAGTTTAACTCACTTCCCTTTCAGTTTTTTGCGTGAAATGCGCAGCGATAAGATGTATCGTGAATACATTCTCCGATTTGAATCTCTTGAAAGAGAGGAATTCCTATTTTTTTCCTTTCAGATCAATTTACATTAAGTTATGATTGCCCTGCAACCTTGGTTCGACCTCCCACTGTTCTAGACCTTTCCATCTAGTTTCACGTCATTGGTAATGCCGCGGGGACGTCCACTGCGCCAGCGATGCCCTCAGCGGTAAAAGGATACCCAATCACTTCCGTGACCTCACCATCCCCCATGAGAAGCTATCATTTGTTGCGTCGGCGTCAGTTATTGATTTTCAAATTCACTCTGATGATCCATCCTCTGCATCCGCCGATTCATTGGTCAACTCAGATGATATTCATATTTCCGTCCAAGCGAACGAAAGAAAAAGAAACACTCCCACCTTTTGCCTTTGGGAGGTGAAAAAAGTATTTCCTCCTCGCTGCGTCGACTTGAAAACATTTTACTGCGCCAAGAAACGTGGCCGCGATTCGTCCGAACGGAAGTGGAATTGCTGGGCGTGGATACACGCTCTCTCTCTCTCAAGGATACGAAACAATTTTTATGTAACCGAGTTGTTTGTGCTTCTTCGACGACTAAATATTTTGCAAATTCACCGCTAGCCTTCACCGCCTTCAATTTTCTTAATTAGCCTTGAAAATTTTTAGCGACGCTTTCGATAACTTTCACATCATCAATCATGACGGCGCTTGCGCGGCTTCAGCTTCACACGCTCCCCTGGAGAATGACGTGGAAAATTTTTGATGTTGTTCTCTCTGAAAATGATGGTCTATTACGTCGCTAACCAGTCTCTTCACGTAAGGAAAGATCAATAATTTTACTCGGCCATGGGGGAGGGAGAAGACGCGAATGCTGCGACGGAATTCTTCGCTCAAATAAATACATCCCTTCTCCCATGTCATTCCTGTTACGCACAATGTAATTCGCGGGAGCGCATTAACTCTATACGCGTTGGCATACAATGTGCGTTGTTGGATTTCACTCGAGGCAAAAACCTGGAATAAGTGGTTTTACCCAATGTGAAGCAATATTTAAGCTTGTGTTACTTAATCATCAGGAGCGATGTTTCTAGGTTTTATTATTATATTTTCTTCTGTTTATGTTGATTAAAGGTATTTTAGCTCTTTGATTCCACGTCAATGAAAATACCTCAATTATTTCAGCGTTGTAAAATTTCTATGAGAATTCTCGTTTCATGAAACCGGAATGAAAAAATCTTTTTCTGACGTCAGCCTTCAAAAAATATTACAACGCTTGAACAGTCAAACCAACAGTGGAAAACGGATTTTACATTTATTTCTTATACAATGTTCATTTTATTTCACATATGTAAGACCAGGAAAAAACTAAAAGAAATTTTTTTATATACATGAGAAGTCTAGTAGTCATACTTGAATTTGTAAAACTACAGTCAATAATTATGTGTAACGGACGTTACAAAATTCTAAACAAGGTATTGTGGGTACAGATCAATCAACAAAAACGCTGCTTCTCGAAAATTCCTTCCAAAGAAGTAAAAACTATTCCTGCTATATGTAATATAAATATTATTTTGAGATGGATGCAATAGAGAGGAACAATAATCGAAATTTATGTCATTAGAAGTTATTCTGAAAATTTTGTTTTAGTTGGGTTACAGATGAAGTGATGAATTACTTAGTTTTCCACGAATGATTAGCACAAGTACTTTGCACAAGTGATTCATCATTTCATTATGAAGGAATTTCTCCAAGTTACTGCCAATAACATTAATTCTAATTGTGTTACGAATGTTACAATGATTCTGTAACAGATGTTACCAAATTTTCATCCTTCGTAAAAACCATTCTAAATAATTAATTACATCATTCAATCTCCCATTTTATGTTTTCGAATGTACTAAAAAGAATTCCAATGCATTTAATGTGCACAACATGCATGATGTTCGTAAAAAAATTACTCTTAAGTTTTTTCCCGCTTTCTGACTTTATATTATTTATTCTGCCCACTGAATCATCTTAGTTGTGGAGTTCCAAAAGTTGGATGGTTAATAAAATCATAGATTATTCGAACTAGGTAAATTTTTCATTAATGTAGTGAAGGTTATTTAACTACCTTAAAACGAATTATTAATGACCTTATAATGTTAATTTATGTTTTATCTTTTTTCTTAATTCCTCTTTCATACATTTTGACTGTCAACTCTCCTAATCCGTCTGTTACGGAATGGATGACGCTGTTTCGAATTCGCTGCTTCAAGATGATATTTTTTTTTCTGTGCAAGTTTTACCATTTGACATATTTTCGATGTATTATGACATTCATGCTAAGCATCTCCTGAACAATGCGGCAATGAAAGACTCTGTTTCCTCTTTCCCTCATTTTACACAGCAAAATGTATTCAGCCATCGTTATGCAACGCTTGGTTTGTGGATAGTCTGTCCGTTATCTTCATTCGATCAATATCACTTATGCCCTTGGTTATATGATTTATCAAAATACGGCAAAATTTAGGCAACGCCGATCTTTTGCATATATCATATTGCAAAACAATGTCAATAGTTTTAAATTATATCAATTTACTTCATAAATTTCTTCGTCCGATGAGCTTGCATTTGTCACTAAATTGAGTCGAAATAGTAAATTTTCGGCTGTTTGAAGTGTGGATTTTTTACGTCCTAAAAGGTGAAATAAAGAAATTTTTCGGCAAAGAATTATCTTCCATTCTTGCGTTCGTGTACAAAATAAAATCCTCATTTCCATTTTTCCACCTCATTATTCTTAGAGATCTGTTTTTGAAGTATCATAAATCGCGGAAATCTTGTTATATTTTTATAGAATTTCTGTGACTGCGTCTAAGTGATTCGTCGAGGCGAATATAGGCATTATTTGTAATGATTACTGGTGTCTTAAATGTGACACTGTGTTGATTTGAGAGAACAATGTGGAACATTCAAGAAATTTGATGAGTCTTCCAAGATCCCGTTTAGATTCTCATGGCATGTAAACAAGCAATCTATACCTCTGCAATGTAAACAAGCTATAGCAATACTCAGCAAGTGTTCATTTTTTCAGTCGACGTCGATTAATGTCAATACAAGCCACCAGATGGTGATTTGATAGCTGGGAATAAATAATGCATGGGTGAGACCAAGGCAATTTTCCTCTGAATTGCATCAATCTATTGCCTTTGACTGAAAACACTTATAATTATGAATTTTTTGTCGACATTATGTGTTTATGAATAAAAATCGGATCTTAAATCTGTTCCAAAATGGTGTAAAAGAGAAAGATCTATTAATGACAGCTACAGGCGTGACTTGGTGGAAGTTGTTGTTATGATAAATAGAAGACTACTTTTATAAAGGTTTTTGAAACTTTTTATCTTTGTTTCACAACGCTCTTTACTGTGACATAATCATGCGCGGTGGTATTACTACAGTGTTGTGTAACGCCCAGTGCCACCAAAACGGGTTCCTAGAAGAGTACAAAGCTTTTCGTTTGGAACTTAAATGGACGAAATGTATCTCTAAAGGAGATTGGTTTTTCTGCAAAAGCGCCAATGGAAGTTCCCACACCGGCTGTCCATGACCTATTTTTTGGCGAAAGTTTGCGTCTGAATGGTGAAATATAATAATTACGTCAACTGCATACTATTGCTTGATTGCAGATACAATATATTCCATAATTACGATCATGTGGCCACCGTGGGCTTCATTAATGAGAAAATGTAAGCATTATCTACTGGACAAAGGGTGGCTTTCTATTTTTTATTTTGTTTTCAACTTCTTATATTTTCACGCCATTATGAGAAGTGGAATCGTTTACCTCCGCTGGCCATATAAATAGCCCCGAGGGAAAGATAATATCTTTCCAAGACTCACCCACAATTTTGCTTCAGTATATTTATTACAAAGGTGTTGACGTGAAACATGTGGATGAAATGAGGATTTTTTTGTTACTTCATCCCATGAAATCGCATCTTTTATCTACCGTAGTTTCTGTATAACATATTCGTAATCTTTTGTAATTAATTGCTTACAGATGAAAATGCGGAATCTTTTCCATGCATCACTACTTGAATGCCAATTGTAAACACCGACCGGAAATCTCTAAGACATTGGTGATATTCCAAATGGAAAGTAATAGTTGCAGAGTCACCTTTCTTCATGGCTATTGCTATTGTGTTGGACTTGATTTCAGGGATGAGGAAGTACGTAGCTTACAGTTGTATACTTCTAGTATGCTGAGCACTGATAATTAGTAGCTGAAGCGTTTGATTCCTACGTTTAGTACGGTTGAATTATACGTTTTTATTTGAATGAGACCAGTTTTAATTCCAAATATTATAAAACTTCTAATCTATGTTACAGCTTCAGGCTTAACTTTGTGGAAACGCGAAGCATGAAATAATTTCTCACTTTGCTCATTCCACACTTTTTTGTTTTTATCAATCATGGTTTTGACCTACAGGCCTTGAAAATGACATTGCATGTCGAAACCATGGTTGGTACAAATATAAAATTGTGGAATGTACAAAGCGAGAAATAATTTCATAAAACTTTTATCTCATTCCGCGAAAGAATTTCCAATCGCGTTGCCAGTTTCCGAGGGCTGAGTTGATGGCCTGTCCGAATGTAAGTAAATCTGGAACTAAGCAGATTTTTAGTTGGGTTGATGAAGTGCGTTTATTTTAAATTTCCCTATTTTTATTTTTTATTTTTATTTTGGGTTTTTATTTGTTCCACGACCTTCACCGTGAAGGACGTGGACCACCTAATGTGGGAGCTAGGGTGTGACACTGATAGATGCGTCTGTCTGGTAGCATAATCAAATTTGGAACACTTTTAGAGTGACTATCTTTCATTGTAAAATACAAGTCTAACTCCTGGAGGACATTTCTGTAAGCCATGAGTTATACTACTTTTCGACTCTCATGACAATTCATTGTCAATCATTACTAAGAATCGGCCGAAAATAAATTTTCCCATTCTTTTTTTCACCAGTTCCCTGGGAGTTTAGTTGAATATTAGAGAAATCAGAAAGATTAGCAATTTGGGCCAACTTCGAACCAGAATGAATGTTGATTTTGCGTGCGACCGCTTTTCCTTCTAGCGGTGGACGGTGTGTGCGAAGTGACCTAAGCCGTCGAGACTTGTTAAGTCGAAGCAAAGATGGACTCTTTACGCGTCACTCATAGCTATGCAAAATGCGTGCCATTCCAGAAGCATGACAGCAGTTTCTAGTTTCAAGCACAGATGGCGCTTCCCAAAAATGCACGAATAATTAGTTTGGGCAGGCATTTGCAAGCACGTCTAACCATTCAAGTGGTCGTCTCGTCATTCAGTCTTCAAAAATCAAACAGTGGGAGTCATTAACGTCATGCAGCAAGTACGTTAACACCATGTGTTTTTCCTCGTTCAATCGTTTCGACTTCACTGAATTCTTTCCGCCTAAATGTAGGCTAAGACTCCTCAACTCGCGCGTTCCACTTGCGACAAACATACTCGCGTCGATCCGAAAGGCGATCGAGAGCCGAATAGGGCCGCGGACAACGGAATGGGACCCGCGAGCTCTCCCCGTGTAAATGGCGGTCAGTGCCGCGGTCGAACGCAGCCGGGAACGGAGTGGAGGAGGTCGCCATTAAAACTGATGCGAGGCAGTGGAGTGGGGAAAAGATAAATAGGCAAGGACTTCGGGCAAACAAATCTACGGTCCAAATGCATTAGTGGGCGATGGAGAGGAATGAAGTCGGAGAGGCCCGGATGGAACGTTCCTTCCGTGAATGCCTTCCGGATCTCTCTCACTACCCGCTAGGTTCGACTCTTGGGCGCCCCACGATGAGTAACGTCAGAATACTCGGTCGTTGGCTCACTGCACTTACTTACAATGGTGAAGTCCTCTCATACGAGGGCGACATCGTACCTCATCCTGCGCGATTTCTGATTCCTCGTCCATTATGTCTTTTGATGGATGTCGAAGGTTGCCTTCTTACATCGATATGTCGACGCTATTTTGACGCGGCATGGGTGACCATTGTCGACTCTGGACTGGGCGGTGTTTAAAATAAGAAATAAATTACCAATATTCTGAGTTGGTATGCCGTGGTATATAAGTCAATTTTTAATGTTATTTAAGCAGGAATTCCATTCTTCAGTGCTGAAATATTGGTTTTCAGTATTTAATATTGAAGTTTTGAAGCATTTTTAAAAATCATTATCTCTTGCGGCAAGGCGTCACATACGTGTCGACTCATCCGATGGACTTCACTTGAGACCCAATAGAGGATTGAAATTTCACAGAGAAATCTCGTACTTGGCAATGATTAAAACCTAGACCGCCAAGATCGTAGGTCAGTACTCCAGCTGCCGTAGTATCCTGGTATCTCTCGTAATGCACTAATTACGTGATGATAGTAAACACAATCACCAACGCATAGCAATGGGCAATACGGAATGGGTATTGAAATGATAATACATTAAATTTTCAAATATGTCGTAAATAAAAAAGCACAAAAGAATATGAAACAATGTAATGATAGTTGGTGCAAAGGCTTCCGCGGTGGCTTTGTGTGTTGGGTTCTACCTTCCATTACAGCTACGTTACTTATCGTTTCAATGATAATAGTTTCTCTCCCGTTACAGGAGGCATCATCAGGGCGAAGTTGCTAAAGGATATTAGTGTTCTCGAGAATATGATCTAACATAAGCAAATGGCATATACTGTGAAAAAAGTGGTAGGCAGTTTTAGCTATCCGCTATTGTTAGCCTGTGTGGGTTGAATACTAATTATGGAAATGAATAGTATATCCCTCAGTATTTTGAAGGTATTACATCCCATGATAGGGTTAAAAAGAGAGATATTAGGCCAAAAATACAAGAATTGTAAGATTACATTTATGTTAGTGGATTTTTAGTACATGCAAGTAGTAATAAAGGGAAGTGAAGAATGAAGATCAATGACATTTGGTTTTGATTCGACTGGTAACAGTCCTAAAATGAAAACAAAACTTTAAACTAGTCTGACGAATCAACTGTCCTTTCTTGGCACCGTGAGAGAACACGTAAATCTCCCTTATGTGGAGAATTCCTGGGATTAATCACCAAAGAAATCACACGGTTACGAAACCATTCTCAAAATATGACCTTCCTCATCAAATGAAAGCATTTGATATATCCTTAAGAGTTCGAAAGGAATGGTGAATGGACTGCTGAATTATGACCTCTCATTTCATTTAATCATTCGTCCCCTTGATTGTGAGCCACCAATTCCGATGTCTATTTATGTATAATTATGTGACCTGCTTCACGAAGTCGAGACGAAGGAATGAGACCAGAGCATTTTTAGCTATGACAGAAATTCAGCGGTGACTATGAAAGATTTTATTTGGGTATGCATGAAGTTAAGATGGAGATTTAAAAATTAGTCAATACCAAGAAATTGAGAATGTAAAAAATGTAAATAAGGAGAAATTAAACCAGAACTTGATGACTCCTTTCATCGTCCACTCTTCTGACCTCATCGCAATCTGGTCAACAATAACTATTCATCACAACCACCTATTATATTTATCTTTTCACGACTTCCACGAGTTGGGAGTTAAACGCTCAGGATATCACTTGCTAGTGGCGTTTCCTAATGGCAGAGGAATAACATCTAGTTTCCTAATTCATCCAAGGACCTTCCTTCCCTTCCCCTTTGCTTGATAAATTGAATACCTATCTCGTAAGACTGGAGAAAATTCTCTCTCTAACTAACCCAGAAGATTGTTAATGAAGATGTCCAGTTCTATTCAACCCCTTCTCTATTCCTTTTACACCTTCTTATTCATGAATATTCTAATTAAAGTACACTTGGTACACTTAAGTACACATATGCAACAAGATTAATGTAATCCTGCACCAGCTCAAAATTCAGAAAAACCTCTTACCCCGTCATACTCGTTAGCAACTTCTATCTATGCTTATTTTGCCCCATATTAATTATATCTGCCTGTATTACCACTATCTCACTGAAAAGATGAATGCAAAGCTTCCACAGTAATCAAATATGTGTGCTAGGTTTGCTTTTAACCTAAAATAAGATGATCAGATTCCCCTTTATTTTACTAACTTTGCATGACTGAAGGTCAAAACTCGAAGAAAATATATGCTTAGGACGCTTCTGTATTGTCTTTTCAAACATGAACAACCTGAATGTTTGTTGCAACTTTTTCCCTTCTGGGAGAAGAAGTCAAATATAACAACCAGAATGACTCCCGACTCAGTGATCACCCCTCATAATAGAACGACCACTTACCAAAGATAGTGTCTCACAACTTTTAGAGGGATGAAGGTGGGAGCCCCTAGAGACTCGGAGGCTGCACGCTAGGCTTAGGTTGTTTGAGAAATTCAGAACTGATATTTTTCAGAGCGACATCGAGAATATTATCATGACTCCTCACTACATCTCTAGGTCTGACAGATGCGATAAAATTAGAGAGATTCACTGTCAATCCGATAGGTACAAAAACTCGTTCTATCCGCGAACAATAAGCGACCACAATAAAAATTGAGCTCCACGAAATACACTCCTATAATACATGTCACCATTTCATCTCCAAAAAACTTACACCTTTACACAGCTGGTGACCTAACACCCACTGCCACACGCCCATGTGGCGGCTCGCAGGATATTATGTAGATGTAGATCTTTTCGTGTTGCTGAGAAAAGGTTATAGAACAGTATTCCTGAGGACATAAAAGCTTTCACCTCACTGCGTAATTTTAAGAAAAACTCGCACCATATTTATGTCCTAGAAAAGGGACAATAAAAAATATTACAACATGAATTATTGTGTGATAATTTATTGTTTTTCTATTTAATATGTTCCCACTTTGTCAAAATAATTTAATATGCAGTGTATGAGCTCCATAACTATATTGTATTTTTTGTATGCTCTTAGTGGACAACGAATATCCAAGAACAATAAATATTTCTTTACTTACTTCTTTACACTTGAGGTGGCTCTGGCGTCAGAGGGTCACTTAGTCCAGGTTTTCTGAAAACTTAAATATAGCACCTTTGCCGTGCGTTTTACGAACTCAGAAGAGAATAAAATTGTATTTATTGGCTAGATACATTGTTACCCAGCCTTGTAAGTGAATGTTTTAACATGTACTCTTATGGGGATTGCTCAGATTACAGCAGAAAAACGTCTGCTTGAACGAGAAAGCAAACTGAAGCTTTTAATTAAAGCTGTTTTTAAGAAGCGAAAAATCTTGTGAAATTTAATAAAAATTGAATATGGGCTCTGTTCACCTTTGTTTAAAAGTTATTAGCGAAGCACTTCCACGAATGAAGTCGAAATGCGGTAGTTCCATGCAAATTGCGCTGCATTCGACCCCTATGGCCGGAAAAAATGTGGTCATAAAAAATTTATTCGTGGAATTATCGGCACATTTTGCACCTTAAGTTTGATTTTTAACAGAAAACCCATTTCATCCGCGCAAGTAGGATTTTTTAAACTGAATAAATAAAAATGCGATGCTAGGTATTAGTAGTGTTTTCTTAGTTATGTTTTCTTAAGGTAGTTTGCGCGAGATAGTTCCCTAGTCATAAAGGAGACCATATTCGAATTTTACGTTTTGATTTCAGCAGCTGTAGAAAGCATGAAGCTAACATTTTATATTAATTGTGAAATAATATACTTTTATATAATTGAAATTATTAGTAATTAAATAAAAATATCTACATAAGGCATTGACTTGAATCATTTTTTTCACGCAGAACGTTTAAAACTCCCTCACAACGTAAGGTTTGTTTATGATTCGGTAAAAATTGCTGCGGTGACACTGTGATTTGTTTTTTTAAAAACCTGAGGAAACATACAAGCTACACACTGTTAATTTTTTGACGAGATCTAGTTGTTAGAAACTCCTCATTTTTTTAAAGGTCTTTTTAAAGTGCATACACGTACCATTTCCCCTGTAAAAGGGCAGGTATTTTTCGTCAAATATCTCGAAAAGTAGTTCGGTAAGGTGTTAATATTTTGGTATTTTTGGAAGGGTGAGATGTTTTTCTTTGAAATGAGACCAAATTCATTGATTTATAGGTGAAATTATATTTCGTTCAATCTACCTTAAAGCTGAAAATACACTTTAATTTAGAGCGGCATACATATGCGCCCGAAGCAAGATTCGAACATCTGATATTGTGTGTATGTGATTTTGATGAAGGACGACGGATGTTGAGTGGATAGCTAGACTGGCACGTTGCCTAACTTGTCCCCAAAATCACATTCACATCATCGATGGATTCCACTATAATCGGCTTTGCATTTGGAGTAATTGACAAAAGCTACCTGTCGCCTCAAATAATTACAATTATTTAAACAAATCCGAGACAACCGAACGAAGGCTATCGAAAAATTTAGACGCAATCAGTCATGCAGTGTACATATGGCCAGTGACATATACCATAGTTCACACCGTCAGCAAAAGCAGTTGGGCAAACAAAAGTGACTCGACAACGTATTCACTCGCCTTGAGCTAAGTGGAATTGACAAGGTTCACAGGAACTAGTATTAAACTCTCATGATGGGATGTGCGCGCGTGTCAGTCACTGGATTTAGTGAGAGGAGCTGCCTCACACCTCTGGGAAAATCCGAGATTGCATTGTCAGAGGTGTGGATCATACAATTACAGGCGATGGGGGCCGGCGAAGGTTCCAGCGACAGTCACCAAGTGGTGTGGAGTGGGCTGCTGCCTTCGCGATCCAAGCCAACAATGACTCTGAAAAAGATGCACACATCTGAGTAATCATGATGGAAATGACTCTGCCAATTTTGAGTTTTTCTTTACTATATCGCTGCTCGCGATCAATATAACGGCTTCCGTCGTTCCAGGAAATGCAAGAAAAAAACTGGAGTATTGCATAGCCTTGATATTTAGTAATTGCTTACTTCCGCATTTAATATATTGAGAATACACCCGTCACCATTAGTCGTTGAATACAAAGATTCGTTGTCTGCAGCCCTCAACTCTTCCCTATCTAATGCTAGATCCCTTATTTCCTGTTAGCTCTTCCTATGTACTTTCCTCTTTATTTAGTGAGGGAACTTATTCCTGGGTCTGACTCTGGGGAATCTTCCCTCTATTTTACTTTCAATTTTATTCTGCACGAACTCATAATACCTCAGGGTGTGTCCTGTCAATCTGGTTCTTCTTCTTTGTATTTTGTGTCATTTGGCCCTTACCTCTTCTACTTTTCTGTAAACTTCATTCAGTCATTCCATTCATCAGTGAGCAATCCGGAGATTGGTTTGACGCAGCTCTCCGCTCAGCTATCCTATCAGCTAGTCTTTTAACACCTATATAGTTCTTCTGTTTTACATCCTTCATCACCTGCTCAATGTATCTCATCCGAGGCCTTCCTCTGCAGTTCTTCCCTCTACCAGTCCCTCAACGATTATTCTCATCAGACTATCGTGTCTCATGATGTGGCCGATTAAGTTGTCTCGTCTTCTTCCCAAGATTTCCAAAAGACTTCTCTTCTCTCCAACTCTTTCTAAAACTTCCACATTACTCACACGATCTATCCATTTGATCTTCATCATTCTTCTGTAACACCACATTTCGAAAGCTTCCAACCTTGATTTCTCTGCTGCTGCCATCGTCCATGCCTCACTACCATAAAGAAGCATGCTCCAAATGTAAGTCCTAATGAATTGCTTCCTTACTTCAACGCTTATATTCCCAGCTATTAAGAGACTTCTCTTTTTCAGGAATGCCCTCTTTGCATGGGATTATTCTGACAATTTCTTTCTTGCTTCGTCCATCGCAGGTCACGCGGCTAGCCAGGTAGCAGAATTCTTTCAACTCCTCAAGTTTATGGTTTCCTATTTTAAGGTTGGTCCTGGCCTCTTCTCTTCTACTGCAAACCTATATCTTGGTTTTCTTGGCATTGATTTTCAGCTTATAGCTAGTCATTGTCTTTTTCATATTTATTGGAATTTTCTTCAGATCCCTCTGTCTCTGCCATGTCATCGGCAAATCGCAACATGCTAATTTTTTCACCGTGGATTTTCACTCCTGGCGCTTCCTCTTTGATTTCATTGATAGCTATCTCAATGAAAACATTATTTCTTAAAGTAAGTTCTTAAAGTAAACTTCATTATTCTAATTATATTATAAACTTCATTTTTATAATTCTTAAAGTAAATTTCATCATTTCTTATTTTTTTCGTCCATGTTATCTTCTACCTTCTCCTCTAGCACCAAAATTCGAAGGCATCTAATCTGTTTTGGCCTTCTTTTCCAATTCTCCACGCTTATGATCTATGGAGTGAGAGAGAATATCCTGTACAAATCAATTTTGTTTTTAAATATTTGCAGAGGGAACCTAATCAAAGTGTAATTTTGGACCCAAATGATTAAAGGGGGTATTCGGCTCAATTGTCAATGACTTTTCCCGCAAGATTAAAAATAAAAAGGTCAGGTCAGTACTGCTCACAATTTCATTTACGTGCTTACAGAAAAGTATTAATACAACCAAAATATTTTCAAATTAAATTTTTACTCTAATTTCAACTGTTCATAACATTACATTCACCGACGTAATGGTTAAAATAAAAAAAATTAAAAATATCTTTAGATACTTCTATGAGATCGGATAATTTACATGTGATCAGTTTTTTACCTGCTCGTTGGTGTCGCCTGCAACTGGAGTATGTAACAATTATTATGTTCCCCAAAGGACGGAACCTTGCATTGCCCATATATTATGGGATTTTCCACTCCGATACTACAAAAACTAGCGTTATAGGATGAGCGAGATGAAACGTTTCCGGCGTTCTGTTAATTTTCCGCTCCCCAGTAGAGGAACAGGAAGAGCGATAAACCAAAACCAATACACATTTATTAATAAGAGAAAAAAATATCCGAACTGGTATTTCTCCCCAATGTCCTAATCTGGCCGTAGCAATATTTTCTCAAAGCATAACAAAAATCTGAAGTTTCTGAAATTTTGGAAAATTCTGGCCTGAATCGTTGATACCTTTTACCGTGAAGATATTGGTTCAAATATTGATTGAAATAGCATGGGCTTCCAGAGCTGTTGAATCACCTAACTACAATAATTTCTGCGGTATCTCGAGAAGTATATAATACGATACTCAGTGTGGACGTTCATGATATGTTAAAATGAGCTTTATAAAGCAAAATCGGACAGGTAAGGATATGTTATACTGGGTGAAAGCATTCAACAGGGTTCACCCAAAAAATATATGAAACCTCTAATATTGTCAAATGAACTATATGGGCTTTATATTATTTGAAGACCAACATATATATTATTTTGACATATTTTCTAGTGTTGGAAAACTTGTATCATGATGTCTGATTTTTATTTTCTGGTTGCATTCATTGCATTTTTAACCAAAAAATGTTTCTCACAGAACCTAAAATTAAAAAAATTATCAAAGTTGTCACTGTCAAAAATTGTTCAAAGTCAATGTTTTAATGTTATGAGCTTCCTTCGCGCAGAAACCTGGGGTTGCGATGGTCTCTGATAACTATTGACTCTCTGCACCAAAAATTCTAATTTCGACGAGTGGGTAGTGAGATTTCATCTTCCTCTGTCATGATGTATGTGATTTCCCATATTCTTTCACCTATCCTATCCTTTTAAAAATGAATTTCGTTCTTCTCCTCTTGTTTGCCAAAATAAATCCCCTTCTTAATCCCACCATGACGGATCAGGAAAGGTGAGCGATGATCTTGCAAAATTAAAACAAGTTTTTGAGCAAGTTCCCCTGCCGGTCATACGGTTTTATATAGCTCCGGACTAGGTCAAATTGACGTAGTCCACAAGCAATTTCTAATCTTGTTTGGCCCATCAATACGTTATACATTAAGGGATCACTGGCGTTTATACGTGCGTACTTGTCGCGCCATTCCTTTTCGGGGTCAGTTAAGTCAAGGCCAATGCTTTTAATGCTGAAATGATTGGAACAATAGGTAAAGTGGTGGTCATTAGGTACTTCATACTCCACAGACTACCTGAAAGTAGCAATTTCCCTCAAAACAAAACAATCTTAATCTGCCCCTGGTGTATGCACTCCTCAAAATTCCGATGGTGTGCTGCAGGTGCTCTTTTTGAAACTCGATCCTGTACACACATTCTATTACATAAAGATTAAATTGTGCCTTCCTTCCATTCCTTCGTAGTTCGCAACTCCAGCTAATTTCGCCATTCCTCGAAAATGAATGTATTTATATCAGTCATTTATTTCCGACTCTTTCATTGATTATTCATGATGGAAATATATAACTTTCTAAATTTTTACGTACAAAATTCACAACAAGCTGTTGAGAGGTTAATTTTATGTTGCTTATTAGTTTGTATTATGATTATATTTTCTGATAAAGTTCTATAGTTTTTGCTATTGTTGTTATAACTGTTATTAATATTATCGAAATGATAATTAGATCACAGAAACGCGTTGAGTGTACAATAAAATATCGCTTGAATCATAACACTTTCTTTCAAAAGGACTTTCAGGAAAGAATAATTCGTGAATTTTGGTTCGGGAAATAGTCTTTCGGGAAAATAAATTCGCGATTTTTTATCTGAATAAAATTAATTGGGGATTTCTGTATTCGGGAAAATGACCATGGATCTTATGAGAGTGATTATATTCATTGATACATGAGGGTAAAGTAACTTTCATGTGTCTATTCCGCTATTCGGCTATCACCTATTCTCTTAGCATGGTCAAACCAGTAAAGCTCATACCTTTCATAAGTTCACTATTGGAGCATATAACCCACATTTCCTTTACTACCCACTCATTTTTTACCCTATCCCCCCTAACTATACCGCAGTCACCTACCAAGTACCCAATTCTCACAACACAGCCCAGTCATAAGCTTGTCCTGACATTCGTAAGTTTCACTATTGTGATACCAAGAATGGCTAACAATTAGATCTTGTCAATCAGATACTGTGTTCCATGTTCATTGGATATTTGTGGATGCAACCGACTTCAGAAGTAATTTTAGCCAGTGAGGACTGGTGGGAAAATTGATAATGTGAATGCAATTTGGTGAAAGGAGGAAGGGTTCATCAACATCTAAGAAATACTGTGCCGGCCACCACTAGGGTGTATGGCACAAGGCGATTCCACACTCGTCACGAAGCCCTCATTGCAGCTGAAATCAGAACCGCGCACGTTCCCCTGGATGCCAGGCGAAGGCCAAAAGCAGTCAGGACAACAGTGCGCGGTCAGACCAGAAAGTAGGAGAGTGCTACGTACAAGAACATGCTATACATTTAAGATACAGCTACTGGTTAGTATTATTAATGCGGCAAGTAAATAGCACTACAAGGTGCTGAATCACTTGAGAGTATATCATGCCGGAAATCACATGCGAGGTTGGTTACTAAAAATGATGTGAAGATATTTAGCACAAGTGCAAAGACCAATGCTCCCTAGTCAGAGTCAAAGTATCCTAGAACTGATATATCGCGACTATTATGGTCCCTTGTTGTACGTGGAAAAAACTGACATTTAAAATCTATCTGTTTGGCAGTCTATTTCCTTAGTCTTCTTCCTGTGATTATTTCTACCATAATAGTTTATCTCTTGTAAAATATTTTGAACGACCTGCAAATAACAGTCTACATCGAACTTTCGTAAAAGACATAACCTGCATTTCTCTCATCGATCGGATAGATGTCCCCACCCTAATTCCCTCAGCAATTCACTAACACTGCTATGTTTATCGTACCAATTCTAACAAATATAGCTGCTTTCCGCTGTATTTGATCTAAATGTAAAACGAGTCCCTCTTTGTAAGGGTCCCATATACTAGCGGCATACTAAGTGAGGTCTCACGAGAGAAAAATAACATCGTCCCTTTACTTTATAGTCACATTTTCCTAGCATTCTTTTAATAAATAATAATTTTCGATTTGCCTGTCCTGGGTAGAGAGAAACTGGACGTGGATTTGTCCAGTAATTCGCGAAAAGCGCCAATAGTTCAGGATTAAGTGTTCCATCATACGGACGGAGTTCTACAATTTAACTGCTCTCCATATGCTGCTCAAATTGAATGATCGGATTTTACCGAATAATCTCCGCCATTACTAGGATTCTATCCGGTTTCATATGGATGGAAAACCTGTACTCTGGCCACCAAAAAAACAATCACCATCCTAGTGTTGGGAATGCTCTTGCGTAACTGTTCCTGAAAACTAGCCCGTATTATTAGCGCAGTCACTTCTCGCTCGGAAAACGATGGTGGACGGTGAAAAAGAAAATTATCTTCGTGTGGAAAGAGTTGTTGTATGAATACGCTTTTGAAAAAATAACTGTACTCGTATGGTCGTGCCCGCAACAAACTCTCTAGTGATTTTATTTCTCTCTCGGCCTTCCACTGTCAGTCTCAGCGCGAGGGTCTTAACCGATCGCGTGAGATTGTAAGGGGTTGCGGACACTCGAGGATGTCTATTGCGGGAAGCCGCATCCATCGTGAGCCACAGGCCGATGCCGATGTTCTGATTATGCAACGGCACGCGTGCGGTCGTCCGGGAAGTGCAAACGCGGGGTGGACGATATCTATTCGATAAAAGCCCACGTCGCTATTTATTCTTCAATGATCATTTGGTATCTATCTTGTCAACCGCTTACAGCTTTTCAAGTCTGTCGATAATTTTGTTTAGGTGTTTTATTTAATTTGAGACTTAAATTTTATCTAAAACTACGTTTACCAATCGATCTCAGATCGATCTGACCAAATCAGGTCGGTATGGTAAACGCAACGGGCTAGCGGGATCGATCTGAAAAGCGGGTCGACTCGGCCCGCTTGATTAGCTAGTCTGAGATTTCAGATCGATCTGAACCAGCAGGTCTGTGGCGCTCCTCGTTTTTATTTTTGCTGTCATTGGGAAACAAAATATAATCGTTGTTATTCAAAGCGTGTTTTTTGACCAGTTCTGACAAGAGTGAAGAAATGGCGAGTGATGTGACATTGATGATATCGCAGCAGATCGCAATTCCATCCACATTTGGTCAATTTTGTTCACTCAGAATGCGACTGAAAATTTCCATCTCCAAACTTGTTTACACACCCGATCAACTGTGCTTCAACTGACAAAATCGATAGATCTATATCGATATTTTCAGTCCCTGTTGGGAAACCAGGAGATCTTAGTTGGCTTGCTTGGAGATTTCTGATCGGTCCGAGTTCGGATTGATCTGAGATCAATGGGTAAACGTAGTGTAAGAGGAAATCTTAAGATGACCAAATTGAGTGCTCACTAAAGACTGCAGAGAAAAGTAAGTTTATCATGAACCTTTTGTGGGTGATAGCTCTTATTTCTGTTGACAATTAAAACAAAGTAATCCTTAATTTATTCTTATTCTATTTATGCCGTATTCTAGATTATCTTATCTAAAACGAACTTCAATATGGACACTCTTGTAATTAGCAGGGCAAGCTCAAGCTATGTTGCCTACTGGCATCATTTTATTTGGTTTACAAACGAACGAGTTTTAGGCTGGACCTGAGGAAGTTTTTCATCACAGAAGAATTAAAACAATTTTATTCCATTTTAACTACTCTAAAAGTGTAGTTACTATGGAAATAAAAGTAGAGTTAACAATTTTTTTTTCATTCTTACACTTACCAGTAGATATCGGGTTTCCGTCCGGGTGAGTTGTCAGAGAACTATTTATTCAACAGATTTGTCGGAAAAATCAAATCTTTCCTTACTTAGCAGTGGAATTTAATTCTTACCTTTACCATTGGAATTAATAAAGTAATTTCAATTCTGAGTCATGCAAGTTTAGTTCTTGAACTTTCAAGTGGAGTACACGAAGTAATTTTTAGTCTATCGTTTTATTTGGTCGCTCTGCGTGAATAATTTATTTACCGAATTTGAATACTGAAAAAACGTGGTAAGTTTGGGGACCCTCAGTGGTTTTCAAACTATTTTCTCAAAAATGTTATTCCTTTTCATGCCAAGAACTCTATTTACAATCTCTGAGTTGTATCCATGTTTAGAATTTTAGGCGGAAAAGAGTTTATGAGGACTACTTACATTATTCCCACTTCTTGAGAGTGACTGTACCTTCAGCCGCGTATTGGAGTGCAATTATGGCCACATTTCTTTTCAAGGGGCTGATGACAAGAATGCTAATGAAGGAAGTTTTTAGTCCGTAGGTACATTTTGCTCTTTGATGAAGGCATTTACGGATATGTCTCTTTTTCCAATAATTTATTAAGGTTATTTTCGATGGACAACAATGCCAGAAGTTAGTCACATTTTCCGAGTTCCATACTATTTGTCCCCATTTCAAATTACTCAATAAGCCATAGGCCGCATGTGGCTTTTACTTGCGTTGTTCACCCATTGGCCCGCACTGGTTATGAGTGTAAAAGCCATTTAAAATCAAATACCTCGAATAAAGGCAATGAACAGAAATCGTTTACAAAAAATAGTCATCGGATATTTTAAGTAAAAAATATTCCCAATTAAGGGTTAAAAGAGCAATCGTGAGTCGTCGTAAAAAAAACCTTTCTGGGTCAGTGAGTTGTGGCAGCTGCATGGCGAATCTGCTGTCGGGAATTCGACGAATCACTCGTGAGTCCGCTAATGCATTCAGGCATTCGCGGACTCACCCGAATTTCAACCTCGTGTGAATCACGCCTGCAAGTGTATAGTCATTCTCCAATCACTTTTCGAGCCAAATTAGCTTCAATTGGAGGCTTCAACGATCCGTTATGAGATGGCCGCGGACAATGTATGCATTCCCATTCATCCTCGAGAAGAAGACGTAGCCCAGGGGTTGGATTGTACAGAATGCATGGCGTCCGGGTCCTGAGGTGATCTATACACTGGAGCTGAAGATTGGTTGGTGCATACAATGCGGTCGCCCGAACGGCTCTCCTCAGGAGAAAAACTCAAGTGCCGAGGTCGGGAAGTCAAACACCCGTGAATCCGTGTTTTCACAGTCGGGAGGTAGACAGCCAAACAACCCGCTGGACAGAATGCGTTCGACCAAGGTGGAGGCGTGTCGTGGAGAGCCGCAGAAGAGGAGAGGCGCTTTAAAAAGGAGAAGGGAGAAACAACGGAAAAGGAGGCTGGTCCTCCCTCCGGAAAGAAGCGGTCCGCCCGGGAAGGAGGCCACGGCAAAAATTGGAGGGAAAGAGAAGGGGGACACAAAGTCAAGAACGGGTGGAAGGCGAAAGGTTTTTAGGCGAGGAGGTGGGAGCGCGTATGGCAGGAGGTGGGGAGGGCGGTCGAGCGTGGGAGTGGGGGAGCGCATAGGAAGGAGAAGGGAACATGGAAGGGGAATATGCGGGGGGGAAGTGGAAGGGAATAAAACGGCGGGAAAGTGAGAGGAGGGGAGAGGGTTTATCAAACATGGACGGTATTTTGGGGAGGAGAGTGGAACTAATGCCTGTTGGTGCATCCTAGTTCCCCCTTCCATCCGCTGCTGCATAAACGATGCTGTCTGGAGAGCTAGAAAAACTCAATACCCGTTGAGGGAATTTAACAAAAAAAATGGAAAAATTACAGAGCTTGCTAAGTAGGAAAATTCTTTAAAAGGAAGAATTCTGAGGTGGGATATTTATAGAAGAGTTCAATTGTAGCAGGATTGATCGGGTGTTGCAGAATGTTTACCGTGTTTAATTTCATAGTATCTGTAGAAAAATGGTTCCATATCCATTTAGACCAACAAAATATTGCTATACTATGCCCTTTCTACATCAGATTGCATTTGAAAATGCAATGAAATTGTGGGTTGGACGTGGCGTCGTCAAGGATAAATGTTACTTTTTTACAGTGAAACTCAATATCAAATAATAAAATATATAAGTTTTAAAATGAATTTTTAATGTAGATAAAATAAAACCATCAAACTGTCTGTGGGTGTAAGTAATGGCAGCAAATATTTCGGGTGAATGCGATATGAAATCCATATAGGTAGAATTGGCTGTATTTGACTGAGGCTTTAATAAGTAATCGCTGAAAAATATATAACTCGACCAAATGAATATATTCTTGTGAATTTAAGAGTCTAAAATCCTGTTTCTCGCATGAAGATTTTATATATTGTCATTATGTGTTTGTGTCTGTATTGTTTTGTTATTTGTCGTCTTTGCTAAATTTGATGACCTGACGGTATTTTACGGGGTTTTCACCGTACTAGGGCAAATGTCAGGCCAGTATCTTCCCGTACCAGTTTATTATAATCCAGTGACTAATTACTACCCTGAAGAGGCGACAGCCTACAACAGGGTCCACACTCGGTGTTATTTTTTGTTACTTCCAGTATTTGTTTGGTTGTGAAAATAAATATCTTTTGAACTTGAACTATCTGCAATGCTAAGGTTTAACTTGTTGATGAATCTGGTGTGATGTCATTGAAAATTATTTAAGCCATAATTGACTAATAAAACAATTAATGCTCTGAAAGATGTGATTTCTATGAGCTTGAATACAAACATGCTGTTGCAAGCCATCCAATTTTAGAACAGAAGAAATACATTCATGGCGGAGGAACAAATGAATAGATAATACGAGAAAAAGTGGTGAAATAAGGAGAAAATTCATTAATTTAGATTGAGAAGTATATAGCCGTATTCATAGTTTTGAAGTTCATTATTTCCCTCTCCATTTAAGCGCATAAGAGATAAGGATAATTGCCACTCCATCAATAGTCAATTTTACGGAACAACACTCATTTCTCCTATTGCCTGTATTATTGCCAGTAAAAAACTAATACTATCTTGCTGACCGATCCCGTTGAAACCCAGCTGAGAGATTGTAATAAAAAAATGTTAATGCATTACATTTCCAACACAATGGCGTCCGAGCATGTACTGACTTGAAACTCGATAGGTGCAAGGACTTTTTTATTCTCCGAAAGGGATGTCTCTCATACTTTTCGGGAAATAACAGTCATTTTATATTGACGAATTATGCACCCGTGTATTCTTCGCCCTAATCTCATGCATAAACTTTGCTCTAATCTCATGCATATACTCTGCTTATAGTAATTTATTGAGAAAAAAATCTGTTGACTTTATTTTCTTTATCCCTCGTTATTTTCCCGTCTTCCGTTCCACCAATCAGCGTCAAGGGTGGAGAGAGGAGGTTGGGCCATCGGCGTGGGGAGGGGCGCGAGGTGGGGAGGTAGAGCGACGGCGGGAGTAGGGGAGGATATGAATTGGACGTCCCTCGAGGAGCAGCGCGGTAAGCTCAGATCATCGCCGTCGCTGAAGCAGACAGGGCGCTCTAGCGCTTTCGGCTTCTCCCCGTCTCTCTCTTTTTCCCCCCGAGGCGCAGCAAAGCACCCCAAAATCGACCCTGGCCTCATTTTACGGTCAATCGCCTGTTGAAGTCTCCCGCTCGTTGAAGTCTCCCGCTCGTTGAAGTCTCCAGTGGCCACGGTCTCCCACCCTACCGCGCTTTCCCGGTCACCGCAGTCGAAATATCCCGCGGGTGATCCGTTCTCCTGTGTCGAAAAAGGATAGCGAAACCCTTCGACATCACCCCACAAGTTCGGTAAAGCAAGAAAGTCGGTGAAGCTGAACCGAGGCTCAGCGGAAAACTACCTAGGTTACTCAGGAGGCTCCCGCCTACCTTACCTGGTCGTTGCAGTCTACGTGAGGGTTTTCCAAAGAGAGGTGAGTAGTGAAATTTGCTACGAGAAACTTGAGTCTCTCCCCTCTCGGAGAAAAAAAGGGTTTCTCGCCTTTTCCAAGTGCCACGTTTGACGAATTTAGGATGATCGCATTTTGGTGGAGAGGGTACCGCCTATTTGGCTGCCAGTCTCTTATGTAGACTGTCACCAGGATTGAGATCGCGTGGAGGTTGGGACTTGGAGAACTAATTGCGATGAAATAGTAATCCAGATTGTCCTGCATGGCCCAGAATAGCCCTCACTAGAGTGAATTTTGCCATTGACCCTAACAGTGTCATAATTTGATTATCCGTGAAGCAAATTTTACGTATTGCAAGCTGTGCGTGCCTAGTTTATCTGGTGACTGTGATAGAGTCACCAGCTAAAGATTTACACCAACGTAGAAAATTTGCAATGATAAAATTATTCGCTTGGGTTAAGTATCAAACCCAACAACCTCGAATCAACGCTGAGTGCTTTTGCAATTTTGCCTCTTCCACTGAGAATTTCATAGATATGGCGGATAAAGGAGGCAATCGTCCATATTTCGGAGTATCCGCCCATTCGATTGACGACACATCCAGTTTCGGGACCTGCTTTGTGATCTGACCCAGAGAAAAAAATCCATATGCGTAATATTTCGCAAGACTCAATCGGATAACCCGTCGTGGTGAGTTTTGAAACTTTTTCGCTATTCCACGAAATTTTCTCTGTTGACCCCTTTTTGAAAATTCACTTGTATTCTAATAACGCAATTTTGTCCAGTCAAAGTTTGGTTGTCTGCGAGTAAATATTTTCCTTCTGTGATTTCTTTCCGAGGTGGTGACCGATGCACAGGTTGCTTCTACCCTTCATTACCTCAATTCGGTTGACCGCTTTTTTTTAAGGGTTTGGAGTGATGCTGATGGGGATGTGGGAACGAGTGAAAATTCTCGAGAGTACGATGCGTAACTCTCATACTTTTGATATCGGTATGGGTTACTTAATGGCCGTTTCAATGCAGTTCGTAACAAAATGAGGATCAGTTGGCGCTGATCGAGAGCTCAGTTTGCACTGTTCTTCTTAACGCACGGTTTCGCATGGAAAGACCTTTCATTTTTTTCATTCAACTCCTCGCATGTTCCTTTCTGTATTGTTTCCAGAAAAACCTGTTTGCTCCCGTCAATACCCTTGGCCGTCGTTTACGCTTTTGACCGAATGTCTTGGACCACGTCGTCGAGATTTAGAATGCTGGAACTTCCAAAATCCCAGCATCTGAGACCTTGATTCTCTCTTTTCTTTCCTAACTCTGAAATATATTTTTAAAGGATGCCACTAAGTAGAGTCCGAGGTTCCTACGTCACAAGGTCGAAGTTTCTCTTTTCGAAATGTGGTAACTCTTAAAGGTCCTCTCATAGCACCCGCTCAAAAAAGTCGAATCTAAACAGTCTGCCACGGGGAGGATTCTTTATTTCCTTTTTTTTCCTCCGTGGAAAAAAAAAGTCTGACGAGACTTTAATCGCGTTTGTGAGTGTTGCAAAATCACTTAGATGTCGGCATTTAATGACAGTGGCCCCAAAAGAGTGCTCTTTATACGATCGTCTTGGTATTTGTATCTTTCTAAGTCTCAAATGAGGTAATTAACTCTTTAGCCCTTCGTTGTTCTTGTCGATTTGATTCGGGCTTTTTTCTTAGGGGTGATATTAAAAGATGAATGTAATTTGAGAAGGAATGATGTAGGTTAACATTCAGAGCTCACTTAGACTGATTTTATTAACTTAGATAATAAGAAAGAGGTATTACAGTGATAGATCGTAGTTTTCTTTGGACTAAGTCCATGCTTTTTTTCTCCCCTGTTAAGCGCCCGATGGATCGATGGCGGTTAAAATGACGCCATTACCTTCGCAACATCTCTGTTTGACTTATCTTGGAATATTTTACACAATATTGTAACTAAATTTCTGCCTATGTTAAGCAATAATTTGTATTTTTGTCAATGAGGTTACATATATAGATTCATTGACTTGCATCCGAACTCATATCCACATTTGAATGATAAACGTTACACCCCATCAACAATAGTAAGCCAAAAATCCAGGGCCAATCAATAGGATGCTAAAATCATTAGATATAAGCCATATTACTGTCGTTGCGCATGTGGGTGATTAATTTTATATGCTCCGTATTTATTTTTCCCAGAAGTAATATTAATTTGGCAATATCGAGTACACGCGAGGATCTTTCGTTTCTGGGATTGCATTACTACTCTTGTCTGAAAGAACAAAAAGACTGCTAGTTAACGTTATGATACTTAGGCGCTAATCTTTGAATTCATAATTTATTTTTGCACTCCAAATATCCAGGGTTTTTTTCTCTCGAAAAAATTTGTCAACGGCTACTTATTTTCCATTCGTGCTTTTGAAGGTTTGCTTCGGATATATTTTGAGATTTATGACGGTGAGGTGGTTCATGTGGGTTTCTAGCAATTTTCTTTCAGAGTGAGTTGAGTCAAAGAATAGTTTTTTTGTTTATTGTATTTATGCCTGAACAATTGGCTCTCTTGCAATAATTTCTTCTCCCATGCTTGTGTCCCTCTTGTGCTTCTCTTCTTCTTAAGCATTACTTCATGCTCGCTATCACATTCTTAAGACCCCTCATATTCCTCCTCTTTAAGAGCCTTTATTCACTACTCTCACTCACTTACTTCGTTGTCTTCCCCTTTCTCTTATACCAAGCATCGTACTATCATATATCTGTTTCGTAAGTCGACGCTCATTCATTCCCTCGGCATGGCCAAACCAAGGAAGCGCACTCCTGTCGTATATGTACACTACTGTTGCATCCAATCCAAGTTTTTACATCTCCCTCTCATTCCTAGTAATCCATCCCACTTTTCCCGTACGCACTTCTCGGGTATTTCTTTCCCACCGCATTTAGTCTTCCAATATGCTAAACCTGACGTACATTTATGAGAATGTTCTTGATTTTATCATGGAGATGAAATGTTTTTAATGAAAATGTTTTAAATGAAAAATTATGTTTGTGTCCATGCTTCGATTGAGTCTCATGAAAACAAGAGTTTGAGGAATCATCGATGAATGCACTCGAACCATCCCCACGTTGCTTCCTCTCGTGACACTTCTGGCGTTGCTTCGAAACTTTCCCTTCGCGGGTGGAGGGCTGCCGCCTTGCCCGCACTGTGTTGTTCTGTGGACACTTTGGCATTCTCCCCTACACGTGGTCTAACGTTGATACTCCGCGCATTTGCGGTGCGTCAGTCGTGCTTTTCGTTGCATTTTTTCGCTCACTCTCACACTCGTCGCAAGGACTCGAGTCCATAAAAAATATGCTCGGCTCAATGCGGCGACCGGAAAATGGACAGTAAAATTTCCGAGTGGACAGTCATCGTGCATCTTTTTCCCGGTATCTATTTTCGCGGCGAATGCGCGTTCGTCGTGTTTACTTATTTCAATAGGCATTTGACCTCCACTCGCCGACTTGACTGCTGGTCACATTCCCCCTGTTAGCTTTTTTTTATTTAATCGCCTTCTTATCTCCGCTCACTCTCATGTGCTACTTATGTAGTCACAATAAATATCCTACTCAAATTACTGCATGTAATTCCATGATGTATTGGTTTCCTTGTCGTAAAATGCCTCAATTCTGATCTAAATCCCTTCAGATTCAATGATTGCCGTTCACCGAAGGTCTAATTAAGTGCAGCGTTTCCGCTTCATAAATTGATCATATTTATTGGTTACCGTTATTAATTGCCGATTGATGCATGAATATTAATGATTAAACTTCGTTGTATTCGCATTTGAACTCTCTCCATAGGCTGCAAATCAAGGTTTTCGTAAATTTCAACCTCGACAGCTTTTAACCTTCGCGACAGTCCAACTTTTCAAGATCGGAATATCTCCTAGTCTTAAATCCGCTCACACAATTTTTTATAGAAAACTTTTTTTACATGATACGCTTAGTGATGGGGAAAATGTTTTCAATTCGCATGGATTACATACCAAAATAATTATTTTAACACTCTTTTTCCCTCCGTCAGCCCAAGGAACGCGTTCAAAAATTCAAAATGAGAAGCCTAGCTAGGTAAAATTGAGGAAAGTATTCCGGCTTACAATTTTGCTGCTTTGGGACTCAGTGGTCCGAATCGCATATTGATCCATCGATGTCGGTTATCTCATAAAAGGTGTTTCTTTGGTACTGATATTTTACTGATGCCCTTTTGCGGAGTGTTGTAAAATCCTTGCCATTTTAGTCTCATAGAGGGGATGTACTCTAGTCAGCTTTCTCTTTTCCCTCTCTCGAGATTAATACTCTCTTAAAAGTTAAGGTCTTGCTCTAGATTCTCGAACTATCCCTTATGTGGTTAAATTCTCTCAGATGGTTTTTTTTGAGCTTTTGTTGGGGACAACTTTTTAACAGCTTTCATCCATAAATGGGCGTATTTTTTATTAATACAATGGCTTTAAAAATTGTAATTGACCCTTGAAAAATGCTTACCAGTGCGTAATTCAGTCATTACAGATTCGATTAGTCAATAATGTATAGCTTTACAGCTGCGTTACCGATATTTTGAAGGATGAGTTTTTTTCCTGCTTTTGATTTATTCTTGACTACAATTTTATAGTCGTCAGTTTAATTGGTTGGTTATGTTTGGGGATGCGATCGATTTGATGTAATCACGAGATCCATGCTAGGTAAAAGATTATTTGATAAATGAATGAAACGTGGAGAGGATCAAGGCGTTGGCATAAGCCTACTCATCACTAGAGGTGACTGGGGATCCAAAGTTTACCATCTCATCTGACGAACAATGTACTGCACTGGAAGTTTTATCTCCTAAGAAAGTATTCGGATATTGCTGAAGAGAAGTGATCGGGTCCAAGACTATTACACTATTTTAGACATCTCACAAACCCAATCCTCTACGATTTTGGAGTCTAATTACATGAACTATATGCTCTGACCTGGCCCGTAGCTCTGCAGAAGGTGTTCTTGACATTGATTTTGCTTTCATTTTGCTGGAGAAATTTGTTTTGCGGGAGCTGCACGGAATTGCGAACACGAAGTCGTCGTTAAAAATTTCTTTAATCCTCGCATACGTAACCCAGTGCGTCCACATATTTCTATTCATTAGCTCGGTGGAAACGCGGTGGACTCCACATACTGTATTCTCCGCTTTGATGTTAATCTCAGCATGAAACTTTCGGGGGCATGGCATTCTCTGCTGGTGAGGTTCGCAGGTTACTTTATTTCGGGGTTTAGCATATGGGTCTCCGCCACCGTAATGACGTCACGGCCCGGTGCTCGTTTTTGATTGAGGTTAGATGAAAAGAGGAACGGGAACTCTCGGCTTGCAAAGAAGCTCCCGAATCAAACCTGACGATTCTCACACGGCGGGCCCACGTCTCGGATTTCAACGGTACCGTTTCGCCATTTTGGGAGGAAAAAATAGGCTACAGAAGCAGGAAGAAACATAATGCATCCTTAGATGACAACTATGTTGTAGAGCAATGGGTATAAAGATGGAGACAAACTGGTTCTCACGCCAATAACTGTGCTCTAAAATGTTACATTTGTTCTAAAATCTGGGCATGAACTGCATAAATATTTTAGTTGAGGTACATGGTGGTGGCTCGCAGGGTATTACGTAGACGTAGACATGGATAAAATTCAGGCGTTTTTTATTTGATTATGCAGTGCAAGATCACTGTAGTGTATTTGACTGATATTAACCCATAGAATGCCGGGGAGCGCTATCGCGCTGCTCCTACAATGTCACTGTTAGATGCTGGCATTTCACTGATTGTTCACAGATGGCACCTTAATGCATATAACTTATGAAGCTTAAAGCAAATATGCTACGGCAATTTTAGCATAGTACCTAGGAAATCGGTTGGTACTCAAAGGGTTGGTTATTGGGTTTGGTTAATTTGGTATTGGTTAACGGGTTTGCCGACGACCATTTTTGCCATTAAGAATAAGTGACAAGAGTGTAAAGGGACGGATTATATGGAGAACGGATGAAGAGCTGGTGAGAAACCCGGTGTCGGCGCAATCGTCGTCGGAAGGCGCCGAGTGAAGTACAGTTTTAAGGTCCCTTCCTACGGACGGAGTACCTCACTTTAAATGGCACTCTCTCTACGTAGGTATCATCCAAGTAGGGAATGGAATTCCAGAGTAAATCCTTCAACTCTCCTGAGTCTTTGACCCTTGGAATGAGTCACCAGAACTATATCGATCTTAGCAACATAATCCCCTATTTTTAGGCTTTCCATTCTTAATCTTTTACCGATCGGAACTTTGCTATCTTGCCTTTACCTTAATGCTCTTTACTTCAGACTCATTGCGTAAAAGATGGACGAAAATGAGGGCGGAGCTGAAATTACCATCTACATTGACGGTTTGTCAACATTACCATTATTACGCAAGTAATTTTTAATTGGAACATTCCGTGTCAGTTCACCGACTCAAAAAACGTTTCTCTTCTTTGCTTGCACTGCCACCGAAATTTAACTGGTTTTTCAACTTGGTCACTCTCTTTGTTGACTGTCAATGAACTGTGGGAAAAAAGGCATAACAAGAGAACAACGAAAAGTGAAACTATTGAATCATTCGGGTCAGAGCGCAAACGGAGGCGCTGCAAAATCTCACCGCGGTTGATGGAGCCGGCGTCGGAGGACGCGTGTTAATGGTGAATTATCCTCTCGCAGGCAGCGTTGTTAACTTTCGCTGTAACGCAAAGGTTTGGACGCAAATAACACTCGGCCGCAAAAGAAAACAATGCAGCCCTCTTCATGGGATGAAGCGCATCTGGACGTGGAACAGGACCTTTTGTTACGCAATTAAACGCTTAGAATCCTTGCCCACGAGTGCCATCCCTCTATACATTCGGGTAGGGAAGGCAAGAGAAGAATCTTTTTTTGTTGTTGCTCAACACCAAGTGGGATAGACGGGGGCAAAAAACGGGTTGTGGCCGAATTGATGGAGGCCAAAATAATGCCACGACTGGATATGGCCCCGAGATTATCGACTAAAGTCCTTTCTATTAATACTGATGTTCAAATGAATGATTAACATCCCTGATGACGAGGGCCGTGACGAATCTCGAAACGATGGAGGAAATGGAACCTCTCATTATGATAGAGACATAATTCAACTGATGTTTTATAGTTGCTGGAAGAAATTATAAAAAAATAAACGATTTGTTAGCATTGAATGCTTAAATGAATTACTCAATGTTAGCAAAGCATTCAACGAAGCCCATTCCACTTATCAAGCAAATCAACGAAACTTTCGAGCCTAATTAACTTATGTCGGGTATTTTCTCTGCTAGCAAGGAGTAATTTAGAGCTAAATTTTTACTAGAAACGCGTTAATGATCAAGTATTTTGGAATATAATTGATATAGGAAGGAAGTGTTTAAGAAAGCGATTGCGACATCCAAACAGTCTTTATTAGGCAATGAAAATTTCCATCCCATTGATTTCATCTAGATTTTATGGGAAAAAGTTATATTTTCGCAAACGTTTTGGATGCTCATAGTTCTCCTGTGCTTACATTTATATCGCGAACCGAAGAAAGTTTACTAGGGAATTGCGGTAGTGTTCCGCTTCGAGAGTTTTGCTAGGAAACGGAAAATAAACGGGTTGCGGGTATTCGATATTGCACCTCTGCTGACCATCTGATGGAAACAAGGCCGTTGTAAATGTGTGCTTTCAGTTAACCTTGTCTCGGTGCATTGACGTAAATAATTGGACCGGATTCTCGCTGGACAGGGTGACATATGCTCTCGAAAATGAAATGATTACTTCCGGAAGACTTCATTCCTTTAGACTTGCGCGAAGCTGGGTGCATGAATTTTGAATTATATAGAATTAAAATAATCTCGCGGTTAGGGGCAGCTTTAAATGATAATTGGAGAAATTCCTATGGATTTTTACCCATGTAGCGCCCAATATACCTCATATTTCTTTCTTAACATCCGCGCACACCCTACTCTTCTTCATCTCGTCCCTCCAGCAAATTCTTTTTCTTCCCTTCTCTGTTTAGCCAACATTCTTCCCCAAATCTCGGCCTTGAGCAACCTATCGTCCCTCGTCACCTCTTTCAGCTACTTACCCTGCCCCTCCCCTTGATCTCATCTAGAAATTCCCTTTCCTTGCACTCTACACCAAGCACTTCCTCATCAGTCTTCCTGTCCGTCCACAGTCCACCTTCCCTTCCCATCCCTTCCTTCCCACCTCTTCCTTCCCTTGGAGATAAGCGAAAGCTTCCAGTCCAAGGGGGAAGTTGTAATCCTGCGGCGAGAGCCGGAACGCCTGTCCGTCCACAACACCTCCACGCCCGACCTTTGACCTTCACGCCCACATCACGAACGTCTGCTGCCTATTCTCGTCCTCCATCCTCAGTGTCCACGTTTCTGCTTCATAAAATGCTACACTATATACAGCAACATCTTTAAAAATATGTACTTGTTTAATATGCCCGTTATCAGCTCCCGTCTATTACTAAACGCTTACTACACTGACGCCATTCTCCTTCTAATGTCTTTTCCACTATACCCCTTTTCTTCTAGCGTATTACCCAAGTCATTAAAATGCTCTATTTGCTCCATATTGTGTCCTCCTGCTATGATATCCGACCGTGAGTTCCTGGTTTGAGGCAATTTGATTCATTTGAATTGATTATATTATTGATTGCTCTATCTTTTTTCCCCTTGTGACCATCAACTTTGTACCTTGGAAATCTTTTGATTTATTTTGAATCATAAAGGGTTATATTTTTGTTGATGACGAAGACCCTGTGTTGAGCTAGTGATAATTTATGGTTGGAGGCGCTGACTACGAGAGACTGACACACAGACCTCGCAAATACTTTTGAAAGCTTGACTTAATTACCTTAATATCTACGGACCTAATTTTTGATGAAAATATCGGGAAAAATCCCGTAGAAATCGATGTTAAATACATTGAAAATCTATCGTGAATATTTGTAATGCCAAATGGCTCATTTTTCCTTGTATATGGCTTATTTTGGTGCTAATTTTGAATCAGACGTAAAGCATGACTACGTGGACAAATATCTATGGGCATTTGCCGTGTTAAGAAACTCCTTGATTTTGTCAGACAAATGGATACTATGCAACTCGAGTGCTCTTTCTTGAATCCATTTTTTCACCGCCTTAAATCCTCCTCTTGGCGTAACATCGGACAGTATCACGAAGCGTGCGTTCATCTTTTATCAATCAGGTTATATGAATTCCGCAGATTCCTCTAAATAAACCCATTCTTCTTTCCGGTCACAATCAGCGTCAATTACAGTTTGTAAATCAATCGAGGTTTTCAACTAAAAAAAACTCGAGTCAATTGATGTTAAAATGTTGCTGGAGGCAATTTGAAAATATTTAAACATCTCTTTGCCATTGAATACTTACGTGAATTACTCAGTGCTCAATTAGCATATGAGAGTAGCTTAATTAAATTTACTAAGCCAAATAATTTTACAAGATAGGCAAAGAAAACGGTCAATTTTTTCCTTAAATTTGGAAGGCCCGGCAAATTTGCAAGGATTTGTTAGTCGTTTTAGTGGTAAGCAAAGAATTCAACGAAGCCTATTCGATCTCCGACAAGTACCCAGATCTCCTCGAGGGACGGGGTCGTAGTACGCAAAGTGAATTTTACCGAAGGTTATTTTTCCCATCAAAACTCTTTAACCCCACACTTATCTAGTGCCCGAAGCACCCCACGAGTTGCCTTTTATTTTTCCTCACGGCGTCCGCCAGATGGGTGCGCGAACTTACGTGCCGAGCAATCTTCAAGTGTGCTAGCGATCGAGTGGAAGAGGGAGAGAAAGGAGAACTGCAAGAGTTGGCAAGCGGGTCCGTGTAAACAAAAGCGCTCGTCCTCAGACCGTTTGACATGCGGGGGGTCGAGCCTTGCCAGGTTGCGAAGTCCGAAAAGCGAGGAGAAAAGAGAAAATAGCGACGGACGCAACAAAGCTCTTACGAACCATTCCATGCCTGCGCCGTGCGTCACGCCCACCTTTCTTCTCCCAACTCCCCCGTGCTCTCCTTCCTCC
This sequence comes from Ceriagrion tenellum, assembly GCA_963169105.1. Taxonomy (NCBI): domain Eukaryota; kingdom Metazoa; phylum Arthropoda; class Insecta; order Odonata; family Coenagrionidae; genus Ceriagrion; species Ceriagrion tenellum. The sequence continues at coordinate 126,815,354 of OY720632.1, read as the reverse complement.
CGTACCCAATATACTCCCCTTCTCACCAACTTATCCAGAGTTGTAGGGTAGTCACAGTGATAATTAACGGAAAAGAGATGCAATTTATTGTTCGCATCGGTGTTTAACATATTATTTCCTCTGATAACTGGGCTAAAGACGCAAAAGGAAAACTAATGACTTAAGATTCGTATTGGAGGAGTATATTTTTATTTTATACTTCTTTCAGTTGATTTGTTTCTATGAGTGTTATTTTAATAACTATTAATCTTTTTCCGAGAATTCACGGGAGCACTAAAACCTCGCCAAAGTCATTACTAACCACTTTAAACATTCAACCTGCATTGTTTGTAGTAATTCCATGATAACTGCTTGGACTACGACTCATTTGTGCCTTTTTTGGTATTTCTTTCTCTAGTGATAAAACGCATTCTGCGATATATTACTTTATTCTATTGATAAGAGCATTTCCCAGCCTTAAACCCGCAATTTCACATGTATAAGTGTCATGTTAAGTGAAGTTTGTCCAAATAGTAGCTCGAAAAGTCATAATAATGTTTGGAGATAATTACTAAAGTCTTTTTAGTGGTGATTATGAGAATTATTTGTTCCTTCTACCATCTTATCTTTCCTCGATGTAATATTTGTTACATTTTCATAAAAAAACTTAAAGAAAGAAAGAAAATAAATCTCACTTACGTAAATCGATAAAGGACAATGTTTTCTCCAGTTTCACCTATGCATGAAATATGACGTGACTCTCATTACACGATCCAACCTTTTCAAATTCCCAACCGCACGTGCTCGAGTGCCCGCGTTCGCTCACCCACTCTCGACTGCCCCTCTCCGCGGGTCTCCCGGACACTCCGCCCCCAGTTGTCCCACTTCCTCGATGAAGCGCAGTCGGTCTTCGCTCTCTTGTCGGTCACCAATGCTCTGCTAGCCCTTCTACAAGTGACATTGATACTTGATGTGAAACGCTCGAAGCCGGCAGGAGAATTCTCCCCTGCGGCCATGGATATGAAATAAATGTATCAACCTGTTACTAGTATCCGGAAGGGAGGCGAGCTGAGAACAATGATCGAAGTCATCCCCAGTAAGACGCACATAAATATCCCAGTCTTTCAGCAAAAACCCCTTTGTCTTTGAAAATCTTAGCTTATTCACTTTTGTTTCCCCTGCGTTTCCTTGCTGTCTCCAGAGCGGCTGCTATAAACACAGAAGGTTGTATCTATAGATGTGATCAAAGTTTTCATTCAATACCCTCATTGGCTCTGGAATTAGCATGTTTCACTACAAGTCATTGATCGAAATCCATTTGCAGAACTGACCCATATAAAATTCTGGCTAGTCTATAGATAATTCACGTCTTGGCATCGTAACGGCAAGTATAATTATTTCTTCCTAGCATCTGACCCATCATTTGAGTCAGTGACCAACGTCAGTGCATATTGTAAAGTATTTTGCCTGGATGAACTTTAGCATTATTTGAACGAAATTGGCCACCGCATTGGAATTTTTTTGTGTGGTAAATCTAATGGTCATAACTTTATCCTTCAATTTTGAAACCTGTTCAAAAAAATTAGAGTGTTTCTGTATTTTCCTGTTTTAGGGGTAACGATTTGAGATAGCTTTTAAGCAGTTTTTGACTCAACTAAGAGGCCACTTACGGCTGTGGAAGTCTCAATTAACTAATACGTGTTCTCCATTACTTAAAATAACTGAGCGTCTGAAATAATGTGGAAATTATTTAAAAGCAATTGTGATAAGCTGAATCATGTTCAGGTTCGTAACACCGTGAACCTTTTGAAGGAAAAGCTGAAAACTGTTAAACCTAGCCTAGGTTGCGAAGTAATTGGCTGAAAAAAATCCATTATTTTTAAGTTCATATTTAGAAATTTTCTTTTTGATGTTGTGAAATAACAACGCTATCAATTTAAAGAATCCAAGACGGCTAGTACTTTCTGTTTCGTACACATATGTATGCACTTGATGCACCCTGTATCAATTTTCCCCAGTGTCTAAGCCCCAAAACCTTTGATGCTTGCACGTGAGGACGTAGTCTGAAAGTTTCTCATTCCATTCCGTTTCAAGGCGAGAAATTGAAAACTGGTGCTCTAACGGGAAGGATATGCGTGGCTAAGCGGCGCGGTTGGATTTTTTTTCCTATTTGCGGCGGAGACTCCGAAAACACTGAGGCGAGTTCATGTTATTTTTTTCGGTGACTAACGAGACTTTCTGTGGCCACCAGGTCGCTGCCCGTTAAATGAGGCTCAGAATCCATTCAAGGACTCCTTTCTTGCTGACTCGGTCGGATTCATTGTAAAGCGGCGGAAACGTTTCGTTTCCTGCCCCAATTGAATCCAAATGAGTGCATGTGCAAGACTTTGCTGGTTGTGTAAAGGAATAGCTTATGGTTGGATCTGTTTTCTCGGGTGGCACTTTGGAAACTTCCGGTGACTTAATTCTGAAATTGTGGGCTGGAAATAAGGGGAGACTTATTCGGCACAACATTTCGATAAAACTTTTTTGAAACACTTTATCACCAGTGATAAGTACATATAAAGTTGGATATAAGAGCGGTAAAAAGACTAAAATTATGCTCAACATTTTAATAAAACTTTATTGAAACACTTGAGACAATTACTGATATAGTTGAGTCTCACTGCGGTAAGGAGACTAAAAGTACGTGAGGAGTACGTGTATGCTTAGCCTTTATCACTCGCGGTTTACGAGCTTCCAGCTCAAAGTTCATCTACATCCAGGAGTTTATTGAAAAATGTCAAAAATGGGGAGGAGTACCGGTTATGTGCAGCCGAATTCGGACCCAGAGTAGCCGAATATATGCCCTTTCGTTTCTCAGTGCATTAACGCACCATTTTGTTTTACAATGCATTTAAAAATATTATTAGCCCTGTTTGAATTAAATTCTCATAATCTGCTCCAGATAGAGATACTATCTGACTTGAAGTATTATCTCGAATTAATTATTCCAGCGTCCATCAGGGTCTTTTCTGCGGGCCCTGCTTCTCCTGGTCTGCTGTAATAGAAAATCTAATGAATGTTATGATATTTTGGGATACGTAGTGGAAGACTATCATACTTTCATAGTATCAGAATATAAGGGACGTACAATATTAGTATGTGTCTGATGATGGTTGCGGCTGCACCGATTAAAAAATACGAAAGAAAGCCAATACGGCTTCATTCCTGCACCACTAAACCTTTCCGCTACGTCTTCAAGATTCCAGTTTCGTCCAATATCGAAATCGGACTATAGTTATCCTCATATCTCCACAGCTCTCCTCGACGCTCATAAAAAAACCATGGCCTGGCAGAGGTGTCGTTTTTCCCGGAAGGGAGGCCTCTCCCTCGCGGGACTTGCTTGGCCAAGAGGAGGGCCGACCTCCACCGCGTCGGCGGAGGGGACGATGTGGGTGCGTCGAATCGTTACGACGAAGACGACCCGCGACTCTCTCGTCTAGCTGTCGCAGCATTCCTCCGGATCCTCTCAGCGAAGATTTCCTCTTAGAGCGAATGAGGGGCTTGGTGTCGTTGGTGCGGCTGGAAGGACGTGCGAGATGGAGTGGTACGCTGGCGTTTTTATTTGTAGAGATGGAATTGGATAATGTTGGCGTGGGCAGTGAGAGATACTATCCATTGTCTCGCCCACGTGGTGTCCCGTGCTCCCACCCGGCTCGAATATTCCATCTCACTCCATACCTATTAAAGCTACTGAACCTGGGCGCAAATTTCCTCGCAAACTATCTCCATTATCATCCATGTCCCCTTGTATGTACTTTTATGATGGTGCCATATTTGGACGTGTGATCGATCGTTTGTTTTCCATTTAACTCTGTTTCGCACTCTCAAACTGGAATATGCACTCAAGCCTTGAATTACGTTTAGATGATTCTGCGTGGTATAATATAATGATTGGTCATTAAACTATGTTGGCAGTATTTCAATGAAAGGTGGTCATTTCCCGATTCTTCTCTCCGCTTACAGACAGGATTGGCTGTACTTTGAACGAAGTGGACTTTAACCCATCCATATAATTGCTGAGGACAACAATAGTTAACTTCTTGGATAAAAAGAATGCCAGTGTTTTCATCGTGTCCCATTCTTTCGGTCATGTCGTACATTACAATGGGCATGGATTTGTACAATGTTTTTCTTGCCACCCAATATTACTCATTTATCACGATATCAATTGTGAACTTTTAATGGTTCACCTATACTTAATGACATGCAAGAAAAAAGACCTTGTCTCTCATGGTGTACAATATGACCCAAAAGACAAAATTCTCTGGCCGTAATATGGCGGGAATCTGTTTCCTCAGCGCTGAATGCCAAAATGTGTATATAAATGGTGATGGATATGTTGTCATCTACACTCCCGTCATTCTTCCGAAAGTTTGATGGGCTTTGTAAATCCGAATCTGCAAATAACCACCGCATAGATGAAGTAAATACACTATCCTACGGTCACAACCATCCAAACATTAAAAATTCGGGCCTCGGTAAATATCAAGATAGATTATTCATACAGTTCTGATGAAGAGATAGTTCTAGCTTGCTACTGTAATTACTTTTACTACCGCTGCTGATAGCATTTTTTGCGTTTGCAAACTGAGTTTATTTGAAGCACTAAACACTTAGGATAAAGTCGTGTCCTTGACCACTCCAGTATCGCGAGAATGACTTACTATTCGGTTTTGCATTGCAATTTTTGGTATGGGTATGCTTTCTTTTAAAGGTATTATTATGAACATCGCCATTCTGCACTGTTGTGCTGCATTGGTTGTGCTTGTTTTATTTTCTCTATCAGAGGTTTCTTATTCTTGTGTTTGTGGCCAGGAACACGGCAGTATAATTACCTTCATGGTATTTTGAAACACTTCTTGTGTCTGAATGGTTCTCCGACTCATTAATCCGATTTTTAATTGGAATTGCTGTAATGACTCAAACATGGATTATGGTTTTCATTTCCGCGCTTTGAGATTTTGAGGCTCCTGGTTTCAATTCTGATTTCAGGGTTGGAATAAGGTTATGGTAGCGTGGTGAGGGATAATGAAAGAGAAAGAAAGGGAACTAACTCTTTGAGCGAAGTTTCTCCCCGCAAAAGGAGGCTCGCGCCATCGAAGTTGGCTGGCTCTTGTGCATCTTGCGCGTGTCCGCGTGCGCGCCAATGTCCTCACCCGTCACTTTTCCTTTCTTCCTCCTCCACGCCCACTCCCCCTTTTTGCCCTCCCTCGTATTCCCCTTTGCCTTTTTCCTCCCATCTCTCAGGCGCTCTTCCACAACGCAGGACTACCTTTCTCGCGCTCGCGGGTGACTCAACGACGGAGCGTATACTTATTGGGAGTGCACGCGGCTGGACGGTCCGGAGGTCTGGGCGACGTCAAAGGTCTATCTCCACTGACAAACTCAAAATTATATACATTACGGTTTTCGATATCCAAGTACCGAGGCTCCGTATTACTAAAGGGACACACATGCCTTCACTATACATAATTTATATGCCTACTCCAGGCCGATTTTACTCTTACCTCTATTCAATGAATTAGGTATTTTGCTACTGCCATGATTGTACATAGAACAACTTGTAATGTTTGCCATAAAACATATACATCTATTTTGGAGAAACTGTAATGCACACAATTATGACACAATGAGTAAAGCCAATATACATACGTCACAGAGTGACATCGGTGTACATCTTGAGGGCCCATACAAAATGGCCTTGTAATGTTATAACAAAATTCCGGAGAGTACAAAATGCCTAGACAACTTAAACCAATTAAAGAATAAAGTGCATTCATTGTTGATGAAGGAGTGCTATTATGAAGTACATGATTTTCTAGTAGCAACCTTGTAATTTTGTAAGATCGATGTATGAACAGATTGTTTGGATTTTTATTATCTTATTTTGTATTGTTGCTGTTTAATATTTTATGATAAATGTTTACCCACGTACATACGTACTTGACTTGCCCTAAATCTACTTTAGTAGATCTGTGAGGCTAGTAAATATTATTATCATTATTCCCGTCAATTTATTCGCTTGGAATGTGAGTCGAGATTCCCAGTACAGTTTTAAGGCTCCTTGATGAGACGGGTTCAACTCTGAATCTGGACAGGGATCCTAGTAACATATCCAATATTAGCGACAGTTGCTCTAGCCTGTTTAGCTGTACAGCGTCTTATTCTTGTGTGGATTTCATTATGGCTGTAAAGGAATAAATCTGCATGCGAGATGCAGTACCAAACTGTTTCGCAGAACTCACCGCAGTCTAGACCATTTAAATTCATCACTGCTTTTCTAGGTGAGCAAATTGAAGCACCCCGTAATTGTGAAGAATCTTTCTTCGAACCCATGCTTAGGTAGTTGACCTCTTCACCATGACTATCTCTCATTAGTTCATATGGAAACCCATAATGAGAAATTGCAATCTATTTAGAGGCTTTGATTTGATGTTTAATTCATTGCGTTAGAGAATATACGCAGGCTATCGTTCCGAAACAGTGCAGTGCGAACGAAAGACGCGAAAATGACGAAATGCGTCGACTTTTCGTGGCTCGAAACATGTGAAAAAGAAAACGAAACAGGAAGTTTTGATGACACAATGGTGCACTTATATCAACATTTTTAATTTCCATATGTGTAAATGCACCATACCCGCAATATGAATATCACAATGGATGCATACCAGTGAAATACAATGCCGCATTGTCTCATACTGCATCAATCAGACTTGTTTAATCATTTTGTGTTAATCCAATAACGGAGCTTTCTTTTACATTCTCCGGCTTTAGTTATCATATTTTCTCATCCATTATGGCAAAAGATAAAACACTGAAAAACAATCCATATACATGGAGAATGGTTTGAATAGAAAGCCGGTTGTGGACGTAGCGCGACGACGTGGGCGCCCAATCAGCCCCGAGAGATCGCCCACGGGTGATGCCCAACGCAAACGGGATCATCGATCTACGACGAATGACGTTAATGTGGACTTTATTTGTTTACTTTTTACCTTTATTTATATGGACGTTTCTCACCAGTAACGCGAGTGCTTAGATGCATTGCGTAGGACTTAAAATTGCTCTTGGCTCCACGAGCTTGCCTTTGGGGCTGAAGGAATTTACTATCATGATAAAACTTGCGTTGGAAATACAAGCGTGGCGTCAGAGCAGGGGAATAACGAACATGTCTAGGACTATTTTTCGGCACGTGAGGGATTTCTCTGGGTAAATTTTAGAACTAACCTTACTCCAGGGGTATCGAAGGAAGAACCCAACATCCGAAGGCGTACCGGCGTAATTGTACTTGTAGGTGTCCCGTACTCTTATTGTCGTTTCGGATTAATATCAATTGCAAACATTAGTCTCTTCTTAGTTAGGCTTTAACATCAACTTAGGTGCCTAAAATATTGGCTTTGCTGTAAGCTAAAAGGAAAGTCCAACCTTTGAGGAAGGTCGTGGAAAACACATCCTGTAACATAGTGTAATTTTAAAATCCTGTAACTATGAAATTAAAACTCCCATTTCCAACGCCACGCTGGTTAAGTAAATTTTCAGAAGAAGAAATTTCACTTTGTGGAAACGTGAAACTAATGAAATGATCTGACATGCTTTGTTGACGAAACAAGGCAAACCGTAAGTTAAAAATGCCGTCAGTCGCTTCACGTCCTAATTTCTAAGCTTTGGGATATTATTAGTGCAACCAATCAATGCTTTCGGCCAGAGAGCAATCCCTTTACCTCGGTCCGGCGCATAGTCTAGTAAGCTAACCTGTTGTAGATTGCTCGTTGAAGGGATAATCTGATCTCTACGCTGATTCGCGGTGCACGTCTTGTCCAGAGCAGACTACTTTTTGGTAGATTCGGAGTTTCGTTGGATAAAAATCGTGACTTCAGATTGCGGGCCTCATTCTCTTTCACAGTTACAAGTTTCCTTTTCTCTCCTCATCCCACAATGCAAGAGCAATGAGGGTTGGTCAATATATGATGCTAATGGGACATGCTGGTGGCGGGAAAAAGCGTATAATATTATAAAAGATAAATTGTCTCCCAAATATGTAAGATTTCATTTTAATGATATGTGGTAAATGTACGCTTATCAAGTTTCAAAAAGTCGGTCGGTTGGCTATGATGTGAGAGTGGAGTGGTCACAAATAAATAAGATGCTTTAAAAATAAAAAAAAACGCTCGTTTGATCGCCTCAGCGTTATCTTCCGGTAGAAGTTAGTGTAGCGTCATCATCAGGTACAGATAAGGGTTTCATTGCTAGAGATGAGGGCAAATGTAAACCAGTTGGTTGCAGAGCATGCAAAATTTACGGAATGTAATCACCGAATTATATCTGCAGGCCAGTCAAATTGGATGACTTCAGATTCTCTAGCAGATTGGCACATGAATGTACATAAAATATTTAAGATTTTTCAGGTGAATATTTTGAGTAAATATTTATTGAGTTTCACGCCGGGTGATGTTGAATAGTATCAACAATACGACGGCTCTGCCATCGTCATCATTCTCCCGATGACGATGACTGCTGCCGAAACGTTGGCTGTATTGAAAAACATTACCGGGTTTGAACCCGAAAAATCTTTACTAAAAACATGAATATTTGTTTTATCCTCGCGCTATCCGCGAACGCAAACCACAGCAAAACCAAATGCTCTTTTTCCATACCCGCATTCTGTTTAACATCCTATCCGCTTCCTCTTTTCCTTACCCTCTTCTCGGTGTTAAATTCAGGACTGATGACCTAACCGGTCGTGAATAACACACACTCGCCTTCCGGCCTTGGAACTGGTCGGAAATAATCCTCAGGTGTATGTCCTCTTTTTTCACATTCATTCCTCTCTTGTGAGTTCTCCAGGTTTTTTCTTTGCTTTCTCACTCCTGTCGTAAATCCTTCCTACGAATCTCCACCGTCCTTGCCGTTCAGGATGAGACCCAAGCGGCACGATCCAGCTGACCCACGGGACTGGCGCCTTTTACCTCGTTCAACCCAGCAGAAGGCTGTGCCTTCGTGCGAAAGAGTACACCCACGGCGTAGTCGTCGAAGAGGTTTGAAGTGATTCCGTCCTGTATCGGTCGGTGAGCCGCGTAAATAAGGGCAAAGGGAATTATAAGACCCCCGCTGGTGTTGCGGCCTTCATTTTATGACGTGGGGAAAGGCCTGCGGAAGGCGAGTGACGTATTGTTTTATGAACGCAATGACCCTCCACGTAGAACGAAATCATGGAAGCCAGAACCGGAAGCCAGAACCAGAAGGCAGACTTGAGAAAATATGTATTTATTGTTTTCCGATGCTTCCGCATGTACAGAGTAGTCAACTTTGCTTTAGGTCATCAAAATATTTGAGTTCAATTGCACTATTCACGGTGAACTTCCTCTGAAGACTTCCTGAAAGTTTACTCCCGAGACAGGATTCTAAATAGCATTTTTTGAGTTGCCTGGCCGAAGCGCAATTCATTTATGTCATTAATATGTTAATTATATTAATCAATTACGTTGCCAGGCGTGTTTCCGGTGGAGTAGGTTTGGTAGAGTTGAGTAGTAAAATTTTCTACCAACCTCGAGTTTGAGTTTTGTGGTATGATTATTTTGAAATTGATATTCTTATAAAAAATGTAAATACTCTATTTTCTCTTTTATCTTGTATAAGAAAATGCGGTTTTGTCCTGGGAATACTGCAGCTGGATGCATCATTAATTTCGCACAGAAAAATTATTGTTAAACCCTAAGAGATAAAGTATTTCCTAAAATAAAGGAAGAAGAAATCTAGGTGTCTATATTTTAATCTTTGGTTCAAATTATTTTTATAGTTCCCCGGAATCCTGAGATCTACCTCGAAAAAAACCGTCGATGATCTGGGAATTGAGTTGGATGACCCATAAAAGCAAGCTTGTTGTTCATCACTATTCAGACATTGCAAAAATATTTCTAGTTTTGAATTTCGCCTGCTAGATTCAGAGAGTTAATGGAAAGGACCTTTCTCCATTAATATTCTATCAGGTTCCTCGACGAAATATTTATAAGCCGGTCTGCTTAACGTGCTGAAACTTGTTCAATGATCGGGTAGGGAACGTTACCCTTCGGGTTCATCTTATATGAAGTATAATCAAGGCTATTACTACCTCTGTTAAACATGGTATATGCTCCAGAATCTAGAATCTCTGTTGATGCGACTTCTTGATCAACAAGTTTCCAGTGATATCCCGTTCATGGTTATCAAATTCCTCAGCTAAAAGACCTCGGGCCATCGGTTGGTGCACGAATGCTGCAATAGTTTATGACCTCTTCCTTAAGAGTTAGTTCAAATATTACTCCTTCACTTTGCGACATTGAATATGATGCCCAGAGAACTGTTCTAATAAGCTTATTTTCCAAAGTGTGAATGAATTTATCAGCACTCGTAACATTCTTCTTCTTGTTTGGCAGCCCGCTGTCAGTCACGTGTATCAAGAATTCTTTTGTTTTTTAACCAAATTCTCGTGAACTTCTGCGCGGTGATTTATGCTCTTTCATCACGCGCACAAAATTTGAGGTATTATCGAAACCAGTGTAGAGTATTTACTTTTTGGAATATGCATGATGCTAATTTCTCCAGGTGAACTTTTCGGTGAAAGATTTTTAATGAAATTCATATACAAAGATTAATAAACTGACTTAAAGTAAGGAGAACAAGCTCTTTTCCACATTTCAAGCAAAGTTTTATAAAACCATGTAATGGTGAGACAGCCAAATTGTGTGAAATTTTATTATGTAACTGAAGTTGTTCAATATAATATTAAAGCTTTTGTGTCAAGCTACATGAACTATTCGTATTGAGTTAGGTTAATAATACGTGCAAAAGAGAACGCGGATGCTCATGAGGGGTCGTAAATACATTTTCGAATTCAAGACAGATTACGGTAACTTATTGACGGCACCTGTTGACTGAAAAGTTCCGCCGCATATTGAAATACTGTTGGACATTAAAAGAAACCTTGTGAAAATCGAATCCTTTTCTCATTGTCCAATGCCTGAGGTGGTATTGTTTCTGTTTTTTTTCTAGACCTCTTCCGTTAAAACTTTCTGCCAATTACAAAGCCCTTGTCTGTCTCTCTCTCATTCCCAAAACGCTGAAAAAATGCTCGAATCCGCTCCAGGAGTACATCCGTCCTTTCTCTGCACTCACGATTATTCCGACTTCCGAGTGGCCTTATTCCGGAGGCCCGCGGTGTAGCGTCCTCCTCTTCTCCTCGGCCTACTCACCATCCAAAATTCCTACTCCCCCAAAAACAACTTCCTTCCTCTTCCTATCTATGCCTCTTGGGAGACTTAAAAATTTTATTTTTCTCCATTCACCGTTACGTCTCGTCCGAGATTCGGCCGCGCGGCACGCCGCGAGGATTTCGGATGGACATGCGTGGATGGCGAGGTTAACTGGGTTGGGAGGAAATGTAGCGGGATAGAGGGTACCGGAGTAGGCGAAATACGACCCGATTTGCGTGTCGAAGACCAAGAGAAGTAAAGCTAAGCTGTGAGAAATGGCCTACGGTTGGGAGGATAAAGTTTTCACGTACTCCCTCGTTAAGTACTGGGATAGAATGCGTGCGTAAGGTGGTCTGACCGATATTTTTCCCTAGACACAGAGGAGACTGAATTCAAATTTTATTTTTTTAATTATAGTAACATAAGAATTATAATTCCTGTATTGTTATACTGATGAAAATAATTGTAATATAGTAAAAATTGTCAGTAATTAGCGAAAAATATATGTATAATAGGCTTTTATTTTCCTAATTTCTCTTATATCATGAGCTGAAAGTGCCTTCAAAATCAAAGTTTTTTTTCATATTTTACAAATTTAATTTTTAACAAGCTGTTTTAGGGTATATATTGCTAAATTTCTAGCGAAATCCATGCAGTAGAACTTCGCCACTTTTAAAATTTAGTCCCTCTGGGACAGCGCATGGCTGTACCACATCAGAGTGAAAATAGCTTGTGTATTTGGGCAAATATCTCAAAAAGTATTGTGGATTGTGGTTAATAACTTGATATATTTTTGAAATCATAAGTTTTTCATCCTAGCGAGATCAAATTGGTTGAAGTTTTTGTATATGAATTGTCTCGCTCAAACCGCTTTAAGTCTGATAACGAGGCTGTAATATCCGAATCTCAGAGAGGTTTTTTTGGTCGCTCAGGTCTACCTTTCTATATAATCTCCTCTCTGTCGAGTTTAATAGCAAGGCAAATTTAATTCCTTGGATGAATTATATTAGGGATTTCCAACCAGTTTAACTCGGTGCTTTATGTCTCTGGCAGATTTGATATATAATATACGTTTACGAATCTAATGTAACGCATAAAGTTTTATGAGGTCGCCCCAAAACCTTACCTCACCCTTGAGGGTGCTGTGGACATTAATAAGTTGGCCATCAGTGTGTACAGTTGAAGCGTTGTAGTCTAGGTATGCGGGTAACAAATTGAGCATTCGTGACCTTAAAAATAAGTGAAGCCTCTGAGTACGTTGCCGAGTAAAACTTGCTGTGTGATTTTCTGGATACGAGAACTCAAAAAAAATGAGAGGCGGCGGTATGAAAAATACCTTGCTCCACTACCCCGATGTGCTATTTCCGCACACATCAGGGGTTGGTACAATGTGAGCGTTACCGTTGCCTATATTCACTTAAACTCAGTATAGTTTTATGAGCGAATCATTAAAATAATTGGATTAATTATCCATTAGTGACTTATTTCTTATAATGTATCTGTATGCACGTGGCTTGACAGGTTTCACTTGACAAATGGCAGAATCTAGGCTTGGAAATAGCCGAGTTTATTAAATGCCCCATTAAAAAAGGCCTTTATCACCAGTCTCCTTAGCTTGATATTGTCGCGCGTTTTTTATATCCATTAGATTATTTTCTATTCCCATTAAAATGTGTGCCAGGTGCTACCAGCTCAGTAAAAACCCTGCCTATACTAAAAATATCCCCCCATACTCAGCTTTGGTTTACCTTGATCATTAAAGCATAGCGTATGAGGTGAGTTGGGTGTCAGAGAAATTAATACGGGAGATGAGTCGCGTGCATCGCTTAGTTCATGACTCTAAGTTTGAAATTCACTGGAAAGAGAGTTATGTTGAGTCGACCGATCTTAAGTTACTAGAAGGGGTAGACACGCGCCAGTAGTGACGAGAAAGTGAAATGCAAAAATTCAGACACCTTATTTAAGATGTATTCTCGTAGAATTCAAATTATTTGTAAGCAACCGCATCATCGCCACCAAAATTGGTAGCAATTTTAAAATTTGGAACCATATTCAAACTTAGCGCAACATAGGAGAAAGGCCAGTTTAAAGAAAGAGTTGAGCATTCTAACAAATTGTTTCGAAGGCATGTGTGACTTCATCCCTAGCGTTAGGAACGTGTTGATCATAGTTAAGGGGCCTTCTTTCTTGTCCTTAACAGTTCGTGGTATGGACCATTTTTTGAAAAAGCTTTCCTCATTTATCGGCTGAGATTATAAAGTGCGATCTAATTGGCACGGAGGCTTCCGCGGTGATCTTCAAGATCTGACGACGCTAGCTGTAACGTTAGCAAAACTGTTGTCCGTTAAAATGAAGCAACGCGGGAATAATCCTAATAAACTGAACTGAAAAGTGCGATCTTAAACTGCGGAGAGATTCGTTCTAGTTTTTGCTTGTGGAAAAACGTGGAAAAGTTTCCCAATTTTAACTAAGAAATCCCACATATTATTTGGCACGCACCTTTTTTTATTGATATCAAGTTATGGTAATCGAAAAAAATTAAAATGAGTAACTAATGGGTGATTCTGTCTCCCTTAGTCGTCACGTATATTCCCTCGTAAAAAAAGGAAACATTTACCCGTAGCTCTCCCCAGTTTATAGACTTGGAAAACCAGATTTTTCCCGATTCCCAAGAACTGAGAAAGAAAGAACCTGAAGCAACGTACGAAGATAGCTGGGTTTTACTGGAGTTTGATTAGGCTCTCACGCCCTCTTGATTCAGGTCCAATCCTTGGCAGCGTGAGAGACCAAGGTATTGCGTCGTTTCCCCCAATTACACCCCTATTTCTCGTGTCGTCGCTGCTTGTCAGGACTGCGTCGACCGCTGAGGTCGTTGGTTCCCATTGTTTCGGTAAGGTCCATTGTCGGTGTTTTCGGAAAGTGAGGGAATCGGGAACTTGGCGTCAAGGGAGGGAGTTGGAGCTGCTCAGCTTTACAAAGTAGGTTAACGCCAATTAGGAGTGCATGGGAATGATTTTGAAGACTGTATCCGACGGTAAGATTTTTGGTGTGTTTCTTCGCAAAACTCAGTCTCACGAAGCCGGTTTTTTCTGGCACGACATGTGGCCATATCCCACACTTTTGGTGAATATGGCCTAAATCGACTGCCTTTAGGGAAATTTCGTCATACTAACCGATATGAATGGGAAGAAATGGCGCCAAATGAACATTCACGATTCCCATAAAAATTCCCTTGTTCCAATCCGAATATCGAAATTTAGTCATCTCGTAGTCTATTTGGTGAAAGGTTCTGGGATTGTTTCACGGCATTCGTCTACGAGACAGTGGTTAAGCTTTATTGAGTTTTATTTAGGCTTCGTGACGAAGCTACTAAACGAATATCATAGCAAAGCTTTCCTGAATGAACCCTTTAGTATTTTTTATCACAATCTGTCCCAATTTGTTGAAAAAATTGAGCTTCTCTGCGATTCCTTACGATCTGTTTGAAAGTGTTGATTTTCAGCTCCCTCTGAAGCGAAATCATAGTTCATCATGAATGCGTGCGGAGTCGGAAGTAAAAATCATTACGTTATGTAGGAGAATGATTATGCTTAAAACTTCTCAAATATTCTTTTCACAAAAAATAGCTAATGCATGAATAAACATCTGCGCCAGCTGCGATTCAGTGCAGTGCTTGCGCCTTTAATTTCACATGTAAAAGAAAAAATTTTCACGACTCCTATCATTGTAAGTACTTTGCGTCCATTGATTACATATTTCTTGACTAGGCTAAATATTCTGGCCATTCTCTATGCATAAGCGTTTTTGCTATCATCTCAATTTCCTCAAATGGTAGGATGCGATGGATCGGATAGTGGAAAAATCTCACTGTTGACAATTACCTTTCCGTATTCAAAGAAGCCTGACGTCATGCCGGCTGACCTATATTCTTCATATTTCAAAAGTTCCAGTTTAAAAAAATCCACTGCCTGTCAAGACGAATTTTTATGCTGCTTTCTTATCGCCTCTTAGCAAAAAAGCTCCTCGTATTAAATGGTGATCGTTGATTGTGTAAGAGGAGAAGTTATAATTGAAATGGTAAAGCGCATATAGTGCTACTTTGACTTTACAACTATCCGATTATATAACAGGTTTTAAAATTCGGGAGAAAACGTAGTATTGTGTGGCAATCGTGATAAAATCTTAGCATGTTGCCCCGCGAAATACACCTTTTTCGTCTGATTTTACTTTTTTGGGACAAGTTAAGAACGGGGACGTGAAGGTCGCCCCCGGGATTACAGCTGCGAAAAAATATAATTAAGTAAAAGAATACATTTTGTGCTGTTGTGACTGAACAAATACGAATGTGATATGTATCTGGAAAATGTGTGAGAGATCAGTCATCCTTGGAAATATTTTAGGAAAATTCAGTGTGTTCTCTCTCGTAGTTTTGACAAGATTTTCATGTAAAAATGAGGTTCACGCTCATCTGAAGGTAAAAGAAGCGTACGGTAAAATCGCCGAGGATCATTTTTCAGAGGTTTTCACCTGCTCCGGAGTGAAAGCATGAAAAAACAGATGGGAATATTTTTGAACGCTTTGTTTTTTTTAACTCAACATGTATTCTGGGGTATCAAGCTATGTAATCCGTTCATTGGATTTCCATCCTAAGGCTTCATTTTTATTTCAACTCCGTCGCAATGACTATGAAGTCCTTGTCAGGGAATGAAAATAGCCCGTTAATGAAGCTTGACTAAGTGTAGAAGTATTATGTGGCTAAGGGACCACATAAGTCATGAGACGAATGCAGGGCAATCGATTGCAGTACAATGGCCTGCTCTGTAAAACGTGTTGGAATACGTGTGCTCCATGAAAATGGGTTGAATCAATTTCTGTTATTGAGATTCCGGATAGGAAAGAATTTTAGGGCTTAGAAGATGAAAGCTGTTCACCAATTTTCATGATTTCACGCTCATCGTTATCTTTCTCCCAAACAGAAATAGAATTTTTGCCCAAATAATATTTTTGGGAGCTCTCTCTCTCAGCTCTGATTCTCATCAACGGGTAATTTTACGAGTCGGTGCACAGCTCCTTTTCAACCGACCCCGTGATTACCAAACTGCGAGTCCCGGAGTGTTTTCGGCGATGCTTGAGCGGCATGAGATGAAAAACCGTATGCGCGCCTTGTAGGTCGAATCGAATCGAGGCCCATAATCCCGCGAAGGTTGACCGCTCGAGGGTCCACCTGTATTCGCTGTGATGTGCAATGCTCTAATATCAATCCTCTTGCCTCGCGAACGTTCTTTAAGTCATGCTGGGCCACGTTGAGAAATTCCAGTTTACGTTTTACGCTGGGATCATTCATCGTGGGCTCACGATCCGTGGAAAATAAATAGCCAAATAATGAGTTGCGTTACGAAATGGCGAGGAATTGCATTTTCAAGCGTGACGAATTTAAGAAGGGGATGTGTATTTTTTTATTAATCCAAAAATAAAGTCATTCCTGTCGAATACTGCGAAGAAAACTTATTTCTGTTGCTCTAGTTGTGGCGAAGTCGACTTTATCATGGGATCAAGAGTATATGAATATTTTGAAAAAGAAAGAGAAGTTTGATTAGATCCACCTTATGTCATTAGCCTCATTGGTAGGTGATTCCATTACTTTTTCTTTAGAAAACGAAATTAAGAACGTTCGAAAGTTGAGTTCGTATCTTCGAAATTGATCGCGGAATCCAATTGGCTTAGATATTACCGAAGTCATTAAACAGCAAACAGCCCAATAGCATGTGATGAAAAATTGGCAAGACATTTTATAAAAGCCATCATCCGATATAATCAAGCATTCGTATTGGAGATTGTACGGTAGAGAAAATGCCCCGGTCAAAATCACCTCCTGTAGTACACTTTTTAAAATTACGAGCTCAAAGTATTTAAAAGAATCACGGCATTTTGAAAAACGTTTATATTTATCGATTTAGAAATCCATATTCGCTGGTGACGAAACATTTAGGCTTCTGATGTCCTTTTGGTTCTTTTTAAGCACTGTTTTCCATGAGAAATTCGTACAGTGATGAAAAACTAATTTTTAATTTTCCTGATGTATTTAGGCTGAAATGAACGGTCGAGTTTAAATGCTGAGCTGTATCGAAACAACTTTTTAAAGCGTTCTTGTTCATAAAATTGTCTGAGAGATGTAACTTGCATAGAATTTTATCTTAGTGGTTGATGCATTTATGGGCTTGTTTTTTAGACTTCTTTCCCCAGAAAAAGTAGCTACTGGGCTCACTCTATTGATTTTTGACACAAGCTAAGACAACCTACAAGTAAACTCATGAGACTATGAAGCACGCTGTAGGAAATCGCCTTCACCCTAATTAATGGTCCTTAATCATTAGTGGTTTTTCTTGATTCAAGATAACGCTAAATTTTGACTAGAACCGAATCAAATGAAAGCCCATCCGATACGTGAATGTTTTTTTATGATAACGCAGTGCTTTTTTAACGTATAACAATGATTTTGTCTCATGAATTTCCTCTCCATATGTGGAAAGCAATCCTCAGGAACACCTCGCACCGCCTGCATTTCAGACGATGGTGAAATTGAGATAAGAATGAATCGCAGATAATATTCAAGGATTCCTTTTCCTTCGCAAAATCTACGACCTTTGCTCAAGGAGAAAGAAACTGTGATGTACAGATATCATGTGTCTCTCTGCCATAACCTCGATTTTACCATTATCTTCCCCTTCGTGCTTTTCATTTGATCAGGTTCAAATGCATAATAGAAGTTGTTTTCGTTATTTTTCCGTTTCATCAATTAAATGGACGTTACGTCCTTTATTTAAAATTTACGGTTTCTTGAAGGTTATGTTATTTGAAAACTTATGTACGTTATTGCTGGGAAAATTTTCCTGCTATAAATTAGCATGAACAATGTTCTATCTGCAATGATTTTGGTTCACATGAAACTGTGCATTTTATTGTTGTACAAATTAATGACAAAATGTAATGCAATTGTTAATGTGCATGTTGACACGTATTTCTTAACGCAGTATGTGTCTATGAGGTGTGAATAAGTAAGATTTAGATTAAACAAATTCTAAAAAAATCAGATTTTTCTGCGACAACTAATTGCTTGATTAAATGAGAACAGCGCAATAGTCTGTTCATCTGGTGGATAATATCACTTGCCATAAGTGATTTCGTCTTCTAATCTCTACGTTTAGTTCCACTCGTTTTTATTACAATGATTTGAGTTCATTATCAGAGAAGTCTGTGATTTTTCGGATGGTGTAATTGAGAAGGTGGGCTATTCCGCCAGTTTACTTCGACTCGTGTAATTGCTACCCTGTAATTGCTACAATCACTTTAATCTGCTGTGTGTTGGCTGAACAATTTTTGTAGCTTGTATCTCTCCAGTTAAGCTCTAAGAAATCTTTTGTTTGATCTTATCCTCAGTCCGAATTTTTTTTTTTGCCATTTGAAGTGTTTCGCTCAGCCGACTCAAACAACTTAGATCGTCAAACCTACTGAACGAGTTTTTCTCTCTGATTTTTCTGATTGTGCCTCCAATATGCTTTCTACATCCCTTGCGGATTACTCGGATGTAGAAAGTGCATTATTTTGGTTGATCACTTGCTCTGTATTGTTGTAAGTTTTTGTATTATTGAACAAAAAGAAAGATTTTTGTTCCGATTTCAGGTTCCATTTTTACGATTCTAGCATTTGATTGCTACGTATTGCTAAGTATATGTATTAAAATGTGAGAGATGATATGTATTATCTTAGTTATCATACAAGATTCTTCTAATAATATGGCAAAATAATTCATCCCATTTCAAAACAATGCTGAACAAACCAGATAAAATGAATTTCTGTGCATGATTTCGGAAAAGTATTTTGTAAATGCGATTGCTAATTATTTATTCTTTGATTTTCAGGTGAGTTGAGTGTCCATGGTGATATTTTCCCCAGCCTCGTAGAAAAAGGTGGTATGTATTTATACTTTGTCCTCTTTACAATTAATTTACCCTTTACTGTTATTTCGCCGAAAGCAACATTAGCTTGACATTTCAGGATTTTAGCATAATTTACTGTTGGGTAGTTCGTACATGTAACGATTTAGTAAAATGCCTTTGAAAACCTGTTATTCTTGCGCCTCTTGATTTGACTTCGGTGAATTAATTTTGTCGCTGAGTATCTTCATATTCCAGTTTGTACAGTAAATTAACCGACCAACTGAATAGTTAGAAACATTGTGATTTCGTTACTCACCCCGTTTGTTTTGTGTTGCTCTACAACTCACTCATATAAACAGCAGATGCTTTACACTTGACAGTTTCCACGGGAATAATGTTGTAAGCTCTTCACAATTCGAGTCCCAATTTTCTGAGGTTTCGCATCATCCGAGGTAGAGATCCTGTCTCGTGCAAACTTCACATAATGGTCAATTTATAGAAATGTTTATCGTAGTTTAGTCTCCAAATGAAGAACTTCAAAACCAATAAGTATGTACCTTTTGTCATAATTTATGTTTGAGCGTAAGCGTTGAGTGTTATTCATGGTTAATATCATGAGAGAGTACTTCTGTACACATAACCTTTGAAAACGAGACTAGGCTGTAAAAGAGACACCACCTTTCGTTGAACGAAAAGTATATTATCGTAAGTCGGTATTTTACCTGTAAAATTCGATGGAATTAACTCGTCATTAAATGCTAATCAGCGCGCGATTAAAGCCGGGATTGAAATGGATCCAACTGTGAGAACTGCTTTTCCTTTTTCTCTCCTATTGAAGTCGCTTTAATTTATTTGACACACCCTCGAACAGGCTGCAATCATACTGCACTGGATTAATAGTTTGAATAGCATAGCGGTCGAACCTATTTTTTTGGAATGCCTAGAATGTGGAGCACGAAAGAACTCCATGTCGCAATGATCGGTCATTGACAATGTCAGAACCACGGATGAAATGATTCTAAAGAACAATCAAAAAATTAATGATTTTCTTGTAGGCACTCCTCCGAGAAAGAAACGAATCTGAGGCGGCAAATAGGTTAGTCTGTGGCGCAATGTCGCCACTTCAGATTAGATTTTCCCTCATCCCATTCCCAGGAAAGCACCGAGCCGTGTAAAACGCATTATGCTTCCCCCCGCATGGGGGGTCTGGAGAGAACGAAGACTTTGTCCGCCTGGAACTCAATACGTACGGATAAGAAATCCGTCCCCGATCGCTCTGGCCTTTCGAGTCATTAAGTCCCCTTGTTTCCACACGTCGGTCGGTCAGTCGCCCTTCCCCGCTCTCCCACCGACACCTTCATACCCTCCAATTTTCCACTCTTGCAGAACGCATACGCTCGCATGCCATCGAAATGAGATTTACCGGCAACGGAGATATCGGACCATAATGTGCACTTTCGCTTCTCTCGACGGTAAAAAGTATAGTGCGACCGACAGGGTCTTGTTTGGCGTCGGCATGAAGCGATTAATACCACTGTGTTATTTCAAAGGTGTTGCTAAATCCTTGCAGCAAATCTGATCGATTATATTCATGCATTGTACACCTATGTTAGAAAAATGCGTAGAAAAAGCGAGGAAATCGTGGGAAGTATTATTAATATTTAGACATTTGACCCGTGGAAATTTTTAACACTAAAAACCGAGGGTACCTGAGCTGAAAGTATAAAGGGAAGTAGTATTCTTAGAACTTATTGTGAGATTAGAAACGTCCCATGAAACGTGTAATAAATAATCATTGTATTTTGCACAAAAGATATTTAAATCATCTTTGATAACACATTCTGCTGAAAATGTACCAAAAATGCCGTTTTATTAAAAATTTTACCTGCCGTTGAGAAACCTGGCATCATTTACGGGTAACTGATTGGTATCGTTGATATTTGAATCATTTCGTATAGTATCGCTCAAAACTTAACGTTGGCACACATGAAGACCTATGTTGAGGGTTTTCGCTTTTCTGTAGCACTCAACCTCTTTCTCTCCCTCCACAACCCCTGCCGTACTCCTTCCTCGCCCCTCCTCCGGCTCACAATGTTGCACCGACGCATGGCAGGGTGATTAAGCCCGATGCCACGTTGTTGAGTAAGCGCCTGAGGAGCTAAAAACTGAAAAAGAGTGGGAGAGTCCTCTTTGCGAGTGACTGTGCTCTCAGGCCGCTTTTGTATCCGAGAGGTATCGTACTATCCCTCGGGGGAAACTCGCTCGTTGAATAATTTTTAGCGAAAAGAGAAATTTTTCGTCTCCAAGGATTTTACTGCTTCCTTCCCCCCTCCCCCTCAGGGTTTGAAGCTTTGAAATGAAATATGCGTTCGTACGAAGCACACCGTTGTTTCAATGCGCACTGTCCATTCCTCTCCTCCCGTCATGCTCTTCTGCGGATCGTACTTCAGCCGGGGCAGCGATCACAACCGGCGCTGCCTGCCGGAAACTAATTGACGTCCGCCCCAAGAAGGCGTTGCGTTGAGTAATGTTTTCTTCACTCCTCGAGTAATCGTTTTGCGCCCTTCTTAGGATTACTCTCGCCTATTACGTACATAGGAGCGATTTCGCGAGTCTCTCCGTTCGAATGACTTTCGTTGCGTCACGGGTCCAACTTATCTTGGATGAGATGATGTAGTGTCGAGAGAGTGTGTCACAGGTCCAGGACAGGGGAAGCAGAATGAGCATGAGGAAATAAATCGGCATTATTCCCTCCAAAACCTCTTGATCGTGCATGATAGAAGGCTACTCTACTCAAAGAGTGCTCTATCTTCAATTGTAATATGTACGTAAAGCATAGTGCAGTTACATTTTTACAAATTGATCAGTTGAGCACGTTTAGTTTTAGCTTCAGGGTATAAAACAGGCACTGAGAGACAATTTTAGAAGATGACAATGTAATTAAAGCTTTAAAAACGATGGAACTGAGTAGACAAAGGAAGAAGAGCTCAAAAAAGCACTCCGCATTGAGCTCTATTTTTCGCGACCAGATAGCTGATGTCGATTTCAGCGATTTTACAAATTGATCAGTTGAGCACGTTTAGTTTTAGCTTCAGGGTATAAAACAGGCACTGAGACAATTTTAGAAGATGACAATGTAGTTAAAGCTTTAAAAACGATGGAACTGAGTGGACCAAGGAAGAAGAGCTAAAAAAAAACACTCCGCATTGAGTTCTATTTTTCGCGACCAGATAGCTGATGTCGATTTCAGCGAAATCAAGCCGTGAAATTCAATTGTAAAATATGGAAAAGTAGCGTTCTCTTGACCTGTTCTTCCCAAAAATGTAAGAATTAAACGAAGTTAAGACCGTAACACTTCTCATGTCTAAAAAATATTAATAGTACAGCCTACGTATCCGTTTTGATCATTGCTAATACTTTTCATCCCGAGTTAGATTCGATAGTCTGCGATTAAAAAATTCCTTAAACCTCTCAATTCTGCAGCCTTATCCCATTATTTACGTTAATGATCTTGTAAGCGGCTTTATTTCAGATTTTTAAAGTTATTTTGACGCAAGGAAAAAGGTTGGAGTCAAACTTAAATGATTCCCAACCGGTTTTGTCACGAGTAGATAACTTTATCTGTCATCAATATTACGTTTATTTTATGCCGAAAAATTATGTTCCATTTTATACTTAAGACTATTGGTCAGATGACTAGAGATATCTTTTGGCAAGGGTATCAACTTCTGGTACCTTACTGAGATAATATATAACCGGACGTTTGACAAGTACGGGCTGGTAATTAATCCCATTCATTTTTTTGGCTATGAGCTTCTAAGCCGTGTTCACACGATGCACGTACCCGCGCAAGTGGATGCATGGACGCTATCACCATTAAAATTGCATCGTGTAAACACGCAAAATTGCGCAAACGCATGAACGCGTCGCCGTAAAATATCCCGTGTTCTTATTTATCGTATTTGTTCATGCATCTGTCCATCCACGTACTTGCGCGGAAACATGCATCGCGTATACACGCCTTAGCACTCATAAACATATCATGATTAAAAAAACTGTTTTCGCGGCATGCTTTCAAAATGGTAAAATGTTTACCTTGTAAGTTACGTCTACGCTGGCATGAGAATGAAGCCCAAAATAGGGACGAATAGGAAATTACCCTCAATTCATCGTCGCGATGAGTGCTCGGGAAGAGGATATCCTCCCGAATAGAGGAATTAGAGAAGTAAGATAGGTGAAGATGAAGAAAATGCGGTGGACCGAAAAGATGAAACACTGAGTTCCTTGCATGGTAGGGGGGTGGGAGGAAGGTTGTGTGGAGACGGAGGTGGGGTAGGTAGTGGACGAGATAGGAATCTGGAGGATTTTCGGGAAACGGATGGTTGAAGACCTTGACGAAAGATATAGTACCTCGTAAGGAGCGCAAGATTGAGGAAGAGAAATGGTATTTTATATGGTTAAAGAGATGGGAGGCATTTGATGAGACTAAAGAAAAAGATCTTGTGAGGAAATTGTAGTTCGCGGAGTATAAAGATTTCGTATGCAACTATCGAGTCACCCTGTATGTGCAATCGAATCGCAATGAGCACTTGCACCGAGGGATAAAATTCGCCATGAAAAAAAATCACCTGACTTGACCGAGATTCGAACCCATTACCTCCGTCGAAATTTGTCTTGAAAATGACTTGGTGTTGTAACTGGCTGACACACCTGACCGGCAACTGGGAGATCCGGGTTCGAATGCCGGTCAATTCAAGTGATTGTTACGGCGAATTTTATCCCTTGGTGTTTATGAACCCCCGCGAGTGACTCCGTACCATATCATTTGTAAATGCAACGAATGGAAATAAGTCAAAGCTTTTGCTGTCAGAAAATTCAAAATGGATCACGAAATTGAAAAATAAAAGTTTAATCTACTGTAGTCTTCCGCGTGGTGTTCTCGGGAAATAGTTATATTCTTCGTTCATAGAAAAGTTTGTGGGTAAAAATAACAGCCCTTTCCCTCCCTAAAAGGAGTGAAAAAATTTCTTTCCCATACAAACTATCCGGTTTCATTTAATGCCAACCTCGATTTTAATCGCATTTCCCCATGCACGCTGCCTTCTAGCGACCGGGTATTTTTTCATTCGGCCCTCACCCAGTCTTCGTTCGAGATAACTTTTTTCCTCATATAAATGCTTCCTCACCTTCTCCTGCGTGCAATTCGAGACTCCCATGCAATCGGCCGATTCTAAAACGGATTATCTTGCCGTCAAGGGACTCAATTCCAAAAGACTCTCGTGCTGTCGATTATCCTCGCTTACTCCATCCACGCTTTTGATGCCAATAAGTTTTCCCATCCGAGCAGCGATGCCCTTTTCGTCCGAATCACCCTGGACCACGTGCTGGGTGAAGATCCACTTTGCAGTTTTTGCCGCCTTGCATCGCAGTACAATAGGTTGTGCGGAAACCAAGAGGTGATCGCAACCAATCTTGGCAATCTGACGAGTTCCACCGAGCCCCAAAGCTGTTTTTCCTCTCCTATGTTGACCTGGGATCGATCCAGAAAAGTTCTCTCCCTTCACACCCGCATGCACCGCGGGGAGATAAACGGATCAAATTGCTTTGCTTAGCCCGAGGATATGTAATTAAGACCTCATGCTTTCATCGCCCAAGTGCGCTGTAAAGATATGGGCATATGGACCGATATGCAACACTTATGCGGTATCGCGTCCAATGGTTTACATTTCGTGTCTCATGTTGCAATACTCTTGATCAACACGGATCACTTGTTCTGTCTTCAAGAAGTGTTAGGTCACAAATGCGTGTGTCTACGCTTTTCTCAATGAAAGTGATACGAATCATATGGTGATCGCTTATCCCCAAGTTTGAATTTTATCTGATGAACGCAGAGAAATTGAAGCTGCCTTAAAATATTACAATGCTTGAATTTTTTTGCATCCTTTAAATTCAGCAATGGCTCTAAATTTCCATGCAGTTTCTACACGCATTTGATTGTCGTCCACTCTTTGTATCTTGTCCATTATCTACATTCTTATCCAAATAGCACTTCAGTGCGAGTTAATTGATCTACAATCGACAATTTTAATCAAGCTGTGAATGTAAACATGTATGCGTTGCCATTGAATCCTAATTAAGTTTCAACAACCATCCTCCTTTAAAGTGTATAAAGGTTACTTTCTGAATAAAAAAGTTAACCTTTGAAGCAAATTTTCCTGTGCTTAAAAACGTTATTAATTTTTTTATTGGTTATCAATCGCTCTAAATTGTGAACTTAAATTTTTATACGAACGTATCTCGTTGTTCAAACAGTCATTTTCATATTTTGTTGTGCCCAATTCCTTCCCTTGTCCCTCTTTGCTGGCCTCATCTCACCTCATTTTGTGCCCACGATGAAGCAACCTCGTGATCAATTTTGACGTCTGGGAACACGATGTAGTTATTTCACCACCGGTCGAATCCATTGAGTAAGTGGAGGGACTTGGCGCGGGGCTAGTCGGACTAGAGCTAGGTATTCCTCGGACTGCCTTGGTGTGGTACACTTTTTCTATCCTCCATCCGCTTAGAAGAAACAACTGATTGCTTAAATCGTCTACTCCCTCTTTGGAGGAGAGATATCACCGATATCACTACTCTTTCCACCACCTCGCTGGGGTAGAGGGTTTTCAAACAGTGAGGAATAAACGCCTCCCCTTGGAGAAAAGAAGGGAGGGTAACGAAGAATATTCAACATAATATGATATTCTGTAGATTACGTAAGATCTGTATTATTAAAAGATCTGGTGCTTGTAGATTGTAGTTCGTTATAACCTTCTCCTGTGGCATTCGGTAAAGCTCATTGAATTCAACTGATGAAAATCGATCAATAACTTTGCGTATTATTTCCAACCGGAAATTTGATTATTATTTATGTATCCCCTTCATTTATTATTTAGTTTGTGAAGGGAGAATGATATATCTAACTAAGGTGAAAGGGGGAGGCGATCTCACCCCTTCATTCGCAAGGTAACCGTATTTAGATTTCTGGTCCATTGGTTTTTAAGGATGATATAATATATCCTTTTGGCATTTTACGAAGCCATGGCCACCTCTCCCCAAAACTAAGACATGTTCTTAATGATTCGTAACCTTTATAAGTTACCTCTTTGAGAAGCGAGCAGATTTGGCAACGCTGCATGACGTTAAGTCTCTCCCTCTTTAATTGGACGGTGGTTTGGCAACGCCATGTGACGTGCGTTTTATGGCCGTTATAAGTGTATGACCAGATCCTCCCACTCTTACGCTTCAGGTACTCTTCTTCGCGTGTCTCGGGCAAAGCTCCTTTCCGCGTTTACGTCTTCAAATGCTTTGGTCTCTTGGGTCCGAAATTTTGAGTTTTTTTCCTCCTCAGCCGTTTCTGATCGTACGTCGTCCACGCAGTTTTTTTTTACGAACCCCACGATCTTTCCATCGTTTTCACGCGACGAAGGAGAAGAATTAATTGGTCGCCTCGGGCAAAAATTTGATGCCTCGTGGCCACCGCCGGGTGCTTAAAAGAGGATGGCCCGGATCGAGCGTGCCCGTGAGACCGCCGCCACCCGAAACTATGTCAGTGTCAGATTTTTGAGAAATGCATGGTTGGTATCACGCGAGGACGCCCGTGGCAAAAATGCCTCTTCTGACGCCATCTTCCACTCCCTTGACTGAGCGGAAATATAGTGGACGTCACCGATGGACGAACCTAATCCCCCCCCCCCCCTTCTTTTAATTGAAACTTTTGACTTATTATCTCTGACGAGTGATTAGGGAAAGAGACTATCTAACGCCAGCATCACAATTCTATTATCTTGTACAGGAACTCGTGTGCTAAATATCTTTTGGTTCCTAGGGCGGAGCCTAGCATGGCTGAATCATTCGATGCTATTCACTTGACCTTTTAACGTGCTCAAATATGAGGAATTGGCATGTACGGAGATAAATACCGAGCGTCGTATTACGAGTGCAATAATGACGGCCATCGGTCAGCGGCCACTTGATCTTGCCACGAGCAAGTACCGAGCTGGTACCGTCACAATAATGAGGTAAAAGAATCTAATGAGTGTATTAGCGACCACGTACTATATCCAGCTTGCGGTATCTCTTGTACTCCGTGCTGCTAAAAGTCTTACTCTAGCCAGTCCTCGTATTTTTATAAACCAAGTTCCGTATGGTATAGACATAGAATGTATCGAACCAGTTTCTCTGCGGCAGATAAATTTCAGTGGACGAAGTGTATAGGATCTGACGGTCTGACGGTAAGGTTCCTAGTTCAGAGGATCGCTTATTTCTCTGGACTTGCGGATTTGACTCAAGTTGTGCTAAGATATCGGTTCTACAGCTTCCAAAAGCCCTGGGATCTTGGTAAACCACAGATATAGCTCAAACAGGTATGATCCACTAACAATAAGTCCTGATCTTGCAAATATTTCATGCTGTGAAGATTAATGTGACAATTATAAAAATAAACACTTTTGCCTCAGATAACTGCGGAGCTTTTTCCCACCATTGTTTATGTAAAATTAATGTTTAATTATCTTGAGGATTACCATGATGGATGATCTGAATATACCAATAAGTATCTTCAAGGCTATTGGGTTATTATTGCTTAGAGATTCTTTAACGGAAATGAAATGTTTCGTAAACTCCATCAATAGCCATAGAATGGAGGTATTACCCATTTTGTGTTAAACATTCTTGTTTGAATTTAGGCGTAAATAAATGAAATAATGCAAAATAACGAGTTCATGTTGACCTGAATGGGCTGTTATCTCCTTGCCTTTTTTGAAAAAGTGAACACCTCATTCTTGCGGCGATGTAATCAAAGATTCGAATAAAAGTCCAGTCTCAGGGATAAACAAGTTAAAAATGGCCGGGTGAAAATTTGAAACCGGGTACTCTCAGATTTTTAATTTAACACATGAATTTTACTCACACAAGCGCTAAACAAACAATTATCCGGACTGGCAATTTAGCGATAGCCCATCCGGATAGTTGTTGCTAGAGTAGTGATCATTTCAATTCGAAATCAGACAACTTGACCTGACGTCATTTCCATTCTCGCGTGGAAATTAAATGAAGCCCTTAAAGGCTGTGAAAACATATCCTATAGGTGCCAGTATAATACGCGATTGCTAACCTTCACCCGGTCGCCATACAAATTGACCCGTCGACAACTTCAGACGTGGATCTCGAATAAGTGGCCTTCTAGCTTGAGTTTTGACCCCTCATTATACCGGATGAAGTACGATAGCTCGGTAGCTGACGGGCGGGAAGTTTCGGGTCTGATGGATCGCAATCGAAGGGAAGCCCCGGACGAAGCTGGCGAGGACGCGCAATTGACAGCTGCCGGGGCTTTTTCAACGATGGGCCGGACGCTGAAGGCAGACTCGTTACCCAGAACCGATCCATTCATCATAATACGCGTCTACTTGGAGGCCGACGAAATAATTATTTGTAGGGAAAAACGTGATATTCCATAGCTAAAAGTTGCATCAATCGGGAAATGACTGGTAAGGGCTTCAATGATTCAGTACCCTTCATAAGGTTAGAATGAAGAGGAAGTTTTCGTTTGATTTTAGAAGAAATGAGGATAGTTACGTTCCTCAGGGAAAAATAAATTTGCATTTTTAAAAGCACCTTTGTGATGAAATGTGGATACAATCCATCAAGTAGTGCAAAATCCAACGATTTTCAGTTTCAATTCATGATTATATGCATCATAGATAGCTTGTTAATAGATTAATGGGTTAATAAGGGGTTATTTGTTGGTATAACTATATCATATAGCCAGTAAAAATTTGAATGTTGAGATGTGTTTTACTGAGTGATTCAGCGTATCTCCATCGAAACACGCAGCGCTTAATGAAACACTGCGAACTTGAAAAAAAGCCATTTTATTAACGTAATGTGTATCCGGACTGGGGATTTATCCACGTTTAATGGTGTGATTTTGCAAAAGATCACTTTTTCTCCACCATAAATAGAATTTTTCCGATGTAATTAACGGCATCTTAAAGTAGAATCCTACATTCGTTATGGAATGCTGCTGAGAGTGATCCCTGCATTAAATATGTGACACGATACTAAAGGGGCCCCAGCTAGTTTTGAGCTTTTATTAATGTTATATTCTCCACTATTGATGCTCAAAGGTAAACAAGCTTCAAAAGTACATTCTCCACAATAAGTTTCTGTTAGAACTGGCTATCAATTCGAAGAGATTAACTCATGGATACCGTAAATGACGTAACTGGTACGCCACGCAGCTGAATCTGACGACCTCTGCATCTAATCTTGTTGACAGATCTATTGTCCTCATATCGGCTATCCTTGGCCTCCCCAGATGACCTAGAGTCAGATGACTGGACTAAAACCATCAAGGGTGTCAGAGAGGGAAAATGAAGAAAGCTTTGAATCGAAAGAGTCGAATGGCTGCAGTTGACCAATCATGGAAAGCAAACAACGAGCGATAGTGCAGTGATGGATCAAGAATCCTCAAAGATCAAGACAAAAGGATCTCTGAAAAGATCCTTTCCCTTGATTCATCCAAATTCGCTGAAATATACTTTTTATGTGGCTAATAAGTCGGTTAACGTCATCACTAATCGAGGTGTTAAGGTCGAGGATCATGTCCCATCGGATAATATGCTTTCATCTATTCAGAGTTTTGAATGCAGTGCAAATCGGAATGCTTTAGAAGACTTCAGCGCACTAGAACGACGGTGAGTAGGAAAATTTACGCCAGCGTTTGATGACCTGCCTGCTAGTTCTTATTTAGGTTCAGTATTGCCACACACGAACCTATTGCATGAAATTGATGCGTTCATCCAAACTACGAATGAAAATTGTCAGATTTCATCATAGGAGTAATTAATAATTTGACGTCACCCATGTTTGACGCCTTTCATGAAACTCAAGCCATTTACAACACTAGTGATGTCATCTTCGAAGTTCTCCTATTGTTTTATTCCCTATCCATCAACTAGTCTCTATTGCCGTTCTATTTTTAAGTCATCAAGTTCTTTTAAGTGCATAATACGTAGAATTTGATATGAAAGGAAGTCTATTTCGAGGTTGTGTCGAGAAATGAGGAGGGCACTTCAGGTAGTTTGAGCGAAATATCATTTTACCAAGAAATCAATGAATTTGATCTCATTTTGAAGAAAAACATAGTATCCTTCCAGTGACAACAAAAATTCAATCCCTTATCCCACTACTTTACGAGATTTTACCTATAAATCAATGAATTTGGTCTCATTTCACAGAAAAATATCTCATTCTTCCAATGACACCAAAAATTAAAGCCCTTAGCCTATCGAGATTTTTGCCAAAAAAATATCAGCCCTTTTACATGGAAAATGGTACGTATATGCACTCTAAAAAGGCTTCATATAAAAAAATGAGGAATTCGTAGCACCTAAATCTCGCAAAAAAGTAACAGTGTGTAGTTTGTATATTTTCTTAACTATTTTTGAAAATTAACCATGTAGTCACCGCAATAGGTTCTTCGGTATTATAAAAAACCTTCCGTTTGGAAGGAGTTTCAAAGGTACTGCGCGAAAAAATGAGTCATGCTAAATACTTATAAAGATATTATCATTTAATGACTTACAATTTCTATCATATCAAACTATATTATTTCACCATTAATAATGCAATATTTAATTCATGTGTCCTAAAGATGGTGAAATTAAAACGAATAATTCGAGTATCATCTCCATCGTGACTAGGGAACTATCTCGCTCAAACTACCTTTAGCAAGTTGAAAGCTTACTATTTGTGGAAATGGGTGCTGCGATGGATTTTTCGGTTAGGAAGGGTAGCTGGCGGGGGGGGGGGGGGGAAATTACCGCGCACAACATCCACATGCCGCGTTGAAGTCTCCGGATGCGTGGCGTATCCGCCGCACTCATAGAGACGAGGGCACCCAAGGGCGCCGTACCGTGTGGGAGACAGACGACGGGGGTGCGAGGTCAGAGTTGAGAAGAGGCGTGGGAGCTTGAGAGGGACAGGTCGTGATTCAAAAGAGGTGACACGGACGCCCTTATCATCCTTTTCCTTGTAGCCGTTTCAATGTAAATGAGGTTCATTGTTATAGTGGGCGGGGAAAATAACCCTTTTCCCGCGACGGGCGAGGAAGAGTCGCGGCCTTCCCTCCTACTCTCTCCGTCCGGTCTCCGTGGATCGAAGCGGTCGGTAACCCAACTACCTCCGCATATGAAGTTGCGCGTGTGTAAAAAGTCTTTGGGGGAGACGATCACAATGGGAACCGCGATGGGTAATGCTACTGCCCTACTCTCGTCAATGCAATAACTGCAGTGGCCGCTGCCGGTCTCACTGTACGCCAAAAGTATTATCGGACGAGTCTGATCGGGTTTCATGTCTTGGATTCGTTAGTTCATGTCACCCTTTAATTCAACCCTAAAGGAAAAACAATTGTGTGTGTTTTTTTAGTGGAATTCATTTTTTTATGATAGTCTCAGCCTTTGCTTTCCCATTTATAGGGCTATCTTGAAACATTCCTCCTCATGACTATCTATTTTCCGATTTAATTGCCCACTCTTGCAATCTCAAGCTCCCAGGTTGAGTCTTATCGTTGAAAATTCTTCAGTCCGTGTTTGTGACCGTGGAAACCAATCAAAAACTGAGGTAACTAGAAGAGAAGTTAGAAGAGTTTGAAAGGAATAAATGAGATTATATTATTGTGGAGAGAAACTTGGCGCTGGAGTTAGCCAGAAGAGATGATAAGAGATTCACATTATAATGTTCCTTTGTGCTGGACTAAGTGCTGGATTAAGGGTATGTCCGCGTGACACCCTTACAAGGGTTGGGCAGTATTGATAATGAATTCCTATACAAAGTCATCATCATTGTCATTCTTTTAAGCTCATTTGGCTGAGTGGCCATAATGTCATTCTGAAAGAGAGAAATTGTCAAGTAAATTTGAACAAAATATTAATCCAAATTATGAAATTGTCATAATTTTTTCAAATATGTTCACATGAGAAGCAAATGCTTTATGTGATAACTTTACCGTTGAAAGCGCGTCGTCATTTCAGGTCTGGCTAATCATTAATTGACTTGCTACTTTTAAATATCGAGTTTACGAATCTGTTCATTTCGATTTGAAGTAACTCGTAGTAGTGATGTTGGATCATGGTCATAGTTTTTAGATATTGAGTAACGAGTAAACCTCATCGGCAAGAGTATTGGCATAGCGATTTCCATCGACTTGTTGCGTAATATCATTGCTGGTCAAAACTCGCTATCCTCTCTGCTCCTTGGCGTGTAATGGTGTTGGTCACTGCTAACCTGGATCTCCATTTCTCTCTCAGCTCCATGAGTTTTCCGACGGAGGGTGCCTGCAACAGAGGGCAATCATCCGCCTTTATTAGGAAACAAGTAATTTTCACCGTCCCTCCGATAAGATTTGTGAAACGTAATTATCTTCCATAGCGGGAAGTAAAGAAAGGCAAAAATAAAGAGATGCTACTCAGAGGAACGTTGCAGACAACGATCATCTTCAAGGTCAGTGAAATCACCGATCAAGAAATAGCCTGTACAAACTATTGAAAATGAAATGGCGTGGATGACCAGCGCGAGGTTTAGCTCTTAAAAATATAATTTTGCAATACTTGCAGAAAATATTTATGGCTCACATGTTCACTATGATGTGATGTACCCAGATGAACGGAGATCTCCATTGGGTGGATAATTGTGCAAATCCATAATAGATAGGTTATGAGAAAGAGGAAGAATTACATGATGACTAGAAGAGTCCAAAAGATAATCTATGAGTTGCGCTGAGTCTTTAATGTCATCAAACTCAATTATAGCAAATATCAAGGATTTATGAAAGCTCATTTTCTCACGGTATTACCTCGTAACACCGTAACGTCTTTCTCTTTGTTTTTAAATTATAGACCAAGGAAAACCTCAGATCGAGGAGGAAGGTGCCAATTAAACCAAGATCATTGTCAGAATTGAAGAAACTTGGAACAAGATTGGGTGCATGATTCGATCTTCTAGTGTAGGTCGCACGACAACTGGCTTGCACTTTCACGTTGCTGAAATAAATATGTAAATGAGACCTCGACTTTCAGCTTCTTGCATTTCGTTCTCTGCGATGTTTGCGTTAATCCCAAGAATAATTTAACTTACTTTCGTTCCTCGTTGGCCAAACGAGTTTTGGCGATGTCTTTAGGTCTTTATAGGGCCCTGAGTGATGATAGGTGATCGTTGATTTGAAAGAATGGAAAAAGGAGTATGAAGGATGAAGAGTATATGGTTAGTAGAGAGAGAATTTAGGGAGTGAGGTAGAGTTGAAGGATTTCGCGGAGAGAAAAACGTAATTGATTCGGAAAATCTCGCCGATGAGATAATTGAATGAACTAATTTTGAGTGCCCTGGGAAAATCAAATCGGTGGAGGTGGAATATACGAGGCCAGGACAGTAGTAAAATAAACTATGAAGTTGAGGAAGACCTTCAGTCCTCAATTCAAGGCCAGGTAAGAATTAGCATTGATAATACATAAATACATGTATGGAAAACTCACATTCTACATATCATTCTCCTCCTGAGGCCTCATCGTTTATCCTCCCTTGGGCATTCGAAATACCACGATGATTTGGAGTGGAGAGCCCCTGAATGAGAAAGAACGACATATTAATTATGGTAGCAATACATTTTTTCTTCGCGAAGTACTTAAAAAGCCCTCGGTCTGACAAAACCACAGTTTCACCTCGAAGGGAAACGTTGAATACGAAAGGGAGAAAAAATGAGGAATATGGCTAAAAATTAGAATATTTTTCTCTCTCTGAGGTGTGGTTTTGTGTGTCACCCAATAATTGATTCCCCGGACGGATTTTCTTTCAGCCCCTTCCCTCGCTGTTATTACCTCGACCTCATGGGACGCTCTGAACAGTGTGTTGTCTTGGGTAAGACGTTGATTTCCCCGAAAGCGCCACGAAATTTCAACGGCGAGCGACTGTTTAGCTCGCCGCAATTTTGATAATAGCCCACGCCTCAAGGATACGAGGCAATCAATCCCTGCCTGCCCATTCTTTGTTATCACCTTTCGTTATTTCTCAGGCGATTATGGTGTGACCGCAGTCGCCAGTCGCCTCGGGGGAAACGGATAGTGTGCAATTTCGGGAGATGCGTTCACGATAAGTTTTTCGTCTGGTTCAAAGAACTTTAAATAATGTCTGTACCAATTCTTGTAAATCCCGCACAACTTTTTCCGTGATCTTGCAGTTATGAGGGAGTCACTAGTTTTATGAGATCAATCACTCAGCTTTTATGCTACTAAAATAAAAAACACTCTGAATAATGGTTAAAATGTGGAAGTTAATTAATATCGATATGCTGTTTTCTTTACTTCCCCAACACAATTGCTGTAGAATGAATACCAGTATAAGAAATAATACTTTTTTCTGTTCTATGCTTTTATATTTCGTACCGGCAAACGTAACTTAAGCATTTTTGTCCTCGATTACAGTGGAAAAACTGGCCTTCCTGTCATGATTTCGCCAAATTGTAATCAACTTCGTAAAATGGAAACGCCCAACTTGGAAAGGAAATTCAAGAAAGTTCTTTAATTTAAATGATGTATCTTAATTGGTTTAAGATTTTTGTAGATGTTCAGTTTAAAAGTGAACGCTTGCCTTATGAAGCAATTGATCTACTGTGCTTCAGTTACCACTTATGTTGGAATGTTACTGACTAATTATGCTGCAATCATATCTTTAAATGTTTCCATTATCGGGGGAATCACTGATGGAGCATTTGCTTTTTCTCGGTTTCTCTTCTGTCAAAACGACTAGAAATCCATTAAGTGTTGAGTTTAAAGTTCTTTGAAGAGTTAATCACATGTGTTAGTCCAACCTTGGATTAACAACCAAAGGAAACTTTAATTCTATTTCGCTGTAAAAGGGGCTTCTAATTCTCTTTCATTAAAAAAATTTTAAATCTATTTTTAATGATACATCAGCCTAAAGAACCTCTTCGATATATGTATCTAACAACAAAGTCGAATAAATCGTATCCAACGTGTACAATCGCTTTCTTTCATTTCATTCTCTTGAAACCTGATGGGTGGTGTTATAGGTGTGTAAAATAATAAATAGCATATATGAAATGTATATAGCTAATATGTAAATAGCAAATATGCGAATATTTCGATTTCTGAATACAGGTTTGAATGTCGAACCTTTTCTCAATAATGGACTGTCATTGTACTTAATTATAGAACTATCATTAACTTATCTAGTTTTGGCGGTATATTTTTTTCCGTTTTGCTTCGATATGTCAGTTCAAGCTTTCTTTCGTTACACCACCCACACAATTCTCTCGCTACAACAACGAAGCTATTTCTCATGAACTAATAGCGTCCTTGGAGCTAGTCTTCACAGATTTGAAATTAGCTGCCGAATGGCCAGCTAGGGTTTATCAAAAACGCTTCGTTGACGAACTAATTGACAAAATAGGTTTTTAAAAGCTGCTGTTAGGAAAGTTTTTCTTTGCCGAGAAACTTACCAATCGGAACTCATGTGAGGGCGGAAACGTTTCTTCTTATTCACGCCTTCCTTCACGACCTGAGCGTCCGGATAAGTAGCCCATCCATGTGTCCTGAACAAAAGTTGGTTCAAATGATTACCGTTCGCCCTCTTAATTGCTGTTTTTGGAAAACGCGGTCAATCCCTTGCGATCGGACCGTGACGGATCCAGTTCCTCGAAAACTTTTGGGCTCATGAAAAAAGATCTTCGCTCTTTCATGCGAGCGGAGAAGAGAGACTGTGAAAGAAATGGAGAGGCGATGATCTCAAGATTGTGGGGTCATTTTTAAAAGTATCCTCAAAAGTTTGGGAGACGTCTCGTTATTTTTTTAAAATTTTATAAATTCTTTCGTGAGCTCTCATGAGTCAATGATTTCCATTGCTCAAGCGCTATAGGTGAAGCCACCAGAAATTCCCTCCCGACTGTTCCTCGAGTACAATTAAGAAAAGTTGCTTAGGACTCTCTCAGGGCCGGTGATATTTTTCCATGTAGCAGTGGCCGTGACGATGTACTCAGTTTCTACAAGCGGCATGAAGCCGTTCCCGGAGTAATGGAATGCATACAAAGGTTACTGAAAACTGAAGAATTCACCAGATTTGGCCATGAATAAGTGGACACTTTAATTTAAGCGTTAAAATGAAGTCAGTGCGACAAATTTCCATACATTCGAGGCTAATGGTTCAACCCAGTTTTAGCATCAACTTATGAAGGCAGAATATTCTTTTATCTAAAAATTCCATAAAATAAAACTTGTACAGTGGAAATGTTCTAGCTAAAGTTTAAATTCGTTTCAAAGCAGACACAAACTAAAGATTGTGATATTTCTTCGATAAGGTTTTCGCAGGTGATTGATTATCTCATTAAATGCAATTGGTGGGACAATGACCGTGACATCCTGATTTTGACTTTTGAGACGACAAAATTATTTTATTTTCGGAAACATGACTTTCGACATTATCCTCAGAAAGCATTTCGAAAAGCATTTAAGGCGTATTCAACTACTGTTTAAGTAACGTTACCTGGTGTGTGGTTTTATTTCATCGATGGAAAATCAACTGTAGGTACTGCCGTCATACCCTGGGAAAAGGCTTGCAGTCGCGACCAGCAAAACTAAACTGTACTTTAATGAAACTCTTTAGCGAAAGTATAATTTATAAACTTCATTAGTGCATATTGTAAACATTTCATGCCAACAGTTCTCCCTGTGAAGCTACAGGCGGCAAAGGGAAATCAGTTTTATGCTAAACAGTAATTTGCAAAGCTCACCTTCCTTTGGGCTGAGTTCCTCCACAGTTCTTGCTAGTTGAGCTTCATTGGTCCATTCAACCTTCATTCTTTAGGAGGAAAGTATTTTGGACCATTGTAAATTACAACTTGCCCAAGAAATATCAATCATGTACGTTAGAAGACAGGGTAAATTATCTAGTATAACGAAGAATGAACACAGGCATTTCGGGAGACTAGTGTATTTAACAGAATATAGCGAAAGCGCCTGATCACACGTTCCCTGGTGTCAATTCGGGCCAACGTCTGCTGCGGCGAAATTGCAAGTAGAGGTATATATTCATGAACAGGCATCAAACAGTCCCTCACAATTGGACGTCCATGGTGGACGAACACTTCAGCAAACGATCGGATAGGTATCCTTCTGCTCGTTATTACACATGGAAATCCATTTAACTTAATGTGCTCCTTCCAACACGTGCAGTGCTGAATGCAGTTTACCCTCCATGGTAAGTTTTCGGGGTAATTGCTCGCGCCATGTATTTTTTTAATCCCGGATTTTAGGGATTATCGAGAACTTAGCACGACCTCAAGTCTCGTCTCCGCGAGCACGCCTCTGTTGCTGTTAGGAATTCGGTCAAATCCGACCGCGGCGTTGCACAATTTTTCCCCGTCACCATTCCTCCGAAAATAAAAGAATAATCATAAAAAAATATTCGTTCGGTCCACCTGTCTTCATATCTCTTTCTCTCTTAAGTTCGCAAACTGGCACGCTTTGGCGCTCACGTTCCCCATTCCATCCGAGGGAAAACCTGTTTTCGGCACATCATTACCCAAACTCCTCCCTCCCAAATGATTCGAGCATCCTCATCTGAGTTGCCCGCGAGTCTAGTCGGAGTTGCTCGTCTCATTCGAGAGTTTTGACCCTCTCCTCGTGGGGCCCCCTTTGGGGTCCTTGGGTGTGTCAGACGAGGGCCAAGAGACGTAGCGGAGTGGGATAACTTGAGATGGCTGGGGGTATTTCTCTTGTTTGAGTCCGCGGCAGGGAGCCAGTGGTTAGTTGTGTGGATGATAATTACGAAAGGAAAATGAGCGATCGAATCGGCAGTGATTTCGATGTCTACTTTGCCTGTATTACCGGGCGTGACATAGTCGATTATCAACTCCGAGTCATCGATATTTTTTACATGTAAAGATATGCTATTGTGCAAAGATTATTTCGTAACAGTTATAAATTATTATAATATAAGAATGCAGGGTATTACATCCGAAGAATTTTTACATGTGGAGATATGCTGTTGTGCAAATATTATTTCGTAGCAGATAAAAAATATTATGAGATAAGGATGCGGGGCATTACATCAGAACCTGTACTTGCCGATGATGTGGTAGCGTCGAAACGTAGTCGGTAATGATCTTGTGGAAAATTGCCTTTGACTCGATTTGTGATGCGATATTTCTATTGCCTCTGGTCTGATACCGTTGTATTTATTCGTATCTCCGTTTTCAATGCTTTATGAGCCATTTCCATTTTCGAACATATGCATTTAATGAAGAAAAAAGCGGAATATGATAGCTAGTCTTGCTTTGCGACAAATAATTATAGATTTATCATTCATGCTTAGCGTACTCATCGTGGATGATTATTAATTATGGCTATGATTCGCACAAAAATGTGGCCGATGGAAATATTTTCTCGCTGTTATTTCAATGACAAGATGAAAGCTGGTGGAACGGAAAATCTGTCATACTTATCTAAAATTCGCCCAGTGAAGAATAAAATGTGAATCGTCACCACCCCAAGAGGAAAATTTTCTAAATTACTTAATTTAACTTTCAGTTGATTTGTACTTTCGATTTAGCTGATTTTTATGTGGAAGAGGATGGATATCTCTGCATTGAACTCACCAGTCCCGACTACTTTAAGAAATTTCCTCTTCACAGCGAAACTTTTTTAGTGATTTGGAAGAAAGAAAAAAAATTTCGCGTCACGCCAGTCGTAAATTTTTTGTATACCTAATTCAATTGCTGTCGTCTTGTAGGTTCCGTCAGGTGATGAAATTTTCTTCTTCACTTATGGCTCTCGGTTGTAACTTTTAGGTTTTTATCGTGTGTCATTATACATACCGATTATGCACACTTATTAGGTATGATGAATTATGAATGTCACCGAGGGCAAAGAAGAGGGTCTTCGGGGTAGACCGCGTAACTGAGGGCACAAGTCGAGAAAGAGGGTTGGAGGAAAGTGGGAATAGGTGAAATAGAGTTAGATTTTGATGCTGAAAAGCCGTCAAATGAATAAACTTTACGACTTCAGACGTCAGTCACTTCGTGAAAGAATCTTACTTTAGATTCCATTTTAAAAGATGCTTCGTACTTTTCCCCCATTACATAATATTCTTCATTGCCTCCATTCACCTCCCAGCAGTCCCCACCAGGAGATCCGATTGTGGGACTATTTTACCGCCAGATTATTTTACTGGGAGGAATTCCTTAATGTCATAAATATAATGCAAGGCTGCATCTTCTAGGGAGACTCTGCCTTCCACATCGCAGTACCGTGAACTATCACTCTCGTCCGAAGCTGTGGCTGTTGATACCGGTCCGATCTTTTTGATCTGCGCTATCAATGCCTTCTGCTGATACTGCTGCCTATCAGTAGTGGGGTCTAATTCGGGTAGCGTGCAAAATTTGTCTCGAACCTGCGACCCTCAGAACCGGAGTTGAACACGCTACCACTGGTCCCATCCGGACTAATTACATAATACGATATCAATTCTTATATAATTGTGGAAATGTACGAAGCACCTTTAATGTGAATTCTAATAGCTGTAAATGGTTGAAATATTTAATGATGATGCGAACTATCCTCATCAATTTTGTTTGAACCCTCAATTGGAAAAAGGGACATTCAAGAAGTGACTGTAATGTGAATGGCCCATTTTTTGCTTCTTTCCGTATTTCATCTTATCGTTTAGAGAAAGGACGTACTAGGTATTGTACATTTCCCTACATAATGCTATCTTTTAAGTAGAATAAGTGATGAACTCAGTGTAAATTGAGTCCTCTCCAAAACGCTTTCATCTTGTCGCACAAGGAAGGTTGAAGCGAGGCTTGAGGTTCGCAAACAATGTCATGTAAGCGGCTATTTTCCGTCCTTGAAAATGACACCTTGTGGACGAAGCGATAGGATGCATTTTGATGTCCGAGGACTTACTGAGCTGTTAAGCGTCTTTATTTATGTTATGTAGAAAGGGAAAATTTAGTTCTTTCCCTGATGTGCCAATATGGAGACGAGGACACCACTCGGGAACATTTCTAAATATATATTTACTTATCATTTCCCGAGAAAGCTGCGGTCCTAATAGTGTACATTTTGACCGTAGATTTTTTAAAATAATGACATATTGTTCAACATAAGAGA
Organism: Ceriagrion tenellum; assembly: GCA_963169105.1. Lineage (NCBI taxonomy): Eukaryota > Metazoa > Arthropoda > Insecta > Odonata > Coenagrionidae > Ceriagrion > Ceriagrion tenellum. The sequence goes on along the minus strand of OY720632.1, from coordinate 126,774,944 downwards.
TTGAGGATGGACATATATCCTATGGCTAACTCTCCTATTGTTCATTAATTTGCGACAATCTCTTCTGTAGTGCTATTTCGTTTTTTAGCAGTGTCTAAATCTCTCGTTAGCGTGAATGCATGACATTTCTGTCATCAAATCTTCGCTGGAGTAGTGGGCTAGTGAAAGAAATCAAGATAATTTTCTGGTGTTGAGTAGGAACAGCTTGTGGAAAAGGAGAGAGTTAAATAGGGAGAATAATGTGCTAATGCGGAAGACGAGCCAAAAGATTTCGAAATGAAAACCGTAAAACAGGATACCTTAGAGCTTAAGAGCCCAAGAGAGACTTAATAGTAATATTGAGCATGCTGATAGGCCTTTGAGGACACTTTACGTAAACCTGAAATATGACGAATGAAGCTATAATAGCCTATTAAGTGATTGATAGAAACCACAGCGATGGTTTTACTTATCTACTTATTGAAGTTTTAAAGATAAAAAAATGAACATTTTGAAATTAAAACATACAAAATGTGAAACTATTTAAATTGCAGATTGATGTGATTCCCTAGAAGAAGGCGAAAATTCTGTAATGCTACTTTAATATATTTTTGCTTACAGCGTATGCGTTTCATTTCTAATCTGACAGTGAATCATTAAAATGCCATCAGTTATCACGGGTTCCCTAGGCAATGCATTTATAGTTTAATGCTCCCAGCTGGAAAGTTGTCAAATCAGCCGTGGAACTTCCGCCTCTCAACATCATTGACGCCGGATAATTTCTCTGATATGAGGTCCGCAGTGATATATCCTGAATATTAGAAAATTAGCTCTGTTGTACATTGAAGAATTGAGTGAAATACCTGCAATATAGTGTCATGTGGCCTAACTACATCTCTAGGTCTGACAGAAGTGATAAAATGAGAGAGATACACTGCCGAACAGATAGGTACAAAAACTCGTTCTTTCCGCGCTCAATAACCGACCACAATAAAAACTGAGCTCCACTAAATACACTCCCATAATACACGTCACCATTTCACCTCCCAAAACTATCCCTGACATCTTTACACGGCTGGTGTCCTAACACCCCCTCCGACACGCCCATGCGGCGGCTTGCAGGGTAGTATGTACATGTATCTCCCAGTAATCATCCTCTAAATGCAGTGGTATTAGCATGAAACAATCCTGGGACCATAACTTATCGTGCCGTGGCAACTGAAACTATTCGAGTGACCCAAAGCGTATTTCCTTTTCCCTTGTTGTGGATTCAAATGCCAAGGTTGCTTCAAATGCCAAATGTCAAGGTCTTCTCGGAGAGTGTGGCTGATCATTCATCATCCACGCGTGATTGTTAGTAATCCTGTTTTATATGGGGTTTCTCGACGCCATCGCTGACCACGACATCACCACGCTGAACACCCCTCCATGACCTTTGCTCCTGACCGCCAATGTGATACCCACATCGAATATTCACGCAATTTTGTAGTTCCTCGAGAGCAGGTGAATAACTTCTCTTAATCAGGAACAGGCTCATTAAGAAATCGAGGGTTCATTGGAAATATTATCGTGACATGAGGCTCATGAAAAATTTCTATATTTCTCGTCGAAATGGTTTCAATGAAGGAGAACTGATCTGAAAAATCACCCTTGGGGTCGAAGCTGAGTGTTGTTCTTATGAGTAACCATCTAACCTATGCTGCATACAATTAGTTCAATGTATTTATCAAAATAGAACTCGCTTGCTTTCTCTATGTGAGATACCTGTTTTTTTATGATTTCTGTTCAGTAGTACCAATGCAACTTGTTTTTCGTGGGTTGTTATAAGGGTACTTTTTACGATACCGGGATTCCTGAGCTGTTTCTCTTGACAAATACGGTTCTTCAACGTCTAAATTTACCTATTACCCTGCAAGCCACCTCGAGGGTGCTTGGTAGGGGGTGTGTTATCAGCAACATGCACCATAAAATACAAGTAACTTTCACCAGCATGCACTATACTCTAGGGATGCGACCAATGCAACAGAAACTATTTGTACTAATGTATATTGCAACTACGTGAACGAGGTACAAGAGTAATGTGGGGATCATTCGAAACGCAATTTTGGTAAAATGAGACAGATTAATAAACAGGCGTTTGAGAGCGAATGAATTAATTAGCTACACGATCTGTGGACTAACCTACTTCAAAGTTCCATTTGCAGCCAATTAGGGTCTTTAATTGATCGTGGGAAAAACGCGATATTTATAACCTTTCTGTCCTGCACTCTATTTTATAATCATATTCTAAGGATCTTTGCTTGTTCTTTCGATAAGTTGTGAGTATATATGTAAACTGAATAAAATTGTGTTAAAATACTTTTAAGTGCATTCAGTCTCTTTAATGGGACATATTTTGCAATATGAATTAAAGCTTACCATGGTACTTGTATTTTTCATTTTAGCTGGGCAGGTCCTTCTCTTTCTTAGGTCTGTATTTAAGTGAATGTTAATACATGCTATATTTCCCTTATCGTATTTTCCACCATACCTTTTATTTAATCTGCTCAAAATCATTTCTATATGACATAATTAATGTTGATGGTGCCAAGTTTATCGTAGTATAACGGCTTTAGAGAGATAAGAGAATATTTATTTTCATTAATGTCAGTTCTCATGTCATTTTTCTCTCAGCAATCCGTCAGTCTCGTCTTTGCTTTCTCGGAAAGCGCGCTAGAATTTTATTTCTATTCATTCTAACAATGCTGGAGGCGGGTCGCCTGTAAGCTTGTCCTGTGCCCTTCAGAGTAGCCAGTTGGCGTTCATAAATCGTAGTTTCATGGGGACGGTAAATCATCTCATTCAACACAATATCCGCCGTAATGGAGAGTGAAAAATAGTGTTAAATACCTAGCATTAATGAAAATAAGGGGATACGTGAAAATATCCTCTGCTTGGATGAAATTTTGTTAGTCCATAAATTTATTTTAATTCTCTACAGAAGAAAGGGCACCTTTGTGTGTCATCATGTTTCCTGGTGCGTACTGAGTTCCTAATTCTGAATTTAAATTGAAACTTGGTCTCATATTTTGACCGTTTTTTTTTTACCGCTGGAGGGCACATTTTTTGTTTAATCATATTGAATACAGGAGAAAACGTGGATCCTCGCATCGTGGCGGTAAAAGTAAATCCTCGAGTTTAGCAGGATAAAGAGTGTAAGAAAATAAGTCTATTCTTACCAAGCTTTGACAGCAAAAAGCAAGCAGGATGAAGATATTAGGTCATGTGACTATGTGAGTTGGTGGACAATAGCTATTGGAGTAGGGATAACCCATGTAGGTATTATATATTACTGGCCAAGCTCAAGTTTTCTGATTCTTCCAGGTTTGGAGCTGTAGGGTGTCATAGTTACGCATTTTTGTGTTCCCTCATTTCATCATGATGGTGGGAATTTAGATGAAGCCGGGATTATTTGTTTCCATAATGCTTATTTTGTAACTGATCTTGGTGGACTTTCAATAGCGAAGCAAGCCCCACGAAACAGTCCACCATAGACTTGGGTGTGGTCATCGTAATTATTTGACGCGTTGAATGGTTTAAAAAAGTAAATTGATAACGTTCCACGGGTTTCTTTACTCCAACTTTTAAGGCTGATTTGTCTATTTGAATAAATCGAGTCTGGAACACTAATTGTGAACACAATTCAATTCAATATGTTAGTTCAACAAGAGCCAATAATGTATCCATTTGTGACTTTTATAGAACGTTTGATGTGGCCTGTTAAACCTATTTCTGTGAATGACTCTGCTGTAGGGTAGCAAAATTACTATTTACCGCTCAATCTGCCCTGTGGTTAAAGCATCTTTTTTGTCTTTTCATCCTAAAAATCATAGAGGCAATGAAAAATTAAAAAAAAAACTTATGTTCCCTTTATTGACGGATCATTGTAAGAACAACTTCGGGAAAACTCTCTACTAGCTGAAAAGAATGGAAATTATATTTCGTTTGCTTGCACTTGTTAAAAGCTGTTGTATGTAGATATAACCGCAGGGTTTAGGTCAATTGTCGAATTGAAGAGTGAAATAAAGGTATTAGAGTGTTGATCTTTCTTCTATGGATTCTGTCCTACCCGTACAATCGCTAATTATTATGAAAAAGCCAAAGAAAGGTTTTTCGAGTGGTCTACTGCGTTTTAAGCCCCATATCATCAGGCATTTCTAAGAGCCAATTATCATCTCTTCATCATCCGGGTACCTGAATCTCTCTTAAAAACCTTTCTTCACCAGATTCATCGGGAAAATCCCAGGTCGTTCGATAAATATGATAGTCATGCTTTTTTTACGGTTTAATTGTTTAAAATGGAGTCCAAATTCTTTATCAAGCAGGTTGTGCACATGATTTCAGTAGTTTTTTCTCCCCTTGTACAGGTGAACTGTTGACCTACAGAGGTTTTTGAGATTATTTTGAAAGCCCATTTAATCCGATTGCAGCGTTCGATGTGGTACAGAACTCAATAACAGGTGGTAAACGCATTAATCTTGCTGCGATCCGATCTGTGTCGTGCAGGAAAAAGTTGATCCGCGGCTAGAAAACTTGTTAGCCTTTTTAGGAGCCCTTCTGAAGCAGGAGGAATGCGACTGGTGTTGATTACTGCGTCATCGCAATATGCGCTCGGGTTCCCAATGAGGATTTCATGGAGCGGAATTTGAATTTCGTTTCGCGAATATTATTTTGAACCTCTCCTCGAAGAGTCTTGCCGAAAATCCGGTAGTCGTTGTTTCAGATGGTAAAAATCATTCAATTTGTCAGCAGGATTACCTATACTTCGGATATCCCTGCGCTTCTACATCGACATATTACCATGCATGCCACCTCTAGGGTGTTTGGCAGGGGGTCAGTTATCGCCGACATGCACTATAATGTACCAGTAATTTTCACCAATGTTCTCCACACCGTAAGTATGTTACCAAAGACTCAGAAACTATTTGTTTTGATGCATATGTCAGCTACGTAAACGAGATACTGGAGTCGAGCAGAGATCATTCGAAACGTAGTATCAGTACAACGTTGCAGGCTAAGAAACAAGCATTATGGAGCAAATCAACCGATCAGCTACACGACCTGTCTATTTGACATATTCAGCAGTGACTTTTCCAAATTTTAAGCAGAAAAACATAGCTGTATCAGTTATATTGTAATGTATTGAAGTTGTTTGTATGCGTCCGTTGTATGTTTAAAATTTGCGTCACTCTGTCAATATATCTATGTAATCGGATACGATTTTCAAATTGATATATTCTCTCTATCTAAGAAAAGTGTGTGAGGCAAATTACAGGAGAGATTGAACTCTTTAAGGAGGAAGACTTACTATGAAGTATTAGAGATGCTAGAAAAGGAACTAAGGGTGGTTATTTTGATTGGGATAAGGCAGCAAATATGCATTGAGCACGCATTGAGAGGTGAGGTCTTATAGCAGAAGGTGCAGTTGGTTAGCGCAGAAGAGGAATGAAAAAGATTTTTTGGAGGATATATGTACCCAGTTTTGTCGAAACAAGGTGGAGCAGAAAGTAATTACATATTTTAAGAGTAACCTTACCGTTCCATGCTCGAAATGCCGATGTATCGGCTCATGAATAAAGTTAAGATGATTGAATTTTGTTTTATAAAAAATATTACTGCCTTGTCTCGTGTTAATTTATTATGTCTCAGTATTTTATTTTGAGCATTAGGTGCTTTACAACATAGGTTAGTACTAGATAAAAAATTAGACTCGCAAAAAATATTTTGATAAACCGTTGAAATGTCAAGAACTTAGCTGTGTACTAACCGAGAGTGAAAACTGGCTCGGAAATGAAAGAGCTATGAGAGACTACAGAGCGGGAAAATTCGATTCGCGGTAGGATTTCGTTGCTAGGATTAAAGGTGACCCCAATTTTAATACGGTTCGGCAGATACTAATATGTGACGTACTTCTGAGAGGCTGTACATCAAATATCCCGGACTTGTTCATGACGGGCAGGACCAGAAAGGATGTGCCCAAATCAACCAAATCCCCTATGCCAGAGGTCTTTGAGACGAAGTTTTAAGGCGAAGAAACAACGCTACGCTTTTAAGTACCTTGATGCAAGAGATCGCAACAAGACGCTCGCGGTGTTTGTGGACGGTTGACGTTTACAAACGGTGGAATTAGCGCGATAGCAGTAATTCACAACACGCAGGGGACGCGACGGAACGAAATGTTTCTACAGTAAGACGCGTGCGGGGACAAAAAGTCTTGTGTTGGGCCATAGAAGAGCTGAGTAATGGGGGAACCAAATGACTACGCTGACTAATGATGCGTTCCCGTGGCCACTAACATGGACTTTTATGGCCCCCCGTGTTTTTTAAAATCTTTAGATTTCGAGAGACATGCTAATCAAGCTGCGTGAGTCATTTTGAGGCACGTGTGTGCACTGGCAATTAATCTTCGGTGCGGGGCAGAAGAAACTCTTTTCATTGTTTTATGAAGAGAAAGCGACTTGTAATTCATTATTCTCTACGTGAGACGTCATCGAGAATGCGAATAGGTTACAATTTTTAAGTACCTTCCTCCAATGAGTTCGAAGCATTAAAAACTGACTGGGATCCACGCAATAACTCATACGGGGATGACACAACACACAATAGAGACTGTTTTTTTCTGCTATAGGTATCGGATCAGTTATGGGGAATGTAATTAATGACTTAATGCGCCCAAGGTTTTGCATAGTCAGTCGCAAAGAGCATCTTTGGGAGATCAATAATCAATATCCGTTCAGTTAATTTTGAATGTTTTTGTAGCTGATACATTTATGCATTGAGCTAACTTTCGACAAAATGCCCAAGCAATTACCCTGGGAGGCAATATTTGCAGGCTTAACGATTACCGAGTCTACAAGTTTGTGAGGCCAGAATAATACGTATTATAGTTCAATGTGGAGTGAGTTATACATGACCTACCCGGTTGGCTAAAATGGAATTGACTCGTATCTAAATGAATCAGAATCTCTAGTCGAATTAAGATCTTCCGTTTGAAGTCGAATTATTAACTTATGCGAATGTTTAAAGTATTTAATCTCTGAAAGCCTTCTTATCATCCATTGTGTACTTGAAGTCCTCACTGAAAACTTACTCTGTTCTTGCTGTTCCGGTGATGAAGTCTGATTAATCTTTATGCTTGTGTCCCCATTGACGCTTCAGCCCCTTTGGCTTTCGTCTAAACTATCGGGCTCAATGATTGATATGACGACAGTCATAATCAACCGTCCGCGGTTCGGATAGTATTAGCAATTCTGTTTCCAAAAATTGTGACCTAGATCGACTGTTTTAAAAATACTGCGCTTTTACGACGATCTTCTAATTTATTTTGATGAATTGCTGCTGCGAATGAAACATAAGATGAGTGAACAAATCTCTTCGAAAATCTTCCTTTCTTCACTCCATCATAAAATGGAATTGAAAACATGCGGCCACTACACCCTTGGTTCCCATGAAAGGCCCGCAGTGCTGCAATGGGGGGCGTTTCCATCTGACATTCAAACCGCGACGCAACCGACCAAGAGTGCAGAGGACTTGGAACCTGAAATCGAGGCCCTGAACTTCCCACGCAATTCCGCGCGATAATCACGCTATACATGCAATCATTCGGAATCGCTGTGGAGGAAATCGGTTGGAAAAAGTATTTAAACGAAGTCTGTCGAAGAGGTGTTTCGATATAGCCTGCTGTGAGAATAATAGAGGTAAGACGGACGTAGAAAACGGTAAGGCAATAATACTTCGAGTAGAATGAGTGAGGTATCATTTCACATAAGTTTCAATTAAACTTGGATCTGTTTTAAAGCAAACTATCTCACCTTTCCGAATGAATCAAAATACCAGCCACTTATCTCACTACTTTTTGAGATAGCTATCAAATAAATAATAGCGATTTCCAATGGGAAATGATACGGGAATACACCCTAGAGAGTTCTATTCTATTTATTCTACAATGGATGGATTCAAAGTCATTTCACCAGTTAGAAATTTACCTGAGTGTAGTTTGCATTGATTCTTAACTGTTCCCAAAATAAATCGATTTCTCACCGCATTAAAGTTTACAGAGTCGCAAATAAGCCTCGGTTGTAAAGACGTTTTTGTTGAAATCGAGGCAACTTAACAAAGATTAGCAACTGAACATACGCGAATGTCCGATTGCACTATCAGCATTATAATTGCTCTTTTTTTTGGTACGATCTTTAAATTGTATTTTTGGTATCTAATTACTAAAAGGAAGGATGAAGTACTTAATTTTTGTAATAAAAAGATGGTCTAGATTACTTTTAAGACCGAAGGAATTTAATAGTTTTCAACGTGCTTTGACGAATTATTGAACGAAACCACCTCGATAATGATTTCTCGGCTGGCTATCGCGCAGGCAGTAAAGTTTTTCCGTCAAGGCCGCACGAATAGCTTCCCTCAACCGCGTCCATAGCTCTTGGGTGAAATCCTTTTGCTTTTTGGCGCATGTTCATTCCCAATTTAGAAAAAGCACCTCTTTATGTCGCAAGGAGCATCTTTAAGGTGAAATTAGTATCCATTGAAATCATCTTAACGGTAACGGTTACAAAAGGTCTAAAAAAGTGGCTTACATTCCATTATTTCCCTTCTTTCCATCCTAATGAGAAACGGAACGTGTAGAACGTAGCAGTGGTACGCATCGTTCTTTCATATCGCGATCGGAACGTGAAAGAGCCGTCAGTTCCCCACAGGTGGCTGGACATGAGCGGAGGGAAGCGGGACTGACAGCTCGGTCATAGTTCTCTTCTGGAGCTCTACTGGCGGTGTATTTTTGCCCGACAGCACGGATGTGGGCTGTACTGCCCTGCTCTAGATTATATGGCGACCTTGCCCTGTGCCATCATTCCCCACATTCAGCGGCGTGTCCAGAAATTTTATATGGAGTGCCATGCCAAGCGCCCGAGATGGTGGCCTTCCCGACATGGGATTCTCTATTAGTAACGTCGGCCCGCCTTTGTAACTACTCCTTGTATTACTCACCTGGGAAGATTAAACAGCTCGCCCGGCCCGGTACAGTGACGGATTATTTTGTTTGACAGTCCGAACTAGACTGTCTTTAATCGTATAGCCATATAGTCCTAAATCGATGAATTCATGGTACGATATTTAATATTTGAGTTACTTCCAAGTTTCCAGAAAGTGCTGCTAACCTTTGGGATGTTAATGAAGTCAAACTCTTTGCCTATTACTCATAAAATTAAATCCCCAATCGTTGTAAATTCTATGTGAAATGTTTAAAGTTGAGATATTTTGCTGTTTAATTCCATTACGCCTCAACACTTGAATATGACCACATGATACAAGAATGTTCTCCTCTGGTATGTTTGTAGTGGAAGGTCAATGTGAACGCGTACTTAATGACTCCTTTCCGATGAATTTCACCCGGAATATAGGAAGTCGTTGTCAATCATTATTCCATGGATAAGGATCTTTCTAAGGCATACAAGTAACGGTTCTCTAAATGACTCAAGAAATCAAATTGCATCTGTGCGCTGCCCATGAGGGCCAAGGTGAGGGGGTGGTTCCTCTCATACTCTTTTGCTCTTTGCACTGTGTGTATTCTGTAGCTGTCTGCGACAATCATTCCACTTTTGAATCTTTCCCCACGCATTAATTGAAAGAGCGTGCATCTCCCACCCTCTCCCCCTTGTCCCACTTCCCATTTCTCATGCTGTCCCGATGGGAGCGCTCGAGGTCAAATTATTTCATCGCAAATGATCAATCCGTGTTCCTCAAGATATATTCCTCGGCGTGATCGAGCCCTCGACACGAAAGTGCCATTTGAGCATGCAAAATCTGCCACAATCATTATGGCTCATTATTATTACCCAGCCGTCTTGTATCAGGTGGTTTTTTTGTGTGGACGGCATTGTTGGCCGTACTGCACTGGACCACTCGCTGTCATTATAAATCACTCAATGTATGATGCCTAATTTTGGCTCGTGTCAATGACGTTTTAAGAATCGGTGACCTTACGAATCTAAGAGGATTTTGCGCTTTGCGATAACATGACGTGTCTCGGTGTTGACTGTGGAGTGAAACATTAGCCATGTTCCATTTTAGATCAAATATTTTTGTCCGATGGTTAAAATTCTCTACGGCCACCCAGTCCATTTGATCGATTTATATGAATGGTCGTGTCCTGAAATTCTTTGGTGCAATTGTGGCTTTTGCTGACATCGAACGAAAATAACAAGTTTTTGTGCGACTCTGAATGTATATTTCAAGGTGGTTTTTTACTCTAAATGCGGGCCTTATCGAGTAGTATTGAATTGGTTTTTCGGGTTAACTATTATAGAAGCCTCGCCTTGGTTTGAATCAATTGCTAATTAAGACGAGCACTGTTCATTATTATTTCAGATGGTAGGAGCGCGATTCATGTGTCGTTGAGTGCTTATTTTGATAAATTCTCAAGCGAGTAGAAAAAATTCTGCTTATACTACACTTCACTTAGGTGAATCAATTCATACTCTGGAAAAGACCATTCTTGTAATATAAATGATGCAAGAATTACATTTAAAAAATGTCGTCTCAATTACAGCGTCGTTATGACTTGGATTTATGGCGCAGAATTCATTTTTTAGCATAAATCGTGTATAAATACTTGTATTTTTTCAGCATAGTAACTTGATATTTAGTAGGAACAATTAAAATGATATAAAAAGGTATGTTTTCGCATTTAGGAGACAATCTGTCCATATGTCATCGTATTGTTTCAAAGTATGAGACAAGTACCACAAGGCCGTGTGTTAAAACAGCATTAAATTGCCAAAAACTTAAATCAGTAACAATTTTTCCCCATTTTATTCTATGCCTATTACTAATAAGTACGCAAATGAAAACGTACATAAACAAAAATTGCTCCAACTACCTTAAAAAAGTTGATCACATTCAATCATTCAGCAGAATTTCATTGCAATTTACAATGGTCTTGATAATCCTCTTTCCTTTTTAATACGTAAGAAACATAAATAGCTGAGAAGTTGAAAAACTCGTTGCTGGGGATCTTGAAAAAGTCAAATGGATGCGGTAAATGGAGGCACTTCCTTAGGAATCTCCGTAAATAGCCTTAAAATATGATGAAATACATCTAAGGTGAGACGGAGCAGGAATAAAACTATTTTTTATCAATTCATTGGCATCTTTTTGAAGGGTGAAGAAATAATTCACAAATCCTGCATATCACCATCTATAAATTGCACGTGAAAGACTATTACGAATTAATTATTGAATTCGAGTTAGTTCTTTATATAACACGCGGAATCAAACCACAAGTCATCAGTAAATTGTACTTATATCAAAATAAAATGTTTTATGTTAATATTTTGCGGATAAATTGTAACCTGATTGGAATTTCATTTTTAGAATTATATTTTTGTCGAAAGGGAGATTTGTGGTGGTTACTTCGGCGTAGAGGGAAGTGGTCACTGGTAAAAATGTGGTATTTTCATCGTTTTTCATTGTTGTTGGGCAACACACCTCAGGGGTGTGTAATTTAATTTAAGCTCCTAGATACTGTACAATTCTGCTCCATACCTATCTACGCCGCGGCGTAAAGGCGTACGGTGAACGGATCAGAATGTCTGCGTCCTCTGTCACTTTAAATATAAATATATCGCATATATATCAGTATCTCAAAATTTCTGTGTTAATTGACTGCATGCCACTTCGTGAGACTTATTTGCTAAGTGGTAAAAGACTCTTAAGTTAGTCTGAGCGAGATAGTTCCATAGACTTTATGGAGACCATATTCGATTTAAACGTTTTGATTTTAGCAGCTGCAGGAAGCATGAATAAAATATTGAATTATTTATGGTGCAATAACATACTTTTATGTGACTGAAATTCTAACTATTTTAATAAAAATATCTACACAAGTATTTTATTTGACCCATTTTTCACGCGGTACGTTTAAAACTCTTTCACGGTGGAATGTTTTTCTGTAATTAAGAAAAACTACTGTGATGAGTATATGATTTAATTTTAAAAATAGTTGAGACATACCAACCATACACACAATTTTTTTACTTGATATAGAAGTTAGATTTTCCTCGTTTAAAAAAATGTCTCATTGGAGTGCATGCACGTTTCCCCATTTAAATGGCTTTTATATTTTGGAAAATTGGAAAGTACTGCGGTACGGGGCTGATATTTTGATATATTTGTAAGAGTGGGATACGTTCCTTTGAAATGAGACCGAATTTATTGATTTCTAGGTGAAATAAGAAGTAAAATATCACAAGGAAAGGCAGCCTTCAGTAAAATCAACCATCTACTTTTAGTCAAAGCAATTAATATAGGCCTAAGGGAAAGGTTTTGTAAATGCTTTATTTGGAGTGTTGTGCTTTATGGAGCCGAACCATAGACAGCCTGGAGGAAAGAGGAGAAATATTTAGAGGGTTTTGAAATGTGGCAATGGAGAAAAATGGGAAGATTAAAATGGAGTGATAAAGTGAGCAATGAGGAAGTGCTGGTCAGGATGAATGAGAAAAGTAATATATTAAGATCAGTAAGAAAGAGGAAGGCGAACTGGATGGGACGAGTCCTGTGGAAATATTGCCTGCTGAAAAGAATATTGGAAGGAAAGATCGAGGGAAAGAGGGGGAGAGAATGACGAAGAAATAATATGTTGAGAGATATTATGAATGGATTAACTATTGAAATTATTAAAAAGAATTACGAAGAGCTGAGAGGGGCAGCACAGGATAGACAAGCATGGAGGGAGCAGTGCAATTGAATCCTGTCCGACCACACATTCATCCGTAGAAGAAGAAGGTGATATGATATCTCGCTCAAACCACCTGAAATATTTATCGGCCCATCGCTGTCCCATTTCGCGGTTCTTAGGTATTTATTCTTGGTGGCCGGACATAGTATCGCGGTGTTCTGCGCGTAGTCGATGTCTCGAAATGTGGCGCGGCCATACGCGGGCGTCGTGAGGTATCGAGTAGGCGTGGAGGCGGTGACCCTCATCCTCCGATCAAGGATGCACGCATACTGGAAGACCATTGTGCGAGCTGGTTATTCATACGCAGCGTTCTGAAGCTGCGGAACAGGTCCCCATTAATTGGTTTCTCCCTTGCTTTGATTGCGACGACGGGAAAACTTCCCTTCGAATTCATTCGCTCGACGTCCTTCCTCCTCGATTCCGGACGCCTTCCTCATTCACCTTCGGAAGACTAGTGGAATCACTTACCAATATCTTCTTCACCTTTTCCTTCCCGTATCGCGTGTTTTGAAGTCTGTTCTGATTTCTCAGCAATCGTTCCGGATTCGTAATTGCTGCGTATCTCAAATCTATACGTGTAGTTTTTTTTCCCGTTTAACCTTCATCGCAGCTGTGGGGATTCTCATAAGATGTTCGCCACTAAGTTGTGGCTTCGTGAATATCTCTTCTGTCATAAGTGATTCTCATGATGACAAAACCACGAATATGAGAATGAAATGATGAAATACTTAGTTTGCCACAAAAGGTTATGGCTGAAATTTTGAAGTTTTGTGATCCAGATGACATTTGAATAAGAGTAATGAAAATGAAGGAGGCACGATTGATGTGTTTACTACGTCTATACCTGATGATATCGCGCATCGAAGGCTTGAGGCACCAATCCCTTCCCACCTCTCCCGCCTGGCTCCCATAAGCCCCAACCGTCACAAGAAGTCTACCTCCCCCTCTCATTGTTGACTATTTATGTAATGTGTTTTACTATGTCTGTACCTAATGATGTCGTAAGAACGTAATATTTTTTTGTGAAAAACTAAGTAATTCGTCATTTTATTCTGCAGTAATTCCACCAAGTTACTGCCAATACCGTTAATTATAATTTACGAATATGCGAGGTAATTTTCGCGAACATTTTGTGTGCAAATAAATAAACGCTTCCTAAGTTGCGCTCCTGACAAAGCTCTTTCAGCTAGCTTGTAGTGAGCTGCAATTGTTCGGAACAGGCGAGATTGAACTAGTTCTAGTATTGAAGCTAATATGAATGCTGATGTTAAGTGTTTTTTTTATGTTACTTCTAATATGATGCCTTTCATCGTGCCCTCTTCAATTTCATTACTCTTATTCAAATGTCTGCCGAATCAGAAAATTTCAAAGTTTTAGCCAATGAGAAACCACGACGAATAAATCGAAAATTGGTACACAACTCTCTGCATCTAACTCCAATTTAAATAGTTGAGGGTATGATAGTAGAACCGGACATCGGGCTACCAGTTCTTTTGCTCACGTCTTATAAAGCCGTGAGTAAACCAGTCGAAAGCTAGTTTTGTTACCAAACTTTTCACGTCAACACATTCGGTGGCAACCCTTATGACCGAGAGCTGTGGGTATTTGGCAAAAATGGGCGAATATAACAATACCGTCCCGGGTCACGCGAGGGTTAGTGGGAAACAGCGCTAAGGATTTTTTTTCGCGTGTTGGATATGGGAGAGTGAACGTGTTTGAGAATTGAATTTGAAATTAAAGACAATGTAGATATGCATTTTTTTTAAAGCCTTCAATTATGTATCCTCCATTTTATTTGCAGTTATTCAGTAAATTATCCCGTATCTGAACAGAGCCAAATTGCGGAAATTTTTTTGAAGTTCAGAATCCTCTCCACCATATCGTCTATTCCTCTGTTGACTCCATTTTCCTCAACTAAACCGACGTAGTCATAATATCCGCCGATAAGGATCTTCGTCATGTATTCTGAGAATTTTTCCGAGTGCGGTTGAGGTTTGTGGTAAATTACGAGAGAGAAGAAGTACTTGACTCTATCTCTTTCATAATAATTTTTTTAGGATTCCTTGTGCAACTTTGGATGGTATCGCAAGGTCAATTTAATGACAAGCATTCACGTCTTAGTTCCTGGATAGTGCTGTTCCGTGGGTATTAAATTAACTGGATTATATTTAATATCAACATCCACCTTTTCCGGTATATCTAGTTAGCCTATGCGGATGTGTTTCAAAACCTTGGAAAGCGCTTTTCTAAATGCGCATGCGTGGTTGCCACTCCGATCACTTTCCATAGGTATATGTGACGCTATTATTTAAGTTTGATTCATGCCTCTTGCGAGGTATCAGGTTTGCTATTTGTTTATTCCCCGTACTAATTGAAGATTTTTTTCTACCTAAGCGTTATATATATTTTTCAATGTTCCTTGTTTGATTAAAAGGAACGCTCCTCCATTCCCGCTGAACTCCTCTATTCATGGGCACCATACTCGTGGCAGTGAAAATGTCCACCTAACAAGTTATACATTGGCAATAACTATAAATGGCCCACATCATTGTGCATGTTATCATTTATAATGAATTACCAACCAATGTAACATCTAAATCTACTCTGAATACTTTTATAAATGAACTTAAACACCTGTTGCTACAGGTAAACTATTATAGTGTAAATGAGTTCATATGTTACGACTTGTAAAAAGTTATAACTATACATGAAAAGTGTTAAATGTGTATCTACACATATACTTGCATACTTATATTACCTTGACCATGTTCTATGTCGTATGACCAACGGAACAGTAAAGAATATTATTATCATTATAACCTTCCAGACTAATCGTTGGATAATTCCTTCTGCGGATTGACCCTCAGTGTTGCAATTATAAATCTTTAATTTTGGTGACAAATGTGTTATTGTCTTTCATTTTATTCTTTTTTCTGCATGTTTTCACGCCTTTCTTTCGAAATTTTAGCAAAGGTCATTCAGAATAACTGTGCGGCCTTGGCCAAATTGGACTAGACATGGGCAACCTCAACAGTGAAGAAATTCTAAGATCTTGGTCGCGAAGAATCTCGGTTTGTTGCGCCATTCTTGAATCACACGTGATTTTTGAACGCCTTAAGGTCCCGATTACGATTACTAAAGAAGTTTGACAAATTAAAATCTCTCGTGAATAAGCGCACTTTGTAGATAGATAGATATTCATACAATCACAAGCGGGGATTACGATGAATCCGGATTCTTTCAGTCCTAGCCGGAAGGAGACAAAAAATTTGCCAATCCTTCCAATCAGCTATCTCTATTTTCTGCGTAACCTTTCTTCCGCGGTCAGTAATGTTTGGTGAGAATGGTAGTTTGTTCCTAATTCTTGAATTATTCCTTCTTTGTTCATTTTATGGATTTTCGACGGCTAAATTTCTTACTAAAAGGAAACCTGTATTAAGTATCTACCACTGGACCCACGAAATAATGGCCTCTTAAGGGGATGACTGCTGAAAGGAGAGAAAATTTACATTGCCTTTATGGGAAATTTATTTCACGTTCCTGGAAAAATCGGCCGCTTAGAGAGGTGACCGCTTAGGGGAGGTGGCTGCGGAGGCAGGTGTCACTGTACATCGGTGGATCGAATGATGTGAAAAATTTGACCTCTTTCGGACTAAGAACTCTACCAAGATCTGGAAAATCAACATCCATAATTTCAATGCATAATTAAGAACAGCTACAAAGAATGCTACAAAACCGCCTCTGGGTGGACCATTTATTTAAGGAGCTTTAATTGTACGGCTCGTTATTAAATACTACAAAAAATAATATATGTTACCACATTATAGCTGCAAGCAAAAAAATCAATAGTTAAGTAATTTTTAAAATTGTTTTTATCTCTCACAGGTTCCAACGCTGCCCATCAGTGTGGAATAGTAACTACAGGAGGACTCTACGGATCGCAGTCATTTTTCCTGTGTGGACGAGGATTTCGAAAGATCATTGTAAAAAGTAACAGGTACGTGATTTAAACGTGTTAATCCTCTATAATTCATAATATTTCTCGATTATAGTGGCAGGAAAGGAAACGAAATTTTTTCTCGAAATTGGAAAGAAAACGAAACTTTTCCTTTGTCGAAACTTTTGCAAACCGACCAAAGCAATACGCTTGTTACTCATTGTCATAGATGCATGACAAAGGAGCAAATTTGTTAACAGATCCCCGTTTGCCAAAAAATGAACGATGATCCACCTTGTTAGGCTTTTATTTCTGTAGTTACCTCATTATATTCAATAACATCCTTAGTTTTCATGTCTCTAATGCTCGATTCACTCCAGTCAAGAGACATTATCCAGGAGTTGTTACACGTCTCTTCTTGATACCACGATACTTTCCCCGCGATCCGTAAATAGAGCAAGATTTTTGATCATCTCCATATGCATGCTCCCCCACTATCATGTAGTATGGTTCCAATAATTTCCTTTATTAAGATATTTTTAAATAAACCTTAAAGTTGCTTCATGTGCTAATCACTGAAAATGAACCTTATGCTGGAAAGATTGAATATTTTCGAGTCTCGCCGATGGCATAACATGCACGTCACAGCGTGACAATAGTTCTGACGGTGGCAATAAAAGACTTCGATTTTTCATATTGGTGACGACGCTGCCTCTACATTGTCCGTATTGGGCGGTTATTGAGCCCTGCCTGTGACCTAATTCAGGAGGAATTCGACCGTGTGTTGCCACGAAAAATCAAAGCTGACGTCAAAGCAGTATAAAACTCGTATTGCTGCATTTGAAAATAAGGAGTCTTGGCTGTCAGATAACAACCTCTCCATAGTCATCGTCTCATATTTGGAATCCATTCTAGCTCCTGAAGGTTCCTGAATCATGTTCCGCGGAGCATCGTTAGGACCCTAAGCGAATAGGTAAGCGGGCGAACTTTGCTCTCCTTGGCCCGGCCCGGCATCTTCAATACCGCCTTGCCTTCAGAGGGGCCAAACGTTTCTATTTCCCGGAAAAAGAAACGAACCCTTTCCTCCTTCCGATCATCCTTGCTCGCAGCCCTTCCCCCTTCCGCGTGTCCCTTCCCCTTGAATCTGACCTATAACTCTTCCCACTTGCAACCAATTGTAGCTTCGAAAAAATTAAGGCGACGCATCGGATACCGCTCTCACACTTCGGAGGTCGAATGGACTCAACTGATGCCCGCATGAATAAAAAGAACTCTTGTAGCGCACTGAAGCGGAGTGAAAACTAAAAGAGTGGGGCAGAGGGAGAGGGAAGAGAGAGAAAACACGAACGGGATAGTGGTTCACCTTCGGGGAGCTGGCGGTTACTCATGGAAAGCTTCGAGGGGATCGCTCTCCCGAGACTGGGATGCGAAAGTATGAGATAATGGCTCTCGTCCGTTTTTTCATCATGTTATTCTGTGAAGAGTGTGTCTTGCGTGCTCTTATGTATTATGAGAGAGAGAGAGAGTGAGTGAATTGCAACGGGGGAGGGGAAAACTGAATTCTCATTCCGAATAGGTCAACGGGCCCATGTTTTTCCTCCTCCTTCGACGGGAATTGTGCTAATTCCATTGAAGCGAGCGATTTCAGATATTAAGAATATATATATTTAAGATCGCGGGCTCGTGACACTGTATTTTTAGCGAACTGGTTTCCCTTTATTCCTTTAGAGAAAAAATAATGTGCTGTAACAAAAGTGTATCTGTCCTCCAACTCTACTGTAATTGGACTGGAAGTGTGAAGCAAACAGTACAGTCTTCCACGTCACGCAGCATTTTTGCAATACAATTATTTAAACAATATACTTTTATTTTTGTAATATAGCATTGTTTTAACCACTGTACAGTTCCTGCACTTTGATGCGGAACATTTTCAGTACAACCCTCTCAGCAGTTCAGTCTCTACAGTCTCCAGTGTAAATCATTCCGGAGCTATTCATCTACATCTACGTATTACCCTTCAAGCCACCACATGGGTGTTTGACAGAGGGGTGACTTATCACCAACATGAACTGCAGTGAATAAATTTACTTTCACCTAAAAGCACCACACTATCGGTAAACTAAAAATGCTACAGAAACTACTAAAATAATCTATGATGTAACTATGAAAACGTGACTCAAGAGTCGTGCAGGGAACATGCAAAATATGGTGTTAGCACTACTCGGCAGATTCAACCACAGTACTTTCAAGTACTGTCAGGGAGACTGGAACTGCCCTTAATGCTGAGTTTAGTACATTTCAAGTTTATTTACAATACACCCAGAGTAGAGATTTTTTTCTTGAGCCTCTAAAAGAACATAAATGCGAAGCAGACAGCAGGTGACCGGTTCGCAAGCGCGGTATTTCACTCTTTTTCTAAGTTACCAACGACGCAAATATCATTGGGAGTAAGTTATTACATAAATACTGCCCTGGAAGCATTAATATTCATGCAGGATAGTTTATTGTTTTATAATTAAGGTTGTCCGAGCGAGATAGTTCCCTAGTGGTAATAGAGACCATATTCGAATGATACGTCTTAATTTCACCAAATGTAGGACACATGAATTAAATATTGCATTATTAATGGTGCAATAATATAGTTTTATATGACAAATGGTGAGTAATTAAATGAAATATCTAAATAAGTCTTTAAGTTGACTCATTTTTTTCGCGCGGTGCGTTTGAAACCACTTCGAATCAGAAGGTTTGTTGTGATACCCAAGAACCTATTGCGATGAAAATATGATGAATTTTCAAAAATAGTTGAGCAAACACACAAACTTCACACTTTTGATTTTTTGACAAGATCTAAGAGTAGGAAATGCCATATTTTTAATACAAGGTCTCTCTGGAGTGCATACACGAACCATTTCCCATATAAAAACGTTGGTGTTTTTTGGCAAATAACTACGAAATTAATATGGCAAGGGGTTGAATTTTGGTTTTATTAGAAGAGTGAGATATTTTTCTTTTAATGAGACCAAATTCATTGATTTCTAAGTAAAATGATATTTTGCTCAAACTACCTTAAAATCAGCCGGAATTCATCGTAAAAAAAATCAGTTTTAGCTTTCTAAATTATTGCGGTCATTTACCAAAACCAAATTCGCATGAGGATCCCAAACTTCGCGCTCCGTTGCAACGTAATAAAACAACATGTCATTAAATGCGCGCATTTAAGGCGGCTAGAGCGACATTCATTTACGTACAGATTTGTGGGAAAATTTTCTTTCGTGTGGTACTAATGGATGCAAGCAAAAAAACTTTCGTCTCCGATTTGGCGTCTTGGGAATTCCGTGCTATTTTAACACGTAGCCTTGTGTCACTTGACGTACATTTCGTTATAGGTAAATCGAAGACATGTTAACAGGTTTTCTCCCAAACCGAAAAAACACACGTTTAATATTGTTATAATGGTTTCTACTAAATAACTAAGTATCATACCGAATAAAATATACGACTTTACATACGATTTTCCCTTAAATTTCGAATTCCGTGCCACAGCCCGTCATAGCAATGCCTTCATTGAGACGAAAATATTTAAAAACATCCATTGCGTCATTTATATTGCAACATGTATGGTTATTATCAATAGCTATACTAAAGATACGTCTGTTCCAAGAATTTTTTTCCTTGCTTGAAAAGTTATTAAAATGTGAACTTAAGGACTCCAACCACCTTAATTTCTATTCGTATATCCCTCATCAATTTGCGAGGCTTCTATATCCATTTATCTCTTCTTTATGCTCATGTCTCACAGGTCTCTTTGTCGTGGAAAGAAAAAGGTAGCAATCTGTCTCTGCTAAATGTCTTATTTGAAAGGTGTCCGAGCCAGCTACCTGAAGAAAGCATTTCCACTGAGGTGATGATCGCGGTGAAAATCCGATGATTATACAGAGACGCTATTCATTCTTTGTTCCGAAAAATAAGAGTTATGTGAAGTGCAGGGTTTTATGAAAGCGATTAGAAAGAATATAACAATAGTGGCTTCCATTCATTTAGTGCAATTCCCGATATTTGGAAATTTCCAACCATGGACAAGGAATCGCCGACGGCCATGGAGACGCGGATTTGCAATAACGGTGTCTTTTGAATTCGACTACGCCACGGCGTTAAAGTGGAGCGCGTGAAATGTGGGCGTCGCTCTCGGATTCGGTTTGTTTTCGGCGAAAGGAGAGTTATCAAGCGATGGGGAATATGTACAAGAGAGAGAGGGAGAGTTGTTTGGCCTCCCCCGAGGGAATCGGAATATTTTTCCGAAAAAATCCGGTTTTTCCCGTCCATGTCGTGTCCGTCCATAGCTTTGCCCATTGCAGGTTTATGTTTCTGTTAGTTTGAGATTACCTGATAGGCGTTGAACTATAGTTATATTTGATTGCATTGAATACGTTGGACGTACATTAAATGTCAGCGGTATGATTGATTTTATTGTTTTCATCATGTTTTATTTATTTTGAAACAATGGCGACAGTGGAAAGAAGTGACATGTGTTACATTACAGTAATATCGATCGATGTTCATGTCACGTCCAAGGTGATGTGATAGGATTTTTTAGAATGCTAACAGACTTGCAACTCTAGGCGAACAATCTGGAGCCTAATTCAGAGAGGACTCCACGTTGTCGAACCTCAACACATCCGCATATGTGACGTCACAGTCCCCCTCCGACCCTCCTCCGACAAATCTCATATTTTGAATGGCCCAATTAAAAAAGTTCGAGGCTGTGACGTCAATATTGCGTCAGTTACGAAGCTCAAATATCCCGAGGCCATACGGAATAGGCACCTGATGATAAATGAAATTGGAGCTATAAAGACATGGCTCTATTCGAATCCATATTGAAAATAAGTATTGTACTTTTCCACTGCTATGCATTGTAAACGAACAACGCGTTTCGCAGCTGGCTGCATCTTCAGATACAATTGTTTATCTTATATTTTAAAGATATGCATGTATCTTTATATCTATAAGTATCAATTATCTTAAAGATAAACAATTGTACCTGAAGATGCAGCAAGCTGCGAAACGCGTTGTGCGTTTACAATAAATAGCTGTGGAAAAGTACAATACTTGATAAAAAGATCGTAGGCTTTCCTGACGAATAATATTAGTGAAATCTTCTCGGGTTTGGCACCGGGAAAAGCTTTTAAAGGCCAACGTTTCGACGAGAAACTCTCATCGTCATCACAGTCTTAGCCCTGATGACGATGGGAGAGTTTCTCGTCCAAACGTTGCCCTTTAACAGCCTTACCCTGTGCCAAACCCGAGAAGATTTTACTCGTGCAATACTTATTTTCAATATGGATTTGAATATGAAATGCTTCCACGAAGTGACGCCTGATGGTCTAAAGTTTAAGATATGATTCAACCCCAAATCAGAAAGTCGAGCGACGGCGCGACATTGTCGCAGAACGTAAATGAGGACTGAGGAAAGATATCGTATACACTGACAAAGTATTGGAACACTATTTACTAACCCCAATAAAAGTAATGAATTGATCATGTGTGAATTCCTTATTTATTCCCCTATAAAACCTCTATGATTAATTTGTAAGACATAAGAGTAGACTAAACGCCGTGGGTATGAGTTATCTGGGGAGTGTTTGCGGCAAAAGTAGGATGGATAGGGTCAGGAATGAGTGGGTAATAAATGAATGTGGGTTAGATGCTCGAGTAATGGACATTTATGAAATAAGTGTGCTTCGTTGGTTTGGTCATGTTGAGAGAATGGATGAGAGTCGAATAACGAAACAGATAAGATAAGAGTGAAATCAATGGTGCGAGAGGGAGAGGTAGGCCGAGAAAGTTGTGGTTTAATGTGGCTGAGGAAATTCTTAAGAGGAGGAATATTAGGAGTCTTGAAAACAGGAGTGCATGTATGGGGGTAAATGAGGCGGAAGACGTTTGCAAGGATAGGTGAGTACGGAGGAAATTATTGAAGCAGAGTTAGGTATAAAAATATGAATTTATGAGTGACAGTTTGTGACTGTGCCTACCCCAGAATGGAACGGCGTGATTGGTACGTATGTATGATTGATTGATTGATTAATTTATTACCATAATGCCCGCACTCGCAGAGTCTTTCGTCTTAGCATCAACCGTTGCAGAAAGATAAAAACACATTCTGCTTTGGGGTGACTCAATATGATCTCGTTATTGCAAGAAGAAGATTATGACGGAATTCGAATCTTGCCCGCTAACACGGCGGAAGCCATAGGCTCCTGCTCGGCCGGTAGTTTCAAGGCGACATCTCTTTCAACGACCTCTCTCGCGTGTACGCGAGTTCCGACATGACACTAGGAAGTCCGTGCGTCTCTGGGGATCCGAATTATCGAGATGGAGAGAGAGAGAGACATAGAGAGGTGGTGGTAGTCTTATAAGAGCGAGGGAGCGGGGCGCGGGTAAGCTCGCCGTGTTTAACGACTATTCAGCCGAGATGAGAATTCGGGAGCTGCGGAGAGGGAGAGTGGAGGGGAACGCATTCGGAGGAAAACTCGCCGAAAGCGGGCGCGTTGGTGTGGAGCACCTTGACACTTGGAAGAAGTTTCTTTTCTCGTGGACGACGAAGTGAAGGGGAGGAGGGCATTCAAGAGTCGAGAAAACTCGGGATGGAACGGGTAAGGGTTTTGTTTGGCGGGATAATTTGCGAGAGGTGGGAATGGGGGATGGAGGGGGGAAGCGTGAAAAAGATTCGGGAGCGGGGAGTGGGAAGGTGACGTCCTTCCTTTGGGGTTTTGGGGGAGGAGGGGTCTGAAGTTTGGTCACCGGGCGAAAGTGGGTCTCGGTGGCTGTTACGTGGGAAATCTGGCGTCTGGCGAGGGTTTGGGGGCGGAGACGGCGGAGTGGGTTGGGTGTATAGGGGTACCAAGGGGATTGGTGGATTGAGCGGGAGAGAGGGTGTAGAGAGGGGGGTGCCGTGATGATGACGACCGTCTCCGGCCCTCCCCAAAGTTTTCCCACCTTACAATTTCAATTGATGCTTCCCATGGATTACTCTAAAAGGATGGAAATGTCGTTTGAGAATGGAAGAGAGGGAAATGGGCCAGATGGCATCACCCACCCGCAGAAGCGTGGACCCAACGACGCATTTCATTTCGGCAATTTTCCATTGTCTTATGCTTCGTCACAACTGTTGTCTTCGTGCGATCTCCCCGGCGCATAGTGTGGGAATACGGCAACCTGGTGGGGGGAACTTATGATAAACTCCCTAATTTATGGCCAAAGGTAGCCACGCGATAAACCAAAGCCAGGCAGATTAGTGAATTTTTATGTTTTTGGTGGCCGACCTGGGTGGCAAGACTGACAATGCGTCGACCTACTGGCCTTAAGATAGCGGATTATTATCCAGCCTCTGGGGTGCCGCTATATTTTTCATGGGCCTGTGATCTAAAACTACACGGTACATTTCCATTTGAGGCCCTTGAAACCCGTTTTCGGTGCAATATTTATTTGACACTGCAATCCCGAGGTCAACAAAAATGTATCTCTGTCTTCAAAATGTTTTTGCGGACTTTTGTTCCCGCTTGAAAAATGTTATTGAGAGTCAGCATTGGAGAAAATGTTTCAAGAACTCAAGCTTCGCAACGGATGAGAACACGCTAGAATTCAAGATCATGTTCAATTCATGAATTTCGTAACTGTCTACGTCAGAACCACTCGTAAAGGCTTTTACGGGGGACTGACGTCGATATAAATCAGCGATTGACACTTATCAAGGCTAAATTTCAGGTCTTTATTTTTTCCCAATGCCGTTACAGTGACAGAGTACGAAGCGAAGCTGATGTGATGTAACGTCACTCAACTCCAACTTTGAATTCTCATTACTTTCGACCACAGGATGCTGAATTGTTTCAGGGTTAAGTGACTAGAGTTTGTTGTACTGAGGCTGCTTTACTACAGACTTCTAGTCCCAAAGGCCCCGGCCCAAGATCTTGATGTAGAGGAAAATATATATTTTGAACCATGATATATATGGAATCATGCTTGTGTTCATTTGGTTTCAATTCAAACGCCGCACACCGTGTGTTGAAAGGGACGGAACATTGTGAACTTTTTTTTGGCGCCTCTCGTTGAGTGCGGACGAATTCCAACGCCTGGTTTCTCTCCGAGCGCGCTATAATTCTTAGATTCCATACCTTAAAAAATCCAAATACTTATCCTCATGGCGCAAGTGACCATATAAAATATTATTCAACTTAGCATTATTCGATTAAGTAATTATATTATTGCTGGATTAACCTCGGCGTCGTTATCCAGAGGTCATTGCGAAGGGTATGACGTTGACACTTTATATGCTTTCAACTTCTCATTGGCGTCTTGATCTAAAACCACTGAAGCGGTAATCATTATGTAAGTTTACAATTAAAATTGCTGTTTTTATCTTATCATGGGAGTATTTGAAGAGATTATGCCGTTGGTTTTGTTTTACAGCTAATAGCCTCGACTGTTGAACGCCGCTCCCCCCTTGTGACTACAACTTGGAGTATTCTCTGCAGGGAGTTATCTCAAGTTTATAATCTGTAACATGCATTAAAAAAAGCAACACGCTATTATGGCGCGTAAAGATGTGATATAGTGAGTAATATTTCACTTATACGGCTATGTTTAATTAAGAACAAGACCTAATTGTAACCTTGAGCGTTCCAGTCATATGGTTTTCAACGTATTGAAACACTCGGTCTATTTTAGACAAAAATAACGACTTAAAGAGATACCTGGCCTTTTAAAAATGTTCAAACCTTCTACATATATGTAGGAAACTCCTGAAACAGATTTGAAACCGCTTATGGGCGAAGGCGATTGTAATATAGGAACGTCCGGTCAAAACATTCGCTCTTTAATACGCTCCGAGCAAACACGGCAGTGTATGAAGACTCCCAGTCCTTCCTTCTCCCTGCCTGTATCCATCCCTTTCTTCTCTTCTCTTCCTTGGGAAATTTAGTGCATACAACCAATGAAGCATGGTTCCACCAATTCAGATGAAGTGGCCACGCATGTATCACTCACAGTATTCGAATAATAGTTTACTGGTTCTCGATATTGCCGATACAGACTCAATCATAATACCAGTAAAAGTAGCAAACTGTCGGTCAAGCAATTCGATAAAGGGTACCTTTGTAACTCGCTATGGGAGACTTCTATTTGCGAACGAGCTGGAATGTGGAGAGGGAACTGTTGAAGGGAAGAGGTGGAGACGCAAGTGCGGAGGAAGGAGGAGGCTAGGAGTCATCATTTCACCTTCTCCTACCAGTAAGAAAATAGAACCTCTTATTTAATTGGAGTCGGATGAAAAAGTTAAAGTAATGATGCTCGATAACCATGCTCCGATGTGTACTTCAAGTACGAACCGAATAGCTTATTGACGTCAGAAATGGGTCGTTCGCGGTAATTACCTCCGAGTGATGAAAATTGAGTGAAAGGATTATGAATTCGGAGCACCAATCCACGCAGGAGGTCTCTAAGGAACTGATTATTATAGAAGCATTCTCTGTGTAGTGGAAGATAAAATGGTTTGCGGCAATTGAGGCTTAATCCATTGCGCCTTCCCGTGATTTACATAAGTCCTAGACACAAATGTGAAAGTTTTGGTCCATATTGTGATAGCTTCATGAGAACTAATCGCATAGGTAGCCTTTGAAAAAAATGAGACATGAATGGCTGTTCCCAGAAATATGAGCAATCAATAGGTACTTATTAATACTTTAATACCAAATTCATATAGAACCTGCATCTCCAAAAAGCAGATGGCCAAAAACAATCTATATTTGCTAATTTTTGTCAATTGGGCTTATATAAAAAGAGGAAGGCATTACTCTTTCATTTTTGACACTTGTGCCATATATATTACCCGAATTTATATCACGAGGCCTTCCAGCCAATTACTGCTTCGGTAAGAAATCTCATTCATAGCCTGGATGAGTATGAAATTATCAATTTGGATAAGGGGGTTTAATTGTGCGACAGGGGTCACCTGCGGCTTTCTGCAAAGTTTTAGTGACCTACTAATTGAAGCAATCGTAATTTTGATGGAGTGCCGAGGGTTTCATTCAGTATCTAATATTTGCTCTGATCAGTTCGATGTTCTATATTCGGGTCGCCGTCTCGGGAAGAATTTGCTCTTATAAAATGGATGAAGGGGTTTATTGATGCTTCGCCAATATTCCCTTGTGATGACACATTGCTGTAAGTATAAAGAAGAATTTCAAACTCATCTTCCTAGTGTTTATCCCCCATTCAGTGAGAGGAGAAATGCGTGTTTCCCATATATTTAAAATGTAAGGCACGACTAGTTTCTACGCGAAAGTGTCAATTTTAGGTACACCATTTTTATTTTTTCTCTCTCAATAAGTGAATTTTGTATATATATAGCTTCAAACTTTCGGATCAATCTCTCATATTTTATCTTGATTGTAGTATCCACAGAGGAAGACCCAGGAATAAGTTCATAGACCAAAGAAAGAGAAAAGTACATAGGAAGAGATACTAGGAGATAGGGAACCTGCACTAGATAGGGAAGGGTGGAGGGCTGCAGTCAACCAATCTTAGGGTTGAACAACCAATGAGTGAACTAATGTTCAAAGTGATGCCACACTCAACTGGTTTACCGCCTCTCTAAAGAAACGTCCGGTGATTTGCCAAATATAAACTGACCTGGATTCCCTGGCTCAGAGTTCGGTTACTATGCAATTTATTACTTTGAACAATCCGTCGCCGCAACCGATATCGAATTTTTTTGGGTAATAGTGAGGGAAAGGAGGGCTGTAATAGGGTGTAATTCGTGAAGGGGAATAATTTATGATGATGTTGGGGAGAGCGTTTGGAGAAGGGCACATCACTCCCTTTGTAGTTTCAGTCGGGAGGGGAGGAATTTGGGGGAAAAGTGGAAGAGAGGGATGAGGTTGGAAGGGAGGATGTTGTTGTATTTGGGTGTGGGGGGGGGTGGGAAGTAAAGGGTGGGGCGAGCGATCTGATTGAGAAGGTGGGAGGAAGGGTTTGAATCGCATCGGGACGCGGGAGCGGCCGGAGAAACGCGCCCCCTCTCCCTCGTTCCGTCTTCTCCGACCCACTTGCCCAATCTATCTCCCCTCCGGCAAGGACGCGGGAAAGCCGCCTGAATGACAACCGAGCGAAAACATTGATATCAAATGTATTAAAATCGAACCTCCTTCATCGCTGTATGCAATGATTGATTTATCGATATTGAAGGTGATGACTGTCGATGTAGGATCAATTTTCTCGTGATTTCATAGAAGTTTTCGAAGCCATGTATGCATCCGGGAAACATGAAATTCATGTACAGGCCAAATAATTCAGAAAAAATATGGGTATCTTCGTTTCGGGCGTAATTTAAATAGCACAACTTTCTTTGACGTTTAAGTTTTTACTCAGCATGAATGATTAAACCTTCTTATGCTATTAATAGATACCAAAACAACTGAATAAATAAGGTTAAGAGATGGTTGCCTGAAAGTTTAGTCGAAAAAATTTACGTAAAATATTTCTATGTAAATTACGTGTAGTGTATTTCACTAACGATGCAGCTCCGCTAAATATACGAGAGTTCTTCAGGCCCTCTAAATGAGAAGCCAGTTATCTAACCGTCTCACCACCCACGTCTCAAGTAAAAATTGCATCCGTCTGAAGCATTAGCAGTAAAAATATCATGCATTGGTCAATAAATATAGATTATGCCATTCCCCATGATCTCTCCCACCACTAGAAAGCTATCCTTCTATCCTTCGATTGTGATCCGTACCTCTACGACGATTCATCTGAATTCAAAGTAAGACCACTGACTTAGTCGTAGTATTTTTTTATTTAGAGGGAATCACAGCTCCCGAATATATACCTCCAAACTAGTTCTCCGATTTAGATTAGTTACGGTGCGCGCATTCACTTGTCAGACCGCTCGTTCAACGAATTCGTCTCACCATTACGCTCGAGGCAAATAGTCCCGTTCAGCGAGATTGACCGCCGAAAAAAACTTTGGCCTCAATGCACTTTAAACGCTGGAGGCTGCAAATATGACATAGTTTTAGTGGAGAGCTAACGAAGTTTGCCCAATTTTTCCAGTGAATCTGATTTGACATCGTCGTTTTATATCCGAATGGCATTAGTTCCAATGTTAATTATGTCTGAGAAAATTTAACTTTTGGCTTACTGACTAAGTTTTACTGTAAGTTCAAACAAACATTTCCAGGATTGGCTCTGAAGAAGAAATAAGCCCTTGAATAAGACTACGTAGTAATGTGGTAGCTATTTGTTTTGTTGATTTATTGTACTATTCATTTCATTGCCATGGAATAAATGCCTTTTTGCTTGCTTTGTGGAGCAGGATACAACTTTTAGCTTTATGAAAATCTTAACAGATCTTAACTTAGAGTATGCGGGTAAGACTGTAACTTTGGTCCCCGGTAGACATGCATTAATTATCTCCGGTGTTTATGAATATAGTTTAAAATATAAAACTCTTTGAGATACATCCTTCTCGTCGATTGACAATTTTGAAGACATAGGTTACTAAGTGGTTGTACGTAACGGCTGCTTCCCTAGTGGGAATTTACTTCTATAGTAGTGGTCTTAGGTGTAAGCCGCAAAAATAGTCGTAATTTCATGTGTAAGCAATGATATTTATGGTATTTTTGGATTAAGGTTGGTAGACTATCGAACACGGATCACTCTTTCACGGGAAATAACCTGGATTTTACGCATTTTGCTAGCAAGCAGTATTTTGATTCTGAGAATACAATTGCATTGAATCCTGTAAAATATTGATCTCATACCTGCGATATGGTATTAAAAATGTGAAAATGAAATTTATTTGTGGAAGGAGGACTTATCATTTTTATTAATAAGAATGCTTTTTTTACTTGGGAATATATTTTGCCAGTTGATATTTTAAAAGGAAGGGCTTGCAGCTCTTGAGACACTTTTTTGATGGTAAAAATCTATACTCAATATGCTTTATGGACTTGTCCATGTGTTTGCTGTAGTTATTAAAACCATTTATCCCATGAATGACGAATGAACTCGAAGAATTCTATTTACAAACGTCATAATTGACGAAACTAGGCACCTTCGGACATTTACTTGAAATTCATAGTCTACTTCCGTCTTTCACTTTGTTGTGAAAAAGCTGAATGTATTGTGTAAGCAGAACAATGCCCTGAAAGTAGCGACACAAATCGAGACATTGGAGCACTCAACACTTCCGTAGAAATCAACGTCCACGCGTAAAACTAACATAAAATAAACGACCTAAATCGCTTTATGAATGAACGTCACCACCGAAACTGTTGACCTCAGAGAAAGATAAGGTTTTCAGGACCACCGTTGTCAATTAAGGCCTTGGGATGGACAGCGTTAGACGACGGTCAATAGAAGTTGCTGACCTGCCCCAAAGGACTTGATAAATCTCCCTTTACCCGAAGTGAAACTGGAAATCAATTAGTGCGGCAGCTTGGGTAATCTCGGTACAAAGCTGTCTCGGTGATGTTATGAATTGGATGGAGTTTAGAGGTCGGCGAGGGCCTCTGTGCGTGTTTGCAGCTCGCAGAGTTGAGAAATACTTCCTGAGTGAACCTTCCCATTTAGTATATTCGATATTCTGGAGTGAATCTCTGGTGAGTGAATGCTGGAGTGAGCTATGATTCATGTATGAAAAACCCTCCTTAGGAAAGCTCTTGCGATCCGGTGCATAAGGATTTCCCGGTGACTCAGTGATAAAGTTACCTTTAACATGAGCGCACGGTCGTTATAACTTCCCAATATTTCAAGTATGGTGACACTTCCTCGTGAATTAATTTATCTAATATAAAAATAAATATCTAAATATCTAAGTTTAGTTCTGACTTGAAAATATCTAATGAATGCTTGTGGTAATGATCCGGGAACAGAAGATTTTGAGGTTTTATCAGAGCATGTCCAAAATAGCAAATTTTATTTATGCTGAAAAAAGTGTGGGCGCTCTTTTACGCGTTCGTGGCTACTCCAAGTATGTTTGGATTTTTATCTCTCAGAGAAATTTTCAAGCCAACTTTATGTTTCAGGAACCTTAATAGGTCGCTCAGTTCCCTGGTTAGTGAACGAGGTGCGTGGAATTCCATTTAAGTGCGTGAAGCGGAAATATACCAATTATTTAACAAAAAATAGTACTTGAGTTCATTGACTATCTATTCCAGTACAAAAAGGTATGTTAATGAAATGATGAATTCAGGCTCAATACGGTGGAAACGATATATTATATTCCTATTGAATACAAACGCAATTGTGATTATCAACTCGGAAAAAAATGATTGCTCGGGAGATTAGTGAGTGTTTAAAATGTGAAAGGAATGCGCTTATCTAATGACGAGAAATGGCAGCCAATGTTTTCCCGACTGTTTCGTCTTCAATCGGTTGTATCTATTTACGTTCGAATTTGGCAATCACGACTGGCCGCACGCAGCTCGATCCTCAAACGCTGACCAAATATTCTCCTCAAATAAAATAGGAACTCATGCGCGTCTCTCTCCCTCTCGACCCAAGTGGCGGTTCGGCTCTTCGCGAGGTCCTTGAAATTAATGAAAATACCGTTAACTCTTCCGTTTTGCATGCGTGTGGCCCAAGGGTTGAATCTCGGTTCTGAGTCTTCTCCTCTCTGGTCCATTTGACTTGTTTGCACTCTCAACTTCGGGCAAGTGGTGCAAACGATGTGCGGTCACTTCGAAATTGGGAACACCCCACTCTTTGAGCTAACGGCAGACATTTTTCTCTCGCGTGACGGACTCCATTCGGGAATGAGTACAAATTAATCGGTTGCATTTTTTTGGTCTAATGAAGCGGATAGTCGAATGGGAGCTCTATCAAGCCCATGGGCAGTATAATTCAACCAAAGATTTGGAACTTATCATCGCTTTGGCATTGAAATCAAAACACGTTAGCCAGTAATCGGGAAATAAACCGTATTGGAAGGTTTGAAGGATTTAAGCAGCATGACTTGCTAAAATCGGTGCTTAAACTGCCAAGATTGTACCGCTAGGTCTGGCGTAACCACCAAACCATTGGAGATATAACCCCCAATTGAATGGAATAAGGACTCAAACTCACGACTCCCGGGTTACGAGACAGGTGCATCACCTCCATGGCGACCACGGCTTGTGAATAAGTTAATCGCCTGATGAAGCCGCAAGCTTTCTTCACAGTGTCATAACACTTATACGAGGGAAATCTGAAAAGTTTCCAACCTGAACATGAAGATGGCAGCATTTGTCATCAATACCAAGGGAATGTGTTTACGCATCTTTTGAAAGGTTCTCAACAAAATTTCAGACATTTTGGAAATGCAGTTGTTGTTTAACAATCGTTTGAATGAGTCTATGTGATTGTTTTTGTGAAAATGGAAAAAATCGAGTATCGAGCTGTCATTGAATATTTGATTTTGAAAGGCAATACCCCTACGCAAATCAAAGACGAATTGGACACTGTGTACGGAGACCCTGCACCATCATTTACCTCCGTGAAATTTTGGGCAGCTGAATTTAAACGTGGCCGTACCAACTTTGGAAACGATGAACGTTCGGGACGTCCAAAAACTGCTACCACTGAAGATAGCATCGCTCAAGTTCACCAAATGGTGCTAGACGACCGTCGAATTAAAGTGAGAGAGATAGCAGAGGCTATTAATCTGTCCAATAAACGTGTTTGTCACACATTACATGAGGAATTATGCATGAGAAAGCTGTCCGCGCGTTGGGTGCCGCGTTTGCTCACGATAGACCAAAAACGTGTTCGAATGAACATTTCCAACGCTCTGTTGTCGCAGTTCAGGCTCATTAAATCAGAGTTTTGGCGCCGATATATTACTGTAGATGAAACTTGGATACACCCTCATACCCCAGAAACCAAAATACAGTCAAAAAAGTGGACTGCGAAGGGAGAATCGACTCCAAAAACAGCAAAAACAGTTTTTTCTGCTGGGAAAGTGATGGCGACTGTTTTTTGGGATAGCCATGGAGTTATCTTAATTAATTATCTTCAAAAAGGAAAAACTATTACAGGAGCATACTATGCATCATTGCTTGACAAACTGAAGGCAGAAATTTTGGACAAACGGCCACATTTGCAGAAAAAAGTTTTGTTCCACCAAGACAATGCGCCGTCTCACACATCAGCGGTTGCATTGGCGAAAATCCACGAATTACGGTTTGAAATACTTGACCATCCTCCTTACTCACCAGATCTAGCCCCAAGCAACTTTTTTCTGTTCCCTAAGCTAAAACGGAGGACAGAGATTTTCATCAAATGAGGAGGCCATCACCTTCGTAACCACTTATTTTGCAGAGAGAAGATGCCGAGTACTACTTGGACGGGTTAAAGCGATGGGAACATCGCTGGGAGGAGTGTCTAGACTTACAAGGAGACTATGTAGAAAAATAAAAAAAATTGAAGAAAAAATGTCTTTTATCTTAATTGGGTCGGAAAATTTGCAGACCTCCCTCGTATAATTAGTATTTTGATCACCTCTCCCAACTTCCAGGTGGACATTTCCCCAAGAAAGTCTTGAAATTCGTAATTACGGGGCGTGAATTAATCAATTGTATTTGCTCGACGAGGAGAGGGACTCCAGCATTGCAGTGTTTTGGAATTTTAACGGTGGGCGGGTATTAAACCAGGAAGGGGTCAGCGTCGGGGAGGATGATGCCCGTGAAGGGCATTTTGGGCTAGTGTCTCCCTCCCCCGCCCTCGCCTCTCGGCTTCAAATGGGTCAAAGCGAAAATCCGCGAACCCGTGACGAATTAAGTCTCCACCAGTTGGATGTTGAGGCACACCTTTATTCATGGTTGTCGAAAATAATGAGGAACCGACGGTACCTCAAGAGATTTGCATCGCTCACTTTCCTGTTCCGGTTCCGTGGGCGCAGTGGTCCCTGTAGTAGACACAAGGCCCTGCGAGGATTTCCTTTGGCCCCGGGAACATCGAAATGAGAGTTACTGGCGGTAGCCAATGAGAATGTTAGCAAGCACAATCGATAAAATAATTACTTTTGATATTTCTTGTGTTTTTAGCGAGTGATAGAATAGAATAAGTTATTTCAAAGCTTTGGGTACAAAACTCCTAAAAGCAACAGAGTAGTGGATTGTGACGTACTTCAAATTAGTACATAATAAAGAATATCAATTGTTGCAAAAATATTTCCATAATTTTAACGTTAAAACAGGAAAACAGATACGCTACCACTTTAGTGTATCTACATAAATTATCGGTGGAACAGGAAATTATATCATTTATTCTTAAAAGATCGCATATGAGTAGGTATATTTTTTTAACTCACTGGGTATAGCGTTTCTCATATCAGTAGACCTGACGACGAAGGATTTGTGAAACATTGTGGTTCTGTGTGCACGTAAATGAAGGTTGGATGGGTCACTTCTGGTTAGCATGCTTCTTGTTTTAGGAGGACGACAAAAAAGGTCAGGGAGATATTTCGGTTTTTGATTTTTAAATAAAGGAAATAAAAAAGGCACAAAGCAGATATATCCGCCTAGGAAAGATATCCAACCATTCTAGCTTTTCCCTGTAAGGGGAAATGTGCTCGTCCCTACGAAGGCAGAAAATGAATCGAATGCATGAGTTTTGCAACCATTTTAGTTTGCTATTCAATTCACTGGACAGGTTTCCAAATGATTCGAGTTTGATATACTCAGTGCTTCCTCTCTTCTACTGGAGACGTTATCAAACTCAGATGGAGTCGGCGACAGAGGATAAGATATTCATGCATTAATTACATTTTATTGAAAAAAAGGTTATTTTTACAGTCTCACTAGCCCATTTATTTTTCTCGTTGATCACGGTCGACGGACAACACCTACCAAGCGCAGCTGCTGAGGTAATATTATGTTACTCGTTAAGGAACATTAGCGATGTATGCCGTGTATTTATCTTTCGAAACGATCCACAATTTCAATTTTGTCATCTTTTATCAACAATTTTTTGTTCTCGGAAAAATTTTAGACAGGAGGCGACTTCCTTCCTTGGGTAGTCATTAGATAGAGAACTATGTATTGAAATGCTACTGCGGAAAATGATGACTCATAAAATGGATATGATGCATCCCAAGTCGCTTGCATGTATTTACGAATGATAGTTTTGAAAATATTTCCTCTGCATTGAAACCGAAGTTATTGCGATCAATTATCGAGAGCATCCACATCAACTATCCGATAGTCCGATGTAATATAGAGAACACGACCTCGAAGTGCTACCAAATTATGAAAATGCTACGTCATCTAGCGTTCAACGTTAACCTGATATAATTATATCGGATCCTTTAAGATTTAGATACTATTAACATGACTGTAAAAATATATACTTATGTAAAATCAAAATTAAATGTGTATACCTATGTAAATATACAGCCTTTTCCTTGTGAATTTTTGAAACATGGTAATGGCTATTTTAGTACCAAAGAAGAAAAGCCGAAGAAATCTTACAGCATATTCACTTGGTACATATTAACCTTATCGAGTGACTTCGTACCACATCAGTGCAATGATTGGAAAGCCATTTTTGAATTACTATTTAAACTTCTCTCGAATCACTTTTTTAGAACCAACCGAGGATAGGTTCCGAGGACAACGCTGCCGTAGCTTAATTGGGAATCGTAAACTGGTCACCGATCCTGAATGCCGTTTCATATTTTAAGTCACAATTCTACCGCTCGTAGTCCATCTCCTCCCGCTGATGCGAGAAGAGGGCATTCGCACTTGTGTGCCTAACCCGCCACCCATTCATGAAGCTGGGATCGAAAAACGGTCATAAAATCATCCAACCTGCTCGTTCTCGTTCACACTCGATGGACGAAAGATACCTCTCCCTCTTGAATTTCGGGTTCGACGGAGCGGCAAGGTCGACCGCGTGGCGAGGGGAATAGTTAACGATGACGGAAGGAGTCTTGCGGCGTCTCACTCGGGCGCCCTCGTGCCTCTTCCCAAAGGCCGTCACCGACTCTTCCAATTCATGTGATAATTCATCCATTTGATCAATAGTTTTCTAAATAGTCATGACGGAGATCGCGTTTGAATTTTATTTTGAAATGTTAGCAGTTGAAAGCAGGATGAAATCAATACAGCGATGATAATGGCGCTGATTTTTTTATGACTGGAATTCTCATTGGTCTACAACAGAAACAAAATTGAACTTACGGTTCTCAGCCACACGCTGGAAACGCTTTCTTTGCGACTGGTTTTTGTGTGGTCATATATTGAATTGTCACTGAGCAATACAGTCATTGTTTTAATGAAAGAAGAAATATAACACTCCAAAATTATTTAATACTACTCACGTGCTATGTGGGTCAAATTTTAATTTTCTCCAATAATGTCTCTTTGGGTTTCACAGGCATTCCACGAAAAAAGGGTTTTTAGATTTTTGAAAGTACCTCGAAATATTGGGTTTAAGGTCGGTTGCGAAATACTTGGTATCGTTTTAATGATGACCTCTTTTTAGTCATAATGAGGCATCATTTATGAAAATTATATACTTACACGGTCAAACTACGGAGGTTTCGTTGAAATCCCCTAGCTGCGGATCCATTCTCTAATTCGATGGCAACTAGTCATCAGTGCATCATTATCGGAAATAGTCGCTGATATTTTAACTAAACATGCATGAGTCTTAGACAACTCTCACATGATAGAAATGTGAAGCAGATTACTTTCTAAAAAAATATCGGACGTAACTTTTGAGTGCCAATTTACGCTGGTACACCTTCTATCTACGAAAAATCGATAGGGCATTTATGAGAGGCGGGGGACTCGAATGCATTTCGCCAATGCGTGCTATTGCATCAAAAAGGAGCTCGCAGGAGGCACTTTCGAAAAAAGAAGCCTATCATTAAGACGAGGTTTCGTTTAGGCTTTTCGTTATATCACTGCCGGCCACTTCGGCTCTAGTCCCGCTGAGGGGGAATATACGGTCACACTTTCACTCGACCTCGAAATATGTTAATTTATGAGATCCATAGAGGACGTAATCTCGCCTCCGTATTGCAACGCGGGGGAAAAATTACCGCCCGAAATATTTGAGTCGGTTTCCGAGACGATTTCGCGAGGAGAAATCAGTCAGTACGCACGACATCAAATTAACGTTTCAAAACGGATCATATTAAGGGTCGAGTCTTGCGCATTTCATATTCGCGCGCAGGGGGGCAAGGGAGAAAAACCGCTTTTTTTGTGACGCAAAACTCACCTCAGTCAACGGTTGGCTCTCGTTTTTCTTTGACTGGTCGCGTAATCGGTCGCCTGTAATGTCTGTTCTCGGCAAGGTCTGCCTCGGATCTCGTTATTGATGAAGTTCTGAAGATCACAATGTAGCTTCTTTCTGTTATCTTAAATTATAGCTGTTTAATTGATTCAATAAACCTTTCACTGCTTGAATTTTTGGTTTTGGCTAGAATAAATTTATTTTGCTTTGCTTATCTTTGAAAAAATCCTGCATTTATAAAAATATTTTTCGTTTTTTTTTAAATGATTTAACCTAGGATTTTTTTGGTCAGATGCTTACTTAGACTATAAAAAAGTACACAACAAATTTGTGGTACCCTACGTGGCGCAATTAGTAATGTAGGGTTAAAAAATCGGCTTCCCAAAATACTTCTTTATAATGATTTACGAAAGTCAAAATTTTCAGCATCATCTTTTCTACATCATACACATAATGGAAATGATTGTTTATTTGAGTGTGAATACGTTTCCACAGCCCAGCTCAGTTTTTCAGAACAAAGATTAACGGAAGAAATACAGAGGTGCCCGAAAGGAAACTGATAGAATAAAATTAAGCGAAGATAAAATAAGTGTCTATAGGGTATACTGTGACTTTTAAAATAAAATTTAGGAAGAAAAATGTGGGTAAAGAGGTATGCATACGATTGGGACATCGGACGGCTGGATATAAGTGGGTGGATGTGATGAGTAATAAGCCAGGAATGCATCGGGTATATCTGTGACAGTTTTAACTAAGGCATGAACTGTGATTTTAGGGTGGATAAATGAGTGGGAATTTTTCGGAACGCATAGATGCTGGGAGAATGGTGATTGTGATGTTCCGATTCAGCATCTTGTCCTCTTTGGGCACCTGTGAAAAGGAAACGAGCTCGTTATGTTACTCTACTAACTCCTTCCCTTCTCTTGAGACGAG
Organism: Ceriagrion tenellum; assembly: GCA_963169105.1. Lineage (NCBI taxonomy): Eukaryota > Metazoa > Arthropoda > Insecta > Odonata > Coenagrionidae > Ceriagrion > Ceriagrion tenellum. The sequence continues at coordinate 126,737,031 of OY720632.1, read as the reverse complement.
AGTTCTTGGCTTCAAAATATTCACTTTCTCTGAGAGATTTCCCCAAGGTCTCTACCAACAGGACCGATTACCAAACTCAAAAAGCGATGCCTCAATTCCCGGGAGAAGGGGAGAGGGACCACGATTTTCATCACGCACCGGACCCCACGCAAATTGGATTATTCAACAAGTGGCCAGGCCCGATTCCTCGGCCCGATCACGGCATGCGTTCACGAAGGTACCTCGTAAAAGATGCTGGAAAATTTCCCTGGATGACTCTTAGGCAGGAAGAGCCTGTTTCCTAATTTAAAAAAATCATTCACTGCCGGTTTTTGGTAACTATTTGCCTGTGCTTAATTTTGACTGCCCAGCGTACATTGTCCCAACCATGATACCAAGACGATTATTCAGCGGCAAGGACAAGACACCCCTTCTACATCTTTCCCTCTGTCCCTACTATAATTTGAGAGCTGAAAATATAAAATATAACATTACAAATAGGGATACTGCGAAATAATACCATTAAACAGTTATAGCTTTAAACCTATCAACATACAATGAGTAATGAATAAGCATTTAACGATTAAAATCTTTAAAAATTTTAAATTGTGATGGTTTTATTTTCACTTAAAATTTTTATTCAGAGCTGAATATATGTTACCTAAGAGCTTAATAGCAGAGGAGTCAACTCTCTCCGTGGCGTTATGGTCTGTTCATCCATCTGCAATCAACATCAGCAAGACCTATTTTTATCCTAAATGCGGTGCTACTTATTCGCATTATCGAAGCTCATTTAAGAAATCTACTTTCATGTGATCTCAGTCCAAAAGCTATAGCCGATATAAAATGAATTTTGATAGAAAACATGAATAACAAAATCATCATTAAACTTCTACGTCAGAGAATATACTTGGTGGTTAGATGATGGACAAGCAAGTCAAGTTTCATTAGTGATCAATTATTTACCCATCATCATAATCACTTTAATCGTATTTTAGATTTGCGAATGACCTTAGTTGTCGAAGCACCCTAATCACCCTAATACTACAGCTACACCGCTTTTTAGATTTTAAACATCAAATGTAGTCACAAAATTAAATATTACCTCTGTAGAAAGCTGCCGGATCTTAATTCAGCGGCATGGGCCAACCCCATCCTACCGGCATTGTGTTACGTTTTGTTTCGACAGAACTCTAGTATCCGGAAGTTGGGGTGAACCAATAGTCTTTAATTGAGGATTGATGTTTGTTATTTTTTGCGTGTTTTCATTCCATATCAAGCGCTCCAAGTCCTGAAGACTGTTACATTCCTGGGTAATGCCATGTGAGACTTGTCTTTAGATTCACCCCGATGGGCACTACAATGCGCGGCGCTCTCACCAATGGACTGTGAGATTTCTTTTCACGGTGATCGACAGTCTTGGACGCGTCATCCCCATTAGTTACAACACACACTGCTGGGAGAAGGAGAAAATTAGATTCCGTTCTTGTCTTCGATGAGGGACAGCGTCGCTTATGCTGTTTAGCACCTTCGCCAAAATGTATAGATAGTAGACTCTTGTTATTCATCGTGTTATTCATCGTGAGGCGGAATGGATGGCACGAATACTCATCCGGAATAAATACACATTTCCAAGCGTAAACATCCGATAGTGTCAAAGGAGAAAGTGAATCCATTTTCCACGTTTCCGTTTCTAGGACTAATACCGCTTGATGCGGAAGTGAAAAGTACTGAAAAATAACAACAATCATTCCTAGATCAACGACCATTGGTTAGCCTTTATTTCTGGATGTTAAAGCTCTGTCAAAGCAAGATTCATCTAAGTGCCGGTTAAGGTTAGGAGGGGCTGCTGATAAATTCGGAGTCAACAGCTCTCTACCTTAGTAATTTTAATGTTGTGACTACTTTAGATGGCTAAAATCTCAAAAATGATATAATTAGTTTGGATGGTGTATTTTTAATAATTGGCAAAGAAACTTGACTTGCATTTCCAAGAAGTATATCCTCTGACGTAGAAGTTTATTGATGATTTCGTCATTCATGTTTTCTAACGAAATTCATTTTAGTTGGCTGTTGACCTTGGGCTGAGACCACAAGAGAGTTAATTTCTTCTCCGTAGTATCATTTACCTGAATTTGCTTAACGTACAATGATGAGAGATCATCTGCGTGAAAGGGTTTGATATTACTTGCTTACAATAAATAGTTTCTTAGCGTTTATTATAAATGAGGCACCATGGGATCTTAAGGTATATAATTTCAAAAAAAGTAGAGGAATAATTACCCACATTAAGTTCTAGGGGTAAATACGTGGACAAAAATTAAGAGGGAAATACATTAGAAGAACTGCCAGTGATGATAGTACTGTCATTAGGTAATTGAGTATTAGAGAGCAGAAGTCAACCTATCTTACATCTATATATAACCTATCTTACATCTTCAATCATACATATTTCTATGATTGAAATGATAATTTCAATCATACATAGAAATGAAATGATAATTTCAATCATACATAGAAGTATAGATAATTTTAATCATATTTACGCATGTCATTACATACTAGATAGCCTGTAAGTCTATCAGAGACAGACTTTCTAGGTATTACTTTTATGCGGAAGAGATTCATTGGAAGCATATTTTGTGGTCTTTCTTTCAATCCTAGACTTCAATCAATATGAGATGCAGTAGTAAATGACTGCGAATGTAAGAAATTATTTTGTGATTGACCCCTCTCGGAATCTTGCAGGTTATACGTGAAACTTTGTGGGGGCATTCGAATATTTTAACGCTTTAATTCGCTCATTTGGTTCTCTTTTTCGTATATCACAAGTTCCATTTGTTGTTCACTGTCGATGCCTTGTCCATATATTTTTCCTTGAATGTTGGAGATTATTGATATGGGGGTTGTGATTTGCAATTGATAGAGGGTTTCCGATGATAGTTTCGGCTATTGTGGTGAGATCGTGCGGAGGGTAGTCTTGAAAAACATCTAGCAACCCTGCTTTCTGAGATAGGACACCATCCGTGTGTGCAAGGTGGTCACCTCGGCGTCCTTCGGTCGGGGAAGTCTATAATTCCAGAGTGGGAATTTTTCTCCACGCCTCTCCTCACGCACATGGTGAAAGTGAGCGGCGAATCGAATGGGAAGTTGTGCCCTAACTTATGCATAAATGATTTTCTGTCTTTCGAAGGTCCAGACAGGATTTTTTGTTGCTAGATTTGTGCACTACGTTCGTCTCAGTGCACATTTTACGTGAGACATTGATCTATTCGTTTCGTAGGTGGTTAAAGAAGCATCCATGGATTTTACATCAGACAGTAACATTTATGAGAAGCAAAAGTAATGGAGTACATTTTTGTAATATTTGCATCAATTTCATGCAACGTTCGGTTAAACATTTCCCCAGTATCAGAGTTGCCATGGTTGAGATCCTCCGCCAATAATGTCATGTCATATAATTGACAGTGTGAAGTGGCAAAATCGCAAATTATCGGTTACTACCAAACGCCAAAGTCAACTAAGGGCTAATTTTGACTAGACGTTGTCAATAGGTTCACATGTTAAATGATGGACACACGCAGTAGACACACATGCTTCGGTGCGATTGAGTATAATGTAATAAGTACGTCGATGGCCATTATATTTTGTCAGTCTCTTTCATTTCTAACCTCACGCTGATTTAGGCACATGCAACTTGTGTGTTATGAATAAATGGTTAAAATTAGTCGAAAAAAGCATGGGAAATGTGCCTCGCTCTACATGCTTTTGTGTAGCAGTTTTATCTCGGGATTTTAACCCAATTTGAACAAGAAAAATCCATTTCCTCACCACTGTAGCATTCAGAAAATAATGCACATTGACAGTGCGTGAGGTAGTGACCATGATTGAAATCCCTAAATTTCAATTTCTAATTCAGCATGAATTGGGACAACCAGTTGTACATAGCTTAAGCATACCTACACTGCTCGGACACTCATTCGCTTCTTGCGAAAATGGACGAGAGGCGCGAAATACCAAGGCATAGCAGCTATTTTTCGCGCTATTCCATGAAAACTTCTCGGAAAGGATCTTGAATCAAGGCCATGCAACCTTGCCGTACACCTAGCGTGGGGTCATTTCCAAGGTCGTGGTCTTTCAAGCGACCTCAAGGGGGAGGAAGCGGTTGGCATGCTGGTATCCGTATGGGATGACCCGAGAAAGGAGCCAGACAAGTGAAAGGTTAACAGCGCTCTTAGGCCTGGTTGAGGTGGTTGGAACGAATGAAGTGTGTGTACAGATTTGTGCAAAACTTTGCATACGTGTTCTTATTAATAATATGTGTAGATAAGAGTGAGAAAATTGCATATTACCGATTTGGTTTCCTGGCAATTTAATGATGTTTTAACACGCAGCCTTATTGCATGTGACATGCATTTAGAACTTACTCGATTTCATATGCACAAGATTTCCCATAAACGCGAAGTAGTCCATTCCATAGTATTAAAACGGTGGGTAGCAAATTACAAGCAATCACGCCAAATTTAAGACACGTATTTACATGTTATTTTTCGCTTAAAAGTTTAATTCCGCGTATTAAATCAAAGTCATAACTCTGTTTTTAATGAGACAATACTTTTAAAACAATTCTTGGAACTACTACTACTTGGACGTTTGTTTCCAGGATAAACAGATGTGCAGAAGTGGAATGTTGTCTAAGAATTCCTTTCGACTTGATTGAAAAATTATCAAAGTCTGCACTGGATGACTCACGATGTGCGCTTCAGTCGTCTTAATGATGTATGTTTCACAATAACCGCAAGATGTCTTTACGTTGAATCGATGTCAATCAAGAGTTTGGAGAGATTCAAATTAGTACATGGAATGGTTCCTTCCTATACGTATGTACATTCAAGTGGTGCTTGCTCCCAGAGGAGTTCGACTGGAATTCAATTGTTACTTCTATGAATGAATGCGGTAATAAACTTGGTCGAGAATTACAAACATAACTTAGCCTCCGTCAGGTAGCAACTAAGATATGCGAATTTGACGTTCTGCTAATTTTTGTATGTTTACCAGGTAGCCAAGATTCTGAAATTTTTAGCAAGGTTTCGGAAGGAGAGAAGGTGGTGTATCTTAATAGAACTTGTCCACGATCTCATTAAGAAGTTAACGAACAACTTTTTACACTTTATCAAATACAATTCAGTAGTTGAAGAGAAATTTTGGTGAAGTAAGAGGTGTAACGAATGAAGAGCTATGGAGAGACTCAGTGGACGGTTCATGGATACTTTCATCCACAAAATTTTGATTAGCCCTCTATTATATCAAAGCAAGAACTGTCCAAAACCTTCTATTTCATCCATAATACGCTTAATGATATTGATTAAACCTTTTATGGCCGGTTACTAGGATGTTTAGTGATGGAATCAATAGTTATGAGGTCCATGAAGCTATGGACATCGTAAAAATAATCGGGTTGCTGGAACACATCCACCAGTTATGTAACTTATCTATCAGCAGTTCATACCTTGGAATGTTTCATCTAATCTTCTACCGGTGGATAAACATTATAGTGGTTTGTCCTATGTACAATTGCTAATGCACATAACGATTCAGTCAGAGAAAACAAAATGGCCATTTGTCAAAAAACAAGTCTTTTATCAAGTAATCAAGTCTCCAAGTAGTTCATTGCACTGCCGCCATCTTGGCTATTTATGATGCTCTTAACTCTATTTCATAAGTTATGAAGCCTTTTATGAAACCAATAAATTAATCGAATGTTTCTGCAACGCTTATTGAATGGTTGCCATGGCTTATGGGCTCCATAACTCTATGGAATACATATATGTCCTTCCTGCAACTGGCCATTAATGAGGTTAAAAGCATATTGTTACTTTGAATGATAACGCTTGAAGTGAGAGAGGAAAGCTACATTCAAACAGTGCAAAAAACCATTCTGGCCAGTAATTATAATTATTTGACCTCCTTGCCAGCATATCATCTTCTTTTTTCCCTCTCATTACATCCAATACAACCAGAAATGAATCGCAAAAGACCCACGTCATCTCTCGAGCCAAATGAAAAGTTTACATTTTCCCCAATCTCACGCTGTTATGCAATTCTTTCTGGTTTGCGTCCGTCTCTTTCGGCCGGTCTCAAACACTCAGCCACATTCGTCATCACTAAGAATTTCGATGATAGCCCTCGCAGGCCACCTGTCGCTTCTCCTCCCCCCATGCGCCTTACTTGAGAAAAATGAACGACGTCGTGCAGTCTCCAAGAGAGACGCATTCGGCACCCGCAAATCCTCCTGTCCATATATTTTTAACATAATATTTTGAAGTCTAGAGTCAGGAGAGTTTTTTCCGAGTCTAGAATCAAATCCCTCCTGACAGTTCATATTGTCTTGGTTCTTTCTGAATATTACATCTGAGTTATTGAAAAGATATTATTCGAGTTATTAGAAGAAGAAAAATTGAATAAGTATTTTTGCACACTTTTTTGTCTCGCAGATCTTAGTTAAAACGGGTTTGAGTCATTTTTGAGCAATTATCATCACCTTGAAAATGACGGTTACCTATTGTACTCTGGGTCGTTGTAATAAAATAGGTGCGTAAATATAAATTGTAATTCTATTGACTCAAATCTTAGAAAGGGCTTCATGATATGAAGAGAAGTAGGACGTAAGTAGGAGAGTTGCAGAATGGTATGTTATGAGGAGGTAGCGTCTTTTGGCTGTTAAAATATTTTTGGAGGTAATCTCACCGACATATATTTCACACAAACCAAATCAATCGGTAGAGAACGAACAAAAATGCCGAATATAGGGCGTGGGTTTTATAGCGAGTATGATTTACAGGGACATGATGGATGAGGAGAAACGGTGTTACTCGGAGAGTTACCAAGGTTCAGAGAAGGCTGTAAAAGTGGTTTACGATGTCTTGAGAGATGTGAGGGCATGTTGAAGGCTGATAAGAGTAAAGAGCTCTTGGAAAGTGAAGTAAAGGAAGGATGAGGATTGATTCGGGCGAAATTAGGTGATGCGTAGCTGTGGGGACTTAACGAGAGACCTGATGGCGGGCAGGTAGAGTTGTATGTTGGAAATTTAAAACACGACTCCCTTGAATTAGAGTATTAAATGTTGAAAATGTCCGAAAGCCTACTCTCTATTCATTGAGTACCCCGTGGTGATGATGATGCTGCTTTAATGCCTCGATAAGGGCCATAAATACGCAATCTTCGACCCGGAGGTGAGTTTCACTGACGAGAGTCTAAGCAAGCCATTTTACTGCTTTGTGTGAAGTTCGCACGTCAGAGTATAGGGGTCAATTTTATTTCCCTCTGCCACCTTTGGTTTCCTTGAAAGATCTGGTTCCTTAAAAAATCAGGAAGCTTGGGTTTAACTTTCCTGCGTTTGATTAAGAAGCATCCGGTAAGTGGCCTCTTCGCAGAATACCACGTCGCTATGGTTCATATTAAATGTTAAAAATAAATTTAATTTCCATAGTGACTCAGTTAATCTCCATTATTCTTGGGAAACCGTATATTTTCACAACAGTCAAATCTACCAATTGCGTAGCATTGCATTCAGGGAAAAGAAAGTAGCACGGGGACTTTTCATTTTCAATGTGATATTCTGCAAAAGACAATTTGTTTATTTTGTCCATTCAAATATCAGTGAATTGCAAAATTCGTGACAATTCGCGGTAATTGACATATGTTGACTTCAGCTATTGCAGAATGTAAGTTCTCACGCCCTCTACTTACACAGCCGGTTTATATATATCAGTACTTACGATGGAGTATTATGATATCTATGCTCTGTCAGCAACAATATATTCAGTTTTGGTCTCAATAAACTTGTAGCCGGTAAAATTAAATGGCTGTTCAGGATGTAACTTATCGTATTCTTGAACTATTCCAAATGAAGTGTCAAAAATGAATAAGTCATTGCTAAAACAACCTTGCATTTTCCAGAACAAGGCAATTCTTTGTCATAATCTCCTGCATAGTTATTCTTGAGGGAGCCATATGCTAATTCTAACGTCTGAACCCGAGTGAAAGTAAGAAGTTATGTTTTCAGCCGTAGAACACCGTTAAGCTATAGAGATATCGAAATTTTACACTTTATAGATGGAAAGTAAGCGTAAAAAAATATGTTCAGTATCGGACTGCGATGAATTTCTGCATTCTTTCCCTTCCCTTGCGCAGCAGTAAGGTGATGACCGTCATCACTGTAATTCAAATCAAATACGACTCATTGCTCAAGTATACTGGTCTTTAGGACTTGAAAACAACTGTGGGGCGGATCTCTTGAGGATTATCCACATTTCATCCTCTGGCGCGCACAGGAAAATTTTAAGGTGAGAACTTATTATTCTGTATTCTAGGTGTGGGCGAAAATAAATTCGTCCCGAAATCGTCTGAATAAACAGCCATCTGCATTTGCTTAACGGGATCTGATTTATTAGTTGAGCGGGACGCATGACACCAATGGCCTGAATTCGACTGACAGAGGTGTGGGATGAATGGACAATTACATCCGTTTCTTTGTCACCTATCTAGGATTTAAACTCGTCCAAATTATAAAGATATTGGGATAAATAAATTTGATGCGATATAAGTATTAGGAGCCATCAATCAAAACTGATCTACCTCTATAACGCTGATGATGGAGGCACCTGGGGAAAAACTAAGTTTGATTTGTGTGCTCTCGGTTGCAAATCGCGGTCAACTTCTTAACTGATTTTTTTGTTACTATCCGTCATGTTTTCTGTAGGTTATAAATAGCGTTGGTGACCGATATCTGTGATCATTTCCGCCATTTGGAATGTGTTGGGTAGTTCGCGGTAACGAGGTTGCTTACGTGCCTACTCATCTACCCCTAATCCTCGTTTATTGATAACGGTATTTAATAACGGCCCTCATGATGCCGACATATTGGGTGAAACTTTAACAGTAAAAAATTAAAGCGTTTGACCCACACTCGACAGAACTTTATTGTTTCATATATTTGGTCAAGAAAACAAGAAAAGCCCTCATTGTTTATTCACCCAAAGTTAGTGGGTTTAAACCCTCCCTGGGAATCGATTCCCAATCGTCTCGAGACTCTAGTTCTAGGATAAATTGCGCGGTATAACTTCTTATTGGCTTTCGTAGAGAACTCAAATTAAAATACTAAAATCAACTTGCTAATGTGGTAAATTTCCCATTAACAGGGATGTTATGACTTAGGTTGAAACCCCAATACCCAATTTACTTTTAAAATTGGCCCAGCTGGAAGCTAAATGACGAAATTTGAGATTTATTTGAGCCTAAGTTCTGCTATGAATCATTACGGTTGCTACTTTCCGATCGCCAAATTTAGTAGGTCTTGTGATTCATGGCTCGGCTGACCCATTTGAAGATGGAGAAAGCCCAAGTATAGTTAGTACATTACCGCATTTGACTGATATAGACCACTTTTGTCGAGGTTATTGTCGGCACTGACCTCTACTTTTGGCTCTAAATTCGTTACTCCTTTTTCCTCTATGAACCTACGGGCTTCGACAAGGACTGGAGAACGTCAAACTTTGAAAATATCTAATTTATGACGTCAGAGTCCTGTCGTTATAAGGCATCGAATATTAGTCCCAAGCTGAGATGCTTACTGATGCTCACTGACGGAGTCAGTGGGGAGTCATGCGACCGTGCGGCCGATTCCTCACTTAAAGTTGGCATTGCCGTAGTGGCTTTACGCATTACCTATGGCCGCTCGCTATAAGTTATTTTTTTTATTTTCAAAAGCTAAACTGCAGCCTAATTCTCGCACCATTGCCGAAATTTCCTCGGAAAACTCGTCTCAGATTTTCACCCTCTATCCAATAGTATGTTTGCCACTGGTTTGTTTTTAACAGCCTCTACGTTGGTACGCCTGTATTTAGAGCCCTGGAGGACCAGTTATTTGTGCTCTCTGACCCCGATTGATGGTGACTCCATGAGTAGGTATCCGAATTTTTGTACTGAAATGTGTATCTTCCACTCAGAGGAAGGAATGTGACTAATGGCCACAACCAAAGCTGTGATCATCCAGGTTAATGTGTCGGCAGTACTGGATGTAAAAAGTACTCCCGTGATGAGCAGCATATGTACTTATGTTGAGTATGGGAGTTAAGGCTCACTGGTTGGAGTCTGAGCTCCATAAATCAAAAATACAGTTGTGGCAATCTGGTTCCGCAAATGACTCGTGTGTGCACTGCGCGGGAACGGGCGATTGCACGGTAAAATAAGCGGGAGTTAACTTGCCGAAAATGAGGTGAACGGCGAGAGATTTGGGGGGTGGGGCCAGCCAAGGAGGCAGGGATGGAGAGTGAGGCGAAGCGATGAACTATGAGAAGATATGGAAGGGGAGAAAGGGAGGATGACAGTGGAGTGTGGTTGAAGGCGGAGCCTAAATTCGACCACTCTACCCCCCAGGGAGATAGAGACAAGAAGTTTGAAATAAAATCGATTAGCTGCACTCAATTAATTATACTTGGCAAAAAATATGCCCAGTGCGAACGAAATAACTTAAAAGAAGGTTGCCAATATCCGCGCTTAAGTACTTTCTACTCGTCACCCTTTCTTATCGGACACAGTAATGTAGTGCAACATAAATGTAGCAGTAAAATACTTAGATGACACTACAGGATAGTCAAAACCTTGTAAAGCTTTTATTTGGACTTAAAATTTGAAAAATGTGAGAGTTTTACCTCGCTGTGGTGCCTTTTAAGAGACAGAGTGATGTAGGAACGTGAACAAAATGCATTCTCAAACATTTAATTTGAATAGTCTCTTGGAAAGAATGTCCACACATTCTTGGAGTAAATTGTACTGTACCGACTTACCACAAGATAATTTCAGGGCGTGGAATCGATGGCGGAGGATTATACCATGATCATTGTAGCGGAATAACTGATTTGAGAGCATCCTTCTCATGACTTTCTATTATCACAGCTATGTTTATGTTATCTATGCATCTTTTAATGGACTTGATCGTGAGTCTTTTCAAGTAGGCAATGGGAAATATGAATGAAATATGAAAAGAAGAATGCACGGTCAATGTGGAACAGGTCGTAGTAAAGTTGTTTGCTGACTTAATTTACCCTCTTGAGGTTTGTAAAAATTAATGATGCCTGCACTCGACTAATACATGAATTATTGCATGCATACTGCCCACTGATCCTCGTGCACACACTTATGCCTTCTTACAGCGATAAATATAAGAAATAAAATCATTCTGGTAGATTTTGATGTTAATCAGATGTGGTCGCGAAGGAGTTATCTCCGATGGCAAGGTAGTGTCCCTCACGATAGAAACACGAGAATCATATTTACTTTCTCCTTTTATCTCATTCAAGTTCTCTTATGGATGTATTCATATTTATTCCATTAGAAGCATTTGATCCTCCCATTCTTTCTTTTGATGAATGAAAACCGCTGAATCAGACTCGGAAAACAAAAGTTTCAAGCTTCCATTCTCTTTTCCGGCTCAGTACCGGGACCGAGCCACCACTGTCGCAACACTAACAATCATCCGTCTATTTTCTCACTTCACTCCTGACATTTGTCTGGTAGAAATCACACGCGTTTGTTTGCCATCCGCCGTGTATTCGTACTTTTGAGTGGATAGACCAGTGGGAAGGATTTCAATTCGGATAAACACACACCGCATCCGAAATATTCGAAAGTATCGATTCGCAATGATTCGTATCTTTAAACACGAAAATGAAAGTAATGGGCGCGGTTTCCATTTTTTTCGCGGGTTGGCCTAATACGTGGTGTCCTCAATCTCGCCCTCTGCCACCCAAAACATCCTTGAAACACATTGTGCAAAAAGATGAAGAGACATTTTTTCCTTCTTCTGTTCCTTTCCTTTCCTACTTCCCTGTTCATAGATGAGATTTGATTTTAATCTCAAATTAAAAAATCTGAGTCGATTAGTCATTGAATGACATTTAGAAAATTGAAGGAAAAACGCATTCTGGAGGAGGATGCTGCCCAAAAATGGACGAACAAAATAAGAAATGATGAAGTGTGCAGAAGAGTAGAAGAGGAGAGGGCCATATGGAACACCATAAAGAAAAGAACTAGATGGATGGGACACACCCTGAGACACAATAGATTTGTGAAGAACATAATTGAAGGCAAAATAGAGGGAGAATCCCCCAGAGGAAGACCAAAGAATAAGTTCATGGACCAAAGAAAGTGAAAAATACATAGAAAGAGATACCAGGAGGTAAGGGAACTAGCATAAGATAGAGATGGGTAGATGGCTGCAGTCATCCAATCCTAGGAATGAACGACCAATTATGAGTCATTCTGGAACTATTTTTTAAAAACTTGCCTCGAAGTGGGAAAACGATCGATGCGATCATCCTCGCGCGGGCAAACATGTACTTCTACATTCCATAGCTCAGCTATAAAACCACTTATGCGAGTCATTAATTAATGAAGAAAACAAAATCATATTAATATCTCGTATGCAGTATGTCGTATGGAGTTAGTGTTTACGAAAATGGTAAGTTGCTATGCACACCTTTAAAATCTAGTCTACCTTTCGAGGATAGGAAGAATATTGTACAGTGAAACCCCTCTTAACGACCACTCCTATGAAACGACCACCCCTCTTATGAACCATTTTCCAGCGGAAACGTCGGTTATCGCTTCATTCAGGTTTCACTGTGTTTTGAAATTTCAAAGGAGCAACTTAAATATGAGGAAATTGACGTCATTTGTACATGTTTTAACACAAGCGTAGTTTTAAGAGTTTTTTTTTTCAATTTTTTTCAAATCGGCCGCCAATACATTTGCATAATTCTTCTAAAAACTGAACCCCTGTTGTACAACCACCCCTTCTTAACGACTATTTTTCAGTGAAACCGTCGGTGGTCGCTTGATTAAAGTTTCACTATATAAAACATCTCATGCGGCTAATACGCTACCTCATCGTGCGAGGAAAAAATGACCGCTTTAAACACACGGATCTGCTATCTACTGTGACTGATTATATCGAATTACGTTGGAATTACGAAAATATGTGGAGTATTTTCCGATGAAGTGCCCTTTATATACGGCAAAGCATCCAAGAAACTAGGTTTTGTCAAGTATAATAAAAAGGTCCTCGGCTGAAAAAGTCAGAGAAAGATACTACTATGCTCTGGTTAGGCCACATCTCGAATACGCCGCGAGCATTTGGGACCCTGGTCATAAAGATTTAACCAAAAAAAGAATAAAGTATAATAAAAAGTTGCACGATTTGTTCAAAACTACTGTGAGCAAACATAGTGTTTCACAACTTTTAGAGGGATTAAGGTGGGAGCCACTAGAGATTTGGAGGCTGCACGCTAGGCTTTGGTTGCTTAAGAAATTCAGACCTGGTGTGTTTCAGAGCGACGCAGAATATTATAATGACGCCTCACTACGTCTCTATGTTTGTATATGACGCCTCACTATGTCTCTATGTTATATGTACTAAACATAAAAAGGTGCGTAGCAGTCAGCTTTTGGAAAAAGAAAAATAGGCCAGGTAGGGCTTACAGAATCAAAAATACGGAAATTATTCACGCCGAGTCTGTTAAGTACTTAGGGGTCACGATTACTCACGACCTATCTTGGGGAAAACATATTAGGGAAATATGCGGTCAAGCATATAGGAAGCTAGGCTTTATCAAGAGAGTACTCGGAAAATGTGATGAGAAAGTGAAAGAACGTTGTTATTTTTCAATCGTTAGGCCTCATCTGGAATGTGCTGTTAGTGTATGGGATCCATACGAAACGGGGTTGATATCAGAGTTAGATCGCGTACAGCGAAGAGGAGCTAGGTTTGTGAAACGATGCTACGATAAGTTGGCTAGTGTGTCTGGACTGTTAGAAGAATTAGGATGGGAATCGCTATCACAGCGTAGATTAAATTATAGGCTTAACCTCCTAAATAAATTTCAGGAAAATCATTTCTCTGACGACGTAAAAAACATACTATTAACCCCTTCGTACTACGGCAGATTAGATCGCGCCAATAAAATTAGAGAGCTAGATTGTAGAACCGATAGGTATAAAATGTCATTTTTTCCGCGTACCATTCGGGACTATAACAGCTGTGATCGTCGTCATGAATAGTTCGAGTATTGACAATAGGCAGGCAGTAAATCTTTCTCATTATATTCTCTACTCTCTTATTTATGCATGATGTAAATATTGATGTTCTTATTTATGCATGATATTTTGAATCTGTAGTAGTAGTCTTTGTATCCCTTGCATGTTGGAACGATTGAAGATAGAATGTTTCTTGGGTATTAGATTTTTAATTCGAGCTTTGCATGTGTGGTACGCGGGTTTTAATGTAATGTCGGTGTTCTACCATATCATTAATGCATGCCTGGTGCGAAAGCACCCCCTGCCACACACCCTTTGGGTGGCTTGCAGGGTATGACGTAGATGTAGATGTATGTTTGACAGAAGCGACGCAGTAAGAGAGATACATTGCCGAACAGATAGTTGCATGAACTCGTTCTTTCCGCGCACAATAAGCGAGCACAATAAAAACTGAGCTCCAGTAAATACACTCCAATAATTCACGTCACCATTACTCCTCCAAAAACCTTATCTCTTACGTCATTACACGGCTGGTGTCCTAACACCCCCTGCCTCACGCCCATGCCGCGGCTCGCTGGGTTGTTGTAGATGTAGATGTCATTGTAAGTTTTATATGGAGGGCCCTTTCTGTTAGTCTTCCTCTCTGACCGTCGGATAGTAGGTGAAGAGGTGGACCGTCGGTCCTTTCCATTGATACTAATGTTAACTCTGGGTCTCTATTAGCCATTCCTCCACTCCCATTGTAGCTCTACTCTCAACGTTCTACCAACCTGTTCCGGAACTGATGACCTCAGTTGTCTGTCGCCTCCCTCAAATAACTACACCTACAATGGCGATGAGGAGTCGTCGAGCGGATGTGCGGAAGAGAGCGTGGGAGTCAATGTGTTTGACCGTGGGAACGCGCATCACGCTGTGGGCCATCTTTTTTTGAGGCGGGTGGGATGGGCAGGTCACTGGGGCAGAGGAGCGCTTCGTGAAGAAACGAAGCCACGGCATCTGGCTGGCCTGCGGGTTCGCAAATATTTCGATCGCCTCTTCCCGTTTAGTCCTTAGTCTGTAGACTTGAGATAGCACTTCATGATTCCCCCCCCCCCATGACGATCCGTGCCTGAATCCCACGACGATCCGTGTTGAAAACCACGATCAACACATCATCCCGTGATATTTTCTATTTTTTTTTGCATCGCAGATATTTATTCATCCAAGGATAATTTTTCCATTCCAATGGGCTTATTTCGTGCCAGAAACCCTCACGGGTGGCTAAAGAAGTTTTCCTCTCATTTCTCAATGACATGACCTATTGACACCACGGAATGCTCGTACGTTAAAGTTTATGGGCCCACACAAATTCACTCCGAGCGTGATATGCTACATTATAAAGTTCACCGTCCATTGAAAGGTACATCTGCATCTACTTATTACCCAGCAAGCCACCACATGGATATCTGGTAGTGGGTGACGTAATACCAATACGAAGTACGTTGAATAAATTTACTTTCACCAACAAGCACCACACTATTGGTTAACTACTAATGCTACAGGAACTACAAAAATTATCTATAATGTTACTACGTATTAGTGACACAAGAGTCATGCAGGGAACATGCAAAACATGGTGTTAGCTCTTCTCAGCTGATTTAGAAACCTGCATGAGTGTGCATATGCATTTATCAGCTACACTACCTACTTTTACTACTACTACCCAGTTAACAAACCTACTTTGAAGTCTAAAAGCAGCCATTATGGTCTCTTATCGATCGCGGGAAAAACGACATTTTGAACCTGTTGTAAAATCTATTTTCCTTATTTTATTCTCATGATCTGATCTACCGTAGTATGTTGGAGACTGTAATGTATGAAGAACTTCGTCGGGAAAAAAGTAGGTTTTGAATTTACATAAAAGATTGAGTCTAATTTTCAGTCGACGGTCTGAAAGCGATTCCCGTCCAAGTTGTTGTAAGAGGTCAGTAACACTAGCGAGACAATCATAACGGCCTTTCATGTATCTTGCTGGTCTTCTCTGCACGCGTTCTGCCCCTGTTTTAAAGCCTACCTCATGAGGACCCAAACACTGGCATTGTATTGTAAGTGGGGTCTAACAAGGGAAAAGTAGCTGAGTTCTCTCAATTTGACTCTCGCTTCCCCGGTAACTCTTTTAACAAATCCCAGTTTACGATTAGCTTGGCCAGTTAATTCCCAAACATGCTTGCTAATATGATTACTAAACGCTTGAGGCAAAACAAGTTTTTGTCAAATTTAGTCAGCCCTGTTCGTAACAACTTTCTAATCGTAATTTAAGACAGCGGGACCGAGAGTCTGGTATCGACGTTGTGAAAACGACGTTCAGGACAGAATCGAAAAATAAACGAAGACAGTGATTAAAAACTAGAGGATCATGGAATTTACAAGGAGGATATTTATTTGCTTCTTCAGATTCTTCACCGCGCTCCAAGTTATTGGGACCGGATTGTGAAGAAGGCTGAGAAACTCAACAACCTCAGAGATAATATCAACAGAGACAGAGGTTTTCAGATAAGCAGTGCGTGGAAACCAATCTTGAGACTCACAAAAAAGAGCGGAAAAAGATGACCAATTGGAAGCAAGTTGAGCCCATCCACAGAGTATATGATAAGCGACGCCCTCCTTACCATATCATTCACCCTGAGGACGATGGCAGACTATGTCATTGAAACGTCGGTACAACATACTACCATCATCCGGTTGGAAACCCGAGAGCTTTACATTCTGAGCATATTCAGGCCTATAGTTTTTTACTCTGAATAGTTAAAGTACGTATTTCTTAAAATATGTCCAGTTTGTGACATATATTATGGGAAAATAAAAAGAGGTGAGATTTGTCGGTACAGTGCTACTTTCCTACTTTCAGACTAGTAACTTCCTCGTAGCGACAGTTTTCAATTCATGCTTAAAAAACCAAATGGAAATTGATAAAAAAACGCTTGAAAAACCCCCAGCGACTTCCACGACTGCGATTCTCACATTTTTTGTTGTCGTACAAGGTCTGAGAGAGGTATTTGGCAAAGAAAGAAATTTTGAGGGCTAAGGTCGACTGTCAGTTGCGGGAAACCGCTTTTCGGCCGTGGAGTCATGCCTTTTAACTCTTGCGCTCTTTCGTATTCCTACCTTGAAGGCTGCTCATTCTTCATAATGTAGGTCTCATATTGTTTAATGAGTCATAGGTGCTTAAAAAAAGGTATAACTTCGAAATTAGCTCTATGATTTGCGCCAAGTAACCATTCCTCTTGTAACTTCAATTAAGGGCCGCCATTCCTCCAGATTCTATTGAGGACATGAACGCAAACATTGAGTTGAGGCCTCGGTGGATAAAAGAATTGATTGAAATAATAAATAAAACACTTGGAAAGTTTTCAATAGAAAAAGGAGCAACAATGCCAGTGATTGGTTTGCAAATAGTTACACTCAAACTATCACAAAAGATAAATAATGAGAACTGAGAGGTTACCAAGGCAAGTTCTGTTGCAGACTCCCGTTGAGGAGAGTGAAAGAGGATGGTCCAGGAGGAGCTGTAAGGTAGGAATTAAAACAGATAATGAGACAGGAGGTCTCAGGGAAATGAGTGATGACAATGTAGAGTGATATGATACGATATAACAAAAAAACTGAAGGACAAAACCAGATGTTTGCGATCGTTTCTAGCGAAGAGCCCTGGGCATATTTCCGATTTACCTGACTTAGGGGTACTAAAGCTTTCATCAGTCTTATGTTGACGGTGCAAAATTAATGTAAAATCACCGAGAAATGTTTATAAAAACTCTGCACGCCTATGTGAAACACAAGTTAGTAGCACACTTACACAAAACTTCGAAGTATAAACCCTAAAAGAACCGTTAGGATTAGCTAATTATTTCCCCATTTTTTGCGGTTAGAATGGGAAACTTTGATTTCGCTCTATGGGCGGTGAGAGCAAAATAAAAAGAAGCGGTGACCGCTCCTCTACCCGGACGTGGTTGTCGCTCGGAGCAGAGGTGGTTGAGCGAGTGGCGTTTGCCCTCTTGAAAACCAACTGCAGGCAAGGGAATGGGGAAGAATTTTTTCCTCACCCGAAACTGGGACAGTCAAACAGTGGCTATAGTTTTCAAGGAGAGGAAACAACCCAGGGTCGAAAAAGGATGCCGTGTTATATGATGCGGCAAGGTCAAGGCCCGAAAAAACTTTTTTGTAGAAGCAGATAGAAGTAAAAGGCGTGTCAGTGGCATGCCAAGTGTCCAAGAATCCAATGATTACCGCAGGAAAGTAACGAGAAACACTTCAGTGCTCAGTTATCGCCTGGAACGACCGAAAATCAGGCAAAAATGCCGATATTTTTAAAGTTCGAGTGCGAAGTGGCACGTCTTCTTTCCTTTTTCCAATCACGATGATATTTCACAGGATTTATTCTTGAACCAAACGGAGGGTCTCCAAAAAGAATAACAAAAACATTTCAGACAACTAATTAGAACCACTGTTTTGCGTAATGCATTCAAATTAAACAATTCTGAATTATGACTTCTGATGTTAATGAAAGCTCTTTTTCCTCAGTTGCGTGAACGTGCTTAAGTACATGATTGTTGCAATTATATCGATTATCTCATTTTAGAGCATACAAACTCTTATTCTTAAATATTTCTTGCGATATTATGGCATCGCAAATATTTTTGATATAGAAATTGGTTATTAAACGGAAGGTTGAATAGATATATAAGCTAACTACTGCCGTGGAGAATTATAAAGATGGAATCGTCAATGGAAAAATTATTGATATATGTATAACTTTCCATTTGGTGGTCAATTGAGAATCATTACTTTTCTGAAGAATGGAAGCTTTTCTTTAGAAGTTGTGACTATACCTGCGCAATGAATTTTATACATTATCTATTTTTTATCAATGTTTATCAGAACCCTTGTTCTCCAAGTTCTTTGTTGGGAACAAGTTACCCTTAACAATCCGTCACTTGTTCTTATGTAAACGATGTTTTGTTGACAGAAAACACACCAAGAAATAATGCATGTTTGACACGTCATTTTATTCAATTGCTTTAAATTGTGCATTAATATGAATCTTAGCTGTTTTAGATCATCGATGGAGATTACATTTTTGTCAATTACAAACATCTTCTGATTAACCTGTTAAGCGACTTTCTAGGCACTTTATTAGATATTTTACCGCAGACGTCAAAGCTACACCTATTTGAGTTATTTATTTGTGCCCAGTAATCTAATTATTTTATTATTTTTATGTATATTTTCTTTTAATTTTAATTATGCATATTTTTTTGGGCTCAAGTTTTTTCACGTATCCTTCCGGGTCCGGTTTTTGATTTCGCTGACATCTTGGTGTCAGACTTGACTGCTGAAATGTTGGCAAAAGTGGACAGCTAGGCGTTTTGGAAAGCACTGTTGGACAGTTTTAAGCCCCGATATGAGCTCCACCTAGCGTAGCCCCAACCGTCTCAAAATCTGTTTCACATTTGTTCAAGAAACCTTCAAAATGACCTTAAGAATGCCCTCCACAGTCAAGTTTTCCTATCCAGAAGTCATGATTACTTCTATTTCTCGTTTCCGTTTCAATTTTATTCTCCATTTAAATGCTTGCCGACTTGAAAATGAACTGGGCGCATCGTGACCTAGAATAATTCAAGGGGAATGTATTTTAGTGTTTCTACTGACAATATTGGGAAAACTGTGTTTGCTATAACTGCTAGCCTAGCTAGTACCAAAGCGCGATCACTGAGCTGGAGGGCCGTTATCGCTTAGGCGGTTATGCTCAGTACTCAAGCAAAACCAAACATCGTATTAGAATCTATCATAGAGCGTTGAGCCTAGGATGATTGTCTTCGATTATACAGTGCGATATGCTTTAAGCAGCTGCAGTACGTAAAACCGAAGCCCAATATGGAAGGCTATACTCGTTTGAAGCCTTTCTGGCTTCAAAATCGTATTTAAGTAACATACCAACGATACACATCACACATTCATCATTCTTTGAGACCCTATAATCATTCTTTGCCTCTGTAGAAATACCATTTATCATAATCACATCAATCATTTTGAGTGAACTGGAGGAAGATTCTTTTGCTCTGGGGTTATTTCCGGTGCATGCGATGGTTATATGCACGATTAATCAGCTAACGAGGCTGGTTGGGGACTATCATTGTATCTAGAGACCTTATTCCGGAAGAACATGAAAATTCCGTAGACTTGGAATCTCAGCCTCGACGGATGTTGGCTTACAAATGGTGTCATTGGTCAATTTCGAGATTTTTACGTCAAAAATTGGTTTTAGTCACAATTCCGATGCCATCCTGAATCGAACACAGGGTTAGACACAGAGGACATGCTGACTAAAAGTCACACCTACTACACAACCTAACCTTAAGAATCCGATATTCAACCAGTGACCGCTTCGCACCTTCAGGTCGACCTTTTCCGTCAGACTACCCGACCTTTCTTGTTTGCGTCCCCAAATGTGTAGCCTTTTATATTCACATCCGTTGTATATGGAGCGAACTGGCCTCATCATCAAAGTAAAGGAGGAGCGATTCCTATCGAACCCCGAAAACCTGGCTCTCCTCGGCACACATATTCGCGTCTTCTCGTTGAGGAAAACGAGACGTGATTAACAGGCCGGTGACGAATTGATTATAAATTTAGCGCACGTAATGGCTCCACTCCGACGGCCGTGAAACCGGAAGAGGGAAAAGGCCAGGGATGGACGACGTCGGATAAAGACCTGCCTCGTTCCAACACGTCCCAGAGACGAGGAGAACGTGATCGGATACACCCACGGCGACGAAAATCAGGTTCCTGAGAACGGGAAGAGGAACTCGCCCGGTCGCCGGGGCGGAAGGTTTATGGGAGAAGGGAGATGGATGGGGATGAGGACTCGTCGCCCTCGGAAGTGATCTGGCCCAGTGCCGGGACGTGGTGACCCTGAGGAGCAAGGGAGTGCGGGAGAAGGCGAAACACACGTGGTCCACCGAGGAAGTCCGGACCTTCGTCTCAGACGAAGGCGTGGTCTCAAGGCGGTCCAGCAAATGAATATATGTCCACTGACCGTGGCTTCAGGATTAAAATGGGAATGATATGGTGATTTATGATTTATTAGGGTAATCCACCGGTCTAGGCAAGTTTGGAAGAAAGAGAGTAAAAGTCCTATTGGTTTTTCATGGTCTCGCCAATTATCCTTGCGCATTGCCTTCCTTCATCTCGGCATACGTCCTGCCGAAGGTCTCGAGCCGGTCCACCGCACGTATATATAACCACTGACCATTTACATAAGATAGATGGGACCGATAGCGTTGATTATTTATTGAGCTGGGCGGTCCACCGGTTAAGGTAGGTTCAAATGAAAGAGAGTAGAAATCTTATACATCAGTTATGCGAACCTATGGCATGCGTGTCAAAGGTGACACGCCGAGACATTTTGGGTGACACGCATTGTTTATGGATGGCCATCGCACAAAAACAATCAACTCATGTGAGATATTATTTTATTTTTTTTTATAATTAATATTTTGAACATTTGCCTGTAAAACGTATTTAAAATGTTACAAATCTCTAATTTTTATGAAAAAATAAATAAATAACTTGATAATTACTAGAGGCTAATATATCACAAAAATATGAATATTCCTATGTATATATGATTCGGCATCAGAGGTAAGCTACGTTTTTTTTAAGAATATTGACGCACCGAGCTCAAAAGGTTCGCCATCGCTACTCTAGGTTTTCAATGGTCCAAATATCCTTTACCAATGCGTTCCTTCGCTTTACTGTCGGCATACGTCCTGACTTTCTACATGCCGTCCATTTAGATATTACTTTTTATTTCCCTTCCCCCGCTTACCCTACATTCTTCCCGCTATCACAACCTTCAGCATCCTCCAATCCCTCATCACCATTTTTAGTCACCCTGTCTGCCTTTTCCTAATCTCCCCCTGAAATTTTCTCTACTCATCTACCACACCTACTGTTAAAATTATACAGGTTGTACTTGCGTATAGTCTACATATATTAAATATTTTTATACACGAATATGCCTTCACTCCTCTAATTTTGGGATCGCCCTATCTTGCGTCTTATTCTTGAAATTCCGCTTCCATGCATGTAATTTTTTGATTGTATAGAATTAGCCTTTTCCCATAAATATTCACAATTATCGAAGCTACTGCGTGAACAGGGTCTTGTGAAGTTATTTCACTTTCGCGCGTGTGTGTATGTCCCGACAGCTATATGGTCTAAACATCTAAAAATACAGGCGCGATACTACTTACTAACGTCACCATGCCCAACAACATCTTTTTTGACGTATGGTTTTCGGCAATTTAAACTGGGTTCTACGTATGCGCGACATTTTTCACGTGTTTAAAGTGGGCTTGAATCATAGAATAGAATACTAACTTTCGACCTCAAACCTTAAATCCTAAAGGTTATTTACTGGCTCAAAACCCTGTAGAAGGATTTAACTGTGAAAATAAATATAAACTTTCGTTAACAGACCTCCAGTGAGTATTCGGATAGTTAGATCGTGTATCCTCGCGTTCTCGTAGTTTTGTTATAGCGTAAGAGAATATGAAAAATAACGTGATCGCCCTGAAAGGTATCACGCCGGGCCAATTATCCGGAAAAACATATAATTATGATATTAACCAAAATTTCTAATACTGCGCAGAAAATCCTTGTAAAAACATACTTCAACTACTGATGAATTACTTCTATTTCTTCAGAAGAGATGCATGCGAGACTAATTACTCTTATATGCATTTTACCCTGATATTAAGAGGTCAATGATAACCTTCAATGTTTTGAAAAAAATCTGAACAGCGCCTACCCGAATGTCCATTTCCACATTCCATTGAGTAGTGACGTCAGCAAGGAGCACAAACTATTTTTTTATGTGGTAATAAAAAAACGTTTCTCCGTCTCTATCTCCGTGGGATTTTTCCACTCTCTTTTTCAGAATATCGATCAATAAGCACTCAACATATACAATTACAGACAATAATAGGGGGTACGTTGAGGCGTTTGTCATTTGACTGCGTAGTGATTGATCTAATCTATGTGCAGGGGTAATAATAAATGAAATTTTAATGAAAGTGACTGTAATTGAATATTTGAGCCGTTTCCAGGAATTGAATTAGAGAGACATTGCAGATAGAACATTTGTATTAATGCACTTCAAGGATAAAATTACCCTTAATTTTCAAAGTAAATATTTTAATTCACGATTGAAAGATGCATTAGTTGCAAAAATGGCCAAGGTTTCATAACCATGCTCAATCATAACGAAATTCTGCAAAGTAATTTTGCGGAAATGTTATCGTCACCAAATGCAGAAAGCCCTCCGAGGGAAAAGAAAACTTTTCCGATCGAATATTCTGAACGTCACCGTCCATATAGGAAAATGTGCGCCTCCAATGATGGGTCTTCATCCTGTCATTCATTAATTTCAACACTCCAGTACCGTGGGTGTTTATGAAAGAATAAAGCGCTACGTAATTTCCAATATTTCTCCGCTCACCTTATAAATCAAGGGCGTGCTCTCCCTTTTCTTTGCCTATCGGGGAATTGGAGGACTTCCCGGTCTTTTGTGACTCGTGAGTAGTGAGAAATAGTGAGCGGCCGTGACTGGCGTATTCCTGCAGATTTTCTGTCGACGCTCCTTGACTTTTCCTGTCAAGTCACCTCCTCCACAGCCACGTCAGGAAGGAGTTAATCGTGTCTTCGAGGGCCAAAGATGCTACTTCGATTGAAGATGAGAAAAAGTTTTGGAAATTTTCATTCCCCATCTAACTGTTAAAGATTTTTAGAAAATAAAAGAGCAAGGTACAGAATTAATGCAAGGAAAGCAAAAATGAAACGTAGAATTCAAGCATTTTTCAAGTGAAATCGTACAAGGCTTATGAAGAGTTTAGAGGATTGGATATGAAAAGAGTCCAGCCATCGCTGACATAATACGGAAAAGTTGTGAGTTCCGATTATTCATTATTACCAGGTACATGAAGCGTGCGGATTTATCTTCGGAACGCCCAATGCCCTTTTTACACCGCTCGTAATTTAATAATAGCGCTTCAGGCGAATCAAAAGTTCATTCAAAAATGCAACACGAGGAAAACCAGCTCGTCACAATGATGAGTAAAGTAGATTTCCAAAGCATGTTACTCCATCTTATATTTGCCAACTCTTGGTATCCCACATGAAATGATCTCTTTAATTTTTTATCCTTTCATAAGTGTGTATTACTCATACGTTGATTAGTTTCACGGAACTTAAAAGTCGGGAATTAGGTATAAGTGAACACTTGTGAATTGTGAAGATATGGGAAATTCATGATAGGGGCTCTTTAAATGTTCATCATCATCTGTCGTTCAATCCCAAGATTGGTTGAATGCTGAATGCAGCCCTCCACCTCTCCCTATCTAATGCTATTTCCCTTACCTCCTGGTATTTCTTTCCATGAACTTTCCTCTTTATTTGGACCGAGAACTTATTCCTGGGCCTTCCTCTGGGGACTTTTCCCTCCATTTTGCCTCCAATTATGTTCTTCATCAATCCATTATGTCCAATGATGTGTCCAATCCAACTTCTTCTCCTCTTTACTATAGTGTTCCACATGGTCCTTTCCTCTTCTACTCTTCTGTAGACTTCATTATTCCTTTTTTTTGTCCATCCATTTTATCTTCAGCATCCTCCTCCAGCACCAGGTTTCGAAAGCTTTTAGTCTTTTCTCGATGTTGTGACTGTGAAAATCTGTAGACGCAAATCGTATTACAACAAATACTTAAGGATAATAATGCGTACGACTAAAATGACCTTAGCCATCTCTGTTTGCTCATTTTATTTTCAATAATTCTTATCGAATCAATGGGCTATATGTGAGCGTACACTCTTATTCCTTGTGTATACGTCAAAATTTTTTCATATCAAGCGTTTTGCGTGTCACCTTGCCTTCCGTTATCTCTCACACTGACGAGAGAGGGTATAGTGAGAATCAACTGCATATTTCCGGTGGGTGATCGAACATATGTGGAATTTTGGGTCGAAGAATATTTTTATTGCATGCCAGAATGACCCCAATCACCTTGTTTACTTGACCGCTGACGTCTAACAGTTAACTTGCATAATATCTTTTTCCTTCCCGAGATCATGGAAAACAAGATCACGCCTGAGTATAAAAATATCATGGGCTCATCCTTCATGAACTTTTACCGTCGAAAACTTAATATTCCTACGAAAACGCGCATACCACGCTCGGATTGAATTTTGCATATGGGTAATAAATTAGAAAAAAGAACTTAATTAACTTGTTGACGCTTGGATTCTTTAGATGTTTTTTCTTGGAAGTGTTTGCTGAATTCTCTGTGCAAGCATTTGCAGTGATGACCGCGATGATTATCGTACTAAAAGTGTGTGTTTAGCCTGAAACGTAGAAAATTATATCATAGTCCTACAAAATGGACTAAATGGCTTCTACTTTGCCCACGTTGTATTTTGTTGCTCTAGAACATTAATTATATTCGATAAAATGGCAGCTACCATTTTTTTTCTAATAAAGTTTTATTCTAAAGAATATTTCAGCTGGAAGTATTATTCTGTAAGTTATTCCGCAAGGGAATCTTAAGCTTTGGTTTATTGGCACAAGTATGATCCTTTAATTTTCATTTATTACAACTTAAATGAGCCAAAAGTACTATGAAATGAACAATTTCGAAAACTTTTTCTGTCCATTTCTTTGCTGTGCAGCATATTGCTATGAATGGGTTTTACAGCCCCGGGCTTGCATTATCCTCTCTGGAGTGACCTATCGGTATGGTGGATAAAATATTCAGCGACTAATCCTAAGAACAGATCATGATATCGGGCGGTGAGGATGCGTTTTGCTGTGATTATGTGTTTTTGCAAATGTAGTTTGCGTCAAGAAGACGCCTTAACTGCCCGAGAACTTCAAATACTAGATTCTTTAGAGATACCTCGTCGTACTGTGATCGTTTGGAACGCGAATCAAGGATACCAGCAAGGCATATTTCTTAAGATATTTTTTTATAACAACACCCCCATTCTTACTTGGTAAAACATCATTATGCTAAGATTAGTACCCATTAATTTCAATATTATTCATACCAATAATTTACGTTCAACTATTATTATAACCATCTCTGAACGCTCAATATAAAGGTTCTCCATTGTGTATGAATCACCAATTTACGTGATGTTTTCTTTCTATTTCCAGATTTCAACATGGCGGCGATTGCTGGACAAGTAGTGGACCAGTACTTAGAGTTCATGGAGTCGAAGAGTGGTAAGTACAAAACAAATCATCCATCCTGAGTATTTATTTCTTTATTGTGATAGAAATACACCATTGTAAGTAAAAAAAATCCCCAATGCCAGTTTTTCGTTTTCTATACTCTTATATGATAGAAGATGAATCGGATTAGTAGGCTGGCGAAGTCGTTAATTGTTAGCATAAAAAACAGATGGTCCATCGCTTTGAGGCTACTGGTTGATTAAAAATATTGTGGAGCTTTGAAGTTCAGATCCGGAAATCATTCTCATGCAGAATTCTTTGTTTATTCGATACCGAAAGATAAGACTTAAAGAGTTGAACTTTGGATCCGTGAAAGAATGGACTTTTAAAACTTGCTGTTAGCATTTATGACCGCTAGTTTATCCAACCAGTACTAAGATGCGCTATTGTTCCTTCAAACCGGTCCACTCCTCAGTCCTTGACTAAGTATATGTTTTGACATGCTTGCACAAGTATATGTTTATATGCTTGACTAAGTATAGTCCTTGACTAAGTTCAATTTTGAGATTCCATTAATATAATGAACAGATTTGTTCCCGAGCATTTGTTATTTACTCTCTTTAATGAATACATATTAGAAACTGCAAGGAAACTTATCATATTCCATTACCCTCTCAAAAGCGTAGACATGCAATGTGGTGTAGTAGCATTGGAAATACCATCCGCATCAGCAGAAATAATAACGTTTACATGACTTAGAGGCATAACATTTACATGCAATGTGGATAAGAGTCATTTCAAATGGAACCCCTATCAGTTTCCATTGTGGCGCTAAATATAGCATGTTCTGGCCATAATGTTCGTGTGTAATGTGGTTTTTGTGCCTTTGGAAGTACTATCCATTGCAAATCTAAAGTATATACTCTAAGGAATATTCATATTAGGTATTTAGAACTTGTGTGTTACAAATAGTTTAAGGTTATTTAAATGTAGAAGTTGCTAGGTAATCATAAAGTTATCAGTAGTGCTTTTCAGATCATGAGCTGTTGGTCAAAAATATTTCTCAATTTGTACTTGTAATGCTTAAGCACTACCCGTTGATACGAAAAGTGATTTTTTGGTCATTTTTCTTAAAGCCAGAGATCTATCTTTAAGCATACCTCAAGCATGAGAACTCAGCTCCTCCATAGCTAATCGTGACGTATTTAAAGGAAATCTTTCATTGAAAAAGCATGTATTCTTTCTCATTCTTTTTTCAACTGTAGCATTACGTCATGTAAAGTACTCTATCTTAGGAAATTTTGGCGCCGGCGTAAAAGTCTCGACTAATGCAGATTGTGATTTCCACGTGGCAGGATTCTTATAGAAACAGAAATATTCATGAGTTAAATAAATTAACGCTGTTGTAATTCATTAAATTACTCTTGGCGCGCGATTCTTTACTTATCCCTGCTGCTATGCATCTGGCTTTAAGTCCTCGGAGAAGACGCAGTGCACCAGGAAATGGCCGTGCGGATGCAAATTGCAACATTTCCGTTCAAAGGCCTTCCACGCGGGATGGTCAGTAAGGGTGTGGGAGTAATGAAAGAGGGTATCTTAAGATAAATGACGTACTTTCTATGCGTTAGATTTCATAATCAATATCGCAGTGCGTCAGAACTTGTCTTACAAAACATCCCTGGCGAGAATCCTGTGATAGAGATGTGATAGGGTGTACTTGGAACCTGTTAGCTGTCCCCAATGGGAAGATCCTTCAGACTTTGACGATAGGTTTGCCTTCAGACGGCCTCCATAATTGTATCAATCTGAATTTTCCAGTCCAATGTTCCAAATAATGAATAATAATACCCATGGCAGAATACTTGTACGAAGTGATTTGTTAAAATTTGCAAGTGTTGTTTTGCTATCGAAGAATGGCGTATTTCTGATGTAAGTTAAGAATTGAATCTGAAGAACTCCTGCGAAGATTTGGAAGGAGAAGGTATCCTATGTAAACTCTGAGATAAAGAGAATAACTGATCAGCTACACTTTGCAGCGCGACAGTCTTTTGAAACAATAATGAAAGGAGAATAATTGGGAAGAAGAACTGAGAAAAATCAAGCATGGAATACACCAGGGCTGATTATGAAAGAGCATTAAAGTGAAGAATTACTTAACTGTGTGAAAACGTTACGGTTATGTGATAGAAGATTGAAGTGGAAAACTGCAGCAAACCAATATACGGATCTGACGACTTCTAAGTTAGATTATAC
The DNA here is from genome assembly GCA_963169105.1 of Ceriagrion tenellum. Taxonomy (NCBI): domain Eukaryota; kingdom Metazoa; phylum Arthropoda; class Insecta; order Odonata; family Coenagrionidae; genus Ceriagrion; species Ceriagrion tenellum. The sequence goes on along the minus strand of OY720632.1, from coordinate 126,708,437 downwards.
ATTTGAGAACTGGACATTAATTTATTGAAATGACACTGGCTATCTTATCACACACTACCTGTAATTTGTTGGCAATGACAGGGTTAGCTTTTGGCCTCTTCCTAGCGGTTCCTTTCGTCCGCCTCATCCCATCGTTTTTACCGATTCTTGCCGTGAAATACGTCCCAATCCGCATAAGTCCAACTCTTACCCTTATGTTCAGTTAGTCCGTGGTGGTTTTCGAAATATCTTGAGAATCTTGAAATAACTATGGAATAGGAAATTATGTTATGAAACCACATTTCATAGCATTCTTGACAGGCAATGTGGTTTGGTGACTTAAGGAATATCATTGATTAAAACAAAAATAATGACTATAAACATAAGGCCAATTCCATGCGTACGAGGCAGTTGCGTGTTATTGGTAATACTACCAGTATCAATAAAGATTGCGGCGCTAAACGCAGCATGCTTTGGTCATAGTGAATGCATGCAATGCGGTTACATGCCTTTGGAAATATCATCCGTGTTAGGAAAAATTATGACGTCAAATTATGTAATAGCATGGTGCAATTGAAATTCTAATTCCCCCTTCCTCTCCTCAATCATCCGGTGATGATGTAATCAGAAATCCATGAAGTGCGCTCACTGATCTCTAATTGATTATTTTGAATTGAATTTTGGCTTCATTCGTAATTATATACCTATCAGTCACTGTGTAAAGTATAGGGTTAATTATTTGACCTCGAAGGCGGAAATTATCTTTGGCGAGGGCAAACGAACTTTTTCCTAACAGCCACGGGGATTATAATAATGCAATAATATACTTTTCGTATGATTATAGGGAGTAAACAGTGTTTTAGTGATAGAAAGTGAATCCTATTTTTGTCTCGGAAAATGATATACTCAAAGAGGCTGTCACTAAAAATTTGTCCAGTGACATAAAAAATAATGACACGAATTTTCCCATACAAAATCGTAATTTCGGTTTGCTCGTGTTTAAATGGACCATCATGATATTGCGACAAGTCTTTCAATAATCCTATAATTTGTGTGTTATTCAGTACGTCATCAATCCATCATTCAAAGTGACTCATTGTGAATATCAGTGATTTCTCGTATTCCTTTTTGATATCAAGCAACATGTCTCCATATTTCTTTCTTTAATTAAAGGCAATTGCCTATGGAACTATTTTCTTCTCGTGATTAGCATTGCTTTATTCAATCCTCTGGAATTCCTTACGGAAATTTACGTCTCCGTCCGCAGAAAGGCGCCTTTTCATGATCATAGTCTCAATTGGGTTTGTATTAGAATGTTAATTGTCCATATTAATAGACCCTAACCTATATTTCTCTCCCGTATGCTTATTTGTTTGAGGGGATAGTCGTATAACTCCGTAGGAACGGAAACTTCACTCGGGTTAAAAACTGTGCACTAAGTATTACGAGATACAAATGATTTATGCGCTTGGTTGCGATCGTCACATATTATGCGAATGAGTTAATGTTCGTTAAAAAAATGAAGGAATATGCTATCTTGTCTCTCATCCAAATGCGTTGTGAGATAAATAAAATCTAAGCCTTGAAGGGAGGAGTGCCAAGTTGCTGGACAGTCTTGCGACGCAAAATTAAGACTCGAAACTTTTCCATTACCCTTCCTTTTCCTGTTTCCATGACGATAAATATCCCCCTACTCCTTTCATCTCTGCCTGCATCCGATCACAACATCTCTGACTTTATTATCCGAGAGCGTAAGGGTAATTATTCCTCTGGGGAGGAGAAATAAATGCCAAGGACGACTTCTTTCCCTTTTTCCTTTCTTGGAGTGTGTGATCATACATAATTTTACTCAATCAAAAAGTCTAGGAGGCCCTCACTAGAATCTTCGTTGCTCGTAAGATGGTAATTTGAAGGAGACGAACATGATTTTGTGCTCTAAGCAGACATCCTGACTGATGTCTCCTACCATCGGCAAAATATATTTAGCAGAAAACATAACTTGCTTGCCACACCCGACAGTTGAAAAAAATATAATTTTGAATTTCCATTAGTAAATTCAATAAACTGTTGAATTTATTAACTGATAAATAGTGGTGATAGCGGTCCCCCGGCGATTTCCGGCGATCCCCCGGAGGATTCCTTGGTAATGTGATTTGAATGAAAGAATTATTGGAAAATTGGAATTTGAATAGATTGGAATGGTTTGTGGTGTGATTCTGCTAATTTTAAGCAGTAATGTTCAGTGACGAAACCATTTATGAATGTATTCTCCCAACCAACCCGCCCACCTCCGTGTTTTTCTGAGGTGGTGTCAAATCTTCTGGAACTCGAGAATACGTGTGCATTCTTGTGCATTAAATAGTTTGCATTCAGTTGTTTTACTTGGAAAAAATTCCGTTAGTGGTTATTGTAGAAAGGGCAGAGCATATTTAACGACTGTAAATCCCACATAAATTAAGGCTGTAGCTTATATCGCTACAATCAATTCAAAATTAATATTACTAATAAGAGGGATCCTAGGAGACATATTTTATAAGAAAGAGGAAGGAGCTATTGGCCTTAAGAATGCTATTCAAAAGTGCGGAAAGTACACATAATAGTCCACTGGTAAAATTTACGCGAAGACGACTTTATCTCTTCGTGATTTACACTTTGGAGGCTAAAGCGTGGTCGACAATAGTTCACGGGGATTGAGTGTGGATGTTCTCGGGTCAAAAAAGGCTGAATAAACGCCTCTCATGGATAAACGGAAATCGATCAGATATTCATACATACATACATACATACCCATCACGCCGTTCCCTTTCGGGGTAGGCACAGTCAAAATGTTTCACTCATTTATACATGATTGTACACCTAACTCTGCTTCAATAATTTCCTCCATACTGACCTATCCTTGCAAACCTCTTTTGCCTCATTTACCCCCATACACTTTTTCATACACGCCCTCCTGTTTTTAAGACTCCCTAAGAATTTCTTCAACCACAACTTTCTCGGCCTACCTCTACCTCTCATACCATTCATTCTACACTCGTATATCTGTTTCGTTATTCGACTCTCATCCATTCTCCCAACATGGACAAACTAACGAAGCACACTTCTTTCATACACGTCCATTACTGGAGCATTTAACCCACATTCATTCATGACCCACTCATTCTTGAGCCTATCCATCCTACTTTTTCCGCAAATACTCCTAAGATAACTCATACCCACGGCGTTTAGTCTACTCTTATGTGTATCCTGACACCCATGTTTTACTACCATATAACAAAGTGGGAAGAAGTACACTTTTGTACACGGCAATTTTCGCTTCCTTAGACAAGCACTCATTCCTTGATATGCTCCACATGCTACCTACCACTTTCCTTCCAGCATTTGCACGTCTCTTTATCTCCTCATCTATCTGTCCATCTTTCGCAAACATCTTACCTAAGTACACAAAATCATCCACTTGTTAAATTACTTCACTATTCGCCCTCATCACACAGTTATTCTCCCCATTCTCCTTATCAAAAACTACTACTTTAGTCTTGCACGCATTTACCTTCAATTCCATTCTCTCCGTTGATTCACAAAACTTATCTAGGAGCTTCTGTAATCCCTGTTGACTGTCTGAGATCAAAACAGCATCATCCGCATATAGAAGAACTCATGTGTTTACATTTCCAATCAAAACACCGTCGTTTTCACTACATGCGTCTCTAACACATTTATCCATAAATACATTAAACAGCCATGGAAACATTACACATCCTTGCTTTACACCCCGATTTATTACAAACCAATCACTCAGAACCCCGTTAACTCTTACACTTGCCTTACTATTGTCACACATCGCCATCATAACATCCAATAACTGCCCATTCATTCCATAGTCACTCAAAACCTTCCACAACTTCTTTCTATTTACTCTGTCATATGCCTTCTCTAAATCGACAAACGCACAGTACACTTTCTTTCGGACACTCATACATTTTTCTATCACTTGCTGAAGTGCAAAAAGCTGGTCACTACATCCTCTCCCAGGCATAAACCCACACTGCACACCCCATATTCTGTCGGAAGTAATATTCCTCACTCTTTTGATTAATATTTTACTGAACAATTTTCCCGGAATACTCAATAAACTAATGGCCCGATAATTATTACATTCGGTCTTTCCTCCCTTCTCTTTGTACAACGGAACGATGATAGCATTCTTCCAATCCGCTGGAACAACAGAAACCTGTAAGCATAAATTGTATAGTTCACGCAGCCTACAAATTAGTAATTAACCCCCACAATTCAACATTTCACTGGATATCCCATCTATTCCTGCAGCCTTCCCATTTTTCAATATTCTCACAGCCGTTGTGACCTCCTTATAACTGATATCTTTTTCCATCCTCACATTCTCACATACCACTTCACAAGGCTCATCCTCAACGCCTGCAATATTATTGTAAAATTCTTCAAAATAATCCCTCCCAGCAGTCCCTAATATTGCTCTCGTCCCGCGTGATCTCTCCACATTTGTTCTTTACCGCATTCATTCCCCTACTTTCACCAATCTTAGCCCTTTTTACCCACTTCCAAAACAGCTTTTTATTTCCTTCAAAATCACTCTGCATTTTGTTAGCTTCATCCGCACGCATTCTCTCTTTGCTCTCTTTCACAACGATTTTGTATTCATCCTTTTTCTTTCTGTAAATCTCACATGCCTTACTTAGTACGCTCTTCCTCAGATTTGGCAGCAATCATATCCTTGTACGCCTATTTCTTTTCTCTGACTGCAATTTTCACTTCTTCATTCCACCAAGCATCACCTTTCGTTCTTCCTACCACTCCTTTTCCACATACACTTTCAGCACATTCCACAATCACTCCTTTTAAATACTCCCACGCATCATTTACGTTCTCGTTTCTGATATGCTCGTCCCATTCTCTCTGCTTCAACGATAGAGCATCCTCAAGCATGCAACCATACTGCCATGTTACCTCGAGATATTCAGGTTGAAGTAATTGCATCCTGCGAAATTATTGACTATCATGTGCTCAGCTGAGGTATAATTTTCTGGGAAACCCCTGGTAGAAGGTCAAATCGTGCCTGCAAATAAAATGACTTCGGAAAAAGGTAATGAGTTTAAGACCTGTCCAATGCCTTTGTGTTGAAATCTCACTCACCTATTTCAATATACTTTTTCGACGAAAGAAGAAAGCGATAGTGATGATTCGAGGGGAACTCCACTGCTTCACTCGTGGTAATGGAGAAGCTTATATGTTGAATTGAAAATTCTCGCCGGCTGGGATGACAGAGGGGAAGCTTTCTTTCCCCATCTCCGCGACTAAAAACAAGTTTTTTTAAAATTATTCTTAAATTAAAAGGATATTTTTGTCTTTGGCGATGCTGATCAGGTATTTGAAAACTCGAAACAATCGATGACAAATTCCTGTGCTAAATTGAAGGTCCACTGTAAAATACCGCTGTATCGGAAGAAGTCTCTTGGAGGTACAAGCAATCTGCATTGATGACCTAGCGAACTTCACCATACAAATTACGGGCCTGGACTGGAATTCGCCGCGACTCTTGTCCAGGTGATTGATTTTTTTCGCTCAAAGCCCCCTGCATCTATCTATTCTCACTAAGAAACGTCCGCTTAAGTTTTTCTTCTTTTATTTATACCTCTATTTATGGTCGACTATTTTCCATGAAGTAACTTGTGACATCACGCTTAAATGTGCGCTTTTTTGTTTGTGTCATGATGTGACAGTAGCATTATTGCTCGGGCTCTTCATTAATTGCAGAATAAAGTCGTAACCAGGTGTATTTTTTCAACGATATGGTGAATAATTCTAATATGCGAGAGTCAGTCAGGAAAAAAAGGCTTCCGATGTTATAAATAGGCTATCATTATCGTTCTCAAAATGTCACGATGGTTTTTCAAAAGATATGGATCGTTAACATGATATCGTTCGTTCTTCTCCCCTGGTCTCTTATATGGTATTTTATGGTAAGTTCCCATCCTGACCGCACTAGTTACCTCGTGTATCTGTTCATGTAGGCGATGTTTGTACTAAGTTGACCGTCTCCACATGAATAAAAATCCTTACGTGGCGAAGAATTAGGTTCTTGGTTCTTTACCACTGGTACTCTTTAATTGTCTTTTTATATTTCAAGCTCTCAGTGATATCAAAGCTCAATATAGCATTCATCGTTCTCAACCATTAGGTTTCGGATTCTTAAATGTTTTTAATAATGGAAGTAATAGACGTCAAATGGCTCTGAGCCAGGGAATTATCACGTGGTTTATGTCAGTTAAATATTTATTTACTTTTGCGCGACGCTAGAGCTGCATAAGCTGTTCACTTAAGGCGTTCTTGTCTCTCTTTCTCTCTCCTTATATTTTCCGCTCCGCAGCTTCCTTCCATCAATCAATCGCTCGCCCCTCTCATAGAATGTTCTCGAAGGTCCACGCATTGTCACTGCTGGGAAAGGCTATCGTCGTAGGTGGGGCGGACTCACTCACTGCCCAAGGGCCGCTCAAGTGCTCCATGAGGACTGTGGGAGGTATCAAGCAATTAGTTAAGGGAGGGGGAGTTGACAATTGCCGTAAGGAATCTGCGCGTCGGAATAGAATTTAATGAACAACCTTCGCATGCTGGACTTATCATCCATGTCGTGCGTCACTTAGTTCCTCACAAAAAAGATGCTTACCTGTTATTATCAATCGTGTTCATGTTTATAATTCGTACACCGTGGGTCACTGGCTCCGATTGTCACGGTAGATCCCGATTACGCAAGCACGGGCGTTCATGTCTCCGTCATGTGAGGAGACTTCAACGATTTAATAAGCAATGCGTTTTTGTAACACATTGATAATGAGGACTAAATCCGAATGGATCCTGCGTGAAAAGAGGCATTACGGAGTTCAACTCCGGGATGGGCCTCTGTTGGCGCACTTTTACTAGATCCCTCCATCAAGCTCTCTAGAATTAGAAACCTCCTTTGGGGGATGGTGCTTTTAGTTTAAAGATAAATTATTGGAGAAAATTTCTAATTAAAATCCAATCAAACTATTTCAATTACACTCCGATTAATGAGAAAAATTAAGGGTTTCATTTCATATCCTTGGACAATAAGACAAGCGCAATTACTCCGAATTGTACTGTCTTTATTTTGACTCGTCTTTTGCCAATTGTTAAGTCTTCCACTAAAACTCTTTCTCCTGTTATATGCTTCCTATTGACCAAAGCTTAAATGAACTATTCGTTTTAAATTAATAAACTTGGGACTCCTTGAGTCCTTGGGACTCCTTGAGTGGCATCCGATTTTTGCTTTTCTGTTTTTCTCGTAACCTTCCTTTAAGAATGAGGGTCATTGATTCTATCTAGCGTTGTCATCGGGATAAAAGCTGTGCAATCATTAAATGAGTCAGTTTATACAATGCAAACTATTTTTTGCATACTATAGATTATGACAAATCAATTAGGTGAAATATCCAATAAATAATTTTTAAGAGGATTGTATTCCGTACTGCATGTTACTAATCTCTTGACAACTATGCTCGCTTCATACCTGTTACTTATTTTCTTCTCTCTTTGCGTCGAGCACAAGTATCGTAGTTGAAAATGATTCTGGACGTCAGTTGTTAATAGAAATAATCGTTTTTATGCAAACCAAAGGTTAGGAGATTAAATGCTGCACCTTGGAGAAGAGAAGAGAGGTTTTGCTTTCTTGCGAACACGTCTTTGTTGACACTCTCATTTCCTGCTGACGGTTTCCTTCAGAGAATCGCGTGCCCTTGGCCATCTTTCAAAGTCCACTGTTTGATTGGTGGAAATAGATCACGGTAATTATGCCCATTTCTTTACATCCATCCGTAGCCAATTCTGTAAAACTCTCCGTGCTGGTGTAGCGCTTAGGAATTCCAAGCAGGGAGTTATCTGTATTTTATCTCTTTCAACGATTGCGGAGTTTAAATATGAACTCTACGTACGGATTGACTCCAAAATAAGAGCGTTTTCTAATTATAATTTTCAAATCTCGTGCCAAGAGAGTTTTTTTGACCGTTAATCACGCACCTTATTTCGATATCTCCCTGGAGCATTTCATTTGCCCTTCAACTATCTCCTTCTTGATTGACAGTAATCCCATTGGTAGGTAAATCTTCGAGTCGAACTTTTGGCATAGATTCGTGACTGTTGGGCAAATATCTCTTATGACCGAAATCAAGGCGCTGCGTGTCTAGGTTTCTGCGGAAAACATTTCCCGTAGCAATCATATAATGCCCACTTTCGGTTTCCAATTCAAAACTAAGGTGATTGGAGCTCCAATCGTGAGTCTTGAGTGCGCAATTTAATAACTTTTCGAAAAAAATCATTGGACCATACTTCACTTAAGTAGTTACATCTCTTCATATAGTTGAAGTATCCATGCATATAGTGATGTAAATAATGCAAGAATTATATTTTTTCAATGTTTATCTTTATTTTATCATTGTTTCGGCTGGGGTTTACGCGGTGCGGAATTTGTAATCTTAGCGAAAATTGTATGAAAGTATGTTTTTTCATTGGGCATGATATCTTAATAAATGATGGCCTTAGTTATAATAAGATATATAACGTGTTCGTGTTAAGGAGGAAATCAGTAGATATGTAGTAAAATTATTTGTTTATATATCTCTTCTGCCATAAGACTATGTATTAAAATATCATTAAATTGCCAAGATACCAAATCGCTAACATGTATAATTTTCACTTTTATCTCTACATATTATTAAGAAGAACACTTACGCAAAGTTTCACGCAAATCTGTCCATGAACGAAAATCTCTCCAACCACGTTTAATACGTGCGTCCACGTACCGCCCACCATGAATTGAAATGAAGTAGGAGCTCACTTACTTTTTACGATCCACGATCCCCCTCCTGTCATCAACTCAAAACAATGTTAAAACACATGTTCATACTTTTTTACTCCTGTCAGTGACCAATCAAGCAACGAGAAATCGTATAACAACTCATTACCGATGGGTGGTTTGTGGGCCATAAAAATCGCAGAAACTGGAATGATATTCCATGCTTCCTGCGCGGAATGGATCATTGCGTGATGCGTCAGATAACGGTTTTGGGTGCTGGGTGGTTCGGACAAGTTTCCGTCTTGCCCGGGGCAAATCGTGCGGTGGCATCGGAGGGATATGGGAATGAAGGAAGGTTGAGGATCGTGGAGGAAAAAAAAGTCTCTTTCTCTTTATTTCTTCGATATATATTTAGCATTATACAAGGATGTGAAGAAAAGGTTGGTGAAGACTTGCACATGGAGTGCAATGTCTGTGTGGTGCAGAAATCGGGGCACTACAAGGATAATAGATGAGCGAAGATCGGAGGCGTTTTCAAGTGTGGGTGTTGAGGAGAATGAAGGAAGTGGGATTTATGAGGAGCAGTACAAACGATGAAGTGTTTAGAATAGATTGTGAAGCATACGGCTCCTGGAGGACATTAGGAAAAGGTGGAAGATTTTTCTTGGAGCAAATATTAAGGGGGTAGGAGATGCTGAAGACCATGATGGTAGGGAATATGCAGAGTAAGTGGGGAAGGGTAAGAAAGAGAATGGGCTTTAAGGGTGTTGTGAAGGGAGGTTTAACACATGAAAAGCTGAATGAAGTCTTTAAGATGGAAGTGTTGATTTCTGCTACCATAACAAGATAAGTCAAAGTAATCCCTCGTCATATGCGCACCCTTAACAACCAAACCTAATGCTGTTTGAAGCATTTCTTTCTCCATCTAAACTTGACTTAACTGGTCCATCACTTCAATGAATAATAGAGCGCACCTCATCTCATGGCATTTAAATACTGACCAGTAGAATCACCAGAATCGATTCTGGTGAAGTCTGACTCGACATATTCTCTAAATTCCCTTTAAGCCTTGTTTGTTGATTTGTTCCAATCCTTCTTGTCTTAGTTTCATTATTATTCATCACATTCTGAACCCTTCTTCATATTTTTTCCTTCTCAATGTTGATTTACTATTTATTTGAGGCACCCGGCATCCAAAACTATAGTAAGTTCTTAAGTTAGAAATTTTAACCTTGAAGTATAGATGAAATTTGTGGTATTAAGGGACTTTTTAGATGCGAAGTCTGTGAAGTCATGGCCTGATGTTAATTTTTATTTAATCTCTTTTCTTGCTAGATCCAAGAACCAGTGAGTGGCCTTTTATGAGTGGACCTGGGCCTCTATTCATCATCCTGGGTCTCTACCTCTGGTTTTCCAACAAGATTGGACCGCAGCTGATGGAAAAAAGAAAGGCATTTGACCTGAAACCCCTACTGATTGCTTACAACCTCTCACAAGTCCTGTTCAGTGTATGGTTGGTGTGGGAGGTAAGGCATAAGTGTCAAAGGAAATGAAATCATCTATAAACAGTTGTATGAGAATTTAAAGGCAAAAAACCTGGCTTTGTGTCTTCAGATATCTTTTACTCCATTTGCCACAGTGCAAGAATATAGTTTCTAAATAATTTCTTTTTTGACAGAATAATTTGGACATAATTAATAATTATTTTAACACTGGTTTATCTATTAAAACTACTGCAATGTCATAGATTTTTCACATTAACGACCTTAATTTATTTGTTCATCTTTTTAAAGACCTCGATAAAGTTTTTTATACAATAGAACGGTGGAATAACCAAGCATTGTAGTTTTTAACTAAGAAAAGAATTTCAATTATTATAGCCTGAGGTGGTGACTAACTAACTCATTAAATGCTGATTTTAATTGTTACATTTCTTCCCCATTTAGATACCCAGAATAAGACTTTGGAAAAGGAAAGCTGGGCATATTCAAAACTTGATATTATTACTGTACATAATTATAAAGCCATTTAGGAAAAAATATTTTTTCTTGAAAATATTACGGAACTAAATGTTGACCACTTCTCTCATCTCTCTATGGTTGTTGACATCCCATTTATGACTGCCACTTCATTTCCCTTTGTTTATGTTTTATATATTTTGATTCACTTACTCTTAACTCATACATGCATCAACCCTCTGTATTCCTTGTGCCTTTAATACTAAATTATTAAAGCCTCCAATTGATTCTCGAAGATCGCACTATTATTTATAGAATTATTACCAATGAGGACTTTTACCTGACAACATAACATTGATTTGCTGGAGGATTTAATGAATGTACCGAATAAGCCATATTTTTTTTTTAACCTTTGTGCTGAAATTATGATATGAAATGGATCTTTCAACTCTGTACTGCAAATCTGATGCTATCTTTCATGAACTTTTCTAGGGTCTTCAGGGAGGATGGCTTCATCACTATAACCTCAAGTGCCAACCAGTTGATTATTCAAACAACCCTGTGGCTGTGAGGGTAAGAGATTTTTCTGGCCCTAAAAAAGTACTTGCATTAGGAAAATGATGAAATAGTTTCTAATTTGATGAGAGAACATCCCTATCAGCTGAATTTGTACGGGGATGATGGTGCAAGTTGCTTGTTTAGGCTTTTTAGAAATAGTAAAAGTTTTCCATGGAGATGTTGAAGTGTCCAGACAAATGATAAATAAATTACTCAGGTACTCCTCTGCTATCAATTTGATCGCCATTGGGGAGCCATTTATTAAATATTTAATATTCAAGGGTCAAGAAATATTTAGACAGCTAGGAAGTTTGAGGAAATAGTGAATGGAAAAGGAAACATTTTTTTGCTTGGGTTATGGGCAATAAATGCATTCAGGGTTTGCTCCATAATCTTGCTACTTTAAGGCTGGTTTCATTAATCCCTCTGTAGTTATCATGGGAATATGGAATTTGGCTAACATTAATTGTGAATGGAACTATAATACGTATTAATTTAAATTTTATGCAGCTGTAATTTTTGGTCTTTTGGAACATATTTAAGTTTGAACATTTACATTTTGATTATAGGGGATGGAATATAATAGCAAAAAATCTAAAGGTAGGAATGGGGATATAATTGATAGTAGTGTCATTCATGGAAGAGAATGAAGGCATGTCGTAGCTTCGTAAGGGATAGGACTAGTCAATGCTTAACCTCAGTACCTGCCTAACATTTTTTTGTCTAACAGGCTGATTCTTTCCTAGGCATTAGAATATTCTTCAACTCTCTGCTTCAACAATTCTATTATTGACGGAAGTTGTAGACCAATCAATTTTGTTATCTTGTACTCCACACTTGAGTGACATTGTTCTATCAATAAATCCAGTAAATTATCTTTTTGCAAAGTTATTAAAAGCCACTTTTACTCGTTCCTAAACTGAGGACATGTTCTATTACCCTTGGTTCTGTAATAAAGCTCTAATTAATATTCTTTATTGTTAGTTGACCCTCTGTAAATGACCTCAAATGATTGCTAGTGAATTCATTAACATGCAAGTAATTTTTTTATGAATGAAGAAAGAATTGCTTGATTACTATGTAGATAATAGTGATATATCAAATGAAATATTCAGTCTGTTAACACCGTAAGGTGGAGTAGAGGGTACAAAAACAATGTGAAAATTGCAAATCGACAAATAATGATTGAATAATTAATGATGATCATCATAAGTTGCTCATATGATATAGCTGGTCACCAGGAATGTTAAAACTCTTTTACAAATATTGGAAAAATTCCACATCATTCACCCTGAAACTGTACGGTTTGTTAAAACTTTTACAAATAGCTGAGGAACTAGAACCATCACTTGAGGTAGGCATAGCGCATAGCTAGTTAGCATAAAAACTAGTTGCCATTTGTCCAGGTATTTTGAATTTATAAATGTAGTTAGGATGTAAAATTCAGTCTTAATTGAGTTAAAAAATGACAATTAAAGATAAAAGAGTATAGATCAAATATAAAATAGAAATAAATGTTTTTAAAATGGAAAATGGAAAATTTTGGAAATGGGTTGGAAAATTTTAAATCTGATCCATGATAGTCAATTTAAAATGCTGTGCTGATATTTTCTTATCTCTATCTATCTTACAGATGGCGAATGCATGCTGGTGGTACTTCTTTTGCAAACTTGTAGAGTTGTTGGATACTGTAAGTTTTGTTGATATAACAATCGTCCCTACATATACATATATTATTGCAATTTTGTATATCTATGTCAGTTGGAAATGTATGTATCATGATATACCTATGTGCTTCTACTCTAGAGTGTTGCAAAACATTTCTTATCTTCTTCAGACTCATTAAGATTTTAGATATAGAGCATTTAGAACTCAATTTTTTCTTCTTTTTCAAGAAAGGTATGATAAGAAACTCACCATTATGGTGTCCAAGCTTGGTTAAGTAATTGAATGATGGATTTACTGATTGGTAACCACTCTATTTCACTCTTCTGATGGACATCTCTTTCAGCAAATCTATATTTATTTCCTTCGATGTTGCCTGAAATGCCTTCAAATATCCTTCCTCCACTTAAATGCTGCCACATAAATGTTTCCGACCACTTTCACTCTTTCCCCTCCCCATCTTTCTCATTTTTGTCTCCTTCTACATCCATTTTGGCTCATTCATAAATCAAAGTATCATCAAATCTATTTTTTCTGCCTTTCTTGCCCATCATATTTCAGAATAAATCATTTCTATGGCCTGTCCTGTCCTACATATTGCGGCAACTGTACTTAGATATGTAGTTGACTCCTGATGTTGATGTTGTGACATCAAAACTCGTCAGTTATTTATAAAAACAATATGTTAAATTGCAAAGTGATTTCTTTTTTAACTGTGCCACAAATCCACTAAGTTACTCTCCATACCATTGCTTTATGAATATGATTTTTAAAAATTACGTTATATTTCAATTTTCAATCATTTTGTTCTTCATCCTACCTTCTCTTTAATGCATAGCTGCAAAATTTTATGCATGCATCATCATCATGCTCAAGGCAATGCCATGTTGCAGTAAACACACCTCTCTTTTCATAGCTGCTTCCTTCAGGCTAGCATATGATTTAAAGCCCATCTCAGGCTCCATGTTTTGGAAGAAAGCAGCTCTTGGACATCCTTTTGGTTTCTTTCTTGCAACTTTTCCTTTACATATGTTAATAGATATAGATTATGCCTTAGTACATATTCATTCAGTTTTGCCCTTCTTTGTCCTATTGCTCTTAAGAGTGATCTATTTTCTTTCACTTCTTCTAGCACATTTTCATTACTTTTTTATTCAGCTTGTTTTTATCAGTTTCCTCCGAATCCACATTTCCATCACCCAAGCTTCTATCCATCGGCTTACCTGATTTTCTCTATGCCCATCTGTAAAACAATACACTCGAAACAAACCTTTTGATGAATACTTTTCTGGTCTCCATGCTTATATCCCACAGTTACTGATTAATGATTTCTTCTTGTTTTGAAATATTTTTTCCACCGAGGCTATTTTTCTCTTTATATCCATCTCACATGTATTTTTGTTATTAATAATACTTCTTCAGTCGAAAAATGTTAGCCGAATCCAAGGTGTTGCTGTATATTTTTGTCAGTTTTGACATTTTCTTGTCTCTTTTCTTTTACCATTGTCTTTGTCTTCTTCTTGTTTATTTTCTATTATGTACTGTTCTAAGTCTTTGGAAAATGGTTTGAGCATCTTACTTATGTTCTTTTCAGTCTGTGATTATTGTTTGAAAGTTTCTTTACTTCTATTTTTCATACAAGCCCATATTATCCCACCCCAAGTTCTAACTTAAAACCTAGCAAGCAGAACAAGTCTGCTTTTTCATTTACTTGGTATCTTGACTAGGTATCTAGACAATATGGCTTCAGCGGCCACTTGAATTTGACATATCCGCCCAATGCATACTAGGTTTCAAGGGAAGATTGCTTGATTTGTCAAGTTCAAAAACGGCCAAGTCAAGATACTAAGGCCGTTTTCAAACTTGGCAAACGCCTAGTTAACTTGATATCAAGATATCTTGATTCCTAGGCAAGCAAAGTGAAATCCTTACTTGACACTTTCGTAGCCCTTTTACGATGGAAGAGACATCATGCTAACGGCCACGGGGTATCTTGACTAGTATGCCATCATAGCTTCTGCTATTTTTGCAGGAGCATATTAAAATGTGCAAGTCCAGAATTATGTTTATTATTACTTTAGTATTATTATCCAGATCAGAAAATTTATGAAAAGTTATTTTTGAGAATCAATTGCCATGTACTATTACTTTTCATGGAATTTTTACTCTTTTCTGATGTTATTTCTTTCTCTGGAAAACTTTTAATAAGTTTACTAATTGAATAGTATTGAATTATTTTTCTGCAATCAGCATATAAATATTTTATGAGTGTTTTTGATATGAATTGGTTTCCTATACGTTATTTCATGTAGTAAATAAAAAAATCTGTCATTTATCTTCATTTTGTCTGCCAACTCCCAGGACAATGGAGTTGCAATCAAGATCTCTGTTTTGTTTATATACTAGTTATTCCTTACTTCGTTTATTTGTCTAATTTAGAATATGATTTCCATGCAGGTTTTCTTTGTACTGAGGAAGAAGAATAACCAGGTTACTTTCCTGCATCTCTATCACCACACCCTAATGCCAATTTGTGCATGGATTGGAACTAAGTTCCTTCCAGGTTAGTGAACAGTAATATTTGTCCAAGGGACAACCCACCCAGCCACTAAATAGTTTTCTAATTTTTACCTGGGGATGAGTTGAATATTATTAACTAGCTAATTATAAATTTATGATAGGATTTTTATCATTATTTTGTGATGCTTCGGATACTAAAATAAGGCATTTTGATCATTCGCTCGTGCAATGTACATCTCAAAAGGTAATAGAACTGTCACATCAGAAAAATAAGTATAATCATAGAATTAAGGGATTGAAGATTAATTTGGCTTTCACTTTGTAATATTATATGAAGTTATTTTGAGGTGTCTCTGAGAAGATGATTAATGCTTAAACCATAGGTCTCAGGAGAGTTATCATTGAAAAATTATGCTCAATGGGTAAGGCTATTTTATGGCTTTACTTTATGGGATTGTTCCAATATAGGTACATGAGTAATTAAACTATTTCAAAATTGATGAATATTGAAGATGAAAGAATTCTGAGAATTTATATAATTATTGTATCATGACACATGTATCTAAGACAATTTAGAGGTATGTGGCATTTGAGAATGGTGATACATACTCTGCTATGAGGGAGAACATGTGGATATTACACTAAAATGCATCCCCATTTCAGCAGAGCATATTTATGCAATCACATTTTGATTTTTTAAACTCCCAATTTTTTTCTCCTGTAAATTATTAGTTAAATTTAATTAATAAAAATTTAAAGTTACAATTTCATTTTAACATACTTATCAAATGCTTTTAGCACTAAGAAAGTTTTAATCATTTTAACTCCTCAAACTATCATTATCAATTATGATAGTGTCAGGTACATTAATTAGATATAGTAATGATGATTATTGTGGTGCATTCATATGTATCAACTAAGACTTGGTATATATATGATTTTTTCTGTGCTCGAATTGCCTTTGAAGAACAAACTTTTTATTCTCCTTCCTCCAATATAAAAATTGAGAAATGGTGTATATTATTATTAGTAATAGTTTTTAAAAATGAGGAATAGTAATTGGCTTACATGCATGCCTGTGATTTACGTTATGTTTCATTCCTTGCAGGAGGCCATGGTACCTTCCTTGGAGTGATTAATTCCTTTGTTCACATTATCATGTACTTCTACTATATGATGTCTGCAATGGGTCCCCAGTACCAGAAGTATCTGTGGTGGAAGAAGTACCTCACCACCCTCCAGATGGTAAGCAACTCCGAGCATTACAACTTCGAGTTGATCAAGTTTTCAATTTTAGTTCCTTATACATATCATTAATTGAAATTTCATCATCTTCCGTGGCACTTTTCTTGAGACAAAAATAGATAAATCTCCTTTGAGCCTTTCCTATTCGTTCTTTATGGCTTATGTAATATGGTGACCATATGGGACTACCATACTCTAGTGTTGGTAAAACAAGAGACAAGAATAATTTTTTAAGTGATGATATGTCTTTGAAGTCCTTAGCACTCCAAACAAATCCAAGGAACTGATTAGCTTGTTTGTAAATCATATCAATGTGAATATCAAAACTCAGATCAGTAGTAAATATCACATCCAAATCTTTGATCACATTATCTCCACTTAGGTATTTTTTATTGATATGATAAAGGAATATGACAGGATTTTTACATCTATGATAAGTAACAAATAAACATTTATTTAAATTAATATCCATATCATTATTTTTACACCAATTGTAAAATTTATTTGCATTCTCTTGAAGAGTTAAGCAGTCTTCTCTAGATCTAACTTCATGATAGATTTTCAGATCATCAGCATACAGCAGACAATTCGAAGGTTCAATTGCTTGTACAATATCATTTATAAACAAATTAAACAAAAGTGGTCCAAGGTGGGATCCCTAAGGTACGCCAGATGTTACAAGGAAGGAATGGGATAAATAAGATTTAATTCTTACCATTTGCCTTCTATTGGAAAGATAATCTTTAAGCCATTCTAAAAGGTTGCCTCTTATACCATATGCTCTTAATTTATTAACTAAGATACTAATGTTCACTGTATCAAAAGGTTTTTGAAAGTCAGTATATATTACGTCTACTTGATTGCCATGACTAAAAGAACCTAAAATAGAGTTTTGTGGGATCATCAAGTTTGTAACTGTGGATCTACCACTATAAATACCATGTTGCTCCCCTGCAATAATATGCTTAAAAAAAGAACAAATGTAGTCATTGACTAAGCTTTCAAGTACCTTAGCAACACTTGACTGTATGGAGATTGGACGATAGTTTGTGATGTGACTTTTAGACCCAGATTTATGTATTGGCACAACATAACTGAGCTTTAAATTGTTTGGGAAGATGCCAGTTGATAAAGATTGATTGAATAAATCAGTCAATCGTTTAGCTAGAAACCATCTGCAGTGTTTTAGGACAAATTGAGGAATTCCATCTGGGCCAGGTACTTATTTAGAATCCAAAGAGTTAAGCTTCTTAAAAACATCATCAACCAAAAAAACACAATTGATCTTAGATTAATACAGCTATGAAGTTCATCAACACCATATAAAGTAGTAGGTGGTTTATATACACTAGAAAAATATGAGGCAAAGAGATTTGCAATATCTTTGGGATTGTTGGCAGTGCTTTTGTCATAATAGAGTGCATTGGGCAACTTATTACTCTCTCTAGTAGAGTTTACATAATTCCAAAAGAACTTGATATCCTGATTGATGGATTTTTGAACTTTACAGATGCAATATCATATGCTTTCTGAATTTCCCTTTTTTCCCTTTTCCCTTTCTGAAGTTCCTATGAGCACTACAAAAATCTAAATAAATGGTATGTGATTTAGAAGTTTTATATTGAAGATGTAGTCTCCTCTTAAAATTAATGCACTTTATAAGTTCAGGGGTATACCATAAAGGAAAATCTGCACTACCAATTTGTCTAGTTGGGGTACACTCAGCAATGGCAGTGTTGACCATAGATTCAAGTTTACAAATTTTATGAAAGGTATTCCATTTTATGATAGATTTGTGCACAAGAGAAACTCTATGTAGAAAGTTACTGAAGTATTAATGTTTCCTTTGTCATTTAACTTAAATTCCTATGATGGCTTTTAGAGTGCCATGTGCGATAAGCAAAGAATTCTAAAAATAATTTTCCAAGGATGCGTTTGAGGTTATTATAAATTTCAATTGTGCGTGTGCCTATTCTTTTTTTTTTAGGTCCAGTTCTGCATGATCTTCATACATTCTTCACAGCTTCTCATCTATGAGTGCAACTATCCAAAGACCATCATTGTTCTCCTTGGAATCAATGCATTGTTCTTCTTGGGGCTCTTTGGTAACTTCTACCGAAAGTCTTACAAGAAAGGAACCTTTAAACTTCAGTGATGAACTAAATGTGTCATTAAACTTTTATTGGAAGTGTGGACTGTGGAATGAAATGAAGTACAAGAAGACCCCAAAATCCCTGTGAAGATATCATACCATGCTCTTCACGTGAAAAGGAATGATTATGAATGTTAAGTACTCACCTACTTTTATCTGTAAGGTGTAAAAATAAGGGATATTTTGATGTGATTCAAGATATGGACGCATCATCTCTCCCCGAGAATCTTAATTAACAGATATGTCATCATACTTTTTACAATTCACTACAAGTGCAAACTTCTCTAAGAAGATTTTGTTGAATGATTTTTTTGAAAATGAAAATTAGAGTATTCATGGAATTCATGACTGAAAAAAGCATTACCAAAATGGATTTGAGAGGGTTAGATGGTAGTGAAATCATCTGACCTAACTAATGAGATACCTAATTGTTCAGTATTCTCCTCATTCAAGTGAGAAAAATGCACAAATAAAATTTACTCCATCTCTAACTTTCCCCTAAGTTTCTTAGATACATGCTTGAGTGGAAAAAGTTGTCTTCACTCTATGGTTCATGAGTTACCTCCTAGTAATCTGCGAGTGAGACTCATGATTTTGTGAGTTTGAGAGAATTTTTTTTTTCTCTGATCTCTTTGAATGTTAAATATGCTCCCCAAAATGTGTTTTGTTAATGTTTGACTTAGCCAATCACACTGAAATGCAATTTTTGTACTTATTTTGCCATGTGTTAGGATGGGCCATCATTGTACAGTATATTCTTATGGGAAGAACTGAGGAAGGTAAGTCAAAAAAATCCTGTAGTTTTGGAAAATTTGTTTTATTTTACTCTTGTGTGTTTGTACCTTACTTATGGAATTCCTACCTTAAGGTATGAAATCATTTGCAGTACATTGGGTGTTTGAGTTACCCTTACCATTTAAAACGCAAATGTAATACTATGATTTGTGGAGTAGGTTTCTTACGTTGGAGATATGGTTTGTGATATTTGATGGATATGTATATAAATGATTTTAAATGAATTTTTGATGGAATTCTTACAGTGCCACATGAATTGTATGCCTGTCATGGTTTGATAAATAGCATATAAAATTATGAAGCACCATAGCTTTGGCATGACTCTAATCGCTCGACAATATGATTTGGAATGTAAAATTCAATTTTCATACTGAGACACTGATTTTTGGCTCATGTTACAATGCATATGTATTTATTATTTTTCCATCACATGTATATACTTGCTTATGATTTGTAATTGTATTGTATAAATAAGAGATTTTATCTGAAGGCATGGTTCTTTTATGTATATGTTCACCTCCTTTACAGATATCCCTTATCTTGCAATGATTGAGAGAAACAGCCATTGGCTGCTGTTATGGTAATGGTTTTACTAGTCTCTTTAGCATTGGTAAAACTTGGAGGCATATGCCTGCATGAAGAATTTTTTCTGGAGGGTAAGCCATGTATGAAAGACCTTGGTTTAAGGTGAGAGGATTGATGTCAGCTCATGGGAGGCAATGCTGCCCACATAGCTGCATTTTACTTGAGAGGGCAGGAAGAGTCACTAGCTTGTTAGAATGGCCAAATTAGTTGAGCTGATTTACAAATTCAGTACTTTGAAGTCAGAAAAGAGTGGAGACTTGTTAGAAACTATGAGGATTGATAAATAAAACAGTGATTTTGGAAACACATGTCTATTCTCCAAAGGTGGCAAAAAGCAACAACAGCATCAGTACAAAAAACAAAAGGAATACAAAGAGGTAGTTTGCGTTTAAAAAAACCACTAAATGTTTCTGTGTGTAAATATGAAATTCAGAACAGACAAAAAGATGATAGATTATAATCTAACAAGACTATCTTACTGTCCCTGGGTGGAGTAAGGTCCTAGGCAATGGATTTCTCCACTGTGAAAGACCTTCAAAACACAATGTTTGTTTACTAATATAATTACTTATGGCAAGTTTTTGAAAGATTAGATAACAGCTCCTTTCAAATATATGATCTGTAAACTTAGAATGCCTGGTTAACAGAGAAGGCAACTGACAACTGAGGTCATTTGTTTCATTAACAAGTTCACAGCTGACTGTGACACAGTCCTGCTCATCACAATCTTTCTGGATGGTAGGCTGAAACATTGAGTCGATCTTGACTTCCCACCTTTATGTCTGGCTTTGTATATCCTAATAGCATAGCCCTGTGAATGCTGTAAGGCTAGGCAGGTGGATAGAGGAGTATTGCAGAAATTATTTCAGGATTGGATGACAGAAGTCATGATTGAACTTTATTTCATCATTAGCCTACTGATAGTGCTAGCAACAAGAAATTTGCAGTTTCATTTTCTCTTCTCTGCAGACAGAGTACTTAAAAGGACTTCAAAGCTCATGGTATGGCATGTAATTAAGGATGGTAATTTTATTGAAAACTCTATCACTACTGACATCCAAGCAAAGTCCATGCAGTTAGTTATCTAGTACCAAAACCATCACAACAACCCAATCTCAAAGCTTTAATGTTTGTGGAAGACTTATTATGAAATTTAGTGTCTTCTCTACAGTACTTTAGAATGTCCATGAACATTATATACGAAAGAGAAATTGGAATCCAGGAAATATAAGGTTCCCTCAGCATTACAATCCAAATTAAATTGCCAGCCTTACTGCCTTCTGCATCTCATGCTTTATAATGCATAATAGCAAATTCTTTAGTTAAGATATATAATTATGGAGCCATCCTCACTTGCCCAGATGCATTACTACATTTACCTTTATAGAACCTTCCTATTTTCCATTTAAATATTCCATTTCCTATTTTTTCTCTATTTTGGTTCATCTTCCATATGCCACTCTTCGACTTCAGAGGTACCTGCAGCAGCAGTTTCCTAAAATTTTGCCTTGTTACTAACAAGGCAACTAACCTTGTTGCTAACAAGGCAAAATTTTAGGAAACTGCTGCAATCATAATTTTATCTCTGACAGCTCAATGAAATATAGGTATTAAAATATTTTACTAAATGACACATTTTTCAAAATATTTATTTGGTGTATCCAAAGATGGATAATTCATTTCTTTGAAAGAATTATAATTTTCATGATACCTCTATTGTCCATTGATCATCGAAATAAGTTGTATATCGCTTCTGTAATTACATTTGCTAGCAAAATTCATGGGGGAGAAAGTAATTAGACAATAGACAAATGATATCTATGAACTGCAATTACATAAATATTGTGACAGATGAGAACCAGGATGCAGTAAATAATCATAATTTCTTGAAAAATCATATTGGGGGCACAAAAAATCCATGCATATTTGAAAAGTTCTTTAATAGCTACATAACTTACAGCTTCCAAGCCATAATCTGTGATTATATATATTCTGATGTTATCAGTATGCATTATATACACTATATATACACTAGACAGTGAGCTGAAAAGCTAGTTTTGAAATAAAAATAAAAAATTTCTATCAGTATTAAGAATCAAGTTACACAATAATATCAAGGCCTATATCATTTTTATTGACACTGCCCTGCAGGACTGAAAGAGTACCTCTTACTAACATGGATTGAGCTATTCACACACAATAGGGTTCTTCCACTCTCCAAATTCTGGTGAATATTGTATAATGGTCCCCATTGAGAAATAAATTACCTGATCTCTTCATGACCTTAGCATATTAACCATTAGGAGAACACTAAGCGATGTATTTGCTTTGATTCATTTCAAAATCCCTAGCTTCCTGCCCATAAGCTGCTATGAAGCATTAATCACTGCAAGGAAATGAACGATGGTGATCATTTTTGTCTCCATGATTTATTTGGATATCCTGACTTATAGACCATTGTAATTTAACTGGTTGAAAAAGGGATATGGCTTTACCTATTTACAAAGATGAATTAGGAAAAAATAGGACAGTGCAGTTTGGGTTATGCTGGATATGGGAGGTGAAGACCAGGAATTTCCTCACCAAATTCAATAGAGAAACATATGGATGGGTAAGGCTGTTGAATAATTTTTAACACAAGAATTAAAAAAATACCACTTCATCATATTCTTATATGTACCTTTATAGTATTGTGCTCCTATAGCATTTTAAAATGGTTTGTTGGCTAATCAACCCTATGAATGAAACCACTTCTCTCTCAGAAGTTTTTTGGCTCTACTTTTTAAATAGCTCTTTTTAAAACTATAGCAGTGGGTGTAGCAGTTTTTTTGGAGGAATATTTGATGACTTCTTAAATTAACAATTAATCCAAGCTGATCGCCTCATTTGTCACCTCATGTTTTTAAATATAAAACTATTGGATGTCAATCCCAGTTGGTGGAAATAAGTTGAATTTACAAAAAATAATTCCAAGAATAAGTTTTCTTACATATATGTGCATGCCACAATGGATGATTCAAAGAAAGTGATTTTGGCCCAGCTCCTTGAGCTGCTCTTGAAACTTACTAGTCAATTCATTCATGTATATGTATAATAATAATTATTATTAAGTATTCTACAAGTAAAAAGTAGGTTTTGTTGAAAGTCAGAGAATCTCCTAGTTCTATTTACCTCTTGCATTTCCTTTTTCCCCCCTGAATATGATCTACCCCTCTTCATCCCATCCATGAAGCCTATTCTCTTTCTTTTCCTTCCCCACATGCCCAACATCCTTCACTCTGTCACACTCTTGAGCAATCCAACCCTTATTACTTCCTCTAGCCACCTACTCTACCTATCCCAGATTCCATTCAGAAGTTTCCATTCCCTGTCCACCATTCCAAGCACTTCCTCATTTGTCTTCCTCTCTATCCTTTGCACCTTCTCCATCCTTTTCCACACCCACATCTCAATTGCCTGCAGCCTATTCTCATCGTCTTTACTGAGGGTCTACGTTTCTGTCACATACAGTGATGCACTCCATATCAAGCTCTTCACCAGTCTCTTCTTCACATCCTTATCCATTTCATGTATTTATAAGATAGTATTTGCTTGGGTAAAGTGGAATATGTACCTCTTAGAAAACTTTTGGAAGGCCTCAAAAATATATGGTATCATATTCAAATATAGGATCTGTTTCACCTGTTGGCCAAAGGGCTTCATGCCTTGCATGTCATAGGTAAAGAAGAATAATTTTCTTCCAACAAGTTTTTTAGGGAATTAAACTCATTGGTGCTACATATATGAGCCAATAAGTAGTAATTGAATCTCAATAAATTCATTACAATTCGCCATATTATTAGGTGGCATATGGCTACACCCATGTCACAAAACAATTTGATACACAATTTTAATGCCTGTGTAAAGTAGGAAATATATCAATTAACAAAATGTCAATCGACCTTCACCCTTGAAAAATTTGTGTCTATGCATCATTGTGCGTGGATTTATGATTTGCTGGCACACTTGGTCCAGAATAGGGTTCTTTGATAATGCCTTGCAGGAGAGTACTGACTTAGTGGTATCAACTTAATAATTTTCAAAAATGCATACCTACTTGAGTGAAAGTAATCCACCGTCTTGTGTATGAATGGAGCGCGTTCATCGATTTCAACAAGAAAATAGATGTTTCCAGCCCGGAAGAGCACGGGTGAGCTGCGTGTTGCATATCCCCGTGACTATTGTCTCTTCTTGACGCGGTGAATTCGAAGGCAGCATTAAGTTTTGCGTCGCCAGTGACGAATAAAATTTATCATATCCAATTATGGAGTTTTTTTGTATCAAACATCCACTAATTACGTACGACTGCAACATAATGTGAAGGACGAAGGATTGAATGAGGCAAGTCCTCGTTTGTTTCAAAAAGAGTTTGATTCGGCTGAGGACATGGAAATAACATTCATGACTTGTATTCATCTTACTAATTTCAAATGATTGAGAACAAATCACCCCTTGGAATGCATAATATTAGAAAAATATTTTCAGTGTATCGGGAATAAAACATGCACGACCAAGACGCTATAGAAGACTAAACTTCTCTGACTATTGCGACCAAATTCCAATGAGTAGTGTGATTGACTTGAAGCGATGAAGTATTGCGACACATGAAACTGAATTAATAGTCTCTGAATTGAACTGGCAGGACTGAGGCAATACAGGGTCGACAGCAAT
This sequence comes from Ceriagrion tenellum, assembly GCA_963169105.1. Taxonomy (NCBI): domain Eukaryota; kingdom Metazoa; phylum Arthropoda; class Insecta; order Odonata; family Coenagrionidae; genus Ceriagrion; species Ceriagrion tenellum. Next base: position 126,683,431 of record OY720632.1, on the reverse strand, counting down.
GATGGCAGAGTGACACAGCCCTTAAAATGGATAACTTCTCCCACAATGGAGTACATATTACGTTAAATAGAAAATTGTAACATACCCTTCGGGGAAATACCATGATACAATTATGGTGCGCTCTTGAACAAAGTCCATTTGATGAGAGGAGCAGCGAGGTCCTCTCGGCAGGGAATCCTCAGGGAATAGAGAGAGAGAGAGCCTTGGAGTGTCGTCGAAGACGGTCAGGAGCCAAAAGGGACCTTTCGTCGACGAGCAAGTTCAAGAACGTTCGGAGGGAAGTCACGGAGAGAGAAGGATGGGAAAGTGAGGGATATAGTGCTGCTTCAGAGTGATTTGCGGGTATATTAAATTCTCGATTCACACCTAAGCTGTAGGGGGTCTTGCAATCGTTCACAGTATCAATGTAATCACTCGAAACAAACCGCGGCCAAGCGAATCGCGATCCAAGATATGAGGGAGTCAGATCTTGGCTGTTTGTGTTTCTGACTTCAAGGCCACTAGCAACGAGAGGCGATAATGGCAAAATTTTGCCCAGTTTTTAGAACGAGAAGAAGGCGAGGATATCCGAAATGTTAATGCTGTGTAAGGCAACACTTCAACGAAAAATTCATTCGTAACTAGAATGCAGGTGTCTGCCGCGGGGATTTTGAGGAAACGAGGACCGTAGAGTCCCTAAAAAATTTTCCGATAGAGCTAAAACCTCATGTGTTCAATGTTTTGTTTTAACCTCGAGGGATGTGGAGGTCAGAGCACTCATCAGACAGCTAGTTACATTGTTTACCCGACAGTCTTCAACACTTTTTTCCTTCATTACACACAAAAATCCTAATTGGAAGGGAACCTTGGTATGTACCTCGGTAGCTTAGCTGGCTAAAGCTCTCTGGAACATTTCGAAAGAAAGTTGATCGAGGGATTTGGGTTCGAGTCTCAGTCAAGGCGAATAATTTTCCTCAGTGGAATTTCCAGCCATTAAGGCCCGTATCTTCAGAAGTGGCTCCTAATTGTGGGCCACAAATCACCATTTTAATTACGCACCCGGATTTTCCCCTTAATTCCGCGCGTTAATGTGTCCGGTTCTACTGGATAGGCCTGCGATATGTCTGCCGAGCACTTTAAACGGAACAATTGCGTTGCAAATATATTTCAGAGTCTGTAATGGCCTATTTCAGTGACATCTGTAAACGTGGTTGCGTCCTCAGATCTTACTGACAATTAGAAGGATCTTTTATGCAAAAATTCGGTGGAAGTAATTTTTTTTCATCAGTTATTATCGAGTTGTTTGTTGTAGTTATTTCATTTTTGATATGGGAAATTCACAACGAAAAATAAATTCCAAAATAATCGTTCGTATTATTTAAAGAATTAAGTAAGATATGAGACGCTTTGGAAGCATATACTTTCACTCTGTCCTGAAATAATTATTGGCCTCGATTGTGATATTGATTCGCTGTTTGCTCCACCATTAAAACTACAAACGTACACGAAGACGCAATTCTGCCAAGAGATGAATCATCCTATTTTCAAGCGTAAACGCTTTGTTGAACTTAGTCATTTTTATCTGGCAAGCGGAATGTTTCATGCATTTAAAATCATTCTTGCTTGAGTAATGAAGCGCTGAATCTCAATGTACTAATTTATGTCAAATCGATAACTTATTCAAAATCCTATAATACTGAAAATGATCTTGGTCCGAGTTCCGGTCAATGCGAATAATTTTATCTCTGTGGAGTTTCGCCTCCGTTATGCAAATATTAATTAGTGTATCAAAGTCAATAGAATCTAAAAGAACATTGAAAAATAGCTCGGAAACGCTATTCATGACGCTTACCCATAGGTATGTGGTGGCCATCCTCGCATTTGGAATGACGTTATCAATCACAAGTTGAATTCTGATTTTCCTCCTTCAACCTTCCTCTTTGGAATGGTCCAATGCTCATTCCCGTACCTCTTATAACTTCCTATTTATTCAGAAATTTTTACTGTACATGATGTTGTAGCATCACCGCCCGCCATGTATGAGGTATCATGTTATTTGTGTAGAGGCATATGTCGTTCCGGGCAGGGAAATAATTGACTGCACTCATCGAATCGAAGATCTATCTTTGCCTTCGTCAAGAAATTTTCTAGTAGCGCTGGATTTGGGTCGATCCTATCCCAAGCTTCCGGCACATTCAATTCCGAGCGTCGTCCTCCGTCCTCTAGTGGCGCTGGCTCTGGGTCGGTCCTATCCCAACCTTTCGGCACATTCAATTCCGAGCGTCGTCCTCCGTCGCCCACATTGCTATTCGCGTCCACGCGCCACAAGTCACGTCCGTTAGTCACTCCAAACTCCCCTCAGCATGGTTTTCCCCCATAAACCTACGAAAGGGAAACTGAGTCACAGTGATTCGCGTCTCATTCCGACGGGATTGCCGAGTCCCCAAGCACAACACGAGGAGCTTACAAGACGGCATTCCATGTGAGCTATTGGCTCGAATGTCCCGGGTTTAAGTATCGTCGGTTGGATCTTCAGGACGCAGTCGCCATCATTATGTGAATGAAATGTTCACGGGATTTCCACCGCATAAGGTAATGCGCATCTGACATTTTGAACGCTGAACGCTGACTCCGCACTCAGGGATATGATTCCATGAGTAGTTATTCACTTTGATGACGACAAAGTCAGCGATCGAAATGTCGCTCAGTGGGTTGAAATAGAAAAAAAACTGGCCAAAATTCAAGAGGTTCTTTTTTTTTAACTAGCCACTCAAACTTTGCACGATCATTTTTCATTGATTAGTGCAAGACTTGGAGCATCTAGTTTGTAATAGCTATTTTAAATTAACGATATACGAGGGCCCAAAGTTTACCATGTTTTTTAATGAACCCCCGCCTTCAACTTACTATTTTAGCGCCATTTTTGTCCCACAACGTAGCGCCGACAGGTTGTGTGAGCTTGGATCGGGTGGTTTTCCAAGAAAATTGGGAGGTCGATAATTTGCAAAATTTAATTAATTTGGAGCCCTCTTGTATTGCTTATACGTGATGAATGACCACGACAACATACGACATCACATACATCAGTCAATGGAGGACGGCCATGCGAAGTTTGAGCGTCCAATTAGAAAAAATATCTCTTCTTGAACTCTGTCGGGCTTTTTCCCAACTCAGCCTGCCGAACGTCACGACGCTCGGCTGGCTGAGATGAAACGCGTCGGTAGTCTGATACCTGAAATAGCAGAAATCCCGCGAAGACTTCTTGTTAATCAAACGGCAGGAAAAATTCATTCTTTTAACACCATCATCAACTGTGTATCTGCAAGTTGGTTTGATGCAGCTTTTAACTCCACTCTCGTCTCTGCCAACCTCTTCATTCATACGTGATTCTTTCTTCAACGTCCTACTTAATTTGCTTGGTGTATTCTAGTCTCGGTTTTCCTCTGTGATTATTCCCACTCTTTTAATCTTCCACTATTGTTTTCAATAGGCCATAAAGTTGCAAAATATGCCCTGTGGTGGGTAATCCAAATTCAACCCGGTGCATCTCCCCAAAATGAAAAGGTCTTATTTTGTGGTAAGCCATCGATTGCTGCATCACTACAGGACTTTCCATCCTGGCTGCTTTAAAATGAGACAAAGGACACTAAGGGATACTTCGTGGCGGGTGAGTTTTAATCTTCCATGTTCAGTTCTGTTGTTTACTGCTTGTACTTCGGTTGTTCCTTTGCGATGGCTTTATTTAGTGGACAACTGAGGTTATTTGCGCTACTGGCATGACCACAAGGGGAGGTGAATTGAACGGTAGGGGAAGATTTATTGAAGGTATGGGAGATTGATGGAGAGAATTCGTGAAGGATAGACTAAGGATGGGATCACGATGGTGGTTTCCTAATGGGGCGGGAAAGGACGGCGGTGTTCGCGAAGCTTGGACATGGTTCTTTTAGGGGCATCTAGGAGGTAAGAAAAGAAGTCGGGGTGAGTGACATTCCATTTGATTCTTCGAGGCGATTCCACCACTACAGTCGGCACAGTTTAGGCCTTCCTCTGGCTTACGTTTTGGGTATTGGCATTTGATTTTTATCGAATATAAATTAGATTTCTCCGGTTGTGCAATGTTTTGTGACTGTAAGCCCTCACCTAAGCGGCAAAAAACCCTTCCCATGAGCCCCTGTTCTCGCTTCACCTTCACCCACGAGTGTTCATGGCCATGCCTCCTCCAGTTCTTATCCAGTTTCCTTGAGTGGAAATAACTAAAAGCTCGGATTGCGCCAGAAAAGAGACTTATTAAGCTTTGATGAAGGTGTTCAAGTCATTTAGGCTCTGTTGGAGCTTGAAAACAAGGGATTATCTATCTATGATTAGACCTGTGGTTATTTATTGTTCAGAAATGTGGACCAAGACAGCTGCAGAAGAAGAGCTACTTAAGGTAGTTTGAGCAAGATATCTATTCACCTTGAAATCAATTAGTGTCATTTTAAAGAAAAATATCTCACCCCTCCGAATATACCAAAATCTCGTCCCTTTACCGTACTGATTCCGAGACATTAGCCCAAGTAAACCAACCATTTTACACGGTGAATGGCAGAAGTATGCACTCCAGAGAGGCGTTATTTAAAATCTGCGCTATTATTAACACCTGAATCTCGTCAAAATATGATTAATATGTGGTTTTTATGTTCGTTCAACTATTTAAAAAAATAAATCATATCGTCACCCTCGAAAAATTTTTCAAATTGGCAAAAAAGCCTTCGGGTGCGAAGGAGTTTAGAAAATCCTTCGTAACGGAAGGTTTTTTTGTGTTCCTAAGACTTCCACGTTCAAATCTTCGTTATGGTTATCTAAAAATAAGATACATAAGGGGGCATCCATTAATTACGTGAGGATTTTGACGATTTTTCGACACCCCCTCCCCCTTGGTGAGATATCGTGGGATTTGGCTTGACCCCCCTCCCCCTAATCTCACGTGAGATTTTTCAAAATGCGTATTTTTATTGTAAATACGTTGATCTGGGCTTGATTGCGTTGGATTTATTTTTAAAAACATAATTTGCTTAATTATTGTTATTTAAGACTAGTTAAGACTAGTATTTTAGACTACTAAGAACGTAGTCTAGAATCACAGTGAGAAAATCGAACAATAAAATAATTAAATAGGTACTACTAAAATTCGTATGGCTGGCCGGTGGCGGCTAAACAATCGAGGGGCTACTTAGTGGCGTTCGCATAACCGATATAAATATTATTGTGTAGGATTTAGCCATATTTTAGAGGAGAAACATGTTTTGCTAAATTTAACCCGGTTTTCTTACAATTTCACACTGTTTCTTGCGGAAAAAAAATTACTTGATATTTGCCAAGACCCTTTTTGCCCTCTCCCCCACGTGAGATTGGGTGAGATTTGGCTTGACCACCTCCCCCCCTAAACGTCTCACGTAATTAATGGATGCCCCCTAAGTAAAATTAAGCGCAATGACATTCCAGATCACTCTATTTCACCATATTTGTTTGCAAGTTCTCTCAAACTGATCCTTTCTCTGTTTCATTAATTTTTTTACCATATGCAACGGGCCGCGTGGAGAAGTACGTCAAGTTAAAGACTTACACAGATATTTAATTACTGAAATTATTGGGTTACTAAATTAGATTAATTGCTGAAAATTTCAGCAATATAAAAGTATATTATCACAGCATTATTATTAAAATATTTGCTTCAAGCTCTATCCCTGATATTGAACGTAAAATTGTAATATGGGCTCTATTATAACCAGGAAAATATCTAGCTCAAACTACCTCAAGAGATGGGAAAGGAAAGTTCGAATGATGATTTTTGGTGCGAAAAAGGAAGGCGGACAGAGGTAAATTTTGTACGACTAGAGAACTAGAAGAAATATTCAACCATAGTGTCATTCTATCATAGTGTCAGAAATTAAGAGTAACAGGTAAAATTGGTTAGGGCATGTGGAGAAAATGCTTGAAAGTAGCATGGTCAAAAAGATATTCCTAGGACACCCAGGTGTTAGAAGATTGAGAGGAAGGCCTTGGAGAAGATGATTGGATGATGTAGAGGAGGAACGGAGAAAGATAGGAATAAGAAGATGGAGAATGTACGCAAGAGTTCGTGGTGACTGGGTTAACATTATCGGAGAGGCCGAGACCAGACAAGGGCTGTAGCTGGTTTTGTCATGCGAAACTTTGTGGAACTTGCTTAACATTGTGAAATGAAAGCTATACCTTAGTAATTCCACATAAATTTTATTGATAACCTGTCTGGTCAGATCGTAAAGACGAGTTATTTGTCTGATATATCAGGACAAGTCGAAACCTAGGTCGTTAATAAAGTTTATGTGGAATTACTAAGTTACCACTTTCATTTTACAAGGGCTGTAGCGCGATGGGTAAGTGTGTAATAGTGGAAACTATTACAAAAACGGCCAGATGTTGACGGTGTCTTCAGCGTACGATGGTAAAACCCTACCGAGGTCTAACTTTTCCGTTACGCTACGTCAACGTTAGCAAATGATAAGGGAGCTTTTTTTCAATTTTTCCAAAAGTTCCAGATTGTCCTTCTTCTTTAACTATGCTATGAAACATACGCATTAGCCCTCTTGTAACGATATTAGTCTGTATTTTGCTTATCTCTTTGTTTAAACCCTGTAATATCAAAATATACAGCTACTTCGCCACCGTTCAGAGCTGGGTCTGCCAAGATAATTTATTCGAGATAAAAAAAATGTATTCACATTCACCATCTTACTTGTTACATTAACAGTGAAACATAATATAATTCTTGGAGAAATTTGTATTTTTTAGGATCATTTCAATTTTAGTGATGAAATATGAAAATGAACTGCTACTGAACTATTTTTACAACTCCACTTGCAAATACGGCTCAAAGTTGGCGCCATACTTCATAATAATGCATTCCTACCAAATTTTCCAGCTCACAGATCACGCGTATTTCCGGTAAAATCCCACCCAACCGGTAAAACACCTAGCGTCTTACGCGATCATGTCTAGTCTAGGTTTTTCCAGAGATTTCCTCGTTCATATCTTCGTGATGGTTATCTCAAAAATAAAAAGAGACGTAAGTAAAATGAAGCGTGATGACGTTCCAGATCGCGCTACATCGCCAAATTTGTTCACATGTTCTCTCAAACAGATCGTTTTTCTGTTTCATCCATTGTTTTACCGTAAACAATGAGCGTTTTCATCGCTCTAGTGCCCAACTCACTTCTTAACACGACAGCGCCTTTGCTTTCTGTTCGAGTCCGATGACACGTCACACACTACTTGTCGCACTTATAATAACAAAACAGGAGCTCAGTTGATGTTTCCTGAAGTACGCGTGAGATGGGAAGAAATTTTTTATATGAGGGTCTTCTATCCCGAATGAATTAAAAAATATTTATCAACAAACATTTCGGCCGAGATAATTGTGTAGCGATGGAATACTGCCTTCTTGGAGATTACCGATTGTTTCGCCAGCGCGGGGAGTTCTAATGCGCGTCGTTCGTGTGCTCTGAAGTGCGCTGATGTTTTATTAACTGCGCTAACCTCAATATATCCAATGAAAAGCTCTCAATGTCGAAGAATATTGGAAAGGTTATCAATTTTCTCAATCTGTGGCAGAAAGTGGGGCGCGCGTCACATGCCTGCTCGTTTATTAGGGAGGAAGATATGGTACTTGAAAGGAAGGTGACAGAAAATAGAATGTCTTCGTACATTTCCATCGGATCAAAAAACACCAATCGCTATTTCTCACTTAACCCGACACCGAAAGGTGCCAAGGTGTCGTACGTTCTTGCGCGCTTCCTCGGACGGGCTACTATATATCTCCCCTTCCTGAGGATAAAGAAAACAATTACGCTCTCTTTTATATTTTTATAAGGCTCGTAAAGATTTCAACTTCCTGCGATGGAATGAGTGGATTTCAATCGTTTTTTTTAACTCAGACGTGGATCGTAAATAATTGAAGATTGGCCCGTGAAAATGCGCGGCGTGCTTCAAGAATATATCCATAATTACCTATGTATCTTAGTATTGGCTTACTATAATGCACTATCTTTGTCCCATAGTGTTTTAATCACAACCATGTCTTTAAGTTGCGCGATTTTACCATGTTTTGAACTGATTATGACGACTCACGCCTAGTAGATAAATCACATTGAGTCAAAATGGCAAGAAAATATTTTTTCAAGGCAAGCGAAAACTTTCTATTAACGTATTGTCTGTCCTAGTATCACAGTGGAACGCGTCAAATTCCATATATATACTGTTTGACGTCATTGGAATAAATCTGTCAAAAGTAGAAGGTGAAAAAGGGGTTTGTCCAAGAAATAGAATTGGGCTAAATTTTTCTGGCACTCATGCTGTGCAAATGCTGTATCGTAAGTAGTTTCACAGTATTGAAAAATTTAGGAAAATGTTTCACACCTGCAATTAGACGCCATTTCCGTCTACTTTTTGGCGTGGCCTAATTTTCGCGATTATGCCGTTCCGGTCATCAGCTTTCACGTCTCTTTAAATCAGTAAGGGGAGCAGTGTTTTCACGTCAATTCTCAGGCGGGGTAATCATTTAGGTAATTAGGAAGCTGCCGAACGTAGTTACGTTATAGTATTGATAATAACTTCTAGAGCGTACTTTAAATGCCTGTTCTTTTTCAGGAATATATTGATAATTACCTATTTCTCTTAGTATTGGCTTACTATGATGCACTATCGTTGTTCTATAGTGTTTTAATCACGACAATGTCTTGAAGTTGCGCGAGTCCCTGGAGGATGATAGGAATGTTCAGAAACGTTAGAATCCGGTTTTTGCCACGGCGAAAAAACTGTAGCGCGATATACATGCTTTATAGTTAATGCGGGATCCGAAACTCTTGACTTAAGTGCTAGCCTGTCCGGAGTTTAATCGATCCATGTCCGCTGTTGACACTAATTAGATTTAAATGAGTCAAGCGTTCAGCGGTATCATGCTCTTATTATTGATATTAACCTGGGATTATTTATTTTTCGAAACGTTTTTAAGGATCGATTCTTGGGCCTCAGTGCAATACGATTTTCTCGCTAACAGTCTCTTCTTCGGAATCTGCCTCTTACCATCTCTTTCTCGATTTTTGATCCTTAAAGTACTCTTTTCATAGTTATCTACTGCTTCCAAGCACAACGGAATTTCCGCCAAACGGGAATATGCAAATTCGGAAATTTCAGGCACATCTCGCTAATGGAGTCGGTAAATTCCCATGTATCATTAACCGGTGTAAAGCTTGATGTGTGTGATATTATAGCGTGGGAGAGACTGATAGGAAAACTTTTCGTAGTCTTCATTTTAATTCAGTAATAGGATAAGTTGGTATGGTGGATAGAAAACCTCCCATGTTGTGGGCTTAGGTTCACATCCTGGCCATAGAAATAAATTTTCCTTGAATTATCGGTCCTAATTTCGGTTTGACGTTAAATTCGAGACCCTTTGGGACCCTTCGTTAGGAGTGGAATAAATTGGACGCCGGGTTTCACTCCACACTTTCGATTATTTTTCGATTGTTAGTCCTCAAAATCCATTTGTTATGGTTATCAACTTCTGCTTCCGAACACAATGGGATCTCAGCCAACACGGGAATATGCAAATTTTGAAATTTAATGCAGAGCTCACACTTGGAGTCGGTAAATACCCATGTGTCACCAACCGGTGTAGGTAGGAAAGTATTACCTATGTCTCAGTGCAGAAGAGATGGATGGTAAATCTTTCCGCTGCCTTCATTTTAATTCAGTTACGGGGTAAGATTGGTATTTCAGCCAGATTAACTTCCCATTCCGAGGGCTTAGGTTCACATCCCGGCCGTAGAAATAATATTTCATTGAATTCCCGGTCCCAACTTGGGCGTTACACTAAATTAATGACTCTTTGGTACCCTTCAATAAGAGTGGAAAAAATGTTCTCACCTCACTTATCGTATAACCGAAGTAGCTCTGCCCTTTTCGCCGCACATCCTATCTTAATGAACGAAATGAATTTTCTCAGGTTTAACATTGTGGAATTGTTCCACCGGAAAAATGAAATACAGTCGCAATAAGTATATTTTTTTCTTTCCGGACAATTTTTATTATGCATGTGTCCCTGCTAATGCGATTGTCCACTCTTGATTTGCCTTGGGCTTGCAACGAGCCAAACCGAAAGAATTTAACAGATGGACCCAATTCCTGGATGAGGAAAAGCCATTTGGGAATCCATCCCGACACCTTAAATATAGCAGGCAAACATTTTAAACCGAACCGACCGAGATCGGATGTGAATTGATACATGGGTGAAGATAAGGGTTAATTATTTGAAACCACGGTCGGTTAAAACATTTTAGAGCAAGCAAACCTTAAAAAAATGTTTATTTTGAATGGAAAACTCTCTAGTAGTAAAAATAGCCAGTGCCTCTGGCCACCTCCCATATTTCAGAGACACGAGACTTGATTTTTGTTGAAGTTGGTAATCGTCGGATTCGTCGGGACGACTTCCATGCATCCATATAATTCCCTAATCTAATGGGGCTGTGTAGTAGCTTTCTCTTTTCCCTTTGCTACTAACAATAAGACATCATACTGTACCCAGTGTAAATACAGATTATTTGTGGATGGACATTGTGATGATGGAGTAATAAACCCACGATCCTTAGGTCTTTTTTCCGATCGCCTTGTTGCCTTTCTTTCGATGCGTTTCTTTCGAAGCTCTGTAGATTCATATTGTGTACAAGACAAAAAAAATCGATCTTTACTCAAAATACAAAGTAGCCTGAACGATGCAAAAATATGAGATGTCATACGATGATAAGAAGGTTCAGATTTTAACGTTATTTATTAACAGTTTTAATCTAGGGAGACGAATGAAAACATTCAATGGGGGTTTTTCTCACTCATAAAAACACAAAAAGTTTGAGTCGTACGGCCTGAAAATCACATATTTTAAATAAAATAACGGGTATTTTTTTAAAACTTTAATTTCATACCATTATGAATCACTTGACACATTCTTGTGGAATGATGGGAGAGCGTTTTGAATATAATTAATGTAGAACATCTCTTTGGGGTTACTGATAATGTTACGTTTTCATCACTCTGGCTGAAAATGGGTAGGTACATAATTTAAACAATTCTCAAGTGCGATTGATTAGTAACGAACCTCTGAAAATCAAAATTTTACTGGCTATCCTATACCATCTGCGCCTGTAGTGTTTACATTTACCAAGCTTCTCTCTATCGCTACGACCTCATTCTCGCAATTTTCCTTTTCCACACTGACATTATCGTATATGAAATCGCAAGGCTCATATTTAAAACCTACGCCATTATTGCATCAGTCTTCAACATACTCTCTTCATGAGTCCCGTACACCGCTTTCATACCATGCCATCTGTCTACTTTTATCCTTTATTTCATCCATTCCCTGCTCTCACCCTATTCTGCCTCTTTCATTAATTTACGAAAGAGCCTGCTGTAATCGCTCGCATTCTTTCCTCGCTTTCCTTCTCTTCAATTTTGCTTATGCTCTTTTTCCTTTGCATGCCTCTCTTGCTTTTGCTTTAACTCTTCCTAAGATTTAGCTGCAGTGAATGTCATATACGAGTCTATCTTTTCACTCACCGCAATTTGATCGTTAATTTTCTTGCGAGCACCGGTGATTATTAGGCCAGACGAGCGCCCCAGGACAGGGGGAGCTTCGCGTAGGCAATTCCCGCATCCATCTGGAAAAGAGTGATACACAGGGGGCGTTTCTCGTTCTCTTTTGCGAGTGAAAGATCACTCGCGCGCTCTTGCTCCATTTCAACATCGCCGAGCCGTCGGAAGCTTGAGCCTAGCGATTTCGTGGCGTCATCCTGCGACTGAGGCGTCCTCACCTTGACCTTGTTCGGCCCACTGGGGCAGCCAAGAATGAGAGGAACGGTTTATCCTTTCAACGGAATAATTCCTATGGCATTGGGTTTGCAGAATTGGAACCAATTGCTCAAAAATATTTGCGGAAGGCCTCTCTAAATTAAAATTACCTTTTCAAATGTCGGAAAAAATATTTATCCCTGTGGCGCAATGAGCAGACAAATTTTTTATTGGATGAATATTTACAGCATGGTTCCATAAATATATCTCCGAATTGAGTGTCGTCGTTTGCGACAAATTTTCTTTTTGTCACTATGGAGGCAATGTACAACTTTTACTTAAATATTTTATCCGTTGCCAGAAGCTCAAAGTAAATACTTAAATATTTTTGACAAAAAATCTTGGTAGGTATTATGACTGAGACCCTCAGTAATCAACAAGCATCCAAGGCATCAGCATAATCAAAGGTATGACCTGAGGCTTTAACCTGGGATTTATTATTGCACACTGAATGGTGAAAACGTCTTCGCAGTCAAAATTCTTTTGCGATTTTTTAAAAATAATTACGGTGAATGTGACATTCACTTTTTTACAAAATATAAGCAAACAATATTACACGCGCTCTTATATTTCTGATGTGAACTGTGCGTCTGAGCTTTCCCATTTTTCAATGATGCCACTCTGAAGCCTACAGCTGCTTTATTTTTCTATATAAATGGCTTTCATTGTTTAGGTAAATGTTTAAAAAAATGAGTAAATATTTTGCAACGAGCCAAACCGAAAGAACGTAACAGAAAAACTCGTATCCTGAATAAGGAAAATCCATGTGGTATTACACGTGCTGTTATATTTCTGATATGATCTGTGCGTCAGAGCTTTCCCATTTTTCGATGATCTCCCTCTGAAGCCTACAGCTGCGCCATTTATCTACGTAAATGGATTTCATGTTTTAAGTAAATGTTCCCAAAAATGGTCCGATACTTAATATTTTGTACCTTTATAAAGTTGAGATCTATTTATAAATGATTAGGGTTAATATATGGAATCCTATGCCTACTTATACCTATGTCGGTCAAACTACGCGAATACTCAGTAGAAGCTGAGTATGAAAGTATTTTCGGTGGTGACTGATTGGCGAGGTCATTTTAGCTATTTAAAGGTGGATAGAGTGCTAAGGGAGGATTATTTGGAGAGTAAAGAAAGGCTAATTAGAGGTTTGACTGTGGCATCATCCTCCGGTCCGGTCCGGGTCCGGTGATCCTCACTCCAATGACGTAAGTCGGCAGACCGCACGACGGCAACCCGTAAAGCGAATCAGAGGGATACCTAATCCCAAATATTTGGGCAACAGGCTCTCTCGGTACGCAGAGATGTGCGGTAGGCTCAAGCGAAAGCGGAGCCGACGGTTACTCGTCTCAGTTGTTTGGGGGAACCAAACTAAAACGAGCACTTCGGGGAGGCGGAGGCCCTTGAGGTCCTTTTGACCTCAATCCGCCTCATTGGTGTCGGTCTCGAAGGGGCAGTGGTTTCGCTAACCTTCCCTACCCATCCTTTCCTTCCACCTCTTCCATATACTCGGTAATAAGCGAGAGCTTCAGACCGGGAGTGGAAGTTGTAATCCTGCGGCGTGAGCCGAACCGCTTGTCGCTTGTGGCATCATCCTGCTATCAATGAAAGGTAACGAGGGTGTGTGGAAGGTGTATGAAAGGTACCTCAGTTACGCGCCCAGTGCGACTAATAGGACTCTGTTATTGATAATCTGTTCTCGTTTTTCCCATGTAGGGTTGGGAATTCCGCTGATGAAAAATCAACGCATTTGCCAAGAGTTGATCTAAAGCTAACACTGATTCACATACCAAGAATGGTGTATATTTTTTATCGGGATCTCGATCAATATTTGAGATGCTGTGAATAGAGCACTCAAAGAAGATTGGATTGCTAACCAGGAAACAGTATGTGAAAATATTCGTGTGAAGCATGGCAATCTTTCGATCGGAAGCATGGACCATTGGGAAAGATGACCAGAAAAGACTAGGAGCCTCTAAAACCTGGTGCTGAAGGAAGATGCTGAAGGTAAAATGGACGGACAAAATTATAAACAATGAAGGGTACAGAAGAGTATAAGAGGAAAGGAGCCTATGAAACACGATAGAGAAAAAGGGAACCAGATGGATTGGGCACACCTTGAGACACAATGGATTTGTGAAGAACATAATTGAAGGCAAAAAAGAGGGAAAAATCCCCAGAGGAAGACCCAGGAATAAGTTCATGGACCAAATAGAGAGGAAAGTACATAGGAGGAGATGCCAGTAAGCAAGGGAACTAGCATTAGATAAGGAAGGGTGGAGGGCTGCAGTCAATCATTCTTTGGATTGAACGACTAATGAATGTGAATAGAGTACTTCAAAATGTCGTACTCCATCCACTGTTGTTGATACCATAGGCCCCTGTCGTAATGAGTAATAGCAAGTTTTTCTCCACCCCTTCTACATTACTCAAATAATCTTAACCCAACCAAACTAACCTCCTATCCTAAAGATCTCAAATTACCTCAGACATCAGGTCGCTTCCTCCAATACCAACCAACGAATGACACCTGGGGGTTGAAGAATTTATTCCCATCCTATGAACCAATACGCCGTACTTTTTCCCCCTGAGAGAGCCAAGAATGAAAGATTATAAGCCTTAACCAAGGGGGAAATCATTCCTTCAGGATAGGAATCTTTGATTTGGAACCAACTGCTCAAAGATTTCTTGGTAGTCTACTATTAACCGTAGAACTTTAAATTAGCGAAAATATAAGTATATCTGTATCATAATCAGCAGACGTATTTTTACTTGAATAATTCCATATGGCTACTCATTGGGTGTGGTAATTTGAACGAAAGTTTTCCCCAGTCACAGCAGATACCATAGAGAAGACCGGAACTAGTGGAGTACCCTTTTGTCTTTTGAATTTTCTATTTTGAACTATATCATGTTCGTTGAGTAAACTATGCAAGCGTATTGAACCACTATCTACCATCAAAAAGGGAAGCTTTTGGTAATAAATAGTTATAAATAAAGTTTAGAAAAAATGTTTCCTGAAACAATACTCTCGTATCAGCATGTACGCAATGCGGTGTAAGTTGGTGCACAGGCCGGCGTATTTTATACATATATATTAAAGGCCTCAGGATCGATGAAGAAAACGTTTACCATCGTATAAAGTTCCTTATTAGGCGAAGATATTTTGAAAGCACTCAAAAGTGATCAACGTAACCATCATTACCGTCCATTTTGTTACTGTTAGTTCAACAAAAGGATAATTGGTTTCCTCAAATGCAGCATTCATGAGCCCATTGTTTTGAATTTCATGCATCTAATCCAATTTAATCCTGGTTTTGGAATCTGAAAAGCTCCAGGAAGGTTAGTATTTTTTCTCTTTTGCGGCCCCTTTTCCTCCTTCCAATGCAGTTTTTTCAGTTGTATCTGTCATTTTTGATGAGTCTTGCTTCTCAGAATGGTAGCATAATGGATGGAAAAAGAAGCACTCTGAATTTTCACTCTATAATTTATCTTTGAAAGCGGAGTTGACGCAGCATAGCATCGAAAGCGCAGCCCACAATAGATCTTCGTGTGGAAATGCGGAGTAAGTACACTGAAACCTGTATTAAGCGACCACCGACTGTTCCGCTGAAAATTGGTCGTTAAGAGGGGTTCAGTTTTTAGGAACATTATACAAATCAATGGGCAGCTGATTTGAAAAAAAGGAAAAAAACTATGAAAGCGACTATATTGTAAAACCTATACAGATGGAGCTGATTTCCTCATAATTTAGTTGCTCCTGGGAAATTTAAATGCATATTAATTTGATGTGCACAAATGGTAAAACCTTTATTCAACGACCACCGACGGTTCCGCTGAATAATGGTCGTTGAGAGGGATGGTCGCTTGATAGGGGTGGTCGTTAAGTGGAGTTTGACTGTATTATTTATTTTTCAAAAATGCAGAAACTACTGATAGTGATTCCTGAAACTTTTGAATGTATTAGATATAATGTTAGGCAGTAGAACCTATCCGAAAAGCCATAGCAAACGCCTGATCATGAGTGCGGGCCCTCGGAATGGAAAGTCAGTACTAACGCCACCACTCCAACCCTTCCCCGTTGCGATCTAGAATAGGAGAACTCTGGGCTCCTACCGAAGTGGTGCCCGCGTAAACCCACATTTGACGCGGAGCGATTTTATGCGCGCGAGACCGCAGATGACGGAGGGAAAGGAATCGACCTCCCAACCCTGGATGTGTGATTTTCTCACGCCGCACATGACGTGCCATGCGCTGTTTATTTCAGTCGCCGAAATCAGGTCACTCAGCATTGTATGCGAACTGTGTGCTGAATCTCGGGAGAGTGTGCGCAGTCTAGCTCGTCCGAACCACATCTCATACTCGGCTTGCATGCCAATCGTAGCGTGAGACTAAAAATTGATTTTATTTTCTCACCTTGGTGTCACATGCTTAAAAGAATATCTGCGCCCATCATTATTGAGAAAATTGAATTCGATGGTGAAGGTCTAAAGGATAGTGGTAGTCCCCTAGGATGAGCAAAATTAACCTTGCTTTCATAGGCGGTTGGTATTTGAATTCCTATACCCAATTGTTTCGACACGAGAGAAATTGTGGTTAGAGGTCTCATTTCTTAATTAATAAGAATGTTTATTTCTCCAATACAATTACTATTTACGTAATGACAATCTATGAGTAATTTAAAGCCTAGGGCATTTATTTATTTACTGGTAATCGAGTAGCCGAATGAATTCCTGGGTACCCGGATGAGTACATGGTACTGGGATAAACACTTGGGTACTCAAATGAATCCCTGAATATCAGGCAGATTTTAGTACTCATATGAATACGTGAATATCCGGTCGAATCGTATGGCAAGTACAATGGGCCATTATATTATCGTTTTCAGTGTTATTCACTCAGGTACTCAAGTCTTCATCGCGACTCTCAGGTACTCAAGTGTAAAATAGTACGCATCCAAGTACCCATGTACTCGTCTGGGTACCCAGGTATCCATTCGGGTACTCGATTACCGGTGAATGAATACATTTGGCTCATCCCTACCTTGAACGAAAACCTGTTCTAGGCTACCATCCAATCATTATATGTTATGCTTTAATACTCTCAGAGATGCATATTGCTCATAAATTGAATTTTAAGACAATTATTAAGCATTTTCAGTTGAGAAGTTTCTTCCTTCGGTGACGTGGGTTTGTTATGCAACACTTACGAGTAAAAGACAATCAATGGAGTGGCGTCATGCTCATTCACCAAACAAGCCGAAAAAATTCAAAACGGTGATGTCTACCCGGAAAGTCATGGTGACCATTTTCTGGGATCGGCGAGGTGTACTGCTCATTGACTTCATGACCCGTGGAGACACTATAAATGCCAATGCATATTGTGCGACATTGAAGAAATTACGGCGAGCAATTCAAAATCGACGGCGAGGCTAGCGGCGTCATTCTCCTCCACGACAATGCCAGGCCTCATACGGCTCGGATAACAGAACAACTTGTGCAACAATTCAAATGGGAAACTTTCAACCATCCATCCTATAGCCCAGACTTGGCACCCTCAGATTTTCATCTGTTAACAAAACTTAAGGACTTTTTGGCAGGAAAGAAATTTAAAAGTGATGGAGAACTGAAAGCAGCTGTGACTACATATCTCAATACACTGGCGGCAGAGGAGTACGAAGCTGGGATACAAAAACTCGTCAAACGTTATGACAAATGCTTAAATTTGCGAGGTGACTATGTAGAGAAGTAGTTTAAGGTATGTTCTTTACAAATAAAACATTAATATTTGTTAAAATTTACTAGTTTTTTTTAAATTCCAAAACGGGTACTACTTTCCGGATGACCCTCGTACATGACTTAATAGTGTAGGTTTATGTCGCTAAATTGCTGAAAACAGAATAAAGATGTGTTTACCGGTTAATGCATGACTGATATGGAATAACTCCCCACGACACGCACTTGAGGTGACTTGAAGGGTTCCTTGAAGGGAGATCTTCATTTCAAATGTCTGGAAATGCCTTCTATGCCAATCCTGGGCACAGCCTTACATTATTAGTGTGTCTGATAAATACTGTCTTACAAGATCTCGGGTCGCATTAGTGTGATTTTACACCATAAGATCCAAACTTTGCTAAAATTAAAATTGACTCCTCGAGGATGAGAAATAATGTCTGTTTCTAGCAAATTTTATGAAAACTGTATTATTTGATTATTTCTAGAACATCCAATGGTACATCTGACAAGTAATAGTCATTTAGTATTGGAATTGTGAATGGTTCTTAACTGCCTCTTTAAATTCACTGCTTGGAATTTCCTGTACTGCTTTTTCGTGTACTTGCTTTACTGTGAATGCCAATTTTTTAGTTTAACCGAAGCCAAATATGATCTGGTCAATTTTTTTTTTAAGATTTGATTAATTGGTTTGCATAATTGTTTAATACTTGTATATTTTTGTATTTATTTTGAATTGATTCTAGTACGCTTTATTGTGACGGAAGGCTTGATATGAAATGTCTAATATAATAATTTCTGCATATCTTTATAATAATTTTTTCGATTAAGTATTACGTACTTTTTTCGAAATTGCTATGAGAAAAATTTGGCCTGGACCGGGAATCGAACCGCGGACCTTTGGTTTGCCGGACTAATGCGCAGACCACAACGCGATCCAGGCTTCCTGATTCAAATCTTATCTATCTTGTATCCATCAAAATTGCCATGGGAATTAGGAAGCCTGGATAGCGTAGTGGTCTGCGCATTGGTCCGGCAAACCAAAAGTCCGTGGTTTGATTTCCGGTCCAGGCCGAATTTTTCTCATGGCAATTCCTTCAAATATATAAATTAGTTTGCTAATATCGAATGTGCTCAAAAAGTTATCTGTGAGGCCGAAGTTGGCCACCAACGATAATTAGAGTTTGCAATTTGCTATAATTAGACCCATCAGCTTGGTCTTATTGCTACAGACAAGTAAGGTGAGAGTTAAAAAGAATCTATGGACGTAAATCATACGCACCATGCGAGCAGCTCAATTAGATATGTGCAATTAGAAAGGAAATGCAGCATATTGGAAAGAGAGCTCAAGGGCGCTCTTTGTATTACACTTGCCGTACCCGCTCGAGGAGTTAAACGATAGTACTTTGCATCCTAAAATGGTGACGCCTCCAACCGTGACTTTAATTCGCAGCGGTTAACCGCAAAGTGCCTAGGTCACGGCGCCAGTCCCTCTAGATAGTCGAGTCATTTCGTAGTTGAGTGACGAATGACGTGAAGCACCGTGAAGACACGCTGCGAGCTAAAGACAACAGTCTTCTAAAATCTAGGTAAATAGTTACAGACCCGAAATAGACTAGTGGTGAAGGGAAACGCGAACGTATCCTGAATAATGTATTCGAGGGAGATAAACTTACCGGATGAATGAAATTAGTGCCTGTGCTAATCCTTGGGTATAAATTTAGACTTAATTTTTAAAGTAACCTCAAAGTCCATCTATTCTCTCAAGGAGTCAAAATATTTTACAAAACCTCACATAACTGGTTGTTAAGATATTAAAAATTAAGTCAGAGAGATATACCTCAGAGCGAACAGGTTTTAAGTGTTAATTTTCCCGCTAAAGGTAAGAGAACAATAGAGCTGCCACCGAATCCAGTGAACACTAGGTTTTTTGATGAGCCAATTTGTAATTTATTTGATTTTTTTGTCCCAAATACCAAGCATTCAGTTTTTTAAATTCTAAATGAATGAATGACAGTCATTTTTCAACTCGAATGTCAAAAATCAGTGAGGATGAGTTTTAACAGATCCTATACCTTGCGCCATTTAAAAATTAATACAATGATTAGATAATGGAGATGTTTTCCTCTCTTTGACGCATCCGGTTTACAAAATGTTCTGGTATTCAAGAAGTCACACTATTTGCGTCTCGCCTGCCGTGCTTGTATAACATGAATTTGAATAAATAAAAAAATGACATGAACATAGAAATTTGCTGTTTATTGTTTTTAATGTTTACCCAATATATAAATATAATAACAGGGTACGAAGAAAAAATCGAACAAAAATATAAATACTGTTAACATTTGTAATAGTTGGTCAAATACAATCGAGTGCTTAAATACATATATAACTTATTTAGTCTACATATCAACATTATTTCGCTATTTCTGACATGACTCCTTTTAAAAATTTGTTTCTTTCTTGATACATATTGATACATTAAGGTCGTTACAATATTTATTATATGTAATACACAATCTGTTGATAGGAGAATTTTTATAGTAATCACTATTAAAATTCATCGATGGAACCTTTTTTCGATGGAACGTAAAAATGTAATCGATTCAAAAGCTTGTCGATTTCTCCTTTATTACATCGTATAAAAATATAAGATAATTCAATATTCTCCAATCGCATAATGAATGGAAATTAAACATTTCCAATAATTTCAAGTATTTTATATGATTCTCCATGATGTGATACCGAATATAAAACATGTACCTTAAAAACCTTTTTTGAGTTATCTCAATAATTTAACTGTAGTTTTTGCATAAGAATTTCAAATTACAGAGCAGTATTCTACTTTGCTCCTTACAAGAGACAATTACGATAGGAATCACTCGTATATGTTGCTGGATATCTCGTATCATCACTTAGATGTTCAGAAGGGTTTTTAATTTATTTCTTAATACTATAAGAAACTCAGTGAAATAATTTTAGAATCGTAATATTTCCTGCCTACAGTTCCGACTTGAATCAGCCTCGTTCACAAATTTACCTTGCTTTTCTTCTCTTTAAGACATGAGTCATCGGTATAGCAGGCGTCGTCGTAACATGATAGGGTGGGACGTTACCCTGCTAGTTTGCTTGGACATGAAGGAGAGGCGCAACGGACCAGTCATCTGCCTTTGTCCCATTTTTCTTGCGAAGTTCGAAGAATGAGTCCGAACGAAATGCCATAATGTATCTGTGAGTTGCTTATGCACTCTTCGTCTCTTGCTCCGAGTCTCATCGTCCTCTCGATATTTTCCTCCCTATTATATTTTCATCGCTTTAGCGCTGATTTTAAGTGGTAGGAAAACTTCCTTTTGAATGGCAATACTAATTGAAATTGACTGTCTCAAAGATTACGGGAGGTTAGTATAACGCAGTTGATCCAACCAAAGGCGTATGTTTCTCAGGGACTATCTCTCGACGGATCGACATTTCTAAAGTATTTATGCATGATTGACGGTTCAGTTTCTCTGGATTGGAGTTATTGATTCCGTTCGTTTATTCTTCCAGGGGTATGCGATGAAATGGAACTATTATGTGCTGTTTTTTACGGAAAATTTTACATTGAAAATTTTAATTTCTCAATTACAAGCAAGAAAGTAGTCATTTGAGATGAAATACCGCATGAGAATGCAAATTGAAACGCATTGCAACATCTCTCCATGAAGTTTAATTTAGCTAAAAGGCACCTGGAGCTGTTTTGAATCTTTTCTGAAAATGTATAGAAATTTTTACTTCATTGAGCGTCGAGCATAAATTTTTTTCTCGCGGAATATTCTGGAGCATAAATCAAATTGAAGAATAGGTGGGATGGTGGAAGGTAAACAAAACGGTATGGCTGTTATCGGGATACTTGTAACGCTTTTATTTCCTCTTTCAAATCCTGCTACCTGAAACCAAAGCAAAGTCTCCCAGGAATTTTCTCTGGACCACTCATCGTGTTTACAATGAACTTAAATTTCGAGATGAGTCCAGAGGGAGGGAAGAATAACGGAGAATCGAGGGGGAAAAGACTTTTCTACTCAGTAGGTTCATTTGTGCTATGGGTAGAGGAGAGTGTCACTGGTGGAAATAAGGCTATTTACACTGTTTATTATCCTTTTAAGTGTTGTTTTCTTAGATAACCAGCTCGGCTTTAGTCCCTTGCTCTATCGGAGCGGAACAAAATGCTAAAATATCCCGTCACTCTTTCTGAATGAGTCAAGATAGGTAGGAAAACTTCCTCTTGAATATCAATACTGATTTAAATGTCAACTCTCAAAGACTGCGGGAGGTTAGTACGAGGCAGTTGATCCAACCAAACGCGTATGTTTCTTATGTACTTTCTCGCGACAGATACCTACCCATTTCAAAAGTATTTGTGCATGATTGATGGTTCAGTTGCTTTGGATTGGAGTTTTTGATTCCGTTTTTGACTGATTTGATTTGAGACTCGAAGGCTACATACCAGGCTAAGCTTGCTTGAGAAATTCAGAACTGGTGTCTTTCAGAGCGACTCAGAGAGTATTATCATAACGCCTCACTATGTCTCTAGGTCTGACTGAAGAGATAAAGTAAGAGAGATACACAACCGGACAGATAGGTACAAAAACTCATTCTTTCCGTGCACAAGAAGCCACTACAATAAAAACTGAGCTCCACTAAATACACTCCCATAATACATGTCACCATTTCTCCTCCAAATACCTTATTTCTTACATCCTTACATGACTAGTGTCCTAACACCTACCACACGCCCATGCGGTGGCTCGCAGGGTAGTATGTAGATGTATACGATAAATTTCAGCTTTTAGATAAGCTTAAAATTCATGCCTCTGTCAAGGATATTTCTGGTTGTCGTTGGCCACGGACACCCACTAAAAATGTTTTTCAACGACAGTTACAAGTCAATGAGTCGAGTAACGAAAACGCAGCCTCAACAGGTGGGGGTAAAAAAAAAAGAGGTGGCTTACGTGAACTTTGCAATATCGACAAGACATCAATGCATGCGCTTGCGCATGGTTCCTGCTAGAGACGCTGCGTGGCGCACGCGGCAATGGCCCTTGCATAATTTATTCGTGACAGACGGTGGTGGACACGGAAAAAATTAAGTGAATTCCGGCTCCCGAGGACATTGACTTCGTGATTGACCGTGGACAAAGGTGTCTGCTGTCTCAAAATGGGTAAATTGAAAGTTGCTGTCGGGAGATTTCTTTGTGCGGTACGTTTGAAACTCGTTGACAACGGAAGGTTTTTTTTCGCGACCTTAGAATAATTACTGCGGTGACAATATGATTTATATTCCAAAATAGTTGAGAGAACACACAAGCTACGCAATGTTATTTTTTGACGAATTTGGGTGTTAGAAATTCATGATTTTTAAAATAAGGTCTCTCTGGAGAGCATAAACGTACGTACTATTTCCCATATAAAAGGGTTGGTATTATTTTTCAAAAATCTCGGAAAGTAGTTCAGTAAGGGGCTGGTACTTTGGTACCTTTCGAAGGGTGAGATACAATACTCTAAAATGATACCCAATTCTTCTTAAGAAACATATCAATGTCAAAAACAAAAAAATATCAAAAATATCAATGATTCAATCCAATAAATGTTTAGGATGCTGGGGATTTCCACGGTATTACCTTTATGGAGTCACCCGCAAGTTTACACGAGTGCGTAATTCCACAGAGTGAGAATCATTCGTCCTGACCGGGACTCGACTCCAAATCCCTCGCTATTGCGCAGAGTGCTTTAGCCACTTAAGGTGACCCTAGCTTGACTATGCGAGTCAATACAAGTACTAAGGTGCAAATTGTTATTCATCTTGTTCAAGAAATCCTGCTCTCTGTGATGATATAGGTCACTAACTGAAAACCAAAACTGAGACCCAAAATTTGCTAATTTTGCCACGAGTTTGCTTTGAATGATGACATTTGTCTGCCAAATGAGCCGACTGGAGCGCCATTTGCATGGAACTACCACATTCTGACTTCAATTACAGGAGCGAATCGTATATGACTTTAAAGAAATAGGTGGTAAGATGCCTATATTTCATCTTTATCCAATTTTTCCGGACTTTCCGCTGTTTATGATGAGGTTAAATGTAAAGCTTAAGTATGTTTTCTCGTTCAAATCGACTTTATTTCTGCTGAAATGTAAGCTATCTTCATAAGATCCCATGCTAAAATCTCCGCTTTCAAGACCGAACTACGATAGACCGAAAAAAAATCTATTGTAAGTGGCCCCGAGGTTAGAAGCATCTTAACCCTTAACTGCTATCGTCGGTTCTTTCTTGATTCGACGATAAGACCCGTCTTTTTTGAATTTTTTCTTTTTTTAGTGGTAAAACAGCCGCTTGCAGCAACCTTGGGTACATGTAACCCTAGGGGAGAGGGAGGAGCAGGCCAGTTGAACTTGAGACGGTGCGGGTGACGGTTGTTTTTTTACGAGCAATTCGAAAAACCGGGTCAAAAAATATCCGAGGATAGTGTATACTAGGCCATAAACCACGATAATAATTAAGGGTTAAGGTAGTTTGAGCGAGATGGTTCCTCAGTAGTAATGGAGATCATATTCGAATTATACGATAAAATTTCAGCAGCCTAAAGAAGCATGAATTAAATATTGCATTATTTGTGGCGTAATAATATACTTTTATGTTACTTAAATTCTAAGTAATTCAATAATAATGTCCATAAAAATCTTTAACTTGACTCATGTTTTTCATGAGGTACGTTTAATACTCTTTCACCATGGATGATTATTTTGCGACTTAAAAATATTACAGCAGTGACAATACGATCTAATTAAAAAAAAGTCGAGAAAACAAACAAACTACACAATGTTAATTTTTTTGACGAGATCTAGGTGTTAAAAATTCCTCATTTTTAAAGTTTTCTTTGGAGCGCATACACGTATCATTTCCCATGTAAAAGGGCTGACACTAAAGTCTCGGAAAGTAGTTTGGTAAGGGGCTGGCATTTTGGTATCATCGAAAGGGTGAGATACTTTCCTTTAAAATGAGACCAAATTGATTGATTTCTAGGTGAAGTGATATTCCGCTGAAACTGCCTAAGGTGACCAAAGCTTCCCTCTCATTCTCCTATGATACCGGCACAACTAGCGATGCGTTCCACTCCTCTGATGGTTTTTGGGAGAGGAGGGTGAGAAAGAAATCTCGGTCGCTTACTCGGTTAAAGATTTTGATTCGAATCCTGGTCTTGACGAATGATTTTTCCCATTTGAAGTATATCAGAAATTGATTCGCGTTTTTTTCAGGAGCTTATTTCTTAACTCCTTACCATAATTTGTGAGGTTGAAACCGAAAGATGAAATGCAAACTTGAATCTTTCACGAGGTGGAAGGACGTCATAATAAACAAGGTAAAAATTTGTGACTTACAGAATTTATTGAACACTAGCGACCGGTTTCGGTTCTTCTGATGATGGCATGACAGCCGAAACCGGTCGCTAGTGTTCAATAAATTGTGAAAGTCACAAAATTTATCTTGTTTATTGTCGAAAGATGAAATGACGAAGTTTAAGAAGCCATCATGTACGTCGAGTGCCTCCGAGATTTGCTCACTCGAATATTAGGCGAAGTGTCTAACGTCACTTTTTGAAGTTTTATGATTCCAAAATTGTAGACAGCTTCTTATTTTAATTTCCATGTTTTCATCAAAAATTGGCTACAGCTTCAATATTTTTAACTTAATTGAAAAAATACTTAATGCGTTGAAATAATTGTTGAATATGGACATGTTGTGGGTAATTGTTTTTCCAAAATCCTAAAACTAACCCAAAGAACTCTTTGTGATGCGCAAACTTTATTTTTTATAACCAAAGTTTTTTATTGACAGTTTTTTATAGCCAATAACTGTTGATATCATTCCAAAATGAAAGATAATGGTAACTTTCCACGTAGAATGTTTAATAATTACCAACCATGGTTTCAGCACCTAGTGCCATTATCAAGACCTTGATATCCATTTCAAAATGAAAGACAATGGTAACTTTCCACACAGAATTTTTGATAATTACCGACCATGGTTTCAGTAACCAGGTTGCACCTAGTGTTCATATGGTCGGCATATGGCATGGTCGGTAATTATTAAAAATCCTGTGTGGAAAGTTACCATTGTCTTTCATTTTGAAATGGATATCAATATCAATTATTTCCACAAAGTTGAGCCTGATACGCTTTTAATTGTACAAAAATTAATGTCGGCGATCGCATTATTTGCAACTGAGATTCCTTAACAAAAAACCAACGAAGTTATTATGAAAATTAAATCGTTTTTAGTTCTTGGAATTGCCTTACGTTTACTCGCATATTTTTTTGGAAAGACTATGCCTCTTTACCTACGTGATAATTTGTTCTGGTCGCAAAAATAATGCAAAATACAGTGCAAATGCAATACACAGAGAGGTGGACTATTTTATGTCTTTGGAATACAGTTCCATGACCATGCCCAAGCAACACGAAAATATCTTTAGTAAGAGGTCGTTCTGTGATGAGGGGTGATAAAATAGTCGGGAGCTATTCTGGTTATTACATTTGAATTCATCTCCCTGCTGGGAATAATTGCAGCAAATAGCTAGGTTCATGTTGGAAAAGACGATAAAAAAACGTTCCAAGCATATATTTTCTTCGAGTTCTGACCTCCAGCTATACAAGGTTAGTAAAATAAGGGGAAATATGATCAATTGGATTGCATTGGGGAAGAAGCTTGGAAAGGTTTGAGTGGTACTACTCGAAGCAAGAGGTCAGCAAGAAAGATAATTTCGACTGTTGGATGAAACCGGTCATCTTATATGAAAGCGAGAAATTTTACAAAGTTTTATTTTCCGAATGAATATGGAGTTTCGCAATGCTGAGCCCGACTCTTTCGAATTCAACGGAGGGTTTGATAAGGAACGATCGCGTTCTATGTCCTAGGGTCCCTCAGACTTTCCCTCAATCTGTGCTTGAATAATCCAATACTGCGAATATTTCATGCAAAAAATCTCATGAGGAGAGACGAGAATGGAAGTCCATCAATTTTTTTGTTCTACCACGAAAAAGCCTTCCTTTGTAGGTACTATGGGGAATTGAGATTCCCGGTGGTTCAGTAAAATGAAATCAATGGCAAAATGTGATTCCATTTATGCTGATATTGAAAGGAAATTCTTCATACTTGAATGCCTGAATTTTTTATCAGATTGCATGCTGTTGGGAGTAAATAATTTCCTTGAGTGGAGAATTTGCGAAGTAGCTAACATGTTTCCTTGCCAACTCATAAAAAAGAACTAAAGATCTATGCTTCAAAGGGCAAAAAATAAACACACTTACTTTCGTGCGCTCATGTAAACATGAGCACAGATTAAAATAATTATGTTGCTTCAGAATTCACTTATCACAAAATGGTCTCGTATTCCTGTCATTTGACCATGTAAACATGCCACATAATTCTTCATCATTATCGATTACAGTTTTCAGTCACTAACCGTGTCTGTTTCGTATACAAGCCTTTTCACTCTTTTCTATCCTCCCACCATTTCTCTTCTCTCACTTCTTTCCGATCCCCGTACCGTTTCTTTACGCTTTTTTCCACGCCTTTCAAACATGGTCTTCCTGGAAGCCGTTTCCCTTGAATTTCCATTTCGTGTATCTTACTCGTTATTCTGTCGGTTTCCATCCTCTTTATTTTCCAAAAACCATTTCAGCCAAGGTATCTCTTTATACTTTCTTAAAGCGGTTCCTTCTGGACTATCTCCCTGATTTCTCATTCCTTATTCTGTCCATTTTGGTTTTTCCTGCTCTAGTTCTGTGATATTTCATTTCACATGCCGGCAATCTACTCACATCCTTTCTCTTCATTTTCCATGATTCCGAAATATACGTCAGGATGGACACATAGTATGTCCTGTAGATAATTCCTTCGCTATTTTGTGGGACATCTTGATCCTCCAAATGTTTGCCTTTGTTTAGTAATCTTCTGGTAACCAGTTTAAAGGCATGGAAAGAAAAGCAGGAGAAGAAATCTAAAACTTAAATTTTTATCTTAATAAGTCGACTTTTAAGTTGCTGTTGGCATAGGTCAGCGCGGAAAGTGTCTGAAGAGTTGTCTCGAACGTGTTTGTTTTCTTATCTTCCATTTAGGTGCAAGTTTTCACTGCAGTATCAGTGGTTATCTTCAAGACGACAAAGAAAATGGAACGGAGCAAATGAGTATTTTCCGGTAGTTTGTGTTGCAGCTTTAAGTTGGTTTTTGGGTTAAGGGGCAAATGATTTTGCACCAAGCCTGTACTCGCTTACAGAATAAAAATACAATTACCATTCACCCATTTCTCCTTACTTAAAGATGAATCAAGGAATTCCCTATAATTTTTATGTTCTATCACCCATTGAGTAGTAACGCAAGGCAAGATAAGATTACGCTTCATTTGCTCTAGGAATAAATTCCCTTGGAGCATGAGTATACAATTGCAATAGCAACTCAGACAGACCTGATCAGATCAGGAAAAAGCAAGTACATTCAAAGTAAACAATCTGTCAATCAATCACATTTGGGAAATTCACATTCGGAATAATTGCTCACAACTTGCACCAAGTAAAAAATAAGTTCTCTACATGGAAGTGGTTACATCAACAGAATATCTTCATTCGTTCGTTTCATCCAGAATGTTCCCATAAATATAAAATTTTATTGAGATAAAACGAAAACAAACTTGTTTAGTCTTTCTAGTGTCTTGACGTTCTTCATATATTGAGGAATCGAAATCCACATGTGACAAGGGGATATATGAAGTACATCCCCCGAGGAACGAGGAATCTATTTCATATATTTAATTAAAGAATATAAGTATATTTTGCTTTATGATTCAATGGTCGCTGATCCCTGTGCAGTAAGCATCCGTGATCAAGGATTGTGACACGAGGACTTTTTCATGTCTCTTACGATATCTATCGCGCATATTTGCACGGGCGAGTGGTCACACGTAGAGCACGCGAAGAATGAGAAGTTGCAGCATCAAAACTATACCGAGAAACCAAAGTGTTTGCCATCTTTGAGACAGCTTCTCCCTATTTGCCCTCTCAATCACTCACGCCACCCGTCATTGGTAAAGTGAATCTTCCTGGAAATAGGATGACGGAAAAGGGTAAACATTTAAGTGTCATTTATGTTTCGCGGGATTGATGAAGTAATTCTCGGGTTGAACTTAGTGAGGATCGAAGGGTGTGGTTGGAATTTGATCATTTGATTCTCATCCAGACCATTGGAGACATAACAAGGAAGTATTAGTTACAATGCATGTCGTAATAAACTCATTTTCTAAAACATACCCGCCTTGGTGAATTATATGAGTGGCTACTGGGTTCAGGTATTCATTTTTCTGGGCCTTTTTATTATGCGCATTGCACAAAAAAGGAATATAACATAAAAAAATAGACGCAACACCCGTATGGGTATCTTTGGAGAGTTATATAGCTTTTGAAATAGAATGATATTCCCCATCTCCAGGGTATTCTCCTCGGAATTACAAAAAAGTATCACGTTGGTTCGGTGACTTTTGCACCAATATTCGTGGATGATAAAATGTCATTGATAGCCTCGGGATTGGAATCGTTCTAAAAACGTCGACTTTCTACACTAAAACTGGTGGACTCTCTGACATTGAATGTCGACCAATCGGCACAAAAAGTAGACTTTTGTTGACTTTTCCCGATATGAGTACAAATTCAAAGACGATAAGTTAACACACTTCTATGTAGCAAAAAGAAACCGGGACCATGTCATTTTATGATGTGTAGTTAATGTTGATCATGTTACGATTTATTGTGGCCATAATAGTGAAGGCCAACATATACAGCTCAAAATTTTTACGTGAAACAAAAATATTATTCCAAAAAATACAATATGATATTAAGAAAAACGAAGACAAAAATCATAGTTATCGGAAAAGAGAAGCTGAATATAGAAGTCACCCTGATAGGAGAGAAATTAGAGCGAGTGGATTCCTTCAAATGTCTCACGAGGGATGGAAAATGTACAACGGACATCAAGCGGAGCAAGCGGAGCAGAGCCAAAGCTAAGAAGACGTTTGCGGGAAAAAGACAACTGCTGTAATCAAAGAAGATAGGACTAAAAACCAGGAAACAGTATGTCAAAACATTCATGTGGAGCGTGAAACTCTATAGATCAAAAGCATGGACCATTGGAAAAGCTGACCAGAAACGACTAGAGGCCTTCAAAACCTGGTGCTGGAGGAGGATGCTGAAGATAAAATGGACGGACAAAATATGAAATGATGAAGTTTACAGAAGAGTTAAAGAGAAAAGGACCCTATGGAACGCCATACTCAAAAGAAAAACGAGAAGGATTGGACACACCCTGAGACACAAAGGGTTTGTGAAGAACATAATTGAGGGTAAAATAGAGGGAGAAGTCCTCAGAGGAAGACCCAGGAATAAGCTCATGGACCAAATAAAGAGGAAGGTACATAGGAAGAGATATTAGGAGGTAAGGGAGCTTGTATTAGATAGGGAAGGGTGGAGGGCTGCAGTCAACCAATCTTAGGATTGAACGGCCATTGAATGAAGAGGCGCTCATGGATCTGGATCATTTCTCTTGGTCTGCTCACAGTAAAAAGTCAATCTGATTTTAAGACAGGAAAGAGAATTGATTTTTAGAGGGAACATTTTTATGGTATTGTCAGTTGAATTTCACAGCCATTTCCTAGTCTAAGAATAAGGTAGATGCAGAGCTAAAATTCAAACCGAGTGGTACTGGTTGTAAGATAGACCCATGTTGAATTTAAGACAGCCCTGGTCAAACAGTGAGATAGACCCATGTTGAATTTATAACAGCCCGAGCGCCTGGTATGACAGTAATCATTTTTCATCAACATTCACTACCTATGGTTATGCTACCAAAGTTTTATAAACTACAAGCATTAGAGTATTTGGCAACTAAAAAATGCACATAGATGCAAAAATTGAGCTTCAGCCTGTTTCTGCATATTGTCTTGTTGTCACTGAACCTTCTCGTACATAAGCAGTTCCTTCATTAGGCACAATTCCCTCCACGACATTATCATCAATTCCACCGCCATCCTGTTCTCGCTCTCGCACACAATGGTTCTTACTAATATGTGTTCTTCTGCTGGTAAACTTAGCCAAGGTTTTCACATTCTCACACGATTAATTCGTCGCCCGATGTGTATTCTATTTACTTACCATAAAATTTATAATCGGCAACGTGGAAGCCCCCACTTAAATCCACACTCCGATGTCGTCAGCAGATGCACCGTAACGTCAACTTGAACTTACTGGCCACTTTCAGTCATAACAAAAACTTTTATTAAAAATAAGGGAGCTGATAAACTTTCTCGTAGTGTCACGAATTGGCGACGATGGTATGGGCACACAAACTTTGTTGGCGAACCACGCTAACACGCAAATGCGAAACCGGAAACGGCTTGAATCAGACAGGCAAAGTCATTTCCCTATGTTTACCGCTAGACGCCGACAGCGCTGCCGGCTTTCCTTACCTAAGCGCGCTAATTTTCAACATGCAGTCCTTGAAAATCAATGTAGGTGTGTGATTCTCACGCGAGCTGCACCGTTAATGTAGACCACTACCTTAATACCACACTGCGTTAAAATTCAGATCGCATTGAAAACCAGATTTACTCTTTACTGTGCTTGAAAGGGACCCTCGCTGCTCACCCGAGTTCTCTTTTCGCCTTCTCCGGCATTCGAAGTTTGAAGCACAATCTTGTGCTCGGTCCTCGAGTGAGCGATGTGAGTTGTAGTGCTCCAATTGTACTGAACTCTAAATTACAAACCGAACTCTTCACTTTGCCGTCGTTCAGTTTCGTAATATATTCCTACCTAGCACTCATACGCAACATTTTTGATCTCGGATGCCCCACGATGGGACAGAAATCACTTACCAACGTCGATACACAAAAACAAGTCTACGATCGCCATCGACACACATTCTTAAGCTGAATATGAAATGGTGAAAAGCAAACATACGCCTCATAGCTGTTAATATAGACAAAAGCTGGCGATATGCCTTCGCCCAGCTCGGTCTACTCGTCTTCTCCTCCACCCTGAACCACTGGCTGTATATTAAATGAAAATGAATTCAGCCAGACGATTCTCATGATCGCGCCTACATGCATAATTTAAGGCCAAAATTGCTGGACTAAATTTAGCGCTAATATTTTCTTCATTAATGGGAAGACAAGGGTTTATAGATCTTGAAATAATATGACTGAGGCTGGTGAGAAGTGCTTACGTTTTTAGAACTCTACTTTTTGCTACCATGTACTGATACACTACAAGGAACTTAAAAATTAGGAATATGAAAATGGCACCACTTTACCTTCTCCTTGCCATTTTTACGCTTCTAGAAAATTATAAATTGTGTTTTCAGTCTCTTAAGTATGCTCCACAACAGATTATCTTGGTAAATATTCTCTTTGTACAATTTATTTATCGGAAATCGAATTTTCAGTCGTACAAAAGTCGAAAGTCGATGGCTTGAGTCGACTTTTAATCGACTTTTAAGTCGACGTTCAACAAAAGTCGAATTCAACATTCCAATCCCTAGAAAAGCCATTAACGAAGGTATTTTTTAACCTGAGTTAGCGTGAGTTTCGCTTTTTTTAAAGGTAATGTTTATTTGATGGCTCCTATTCATTAGATGGCACCTCACCACACACTGAAATATGACGTAATTTTTATAAGATGGGATCATCCGAGTCCAAGGTGACTATTTCCGACCCGAGGAGTTTTAGCTTTATGGCTCTAAGCGGGTTTAAAAAATTAAGCTCATTGTATATACTAAAACAATAGATCATTTGACCACTAAAATTACCAAGAAAGACAAAACTTTCATAGAATCTAAATAGGTGTTTACGGAATAGTCACCATGGCTGCATTAGACGCGGAGACTGCTACTCGTGAAATTTATTGACCCACTTATGTTGTCTGCCAGTGATGGGTCACAGGCGTAATGGAACTTATTATTATGTTTTAGTGGGTGAAATTCACCCCAGTTTTTACGCGTTTTGCCATCTCATTCATTTCCGCCGGGTTGCTAAAACAGCTGATTTGCTCTGATTTAATTCCCCGTTCACGTCTCAGTGACCGAAATTCTGGGACAGTTAAAATCTTTTCGACTCGAGCAGGCAGTCAACAAAGCGTCGCTTTGTTAGGCATTGAGGATCCAAGAATTGGCAATGGACCGTTGCAAACGTGTGCAGGCAAAAACGATATATAGCCGCGAATATTAGAGAAATTGATGCAAGCTAATTGGGAGTTTATCACTGTGTATAATGAAAACCTCGGGTTATAATTTTTTCGCAGGGATATTTACCCAAACGTTGGACACGAGGCAGACTTATCGTTCAATTTTTGCAATTTAGGACGCCAAAGTAAACGAGTATGATAAAAGTATTGCATCGTGTTTAGGAGTTACCCCGTAAAATAATATGAAAGTCTTTGTTCTTTTTAAAGTCGATTTCATGCAGAAATATTATCATTTTCCGTTGGCTTGTTAATTTTCAGAGATTTTATGACTTCCTTTATTTTCCATATAGATGACACCGGTACTGGATTGTGTCTGGCTGTGGTTCTTGCCACCATTGTCCACACTCTTCTTCAGCTAGATCTGGCTCCATGCTCCCTGCAGTAAAATTTTACTTTTCGCTGAAATATTCAGCTCACCGTTCCGGGATTTCTTCCTCTGCACCAATCACATTTCCTTCCTCTCTCTGCAAAACATTTCCCATGCGTGAAACCCTTTTCGTATATCATGTATTTTGGTACAGCTACACTTCTTGGGTTTTGTGCTCCTCCTCCAGCATGGTAATTCATTTTCCTTCCCAAACTTGCTTGTCTGCCTCATTACCGTCTAAAAATCTCACACTTGTTCTTCTGTTAATTATTTTTCTCCCAGCCTGCCTCCTCTTTTAATTCCTCCACGAGATTCTCCATCCAACCATCGTTGCCTTTAATCCATGTGCTTTACCCTGAGGTAGGTATGCCACATCGACTAAAAAACATCGAGTAGTCGATTTTTCGATGTTTATAAAAGTACTGAACTCACTCATTCATCGGATTGTTCTACTGTTAGATGTTTTCGATGTCTCAGCAAAGAAACATCGAGTAGTCTGACACATCAATCCGATACATCAATAGTCCGATACATTGTTCAGTGTAGAGATGCCACATCGAGTAGTCGATTTTTCGATGTTTATAAAAATACTGAACTCTCACTCAATATTCATCGGATTATTTTATAATTCGATGTTTTCGATGTCTCGGCCAAAAAACATCGAGTAGTGAGATACATCTATATCGATGTGGCACCCTGAGGATTTCAACAGCTGTTTTTTTCTCATGCATTATTTATAATATTCCACTTTCCTTTTACACTTCCTCTCTTGCGCCCCTGTTGTTTAGTCTCTAAGATCTTCTCCAGGAGTTGTAGTCTCAGGCAGTTTACTATTAGTTTTGAGACACTGGATCTCCTTAAGGCTCTCTCCTTTCCACTGGATCTTTAGGTTGCAATACATTGTCTATCTTTCACTCGTACTCTGTAATGAGCACATTCAGCTTCCTGCAGCAGTCAATCTGCAATACATCAGATGCACTTCTACTATCGATTATATCATGGTCTATTTGGTTAAACGTAATCACATCTGGTGAACACTGTATGGCCTTCCTTACATGTTTTTGTGCTGGAGCTATGTAATATTTACCATAATCAAGTTAACCATTTCGGCATTATTCTGGAATAAATACCTTGCGGACAAGACGCCCCTGCGACATCTGTAGGATGGTGGGCAGCGGGTGACAGATGAGTCAAAGCGTTTCCATAAGACATACATGTAACTTTAATTTTTACCGCTTGCAGGCGTTACTTAGTTTGTGAATTTTAAATAGAAAGGAGAATACATCAGGCCAAAATTGCATACTATCTTAGAAAGAACCTACTCACCAGCAAGAACATTAGTTTGGAAATAAGGAAACGGATGATGAAAGCATTTGTTTGGAGTGTGGCCCTATACGGGAGCGAAACATGGGTAATAATAAAACAAGAGAGAAGGCGGCTAGAAGCCCTGGAGATGTGGCTCTACAGAAGGATGTTGAAGCTCAGCTGGAAAGATAGAGTCACGAATGAAGAGGTACTGAAAAGAGTTCAAGAAACCAGATCCCTGTGGAGGCATATCCAAACAAGAAGAGACAAACTCGTAGGGCACATTCTAAGACACGACAACATCGTTTTAACAATAGCAGAAGGAGCTATAGAGGGAAGGAATCGCCGCGGACGACCAAAGATGTCATTCACGCAGCAGATTGTGAATGATATGGGTGGCACCACATACACATAAATGAAGAGAAAAGCAGACAGAAGAGAGGAATGGCGTACTGCTGCAAACCAACCCCAGGGTTGAACACTGAAGAAGAAATAGAAAAGAGCATCACAAAAGCTTGAGATAAACACCAGTAGAAAGAAACTTCAATGAGGGTCGGTATTCTCATCGTCGTTTACACAATTTGAATCACAATTGCTGGAACATAGGTAAAAAATAACAATTTCTGGTGAAATTTTTCATTTTGAACAGCCAATCCCCTTGATGACCGAAGGAATTGTGAAGCTTGCCTCTCAAAAGTATAAATGGGGGAAAACAGCCCCATAAAAATCAATGCAACAGTGTTTTTTCTGGGTTCACTAACGATATGGCAATATTTAATTACAATTTCATCTTATGAGTAAAACTATCATACTCATAAATACCTTCATGGAACCTTCATACCATGAATACCTTCAGTAAACTACATAATTTTCTACACCGTTTTCTCATTTTCATTGATCATTCGAATACCTTTATTTTGCCGTTAGGTTTTAGATTATTTACATTTTTATGTGAATTCAGCAGGGACTTTCTTTGTCCTTGGTTTTCTTATTCCACTTGAAATCGTCAATCAAAAAGTATAATCGATCCGCATCACGATTCTATTTTAATCGAGCTAATAGCGATTTCTCTGCCGCAACCTTTAATTGAATCCTTGGTCGGTGGATAGTTCAGAATTAATTTCCACCAGTGTGTCAATAGTACTTTCTGTGTGGCCATTAGTCAGCTTATTAAAATAGATTCTCGTCGAAAATATCATTGAGTGGACAGCGGTTTCCACGTTGGTAGTGTTGCAGCAATTACTTATCCATTTACATTTGAATATTGAGTCCGTTACCATATCATACGCTTTGATTTTGTGGTCTTTGGATCTCTAGTTATCTCATTATATTGCAGGTTATATATCATTTCTGACTCAGATTATCATTAAAGTTCTACCATCCCCTTTTTTTCTGTATTCTTAGTGGTAATAATTACTTGTTGCCCTATTATTTTTGTGTTTACAAATAGGTCTTTCAAAAGGAGAGAACATGTATTTAAATCGCATTTAATTTTTTACTTCAAGTTATAATGCCGATAATTTTCAAGTAATTTACTGAGTACATAAAGATTTAATTCTCATAATGATTAAGATAGTGGACCGAAAAAGGAGTTTTACTGTCGTAATTTTTATGTTAAATTCATTTACATTTTTGTTTTAATATGTTTAAAAAACTTATGTTTTATAATTAAACATTTTCTCTATTAACATGATTCAATATAAAGGGTGTGGGATGATAAAGATGCCAATGAAGTTGAACTGTCTTAAAAGTAAATAATTCCAGTACTTGAAACTGCTAAATACTATGATTCATTAAGCGACTTAACGGTTTTTTTTTCAAATGTTAAGGAAACCAGGACTGTCCACGGTATCATCTTTATGGAGTCATTCAAAGGCGCACATAATTGGCCGCCGCGGATAAATCAATTTCAAGAGATAATTGCCACTGCATAAAAAGAACAAACAATGAAATAATAAATCGGAAGCCGGATTCTGTATTGTATAAACTAAATTATTATAATATTTCTTACATTAATACCTCCCGCTGAGAATCAACGGGCATTTCCAATAGTTATTAATAGTTTCCAATTCCGAAAATAGGAGGTGCTTCCGTGCGGAACTTACTCCACATGCAAGCCATCCTGCGCCCTGTAGTCTGCAATCTGTCACCTCTGGTGGAGACACTTCAAAAACATTCAAGCTTAATGAAGAATTATGACTACTCAAGGCAAGAGAAATTTGATAACCATGAGGACCCACAAGAGCTTTCGTGACAATTTGTTTGCCGTCGTGACATTTCTTTGACGTCGTTCCCAATCGAGATAGCTTGTTTAACGAGTCTTGAATTTAATTTGGCGTAGAATTTGATTTTTTGAATTGGGTGTTATGGCCTGGATTAGCTAATAAAAAACAAACTGTACTACAATTACCACTACCACTTTCTTTGTCATGAACAAGGGACCTTTATCTGATTCCACTCTTCATTTCTCTAACCGATCTGGGTTTCGGCATATCATGCCATTTTCAAGGTACATTTTATAGTGGTGGTGAGCTCTTATATATTCAGAATGAATAGGGGTTGTGGGTGGAATGAAAGAGCAGAAATGATGACTGGCTGTGAGAGAAGGGAATGGAGTGATTATGATGGCTATGGAAAGGTTGCTTGAGGAAACGAGGAAGGGAGTGAGGAAACGTGAGTCATGGTATCGCTTGAGACCGGCGGGTGAGTGGTAAGATTATAAGTAGGAGAGGTAAATGAGATGGGAACATATGGTCGTCAATAAGTTGAAAATCTACGTAAAAATTCGCCCTGTTTCATTAAATCTATTTTCCACACTTGTTCACGACATGTAAAAATGTGAGGATCATAATTGGATTGAATTGTGTTTGTGATTGGATTGGTAATGTGTTTGAGATCCTCACGATGTAGGCTTAAAAACAGAGAAAGGGTGCACATAAGACCAGCAAGATACATACGTAAAAATCTGTTATGATAGTCTTCTTAGTGTTGCAACAACATTGCTTTCATACCATCGATTGAAAATTAGACTCAATCTTTTATGTGAAATCAAAACCGATTTATTTTCAGACGAAGTGTTCAATATCTTACGAATTCCAACGTAATACTGTAGATCAGGCCATGAGAATAAAATAAGGGAAAAAGACTGTAGAACACAAAGGTTTAAAATGCCGTTTTTCTCACGATCAATAAGTGACCATAATGGCTGCGTTAGGACTTTGAATTAGGTTAGTTGACAGGTAGTATAGCTGATTCATTCGTATGCACCCTAATGCATATTTCTAAATCTGCCAAGTAGTACTAGCAATATGTGTTACATGTTCTCTGCATGACTTTTGTGACACGTTTTCATAGTTTCATTATAGATTATTTTAGTGGTTTCTGTGGCGTTTGTAGTTTAGTGATAGAGTGGTGCTTGAAGGTGAAGGTAAATTTCTCACTGTAGTGTGTGTTGGTGCTAAGTCACTCCCTGCCAAACACCCTTGTAGTGGCTTGCGGGGTAACAAGTATATGTAGATGTACAACAGTGGTTTTCTTCACTCAAATATCTTGATATTCTGTAGGAATTATCATGAGTTAAGAAACAGCGTCTATGTCCTTCAATTCTGGTTTTAAAAATGGTATAATGTGTCAAAACCCACGTCGATTTGAGAAATGAAGTGTGAAAACAGTTAAAGTTACCTTTTTCATTCTCCAATGATGATTTCCACCGAGTGACGCCAGAGTTTGTGTCTTATATGTACTATCACGTTTCTTCACTTCAGCACTTGCAATAGTGTCCTGGAAGAGCGTCAGTTCAGGAAGTATTGCACCAGCACCGGTTCGACGAACTCCAGCCGCGATGGGGAAGACTTCCTGGCTCTTGTTTGTGGGACCTCTTCCCCACCCTTCCTCTAGAGGATTATCTCTTCCACCCCTCCCTCCGCCTTAAATGGGCCCTCTCCCCCCTCCACTCAAATTTACTTCTTCATGCCTTCAACATCCCTCACCGTCAAGTTTCTGATCGGCAAGTTCTTCCTCCCGTCCCCATTTTAAACAGAGGATATTCTCGTGGGTCATTAGCATTAGTACTGCGGCGCACGTGAAGAGGGTCACTCTGATATATGACAATG
Source organism: Ceriagrion tenellum (assembly GCA_963169105.1). Classification (NCBI taxonomy): domain Eukaryota; kingdom Metazoa; phylum Arthropoda; class Insecta; order Odonata; family Coenagrionidae; genus Ceriagrion; species Ceriagrion tenellum. The sequence goes on along the minus strand of OY720632.1, from coordinate 126,644,690 downwards.
AGCCCTGCTTTTGTGTTCGCCTCGGAATCCGATGGATAATTAATGAGAGACTTCGTATTTAGCGGAAGGGGGACGGGGGACTGGTCCCAGTCATTTCCGTGCCTCGTAAGGACACGTGTGGATCGTAGCCATATTGGAATCTTCGAACGAGAAACGAAAGGGCTCGTTCTTTCTGTGGCACTGCTGTCCGAATACCCTTCGCCCGTTTGTTTCCCGACCTGTTCGACGCTACTGGTATTCTCTTCTTTAAGGTTTGTTGACCATGTTAGAATCAAGTGCCGATTTAACTCAAGAGATCGGGCCTCGCTGGTTATAATCGTTTTTTTCAGTCTTGATCAATGAATTAATACATTCGTTGCTGTAAGGCGTTGATTGAGTCATTAAGAAATTTAAATGGGAAATATTGCGCTTTTATTTTTATCCACTTGTTAATGAAAGACCATTTAATATCCATGCTATTTTGGAGAAAATGGATTGACAACTTTGGAAAAGCATTACAAATGACAGAATAATCTAAATCAGTTAATATGAACCTTTTCCTTGGTAGTAAATATTAAGATATCGGAAACAGTAATTGTTTGGCAAAATTGTGGAAGTGAGCTAATTTCGTTACAAAAAGCAATGAAAGTTGTGGCTCTTCAGATTTTGGGCCTCTTTTGTGGTCTTTCAGCTTACCCTTTATTTTGAAACACCGAGTTGCCTCATCATGTTGGATAAAGTATTCGTTTCACATGTTGGCCGTGAGAATCCTCGCAGGTTTGGCTGTTTTTCCTCTTAATTTCAGCGCCAAATGGGGTCAATTGTATTAAGCGGAATATGTTGATCAGTGATATTATTTAAACATAATTAAGCATCGTAAAACATAATTCAAAGTGCCCGAAATTATTAGTTGAATGATTAGAGATGTCGTGATGGTTTTGAATCTTTGAAAGTATGATGAAACAGCGTTCATTGTTTCTCACACTTAAGTGAAGGTTATTGAAAAAAGGAGTGGAAAACTTTATTTTTTACACATAATCTAACTATTTTTTATTTCACAAATGAAAAAATTTCTTGGTTTTCTTCCACTGATTTACTTTCTTGGTAAAACATGTTTTGACACAACGGTGTCTTCACCGCGTACAGAAATAAATCATTGGAAACAAGTGAACAAGAAAATAAATCAGTGGAAGAAAACCAAGTTATTTTTTCATTTGTGAAAATCAACTTCCACATAATTGAACCTGAAACCATGGAACGTTTTTTTCTTTTTGTTTGCTTCATTGATTAAGGAGGAGAATATGCTTCACGTTTGCATTAGTGGTTTAATTTCAGCATTTTTTACAAGCCATTAGAATCGCTTAGATTTACTTTTTGTTGTAGTTTAATTAAAAATATATATAATTATGGAAACAGTACTGGGAAGAGTAACATATGATTTCTTCCATTTTTAGTGAAATCAGAAATGGCCAACCTTACGAGAGCTATGATAAATGGATACAGGTACCTCATGGATGACCTGAGCGGTAAGTTGACAAATGCTTTATGCCAAAGATTACATTTATTATTACCGCTTTAATTTACGATTCTAGTTGGTGTATTTGCAATTTCTTTATGCGAATCCATGATTGATGTACCTGGGAAGTTTTACTTCGGCTGCGTAATTTTGAAGGATTAATTCGGTGGAAATATATCAGGTTTCAAACCGACTATCGGGTTACTCTCTTAAAAGCCCAATTGTCTGTGACGCATTTTAATTTGGGGGGGGGGGGATAACAAGTACATATTACTTTCTCAATTCCGCCCCTGTAGACCCAGATTCCCAGAAAATCGCTCTTATTGAGTTCAGCTGGGCGTTCATAAAAAGGCTTCGATCAAAATTTAACCCAATTTCCAACCGTTTGATCGCCCAACTTTTTAATCCCTGCACTACCTTGCCGTCTATTTGAGTTTAAATAAAAATAACATTTGAAGGCAATTAGGTGTTGAGACGAATAATATTTTCATCCGCCGTACGCGCGCCGTGAATCTATTCGGAATAAGGTTATCATGAAGATAAATGGCCATGATGCTGGAACTTATGCGGCAAAGTGTCTCGCTCTACTTATTTTTAGCCATTCTCTTACCCTAACTTGAGTGTTAAAAATAGGATGAAAACGAAATTTGCTATTCTTGAAACCGTATCAATATTAGGATAAATCGAATCCGTTGAAAGAATGAATCGAATTCGATTCTCAGCATCGAGAACAGAAATAAGAGCGATATTTATTTTTATCTGAATCCTGGATCCAACGATCAATCACAAGCAAGCAGGGGAGACGGGAGACAAAAGGCTCGAGAATTTGCAGGTAGGGGGGTTGAAATCGGCCAAAATAATCGTTCAGGGAGATGCGAGAACGGTAATTGTGATAATATGATCGTTGGGTAATGTTAGTGGGGTCCTAGAGCTAATTTAGAATGTTTTATGGACAATATAGTAGGTATATATGCCAACAAGCTTGGTGAATAATTATTCAAATCCTAATCAAAATGAAAGATATAAGTCCTAATTTATCCATACAAATGATAAATCCGAAAAGTCCGTAATTTCTTCGCTCTCAAAAATGAACCCTCGCGTCTTCCCTTTGTCCTGTGCAATTTTTCATGCTATTTATGAAGTTAATTTGACTGTTATTTGGTGGCTTGACTTGGCAATCAACGTATCCGAAGAGATATTTTGCATACACATACCATTTCCTATGTGAAAGGACTGGTTTTTTTTGGCAAATATCTCGTAAAGTAGTGCAGCAAGGGGTTGATATTTTGGTGCCATTGAAAGGGGAAGATATTTTTCTTAAAAACTAGACCAAATTTATTGATTTTCTAGGTGTAATGATATTTCGCTCAAGCTACCTTAAGTGCGCTGATGTGTTTAAATGTACGGTGACTACCACACCTTGAAAGGGTTACTCCCAGAGTCACGAGTATGGAAATACATTATACTTTTATCACTATTTTCTTACTATTGCTGATATTACCGTTTCAAATATTCCACTTCACTATCGATGGCACTACGCTATGTTTGAGGGGATATGCCCATACAATTGTATACAAATTTAAAGATGTGGTGGGTTGGGAGAAAGCAGAAGATGAGGTTGAAAGCCGGTTCTAAGCTGAAAATGGATTTAAAGGTCCACTCTAAACTATAGTTAACGATACAATTTGATTTTTTTTCTATGTTTCGACTTATTGCTTCATCTCCTACATCGGCATGTATTATCAAGGCGTTGATACCGACATCAAAATTCAAAATAACAGTCATCAAATTAAATATACTTGAATCGTCGGAAAGTGGAATAAAATTGTATCATGTTGTGGAAAAATTTCCCTCATTTCGAATCCACAAAGGTATATTTTTAACTACCAATGTGATATTCAGATCTGTGCAGACGATAAAGATCATTAGTTAAGACTCTTAAGGCCACTTCAGATGGTACGTTTTTTGTAAAAATGAATATATGAACTCGTTCATGAGGGACATTGCACTGTATAAAGCTGAAAATTGTACGAATATCTAAATGACTGAACGGTAAATTGAACCTGCTCTAATTCCATTCATTTTCTAGAACGTTCTATGATATACTCGTTTTTACAATAACATGTGAAATGCACATGCCTATATAATAGATAACCGACTATTATGGCTACTAAATTTGTCTTTGTGAAAACATTCACGTAGATTGGAAGCTCTTGAGGAATGGAGATGATGGCAAGGAATACCAGAATAGGAAGTTTTTAAGATGACGGTAGAGGCATGAGAGATGATTTGGGAGATACAGGGAAGGCTGTAAAAATGAATCAAGGAAGTAACAAGAACATCTTGAAGGATGAGTCAGAGGAGTACAGGAGGGCCCTTTGGGGAAGAGGGAGAAAACTGAATGGGAATTTTGGACGACTCAAAGTGAGGCTTGATGAGGTAATCTTTGGTTGTTCAATCCTAAGATTAGTTGACTGCAGCCCTCCACTTTTTCCTATCCAATGCTAACTCCCTTCCTTCTGGTGTCTCTTCCTATCTACTCTCCTCCATATTTGGTCCCTGAACTTATTCCTACGTCGTCCTCTGGGGACTTCTCCCTCTATTTACCCTCAATTATGTTATTCACAAACCCATTGTGTCTCAGGGTGTGTCCAATCCATCTGGTTCTTCTTGTCTGTATGGCGTTCCATATGGTCCTTTCCTCTCCTACTCCTCTGTACACTTCATCATTTCTTATATTTTATGTCCATTTTATCTTCAGCATCCTCCTCCAGCACCTGGTTTCAAATGCTTCTAGTCTGTCCTGGTCAGCTTTTCCAATGGTCCATGCTTCCGATCCATAGAGTGCCACGCTCCACACGAAATGTGAGGCACGCTCCACAAGTGAGATATGAGGAACTTAAAGGAGAAGTCTGTGTGAGGCAAATAGCTATCGTGGTCAGTAAAGCTTGGTGCAAGTCATACTCTGGAGTGAAGTTATTTGAGGCCCGTCCAAAGACCTCCTAATTTGATGGTGAATATCAACTGAGTTAATGGCGAATACCTCTTCATGACAAGTGACAGCAGGAAGTGGGGCAGAACCTTTATTTCAATACTCACGCGACACACGCTTTATATGAATGTAGGGTTCTTTAGTGCTTACCCTCATTTGGTTAATAAGAATTTTGGTTGATGACTAATGTCTTGAGTTTTTAAATATATGCGCTTTTAATTGACTGTGGCTTTCACATTTGATAGTTACGTGTGGCCATCTTCAGAATACCGACCACATTTTGTCATTGTCAGTTGCTCTTATTTTTTAATTTCCCCTCTAAAAGCGTAGGTCTTTGTAGTGCAAAATACGAATGTTTTAGTTCTAGGTTCGAAATGAAAAAGGGTTTCACATTAAATTCAAAGTATTAAGTAATAAGTTACGAGATATACATATTTCACGAGTATCAGTTTCATCGAAAGAGATCAGTTTTTTCCACTGAATGCCGCACCACTAATTTTATCCGAGACGTGCCAACGTACATTTCACTATCATTTCTCACAATTTTGGTAAAAATCACACCGTTTCGATGCCGAGGTTACTTTATTCTCCTTTTATTTTTACCAAAAATGAAGAGCGCATTGATAAACAATATTTTACTGCCATCTATGAGACACCAACTTGTGCTGTTTACTCGATGGTCAGCGGCATGTGATAGATATTCTTCGTGTTTCCGAGAGGTATGTTCATTTGCTTCGCCATGCATAATTGGGTACTTCCAGCGCGTTCATGGAATCTAATCATAATATCTCGAAATACCTCGTAATAGAAATGTTATATTACTAAACGAGCAATATTTGCATGTATGTAAATATTTTCTCGGAAACTTCCGCCTCTATTCTCACGAGAGTGAGTTTTTAAGATTTTTACAGTATAAGGGATCCATTCGATGTCTCTGGACTGCAAGGACCACAGGGCTGTCAAAATATATCCCAATTTCACTCCTATTATAGAATCATTAGAATCAGTGAAGAAGTTTCTTTATTTGCTTTTAAAAATTACTTGCACTCAAGATATACGGTTGAAACTTTACTATCGGATGGCAGATAGAATGAGAAATTTCATTCTTGCAATTGATACTGTTAGACACTTCGTTTTCGCTGATAAATTATGTTCTCCAAAATGTAAATACAAATTTATGTATGTGAGTGAATAATAATGTAACAGCTAACAAAAATGTAATTTTTTCCATGATTTCAACGATTGCATATTTCTTTGGTATCCAGAGCAAAAACTATGAACGGAAAATTACAACCGGAAGTTTTATGTCACAACTTATCTTAATAAATGAGACATATTTGTATGTATGTACATCTTTAATTATTAAACGATCAATATTAGTGTATATGTAAGTTTATAAATGTGTATATAAATATAGGTGTACGAGTATACAAGCATATTATCGAAAATACCGAATCATCCTCTTCCATCATCAGGGTGAGCTTCAAGGTAGTTTGAGCGAGGTAGTTCCCTAGTCACAATGGAGACCATATTCGAATTATACGTTAATTTGAGTAGCAGTAGGAAGGATGAATTAAATATTGTATAATTAATGGTTCACTCAAATACTTTAATATGACCGAAGATTTAAGTAATTAAATAAAAGTATATACCTAAGTCTTTAACTTGAGTCATTTTTCTTCACGCAGTACGATTAAAACTCCTTCACAATGAAAGTTTTTTTGAGATCCTGAAAAAATCACAGCGGTAACAATATTTTATCTATTTTATTTTTTATTCTCACGATCCCGAAAACAGCACAATAAATACCTTTTACATCGAGTGGTTAACTTTAACAACAGACGAACAACAACACCTGTGTCCTGAGTGGAGAAATACCACCCAGGCGGGACTCGAACCCGCGACCCTCGGACTAGCAATCGAGGACTTAGCTCCACCGCCGCCGGGGCCGACAAAATATGATTTCTTTTCAAAAATAGTTGATAAAGCATTCAAACTGCACTCACTTAATTTTTAACATGACATATGTGTTAGAAATCCCTCATTTTTTAAATAAGGTCTCGCTATAATGCAAACACGTACCATTTCCCATTTAAAAGTGCTGGTATTCTTCGTCAAGAATCGCGAAAAGTAGAGTAGTACGGGGTTGATATTTTGGTATCTTTGTGAGGGTGAGATATTTTTCTTTAAAATGACACTAAATTCATCGATTTATGGGTGAAATTATATTTTGCTCAAACTATCTTAAGGGTTTTAGGGTACGAGGATTTTATTGGACCAAGTTTGACTACTATAAAAGCACTCAGTTGGCTTCAAAATTGCTAATTACGTAGGGATTGAATAGGGATGGGCATTTGTTTTCAAGCAATGAGCTACTATTAAAAAAATGCTGCTATCACACGAGTTCATTTATACATCGGACTGTCATGGAAACAACAATAATATAGAAGTCAGCGCTCAGCACACAAGTATCGTATCGATATGGAGGTTTTTCTCGTCAATTATTCGTAAGGTATGAACTATATTTATATGAATATGATACTTTTAGATAATATTGCCTTTGTCTCACAAGTAAATTTATTCCATTGAATCACCAAAAATCGATCTATTTCGTATAAAACCGTCAGTATTTCCAGATTTGTAAAGCGAAATGAAACGGAACTAGAAGAAGTGGCTTATGTTACAAGGACACTTTCCTTTTAGTAGAAACTAAATGTTACATAAGTTCGTGTTTGGTTAAACTTGAACGACATTCAAATAAAGAGAAACAATTTGAATCGTAGATTCTAGTATATTTTCATTTTCGAGAAACGTCTATTTCATCCAATATTAATTTATGGTAAAATATTTATTAATGGTAAAATACAAACAAGGTTAAAATATTGAATTAAAAAACAGAAGTTTTCATTGGATTTAAAAAATAGTAATTACATATTGTGTACCGAGCAAAGATCGGTCCCATGGTAATAAGCTGCAAAACGGGAGGGAATAACTCGATTATAGAACGAAGCAAGATAAGCTAAATGTTGAACGATCAAATGTCCTCAAAAACAGACAAAAACTGGTTTTGGACATTTTCCTCGCACTTAGTAATTAGGTCGGTTGACATTGTGAATGGGTTTTGCACATTCATCGGAGATTTTTAGAATGATGTTCCTGCGAGGGGCATGTGGTCTATTTGCTTTCAAGCACGGAAATATTTCGTGGATGCTGTGTTATGATTCCAAGCGACAGCAGTTCAATAATTCCTTGTAATATCTTTCTATATCCAAATAATTATCCTACATAGATGAGTATCATTTTAAGCACTATAGTTATCTCACCGACTGTTCGAACATTTTTCCTTACCAATTCGAGAGGAGAGGCTGTAATAAAGCCACCTTTGGGCCATCACCAGTTATTTACACCTTTACACGGCTGGTAACCTAAAACCCCCTGTCACACGCCCATGCGACGGCTCGAGGGGTTTTATATAGATGTAGATGTACTTTAATCAGTATTTTAAATGAAAAGTGATAAACTATTATTGTTTGCGCGAAAAAGAATTAAGGGCTTGTGTGCTCATCCATAATATTTGAATTAAATCCGAATTCTTTTCCACCTCGCAGATCCTCGAACCAGCAGTTGGCCACTCTTGGGTTCTCCTTTTCCTACGCTCGGTATACTGGCAGCCTACTTGTATTTCGTCCAGCGACTTGGCCCGACCATGATGGCTAAAAGGCCTGCAATGCAACTCAGAACTGTTCTTCTCGTTTACAACACTTTCCAAGTTTTGATAAGTGCATGGCTATTTTACGAGGTGAGTATTACAAACTCAAGGCAAGAGCAAACTTGGAAATTGTGCATTTCTTAAAGGGCAATAAAAACCAATAATAATATCTTAGAATTGCATAGCTTCGCCCTAATGAAAGTTGAACCGAGAAGAGCATCGAGAAAAGATTAGCCCATTAAAAATTCGCTCATCAAATCCAAAAATAGGCAGCTTTGCTATCATATAAAGGTCGTGCTGCAAAATATTTCATTTAATACAAAAGTTATGTTTCTATTTATCATTTAACCGCGAGCATGAATATTGAATCTTGCGGTTTAAATATAGTTAGACTTATACATTAGCTTTACTTAAGGCCAATTGTGGGAACCACATATATGTATTCCATCGAGTTATGGGACTCATAAGACATGGCAACCATTCAGTAAGCGTTGCAGAAACATTCGATAAATTAGTTGTTTTACAAATGGCTTCATGCTTATAGAATGGAGTTATGAGCCCCATAAATAGCCAAGATGGCGGACGCACGATGAACTGCTTGGAGTGTTAATTACTTGATAAAATAATTATTTTGAGACAAATGGCCAGACTGTTAACTCTGCCTAAATAATAATTATTTTCATTAGAAATCATACTTTGGATGAACTACTATAAATTTTATCCAGTGAAGGAAGATTAATCAAAATTCGAACCGATAAACTATTGGTTGATTAGCTATGAAACTGGTTGATGTGTTCCTGCAACCCGAATATTTTTATGAGGCCCATAAATTCATGGATATCATAACTATTGATTCCATAGGTAGTGGAGTAAGAATTTTCACTAACTGCGAAAGAATAGGTGCAAAGAAGGAAAGGGAAACTCACATAAATAATGTTTGAAGCCAACGAATTAACAGAGGGAAAATTGTTTGAATGAGATTTTATGTAATTAACTTATCATTAAAATTTTTGTGATTTTGATATTAAATGATTTTGATCTGATTAAAATATTAGTGATATATTATATTGCATACTTCTTACTCAGAATACTTTACACGTAAGATTGATGTGCTCTCCCTCATCTGTAAATCATCAGATGACGAGCCATCATTTAAACTAGTTTAATAACGTAACGCTTTTTTCCAGTGCTTAGACAGTGCGTGGCTGTGGGATTATGACTATCGGTGCCAACCAGTGGATTATTCGGATAGTCCTAAGGCTATGAGGGTAAGGCATACTTATAAATATGAATTTATTGAATTTTACTGCGTATTGGATTTAATATTTCTGTGGAATAAAGAATCACATTTTAAAAATAATAGTACGTTGCTATAGGATTAATTGCCAAGCAAATAGGCCACCACCTATGTATTTATTCCAGTTTCTTTTAATACATGTATTGTTTGGTGGGCATACTAAAGCAGTGGAATGTTGAAAAAAATCTCAGAACTGCGGTAATCACTTGCTAATGACTACAAAAATTTTGGCCTCATTCTTTTCATTAATTCTTAAAACCATGCTCTTTCTTTCAAACACCATTATTCTTCTGACATTTATATGGTTAAGCTATTACTAATCCTTATGCCAGGAAGAGGTTTCAAGATATGTATTCATGCTGTGTATTCCTTGATGAAATTAATGGCTAACATTGTTTCATCGCTTCCACGTTTTTAAGAATTAGAGTGCGCTTTTATCAAGAAAGTCGGTTAGACATGTTGATCTCAAAGGCTTAAACTTTATGCTTATCATGCTATATTTTATAGTGTGCTAAGGTTGTAAATGTGCACAGAAATACCTATACCATTGAATGAGATGAAAAAATACATGGTGACAGCTTGCGAAATTTTTACCTGTTTGAAGCTTGTAAATGTGCTGGCGATATTAAAACACAAATTATATGGTCATTTTGAAGTAAAAGCTTAATTTCCTTGCATCAATCTATGATTTAAAAGTGCATTCAAGAATCGCAATGAAATCATTGGACCCCTGATCATCTGCAGGTATGTTGTTCACTGAATAGCTTTTCACTTCAGACGAGAGCGAGGTTGGGATATTTGTAGAAATCCTTTCACCAAATAATTGTTGTCCTAGCGAAAAGCATATGGCAAGTAATTTCTTGCTCTGCCGGAAAATGTTTTGAAGTGTTTACTCCTAAAAATCATTCTCTATCAGATAAATTCTATTCCTTTTCAGATGGCTCGAGGATGTTACTACTACTTCCTACTAAAGATAGTGGAGCTTCTTGATACGGTAAGAATCCTGGATCCATAGATATTGCAGGCTGGCTCAAAGTTAGATTTTAAGAAAGAGCCCCTTTAGCTTTTTTAGTTTCAAGGAGTTATCTACATATATTGTCATAAATTATATGGCGAAAGCAATGCTTGATTTACTCAATCTTCAAAGAATTCCAAACTCAACGGCTTTCTTTTTACCCCTTGATGGAGTACCCGATCAATGTGATCTATTGGTACTCGAGTTAATGCTTCTTGTTTAAAGCAGCCATCGCCCAGCTTTTTGTGAGTAATATTCATTTATTGGTCGTTCAATCCAAAGATTGGTTGTCTGCAGCCCTCCACCCTTCCTTATCTAATGCTAGTTCCTTTACCTCCTGGTATCTCCCTATTACTTTCCACTTTTTTTTGGTCCATGAACTTATTTCTGGGTCTTATTCTAGGGACTTTTCCCTCTAGTTTACCTTCAATTATGTTCCTCCCAAATCCCTTCTGTCTGACATCTGAGGCGCAATGGATGTGTATTAATAAAACTGGAAACATTTTGATAATGAATGTGGGGTCACCAAGTTTCCAGTTATCATTATTACGCTTACAAAGTCCACTAAGTAACGCCTGAGACCACCAATAATATCTTTGTGGCTAAACTAATACTCGTAATTATAAGGGTAAGCATATAAAACCTTGGTAAATCTTTTTAATATCAATTATTTCATATTATCATGTCTCTGGGCCACGGAAATGACGGCTCTTCAGCCTTCCCACGCTCCTTCGGTCTGGCGCTGTGGTCATGCGTCCAGTTCTGTTTGGCACCTCGATTACTTGATAAACGCTGGCGTGTTTATTTATTCTCCTCATACCATGCGCGATATGAAGATGTAGTAAATGAACTTCGTAACCCCCAGTGATCCCTTTTATGCCACGGCAATATTGAATCCTGGGGTGATCTAACCAGCCTTTGAATACGTTCAATGAGCATGCAGTGACTTTTCAGGAATTATGGAATATCATGAAGGTTAAAGGTAAAATGATAAGGCAATAATAAATGTAAGGTAAATGCTCGATAAAAGTCACAAATCTGTATTTTTTCATCAGTATAAACGCTGTCATTTTACTACGTTTAAACGGTAAATAAAAGCTTTTCTGTTCAATTACTTACTCTAACTCCCAGGGCCATTTATATCCAAGTTTAAATTTAGCTGCACCAACATATCCCCATCACCTTTTTTGGTCCATTGCATCCTCCTCCGCAGCTCTAACCCTCTCCAAATCTATCTTTACTTGGTTTCACCATCTCTGTCGCGGTCTTCTCCGGGGTCGTTTTCCGACTGGATTTCCTCTCAAAACTTCCTTCATCACACACCCTTCCTCTTTTCTTAACAAGTGTCCTGCCCATCTCACTCTTCTGGATTTAACCTCACTTTTGATGTCGGTATTCTTGTAAAGGTCCTTGATTTCCTTACTGTACTTTCTTCTCAAACTGGCTTATTCGTTTGTAGGCCCGTAGATGTCGTAAAAACTTGTTTTCAAATACTATCAAATTTTCTCCTTCTTATTCAGTGTCTCGAATCCATAGAGCAGCACTGGGCTGATTATTGCATTGTACAATCTAATTTTTGTTTTATACGACAGGGACTTCGAAGTTAGGAGTCCGTGTCATGCATGTTAGCATTTATTGGCTAGATTTAATCTGTTCAATTAATGTTGCCAAAGTCTTATATTTCCGATACAGGTTTTCTTCATTCTAAGGAAAAAGTTCAACCAAGTGTCATTTCTGCACGTTTATCACCACACTGGAATGGTTGCCCTTGGATGGGGAGGAACTAAATACTTGGCAGGTAAGTCAATGCTCAAATTCATTAAAAACTAGTCTTATGCTCCATAAATTATAAGTAATTTAATGATGAGGCACGTAATTATTTGTGATACTTTAGCCAGCTATGAAATAATGGGATATCATCATCTATGAGGACAACATAAATGTTGAGTGGTTCACGAGAAATTGGAAAAAATTACTGAAAAATTATATGAATGGATGAGTAAAAAAATTATTTTAAAAGAAAATATTCATTAATTATAATGTTAGTTCCGCTTGCCTCAACAATGTGGAAGAAGGATACACGATTTTTCCTCGAGGATAAAGTCAACCATTGCATTTTGATGATTTTAATAGCTTCAAGTTCCAATAATAGATTGTCCGGAAATACCTTTCATATCATGGGAATTTCAGTGTAAGAATTGTTTTTGTCTCAATTAATGCTTAGAACTTGAATGCCCTTAATTTAATGCGTGATGAGAGTATACTCATAGGTTTGAATGCACTTCAAAGGCCCTTGTCAAATCACGGCACATGTAAGGTGCACATTTGAAGACAGATCTTGTTTTTCTCACTGAATAAGGAATATATTTGAATTTCAACTGAAAAATCTCATCTGATTCTCTGATAAATGACAAATTTTCAAAAACATTTAATTAATCTCATTCAGAGGCATACATTATTCTGAAAGAAACATATAAAATCATTAGGTTAAAATCGTTATTTCACAAGCGAAGTTAAAAAAAATATCGCTCTACTTTAGCCCATTAATGAAACATAATTATATTAATCACATGCTACTTTGAAGTATGATGCCATGAAAAACGAGTTAAGACTATATGCACTATTATTAGGCAGAAACTGTAATTTTTTTCGGACTTATTTATGATGAGCGAAAATACTTTGCCCAATTGAAAATTACAAACGAATATGTGCAAGCATGGCACCCCTTGTAATTTTTATATCAAATACTAATTTAATAATTATTTTCAACATTAATATATTTTTCTACATTTACTTGATTACAGGCGGACATGGCACATTCATGGGCGTCTTGAATACTTTTGTACATGTAGTCATGTACTCTTATTATCTAATTACCAATATATGGCCGGATCAGAAGAAATACATTTGGTGGAAGAAGTACATTACGCAAATGCAGATGGTAAGTAACAAGGACTGCCTGGCTATGGCTTTATTCATTCATTCATTGGTCGTTCAATCCTAAGATTAGTTGACTGCAGCCCTCCACACTTCCAAATCTAGTGCAAGATCACTTACCTCCCGGAATCTCTTCCTATGTACTTTCCTCTTAATTTGGTCAATGAACTTATTCCTGGGTCATTCTCTGGGGATTTTTCTCCCTATTTTACCTTCAATTATGTTCTTCACAAACCCATTGTGTCTTAGGGTGTGTCCAATCCATCTGGTTCTTCTTTTCTGTATGGTGTTCCATATGGTCCTTTTCTCTTTTACCGTTGTGTACAGTTCATCATTTCCTATTTTTTACGTCCATTTTATCTTCAGCATCCTCCTCCAACACCAGGTTTCGAAGACTTCTAGTCTGTCCTGGTCAGCTTTTCCAGTGGACCTTGCTTTCGATCCATAGAGTGACACGCTCCACACCAATGTTTTCGCGTACTGTATCCTGGTTTGTAGTCCTATTTTCTTTGAGCACAGCAGTTGTCTTTTTTCCATGAACGCCTTCTTAGACTAGTTCTGGCTATGACAAAGGGAGTCGAAAAGATTACTACTTAATTAAAAACTGCGGAGATTAATCAATGGATAAAAATGTCGTGGTTCATATTCCAGAGGACTGTTACGTCTTTTAGAAGCTTACTACTGGGATGCAAAACGTTTCGTCTCCTTTGTTGGAGACCTCTCTGGGGGTAATGAATGTTGCCTTTATTGTGCATCCGAATTTAAATACCCAAGTACGTGAGAAGATGGTTGCCGAATTTACTTTGTCAAATTCTTCCTCATTGAAATTTTTCGTACGGTTCAGTCATTAGCACCGAGGAGGTCTTCGGCAAAGGAAAAGAAGCATCCATGTTTTAATCTAGACGCGGGCAATTCTTAAACACCGAATAACTTGTGAAGGTGATTTATTATCTCATACCTGCCAAAGAATAGCACAAATACTCGTCCTAACTGAAGTGAAGCTTATTTTAGACCTGTTTGGAATGATGATATGAATCTCATTGCTATAAATTTATTAACCTTTGAGCAGTGGCATTATCATAACATAATTACTGGATCATCTCCTGTGAATTAGTTTGAATAAAGAACAGTGTACGTACATGGAATTTTAACTGCCATTTAGTAAAATATTTTTCTTGTCTCAGAAGAGGGGTTTTCCATTTCAAATTTTTTTTTAGCTGTAATGGAAGGCATTTGACGATATCAATCTGTTGGGTAAAAAACTCTTTATACGTTCTCTTAACAAACCTACGTTAACGACCTCTACCAAAGTTCACGTGAAAATGCAAAGTTATTTCTTAGGATCAAGACAAATCTAATTCCACAATCTTCTTAAGGACTGAACTGTTGGTAATTTTTCCAATATTTTGTCCCGATTCAAAGCTTTTTGACATTGTTATATTATCAACAGCTTTCTTGTGTTCTTGCATTCCGATAAGAGCTATCGTAATGGGCCGATATTTCACTTTCGTCCCAATCGCTAAAATTACTCTCGTTCAGTAAACTGCCGCCTTTTATTTTGGGAGGGAATGCTGAAGCAATGAACTACGCATTTAAAAATTAGGAAATGAATAGAAGATACATATTCAAATACAGAGAGATAATAACTTTGATACTGGACCAATATATATTTATTGTCCTCATGGACCATGTCTTGCATTCAATGTTTCCATAGGACTCAGCTCAAAATTTACAATTGCTTTCTCGAAAAATGAAGAGAATAAATAATATTTTAGAGGTTTATCCTATTTTTTACATTGGTATTGCATGACTGGCAAAGTCATGCTCTGTAGTACGAAACAATGGACATTCCTTCATGATTTTCAGTGGATATCTGTTAAAATTAGAGTATTTCGATAACTGATTATCTTTTTATTGAGAGTTTGTTATTTAGATAAGTACATATTTTTGTTTTTGTAAGATTACAAGAAGACAATCGAAAGTGGTGATAATGAATTCGTACCTAACCATGTCATAAGCGCTTCGAAAGTGTAAAATGACTAAGAATGACTTGTGAAGAGTGCGTGACGAGTCCAAATGTTTTCTTGCGAATTCATTCGTCGACTCCTTTAATTACGTTGTTATTATTTCTGTCATAGAATTTACCACCCTACCGAGTATATTTTTCGAAAAGGTCAAACAACATGTGTTCGAACGGTCTCTACCCGTAGGGAATCCCACTATCTCTCGTGAAGAATGTGGTGGCTGGACTTCCTTTAACAGTTAGGTAATTAGTTGGTAATTACAAGCGGAATGACTAGTATCCTGTTAAACTCACAAGTTTAAACAAAGTCAACAGTTTCGCGCGAGATGTTGTGAAACTGCATATTCGAGATGAAAAACACTTGATGTTGCACTGTCCATTTTTTTAAATAATACTCAAAACTTTACTACACGTGTTTTGGCACTTTTAATGGCCATCATCAGGTACCTTGTAAAAATTACAGTTTTGTCATGGGCATTTGTATATGATTCTCAGCGGAAATGAAGGGGGGGAAGGAAGAGGAAAGAGAATGTTTGGCGGCTGGGATTTATCGATATTGAGGCGGAACGGGGGGGAGAGAGAAAGAGAAGGGAATGAGTGCATAACAGTGGGTTGGTTAGCCATGGTTAGTTACCAAAACCGATAAATTCCAACCTCCAAATTTCCCCTTTCCTCATCCTCCCCACTCCCTTTCCGCTGAGAATCATATATAACAACACATGGCAAAACTGGAATTTTTACACTGTACCTGATAATGGTCAATAAAAGTGCCGAAATAGGTGTAGTAAAGTTTGAGTATTATTAAAAAAGTGGACAGTAAAACATCGAGTGTTTTTCATTTCACAAGTTTAAGTTCGTTTTCCGGAATTTTTGATCAGCGAAATAAGTCATTTGTTTCTCAATTCTTCATTATTACCTTTAAACCTTATTGTCAGCTCAGCATGGTGTGGTCTGTGACCTGACAACTTCTGTGCATTTTTGCTAAGCGTAAATTTTGTGCATTCTGTGCAAATCCGACTTAATTAGCCTGGTATTTCTGTTAGCTGGTGTACGTAGAATCCAGTGCAGGGAAAAATCGTGCAAAAATCATCATTAATTATTTTAATTAACATTTAGTGGTATGTGATAAGTGAATTTTCGTAAATATCCTCTTATCTTGCACAATAACATCTTTATCATAAATAGTTTATTGAGGTAGGTTGGAAAATACCATTTGGAACTATTCATATTCACTAATGATAGAATTACATCTTTACCCATATTGGGTAGTACTACGCCGTATTATATGTAAGTATATCAGCGTGTAACACTCAAAGGGGTGGGTGTGGAGGACGCATTGTGGATGCCCAGAAATTTACGCTCAGATCGAATTTCAGAGACATGAATACCCTTTAACTAGCAGGTTTATTCTACAAAACATATGTAAAATATCCTTGCGCTTGGTTGCACATAAGATAAATGCCCATAAAATAAATGGCTTGAAGATTTATCATAAATAAGATAAATCACCTTTAATAATATTTATTAGCAAGCTATTAGTATCTGAATTAGGATATCAGTTGCTGAGAATGTACATGCAATTTTTTTTCCAATATTTATGATGCTTTCATTTCAAAAATGATATTTCCTTGATAATTAGTTTCAATGAAACAATTTTGGAGACATATGCATTAGGCCACTTCCATTATGCCGATGTACCACTCTCCTGGCGAATGGTCCCGGTTCACGTCCGCTCTATCTATCTCCACAATCTCCTTTCAGTTGTCATGGGTCGATGGGATAACCACACACAAATCTGCCTCTCCACTGATAATAGTCGCACTAATAATTGAATACTGTTAACTGCCTCCTCATTAACTGTATCTGGTCACTATTCCCTGCTCGAGTCGAGTCGGAAATTCCGTCTTAATCTTCCAATACCCGGTATTTATAGATGAAATTCTGTTGACGTAATTGTTGAATTTGTTTGTTTTGCTCGCCCGATATTTGTTTTTGCGTATGTTTTGTTTATAATTTTAATTATAACACGCCCGAGTTCAATATAAATTCAATAATACTAGCGCGTGAATGAATTTCCCGCGGTTGTCAACCCATATGACCTTGGCGGAATTTTTATTTTTTAAATAACTACTACCGCCCTAAAATGAGTGGAGTAGCTGCATTACAAGCGATTCGTACCTCTCTTAGGTTGGGCTATTTTATTCACATATTTTATGTCAAATGGAAATTTCAGGTTGAAGGATTACAGCCGCACTTTATAAAGCCATGCGCGTGTCACCCTTGTCATTCAGTTGAAGAATTATAAGTTCAACGTGTCATTGATAACTAATTAAGAGCCTCATTATTTGTTGTAAATCAGTGACAATTCAATGTAATTATCCAAATTTTCTACAAAACTATGATTACAACCTGGTAAGATTTCCTAGTTTATCAAATTAAACCATTTCAATGAAAATTATGTGGACGTAGATGAGTAAAATTTCATTTCCGTGGAGAAAGCATTTGGCGCAAATTGAAAGAAAGCTATCACCTCTGCAACGAAATGTATTAGTCAGCTCATAGTTGTTTACACACTTCACTGAATGAATGACACGAGTGAAAAGCCATGTCACTAGGTATATGCAAATCAACGATAATCATTTTATTCACATTCTGTCAAATGGAAAGAACTCTAACTGATATTCTGCATCAGTTGCTTCTCTGTATGCACAAACTCATTTCTAAGTCAGAAGCTCAATTATTATATCTATAAACTAACGAGCTGTACCTCGCAATTTTGCACGAGGTCAGATTTCACTGTAAGTGCTTAGGGGCCGATTATAATGGGGCGAATTCGATCCGAGAGTAATTAATCCATGTATTGATAAAACATTCTCAATTGGTAATTCTTTCTTGCGTTGGATTAGCTTCTACGCGCACTCTTATATGATCGCTGATCAGCCGGGAGACTGATAACTTTACCTTCACTGTTCCAACGAATTGAATAGGGAAAACCTGTTTCCCTTGTGGCACTTATTTGGTGACCTGTTATTCTTACAGATATTAACGCAACTACCCTTTTAAAACGGTGAGTTTTATAGTGTTTTGTTCAAAGTTTGAAATTGTTTTATCGTAACGTTTTGAGCTTTACAATGAGTTAATATGCCATAGGGTAAAATTTTTGTTTGTTTTTTACTCCAGATTTTGATTCGGTATAATTTATCTAATGATCCCAGCGCATCCATGTGGCCCGATGTGGCGAACAGTAGAAATTTCAAAACCCAATCTATCTCACAATCACAATTGAGAGGATTTTAAATACTCCCCCAAGAGAGCCATTAAGGAATAATCTGCGTATAATTTGACCCATCATCATGTCTATATTCTTTAAGTTTGAGTACTTGAAAAGAAATATCAATACCAGCAGGAAGAGAATTAGCTTATAAAAAGTACTTGGTAATGAACTCGCATTCGTAAGAAAAATTTTATTAAGGAGAAAATAATTTTATTTAAAGCGTTTTTCTATGAATTGCAAAGACACCAGTATTCTGAAAGATGGGAAAACTTCTGAAAATTCCCTGATTCCAACTCAGAACCAGGCTGGTATTCTACTGATTATCCTTTAGTGTCAGTGTGTTATTTCCATTAATCACATTTACCAAAACACGTGCTTTGCTCCATTATTCACAGACTTCCCTCACATTTCTATATTATAAGTCATTTTTCACAAATACTTGTGTCGGTGCAAGACCTAAGTCCAAGAAAAAACATATGTATAGAATAGCCTGTCGCACAAATTTTAGAGGCAAGTATAACATTAACCACCATTTTTACGGAGAATATTCTTGCTTCACGTAATATATGGAAACATTTTATTTTTCTCAGAAAGAGCACTTGAATTGCCGACATTGAACCATTTAAACATATTTTTACATTTTGAGATCTTCACCACAACATACTAATCATCATCCTCATGTAAGAATAGTAACAAAGATTTGTACAAACCGAATGATTTAAAGTTACGAATCATTATAGGTTTTTCTACGATAATCGTGAAATCTCCGTTCTCTGCAAAATAAAGACGTTTTTTTCAGTCAATTATTATTAAGGGAAAAGAGCAGGAATGGCTCTTGTCAGTTTTAATTTACAATTGTTTTCATAACATAGTGCCCGTTTGGATTCGTTCCGAAACCGATTTTGAATTGGTAGACCCATCATTAATCGTTATCTCGACAAATCACGGAGAAATGTGGTGCACCAATTCACTATTACCGGACGGCACAGTCGTAGATATCTCCAAGATCCAGCAAGGTCACCGTTGAGAGAGCAAACAACACAGACGAAGGTCAAAGATATCTCATTCTTGAGACAGCGCCGGGAATCGAAAGCTCGTCCAAACGAGGAGCATATTCGAGTTCGAGACAGTGCTGAGGATACCTACGTAGTGGCCTATTGCCATGGCGGACCTGCATTATGTCAATGAAGCACACACCTTTGAACTGCCTTCGTCAGAGCCTTTGAAATAATTGATCGCGGAAACTTTAGATTCGCTTTAATATCTCAGGTTTAAAACACTGTTTACGATACCTTAATGATCAATTTTGGTAACTATAACTGTATCACCTAAATTATTAACATTCGTTTTGATAACTTTATGTATTTGACTTTCATTATATAGCATAAAATTTTTCAGAATTACATATACATCTTTTATGTTTTGTCAGCCTTGTTTAAATATCACATTGGTTGATCGAATTGTGGAGCCTACATCATTTTTCATTATCTTGATTTTGCACCGTCTGGAATTCATTAGGTATTCAGTGTAAATTTGTATCTTACGCTCACTGATGGATTATTTAATATTGGTAAATATGTCGTTGCCAGAGTTTTTTTTTAATTTTTACAGGTAAAGCATAAATGTTTACATTGCTTACTTAATCTTCTATCTTCTAATTTTGAGGCATTTGAAGATAACGTATTTTTTTTACTTTTATTTTTGTTTTTTATTAATTTTTTATCTTTTTATTTATGTTTTATGAATATTTTTATGAATTATATGTTTTAAATCGTTTACGTATTAGTTTTTAAATCTCAAAGTTTACTCAAAGAAAATCTCGCTCAAAGCGCATTAAATGTAGCCACCGGTGTTATGATAAATTCGTCACCCAAGGAATAAATCAATACATCTTTGCAGGATAGAATAGAATAGAATATATATTTATTATACTCCGGGTATCACCGTTGGAGCAAAATTCTATTACAAAAAATGAAATAGTAGGCTCAGAAAAAAGTACGACACAAATTTGACAGAATTTATGTGTTTAATAAACGCGGTTCAGCCAAGTTTGACAGCAAAAAGTACAATAAAATTAATGAAATACAAAATATAAAAATACAAAAATAAACAAAATTTTAAAATAGGCTCATCAAAGAAATCGGAATACAATTTTATTGTTGGGATACGATTTTTATGGACATAAATGTATGAAAGACAGGGTAGGGCAGTATGCAGACTCAGTATAATAAGTAGTGAGAGATGAAGAGTGCAAATAACCAGTGAGGGAGAAAGTGTGCAAATAGTTAGTGAGAGAGAAAGTAAAATGAGTGAAATTGTTACATAAAAAAGTCCTTGGAGAACGATTCCCACTTTCGGTTGGCGCGAATGAAAACACTCGCATCAATCAGTCGCGAAACGCCCGGAAAAACGGCATTCCCTCGAGGAAAGGGAACTCGTCTATCTCCTCCGATATAAACCGGATAACTTCGCCATCCACTCTCCCTCTCTGGTGGGTCTTTTTTTCTCCGTTTCCCTTTCTTCCCGCAGGTCCAGTTCGCCCTCATCACCGTGCACTCCCTGCAGCTCCTCTTCCGGGATTGCCCCTATCCCAAGTTCACGGTCGCCATCTTCGTGCCCCAGAACCTGTTCATGCTACTCCTCTTCGCGGATTTCTACCGGAAGGCCTACTGGCGGAAGGAGACCCAAGATGCCAAGCAGAAGTGAGCGTGTGGATTCCGTGTGTTTTGTGCGCTTATGTTGTGTTTTGTGAGAGGAAGTGCTTTTTGGGAATTTGACCGGTGCGAGAGAGAAAGAAAGTCTTCTCCCGGTTGACTCAGACACGTACGTGGCTCGCGTCCAAAAGCATATGTCCAAGAGTTTTATTTTTCTTCCCCCGCCATAGCGTGTGATTTTTATCTCTGTCCACTCCCCAGTCGTTTCCTTCTCCGCTCCATTGTGCAAGGGTAGAAGGTATTCCCAAGGAGCCAGCCCATGGACCCGTGTAGTGATGTGGGGTCATGTTTGACGGACACGTGTGCTGAACAGATGAATTGAGTTCTGAATTTCAAAGTGTATCTACCCGTAGTTTTTCAGGTAATACGTTTTAACGAGGGATTAGTTTAAAAAAGATTCCGCGTCAGGTTGAATTCCATAATGGTTATAGGAATAGAAGGCATCGCAATCACCAGGAATATTTATGGAAGCTACTGGTGACAATACTTAGAATGTTAGTTTCATATATTGTCACTATATGATGATGCTGTGCATCAAAACCAAAGTCGAAATGTTAAATAATATTGTTGCGGAATTATTGTGCGTCATTTATCCATTGCGATAGTTAATTTTCCTTCCATCCCTTTCTACTGGCCGAATCATTGCCATTCAAAAAACCAACCATCTGCCAACAATCGTCGCAAACCCTCCTTATAGAGATAAATCGGCCTTTGCCTTACTTAAAACTTGTAACGCTACCTTCAAAAGCCTAATGTGATATTTACTTTCAAAATTAAAAACGTACTTTATAAACACCTTGATATACGAGACATGGTTGTGCATGGTGCACGCATGAACAGATTTTTAAAAGTTTTTTTTTTTGAGTTTCAACGCCAGGGCCACGTTTCCCAAACCTTGCCCCTTAGGAGTCCTTAGGGTTCTCGGGTGATCAGTCCGCGGCAATTATGAAATTTTAATGAGTCACAAAATTTTAAATTCTGCTTCCATGTAGTGTATTTTCCTATCGTTTGCTTTATTAATATAGGTGCCTAATTTTTCCTACTTATCTCACATAGCGTGCGGATATGATATGTAATGTCTCTTAGAACATGCATAGAGCTAAGTACTAAATTTTCCTGGCGGCTCCACAAGAAACTTTTGCTGAAAAAGTTTACAAAACTGCTGCTTTAGAGTGTGTGCCCCTCTTTACCTGTTTGCCAGTTGCATTTTTGAAGGCTATATTGTGCGTCAACGCGTAGCGGTATAACGTGCTGCCGGTTAGCAAGCCTCAAGCTTCTCCAATACCCGCCAGCCATGTGAGGCCTCCAGTGGTACCTTGGGTCAAAAAGGTTATGTAATTCAAACACATCTGTCATGTTTAGGGTAGCAAAATTGTTTGTATATGGGAAGGATGATGGAGTAGCTATTTGCGAAAGGAAATTGAAGAGTAGCAGGCAAGAGGTTAGCTGTAGACACTCTCGCGCATTATCTTCGCAGTAAAATTCTACCGTACACCTAAAGCCACAACTCAAGACACTTTCATTCGTATTTGAAGTTTTCATGGGGAATGATGCCATTCGAGGATTTAAAATCGGTACCTCTTCACTAGACTGCGCTCTATGATGAACTTCCCAATACGACAGCGCAGAGCACAAGTTTTCATAGACTGAATAACCTCAAGGTATGTGCATGATTCCATTGGAAAGTGCTGTGACATAATTGTTTATGAGCTATAATCTGACTTGAAATAGGTATAAAACAGGAGCGAGGAAAAATTCAACAGTTGGTCCTAATTAAATGGTGCGAAATGAATTTTCGGATTGGATAATGATTTTTTTAATTTTTAATACCCGCTCACAAATTGATGACCATAATGACAAATTTTTCTTAATTATTTTCATCAGCCATAAATCAATACATACATAGATTATACTCCGCATCCGCTTTTGTGTCGTATCGTAGTCACCGAAGTTTCGTAGTTTCGGTTCAAATTCGGAGTGGTTCTTTCAATTTCGTGAAATGACCTTAGCCGTGGAAGTGCGGTAGTCAAATTCACTAACGTTTATCGAATCCCCTTTGTCACGGATGACATTGTCTTTCAAAGCCGCCGCCTACGGTCCATCCAAGTCCAGTCCAAAAATCCATATCCAATCCGAAAAATAGTTTTCCGAATTTGATACTTATTTTTAACATTTTAGAGTATAAACTGCATCATAGGTCGCATGATCATTATTGTTCAATTCGACTTTGATTGAATCAATTTCTTGGCACGGACGCAGACGAAGAGGAACCGAGTGTCTAACTGTTGACCCCCCAGGTCTTAAGATAGAATTTCGAGGATTTTCATTCAACCGACTTTGTTTCTTTGTCGTTGCAACCTCAATGATAAGAGAAGATTTATGCGAAATACTATACGTCTTTCGCGTCTTTGTTACTCGTTGGGCGTCATATAATAGAATATATTTTTATCAGAGAAAAAACTTTCTCACATTTAGAGATTCAGTTTGGTGTGGTGGCAAAAGAACTAACTTCCCATCCCGTGGCACCGGGTTTGGTTCCTTGATGTGGTAGAGATTTTTCGTTGGAATCCCTATTCATACTTGGGTGCCATGTAGAGAGTGCCCCTATGTATTACTCGGCATGTCGGACGGGAAAATTAAACCATGGTCGCTTTTTTCTCCTTTCTTTTAAGCTAGCCTAAAATGTCGCCAGGTTTTTCTCAATATATCACCGTTCCTAAATAATAATTTGGCCACTAATATACCCTCCCATTTTCGATTAGTCAAATGGCTTCAGTTCTCGGTCGTTCTATTCAAAAGACAAACCATACAGCATACCTAATCATACCGTGTGGCTCCCAAATTAATTTAGAATAAATTTGATTTCTTTACTCGATGGTCACATCAATGCGCCTAATTCTTCACTGGATCACAAGAAATGAAAAATAGGCACGCTCTTCAAATATCTCCACGATTACATTATTACATTCCAATGCGAGCTAATATTTAGCCCATATATTATAGACGAGAAGATATTTTGGTGCACAAAATTGATGCTGTTTTTTGTGAGCATTTATCCACCATGCACGACTATCACTCGAAGGTGGCCCTATTATGTGAGATGTCTTTTTCCCATTATTTCACGCTTGTTTTCTTGTGACATTTGGCATTTTCAATAATATATTTTGAGAAATAATTTTGAGTTGATATTTGTTTTGATAAATCGTCATAGTGCCACGTCATTTTTTTCGATTAATAACTATGTGTACGGTTTAAAAGCTTCATTACTGATCTATTTAATAAGGTCAATAGTGGAAGTAATTTGGGTTTGTGTACTTCCATGTGCTGTCTCATCGTTTGTTTCCATCTATCTTCTTATTTAATCTATATTTCGGCCGAATATTGATCTCCTTGTACTCTTTGAATCCAATTTAAACCTATCCATTCAATTCTTTCTCCGTCGTCTGTTTATCGGTCACTCGGCTCACATTCCCTCGCCCCTTCCTCCATCTAACCTCATTCCAAGTCTTCCCCTCCTCTCTTCGGCCCTCCGGTTTATTTTCTCCGGTGCTCGCCGCCGAACCTTTCTCTTTCCGTCTCGTGTGTAAGCCTCCCTCCGTTTCTACCCATCCACCTGCACGCATAACTGTACTCTCAAATCCCATCGAATTTACGACCCAACCAGCGGCCTCTTCTCATTCCCTTCCGCTGTCGCTGTTCCTTCGGCAGCTCGGGAAAAGCTATCGCGTGGGTAGTTTCAATGGGCTGCCAAATCAAAACTGTCGTTTCAGGTAGCAGTTAAAGTAATCAGGAAAGGCGAACGAAAATCACGCTAATGTGCTCTTATTCTCTCGGGTGTAACAGCACCGAATACTTTCACTAAGAAATACAGACAGACTCTTGAGTAAGTAATAATTCTTTCCCGACGAATGTTGTGAATAAACTCTTTTCGGGTTACCCACCGGGTAAATGTATCCATATTTGCCAATGCTTTGGCAAGCGTCTCACCTACCGTATTCAGGGCTTTAGCATTGCACCAAAATAGCCAGTATTCAAGAACCGAAGCAGTCGACCAATTAGCGGAGACCTGAGCTCTCGGCGGGGTATATAAGCCCAGGTGGTCCACCAGGCTATAGAAGGCGGCCAATTTTTCTGCAATAATTTTAATAGGCGTCTCGCTTGCCGAAACGTTGGCAAATATTTACCCGGTGGGTAACCAGAGATGGATTTATTTATAGACTCTCTAGTATATGTTATATTTTTTCGTCATTTTTTACTGCCATATATTTAAGTCTCGGAGCCATATTCATGGATAAAAAAGACCACGGTTTATTATCAAACCCTTCTTAGTGACACGGCGGTGTTGAAATCGCTGTTGTACTTGGTAATATTAAAACTGTCGGGGATATTTCTATCACAATTCTTCGTTTTCATTTTGCGAGACCGTTTAGAATTGGTGAGTTTCTTGGTGGTGTTGAAGTTACGTGGCAGGAGCGCATTCAACGCACGTGACAATAAGAGTGACAGCAATGACAAGCGCCACTGTGTTCAGCCGTAAATAAAATAGATTGCATCAGCGATGCGACTGAAATGTCGACGATCTCCTGCGTTCTATCAATAGTATTTTGAGCAGCATTAAAAAAAACCATAGTTTAAATAGTAAAATGGCTGCGTCTCAAAACGAATATCGGAAGGTAATAATAAATTTGTTCGAATTCAGGAAGACGTTCAGAATTTTTCATAAGTTTAAAATATATGATTAAGAATAATTTTTTTTTAACAATTAAGGAGACAGGCCCTGAATAAGTAGGTAGTACATGGCATCAGTTAGCTTGGTGTATCTCGGTATTCATACTGCGAAAGGCTCACGCAGAAGTTTCCATTTCTACCGGAAGTTTCGATACATTACTACCTTCTTTTAAATTTTTCAGCCATATAGCCGACCGGTTCATAAATTTTCTTTTATTCGTCGGTAACCATGTAGGCATGCGGTTTATGGGTTGCTTGGAGATAACAACAGCATATAATTATTGGACGGAGAAAGAATGATATTTCTACAGAAGAAATACTTATTACTGGGAAACTATGAATGTGAAAATGATGTCAATCTGAAGAGAAAATTCGTTCAAAATTCACAAATCGTTTACATATACTGGTCCCCGGGAATTTCATAAATTAACACATTTTATGAGAGAAAAATAGAATAAAAGAATATTTCCATCTTAGTAATGAATTCAAATTGCTGATCACGAGCCTGAAGGTACCTAATAATTCGGCAAATCGTTTATATTAACGCAGTCGAAGCTAAGGCTTATATTTTAATTATATTTTTGCGCTATGATTTTACAGACCGTTAAGAGTAGTAGTGCTATTCTCTATTGATGCAGATTTTTACATAAAAATGCAGTAAATATGTTTGAAATGCTCTCCAATAGGTGGTGTGAGTAAAGATTGATGCCGCATTGAATTAGCACGACATATACTATAATGCTCTTAGAGAATACGTTGACAAATGTAGTTTTTAAAATCATTTTTTATCAATTTGATCGGCTATTGGCATGCAAAAGTCATTTCATGATCAATTATTTGAAAATTAACATTCGTTGACCTCAAATACGTTTATCTCACGATTTACTCAATTCATAGGTGCAAATAGACCATTTGTGAGATCA
Organism: Ceriagrion tenellum; assembly: GCA_963169105.1. NCBI lineage: Eukaryota > Metazoa > Arthropoda > Insecta > Odonata > Coenagrionidae > Ceriagrion > Ceriagrion tenellum. The sequence goes on along the minus strand of OY720632.1, from coordinate 126,617,583 downwards.
CGGTTTACTCTTTCTCGTAGTCGTCATCGTTATTCGAAATGCAAACCACTTCAGCAGGGCAACGCTCTCGGCCAAGGCCCAAAGAACGCACTTCGTCCATCGAGACCAGTCAAATTAAGGTGGTAGGAGCGATTGTCATTTATGTACAGATTTGCGTGACACACTGCATAGATATATTATTTTATATGCACATAATGCTGTTTTAACCTATTAATTCTATTTTAACACTTAGCCTTATGGCTCATGCCATATATTTAGAAATAATTTGATGAAATATGTACCGATTTTCTCCTGATCGCGAAAACGTACGTTTCATATGGATGAATGTCTCTCGGGTATTCTACCGGATTCACAGGTCTGTGTCTCCCGTCGTTTCAGAGAAAGACTTGTTCTCCATCTTCAGGGGTCCTTAATCTGAAGATGGACTACAAGTCGTTCTCCGAAACGTCGGGCGACATGGACCTGTGAACCTGGTGGAATACCCGAGAGACATTTATCCAGCAGATAAAATATACGCCGGGAAAATCTAAGATAATCCATCGTACGTTTCATAGTCTTATAAAGGTTCCTAATAAATATGAAGGTATCATTCCGAGCAAAAAACACATATTTACATGCTATTTTCGCTTACATTTCTGATTCCGTGCCCTAAGCCCAAGTCATGACAATGCTTTAGTTGAGATGAAAATTTTAAAATATCATTCTTGCATCATTCATATAATGTTTTGCTTTTTACAACGCATGAATAGATGTACTTACTTAAGTGAAATGCTTTCTATGAATTCTATTCCGACTTGCTTCAAAAGCTATTGAAATGTCCACTCAACGACTAACGATTCATGCTCCGACCACATCTTACACCGTGCGAAAATCACGCGAAAAGCTCACTTGAGCGCAGTCGAAAAATAAAAACAACGCGAAGGTATGTGTTTGAACGTTATCGCGCATCGGGGGTGGGATCATAGTCCCTCTCTCCGCGTTTTCCTTATTGTTGTTCAAAAGCACACCCGGATCATTTAGAGCAATGTTGTCCTACAGGCGTATACAATAATCAAAATCTGTGTTAAGCAGCACCGGATTTTTCAGAAATTCATAAGAGGAAACTTTCAGAAATCATGACCCCTCTTTCCCTCTCATGAGTTCATCGCGTTTGATCGTTTACAATCATTGATTGTACATAAAGTTTAAAAAATTAGACATACTTTGGAGATATTGGTTACAGATATCATGATCTCAAAAAGACAGAACTTTGTTATATTTCCATTGACCGATCATAGTTTCAACAGTACTGTATCAAAATGTTTAAAGACGCCTGAAAATTCGTTATAAAACCGGTTGACTGCTAGATATTGCAATGCATTAAAGTAATTTAGGCGTGTGTGAACGTTAAAATGCTGAAATCAAGGAAAAAATCCGTAGAGATACGTACTTTAAAAATGGCATAGTATTGTCGAAACCTATGTCGGTGTGTATTAATTATAAATGTGGTGAAATATATCAAAGTTCTATTTTTTGAGATTTTGAAAATTAAATGTAAAAATGAGTGATATGAAACTACTCGCTCGGGTTTGCTCGACTTGGCTGACCGGCAATTGGGAGATCCATGATCGAATCCCGATCAATTGTAATGATTTTTTAAAAATAGTCAATCACACCCCTTGACGTTTGAACTGGTTATGGAGAATCATCATCGCATCTCAGATTCGTTATCAGCATATTGGAGGCATTAATATAATTTATACAGTTTTTTTATTTGATTTTTCGCTCCAAAACAATGTTGGTAGGCGTGGCTAGTTTTCCAGGAGGTCCTCCGCGTTGATCCATCTTCGAACGACAGTTTTGCCGGCGTTTCAGCAGGCGTCTTCAGGTTTGTGTACTTCACTGCTCCGCAGAAGCCTTCATCAGTGCTGAAAACAATGTTTGTTTGTGGACGCTTCTTCCTCCTTCAAATTATAACGCGGTCGCGTGGCGTAATCTCATGAGACCCAGGTGTGTCCGTCCTTGCTCAAGGCACACATTCCATTTGGTCTTTCTTTCCGGGATTAAAAAGGCTTTTGAAGCAGGGCAACCCGTCGTCCCGTCAGTTTGGAGATGAGCTTCCATGCCGTGAGTCCACCTCTCCACAGTCGGCAATTCCCGATATCTTGGTCGTCACGTAGGACGAATGGTCACAGAAAACGAAACGGTGAGTGAGGACAGACACGGTGAATCGATGAACTACTGCCTAACTTAAAATGAGCGCTTTCGCGGCCCGGGCGGAGGACAATGGTTTGGCTAATGGGAGGGGCAATCAAGGATGAGGCGGCGATGGGGAAAGGGAGATGGGAGGGCGGAATCAGTTTGACAGATCGTTTCGCCAATCAAGCCATGCGGACGGCGCGTTTACCGCTATAACCAAGCCTCGAATCGGACTGAAAATTGTGCCGCAAGGAAAACTTGCTATTTATTCGTTACGCGTTACACAGAAAGGGACAACTTGAAGAGTGTAGTGATGAAAGTATCTGAGGTTTCACACTTTCTTTGCCATTGCATTGGCTATTTATATGCGGTTGAATGCAGAGTGGCTGTTGATGCAACTATTTCTTTTCCTTTTCTGTCACAGAGCTAATGAAATTAATCCATCTCAGCATTTGGTCAATAGTTTATTATTTAGAAAATGCAGCCTAGACTATTCATCAATTGTATTTTCATAGGGTTTAGACAGAAATATTAGATCGTTTGATAAAATAATAGTATTTATTGAGCTTTATCGACATCGTGAGTGATAATCATTCACAGTGTTGCACAGTCGTAAGCATTTTCTCACGTATTGTATCAAAGAAAAAACACATTGATCAAACAGCAACAATTATTTCGCTAAGACCTAGGCACCATAAGAGTTATCGATTACCAGTCGAAAGGGGAGGAAGATTCGGCCTCCATTGCACTGTTAAAACGAAGCATGAATGACTGGCAAGTGAGTAGTAAAATATTTTGGTTGTATCCCGATTAATATATACTCTAATGTTCCTGCAACACGAGTTTCACAATAAAATACTAGTCAAATAGAGAAAAAAGTGTTTGCAGAGGCCGAATTTGTGACAGATTTCAACAGCTCTGTCTTATTGGTTAATAGTTTTCATATACAAATATAATAGAGCCTCATGTATATTCTCGCTGTAATTTTTTCCAAATTATGGCTGAAAATTTCCAATTCAGTGGCTCAGGTTCATAGCAGATGGCTGGTAGGCGTTAAAGCCATACTCATCAGCGAGAAGTCGTCAGATTAGTCGGGATTTCCCGACGGGGACAATTTCAAAAGGTGACGTTTCATCTCCATCGTTCTCAGACTTGACCGAAGCGTTTTCACTCTGGTTTGATGGCACTCGAGGCAAAGTAAATGAAACTTCTCTGCATAAAATCAGGGAGAAACCACGGAATCTTACCAGGAAATCCAGAACGTCTAGCAAATCTTTGCCCGGAAGACTAATTGTTCAAATAAATCCAGGCGAAGACAAGGAAAAAGGAGGAAATTGGCAGAGGGAATTTTGTTGAAAGTTAGAAAGTTTTCTTGCATCATGTTTAATCGAAGATTTAGTCTGTTATTTTTATTTTGTTAGACACTCAGTTTAAGAGGCCGTTTTGGTCTATTATTGTCCTTTAATCTGGGACAATATGCGACAATTTTCGATCCCAGACAATAAATACTTCAAAGTCAAATCGGCGGATTAAGTTCAGGGTGTAAAATACATTTGAGATTTGCAAGCGAGAACCTCTAATAACAGGTGTAACCAAGGGCAATTCTGACTGAAATATGTGTGCCTAACACTGTGTCAACCGTGAATATTTGAGAGACGCCAGTATCTATTCAAATCTACCCCATGATTTGTGAAAGGAGTAAGCACAAATTTGATCTAGTACTTTGATTTCAGCATATCATTTCACAAATGAGTCCTTTTGAAGAATTTTGTCCTGAAATTAGTGATTATCTACATTTGCACGTGTTACTAATCAAATTAATGCAATATCACATTGAATATAAAAATGTAGATGATGCAGTGTCGTTAAAAGTCTGTTGGTGAGTAAGTTGGTACTTCTTTAGGTGTCGATTGATAAAACATATCAAATTCAAGACAGTTACACATATTTAATCGAAAGAAATCTACGGCTTAAGTCAGATTGATGGTTTTAGTTCTGGCTTCCCATTGTAAGGATTTATATTCAAATCATTGCAGGGGTAAAATGTGAAACTGTGGACCTACAGGCACCTTTTGTCAGGAGCAGGCTAACATCAAGTAAACATACCTTCTTACCTCCTTGATATTTTTTTTTATCAAGGCGCAAATGATCTCCATAGTCATTCGCTTTCTCAAATAACCAAAGGCCGACGGTAAAAATCATACGCTAAAGTACGTTGAGTCTTCGGTTTTCTGGGGTTTCCGCCACGTTGTTTCTTCCTGAGGACAATATTTCGTCGACTATCTCGCAGCAGGCTTCCTCAGGTTCAAGTGACAAGTCGGGTCAGGATAGACCTAAGGAAGCCTGCAGGGTAGCCGGCGAAATATCGTCCTCAGAATAAAACAACGCAGTGGAAACCCCAGGAAACCGACGACTCAACCTTCATCCAAACCCCGCGGAAGCCTGATTCGCAACATATATTAAAGCAGTACGGACATTATCAAGAAAAACTTTCCAGAGATTGATCCTCTACAAGTTAGTGCATGGTCTAAGTTGTTTTAACGTTTACCGAGATTACTACCGTAATAGCTTTTCCATTGCTGTGGAATTTTTGATTGAACATTACAAGTAGATTCAATTAGAGAGGTGATCCATCTAATGGTCATTTACGCCATTGCCATGGTTGGATTTGAGGGCAAGGGAACTGGGGAAGGATTGAGAGTAACCCGGCGTTGGAATTCGTCTACTTTTAAAGAAAGGCGCCGAGGAGATCACGTTTTAACGCGGGTGAAATATTTCGCTAGAACTATCTTTTAAAAAGCATAAAGGTACAAGCAGTAATCGTGAGGCATTCAGTTTGAATCTAAATAATTTTTCAAGTAAGAAATTTAGGTGTATATTGCATTTGAGCCCATTTGTTTTATCCGTTAGAACTCGCCAAAAACGCAAGAAAGTTAATGATAATTTTTCCTTGATTAATGTATGAAATGACTTAGATTTTCATCACGATATTCTAAATTTAAGCAAAAATTACAGCTAAATACCCAGTTTTGAACCTCTGATCCGGGATCGTGCCTTGATATTGTCAGGAGCAGTAATATTAATAGGAAATATATAATTTCGTGTGTAGAAACAAATCCGTACGCATGTAATCGATATATTACGAAATGTATCTTATGTTCTATGAGTGTTAGAGAAACAGTTTTCAAAGAACTACGGAACTAGCCACGCAGTAGCTATAACGGAGTCAACCGCTAGTGTTCACACAATTGTGTGAAATTCATAGTGGAAAATCATTCGCCTGGACTGAGAATCGAACTCAAAACCCTCGATATCCCGCCGAGTGCTCTAGCCAATTAAGCTGCTCTGGCGTCATCTTCCTCTATGAATCTCATTGGGACTTTAAGGAGCAAGTTGTCCAAGTGCAGGTAGTGTGGATGGTACCGTGCCACAGGTACCGTGAATGTAATGCTATAGGTGCCCGTTTGCGAGCGCTAAGTGCTGCAGTCCGCGGGGTAAACCGCAGCTTTAAACACAAAGGTGTTTACTTTATTTAAACAGCATCGAATTTCCAAGGACACCCATCTGAAAATTGATTTTCTTGCTTTGTTCTGTATATATCACTTACATGAACACTTACGTACAGTCTCATCAAAATCTGTGTGTAAACAAATATCAATATAAACAACAAAAGATTAAACCTTAACCTACGGAACGCTGACGATTCCCCTCCTGAGGAAAAGAACCCCGTAATCGCTTTGTTTCTCTCTCTCTCGTCACATGCGCACTCACGCAGGCGAGCGTCTTAATAATCTTTTCACCACGCTCTACAAGTTCACTCCCCTCGAACTTGAATACGGACGAGGCTTTCTTCGTTTCCCTGCCCTGCTCTTCGCCTCGCCTCGCCGTCCTGCGTCCGTGACCGACGGCTGCGAGTCCTCACGGGCGGCGGCGGCGGGTGCGATGCCTCCAGGCTAGGGCCGAGAACAGCCAATTGTGAGGAGGAGGGAGCGTCGGAGGAAAAAAACAATGGAGCAAATGCGAGACTGCCCCGAAATGTCCCGGATATCCTCCCCGAAAGGGAGCAGAGACGCAGATGTGTTTATGTGTGCGTGTGTGTGTGAAAACCTTCTTGGTATGCGTGTCCGCGAGGATGCTCCTCGAGGGAACATTTTGGACCGGAAAAACGATCTGAGTGCGCGTGAATGATCGCACGCCCTCGGCCTTGACTTCTCTGAATCCAAAGTTTAGTTATTTAAAAACATTGAGGAAAACATGCTTTTCGTAAATACGATGAGCACTGCCCGGAGTTTCCTACTCGGGGGAAAATATGAGTCGCACGTTGGACGAGGAAGAAAGGCACACATACTCTACGAGGATTATCTCTAGTTTGCATGCGAATACTTTGTGATTGAATTCGCTTATTTTTATTTATATTTGGCTAATATTTAATGGGTTTTTATCCCTTTGTATACAATTTTCTTAGCTGTAATCCTGTCTCGATTTGAAAGTAACCCCTTAAAATTGTCTGTTCCTCTTTGTATTTCATGTTACTTATTCACTCTGGTTTCAGGAAAATGAAAATTGATTAATACATTGATATAATCAATAAAATGAACTCAATTTTAATCGATAAATTAAATGTTCGCCTACTTAGGCGTAATTAAATGCTTACAATCATTAGGGGAAAAGTCATTCAAATAGGGTGAGTTAACACTCTTGGCAGCTGAAAAACTAGCCATCCTTTAGGTATTTCTATTTTTTATGCATAGCAAGCTAGCCGACTTACCCTTGGAAGATTATCAGAGTTAAATAATAAAATACATAGCTTGAATTTGAAAGTTCTAATAGAAAAATTATGTGAAAAAATCGCCACCATTAGAATATTTGTTGAAATAGGGATTCTAAGAATTTTCAAGAAGGAGAGTAAAATAAATATACATATTTGGACTAAGTAAATAAAAGCAAATAGATTCGTTTTCGTGGTCTAAAAGTTGAAATCAGTTAATGAACTACTTCAAAGTCTCAGCGCAGCCATGTGGTATCTTATCGTTCGCGGCAAAAACGATATTTGAAACCTTTCTGTTCTATAATATATTTCCCTTATTTAATTCTCATGATCTGATCTACCGTATAAAGTTGATTAAATTATAAGAAACCACTAATTAAGCCACAAAGTGAATCGAGCTCGTATTTGAGCTACAGAGAAAAGTATATACTCTGCGGGCGAGACTACATTAGTTCAAGGTTGCCATGATTTTGCTATAGGAATGCTGATGTGTAGAGAAAGCGCAATTGGCCATATAGGTGTGGATCTAGAAAGAAAGTGATGGCGTTTGGACAAAGGAATGGGTTAGAGGAGATATTTGAATGGCTTGGAGGAGATATTTCTTCTAAGTCGAAGAGCTAATGGCATGGAAAGAGGTTTAGAGTCTTTTTCGGACGGGAACGGGACCTAAATTCCTCAATTCGCCAACTCTCCACCCGTCTCACGAGCCCAACAATGGAAGGGATGAGTCAAGGGGGGAGGTAGGAGGGAGTTGATGGGTTTAAGATGCGATGAGATAGAAAGGGACAGATGGAGGTTAGGAGGAAAAGATGCAGCGGAGGCGAGCGGGATGCGAGATAAACACTGGGGAAAAGGACGGCCGTGGAGATGTAAATAATGCACGTTCCTATAAATCTTGTCCATCACAAATCCATCTCTAATCTCATCATACTCCTTCACAAATGTTTGTTTAAAATATTACAAATGTTTATTACACTACATGGGATACTTACATGGAAATTACAAAAAATGGATAAATTTAATACCTAAAATATAAAAGCAAACTCAAGCAATATAATGTAATTCTTGTAAAATGCACGCTATTTAATCACCTTTACAAGCTTTTGGTCCTGCTAAGCTATTGGTGGCTTATCAGCAGATGCCTTTTATAATTATTCAGTCGTGTTAATATTAAACACTAGCAAAAAATTATCACTAATTACTATACATAAATTAACTAAAGAATGTACGAACTAAACAAACATAATTTATGTGCATAACAACCATTCCTTTGGCCTTCTCTTAACTTCCCTCATAGATTCCAAATTTTTTAGATCATCACTCACATTATTGAACTCATATTATTATTGCGAGGGGAAAACTTTAAAAAAGTATAGATAAAATGCTTGCAGCCCGGGTCTCATTATTTTCATTTCACCCTCAGAAGCTCTCCAAAGTTAACACTTCCCCAACACCTATGGATGAAATTCACCACGAAAAAATCATTTGATTTGACCAAAATTCGAACCCGGATCTTCCATTTGCCGGTCAAGTATGTTGGCCACTTACACTACCGAGTTATCTTCATTCAAGGCGAATTTTGAGGGAGATTTATGCGAGCTAGTTGTTTACGTCTCCAGTCCTCATTATGGCACAGGAGACAGTGGTCGTGCCTACTAAGCCACTGTGGCGGTGGATAAACCCAAAATTCTATTTGCAATGATTGGAAAAAACTCAGCTTACACACCATTAAGTGTGCGAAGGGAGAAAAGAGATGTCAGGAAAGAGGTTCGTCCGTTTCAAAGACTAAATACACGAGGGAGTGGGGATCGGTTAAATGACGGTTTAACCAAGGATAAATTCGAAGATAACGCATTATCGAGGATTTGAGTCTGAAAGATAAACTCCCATCAATCCTCTACCAGCAGTAGAGGAACGGCATGCTACTCCTTTGCTAGCTTGTGAGCTATAAATTTTTTTAATGAGGATAAGTAAACAATGTTTTCTCACAAAAATTGTAGTGATTTGGCAAAATATACAAACAGGTAGCAGCCATTGACGAATCTTTGGCGGGTAAAATGTGAAAACTGTCAAAATTTTCATCGCATGAGCTGAACTCTCAGAAAAAGAACACTTTGGCCTTTTATTGTGGGAGTGAATAGAAAATATGGCCGTGTAGCAGATTCAAATGTGCGAGCACAATAGATTCGCAAACCACACTGTGCCAAGAGTAGATGAAATGATCGGAATAAAAAAATTATATAACTCTCTTGGTACAAGACTGATCGTGCCAGTGATGCCATTACATATTTTAGCGTTTCATTCTCAACTTCAACGTAGATTGCCGTCCTTACCTAAAGAACTATTCAACGATGAAGTTTCATTTGCAAACAATCCCAACAAGTGCTTGTTTTCATTCACCTATGATGGTTGGAATAATTTTCCGGAAAAGTGTTATTTTCTAAGTATTGCCAGCATGGGAGTAATATTCCCAAGCTCATGTCCGGAACTTCCATCGGCACTCCTAAAATTATTTCCCAAATTCTTCAGCCGGTCGAACACCCATATCTCGGGCTTAAAGCAGATCCATGCCAAATTTTAAATAAAGCATAGCACATCTGTTTTCGAATTCGATGAAAACTAAGAGAGGAAGTGAGAGAGATGAAAGGAAACACGTGGAAACCAAATCCGATAGGAGTGGTCAATGAATCCCCTATCGGTCACTTGTCCTTGGGCGATTCCGGAGGTTAAATGTAGCGAGCATCGCTCTGCAGGAGTTGAGCAGGTGCGGCTCCTGGGACGTTTTCGCGCCTGTGCCACATGACTCGTGACCACCTGCTTCTGTGAACTCCTCAGTGAAAGAGTGCTACACGGGAGCTAATACGCCTGGGCGTATACCCATACACAGGAAGGCCAACTCCGTTGGGACGAAAACCGATACCCCCCTCCCTTTCCAACGCAATCAGATGACACTCCAGAGAAAAGGTTTGTAAATAAAACGCCCAAATGTAAGTGAAATGGGTCAGGATTTTCGGGTTGAACTTGATCGGTACCGTCGCGGAACACAAGGCAAAAATGCGCCTTTAGATGAGATGTCTTCGTGGGAGAAAACATTGGAGTTTCCCGGGAAGGAAGAATGTTTCTGTCGGAAATTTGAAGGAGAACGGGCGCTCACACTATTGATAAGAATGAGGAAATATTGAAAGAAAAACTCACGAAGGACAATTCAAAAGGAAGATAAGAATAAGAAGCAAACTTTCCCGTTCGCAGTAAACCAACATTTTTCATGCACAAGAGGTGAGGGCGGGTAGCTCTTAAATTTCCATATTCTTCTGATTATTTTCACGCGCAGGTGTAACTTGTGATCTTTCAAATGATCGCGATATTTTAGTCTCCGAGGAAGTAGTTAAGTTGTACGCCATTGCCACTGTTAATGATGGATACCACGTTCAATGGAAAGTAGAGTCATACTGTGAACTCTAAAAACTAAGTGAGTAATTATTGTCCTCAAAGTAATGCTATTTGCATCCTTGTTCTACCTTGCAGTGGCCCTTAACTTTCATGATTATTCGGAATAAAATGTGATGCAGAACGGTTATCCTATTGAAAAATGTTGCATTATTGCAGTACATTAACAACATATACCGTTAATTGATCTGCCATTGAGAATGGGTAAGTATTTGCGGACCCAAAATGTCTATGGCCATCATTAAAACGAGCAGATATTCAAATATGTATCAATCACCAATAAGTCACCAATTAACCACCGAAATTAGGTTACCTAATACAGGGAACCCACAGTTGACGTTTTTCACGATAAAAATCAATCCTTGCCCAATCAGTAGGCTATTATAACATTTCTCAACAATGGAGGAGTACTTTGGACTCATTAATTTGCTAGGTAAAGTGAAACAAATTGTCTGAATATTACAGGATTACGCATGGTGGATGATGGACTAATAGGATGGAAAAAAGCAAAGAATAGGTTCGGGGGGAGTGGCGTTATAGACATGGTTTTGACAGGGTAAGGATTTAGTGCATTGAAGGGTGAATTTTTTTCCACGCTCACTTGCCTGCATGAACAAAATCGCCGATATTGCGGAACTGTGTGGCCTCTCCTATTTACCTACAATGCTATTTAGTTTGACCCATCGTCATGGGGTCAGAGAGTTTCAAGTATTCCAACAGGATCGCCACCCTATTGTTTTGAGGACCCGAGAGATTACCTTAGTAAGTGGGGCTGGGTCTTTCATAAGCGGATGCTATAATCATTGATTGCGCATGCGCATATTCAATGAGCGCAGCAATGCCAAATGTGAGGAAGTCACACTGTGAGGACAATTCTCATTTTTCTCGTCTCGGATTTTCATGTTTATTCAATTTTCCATTCTTTTGACACCGCATACGACTTTGTTTGCAATTCTCATTAAACACTTAAACTCGCGGTACATCAAAGAGCCTCCAGCTACCGTATTCTTTCATTCAAAGTTTTCGTGTCGCTACTCTTTGAAGAATCATTATTTCCAGCACACCCTCAATGAACTTTGCGATTTGATGTTAGTTGTGAAATACTTCATGTTGATAGATTATTAAATATAAGTTGATGGAACCATTGGAAAATAACTTGGAATAGTTGAGAACTTCAATTGAAACTCTTAAAATAGTTAGAAAACATTTTTTTCGAGATTTTTTCTTTTAATTGAAGCTAGAACAAGAATATATTGTTAAAAAATAGAGGGCATTGATAATAGAATTATGTTGCGGACTCACATGACAGGCCACCGGGGAAATAATTCTTGGTACTAAATTATGGTTACAGTCTCATCCGGGTCGTACGGAAAAAGGTGCATACTCATCATCATCAGTAGCTATCGATTCAAAGATCAGCTAGATGAAGCCCTCTACTTCACTTTATTTGCAGGTAACTATTTTCTTCCGCCATAATCCGTACGTGGTCTTCACTTATATAATATGCTTGTTTATGAACCAGTGTCATGTGCCAGTGAACTCAGCCTAAAGCTGCTTAGAGCTGTTGAAATAATCAAGCTGATAGTTGGCCCATGGGCGAATGATCAGTAAGCATCAGGATAGGGGTGCCAGTTCTAACATTGCCACCCCTGGTTTTCCAATGGTGCCCAGAAAATCTCAGACTTTGAGCTCAGGTAAACAGGCTTTATCAACATACATGTCTTCATAGCAACCTACAATCCAGCTGAAGGGTGTGTTGTAGCGGGTGAGTTTTATCAACATGAACTACAGTATATCTTACAGAAGAAAACAAGAAGCTACTACTCGCTCAAAATTATAAATTCTACATCAGTTACAGCCTGCAATGAACTGTAAAAAGCTGAAATTTCACCGACGAGCACTGTATTATTTGCTACCAATGTAATAGCACTTAAGTACCGATGATTTTGATTTGCTTCAACAAAAAAGGCGTAGCCTGGATCCTAAGGCTCGCCAGAAATCCGCGTTCAGTGGTAACTCAACACTACTCATGGGGATATTACACTGTCATTGCATTACATCATGTTAGCGAATCTCTGTACGGAGGTTTTGACATATTTTTAGCCGGAGAGGTGTGCTCGTAAAAACTTGGAATGACATAGCTTCCTATCCGTGCTTCCCCTTCCAGCATCCCGTATTCCTGGCAGGGGAACCCCATCTGAGCTCTTAGTTCTGCCCTATTTATCATTCATTTTTCGGGCCAGTGTTAAGAGAACGGTGTGTCGCTCATCAGTGCATGGGCCGTGTAAATTATGGAGAGGAATCAGCAAATCTCCACGTTCCTCCTCGCGTCGAGGGACTCGGCACTCGCGAAAACGCGCTGCATTCGTCACTTTCGTTTCTCGCCTCTGTAAGAGACGTCGACCGACGTGTCTCTCGTGGCAACGGCAACAGTCCTCATGCCCATCAAGAGGGAGAGAGATGAGAGGAGACTCGCTTGGAAGATCTCAACAATTTTTAGAACCTAACGGTTGACACACTGGCCGAGGCGGTGGGCTCGCTTTTACCAGCGCCCAGGACCACGCATCAACGTCATCATACCATCTTGCTCCCTCTCGCCCGGTGGGATGGGATTTGGAGGGGAGGGGAGGAGGAGGGGCGAGGGGGTGAAGTTGGGAGGGTGGGAAGATGGCTGGAGGGGAGAGGGAAAAATGCAAGCGGGGCACGAAAGTGTTATTACTGTTGTTTGGAGCTTCTCGTGATTTGCTGCAAAAGTCATCCTACCACTTTCACCGTTTCCTCCCTCGAAATGAATATATTCCACCCAGCCATCGACCTTGTCCTTGAACGTAAACTAACGCGAGTATTGATTAAAATAAAAAAAAAACAATGAGTGTGCTAGGAAAATGAATGGGATAGTGCACACAAAGCAATTAATGAATGAGAGAAAAGCAAATGAGTTTTACACGGATGGGGAACAACTAAGAACATTATCAAATGAGAGCCAGTTTTTTCGACCTGAAAGATGGAACAGCAATGAGTAAATTCTTTGACTTTGCCTATCCCGAAAGTGAATGGCAAGGCTGGTGCGGGTATGGATGTGTCACACAAATGACTGTGTGAATGGCTGTGTAACACAAACATTAATGCAACAATGTCAGTAATTAGTCACGAAAAAAATTTCTGTAAATATGTTTTGAATTAAAAATATTTTCAAATTATTGTATAAATAAAGAATTTAAATTATTCAAGAAAAAAATGAAAAGTAAAACAATAACAACTTAGTTTCTCACAAGAGTGTAAGTAAGGCTACTAAGCCAATGGTGCACATTAATTCAAATGCTACCAGCGGTGTTTCATGAAACTGACGCTTTCCCAGCCAACAAGGTAAAACTGATTTTGCAAATGTTTACATAAAAATTTTTACCTTAAACGATCGCTACTAGGGAAGAAGAAACACCGGATATTGTTGGTTTTTCAGAATAAGTAGATGCAGTTTCTTTTGTCAGAAGTTGCATTTTGAAATACCCATGGCGTTGAAATTAATTCACTCGTTCATTAATTTATCATGCAGGTAATTATGGGAGAGAGCAGTGGTTTTCAACATTTCTAATTCCGCGACCCTTATATAAAATTCCTCACGTTGTGGTGTCTCCCAACTATAAAATTATTTTTGTTGTAACTTCATAAACCATTGGAAATATGTTTTCCGATGGTGTCAGCGACCCCTGTACAAGGGTCGACCCCCTAAGGGGTCGCGACCCACAGGTTGAGAACAGCTGGGATAGAGATTCTCAACCTCATAGAAAAATCTGTAGCGTCACTTTTTTCAAGGAGTGTTGAAGTTTTTTAAGCGGGAAAAAACCACTCTGAAATTATTTTGACGTTTCGCATCCTTAACTCCCCCATTTGCTCTTCAGTCGCGACCGTTATTTTGAGGTAGAAGTTGAAAAAAATCATGATGCAAAAGCTAGGAGCATTTGGATCATAAGAGGGTGGTGGGAAGCTACCCATTCGAAGAAATTTCTAAGAGTACTCAACAATGAACAGCGCAGTACTAACAATAAGACCAGCCCACTTGTGATGATAAGATCTCAGCCGTCTTGCCATACTTGATCTCACACGGAAGACACTGTGCATGAGATTTTCTTTGTACGCATACTTGAGTTGGATCACTACATGTTACCACTGACAGTTGGACGTTGAACCTCAGCCAGGAATGTCTAAGAAGTAAAGCAGACACTTTGATAGGGAAAATTCCGTCATAGCGAAACATTTCCGGGTTGAAGATTTGAATTGAGAAGAACGTTTATTCCGTTTAGTTTTTCAAACAATTTTGCATTCCACCTCAAGTAAACAAAATAAAATTGTATAATGCGGAAATATTGGAAGGAAAATCCGAGGAAATTTTGAGCCAGGGTTTACTATATTCCACTTTTCTCAATTTTGACTGGTTCTTACAATCATTTATGAGCATAAATCGATCTTTTATGTGAGTCTTATTACGATATTTTCATTAAAAGCTTTAATAAATTTAGAAGAAGAAAATAGAAGGTCAGAATCCAGAAGAAAAGGAGGGTCTGAAACAGGCATACATTAGGAGGAAAACACATTGTTTCGTGAACAAAAAATATAATTGTTGAGGCCATTCAGAGTTTTAATTTTCAGTTTATATGGTTTTTCATCGCACAATTAGAGGACATGTATGTAATAATAAACAAATGTTGATATTTGTAAAGAAAAATTTTCCACATTTATGTGAATTTGTGAAACTCTTTAATAAAAGGATAATTGAATTTGAACCATAAATGAAACGTAAAGTTACTAATTCAGTGTAAAATACTAATTGTTTTCATTATGAAAATTGTATGTAGAACAAATAAATTTGTATATTAAAAATGGCATTTTTCAAAGTTGTCGCAATTTTTTTATTTTTCACGGGAATTATTAATTGGCTCTGAGGAAGAAATGTGCAGCGGTGAACGATTGAACAGCTTTTGCATACAATACAAGTATATCTAGGCACTTCACATTTCTAGTATTTTTTTCCTCTGTCATAGTTTACTCGTAAAGCTTTTTAAGCAAATATCTTAGTGGTGTAAAATTCAACTTTTTAATTAGGGTACCTAAATATATGTTTATCTTATCATTGTCTTTTGCACTGTTATGACTTGGTTTTTGTTGGACATATTTCATCCCGATGACAAAATCTGTTCTGTAGCTACGAAATTATATTTTTATAATCATTATTTTTAAATGCAGTCAGTTACCCTAAGTATTTTAAGTTATAGACTTCCTTGGTTGCTAATACTATATAATTGTTAAGTCAGCAAATACTTTTTCTAATCAAGGTTTTCAGCAACGTCAAGTCATAAGCGTGGTACAAACCCGACCAATATTCATTTTAATAGTTCTTACATTTCCTTCAGTTTGAAGGGAAGAACTATGTATTCTCAACTAGATACATCTGCTCAATGAAATAAGTTCTAATCTGCAAAAAATGGCATGAATTTAGTCATTAGTCTGAACACAATATGGTCAAACAAAAACCTATGTTGTATCTTGTCCCGGTCATCCTAATTCTGAATCTAAAATGTACTAGTTGCTAAGTTCTTTGCTTAGTAATATGAGGCCGTATTATTGGAAAAATGAGCCAATGTACGATGCTACATCCCATTAAATATATTTTCATTCATATTAAAAATTACACATGTTTTACGACCAATCCCAGAGATACTCCAAATGATTTAGGTTCATATAAGCTAAAGCATCCTTAGGACAGGATCTATAAGTTTTGTGATTCCAACATAAGTTCAGGAAACTGAAAAATCATTGTTTGATCCTTCAAGATAAGCATAGCATAAATTTAGCCAAGCATTTTCTGTAGATTTCCTCATCATATGGACACAAAATGGTTGTTTTACATGAAGCAGATACATGGTTAAAATAAAGCGAATTTTTTGTTCATTTTCACTTTAAAAAAATGTAAATCAAAGTTGAAATAAAGTGAATTTTTTGTTCATCTTTATCTTTTAAATAAAATAGGTTTCGTCGCATCTGCTATTTATAGGAATCAAACTTCATCCAAAGTTTCAGAAGCCTCCAGTTTGATCAGTTAGACATTACAAAACTGGAATTTTTTATCTTTCCTGGGTTATTTTGAGGCTATGATGAAAGTTAGAGTGACGTCGCTTTCCGCGCTCACTTATGAGGAGAGTGCATCAGTTAGCGGCACATTTAACTGCCGGTAATCTTTATTTCCTGGACTTCAACCCGAGCATTTGCTTTGAATTTACTTTAAGCTACCCATGATAAGTGCACATATTGAATTTTCCTGGTCACTCCCTCCTGTCGTAAGAATGCTCGGTTTTCAAGGAATAAAGTCACTATGTCTTAAAAGAAGATGGCAGAGGCATATGTAACCGTAACCACATTCTCTGATCACACAGGAAATAATTTTTTGTCTACCCAAACTGCTCATAAATGCTTGATAATCATACTTGTTTGGAAATTGATTAATTCACGATACTAAATATCACCCATAGCAATAAACTCACTAATTACTCAATACTCCGTTTTGTTAAGATTTGCTACAGAAATATTAACTTCACTATCCATATAAATAGTGTGATGGAAATAATTATTTGAACTCACTGATATCCTTATTGACACTATAAATAATTTTTGATACTTGAAATTTTATTCTTTTAAATGACCGGAGAAGAGTTGCATATTTTCTTTGAAATGAATGCTACTTTTACAAAAACTTCTGGTTCTTATCTCTCCGGAATAAACACAAACAACATTTATTCCAATTAAGTGCAGGACATTGCATGAGTCACATAATGCTATGGCTCCGTTGATCAACTTGTGTTTCCATAAATGGGCAATTTTGTCTTGGCCTCCAAATTTTTCGTTCTATTAATCAACCACGCCCACAGGTTTAAGTTCCATGTGGAATTTTTTTAGAGGCATCGAGCCTGATTTTATGCTCGAAGTGATGAAATACGCCCAAGTTCATATTGTAAACTCAGCAATTGTGTCTGGAGAGAAAAATTCTTCTGAGAAAATGAATGACTTTAGCGATTTGATAAACCACTGAGTCGTGAAAAAAATCGTTCGTGCAATATCACAGAAATTCTTTTGGAAAAGATTGAGTTATATTCCATGGAAATGAGTACATTTTTTTACCCGAGGGTGCAGGCGGCTGAATAGTATCATTACACGAGGAAAATAACTGTGCTAGTTGGTGAACGAAAATTAATTTCGGTAGCCATTATAATTTTGCCTTATCAGTCTTAGTGAGGTTTGTAATTTTAATCGCGCCCTTTATTTTATTCTACGCTTGACACCGGCTACAATGCTAAAAATAATTACCTGTGGAAGATTCCGATTCGATTGTTCTCCGTTTCATTTTTCATTGGGAATCAATTTCTTAAAATTTTTTAGCTCACAGAAAAAATATTTTTTTTACTGAACGTTAAACATTCAAAAGATACCTCCCTTCAAAGTCCTAATGAGGAGTAGATGTATTTATATTCCAAATGCCAGATGGGCATTGTTCCGAAAACACTTGTTTTGCACCATTTTCCAACATATCATATTATTTACAAAAATCATTGGTTGATGGCTGACAGAAAACCATTAGAAATAAGCGATTGACATGAAAATCAATAAAATATTGTGCAACAACATTTTAGATCCACTAGAAAAACGCTGGAAAAATGGCGAGGCACAACTGCTAATGGATTGTTACATCTTTTTCTTTGGTTTTATTCGAATGATCAAGAAATTTTTTCAAATCAAGAAGATTTTTAAAATTAGTCACAGTGTAATTAAGTGGTATCAAAATTTTACTTAAGTTTTGCCAATTTTGGAAAATTTTTCGTGACCAATGAATTTATAATTTACTGAGGAACGTGTGTCTTTGAAAGTTAGGAGACCATAATTCTCGCTCATCTTCTCGCCTCAAGGAAATTTTCACCCGTCCCAAGCCATCTAGATCAAGAATATTTCTTGGTTCATGCCATTTATAGCCTTTTTTCGCTAATTTTAAAGACTTCTAACAACCTGGTGTCGTCATTGGTGTCGCACTAATTATAAACATGCCACTTTTTCCAGGGTAAAACTACGCTATTATGCACATGCTTGAATGATATGGCTTGCTATTGCTGTAAATTCGAGAAATTACACATAATATGCTTGGGATAACACATAAATTCAATTTTACATGCAAATATATTTATAGCTTGATTTGGTGGGATATGATTGATGGTGAAAACATCTTGCAAGTACTTGATGACATCTAAGAGCATATAAGGGTTATGAAGCAGAGAGAATCCATACAAATGGTTTGTATTCGCTTATCTAGCAACAAATTTTCGCCTTCTTTTCTTAATTTAGTCATTAAAGTACGTATTATCATCAGTGGAAAATAAATATTCCGCCATTCTGCTCGACTTGAGCCGTTTGAGACTTGATAATGCGATGAAACTAATTAAACATTTTTTTTTCTATGGTGGCATCGACTCTAGCCACATAATTATTATGAGGGTAAACAACCGTTTGATGTATGTTTAAATAGTTGAGAGTAAAGTCCTTTTATTAAAAACCTCTATAAAATTTCACAATTTCTTCATTATCCTCAGTATACGCCTGACCCCTCTTCATTCAATTCATAAATGTTTCCTTTCCCTTCTCCGCTAACTCAACATTTTTCCTTCAATTTCGAACTCTAGCGTCTCTTCGCCCGGCAAACACTTGTTCCAACCACTTGCTCTGTCTCGTGCAAACCTCTTTCCAGATTTTTTCCCCTCACCCATCAGTTCCTCGTCTGTCTTTTCTCCCGTCCTCCGCGCTTTTTTTCCGTTCTACTCCACACACACACGTCTTTAGCGCTTGTCTGGAATGAATCTGTTCTCTTTTCTCTGATCCCAGGTTTCTGTAGAATTAAACCCTACATCTCAAATTTCAACTCATCACCAGCCTTTTCTTTTTTTTTCATTCTTAAGCGGGATTAACGTTATTGGCTAATGCTGACCGCATCGTTTGCTGGCGCAACTCCCCCTCTTATTCGCCAATTACTATGCCCATTTTCCTCTGGCATACTGTACAAGTAATTGGTTCACATTCTCCAATTTCTATTCTTTTGCTTAGTTTTCATTCTTACTGTTAGAACTAATTCCTCGTACCGTATACCTTAGTAAACATGACGACATTTTTAAATTTGAAGCTGTATTTTCAAGTAAAATATCTACAATTAGCCAATATTGCCCCGTGAATCATGCATATGGAAGTAGAGAAGGTTATTTACCGCAAGACGGCTTTGCGTTCCCAGTGTCTGCCTTGCAATGCACACTTGACACAAGTTAAAGACGGCTGCCGTAACGGCTACCTTCCGTTTCACTAAGCTTCACGTATTCGTGAAGGGAAGATTTACTTTAGGAGATTTAATATTTAACAGTTGCTTATTCAGCTTTTACTGTTGATTAAAACTGTGTCGATTTGAAAATGCAAGGAATGGCTATATCATGTGACGAAATTGATTCCCTTTATTTCTCCGAGCTCTCCATCCTAAGATTTTTTTCCACGACAATGAAACACAAACAAACTCCAAGGTGGAAATAGTAATCATATAATTCTTATATGCGGGCTTCTTTTGCTTCAAATATACTAATTAAGTTAAAAAAGACATTCTGAAAATTAATAGCCTTCGGACGACAATGCTGGAAGGGATAGAATATAGCTGGAAAACGTAGGAACGAAAAGAAAATAATAAATTAATGACGTATACAAAAATACTGACGTAAGAAGAAATTACACGTCTTGTTGAATAAGGATTGAATTGGAGGCTGCAGCTAACAAACTTTTTGATTAATGACTGATGCTGCATTGATGAACAAAGTATGGCATCATATAACTCCAAGAGCATTCACTCCTCCCATGTTATAACAACAAAAAGAGAAAAATTAACATGACTTATGAGAATTATTCATAGGCGGAAAAAATATTATGAGCAAGAAATAATGACACATTTTTCATGTTCTCGGAATCGCATATCTTTGAATGAATGAACTGGAAAATCATGCCGTCACGTCACTCCCATTGGAGCCAATTTTTTTTTATTCCTACCAATGGAATCATGATGCCGAACAGTGTTTTTGATGATGCTCAGATACATTTCCCGTAAAAAAACGTCTGTGTAATCATCGTGGTCCAAAATTGGCTCATTCGCCCACCTGCCAAAAAAAAGAATGCTGCTATGCTTACGGAGACGAACACAATGCGGAAGGTCCTCCAAAAAACTTTCCGCTCCAAATTCCAAATTTCATGGACCCAACGATGTGACCCATTACAGCATTCTTCCGTGGACACCGACGTAGGACGAAAGATCATGATGACAAATTTCATCTTCTGCTGGTAGCAGCGTGAAACATTCGAAACTCTACTGAATAATGAGATCCTCATTAACATTGTACCCTGATAGCCGTCACAGGAGCACGTCTCGTAGGTCCCAAGGGCAACAGGAGTTTGTTTGATACCTGAATGACAGTAAACGTTTGTAATACGCATGTAGAAATATGGCCATGGGTGCTTTTCCGTGCTTCTGTCGCGGTCTTGAACAGTGCTAGCGATAAGAGGAGTTTTCAAACCCTCCCGTCCGAGTGTCTGATTCCCTCATTTAATTCGAGAATCTTCCAAAGTAATGATCTCGTTTGGATCAGAACTGAGGTCCTATTCTATAAACCTTTATCTTTCGCTTTAAGTCTTTCTTTCATCGCATTTATTGTCTGTGCAGGCCGGCCCATGCTATTCATTGAGTGTTGGAAATTCATGTGGAAATTCATAATATTTCATATGATTTCCGCACCCAAACGATTTGGCTGCCGATTGTGTTTCCTAAAACATTGCGGCAACAGAAGAGATTCTGTGGGGTTGCAGAACAATCCTCTAACTTTGTAGCTTCCTTTTCCGTCATTAACTCGAGTTCTAATTTATATTTAAGAATATAAAAACAAGGTTGGCGAGAAGATGAATTTTGAGTGTAGCGTTCAATGGCGTGGAAACGATGTTGGTATTGAGAAAGTGTTGCGTGTAGAGTGGAAGATTAACGAGGAAGAGCTCAGTGTAGAATGTGATGAGAAGAAACTTCGAGAGGTATTTAGGAGACCTGGTTAGTGGTTGGAATAAGTCATTAGTAGCAAAATGGGCTGAAGTACGTCGTCGAGAAGAGGATGTCGGGTATATTTTTTTAATGCGGGAGAGGGAAAGGAAGAGAGCTTAATGAATGGAATGAAGAGAGGTATGATGTATAATGAAATAAAGACAGAAATCATGTAAGAATATGGGGGTCTTCACCTGAAAAATTCCATGGGAGTCTCGTTCTCCCATTCAAATATTGCATAGCTGTTAGATAACCCCAGTAATAGTAATTACCAACGGGAGTTTAAAAATCCCGCCGACACCGGAGAGATTACTCAAGAGTGAGATGGAACTTATGAACGAGACGCTAAAGGAAAAGTTTTTTATAAAAAGAGGTGTCCGTGCAAATTAAAGGTCCATGACCATTTTGGTCATGAAAGCCCTCACTTTTGGTAAGAGTTCGAGCATGATGATATTAAGTTTTCAACTTCTGCTTGTCCCGTGGAACAGATTAGCTTGTCAAAAATGAGCCTTGATATTGACAAGTGCATTACAAAAGTGCTATGATGGAAACTCATTTTTGTTTTACGCGATGCCGGAGTAAGCTATTTTTTGCGTGGGAAAAATCTATTTGGCCACCCTTAATGAATATTTTACTTACCGATAATGACTCCTAAAGCCAGCCGTTTATTTGAGGGTAACTCGGTGGTTTTATAACTACTCTTTTTAGTATTTTTGTTTCCTTTACTTAGTGGATCTCAATTTTTAATCTATAAGTAATCTCCTTGAAACGAAAAACTGACCAGAAAAGTCTAGAAGCCTTCGAAACCTGGTGCTGGAGGAGGATGCTGAAGATAAAATGGATGGATAAAATTAGAAATGATGAAGTGTACCGAACAACAAAAGAGGAAAGGACCTTATGGAATACGATAGAGAAAAGAAGAAAAAGATGGATTGGACACACCCTTAGACACAATGAGTTTGTGAATAACATGACTGAAGGAAAAATTGAGCGAAAAGTCCCCAAAGAGAGACCTAGGAATAAGTTCATGGACCAAACAAAGAGGAAAGTACATAGGAAGAGATACCAGGATATAAGGGCACTAGCATTCGATATTGAAGGGTGTAGGGCTGCAGTCAACCAATCTTAGGATTAACAACAAATGATAAAATGAAGTAGTCTCCAAACTTCGAACTTCATGAGGTGAAGTGTGTATAGTGATCGTTTTATATTATATCCGCTTTTATAGATTTGCCGTCATTCCATGAATTTTAGAGCCATTTCAACCCCAGTTTCTTGGAATAGTTCGGTAACAAAAATACTAATGAATGGACTATTTAGTTTGTACTTTTCGGTTTATTCATTGATGATCTATGAGTACCACACCTTTTAACCATGAACCGAAGATAGTTTTAGATGGAAATACTTGGTAGAGGTCAGTAAAATTTTCCTATTTTCATACTCTCAGTCCATTTTTCACATAGTTTTATAAATCGCGGACTGGTTTCTACTGTCTATTAAGAAAACGAGTCCGTTGAGTTTAGGAAGCTGTATCTTCACGTAAAATCAACCCATTTTAACAAAATAAAATGAACTTGATATAATGATCAGTTTTACGGTTATTTATGCATTTCAATTTTTTTCCTATTCTTATCTACGCTATAGCGATATTTTATTTTAAAAGACCCTGTTTTTGGCGCTAAAAATCCGATGGCCCGACTCAATGTTATTGCCTTTCTTATAATTTTTTGGACAGAGATAGGAGATTCTGACATACGTTAGCTACATATATTTGTAACAAAATAAAGGAATATCTATTTTTTATACGAGCTGTTGTAAAAGTTTTACACCTGGGCTAATTTGGAAGCTTACGATGAGATAGAGATTTGAGTTTCATTAAAATCGACTGAACCTGCTTGAAGATACAGCTTCCTGAAGACAACGGGCTCGACTTTTTTAATGGACACTAGTTCGATCAGCCTGTGGCTTTTGCCCATGTTGCTCCCACCTTGGACCTTGGACTTTGAAATTTATAGAATTTCCTTCCCTGGTTAATTAAATAAATCATGTATATTTTACTTTTTCATATTTTTCTACAAATCTGGCGAATCTCTTTTAAGAGTAAGTTAATTATTAAGTGGACTCTTTCTTTGATAGGTCCCAAGATAATGCGAATGATTTCCAAAGGGATATTGCATCACACCGTGAATTCTATCAAAAAATTGGAAACTTAACGGTCACTATTTTATAATCGGTATATTATCGGGTCATCGACATATTATTTTTTCTCAAAGGGACTGCTGCGATTGTCGTGCATTTTGACGCCAGTTGCGACTCTAATAAATTTCTATACTTTTTGACATTCTGTCATTTATTTTTTAACCCATTAATTTTCTATTAAAAATTTTATTCTAACTCGTCGGTCGATGACTTTTACTCAATCAATCAGTATACCACTGAAAGACTATGTATTGGTTCCATAAATTGTTTTTACTCAAAAGCGGCCAACTTCACGTACTTAAAATCATTTATTCATTGAGGAGTATAATGAATTGATCCGGAATAATCTATCTAATTGTTTACGGATAATATTACAAGTGAATCAATACTATCGTATTTTTTAGGATTCTTTCTGTCTGTAAAATTGCATTCTCTCTAAAAATATCACTCTTTTACAATTTTCGGGTGTTATAATATGCTTTATTTCTTTCAGCCAAGTGATATTGTCTTATGTATTCTCAGACCAGTTAACTTCTCAAACACTAAAATGATTTTCGGAGAAAAAATTTTTTAAGTGAAATTACCAGCCATCGAAATGAAAGTTACAACATGTCATCCGAATGCCGCGAAATGAATCGTTTAAAGTAATTCGGGAAAACGGAGAAGACTGAACAAAGGAGACTTGGTTTGAGGTGCGATATTTTATGAATCACTGCGAAATTTCCTGTTAATGTACGCGTATGAAACTTAAAGAGAGAATTCGATTACAATTTTGGAGCGATTAATATTGATCACTTGTCACCACTTTCCCTAAGTTTAGGACTTATAAGTCTGAATGTCGCCATGCCATTGTATACACACTCATCCCCTGCTCGGGTTGCAGGTAATATGCAGATGCAAAACGCATGGAAAATCGTATAGTGCCTCTTTCATAACAACATTGTTTGCTATGATTTATTTCACTTTAATTATTCATAAATAGCACGCATTACTCATTCCTTTGTCTCAAATCATCAACTTCTCGCTCAAAGGTTAACCATTTACGAAACCGGCGCAAGGTGAATTTTAATTGCCTAATGTCTGTCACTAGGTTGTCCGTAGCTTGATATTGCCTATTTCCCTGCAAATTACTGCTGAATTTTTCCCCTTTCTTTTTTATCATTTTAATCGCCATAATTTCCTTTAAAGACACTTTTCTTCCTTTGCGATCTTAAATAATTCTGCGTTTACGGAATTAGCTTTTTGAATAAAGTCAACAGTTTCTGGCGAGATATTGTGGAATTGCATTGTTAAAATGAAGAGCACTAGATGCTGTACTGTTCATTATTGTTAATACATTAAACTTTACAATGCGTGTTTCGGAACTTTCTTGGCCATTATCAGGTACATCAGGTACACTGTACCTGATGATGGCCGATAAAATACCGAAAAACGTGTTGTAAAGTTTTATGTATTAAAAATAGTGGACAGTACAGCATCTAGTGCTCTTTATTTTTAAATTAACTTAATTGGGTGGATCTTTGGGGAATAGGGCTCTCGTAAACATACTTTGAAATCTTGGTCTACATCTCCTTATTACCCTTTAAGCCACTACAAGGGTGTTTGGCTTTATCTTTCCAACTATTGTGGCATTGGATTCAATCGCAAAACTCAGCAGAGGTTCCCTATGCGAAAGTACGATTAGACCCCGAATCAACTTACAGAAAGGTCTGGGTTGAGGCGTTGGGGGTTGCGCCAACGTGAGCGTCTAGAGGTGTAGTTCAGGCGCATCAAACGTTAAGCTTTTAGCACTTCGGCGCCTTCTGTAAAGAGTAAGATAATGCCAGCTATGGGTTTCTGTCCACGCTTTCTCATTCCTCATCAGTTATCCTTCTCTTGCTGTTCTATCCACCTATCATCTTTGTAGGCTGGAATGACCTCTATGTTCTGCCACCCCACCAGATAGCAACTAACAACGTCGAATATTACCCATTTGGTTAGCGTCCATCATACGTATTAATTTTCCCAGTGCAACGCTGGACGAACGTAGATTCTGGCTAGAGAAAGATGAACTCAAATGGATTTCATTGATTTGCCTATGTCACGAAATTCTTTGAAAATACGATAATTGAAAGTACATTAAAGGTTGTGCAGTCTTTTCACTTGCGCAAGCGTATCTAGAATGGAGGTGATTAAAGTCACTTTACATAACTGATCACGACCAGACTTTCACCTGAAAATTCAAAATATTTATACCGTAAACTTCACTCCTTAGTATGAAATAATCGGTGATTTCAGACATGTATATAGCACATATGAATCCCATAATGCGTTCGTTATTTACACAAAGCTAGGTAGAATGTATTCCAGACGGTCTCCGACGCACTTGTTGAAAAATTGAATTGTCTCTCTGTTCTCCAACTTCTGTGCAGGGGCAAATATGTCTACGCCAAATTTTCGAGGGCGCATTAAGTGGCATAAGTTTCAGGACGCATGTGTTTAAATCAATTGTTGCGCAATATTGTAGAATATGGCCGTCGGAAATAAATTTCTGATATTCCACAGAGTATTTTTTTAAAATATTTTTTTGCCTCGGGAACCTTAAATTTGATGGCTATATAAAATGAGAAATACTATGTACAAACTCTTTCAAATTTGGTCTTCACCCAAAGTTAAAAGTCTTGATATTGCTCTGTATATGGCGTTTGAACTCGTTCACTGGAGTAATCAGTTGGCATGATTGTGGAAGATACTTTTTTGAGATAACGGAACACCCATTAAACCTTAGAAGCATCGGATCAGTTTCGCAATGCAAGGTAAGTTATACTGCTGACCCGGATAGCCCACTGAGTCGCGCTCATGCAGCCTCACATGAAGGTCAAGGGTTCAAATGTAACCTCAAGGCACGCACTTTTATTACGCACGCGAGGATTAATAATTTTTTTATACATACTCGTCACAAAGATTTACTTAGCACTCTTTTTTTCCACCAAAGCCGCATGGGGCAAAAGGGGAAATCAATTCACATTAGCGAGGAATCACCTGACTGCGGAGCTTAATGTTTTTGCAGTGCCCTCTACCGTTTAATTGCGCACGGGACTCTAAACTTCTATGTGCAATTCATTTACATTTCTCCGTGGCCGCGCGCAAATGTGCGTC
Source organism: Ceriagrion tenellum (assembly GCA_963169105.1). Lineage (NCBI taxonomy): Eukaryota > Metazoa > Arthropoda > Insecta > Odonata > Coenagrionidae > Ceriagrion > Ceriagrion tenellum. The sequence goes on along the minus strand of OY720632.1, from coordinate 126,590,710 downwards.
ACTGTCTTCATTTTGAGTGCGCTAGCGAAGACAATGGGTTTTGACGGGGGCGAAAAGTGGAAGCAGATCATTTTAGAGGCCCGCTGGCTGGTCGTGAGATATTTTCATTAGGAGAGGCGGGTATGAAGGGGTGGCACTGGCGCCTGAAAGGGTTGTTGGGCCGGAAATGGCCAAATTCAAATGTTTAGTTAAAATTTTTACTGAAAAATCTCAAAACGAGCAAATTCCACAAGTAAAAATTTACTACACGACCTAGGTTTCGCCTGTTACAGCATTATTCGCCTTTCCGCCCATTCGCCTTTAACAGCATCACCTGATGATGCTGTATTTGGAAAAACCGAGGTCGTGTAATAAATTTGTACTTGTGGAATTTCCTCATTTTTTGATTTGTCAGTTATGTTTCAGTCCCACAGAATATCACCGGAATTTTCAGAATTTGATAAAATCTTTACAATTTCAACCCTTTTTAATGAAGGTTTGGAGAAATTGTGACGACTGAATTGTAACATTGTACATTTTCAATCTTTGTATGTTCTTGTTGTAAATATGCACCAGCTTTTAAGTGCTGACTTACTGAATATCAGTTCAGATCAGAACAGTTCCATTGAACAGTGAGTCGGCAAACCGAAAACGAGACCATAGTCTCAACAGGTTTCTACATTCCTTATTTACTATATATTTTTTTCTTTTTGTTAAATGATATTCTTTGTACCATAAGACATTAAAATTATTATTGTTTTTATTATTGAATTGGAGCCTGGGATCAGGATGACTCCCTAGAGGTTTAGAAAGTTTCCATTGACGTAAGATCGTTGCCTATGGATTGAGTGACTCATAATCAGTAGTCTTCACTCCGAAGTTTATTATTTCCGGTAGATATACATTCCACTCTCCTCCCTTCCAAACGCTTCATTCTCACATAAATTACTTACTTAGACCTCCAGTATTCCCCACCCGGAGTCCGTGAGTGGGACTCGTTTACCTCCGGAATATTTTACTCTAGGGATTTCCATCACGTATTAAATTATAAAGCATTTCAGAGAAATGGTGGAGGAGCTGCATCTCTCCGGGATAATAAGCTGGTAGTTTTCCGTTGGCTTCCACCTCGCAGTACTACAGTTGTATAGGAATGAACCTAACAGCGTCTATATTGTATTGAGTGGCGCTCTATCGACCCGAGTGGTCTCCACGAAAACTTACGTGGAGGTGGGCTCTTCTGGTCCCTCCACCGGGTCACTAGGTGCCTATTAGTTGGCGGCATCCATTTGCCAAGTCACGACACATTCACGGGTTTTCGTGGCATATTTGAGCCGTCCTAGTCAAGGATGTCTCCTTACACCACCTTTCTGTAGCCATTTTTTCTTCACGGCTGCTCATTCGTCGAGTAAACTTGCTTATTTCACTGAAAATCTTCAAAATGTCATTCGTAACCAATCCGCAACCTTGTGGGTACCACCGGTGGTGATAGGCTAGCCCCTAGTGAATGACTGGACCGATCCAAATGCAATTTTTGAAGCTTACTGGATATTGGGTATTTCTCAATATACTTATTTTCTCTGTAGAGGCGTTTTCAAAGAAAATCTTCAAATTTTCATTCGCAATCAATCCACAACCCTGTGGGCACCGGTAGTGATAGGCTAGCCCCTAGTAAATGACTCGACCGATTCAAATGCAATTTTTTAATCTTACTGAATATCGGTTATTTCTCAATACATGTTTTCTGTAGCGGCGTTACTTTGTTTTTTTTTTTATATTTCATTCATTGTTTGTTCGATCCTCAGATTGGTTGACTGCAGCCCTCCGCCCTTCCTAACCTGTCTAGGTCCCTTACCTCTTGGCAACTCTTCTTATGTATTTTCCTCTTTGTTTGGTCCTTAAACTTAATCTTCCCTTGGGGACTTTTCCCTCTATTTTGCCTTCAATTATGTTCTTCACAAACTCATTGTGTCTCAGGGTGTGTCCAATCCATCTTGTTCTTCTTTCTGCTTCTTCTTCTTTCCATTCCATACTTCAAATATTCATTTAACTCTAGTGATTGCAACCCTGACGCGAACTCGAGACCCTTTTGTAACGCCTTTGATTTTTAGCAATCCGAAATATTGAAACTGAGAAGCTGTGAGAGGTATATGGCTCACTTAAGGCTAAAATATAGAAAAATTGGCCCATATTTCAAGGTTATTGTCAGCATATTTCAGCTTTTAGAGATTTTATCGCCTGTATCAAAATTTTTCCTTTGAAAATGATTCCACAGTCAGGCAAGAGCCGATAAAACAAACATACACATCGGCGACAGGACGACGGTAACTGTGACACATTCATTGGTTCAATGCTTTTAGGATTATTTTTACTGGATAAATTTAGAGATTAGATTTTTTAAATACTGTAACCTGAAAACTGTCATGTCCGTATTAATTTGACTTAGGAGAATTTCGAGGGAATTTGAGGAGAGCGTTAAAAAAGATATTGAAAATTGAGGCCTCGTTTATTGATATCGCGCAAGAACTGCAAATGATGAAAGGAGCCACCTTGCGCGCCTTTCAATTGGAAACTACTGCGAAGTTATAATTTCTATTAAAGAAAACAATTGAGTTTGGCAGGTTTAATTGATATCGGCAAATTGTGCGGCGGTAGGAGACTCGCAGAAGGATCCCAGTGAAGACATTTGTGCTGATTTTTTCTGTCGGTCCTCTTATTAGTTTAAGCGAGAGTTTACCCTAATGATGATAGAGAACATATTCGAATTTCATATTTTTATTTCAACAGCTGAAAGAAGCATGGAGTAAATATGTTTACGCTATTAGAGCGAAAATAATATTTAATGGGACTGAAATTTCCAGTTATTGACAAAAAATGCTTGCATAAGTCTTTTATTTCGCTCATTTTCATACAGTACGGAGAGAAATACCTCAGATTGGAATTTTTTTCGATTCTTTTCAAATTTGTTCGGCAAGTGATTGATTTATTTTTATAAATGACTAAAAAATTGTACAGAGTACCCAGTATTAAATTTCTTACGACATCGAGGAGTTAGAAATTGCTCCTATTTGAAATAGAGTATCTCTGGAACCGTTTCCCATGTAAATGGCACGAGTACATCGCTGATATTGTTGGCTATTATCTAAAGAAGTAGTGCGGTGGGAGGCAGATATTTTGATATCTTCGAAATTGAGAAAAAATTTTTCTTTAATATGGGATAAAATTTCTCGACTTTTAAGTTAAACGATATCTCGCTCAAACTACCTTAAACCAGGGCGTCATTTTAACTAAGGTCCTTGACAGGGCTATCACTTTTGCGCCCATATACCATTGGGCTGGTATGGTGGCAGGAGCACTGGCCTACCATACCGATGGCCAGGGTTTAAATCCCTGCGGAGGTGGATGTTTTTCGGAGGAAACACAATCCCTACTTGGCTGTCTTGTGGAGGGCACTTCGAGTGAATTACTTCGTCTGTTGGTTGAGACAACCCGTGGTCCCCTTGGAGTCTTTCGTTTAAGAGAAGCCTAATGCCGACTGCGGTTTTCTCTCCACCCTTCTTCCTTTCCCCGATTCCCTAATCTACCTACCCACCTGACCTCAATGGAGCAAATGACCTCAGTTGTCAGCCGCTTCTCCATGTAACCAACCTATCTCTTCTTGCCCCCTCCTCCCTTCCCCAAATATCGTTCCTTCTTCACCAATGCCTTTGTTGAGTAGCAGTCAAGTTACCCATTTTTTCCACCCGCCCACCCACTTATTAAACTCTACCCCACCTTCACATCTAATAACTCCTCTCTCCCCCCTCCAAACATGCGCAGTTTAGTTAGGGATGAGATATCCGTCGAGGGAGGAGGGAGTACTTCATGGAAGAAGAATGCGCCGGTGGCCACGGTGGTGTGGGGCCCGGCGGGAAGTGAGGAGGAACCGCTCACGCTGGGGTGGGAATCCCATCGCGGGGAGGAGAGGGAAGGGGGCCGACTGGAGCGCGGAGGGGGGAATCCCGCAGGCACCATCCCGAGGAATAAGCATACGTTTAGGTGGCGGCGGGGGAAGTTCAGACTCTCGGTGTGGGGCAAATAGGGGCGGTGGGATATTGTGTTACCCGGGCTCTTGTGTGATGGGGACTCGCGGGGTGGGGTCGTAAGGGAGGTGGGGCGGCGTCTGCCGTTTGGTGCACGGTGTCTTGAACGTGCGACTGTTTCCTTATGGAGGTAGGAGAGGGGGAAAGTGGAGTGAGAGCGGGAGAGAGAGAGAGAGGGAGAAAGAACTGTTAAGAAAAGGTGAGTGAAGACCCAGGGGACCGCTCAATTCATCCAAGTATCTCCGGCGGGGCACACCGAGGCCTTCAAGACGGTTTAGCCATGTCGGGGCTCATGCACCTGGTGGTCAGCAACTACAATGAGATCGTGGAAACAACAAGAGGTGAGCGACTTCGGCCGGTGGTCCTCCCCGCCTCGTTTGGAGGAGGCTCCCGCCACCAGAATCCAGTTTTGTCGTCTCAGTCGGAATCCCCGGCAGAGAATTCCCTTCCACCTTAGTGCATCGTATTCCTCGACGTCCTTGCCTCACCGGACGCACCCGATGGACTTTTCAGTGTTCTCCGGCCGTCATGTCCCGCCGTTAGGAATGTTGTTTTTGTTGGTGGTGTCGTTGTTTGGATTCCGCTTTCAGTTCTGTTAAGCTATTTAGGATTAGGGAGTAAAGGTGCGAATATGAGGTATTAATAAGCGGAATGAAGTTGCCAAAGGCATTGGCCGAAGTGCTCCCTTCAGTCTTTGGAATTTAGATTTCCATAGTGATTTATCATTTATCTTCCATATGGGGTCGCCGTAATAGATTTCAGAAAAGACGACGGGAAATATGTTTCTTATTTTTAGATAATAATGTGTTTTACGGCCGTAATAGAGAGGCTTTTATTATTCCAGCCCGGAAACTGGATAACCGTGTGCTTGTACTGCGCTAAGGGCATCGGTATCGAATCATTATTTCTATGATGAATTTCATTCACTTTTGGTGCATAATTTTGCCCACTTGAATATGTGTGACTGACCAAAAATTCATTTGTGCTTCTACTATTATTGAGACTTAATAGTTGATGTGCTTATCTTAGTGCTAAAGTTTTAGTAACCTATGTTGTAATATAGTTTTCGGTCTATTTTATCTATTGGTGCTGCTACAATTTAAAATATTCATTCCATAATAGTCCAATTTCAGTGCTTTATCTGAATTATTGTTGGATCTTTCAGTTATATGTATGCGGCTGGCGGAGCCCTAAGTGTTGCTTTTTTACCACCCGACCATTTGTAGACAGCTTAAGCTACGGGGCCTCCTCTCACGGCATCCCTGCACAATTTGTTTAGTATTTGTGGAAAATGTGGGAATTATGAGATGCAGATCTTACCTTTAGATAACTATCCGTTTCCACATAAAAGGTTCAAATATGGACAAAGAACGGTAAATGAATTTTTCTTCAATCAAAAGATGAAAGAGGGGATCTTTTTTTCAATCTCTTAAAAATTTCACCTAAATCCTCGCCTGTATTTTAAGTAGATTCCTACAAGAGGAAAATTTATTCGAAAATACGAAAAGAGACTCATCATTTGGATTTGTTGTCTCTGTGTTTGAATGCCGTGCGGTCGGCATTTTTGTTGAGTTCCGGAGATATGCCATATAGGTCATTTTTCGGATACCAGCCATGTGTATGAATGACCTGGAAAACGGCAGAGCACAATTATCGGTGGAAATTGTCGCAAGGTGACCTTTGAGATTACCACAAAATGGGAGTGTGAGTAAGTTTGCGTCATGCATATGTCGGGGAAACTGCTCACCCAGCTAGCTACCCTCTAAAGACTACTATTGCGCGCCATGCAAATTTTAAATGCATACGGACGCTATTTTCCGTTCTGGGAAAACTTGAACTGTTGTGAAACTCTTCGTGCATAATGAACACACAATCGGTTCACCCCGAGGGGTCATCGAACAACCCAACATCGGTCACCGACGAATAAGCGATATTGTCGACCCGATGACCTTCCGCTGTGTGAAATTTGTTTACTTCCTCTAGTGCATTAATGATTATTTATAAGTTTTACCGAGATTATCCCGTAGGACTTAAATTTGGTTAAAGTAAGTGATAGAGATCGATTTTGAAAAAAAGAGGTCGTCGTCGGAGAAGTCCTCGTTTAAAAATTAGGAAACAAGTAGTGCTAAACGATTTTGTTCAATAAAATTCAATTTTATGATGTCTTGAAGAATTCCACCCATTAATCAAGAAATATAAATATTCCTACATTGATCAGATGTTGATTTCTTCTTGATAATGAACTCGGAATTTACAATTATATCTTCAGAGTTAAGAAATCAGTAACATTAATTCTCGAACGGAACTTTGAATTTATACAATTTTATTTCAGTTGCACGAATCCAAGGTTTTTATAGCAAGAGATCAATCATTTAGAGATGTTACACATATATTATTGAGGGAATTTCTAAGCTTTTGTATATCGTAGCAGTAGTTTTTTAAAGTGAACTCGATAGAAGAGGAAACTTTTCGTGTTCCATTGCGGACTACGTCTCGGAGTACTTGATGTAAATCACTTATATAACATATTCATAATGAATAAAAAAGAAAACAAATTAAATTTTTCGTTTCGATAGTTTTTTTACAACGTAATAGGTGTATCATTTGATGTAATTAGCCTTAGTTTCGCGGCCAGTTAGACACGTAGTACCCCCAAGTAATTTTTTAATTGTATTATTCTGTTGCAAGTTGCAATTGATTTACGAGGTTAAGCATTAATACGAGAAAAGTAATTTTTGAAACAAGTTCATTTTTCCATTTTTCTCAGGAAAAACATTTCAAAAGTATTACGCTAGAAAAGCGACGAGCTGATTAGTGTGAGTTTGACCGTGAATAAATTACTTACATGAATTTTAATTTTTAAATCAAATTTTACCTCTGATATCTCATAGTAGAAACTGTATTTGGCGCATTTTATACTCGTCCGAATGCTCCACAGTGAGTTTTCCACAAATACAATCCTTCGAATTAATTATAATCACTGTCGATTGACCTCCGGAAAGCAGCCAAATTTAATTAATATTTCCGCTGGTTGATTATGAAAACAGATTTTTTAAACGAAGATTCGTAATTCGTAATTGAATTGTCTCGCTCAATGCCATAAATTTGATTAAATTATAGCTTAAATGTTGTTAGCATTTATTAACTTGTTCCCATCCCTAATTGATCATGTCAATACAAGTAAACCAAAAATTTTAGGTTAGTATTTGTTATATGAAAATAATATTAAGCTAGGATTTTCATTAAACGAGGAATATTTTGGCAATTAATAACTGTAAATAAGAGTAAATATTGAAGCCAAGGACTTAATTAGAGTCTGAAAGTCACTCTCTTCAACTGCCTTCAATACTACACTCTAGCTCGTGTTACGATACCCATTTATTACACAAATTTTTTTTCTCATCCTTTGAACATTATTAAACCTTACAACCAGGAAAACTTTGAATATTGATTTAAGGTGAACTACAAATAAAGTAACTTTTGTTCCTGGTGTTTCAAAAAGTAATCAACTCTGGAAATATCGATAAATGTGAATAAATGATTGTAATATCTTCAGCCTATGATGATCAGCCAATGATTCAAGATTTTTTAAAGTTTCTTCAACCATTCTCTTATATATATTATATTTTCGTGTCAATGATTTATCCCGTCTTAATGATGCATTGGTATAATTTTTCCTCTTATCCTTGGTGTAATAACCTAAATAAATTTGTCACGGCAATATGTTCTATTTGCCATGCAAAACTTGCGAAAGTTAATCCCGTAAGCTATGGATCCAATCATGCAAATTATGTAAATTAATTTAATTTACTCCTAATTTTTTCTAACCCTATCCTTTTATGTTACCCTATCAATCATAGGAATGCCTCAGTTCTATCTCGCTCTAAGTATATGAGCTAATTGTTTTTTTTCTATCCCTACATGCAACCTTCCGATGGAACATATTCATGTTGGTATCCCATGGTGTTAATGGATTTGAACGATTCGAATTGTAAGTGGCGTAGGTTGGGCAATCGAGCGGATAGAGTATAGGAGAGGAAATCAGGCCAGTGCAATGGACACTGTTATGCCGGTCAAGGATGTACCCATGTACAAAAAGAAAGCAATAACGTGTCTATTCCCCTCTCGTATTATACAGGCGATTACTGGTCCTCAAAACTGGTTATTGGTGGCACCTATTCCAACCGTACTGCCGGCCGTTAAGCTAGAAAAGAAAACGCACTCAGGACCCATGAAGTTAATGAGCGCTTATGAAATTATAAAGCATGGATTATGTTATTTTAGTCCGTCGGTGTTCAAATCATAGGCTTCATATTGAATTGATTATAGTTTTGTTTAAATTGTGTTAGCTCTATTTTAGTTTGCAGAGAAATGAGCATGGAAAAATGATAAGGGTTTATATTTTACTTCTAATTAAACTCGTTTTAATAATAATCCACACCGACACACAATCATATGTATACAAAGCTTGTGCGATAGTGGAATACAGATAATTGTTTCAGCTACCTTCTCAATTATAATCTTACGTTTGAAGTTACAGATGCAATCCAAATTCCATCTTCTTGATGCGATTTTGTGAAATGTTTTGATTGAGTTCACTAATATTTCCATCGAAATGAATAGTTTTGTATGAAGTGGCTAATAAATATTAACAGCCGAAAATTACAAAATATACCAGCGAAGTACCGTTGTGTAAAATAAAAATCGCCAATTCTAGAGTTTAAAAATGAAAAAGGTTTTTATGGCGCTTTAAAAATATTACAAGCAACAAATAACAAGGGAACATTAATTTGGTTTCACTCGATTATGAACTGGGAATCAATCTTTGGCATAGCTATTGATATGCATAGTTTTTCCTTCAGAAGTGTACTTTGAAATAGGTAGTGTTAGAAGTTGGTCTAGGTCGTTCAAGTAGTTTAAAATATATTTACGTTAAAAAAATTAACATATTTCATTGTGTCAATTGTTTGAAATTTCAAATTTTCATGGAATCAATATGAAAAAAATGAAGACTAAATCATTGATACTGACTTTGTCTGATTATAAAAACAGTCGGGGAAATGGTTTTTATCTCAATCGTAAAATGAAGTCTAACACGTTATAACGACGTGATAAGGTCATATACACCATATTTTCTATGATCACAACTATAACAGGAAAGATTTTCAGCTATTCTTCTAAAATTTTCTGAGAATGCTACATGGAACTCTTAGACGGAGGTATGACTCCCCCTTTGAGATGTTTGTTTATCTAACTATAAAGTAAATTGAAGGAAAAGTTTTTACCAATCATTCGATGAATTTTTACATGTAAATCACGATTTCTTTTGGTACAAGTTAGGGCTCCTATAGCAGGAATGCGTTAGTTACATTAAAAATTTCTCAGGATGGTCATATCACCATTAGGTGAGGAAATGGCTCCAATTTTGTGGAAACATAATTCTCCTTTTATGAAACCTTAGCTCGACAATAGCTATGGGGATTTCTACTTCAGCATTTATTTCACTGAGTCTCCACCACGCCTTCCGTGAGGTTCTTTTCAAGTTCGATAAACGCTCTCGCGTCAATTTTCGGCCATCGTGCTCTTAAACTTGAAAAAAAGTGTGTCCTCGAGCCGGCGGAAGAATGGACCGGATCGAATGGAACAATGCCCCATCAACGCCTCTGTAATGTTAGGTCAACCATAAGGACGTTCTTGCTTTTTTCTTTCTCTCACAGATCGTGATGGTTTGAAAAATGTGGGTCGGATGTTGGGCCATTGAGAAAGAGAAGAAATCTCATTCGTTTCCTTCCCCCACCCATCTGTTCCCCTCGAGTATTGATTACCGATTCGCATTGGATTTAAGAACGAAGCTCAATAAAATAGCTCATGACAATCCTCCTTTAGCGTTTTAGCCTGATACATAGCATTCACAGCGCCTCCTGTCAGCGTGCGCAGCTTAACGCATGGGATGAATCTATTTCATTTCGTTAAGTTATGTCGTTAAGTTTGGAAAAATACGGGGAAGAGTGATTTTTGAAACTGACCTGTAATAGGCTACGTTGTTTGATTGACATGCGCCGCCAGCGTCGAGAAAGCGAAATTTAAAAGTAAAGACTGGTGATTTTAGATGAAAACCCATCTCATTGTGACACGTGTGATTGCAACCTGAGATTAAGTTACGTTATGTCCTTATTTGAAAAGAGATCGGTCATGAAGGGTCTATTCTACCTCGGAATCATCACGAACACAATTCCTCTCTGATTGTACGGCCGATGATATAGGAGCATACGTTTGAATTGACATTCGTCCATGAAAGAGATGCGTCTTTTCATTGTTTCGTTGGAAAACGTGGGCGACTAAAGCCGTAATGTACGCCTTTTTCTTTATGTTGAACGTAAACGAGCCGCAAAAGAGAGCGACGCATGAGTTCTCTCTTCTCCCGTCCAGTCATCATCCTCCCCCTCTCTCCTCTCCGCTGATACATTTTATTCTTTTATTTTTTCTTCTCCCTTACGTATCCCAATGACCTGGATGAGGAACGTATTCATTCATCCGGCACAAGCACATAGTTGAGTGGGTGTGCAACTCACAGCTATCCCCCAACCAGCCCGCGATGCAAAATGTAACCACAACAATGACGGAAAAGAAATTAAAAGGGGGAAATGTGTGAGCGGTGGCCTGTGTGGAGATGGCGGGTTGGGGGGGGGAGGGAGGGAGAGGGAAGAGGGAGACTTGACAGATTGAGGCGATGCCGCCGCTGTTTACTTTCGGTGGAATGGAAGAGATTTCCGAGTGACACCGCGAACGACTCCGGGGAGGGAAGAATGGGTCGTCTCCGGCAACTGTAACCGCCGCCGTCGGAACTCTGACCCATTTTATACATTCGTCAAGTGCGTTTCTATTTGAAGGTGCGTCCGACCGCGAGTATGTGTGTACCCGGAGGCTATTGAGGGGGAAGAGAAGGCTGGAGAAGGTGGTGAATTTCGTGGAAGAGTCGAGAAATGGGCACTAAGTATATGCAAAAGAGGAAAATGTCGATTGAAGGATAGGAAATAGAAAGCCTCGGGCAGTGTCAGAACCCAGTGAACCTTTCCGTCCCTCAAAATGCAGCTGAGCTTTCTCTGAAAGTGACGATCGTGACGGTATTGCACTTTGACGCCCAGGGGGATACCATACCTATGTACGCTACATGTTTCTCTTTAGAGACGGTAAGTCATTCGGAAAAAATCACTTGAGTCCCGAACATTTTCGGTTTACTTAGAGTAGATCCTTATCTTATGGGCTCCAGGTGTTCATCAGCTCTGTGTGAAAATCTTCTCTCAGTTAAATCCAAAAATTATAATATACTGCTTGGGAGGCTTTGATCGAACTGACCTATAGCAATGCCTTTAATAACGTTGTTCTAAACGATGTGAGTCTGATATGAATGAGTTTGGTAATACTTACTGAAATATTTAGCGAGCTTAGTGAAATTACGAGTAAGTTCCAAAGAGACCAAAGATCAAAACTGGGTCGAATTTTTCTAAAACAATATTACATAAAAGTTGACAAGTTTTGGGAGACAAGATTTAAAGAATAAGGACCTTATAATTTTTAATGGGGGAACTGTAAAGGAAATTTGGTATTAGTTTTTGAGTCAAAAGTAAAATGAAGATTTTTCGCTAAAATTTGACCGTGAAAAATTTTGTAAATAAGTGAAATTATCAAAATTATATAATATTACTATTCATCCGATATTTATTTCTCCTAAAAATTATTCTGAATCAAAGATTAGTAGAAAAATTATTCTTCGATGAAAATATATTCACACTGTTCAGTTAATGACAGTGATGGAGACCAAATTTTTATGAATCACTGTGGAAGTAATTGGTTACTCATTTAAAAACTTCAGCTTATCTTGTTAATCAACTCATCTGTATAATACATATAATGTGTACAATAGTATCGCCCGAGTCTACTGAATTTGTTGGACCCATAGTGTCCCGTAGTCCCGTTCCCATTCCCGTTCCCGGACCCATAGTCCCGTTCTGGGTGCGCAAAAATGTAATTGAAGTGTTTTCTTTATGAAAGGGGATTAAAATACCACAAATAATCACCAACACTGCTGTGGTTCAAAGCTGGGCCCCCTTAATGCGCGCGATCTATCATACGAGACTTCAAATCTGATGGTCTTTCACACTCTCTCCTGAAGGGAATGAATGCGTGATGATATTTTACATTCAAAATTATCAAAGGTTGGATTGAGCTAAATTTAGCTTATCTTGTAAAACCCTGTTTTGAATGGAATGGAACAGATGGCCAAGTGTTTCCTATGAGTTTCCAAAATATGCTCGTCACGATCTCTACCACACTCATGACTCAGTTCCTTTCCTTTTACCTCCTTCCCTATTTAAAACATCCTTGCTGTTTCATTGTCAAAGGCGTGCTGAGTCGCCTTTTCTATCTCGTTCCATATTTATCTAAAGAGGCTTGAACAGCGGATTCTGCCTTCCGCAAACTATTCTTAATTCTCTGCGCATTCCACCAGCATCAAGCAGGTTAGATTGACGATGTATCTAAAGTATACGATTTACTCAAGGGATGTGCATTAATTTACTCATAAATCAAAGTATATTTCCATGGAAATGAGTATTGATCAATAATATATGAATAAATGAAATTAAAATATAATTTTATAACATCCTGTTGCATGCGCGGTATTTTTTAATGTCACTTCAAGCATCTTTTAAGAACGTTGACCTTTGAACAGTATTCTAGGAAAACTCAATAGCTGATTATTGATTATTACCATTGATCTTTTTTTAGAAGATGTTTTAAGTATAGGAGGATTTTAAAATGTTTTAAGGATTTTTTAAGATTAGGAAAATCAGATTTCAAATTTCGTTTCTGAGGTACTTACATGCATTGAAGTCGCCTATGAAATCGGGCGTTGAAGTTACCAGAGTGCACGCAAAAAGTCGCCAAATGGTGTGTATCCGAGAAGTTATTTTAAACTAGCTGTCAGCATATGGCAGTGAAGGCTTTCCGGGCTCTTCTCCACGTATCTCCATTATCGTAGACGACAATTGAAATACGCGAACGAGAGGCATATGAACGACTCCGCGGAAGTCTTCGCGTTCATAGCTGTCAGCATTTCCTTCGTTTTTGGGTAAAAAAATGTGTTGACAGTATTCAGTCTTATTGATGATTAACATTTATTAAGTGGGCTTAGGTATCTTTACAATTAAATATAATATCTCTAAAATCAGAGGGGGTTTGTCATTTATTGAAATCTGGTTTTCATTTATTTGTCCATATTGCATTCATTTAAGCTGTGAAGACAATAAAAAATTGTAATATTGCAATAGGAAAATTGTATACATTCGGCTTTGCATTGTTATAAGTTTTTAAAATTATAATTGTGAAAGTTAAGAATACGAATGACATGGTTATTTTTGATTGAATTAGATCCTCAGGTGGACCAATGGTTTCTCATGAGCAGTCCGGTTCCTCTTCTTTGCATATTGGGATTTTATTTATACTTCGTGCTTTCCTTGGGGCCAAGGTTGATGGCCAAAAGAGAGAAGCCATTTGAGTTGCAGCCGATACTCGTCGCATACAATGCCTACCAAGTGGTCTTTAGCTTGTGGCTCTGTACTTTGGTGAGTACTTAGAAGGAGTATTACTTTTCTTTCAGCTTACATCATATTTCATCGACTTTTAATTGAAAATGTGCATATATTTTTAATAGATTTTCCTGGAAAGCTGATGTTTGTTCTATTAAATATATCTTCAAAGCACCTGTTGACTATTTCAACGTTAAAAACATCTTAAACGTGTCAGGCTTTCGAGCAGCATGCTAATTAAATGCTTGCTACCGGGTTAGTTAAATTATTTTAAGCACACTTTTATTTGTGCTCATTTACACGAATATAATACCCAAAGAAACGTCAAGGAACAATATTCTTTCCTCCCAATGTGGGTGGAGATGTGATTTAGTGTTTAACGTTAAATTTTACAGAGAATGGAATGAGCACGACATTTTGTTGAATGTCATTGTTTGAAAGGGTAAATATAATCTTTGGAAATGAAAAATATATTCAGTGGCAGAAGCTGTGCATAATTATGCTGATTTTGGTAACGGAACTCCATATAAATAGAAAATTTGACTTTGCAAATAATTTTATACACAAATAATATTGTGTTAACATCAGCCTATCTCACTTTGTACCTTAAACATCGGCAAAATTCAAAAACTTTCCCATCACCCTCTTTCTCATCACCGAATAGCTGTAGTAAAGTATCGATAGGTATCAGTTCGGAGATGACTGTGCCAAAAACTATGTTACATCGCGATAGGACGCGACACCCACTCTTAATTTCCATATGCTAAGGTGCAGGTGACGCTAGCAGCGCCTCTATCCGCCAGCAAGTCAAACTAATACGCCCATATGGGTATGCTAAGAAAATGCAGTAGCTTTTATGAGATATCTGTCAGAGATTATACATTTATGTAGAGCGAAAACTACACCACTTCAATACAAAAATATAAGGGAACATGTATTTGGAGTTATTCCGCTGTAATTGATTATATTTCTCCAAGATATTAATGTTTTTCTTCAGACGCACTCAGTAGAGGATATGTTTAATATAGCACTGCAGTATCCACTTCCAGAAACTCTCAACTCTTCCTTCTTCAGAAACTCTTGCAAAATGGAAGTAAAGTGATATCTGTTTACATTTCTACGCAAGGCTGTTCAACAGTCGTGTTTTAAATTAACTATTTGACATAAGATTTTACTTGCTCGCCACCGCATCGCGCCACTGTGCTCCGAGTTGCAGGTTAACTGTAGTTGTTGACACGACGTACGTATATTACTGGACTGTGATTATGCCTTTTAATTGGTGGGGAAGTCTTAAGAGAAATCCTGAGACTGTTGAAGAGATTCACCGATAGTTTTGGGAATTTGTGGAAAAAAAGCATGTTGCTCATGACTGTCGAAGCGTTGTGGCCCGCTTCTTTTTTTATCCAGCTCACAAAGTAAAGAAAAAGCATTTTGGGACTTTAAGAGAAAAAGTTGACCATCCCTTTGAGTTGCCCATCGCATTTCGCTCCTCTGCGAGAGTAGCCTCGTGGATACTTGGTTTCACACGATTTTTCTGTGGAGGGCAACACTAAATGTAGTTTCATGACGTTGGAAGTAAAACAATTGCGACGGCTTCATGTCTTGCGGACGAAATTTTATTAAAGAAATAATACCATAGTTTCACTGATACAGTATCATCTTCAGGTGTGATTTACATCTGAATGTGGTTCAATGGCCGTGTATTGCTCATATTCATTCATGGGCTTATCATCGTATTAATTTTGTAAAAACATACCTATTGTGGAACGTGGTTTTTAAAACTATCTAATTCTTTTATTCTGATAAACTTCTCTTCTTCTTATCTTATAAGTCTTTTTAGGAAAATAAGATGAAGGAAATTGCCACAGACTCTTGTGTAATAGCTAAAATAATATAATAATTGGAAGAAAAACAAAAGGCAATTGCAACGGTGTTAATTGGATGTTAAGAATTCCATCTTTGAAAGAGCTTGAAAAGTAGAACAATCAATAGGGTCCAGATTAATGCGGAAACCAATAGGGTCAAAGATCAATAGAGTCTAGATATATCCAGAAAAGTAATCAGTAGGGTCCAGTTATATGCACCATTACAGTCTACATCAATGGAACGACCGGTCTACTACAGCTTTCCCTACCACTCTTCTTCCAACCAAGTAATACATAAAAAATACCCTGTAAGCACTCGATAAAAATAAGCTTGCCCACCCCCAGGCAAAAACTGAAAACACATAAATAATAGCTCCTAATCTCCCGAATTTTTTTAATGATGGGTTAACAAGTATCCCTAAAAATCATACATATAAAGATTACACAATCATATTTTACTAATACATTCACGTGAGGATCCTTTTTTATTTTAGCCGCATTCTGATTTGCAGAAACAAGAATTGAGACATTTTTTTCAGTAGTAATGTTAACGAAAATTATTCTATGTGAACAGAAGATCCAACAACAACATGCTCGACGCAATTATTCTTTGCTTGATTTCGTGTCTTTCTTTAACTTAAATAACATCACAAATTGTTTTTTGTTCATAATCACTCATAAATTCAGTAGGATATATGCTTCACGCTTAGAAGTTTCATTTACCCCGGTTCATTAGCCTTTCTTAGCTCTGCAATGATTGACTGATCAGTTACACTTACTTAGGGTAGCATTGCAATTTTCATTTCAAATCATTTCATTTATATCCATTGTATAAATTTAATTTCAAAGAGAGACTGCCAAATTTCACAACCTATGTGAACAAAATCTTTTGTATGGATATTATTAATGCAATCCTTGCGTATTTCACAATTATTCTCCCCCATTTTAACCGTGAATAATGCACCGCTCTCTCAGCACCAGTTGTTGAGTTGGGAGGGGAATGCAACAGTCAGTTGTGTCTGTTAAGCAGTTCAGTAGGTGACCCCAAGCCCAATGGTCACTTCCCGCCGTCTATATCGACGCTTTTTGAATAACCTCAGGAGGGATCAACGTCCAGTGTTTAAAACAATCGTATTCACGCCGGTCGACGGGGCCAGTGCCCTCCGATGGAGTCTGAGTGAAGTGCTTACCGGCGGGAATTTAGCTCGGCCGCCTTGGAAATCTGACTTGCAATAATAACTATAAATCCTTATAAAAGCACCAAAATGATATTTTACTCTTATTTAAGACTCAATATAAATTTACATTCATTGAAACTGATAGTAGGGGAAGCTCTGAAAATCGACAAAAATTTGAGACCGTGAGTAATAGATGTAGACGAGACCTGAAGAGGGATAGGGCACAGGGAAAATGAGATATGAAGGCTATTAATAAATATACGGAGAGAAAGAAAGAGAAGACACAATTAGTGGCAAATTAATGCAAAGAAAGAAGAAATAAAAAAGAGCTAATTTTTTAGACATGATCGTTTTTCATTAAAAAATGTATTGAGTGAGTAATGGACTTTACAAATGAGCTATGTACCTTACTTCATGCTCACAAATTTGACGCAACAGCATGTAAAAATATCTTCCTCGTTGGAATTTTATGTACCAAAACATTTTTTTCAAAGATTTTGGAGTCCAATAATTAAACGCAATCTATATTTTTTGTTGAAAACATAATACATGCATTAAATAATGGAGTCCAATGTAATGGTCTGTTCTTATTGCTTTCAGCCATTTCAAAAAGGAGCGCTATGGTATTTGTTTAGGAATGGATGTCAACCAGTTGAAGTCCCCAACGGATCTTTCGCTACTGCGGTAAGTGGATGATGATTTATTATCAATTTTATAATCATTGCATGTAAAAATGCTCTTGAGAAATCACTAGCTCGGGTGCACACACACCAAGGAATAAAATTCGCTGTGAAGAAATCATTTGAATTGACCGCAATTCGAACTCGGATCTGTTACAAAACCAAGTCGACTGGCTAACACACCTTACCGGCAATAGGGAGATCCGCATTTGAATCCTGCTCAAGTTAAAAAAAAATTTTATGGCAAATTTCATCCCTTGGTGTTTTTATTATTATGTTTCTCAAGTCCTCGATTGCGCTTTTACATTTCTTTAAAGCCCTACTGATAATATTTCAACCAATTCTCTGACTTGTGTAATCTGCGTATATTGTAAAACAAAAAGAATGCAAAGACATAAATTAAGTACAATTTTAGAGACAAAATCCCAATTTGCTAAATTAAAAGAAAAATAATTAAATGCCAAGCACTTTATTAATTTTATTAATTGAATACCTCGAAAGATAGGCATTGATTTTTTTTGGCGGATTGGCATGGTTTCTTTCCTGAAAACAGGCTGATTATATGCTTGAACTGTACTGCTTGAATCAATGCATGAATCTGTTTTATTCCCGGCAAATGATAGAATTTTAATTTTTCTCGAGCTTTCAAATGGATAAGGTGTGTGACTGCTTCCCAATACTTCCCAATACTCGATGGAAAGCCCGAAAAAGTTTACGTTGTTGAATGCAATTCCATCTCCTCCCACATATGAGAATAACCTTGTGGAAAAAAGGTTGTTCTTATTAAACTCTTCATGTACGCTGCTTGGGACAATATCCTCTGTCCTCTTCCTAAGGCAACCATACCTTCTAAGAAAGTATTTTATCAACTATGCTATTCTTTTTAATCCAGAGCTCCGTATTTTATAATTTCTTTTGTACTCTTGCACTTTCCTTTTTTCTCCTCGTTTCTTCTTTATTGGGTCCATTGAATATTCTGCTTCATACGCCAGTCTCCTTGATTTCCCTCCTGGGTTTAATTTCCCTGTCCGCGGTTTCCTCTGGAGATATTCATGCACAATGCAATATTTTAAACGTTTGGAGATTGGAAGTCAAATATTTAAAATATAAACTATCCTTGGGTATGAATTAAACATTAATGAGACTTAAGTATACATGAGAGTAATAGTGATATTTACATTCTTGGCATACATCTAAAAGTGTTAAAATTGAATTTAAAATATACATAGTACTTCCTCGAATGCAATTAGAACCAAATGAATGAATAATATCTGTAGTGTTATTTATACTGGGAAAACTGTGGCTCATTATCCCTATTTTAATGAACACAGAGTTGAATAAAAAAAGATTTTGGTTTTGTAAATGAATTAGCATTAATCAATGTAACCTCTTTCTCCTTTAGATATCCAATGGAGCTTGGTGGTACTTCTTTTCGAAGGTTATAGAACTTTTGGACACGGTAAGTATCGTTCTTTTATAATAGTATCCTATGAGTACTCATATATCTATCTATTCATCTAGATTTCACTAGCAGTAATTCATTAATAATGGCTAGGCTCTTGGAAAACGGGATGGCGAACATTTTAGATCTCAATCACCTGATTAAGCGAATAACGATTTTGCTGTGGGTTAAGTGGCTGTAGAGATATCCAATTTGGAGGGCTCTTGCTGATAGCACAAGAGAAAAGTAAAATCAACTCCTTTAAATTTGTTACAACGAAGGGAAAATTGATTAATGATAATGAAAAGTTGGATAAGTCGGTTGGAATCATCTTGAACAAGGAGCGTCACCGAGGCCAAGGAGCTTTAAGACTAGGAAAATCCAAAGTAAAGATCTGACTCATGGACTTGGGTTTAAGAGGCAGGCTATTAGGAGGTGGGTGGGCTGGCTGGAATAAATCCCAACCTAAAACCATCAGCTGTTTTTAAGGATGAAGGAACCAAAATGGATGCACGGAAAGCATGAAGATTGGTGACAAATCGCAGGGTTAATGAAGAGAGTTAGGAAAGGGACGAAGCGGAGAATGGAGGAGACTTTACGTATTCTTTCATTCGCGGAGTAGGGCAGAGAGGGGACAGAATGAGGAGAAAAGAGAGATTTTTGGAAACAGGCAGGGTGATGTGAATTGGAAATGTTTCACATCTCGCGCCTTGTTAGGTTTTGGCGTAACTACTAGAGTTGGACAGGAGTTTGGATTTTTTATAATGATGATGACGCTTAGAAGCCGTCTGAGCGAACAGTAATGGGCCATCAGATAACCACTGCATATGTTTTCGTGTTTTTTTAATTTTAGACTCAGGACATCCCTGACTATTTTGTTCTTCTATAACATACCCAATCCATCGCATTCAAATCTATGTAATACACATTAGAGAGTCACATTTATTTTTACGTAACTTTAAGTTTCACTGATATTGCCCGCTAATTTTAAAAATAAATTTTTATCCCTGATGTAAGTTTAATTATGCTTTATTTTTCCATTTTCATTATAATTTGAACACTGTGCTGTTGGGAAACTTAACGCGGCTTTCATAATTGTTTTTAAGGTTTTCTTCGTCCTGAGGAAAAAGCAAAACCAAGTGACATTCCTTCACGTCTACCATCACACCATCACCGCTCTATTTTCATGGGGCTATCTCAAGTTCCTTCCAGGTAAATATCAGGATTTTAATGTCAAATAGGACTAATCCAGCATCATGCGTGTCAACAAAGGTTTAAATTGATCTTCCTCATGAAAAGAAAAACAAAAAGTAGTTCTTAACACATGTTCCATTACTCCGACCAAGGTTTCACCCGGTAATTATCATTTTTATAACATCAAAAATGGCGGTTATCCGTTGAAACCTAAGTCTGAGAGCTAAAAAAATGTGGACAATTACAATTTATAATCATCTTCTACAAATAAAATGAAAAACTTCCTTAAAGTTAAGCCTTCCAGTTCTTGACTTACTAGAGCACACTAAGTGAATTTAACATATTATTTTTAGGTGAACAAGGAATAATAATTGGCGTCCTCAACTCTGCGGTTCATGTATTCATGTACTTCTACTACATGCTGGCTGCAATGGGACCAAGATTTCAGAAATATCTGTGGTGGAAGAAGTACATGACATGGATCCAGCTGGTAAGCTAGTTTCTGTCTCCGACCGAGAAAAAAAATTCTGGGCACATTGAAATGTGCATTTTCATTGCCCCTTGCTAAATTCCATCGCACTTGATTTAAATCAGTGATTTTCAGTAAATATTACTTTTCCTGAGAATCACTGGTATTTACATAAGCATCAAGGGGGTATTTGGAGTGCTGATTAATGTGTAAAAATACCTTTGGATAAGAAATTAAACATTTCCCTCCATATGCTAGGAATTGAAAGTTTATTTCACGTGATATTTAAGGAACAGATTTACATAAAACGCCGTGTGGACATAGTTCATAATTTACTTCACAAAAAAGTTACGCGAATTTTGTAATGGTATCTATGATCATTTAATTCCTTTTTTGAATAACTTTATAATTTTAGGTCTCAAGTGGGAAACCAAATTATATAAACGCATTAAGATTTTGTCCAGTGCAATCAGAAACTGATCGAAAAAGTGGTGACGCTAGTGCCCTAACTTATATTATATTCTACTATTTCCTTGAATGTTTGACTTAATCCAAAGATAAGGAAAAAGAATGACGGAATACTATCAGCCAAAACATTTCCAGATGGAATGGATAGAGATATATGATGAAAAATTCACATCCACGATAAAATGACTGAAACATGGCTTGAAAAAAATACTGTAATTGCACTTAAATGATAGCCTGCTGCTTCTTATTAATAATCTTCTCGTTTGTCTCTCCCAATAAAACAACTAATGCCATGGATTTTTCATTAATTATGAAATAAATAAGTGAAGTCTAAATAAAAAAATTAGCTGTAGATAATGGTAGGAATTGAGGATAAAATGATTTTCTTGCATGAAATCTTGCAAGAGAGTTCGACTGACAACCATTGAGCTTTAAGAGCAGAAATTAATGCACATGTTTCCTTCTTCCCTCACACAGGTGCAGTTCTGCATAATGCTGACATACCTGTTTTCACTCCTCGCATTCGACTGCAAGTTGCCAAAAGCCCTAACGTTCTTCTTCGGAGCCAACGCCCTCATCTTTCTCTTCCTCTTCGCCGACTTTTACAGAAAGGCTTACAAAAAGAAGAAAGTGGCGTGAGTGAATGAATCGTTGAAAAACTTACGAGCAATGAACTCCTTTGGTGTGCGAATGCGACCGCCCGAATTCCCCTCTCGTTTCGAATGATTCGTATATTTTTGGGGAGTTGCTGTCGCCTTCGTGGTGTCGATAGTGATACACATACGTACCAGTGTGATTGCGTGTTGTACTGATTCCCGTGTTTATATTTTTTAAATCGTTATTTAAATTGTAAATAAAAAATTATTGCGTTCCCAAAGGAGTTGAAATATTATTTTTATAAAGGTGATGAAGTGTGGAACCGTCACGGAGTGTATAAAGAAGAGGATTGCAATGCGTACATTATAATATAGACTTGATTTTAGCTCGGGTGGACTGGAGAGGTCGCATGCTTGGCAGTGCTGTGTTCTGTCTACTCAGCAGCTCCAATGTACGATAGAGTAAGTGAAAAAACTGTGATAATGGTCAGTCCTTTCAACTGGAATCATTTGGTTCGCAATTTCACCAACATTTGACCGTGGTTTCAAGTGTGCTAATTGAGGTATATTTATTGTACACTAATGGTTATTCAAACCGATGAAGGTTACCATTAAAATTACTCCGCTCTCCTTCAAGATAAGACAGAGTGTCAAATTCGCCATCTTACATCTTGAGTTTTCCAAATAATTTTATTTTAAAATAGTCACCTTTTCAACTAAATTGGAACCAGAATTGATGTACCACCTTCATTTCCAAGTGGTTAAAATGAGCACTGCCAAATGGAAAACATATACCCTTGCAACTTTCTTGAGGATGCTTGATATTTGAGTATTCATGAATGCATAGTGAAAATTCTATAACTTTTCAATGATTTCTGGATCGTCTAAAGGCGAAATTTTTAAAAAGTATTTGCACTGTGAATCTCTTCATCACTCCAGCCAGAACACCTATTTGATACATATACCCCTAAGAAAATGGTACCTTTGCCTTCTCTTGTCAGCTCTCATTTGATTCGGAGGCTAAATCCAACTTTTGCTACACATCGGAAGAACAGACGGACCACTTTATCCGTTAGCTCTCTGGCGCCCAGTCAAGTCAAGACGCCAGTACTTATAACGGCAGGCTCGACTAAAAATACCCAACTCCATGTAAATACCCATCTCATAAGATTCCTACTCTCCCAGACCCTTCATTTCATTCTCGCTCAAAGCAGTGGCTACGATTTTGCGTCACAATGCGGTGGCCCGTGTAAAAGCCCGACTTTGTCCGCAGGTTAGTTGATGGAACTCCGCTCGGACTCGTCCATACGTGATTTTCTAAGACCTAGGGTTCAATCGCTGCCGGAGGAGTCAAAATGTCCTTGGCAGCCCTCTCAGAGTGGAATGGTTCCATCGTTTCAACCTAGTGGCCGTGCAAGCACAGGTAATATTCATTGTGTCTCCCCAGCTGATGGCAGGTCTCCGATGTAAAGACATGCCTCCTCTCAATTTAGCGCTTCCATCGTGAAAGACAGGTTGGAATGGTTTATCGTCGGTGGAGGTGTATTCCCCGAAAATCTTTTCGTCTCTCGTTTTCTTGGGAGAGAGAAAGATTTTCACGTTCCGCTGGGAATCAGCCCTTTCCTGCTCTCGCGACGGACTTCGTTGACTGACTCCCAGAAACAAATTTAAGGTAAGAATCCTAACTAACTATTTCAAACACGCGTCCGTGTTTGTCAGCTCTTTGCGTTCCTACGTATGGTCATTCATAGAACGTTCTAACCATAATTTGTCTGCCGGTTGTTGTTAGAAGCACAAGCTTGAGGTTGTGAGATTGAGAACTGAGGCTATTTTCGCCGTTGAGGAAAAGAGAATAGAACCTCCCGCTGGGAGTTACTCTGAAACTCTTTTAAAATAAATTCATTTTATATATACCTAACGACATTAGAATGAAATTTAGCTAATTTACATACTTTAATAATGTTTATCCAGTGCCTAGAACGTATTTCCTTCCAAAATGATGGCCCACCCCTGCATTGGCTTCACTCTTTCAATTTAAAACCTTGTGATAAGTTATACTCAGTACTCCAAAAGCCGAGGCTTTTGTTATTCGTTTCACACGTATGTGTAAAGGGATTTTTAGGTTATAGATTTCTAAGGACCACGAAAATTGCAGCTTAGGCTATAATTTTGTGGAAAACTCGGTGATTTTTTGCGTCATAACCACTCAAGAGGTCTTATCGTTTAATATTACCTTTTGAATTATCGTTTTAGAAATTTTCTTTTGGTTGAAAGCCACGCCGGCCGTATGCTACAGTTGTTGAATGGATGTCTGAGTCTAGGACGGGAAAAACAGCACGCTAACATAACGGAAAAGGGGATAGGGATCCCTATATCCCTAACATTACCGCCATTCCTGAAAGTGATGTCACCATAAGTTTATTTTTAAGCTATCATTGGCGCCATCCCTAAACACGAGTGGGAAAGATTATTGTGTGATTCAAGCTTAATCCATTCCGCCAAAACATGTGACAGTTATTGATAAACCTTTTCTCGGCTAAGGCGAGCCAAAGAAGATATCTTACTTCTGTTCTGCTTCCCAAGAAATTTCATCGCGGGGTCGAAACTGTTGGTGATCGCGCATTGGGCCCATCCTTCATTTTTTGAGAACAAGAGGCCACGCGGCGAGAAGTGAATGCAGGTCGAGGACGAGGCAAGGAACCATCCGATGGGACCGTAACCGATTCCCTAGACGCCGGCAATCGAGTGGTTATTGATAGAGCAAGGCCTTAAGGCGACCTGACCCGTTATACTCCCTCCCGAAACTTTCCACGCCGGGCGGACCGCCCTGGAGGCAGTCATAGACGCGGTGGCGGCGGCGGCGTGGAAATAGGCCGCGGTCCAATAGAAGTTCGTGCCTCGTTAACACCACATGGATAATCAGTCAATGGTTAAATGAACGGCTTTTAATTACTGGAGTTCACATCATTTCCCTCTAATCACCAGAGGGACATTAGTGCATCTCTGGGCTGATTATTAAAGAACAGAAAACGTGGATAATTACGTTAGTTTGTGGTGACTAACTCTATATATTGACATTTCTTACGAAGGCAAAATTGTTATATTCCATACTTATGGTTCAGTTGAGGCTGCGAATGAAGTAATTGCGGAAAAAACAAAGTTTATTTATTTAAAAAGGCTTGGTAATTCCACTAGTGCATTCCCGCCACATTCAAGTTTACTATATGATTACTTATTCTTATTGCTAATTGGCTTATATGGCCTATGTTCTTAAGAGTGTAATTCTACTCATAGTACGGGGTCCTGTATTCTTCCATCTCCATTTTTTAAGTACAGTCTCCGGCCTACTTTTATTTTGTCTCACTACTGTTTGCATGCATCACAGAAGCCAGTGGCTAACGCGAATCATGGTAACTGAATCGTAATCTCAGAGTTAACGCGGTTAGGCAGAAATCTGCGTTACCAAGACGCTAGGCATTCCTCAAGTGTTGATTTTCTTAATTTATTATCCTCAAATTTGAAGACTCGCTCTGACGTAAGAATTCGGAGTAAATTCAAGGCTTCGATGGGGTCGACAGGGCTAGTACGAGGCAAAGTTTACGAGCCATCTAACCAATCGTGATTCAATATAGCGATTTTGTTCACAGCCGTAGCGGTGGTTTATCACTTCCACCCTTCCGTACCTCTCTGTCCTGTCAGCCATCTTTACTACACTCTTTCTCACTTCCATTGGCCTCTTAACGCCCCCTTTACATCTAGATATTGACCACTGTCTTCAATTTAGGCCATCCAATTTGAACGCCCTTTCGGTGTTTCTTCTTCTTCCTTCTGTACTCTGTTATTGTAATCGTACGCGCATACCTGAATAATGATTTGATTCTCTTTTTTCAAGAAATTCATTTTTCCACTCCTTTTTCCCTCCCTCACCACAATTTTTGAAACATGTTCCCTATATATAATGCCACCACTCCTCCTCCAAAATCCCGTGTCTACCATTTTAAGCATTTTTTTCCTACTCTATAATCTCTCATATCTCCAAAGGTAATATAACTTTCCACCAGTGACGAAAAAACATCATTATTTTTATTAGATATTTCATTGCTCCTGAGTACAGGTTAATTAAATGAGCGCCACCGTGCCATGACACGCGCCGTAACAACTCTGTACAATTTTCCAGTTGCAATGTTTTAATGTAAAAATTGTGTGGTGACAGGGGTCGAGTGGGTATATACATCTTAATTTGTATTCCGATCGTCTTACTCCGTGTTTAAGTTTGTTGAATTCTTTGGAAGTTATTCAACCTCAAGGTGTTTACTTACCTTGTGACAGGTCCATTTACTTCCCTTTGCGTAGTCTCATAGCTTCTTAAGAGACGGTCGCTTGGACTCATTTTTTAATGTCTTCGTCGGCCTCAAGATCGCTTTTTTTGCAACCGAGAAAATTAAGTTTATTGTGGAAATTGTCTTCCTATCCCGAGGGCCCGATTTTTGAATCCTGAAGGTGACGTTAATTTTTCAGCAATTCTGCAGTACGTAGAGCTATTCAATCAAAGTACTTGGATGCCCTTCGGATGGAACCGTTGACCCCTTGGCGCGTTGGTATTGAGTGCGAGCAAGAGGGGACGCCTGGATTCTCTTTCCTCTGGCTTCCTGTTCACATTTGACCTCTCCCTTTCCAGTATGCAGTGAAAATGAAATGAAAATACGATTCAACCGTTGTCGCTTTAAGAGCTATCTCACTTATATTTAAAAGGTTCCTTGAGAGGTTTATCTCTTCCTATTAATCTTTTGTGAATCAAAATTCTTAGTTTAATTTTTTACACTATTTATTATGAGTAATGATTGAAGTTATGTTTAATGGATGATTAAATCATTATAAATTTAAATGTGACAATGGACGTTATATGCAGCCAGTTATATCATCTGGCTGTGCCATGGAGAAACATTTTACCTGTTGTTTACTTAAACGATTTCTTTCCTCAGCTCGGAATGCGTTCCGGCTCTCTTCAATCCATCCATGAAGTCGATTGCCTTTCTTTCCCTTCCCCACTCATCCGAAACACCCTCCCCTCAATCACAAATCATGTCTAAATCACTTCGAGGGAAAAAAAACTTTCCAATCAACAAAAGGTAAATGGCTAACACTGGAGTTGTATGCCTGAATTGGATCTCGGCCATGGTCTCAAGGGGTTTCTTTCGTGTTGGGGGAGGGTGGGGAAAGGGGTGGCTATTAGTGTCGTTTGGGTGGGCGGGCGGGCTGCATGTGCATTGTGGAGACGGGAGAGTGAGGGGCTGACCGTTTTCGTTTCGGGTAAAAGAAATATTGGGAGCGTAACCGGAAGGGGTGAGCGACGGTGTGGTCCGTGCTGAAAGAACGCGTCGCTTCCCGAGTGTAACCGAGAGAGCTCTCACTCGGAATGCTTCTACGGAATGCTTTTTTTCCGCCCATTTGACCATCGTCCTCTTGCAGTCAAGCGGGCGGAAACTGACATTTGGGTCACCGGGATTTTGGAGCGCATTTAGCCCAAAATTTCGTATCGGCAAGTCGCGTGTACAGTCACTTCAAAAAGTATCTCGACACACTACGCTTGCGGTTCGTATAGGTCGGTTGTTGAAGCCCGAAGTACGTTGGCTATCCTGGGTCGTCATGGGTGACTATGAGAAACGTCTGGTACACTACGACATATATTCTAAGTCAAGTGGGACTAAACTCCGACAGTGCTATGGACTTCGTTCGCGTTGGAAGGCTAACACTGAAATGAATTCACAGCGGGGAGCAAGGGTATTTGCAACTCATAGACCTCGTAATCATACTCGGCAGTTCTCTTACGAAGAGGAAAGTGAAAAGAGGGTGGATGAGTCAGTATTTTCCTCAATGATGGATTCTCTTTTGACTGTTGGTTGCATACCAACTCTTAAAAGGGATTTAAGACTCGAGTGTAGTTAAAAAAAACAGGGCTTAATATATTTCACGAAGCAGGCCTGCGACACTATCGTCCGGCCTGGAAGCCAAAATTGACCGAGGACCGGAGGGCCGCCCGTTTGGATTCTATCACAAAAAATATCACCAATGATTAATCCTTTCGACACCTCGCCATGTTCAGGGATGAAAAGTTTTTCCAGAGTAATGGAGACGGAAAAATTAGCCTGTGGCGTCCAAGAGGAACTCGATAACTAAAATCACTGATAATGTTAATCGCCTTTTTACTTGTGGTTGTTTGACATATGCATTGTCGCGTTTCTTTTTTTAATAATTACACTATTACTTGTTTGTGACTTAATAGCGATATGTGTTCAACAGGTGAGCAGCTGGTAATTAAAGGAGTAAAAACGGTATTTTATCCTTTTCAATTCTCTACCTCAAAATTGTTATTAGATTGCATTTTTTATAAATAATCACGAAAATGGTTTCACAACTTTAGGATACTATACACTAAAACAATAATACTGTCCAATGCCTTTAGTCAATATATCTCATAATTGTCCATTAGGCGGTCAACTTAAAATATCAGCCTTTGATGCCCGAAAGGCTCTCTGGTTTGCTGAGCTTAGACGATAGCAGTCCCCATTCTCCTTCATACATAGGTTGGATCTCGTTTTCCCATGCATTCGTCTGTTCTTTGTTTTACCTCCATGCGACTTCACTCGTATAATCACTCAATCGTTTACTCCATTCAATATTGCCTTTTCACAACATTTCCCTTCTTACTTCTGTCACCGAATACGTCCTCAAGGCCGGGTCAAGGAGGAACTCTGTCCTCGCCTCTGAACAAGAGCACTCCCATAATGCAGTCCCACTTAACCAGGCGCTTTGTCTGATGGAAAATGGACAGTGTACCTGCAAATTCTCATTGCTACCAGAGACGACCCAGGATAGCCAACGTACTTCGAGCATCGGCAGCCGACATATACTAGCCGCTAGTCTAGTGTGTCGCGATACTTTTTGAAGTGACTGTACATGTATCGCCACTTCACGCGAAAGTGTAGCCGATATCTTCACTGGTCGGTTTTGTTATTTGGGGAAGTCACCGACATATATGGTCAAACTTGCAATTACAAGAAATGGGTAAGGGTATGGAAGGCTGCGAAATGACCAAGAGAATGGTGTTGATAAAACCTAGCATACAGTGATAGAATTTTCATTGTAAGTCAGGTTTATCATACCTGAAATAAAGAACATCTATCCAAAACGGATTAAGTTTTATTTTCTGGCCGGAAGTTGAAACTTTACTCGGTCATTTTCCATTGATTAATGCGGAAAGTACTAATATGTATCAATTGTTACAGTTCTTAAAAATTCACATTACACGAGGGCTCAAAATTAAACAAATTTAGCAAATGACGCCCACCTTATATGCCTCTACTAATGTTCCATGCTTCGTCACTTTACACAAATATGTTGATAAACGCTCCCATATCGTCGTTGGCTATTTTTGGAGCCAACCGACAGCCATTGTCATTTACGTTATGAATATAATGGGCGGGGAATGGAATGGGAGTGAAATTATAGGAGGGAAACCCAGCGTCGGTATCAGCCAAATCTAAGCGTAAGATGCCAATGGTTCAAGAATTTTCGTTTCACCCAACGGATGGAGTATAACATTTTCATTCAGATAGAATATGGCATTTTCAGCGTTCCGCTTAGCATTCCTTCTCACTCATTCCTGAAATAACTGATTCATTCATGTTCATTTTTTTACCCTCATTTATTTTCCATTATAGTCTTGGTATCCTTTCTTTTCTCATTCCCTCCATCTCTAAGGCTAGTCAAATAAGCTATCCGGGACTAGCCACGGAGTTCCACTTTTACGGAATCACCCGCAATGCACAAACGTGCGAAATTCCACAGAGGAAAATTCATCCGCCCTGCTGATGATACGGTGGTCTTATTGGTGGAGGGTTGGGTTTGCATCTAGTAGTCCTGGGTTCAGGTATGAGTGAAGCTGTTCTGGGTACATCCAGGTGAATTAAAGCTGTCTTATTCTCATGGGAAATAACTTTTTGGGTGAACTGAGGAGGTGCTGCGGAAATAACTTGCCCCCAAACTTAGTTTTTGATTTTCACATGTCAGTGGAGTAGGCACTGTGATCTCGATGGCCTCCGATATAAATTGATCACACCGGCCATTAAGTTGACGATGGTAATATCAAATATGCGAGAACAAATTTAGGGATTCATCGAATCTACCGCATTCCAAAAACTTTTAACTCCCTTGCTTCGCATTCATCCTCCCTGGACCTCTTCTCGCCACCCTCCACTTTCCAATCCTTCCTTACTAACCAGGTCTGCAAATTAGTTCCATCTACCCTGTCAACATATCGCTAAGTCCCGGTCTACTTTCTCATGTTCTTTTGTATCTATTCTATTTCCTGTTATTATGTCTGTCATTATTTTATATTTTGTTAATGCTTATAATGTATTTGTTTGGTAGTATTCCAATGTTAAAAGCCTTTGTGCCGTTTTTGGGACTTTTTCAAATAAATAAATAAATACGGAGACATTGCTAGAAAAACTTTGTTGTGATTTGGTACTTTCTAATTCTTGTGGTTCTGCTGTAGATTCTTCAAGTATTTTAATGGTGCATTATTGGTGTTGACTCACACCCTGACATGAAATCATTCTCCCCCAGCCCATGATGCCGCGAAACTTGGACTGAAAAAGCGATCATAAGGACAAAAAAAATTATTTTTTTCCTTTTCACATAAATTATGATCGGAATTTTTAAAAATTGCATAGCCAATATATTTAGCTACAAAATATTTTTTTTTAATGAGAAAAATCGAGGAGGGGCGTGTTTCGATCGAAGAAAATTCGTTTAAAGTCTTCAAAATAAAAACGTATGCGTGAAAATGAAAATCTTGAATTGGGTAATAACGTCACGATGTCAAGCTCTGGTGCTATCTCTTTCAAATGAGCATTAGCGCTTTGACACAAATGTTTTATTTCCGGAGATATCGAAGTCAAACCAAACACAAGTTAACCAAAAACTCAGTTTTTCATACTCTCGCAGATAGACCACAGATTAATGCTTAACAGAATAAATGTGCGTTGTAATCAACATTATCATTATAAAGAATTCAAAAGAGATATGGTATTTTTTCACAGTTTATATTTCAAGTCGACCGGTTTCGTCGCATAGGCGACATCATCAGGTGCATAAGTTTAGAATGCTGCAGAATTTATACAAAATTTTGGAGCGGGGGGGGGAAGAGGCAGGAAAAAGGGGGAGGGGAAGAGGGGGAAGAAGGTATGTGAGAGGACGCGGGAACAAACATGGGCGACGCGTCGGGAGGGGTGGGAAGTTGTGGCGCGGCCGGCGGCGCCACTGGCAACCCACTGGCGCCGCCGACCACGCCACAACTTCCCACCCCTCCCAACGCGTCGCCATGTTTGTTCCCGCGTCCGACGAAACCGATCGACTTGAAATAAAAACTGTAAAAAAGTACCATATCTCTCTTGAATTCTTTAGAATGGATTTTCACCAAGTAAAGCCTGAAACAATCGAGTTTTACATTATCATTGGTCGTTCAATCCTAAGATTGGTTGACTGGAGCTCTCCACCCTTCCCTATCTAATGCTAGTTCCCTTATATCCTGGTAGCTTTTCCCGTATACTTTCCTCTTTATTTGGTGCATGAACACATTCCTGGGTCCTACTTTTGGGCCTTTTTCCTCTATTTTGCCTTAAAATATGTTCTTCACAAATCCATTGCGTCTTAGGGTGTGTCCAATTCATCCGATTCTTCTTCTCTGTGTGGTGTTCCATATGGTCCTTTCTTCTTCTACTCTTCTGTCCACTTCATCATTTCTTATTTTTTCCATCCATTTTATCTTTAACATCCTTCTCTAACACCAGGTTTCGAAGGCTTCTAGTCTGTTCCGGTCAGCTTTTCCAATCGTCCATGCTTCCGATCCATAGAGTGCTACGCTCCACACGAATGTTTTTACATACTGTTTCCTGGTTTGTAGTCCTATCTTCTTTGAGCACAGTAGTTGTCTTTTGCCCATGAACGCCTTCTTAGCTTGAGCTATTCTCTACTTGAGGTCAACAATGTAATAAAATGGAATACGTCCCGCAAATTTGGTAGAAAGCGGAAAAGTCAAGGGAATCTTCAATCTTTTTAGTGGTTTTGAGATGTAATTTAACTACTGTATCTAAAACGGAAGAATCAAGAAAGATATTGTAAGCATAATGCGCTAGCAAAGGTGGAATCCTACCAATGGGGAGTGTATCATCAGCTAGCAAGACTAGCAAGTAGGAAATCATTTCATTCAATCATAAAATGGGCGCATGCTCTTATGGCAGTGAGGTAGGAGCAGAACTAAAAAAACTGGATTGAGGGAACTGTGGTGTTATCGGAGAATGGTTTAAATAAACCGATTGGATAGAATCCGGATTGCCTATGCGGGGGTGAAATGGCGCTAGATGCGACATTGAAATTTGTGGGGGGATTTTGTAAAATTATTTTCATAACAATGGCGGAAATATAAATAAAATAATATGTTAAAATCTGGTGGACTAGTGACAAATATAATCTGAGGCATGCTTTTTATTATTTTTGGGGTGGAGGGTAAGATTTGGATAAAATTTATCATGAAAGAAGGCATAAAATAAAATGTTATCTATGCATGATATGATATGAGGACCCCAGAAGTCAAGGGGTCTAAGTAACATATTCGTTGATTTGAGAAAACTGAAGTCAAAGTTGAAAATGTTTGGTACAACCCACTAAATAGTTAAGAGGCATTACCCTATATAACATCACCTGTCAAGAAAATCACTTGGATCCCTTTACCACCTAATATATTTTATATTTTCACATCCCATTCCTATACCTAACTTATTTTTTTTTAATGTCACTTAGGCCCCTTGACTTCTGAAGTCCACATATAGGATAGGATTTTTAGGGTGAAAATAAATATTTTTGTCATAACTTATAATCCTTTTGTTAATATTACCTTTATATGATACTATTATTTAAATTTGTTTATTTTTCAAATATAAAACAAGGGAACCGGATTAAATAAAGGAATTTTTGGGGGGAAATAGGAATTTAGGGGGGTTTTGTGTTATAGCTTTTCAGAGTGGAACGGCATTCTTGGATAGAATCACTATAGCATAATTTATAAACGGACTTGGAGAGATAGTTAGTTTAAGTGCAAAAATGGCCACGGAGATCAACAAACAAATTGGACACATTCTGAGAGACCATTA
The DNA here is from genome assembly GCA_963169105.1 of Ceriagrion tenellum. Taxonomy (NCBI): domain Eukaryota; kingdom Metazoa; phylum Arthropoda; class Insecta; order Odonata; family Coenagrionidae; genus Ceriagrion; species Ceriagrion tenellum. Next base: position 126,557,961 of record OY720632.1, on the reverse strand, counting down.
CTTAAGTCCATTTAAAGCAGTTCATTAGGGTAAATTGGATAGCATAGTCGATAGAGACCATTGATGGAATGTATGAATCAAATAACGAGGAAGTTAAAATGGAATCAATGCATGTAAAAATGTGTATGGATTAAACTTACAAGAGAAGACTTTGGAGTGGAGAAAATGTGGTAAACCAACCTTTTGATCAATTTTTGCTCATGTTACTATCGTTTTCACCTAGCCATCCTACTTCTTGAGAGATTTGTCATTTGTTCCCAAACGCTCAATTTATCGAATTAAACGTATTGAGTGCAAGTATCTGATTTCAAATCTTATTCTAAACTAATAAGAGACACATAAAAAATAAAACTGTCACTACGATACACATATTGTCATCAAAATATTTCCCCCCCCCCCCTCTCTAGCGCAATCTGTAAACCTCAATTATTTTAAATTGTCGATGAGATCTGAGTAAATTCACTGTTGCCCTTGTAGGGGAACAAAGTGAATAAATCATCATAAACCACAATATAGAAACAATCGCAAATATGTTTATATTTGTTCGACAAAATTAAGCATGAGCGAAACTTTGAAATCCACAGGAAAATTTTACCCTCTATTCAATAGTGAATTATTTCAAAATGTAATGCTTGCTCACTATATCACATATTTCGTTGGAATTTGGTTCACTAAATGGGAAAGTTTTGCATTTTGCCAAGTTTCATTTCAGAATGGAAAATTTTGCTAGTCTGTACTTAAGTAATTTTGGACGAAATCAAATATTAAGCCCATAAATCTCTAAAAATCGGAGTCTGCAAATACAAATGTCACAAATGTTTACTAAACTGTGTTGAGCAAGAGATGATTGCGATGGGTACAGTCGCCAGCTCTAATCCAGCAATATTACAGCATGCATCAACGCTCCTGCCAGCCATTTGTATCAGTCCTCAAGATTTTAATGTACCGCCAAAGAGCCACCTTCCAACTTCATTTGTAGTTATGGTCTTCACCACTTGAGTGCGTCGTCGAACAGCAGTCGCAGAGCGAAGAGTAGCTTTGAGAGATCTCGAGAGGACCAGAGTCCTCTAGAAGGCGTTCTCATAACTACTCCCGTACGAAGTGTAGTACCACCAGTTCGCAGTTACTATATGGCAATCCAGAGGCCTCTGAAGAATACCAGGCAACAGCGACGCCAGCGTGCAATTCTTTAAGCATTCTCCATCACAACTCAGCGGTGAAATTGAAACCTTAAATGTGAAGTATATGCGGGACTAGGAAATAAATCAGAATCCTGTATCGTTACTCTTGTTTGTAATTCGAGGATTACCTTCCAATTAAACTCAGCGTAAAGGGCAGAATCCCTTATAATAATAATGGACTTAGGAAATCGGGATAGTAAATACACTGGTTTCAATGCACCTATTATCGAAATCGACTGAGTTTTTACAAAATAGACGTAATGTAATAAAATAGGGGAAAATTAAAATAACATTACCTTACAATATATGCATTATTTATCCTAAGTTTGCAGTCATCAGTGTTCTCTCCTTCATTTCTCAATTATTTCTAAAATGAATATATTTTTCAAATCTCATAATATTCCCTGTTGTTATTACATCGTTGTAAAATTTAGATTTTGTAGGACGCACCGCAAATGTAAATGATGAACCAATTGCACACGCAAGTGTAAAATTTTGATTTTTGTACGACGCACCGAAATTTGAAAACTGTTAAACTGGCTCAGCGACGCTTGTATTGCAATCCTATTTTTATTTATAGTGTGAATACTTATAGGCCATCAATAGCCTTCATAATCATAATGGTTTTTCGAAAAAAATATCTCTGGGAGTCAAATTTGCTCCATCCATAGCTATATGTCGTCGCCATTCAGTATGCTTGACTTATTCGATTAAACGGCATAATATCACTTACTCTAAATTTAAAAATTACTCTCCTAGAGAATTGACGCTGATGGATTGATGTTTCACTACTCCATCGGCATACGGTTAGGTTATCATTTCACATTAAAGATGTGGTCGTTAACCATCAGTATTTCCCGTTTTAACTTATTTCACGGTCTCGAAAGTGTTTAAGAGCCTGCAGACTTGTGACGACATCACTGATTTACTTAAGCTGCAGTAAAAAAATTATCACGTATTCCTTAATAGAGGGTGCCTTAATGAAGTTTACAGAATAGTTAAACCTAAATAGATGCAGCCCTTCTCTTCTTGTGAGTATTCAAAATTCAAGTACATACCGTAAACAGGTAATACATATTTCCAATGGCAGCTAAAATAAATGTTTTACTTCGTCGCTCAGCGCAATTCTTTGATCAAAGTAGCTGTAGAAACTAAGGAGCTTGGAGTTTTCATTCCCTCGTTGCAGAGAAATGAGGCTTATGGATTTTTTTTACATGCTTAGTATAGAATCGTTGGAGATCAAAAACCAGAAAAAGTAATTTTAAGAAACATGGTTTCCTTAATGAATGATCACCTTGTGGATAGATTTCGAAATTTCATCCAAAAGACATTTATCTGCCCTTTATCTTAAATTTGCGATTTTCCAAGGACAGTAGTTTCACCCAATGAAGTGTTTTTTAGTTTGACTCATGGCAATTGTAATTCGTCTGTTTCTCTCCAGATTATTGCTATGAGAGGTCCTCACCTCTATCACGGCCTTCAGCATCCCTCGCCCCCCATTACCTCTTCGAATCACGTACTCTGTCGTTCTCACACATTCTAGCAGTTTATTATTCTCGTCCCTCCATACCGGGTTTTCCCCGTTCGTCTTCCTTCTCGTCTTCATTTTCTTCCATATAGATATTCATCTCAAAACCTTGCAATTTATTCTTATCCTCTTTCATAAAGAGTTCACGTTTCTGCGTCATGCTACGCTAAACGCCATATTTGTATCTTCAGCAGTCTTTTCGTTACTCTCTTAAACAAGGTCCCCGTCATTAATTCTCTCCATTTTTGATCGTCTCCTATGATGGCGCTTTTCTACTGCTAACATCAATATTTCTTACACAATAAACTCTAACGTTCTACCCAAGGGCCCAATTAAAATACTCCACCTGCTTAAGTTAGTGTTCTCCCAATTTATGGTCAGTCGCGCTTTCTTTGACCAGGAAATCCCACATTATTTTAGTTTTCATTTGATTGAACTTCATTCCGTTTTTCTAGCACTGCCTTTCCAATTCACCCACCAATTCTTGCATTCCTCTAGATGAGCGGCGAAACAAGGCTTATTCGTCATATAATGAAGCCGATAACTGATATCTGTCCACCTGCTTTTAGTCCTACATCTAACTCTTCCAATTTCCGTGTTGCAATTTCCTCGGCATATATAAAAAACAGTAATTAATCTTACCCCGCGACATACAACTCCTATACTGATTCATGTCATCATTTCTCATATGTACCGTCACGAATTAAGCCTTAATCCCTCTAAAAGTTGAAGTTAGCCTTAAGCATGTCCGTCCCAAATTTTTGCTTGAACCTAGTTTTGTATGTAAACTCCTTGTCTCCAAAGGCTCCAAAACCCAATCCTCCCAACGGCCGTTCATTCTTGCTACCTATCTACACATTGCCTTACTCCATTACCAGCTATCTGTAGACGTATATGTAATTAAATAATAATGTATGCCAACATCTCTCGTTTTGAATATCTATTTTTCTCATAGTGTTAGGTCTTGGAAACACTCTTGTGGTGATATGTTCGGCTGAATTAACACTGTCATTAGATTGGACAGCTTCTCAAAATCTAGAGTTACTAAAGTAGCATATGGAATATTGCCACGTGCTCAGATGCGGGAAAGCAAAATATGAAGTAAAATTGCACGCAAGGACAGCCTGAAATCGGCTTGCCTCTAGGAAAGTGATGTTATACGAGTGAACGGCATTCACGTAATCGAGGATAGAGAAAGCGAGTGCTTGATGGCATGCGCGGCCGACTACGTTGGCTCACTTGAACTTTGGAACTCGCGGAGTTCACATGGTTCAGCGGGATGTATCACACTCCATGGGTATAATGAAGTGGCAAGTGAAACAGTGTCTGTTTTCACTGGGAACAGGGAGTTGAGCAGGATCGTTGTGCTCGGGAGGGTATCTATTACCTTCCACCAGAAGCTACGAATTTTCCGGGTTTAACTAAAGACTTCTCTTGTGGGAAACAAAAGGAGATATCCTCCTGGTCAGAGGTCAATACATCATTGCTCAATTCATTCACTGCTTTCCTGAAATGCAGAAGACCAGAGCGTTTCACAATCCCGAAACAAAGTGTGCATCTGCAAGGTTTAATGCCTACGTCTTCTAATAGAATTCACGTGCTGTAATATAGTCTGATTATTATTAAAGCATTCTACTGGTAAAAGTGGGTTTTGTTGAACGTAAGAGAACTCCTCCCGGTCTTCCACACATTTAGGGGCATATCTCCCTCCAGTATATCCTTTTTCGCCTCAGCTTACGATCTACCCTTCTTCATCCCGTCCATGAAACCTATTCTCTTCCTTCCCCTTCCCCGCTTGCCCAACATCCTTCCCTCTATCACACTCTTCAGCAACCCGTCGCCCTTTATTACATCCTACAGCCATCTACTCTGCCTATCCCGGATTTCATTCAGAAGCTTCCTTTCCTCGCCCACCATCTCTAGCACTTCCTCGTTAGTCTTCCTCTCCGTCCACCTCACCTTCTCCATCCTGCTCCACACCCGCATCTATAGCATTGCAGATCTGCCGATGATCAATTCAGCGCCGACTAAAAGTGGAACATTCTATTAGATTATGGCTTCTTTCACATTTCCCATTCTATCAGGTATGTACAAAAGCGATGAAGTGTTAGACCATATCGTTCCATTTGTCAGAAGCCAGTACCAATACTCTAAGTCGGCTACAATCTCTGTTTTATATGGCACAAGTTACTTTAGACATAAGGCAGAGTCGTTTTGAATAGATAAGCCATATTATAAAGTTGATATGTTGTCTGGCCCCCTAGTGATTTCATGGGGCTTGTTTTTCCATGGGTCCCTGGTCCTTCCAACAGGAATATGTGCTGGAATATTCATTCATCAGGAATATGTAGATAAAATGTAAGTATGATTTAGAATAAGAACTAGTACAAACTAGTACAAGGATTCGTAAAACTTTAGAATTAGGTTGGCACTATGATTTTGAAGGGCCAGTTTTATCACATACATCAAAAATGAAATTATTTCACATATTGATTTTGAAAGGGAAGCAACAATGGTTGTAGACATTTATTGTGTGAGCCATCATCACTGGTCAGTCGCAGGACGAGGTTACATTATTTTCAGTTATTTTATTCAAGTTCTTCCATCACCGAAAGGTCACCAATGGCGGTATGCTGATTTTTATTATTATGACACAGAGGCGGTGACAGATGTCCAAAAATAGTAGTTGATCGTTAAAAACGAGTCTAGAGTGGCTACTTTAGATAACAGGGTTGAATGTTTTCTCAGCGAAAGGATTGAAGGTTTTCTCAGGGAGAGAGGATCCGAAGAGACTATCATGTTTTAGAGAGTAATGAAAGTAATAATAAGCGTTATCTTGTTTTGTCGGTAATTTAAAGAATTCAACCGAATTCAAAATGAATATTTAAAAAGTAACCCAGTGCTTGAAGCGTATTGCGAAAGTATTATTGCGCTGTCTGCTACTTGGATTAAATAGGTTAAGAAATCGGTTAGAGGTTTTTACCTGAGATGTTAGCGCTAATTCAAAGCAAAGCCTTTCATTCGTTGGTGAACAAAGAGATTTAATTTGGCATGCAACAGAGGGCGTCTCAATCCACTTTTACTCTGTGCGAAAAACTCAAGTTCTCTTATTTTGGTACATCCAGCCAGTGTCTTTTTTAATAATCTCAGTGTATTTTTTGATTGGGTTATCGGTGGGCGGAGACTACCGAGGAGAAGAGTCTTATAATTGATCAGAATTGGTCCGAATAGACCATCCATTGGTCCGGTAGGACCCCGATCCAATGACGTACTCCGACAGACCGCACTACGTCCACTGTTAAAGGGAGTCGGCGGATACCCTATCCCAAGAATTCGGGTAATGGGCTTCGCCGGTTCTCATCAGATGTGCGGTAAGTCTTCGCGTAGGCGCGACTGATGGTGACTCGTCCAACGTTGTTGGGGGAACCCAACTGCTACGAGGACTGTGGGGAGGCGGGGGCCCATTGTCGTCCTTTTGACGCCAATCCGCCTCATGGCGTCGGCCTCCCAGTGGTTGTGCTTCGCTAACCCTTCCCTTTCCTTTACCCTAATCCCACTACTTCCCATACTCGGTAATAAGCGAGAGCTTGAGGCCGAGAGGGAGGTTTTCTAGCCCGGCGGGGATACCCGAAACACCTGTATTTTTGGATTGTTTATTTCTGTAAAGTGAACTTACTCTATGTTCAGCCTCGCATTTTAGAATTAAAGGTTACTGCTCCGGCAAACAGCATTCCGATCAATCCAAATTTTACGGGATGAAGGCGTGACCGCAGAAATACGCACCTAAGTGAATATAGTGGTTAAAATAGTAACGATACATTGAAGAGATAAATGATTCTATGGGTGTGAGAAATCGTATAAAAAAACTACACCGCTCATATTTTTAGTAAAGTAAGTATGATTTAGAATAAGAATAAGGTTGGCACAATGGCACTCTGGAAGGACTAGCTATTACAGACACTCTTGATGGACAAGGAAATAAATTGTCTACATTTTAATAATAGGCACTGTACGATGGTGACTCAACAAGTACCTACCCGTGTTTGAAGACAGAAGACGTTACAAAGGAAAGTTGTTGATGTTATCATGTGCTGCCATCTTTAAAAGGCGCTTAAAACAAATTTGTCAAAGTTTGATTGGTTGGTTTGGATTTGGCAGCCACTTTATTCAGTAGAGCCAAGTGGTTTTCGCGAAAATGGCAAAAAAGCAGTATCATCGTTCAGTGATTCGCTTATTGCTTTTGGATGGGAAAAGATGTGGGGAGAAAATAGCGAAACTGAATGATGTTTTTGGGGATCCTTTGCCATCAATGGCCGCAGTTAGAATTTTACGAATTTTAACGTAGTCGAACGTCCGTTTTCAACGAGGATCGCCGTGGACGCCAGGACGTAGGACGCTCGTATTGCGTAGTGTAAGAAATAAGTTTTTCAGGAAGGAACATTAGAATGGTTGTAGACATTTTCTGAGTGAGCCATCGTGACTGGTCAAAATTCCGAAGATAGGTGTGCTGCAGCTCTCCACTCCAGTCTTCAATCAGCCAACCGCTTCATTCCTACATAATGTATCACTTTGACGCTCATCTTAATTTGTCTGATGTATTCAATTCATGGCCTTCCTTTGCAAATCTTACTATCTGTTAGCCCTCCCATAGTTGTTTTCAATGAGCAATTGCATCGCTAAATATGTCCAATAAATTAGTCTCTTCTTCCTCTCAGATTATTCATAATAGTTACTTCTTTTATCTCCAACCTTCCCTAGGACTTCTTCGTTGGTCCATATTACCATCATCTGTCTTCAATCGAACTATATCTTCTATCCTTCCGATCCATTTTTCTTTGCGGTTACTATGGTGCAAGTTTCATTTCCATGTTAAAGTATGTCCCATGCATGTATGGTGCAAGTTTCATCACAGTACAACGTCACTTTCAGGCTTATGTTACTAGCTTCCGACAGACGCCTCTTCTGGTAGAACACCTTCTCTGCTTAAGCTATCTTGCTCACAATATCCTTCTGAATTCTTTCATTGCCGGTGATTCTACTTCCTAGATAGAAAATTTTTTCCTTGAGTGAATTTTTCTGCTCCCTAAGTTTGACGGTGGTTCTATCATCTTGGTTCTTTCCGGAAACTGTGAGAAACTAAAACTAGAATAAAGTAATAAGAAAACTTGGCTTATTTACTCTCATCTACAAGTTTTATTCCTTCAAAGAAAATCCTCATAGTTCAGAATTCTTGTTTGATCTGCTTTCTTCTCAGTAAGAACTGCAATGCCATAAATTACGCGTACCATATTGATTTTTTCTCCATGCGCTTGCAATTTTATATTTTTATCCTACCTAAGTGCTAATATTGCCTTTTAAATGTGAAAATTGAAGATCATTGGCCAGAATGCGCGTCCTTGTCGTACCTATTTCCTCCCTTCTGTTTTCCAAGCATTTCCACAGCATTTAATCACTGCCAGCTGCTTCTCATACAGTCTATAATGCTTATTTTACATTAACGGTATCCCTATGTTCTTCAGGGCAGTCATTTCACGAAGTCAAATGCGCTCCATAGGTTGATGGAACAATTATATGTCAGCTGGTCTTTTTGAATGCTCAACTCTATTAGTCTCAAGGCAAAAAAAACTTTCCTAGTTCCCTTACTTTTCCTGAAACGGATTTGAACTTCAGCCAGAGGTCCTACTGTCTTCTTTTCTACCTTCCATTAGATGGTTCTGAGTAGATTTTTCGATGCTTATGCAGTTAGGCCACTTTTTTTCTATATCTCTCGGATCTTTTGTCTCTTTTCTTCTTTGGGATACGGATAATTATAATTTGCCCAGTTGATTAGATGACACTGATTAAGCTGTATAATTTACCCAGGGCCCTCATCCCTGCATGCTGAAGGAAACCCGAGAGAATTTCAATTCTGTATGTCTATCTCCCTCTTAAGTCCTCCAAAGTTAGTACAAGCATTATATTAAAAAATCATTGCTAAATAGTCAAGCCATTGGGGGTAAATAGATAAAGTTCAGGGAAACTGTAAGGCAACAGACAGAAAGATCCAAGGAATGATTACGTTTATTTAGATTTTTACTTGAAATATCATGTAAAGTAAAATATTTTATTTCAAAATTCGGAGGTGAGATTAATTACAAATGCATTCATAACTAGGCGTGTAAAGGTAATGAATATCTATAGACATAATATATGCTCATAAATGTTTTATTTTTCGTTAGAAGAAATACAAAAGTAGATTAGATCGTTCAATAGGTTACGGAGGACAAGATGAATCTTCGATTTTATTTGGTCTATGAGTTATAGACAACCTTATGCTAAGACATTCAATTACCTTTCACAAAAAGATTCTTTGCTCATCCAAATGATAGGTATTGCACTAATGGTACTCTTGTGGGTAACAAAAGTCATATTCAGAGTGTTGCGATCAAATCAATGCTGCAACTTTTTCAAATTCAAATAATTCGTGCGGGTAATTTTAAGATTAAACTGTAAATAGAACATGCAATTGTAATATCGTAAGCTTTCCCAGTAAAATTAATTTGGCTCAATCGGTCACCTTTTCAATTATTATCAGATTTGTCCGAAAATACGGAGTAATTCCCACTTTAAGAAAGAGAAAAAATACTAAATGTATTATATTATTTGCTTGATTGACTGTTATTTGGGAATGCTAATTTTAGAAGAGTAACTCAACAGACTCAGAAAGGCTCTTTTATCATTTGGCCTGTACTAGTTTGAAGTAAAAATTGTTTTACAGAGCTTAACTATTGACTCTAAAGTTCATGTCTAGACGACAACTTACCTTATTTAATGCCATGGTTTATGTGTAAACACGTAAAGTTTTCAGTTTGATGCATTCTACATGTCTTCTTGGGTTATTTCTCAGTCCAATTTGGCTTGGCGATAATTACTAATTATTTTGGGCTGCTGCAGGTATAAATGCATGCATGAAACAGGTGGTGAGCACAATGAACGAGACGGTTTATACAATCGTTTTAATATTATAAATAGAAATGGTAGTGGAATGTCTTTACAGTTCAATATAAAGAGTACAGTGTAGTCAAACATTCAAGGTAAATATCCCAAAGTTTCTTTTTGCACAATCTTAGTCCAAGTCCAATAGGCCCACGATTTCTCCTCCGGATTTCGAAAAAATTGTCCTGGCAATGAAACAATATGCAACAGCTATAAAAACTGCCCGACATATCACTGATGAAATGTTTTTTGGCCATAGCGATCGACTCACGGGTCTGTGACAGAATAAAAAGGCACTGAAATACGTCACTTCCTAGAGTAATTGCAAATATTGCTATTTCCACGCATATGAAATGATAGGGTCATTTTTTATGCTCTTATTGTCTTCAAAATATCGAGCGGTTTTGAGCATTAATTGTCCAAATGCTGATGAATGCAAAAAATAATTTGAATAATATTTTTTCTTACTTCTCGTCAGCATAAATCATTTTTGTCAATTTGTGTTGAATTAATCGAATACTGCTATATTTACGATTCTCGCGGGGGAACTAAAGTATAATTTTTCTGGTGATCATACGCGGAATTAATTCTTCCAAAAGCAATATCCGTGGACTTAGCGTTTATTTCGTCATATTCCTGTGAATTTTGCCTCTTGCGGAAAAGTTATTTAAAAAATGTGAAGCAACAGTTTTTATTTCTTGATTAGAAAATTTACTACGCGGCTCTTGTATATTAGGAATAAGTGTGGAAAATAAGGCACTAGTTTTCACTAAACTCATCTCATTGAATTGAGGTTGAAATTAGATCACTTTCCCCAAGATCCGCGTTTCTGTTGAGGTCCTGATGTGGCTGAGGGTAACAGGCAAGTATAAAATATGCATCATCAACTATTATTTTTTTCCCGGAGAGTAACACGTCATGGAGCACAAAGTTTGCGGAAAAAGGCCCGTGTTGATATTTCTAACATATCTGAGGGATTTTTTAAATTCTTTTTTAGAAAATTAATAAATATACTTGTCGCTTCGTTGTCAATCAGCGATTATTTTGCGGGAAATTGCAATTTTTTCTGTCATAAAACTTTCAGGTCGGGTTTCACTGTACTTCTGGAAAACAGCTTGCAGTTTCGCGGTTCGTGGCGCTCCGATCAGCGTCATTTCTTCACAAGGATTGTAATCCTCGCTACACTTAAGGGGTTGTCTTCTGAGAAAAAATATATATCCATGTATTTATAATATTTACACGATTCTGGTTGACATTCACACATTGTTACTGGTAAAAAAGGCTAATTTAAACATTCGTACGTACAAGAACAAAGAAAATTACTATACAAGAAGATTACAAATAGCTGTGAACCTTTTTAAAGTGTAGGTATGTATGTGTATATTATAATCCTGCCGAAAATTATTTCCGCATGCCAATTGCACGTTGGCATGAGTGGAACCCCACTTGATGATGTTGTTGACCCGGGTGGTGGAGTTAAGCGAGTGGGGAGATGATGAGGGGGAGTGGGAGGGAGGCGAGGACAGCTAACCCTCGACTCGAACCCAGAGGATGCTCTTCTATCCGCCCGAAATGATGGGGAGGAAGAAAGAGGTGCCGACGGCATCTTGAATACAAGGCGCCGTCCAAGTTCACCCACACAGCTACGTCTCTCGATCATCAATCTGAAAATTAGGAGAGAGAGAGAGAGAGAAAAGAACAAATCACTCCAGGGCTGACAAATAAAGAATAAATCAAGAGTTACTTAACAACGAAAAATTTAAATATTACTTAAGTACAAATCATTTAAGAGATACTTAAAACGAATCATGTAAGCGTAAGTTAAAACAAATCATTCAATTATTGCAAACAAATGACTCACTCAAGCGTTATTTAAGAACGAATCGTACAAGTGTAAATTAAGAAAAAATATCCAACTGCTTATTTTACAACCATTGCATGTACAAATACAAGAGGAATGAAATTCGCTATGAAAAAAATCATCTAACGTGACCACCATACGAAACTGGATCTCTCAATTTCCGGCCAGGTGTGTTAGCCTAACTGGCTAGTTAATTGGGAGACACATTGGGGAGTTAAACTGGGAGATCCTGGTTCAAACATTGGTCAAGTCAGATAATTTTTTTATTGCCAATCACATTCCATGATATTCAAGTGTTACTTAAGAACGAAATACTCAAGTACTAATTAGTAATATTGCATTTCATGAATATAATCCCCTTTTTGTGTCTCTTTTGAATCTACCGTTGCATTGGCTACCAAAGCTTTCGCTCTCTCGACAGTTCGATAAAAACGCTGTGCTTGCACTACACCGATGACATGATTGTATATTATGAACGACTCATGTACGTGTATCACTCATTGCATATACAATTTACATAAGCATGAGGATCCATCAGAGGTTACTTTTATAACGACGAATATAAAGACACCTGCCAAAAAAACAACATTTTCACCAGCACAATAAGGAAAGGTAAAAATTTCGTATTTTTTCGAATATAATCCCCTTTTGGTAGAAAATCTCAGTGCCGAATTTTTATTAAGAGATTGAAGGTAAGTCCATCCACTAAACCAATTTTGGACCAATTGCTGTAATTCTGGTTGAGATCGGATAGGCTGAATCCTTTTTGTGTCTCTTTTGAATCTACCGTTGCATTGGCTACCAAAGCTTTCGCTCTCTCGACAGTTCGATAAAAACGCTGTGCTTGCACTACACTGGACAGGAAAAGCCTCGCAGTGACCTCATTGCGCACAATCCATTGAAAGCAAAAAAATAGAGGCACCTAGCAACCTAGAATTTGCGAAGTTTACTCTCGAAAACTGAAGGAGTAACTGCTCCATGAACTCAAACAGTGACCTATTAAAACGGATACAGACATAGTTTGCAACAATTTATGAGTGATAGTGAAAATGGTAACATACAATCTTCTTAAACTAAGCTCGGCGGCCATCTCTACCGTGATGAAATATGAGGACTTATTTCAAATGTTTTCTTTCTAGACGGTTATTTTATCTTTGGTTCAATTAATGACTCATCAGCTACACCTTATAAGCTTTTGTTTGACTCAAAGACTTAGAGAAGTCCGCAGGAGTGGTGTCGGTTACTCGGTGGCTCAGTAATTTGAAGAGTTTAATTTAAAATCACGCGTCGGGCATAAATTAATATTTGCGAATTAGTAGAAGGAATACTCATGTATCAAGGAGTATCGTTTTGAAGCAATTGAACAAACAAAGCTGAACTGAACTTGACAATATATATATATATATATATATATATATATATATATATATATATATATATATATATATATATATATATATATATATATATATATATATATATTTTTTTTTTCAAATTTTATTTTGTAATACATTTCTTTAATGTTTCAAATATTTGAATTTAGCATCATACCTCCTGCTGAGACTTGGTCAGACTGTTCTGATAAATAGGCGTGCCCTATCTTACTTCCACTTCTAGGCTCCAAATATTTCCCAAATATGAACTCATTGCACGTCACTGGACTCTAGTGTGACTCATTTTTCATGAATTGGCCCCACATTAAATAGAATCTTAATCCTTTTTTGAAAATAATAATACGAGCTGATCAGCCAAAGAGAAGGAAAAAGATCAGAAGCACACAATTTTTATAAATAAACAAGTTCTGGCAGTGAATTTGTTTTGAAATTTTAGAAAATTTATCCTCATAGTCTCAGACCAACGTTTGACCACGAGCTCAACTCTGTTTTCAAAATCGAGTGACTTCATTATTTCCATAAATTATTGTGCTCTATTTGGCTTTATCCGACGCATTTTTTAAATGGCCTAAATTGTAATTCCACGTAAAACTTAATAATTCGCACCTCTAAACTCCTCATTATACAGATATTTTAAATTTTCAGAAACACTCATGACGAATGACATCGACTCATGCATCTCCATTCTTAACTGTACGGTCGCCGTCCTCAAGTCATTGACCTCCAACTCATTGAAAGTAGGTACACCTCACCCACCCGCCGTCCAGCAGCCGCGCCAACCACGTACCTTTTTTCAAAGCTTCCGTCTTCGCCTTTTCCGCTCCTTCGGAACTGTAGCACTTCTTGTAGAAGTCGTTGAACAAGAGGTAGAAGAAAACGGCGTTCGGTAGAACTAAGTAGACGGACCAGCGAGGGAAGCCGCAGTCGTAGAAGACGAGCTGGAAGGAGTGCAGAAAGGCCAAGCAGAACTGTCCCTGTTGAAGCGGAAGGAGAAGAGTTTGAGGAGGTTGTTGTTTGGACGCTTCGGCATGAGCGAATGTATGAGCTGACGAGCGAGAGGATTGAAATGAGATCCCACTGATTGTCTCATCGCATGGAAGGAAATCGGTTCGCGCCCTACTCTCCGTGTGACGGATTGGGTGGCGACAGCAGAGCACGTTCACGACAATGGACGAGGTTTCTCATCGAGACATCAAGTAGGCTTGGTGATGCACAGTAACATTATGTTTTTGCGTGATAGCGTCAGTCAAATAAAGGAGGAAATTCCATCTTTTCCCAATCTCTGTTCATAAAAATACTGTCTCCTCTCATATAAATGCTTGCTCCAATCACAAATAGAAATATTATGCCAAAAAGCCAATCCAAACTTCTTTAGGATGATACTTCAATTTATGGTAGTGTGAGCGAGATAGACACCTAATCATGTTGGACACCGTATTCTGATTATAATTTTAATATCAGCAGCTGTAGGAAGCATGGGTTAAATATCCCATCATTAATGGTGCAATTGCATACTTTCGTGCGACTTCGATTCTAAGTAACTGAAGAAAAATATCTATTTGAGTCTTAAACTTGACTCATTTTTTTCGCGAGATACGTTCAAACTGCTTCACAATGGAGGATTTTTTGTGATTCTGAAGAAATTACTGCGGTGGCGATAAATAAATTTTGCAAATACCTTGAATTGTAATTCTAGATAAAACTTACTAATGTACACCTCTAATCTCCGATATCCTGTAAAAAAAAGCCCAGTTTTACACATAACATACCATCTGCAGCGTAGTGATGTACTTCTTCCACCAAACATACTTTTGGTACTGTGGGCCCATGGCTGATATCATGTAGTAAAAGTACATAATTATGTGCACGAAAGAGTTAATCACTCCGATGAAAGTTCCATGACCTCCTGAAATGAGAAAGCACCAACAAGTGTTAGAGCCAACGAATTAAATACTGAACCAGCTTCTGCCTCTACATCGTGGATATAAATGATTTAGTATTTGTTTGAAAATGTTGCCCATTCGATTTCCATTAAGAAACATGTATCACGGTATTTTCATTCAAAATTAGATGTTTCAAAAGTATAAAAATTAATTTAACTCGCGAGAATGGGTGATTTACAGTGTTTCCTCTCTTCATTAGCGATAAAAATAGAGAGATGAAATATGATTCGAACATAATTTCGCTCATCTCTTCACCTTTTCATCATTTGAATATTTGTTGCATTTTTCTCACGGTGGTCAAAAACGAAAATGAAGGGCAAAAACCAATTAAATGAGCATAAAAGTTACTCTGGCTCTAAATGACAGTCGGCGCCTAATGGTAAACCGATCTTCTCAATCACATACATGTTGCTGTAACTACATAGTATCGACAATATGACTCCTAACTTTAAGGCGAGCAAATAAACCTAATGTCATATTTTTGTGAGCCTTACTCGTCATATTCCTGACACCCACTCTAAATTAATTAAATAGCCCATCCAGAAAGTATATTATTAGTGAATCTCAATTATCCTCACGTTTCAAAGACAGAGTATTAAAATATCGATTTCTAATGGTTATATACTCTAAAAAACTTTGATATATGCAACTTTTAAACGCTAAAAACATGTGAAAATTTGTAAAATGCCTTTTGAGGTACTTTTTCGCCAAGTTGGCTTATAATGTAAATAAAAAATAACGCAGTAGCTGAAGTTGTGCTAGCGGAGCGGTACTTGTATCCGAAATATTGGTGTAATGAGATCGTAACTGTCACTGTAGCGACAGCCTTGTTTTTCACAGTCTGTTTTCCCCACATGAATACTCGTTTCTTCTTCGTCCATAAAGTTTTACTTAATGTTTTTGGCCTAATTAATCTTGGTGTCACCGAGTGAATCTCATATTAAGTCAAGGAGGAGAGAAGGTACCGAGCTAATAACAAATTAATTTTTCAATGTGCTGGCGAAGGCTTTCATTTAATTAATTTTCCACGCTCATTGGTCTTCCTTAGGAATGGCTGGCATAGGATACAAATACCTGTCCCTCACAACAATTTGAAATTATAAAAGAACAATTAGTTTATTTCATTGATATGCTTGGAATATTTGCCCTAATTTTTATATATTTATGATATTCATGTTATCTTTAGCATATTCATAATAGGTGAATTAAACCATTTTAATATTTTATAAATGAAATTATGATAAATATTAATGGATTCGTCTGTGGAATGATATTTACTTCCAACCAAGGCTTGACCTCGGAGTTAGAGGGGCCCACCAAAGAGCGGCGGTTAACCAACTCTTGGTTGGAAGTAAATATCATTTGAGAGAACATTTCTCACGGACAATCCCAATCGTTTTCCGGCATGTTTTTCATTTTGTGATGTTCCAAAAGTTGAATTTCCACATACAGGAAAATTTGTTATCAATTTCATTCGATCATTAGACAGCAGAATGAGAGGATTAATCGGAACTGTCATGCAATTGGATCGGATTGAATGAGGAATGAAACCAAAGGTTACCTGGATAATATTTCGTTGCTCCCCACGAAATCATGGGCATCACAGTGTGGTGATAAAGGTGAAGGAATGTTATCTGGCGCTGCTTTTTTCTCAATACGAAGAAAATCTAGAGTGCAAAAAATGTATTAGTTAGATATATATTTGATGGATTTAGTATGTATAAAGTCTTCGAAAAAATTGCATGAGCGAAATAAATGATTTTATTATTTCTTTGCTAGATACATTTAAAGAATAGATGAGCGAAACAGTGTCTCAGAAGCCGTAGTACATGTTGAAATTCAATCATGAGCGGAATTATTGAGAGGTAACTTACCGTGTCCAGAAGTTCAGAAATCTTGGCAAGGAAGTATATGTACACGCCTCTTGCTTCCTAAATTGAAGGACATTAAGGAAAACGAGTTAATTTTCAATGTGAAATAACAAATTACGTGACCGCGTTTTTTTAAAAGCTATGTTTGATGAACCCTTCAGTAAAATTTTCAAAAGCTAATAAATCATGTTGTAATGTTAATGTCTGAAGATTATTACAAAACTACTATCTGAATTGCTTAGGCTAAAGCTCTTAGTCATCTAGGCACCAATGTTAGCCACCCCCTGGGAAACAGAAGTTCATTACTACCTTTGAGAATATGGCTCCTGGAATGACCGATGGGTACTTGTTCGTTAATCTAAACTTCAACAAATCGAAAATATCCGTTACCAAATCATCTGACCCTTGAAATTCAGCAACTGTGTTTGCGTATACTTATAAATTGAACTTGAGTCATACCAAAATATCAGTTTTCGATATATAATTACAGTATGAAACTGTTAATTCCTGAAAATTCTTCGTGGAAAAAAACATTTTTTTCCTACCTGGCCAATTTAGTGCCTTTCTTATGAATTTAACTAAGGTTATCAAACACAAACGTGCAAATCAATGGTTATTTATGCTGTCATAATCCCTTTATATAATTGGAGGTCATATGGAATCGTAAAATTACTGTTCGGTGTAATGCAGAATCAAATTAAAATGCTGTTATCAATGGTTTGTCACATTGTCTTACATTAGAACACATTGCGAGACTTGCTAGATGGACTGTGCAAACTGACGATGCGATAGCTTCGAATTATAATTAATATGAATAATTTTGCAACTCTAAATATAGTCGCCTCAGTTCACTAAGCTTTACCTTAGTAAAGGGAGAAAACTGTTGAAATCATTGATCATATTATAAATTCAGTGTGATAAATACATGGTACTTCTCTTCATCTTTGAAGAAATTTTAAATGGGAAAATTACCAGTCAGGGGTGTAATCTCCATTCCTGAGAAGGAGACGTATAATTCTCTCACTATTCCAAGATTCCATAGAATTATCCTTCCGTGCTTACCTCTCAATGATTCTCGAGTCAGTATAATAACTCCCGCAACTCTGTGTTCGTCGATTATTTGGTCGATGAAGTTTATTATAGGTTGTCTTGATACCAATTGTGATAGTCTTTAAATCAATGAGTCAAACGTCATGAACTCTCGTGAAGAATTATTGTAGCAGAGAAGTTCGGTAGTTCTTTTCCGCCATTGACCACAACTTTATTTTTTCAGAAGTATTCATTCAAAACCATTTGCTGTTGATTATAAGGCATGGATGGCGATTAAACTTTGCTTGTAGTTTGACATCATGCGTGTCAGCCTGGAGGCAGATTGCGAAACCTCTAGGTATGGGTATAAGATGCAATTTAAGGTCACCATGCCAAATACAAAAGCGTGAATGAGCAATACGAAAGGAGCTTAAATCTAAGCTTGGATAAGGGAAGCGCACCCACCAGCAGGGAAGACAGAGAAGGCACCTTAACTTTAAGAGTGGAGCCCTCCTCTCAATCTTTTTTTAATATGCGTTTACGATGATCAATCGTTTCCATGGTTTCCATGGTTTCCGATTTGATTTCATTTAGCCGTTGGGTGACTTATATCGACACTTCCTTACATTGCACTTTTATGTTGCCAATCATCTCACTTTTTCTTTATGCCTGATTCTGCAACAATTGAAAATAAAAATTTGATCTATACTTGCAAATATTTTAATCTAATTTCATTATTTGATTTACGCTTCCTTCTTCTGCGACAGATTTATATTTTAATAAGTGCATTACCAACAGCTAATTTATACATTTTCGTCTTCTACTTGATCATTATCTTCTTCAAATCACCCTGTTTTCAAGCCTATTTCCTCTCGTTTAAGTCATCTGAGAAATGTTCACATCCAATTAATACCCCACTGTAATCTTAATTTTATATAAATTCTGGGTAAGAATTAAAAAAGGGGATTCAGAGATTTTAAACACCCACAGACGTTTCATTTTCTAGAATAGAAAAAATTTCAATCATAAGGTAACCTTTTCTAGCATTTGTTAAATGTCTACCTCTTACATCGTAACTCGTACCACTATATTTCGTCCTACCGCATATATTCTCGTTCATTCTCTGGAAAATTAAGTTTTCTTCCTTCATGAACGTTATTACTAAATTGACGCAAATCTACATAGCCGTGCCATTCAACCGACCAATGAAATACGTTGCGAATGTGTTGTAGGGTAACATGAGGTTTTTCTCAATGCAGTTGAAACTGTTTGAGCATTTTTATGTTCTCGCAGTGGTCAAGGTGAATCTTAATAGATCGTTCATCCTTTAGGCATCAATGAGGAACACATCGTAAATTTCATACCTGATGGTGGACGCAGCACTACTAAATTACTTCGTATATCAAGGCAATATCGTTCATCATTGAATAAGTGATAACCATGGAGTATATACGAGGGTAATGCAGGGAGTCTGCAGGATGACACATAAATGGCGACCGGATAGCGGAAGCTTGGCGACTGTGGCGGTTGCATCGCCCGTGTCCGTTTAATGCGTAATTGCATATTAAAAAGCCACATCATGATATCCTCCTTCTGAGAAAAGAGAGGAATACGCCGCGATGTAAGTTTAAGACCTTGAGGAAAAAAATTTTTGGATTCGAAAAACTCATCTAACTGTGACAGTCAAAACTTTTGCACAGAAAAGGGGAATCCTGGCATTTTATCTGAGTATCCTGCCTTTGAAACCTGACCTATGATATTACCTTCAGTCAATGACTAAACTTAACTCCGATTCATGGTTTTGAAATGTCCGATGCAACAATTAACCAGGTGGTCTGAATAAAAAAAAGAAAACAAAGTTTCGGGGTTTAAAGGCTGTAATTGATTTGAGGTAGGCTGTGATTGTAAAGTGCCGTCACTTAACGCGTTATTTAGTGTTTGTGTCAAACTGTAAAGGGAGGGCTACGTCTATCTTTCAAATGTCTTTCTCTACCCTTGTGTTATTATTGGGTAGACAGTCCACACGTCTAGTCATACATTACCCTCAACCCTTCGGGTGTATTGGAAAAGTTCACCGGCTGGCACTTCCAGCTGTATTTAAATAGCCACGCTCCTTCCATTGCCTGGAACAAAAACAACATTAGAAAAGCATTTCGCGTTATAAATCATAACTCAAACTTATATGGTTAGTCTTTATTTAGTCTTTGTTAGTCAAAATAAAAGTTATTCCTCCGATGAAAAAGTAAAAGAGAGATGCTACTTCGCTCTGGTTAGGCCACACCTCGAATGTGCCGCGAGCATTTCAGACCCTGATCATAATGATCAAACCAAAAATATTAGTAAAATACAAAGAAAATCTTCATGCTTTGTTAAAAACTGCTACAAGCGAACATACAGTGTTTCACAGGTTTTAGAGGGATTAAGGTGGGAGCCCCTTGAGACTCGAAGGCTACAAGCTAGGCTTAGGTTGCTTGAGAAATTCAGAACTGATGTGTCTCAGAGCCACAAGAAGAAACTGTTTTACAACTTTGAAACATAATGGGACTTATTTACAGGAATTCAATATTTCAGTTTTTTTAAATTAATTCATATGTATTCAATATGACCCACTATAATCTAACAAGAATATAGCATTTTGATATTAAAAGGTGCATTTATGTTACAATTATGCTAAAAAGGAAATGACTTTTGACTGGAATAACTCTTATTTTATTCGCTTATTTAGGTACAAATTTTAAAGTTGAGAACTCAAAAAAAGTTGAAGAGGACTTTTGGAGAAAATTCATGGACTCAGTACGATAATCAATGAAATAATTGTACCCTAAATCACGCATTGAGTGGACAAAGACATTTTTTAGAAATTAATTTTAATTTTTCAAAACTGACCATATAAATTGATACCGTAATACTAAAAAAATACCTAAACAATTTTAAAATCGCATCACGGTCCCCTTCCAAAATTATTCATTCTGTTAACATTGGATTTGTTCCTAAAGTACAAGACAAGAACCGCATTATAGCCCAGTATTCATGCTCTGCATAAAAAATTGTCATAGATTTAAAATAGAAGCACATAAAATGATACGGATGATAATTGTTCTAATACTGGTGAAACACCCTTGGTGTGTGTTCATAAAAACGCTTAAATATGGTTAAAAAATCAAATTTATAGTCAGCGTAGCCTCATTTTGAACCATATATTTATTGTACTCAATGAGTTTTTTCCAAAAAATATTAAAAACGTACTGACAGTATTGGTAGCAGTACCATAGAAAACTTAATAAAACTTGGAATAGAATGAAATCAGCGATCCAATTCCATTAATTACAACTAATACTGAAAAGATAGAGTACATAATAGATTTCAGTGTCGTGTAAATTTTTTGAGAAATCATTATTTTTCTGTGTTTTCGTGGAGTTTTGTGGGTAAAATTAACTTTAAGCGATTCAAAAAATTTCTCCGAGGAAATTTTGCTGAAATATGAATGAACATCATTGGACAAGTATCTTTTAAAGTAAAATAAAAGAGATGGAGTAGCTTTAACTGGCAAATTAGATGCTCAATTTCTCTTTTCCTGTGGAGAAAATCAATTGAGGGGAAGCAAAAATAGGGGAGGACATCACATTTTAGTCTCCATAAATTGGTGTGTGATACTTGTGACCTGAAACGACTGTTACAAAATTATATTTCAGCGAATGATTACTCGTCCCGTGGTTCTTACCTCCCAAAACAACCAGAGTGATACATATACTTGTATAAAATTGTAGATCACCAACAGTCGGTTGAGCTTGAACGGTTTCCTGTTTTCCATGAAACGGGGCCCCCATGACAGTACGAAATAGAGGTACGCTCCGAGGATACACAGCCCAGGTACAGGACTACTGATTAAGGGCCAGTCATTCGTTCTGGGATCTGAAATGAAGAGCGAGTAGTTTGTGAAATCAGTTTTTGTATCTTAATCATTCAAATTAAAGCGTAGAAGAACAGAGCTTTTGTGTAGTATTGCGAATACACTTACTTGAAGATAAACTTATACTCTGCTCTTAAGACATGAGTATACCCTCCTTAAATCTTTTTATTATTCAACATACATATCCTATTTAAAGTAGACTAGGTCGGCTTTTCAAATCAAATTATTGGCGAAGAAAATTATTTCTGTGAATTCATCTGTGATACGAATTGATACGTGAAAAATGTGACCTATAGCAGTATCACAGAAAAAGAGACTATGTGATAATTACATTTTTTATGATGTTGACGGCCTTGCGGCTAGAAGTGGGTAAATCATTTGATGAGATGGTAGCTTAGTAAACCAATAGTTAAGTGATCATATAAATGGAGGGAAATGAGAGTTAGGCAGATTTAAGGAGAAACTTGGCTATAGGTATTCATGGCTAGATAAAGGGAGAAAGAGGAATTATAACAATTACTCAGATAAATCAATAAGAGAACATCTGAGATATCTTACAGTAAGTCTACGAGAGGAGAGAGGGGTAGCTATGAGAACGGATGTAATGTCATCGTGAAATGAAATCGGCGGGATGTATTATGTGAAATGAAGCGGGGTACGTGGGACACACGATAAATGAATTAATTGGTCACATATTTTCATTTCTCAAGGCGAATAAATGAGGCCCAGAAAATTGAGCTCTACTGAACGTATATTAAGTTTTACGAGGGGCTCCTACGATGTGGGTGTGATGATGGAGGGACAGAGCGAGCTCAACGGAGAAGGAAACTATTGAGATATTGTACCATAAAGAATGTGAATAAAGGAAGTAGATATGAGAAATTATGAGGCAGGAATAATAGACAAGATTCAGTGAGGAATGAGGAGAGCGCATGGGACGATATTTTGTGAAGAATTTTGAGAAAGAGAAGGGAGACTGTCGAGTGAGGAGCGGTACGGGAGAGGGGGATAGAATTTTGAACTGAGAAATGGCTGGTTGCAAGAACATGTAGTTATGGAATCAGCACTTATGATATCCATAAATTTATAGATCTCATAAAAATATTCGGTTTGCAGGAACACATCTACTAGTTACATAACTTAGTAACTAACCAATATAATCGAGCTGATCTTCTACCAACGGATAAACTTTATGAAAGTTTTGCCTATAAATAATTGCTAATGCACATAATAACCAGTCTGTATGAGTAAATGAACTGGTCATTTATCTCTAAAAAACTCTTTTATGTAGTGATTAAGTCTCCAAGCGGTGCATTGCGTATCCGTCTTCTAGGCTACTTATGAAACTCATAACAACTTGCCATAAGTTATGAAACCAATACATTTATCGAATGTTTCTGCAACACTAATTGAATGGTGGCGATGGCTTATGGGTCCCATAAATTTATAGAATATACATGAATCGTTCCTGCAACTTGCCATAAGAGGGGGAAAATGTCCAAAGAGCGTTTTAATCTGAGTAACTGTTCTATGAAGGAAACGTACGAGGAAAAATTATTGGAACGTTGAAATAAGTATTGCTCGAACTTCTCCTGGACCGACCATTAAGTAAATAGAAAATCAATTATCAATAAAGAGGTTCTATTTAAGGCTTTCAGCTTCGGTATTTTTGATAAAATAGATAAAAAGAGTTTCGATTCGTCAAAGAGAGCACCTTCAGATTGATGTCCGCATGACACCGCAATGCGAATAATCAACATAGGACAGACTCTGACCGCACGATGAATTGAAAGACTATAAACTTGAAGACGTCAGGCATTACTTCGTAGAAGGACTTATCATTGGAATTCATATTGAAAAAGATACTTCGAAATTTTCTAAGATTGTTAAAATTATAATTTCTGCAATAAGTGTAGAAATTTAAAAAGTATTATTTTCAATATGGATACTAATTAGTAGACCATGGTGATAAAATATAAACGTTTGCTAAATCTATGCTAACTTTATCTGCTTACCTCACACCAACATGAACTTAAAAATACGACAGCAACTTACAAATCCATTTCCTTAGTGATCAATCCGAAGATTTGTTCAATATATGAGGGTAGAGCACAGTTTATGCTAAGCGAGCG
Organism: Ceriagrion tenellum; assembly: GCA_963169105.1. Classification (NCBI taxonomy): domain Eukaryota; kingdom Metazoa; phylum Arthropoda; class Insecta; order Odonata; family Coenagrionidae; genus Ceriagrion; species Ceriagrion tenellum. The sequence continues at coordinate 126,534,137 of OY720632.1, read as the reverse complement.
CATGAAATTCACCCTTGAGGTCATTCACTGTTACATATCCTTGAGCCAGCCTACAAGTTGTAATGCAGGACTAGATTTACGCTTCAGTGTCAATAAAATTCTTAAAATACCTTTAAAACGTTTTATTTTATGGCAAAGTACCTATATGCCGAGTTAGGTAAAACTGGAAGATTGTTATATAATTTAAAAAAAAATGTATTTTAAGTATTTCATCCTTTTTCACGCTTCCTCACAATCGCGAAACTATTTTTCTATGAAACTTGTTCTTAAAATTAATGCTGTATCGTGATAAAATTTTCCGAATAAAGGAGGTTAATATTGTTTGGGTAAAGTAAATCCCAGGTGATTCAATCAATATTCTCTAAGTGAAAAAGCAAATCTACCTGGAATTGTTGTTGTATTTAACTTGTAATTGAAGGCAATCCTTCCAAAAACAAACTTCACGTGTATTGTACGAATTATCGAACTGTTCCGGAGTAATTGTTAATAATTACGCTATTTTTCCGTGGAAATTACGCCCTAGGTCGGATCAATATAATCACAAAATGTAAACGATATTAGTATATGAATAATTATTCTTGGGTTACACACCGGGACAATGTATCCATAATGCCCAGTGTATAGCCCGAAAAGAATTTATTCATAGAATTTGCCGGGAATAAATTAGTTCTTGTTATATTAGTATATATTGGCAATATCTTAGTAAAAAGATAAACTGGAAAATAGATTAACAATGTATCTGGACAGATCATCATGAAGAGGAAGGTTTTATACTTCAATGCTCACGTCATATCATTTTTCTGCACCTGGTTTGGAGATATGCAATACCCACACAGGCATGGAAACGGTGAATTATTTCCCATAGAATATTAAGGGCAGAATGGAGAAATTCGTAATGTTTGTTATACATGCCTGCAATCAGTGGTAGATGCTATTATACCACCGGTATGGATTTCGGATACCTTGAGCGGCAGATGTGCCCCGCGGAGTTCTAGTGGCCGCCGCCATCCACCTCCGAGGCACACTGACCTGGTTAAACGGAGTACGAGCGGCGAAGAGATGAGCAACGAGTACTCTTGGGCGGAAGTGGGAGTGAGCGGAGGAGTAGGGAGGACCCTTTGAGCCAAGGTGCGTGAGTGAGTGGATAGCTAGCGAAGGGAGACGGCTGAGCGAGGAAATGAACTCATTAAGGCGGGGTACCTCGGTTCGCGCACACATATAATACCCACAGGGTGATTACCGTCCTTCCAAAGGAAATAATAAGGATGGGAAAAAAGCTTTCCCTTGCAAGCAAGAGTGCTAGTCTAGGGGAGAAACCATCTTCAGATCGGTCTGAGAAAAAAAATCAGTTTTTTTTTGGGATTGAAGAAACTGTTCCATTTGGATCATTCGCGTGATGCTCTGTTGACTAAATTTCAAGGAATTAACCGATTAGACCTCTATATCTATTGTTTTAGAGGTTCCAAAGGTGTAAATGGGTTTACATGAGGGAGTTCAAAATTTTGCCTTCAATATAATATACCAGTAAAAACGTTAATGGATTGACTACAATTGCCTCGATTTACTTTTTTCTAACAGCAGGCCTCTATTATACTAGTCCTTTACTATATTCAGTTATGTTTTAGCTTTGCATTAACCCTATATTTTAAATAAATATTATTTGGGAACAAAATTATAGCCCTCAAATTTTCGTTTAATATTTCACCGAAATGACTATTTTGAGCCGCATGTGATGAGCACGGAAATGTACTGCTTGTTTGTAACTGTTAGGGGCTTGAAATGGAGGTTTTGAGCAGGCTCGACGGTGATATCAAAGGAGAGCATAGTTTGGAAAAATGTCGACAAAAAACTTCATAACTAGGACAAAAGAGAGCGACCATTGCTCTAGGGGAGTAACGATAATAAAAGTTCGCAAGAAGCGTCGTGGCTTTCTTCGGATTGGGGTTTGTTCTCCTTCCGTCCCGGATATTTTCACACAGCAAGGGAAAAGTTTCAGGACAGCACACTAGGGCAAGTGGGTGCACACTACTTTTTTCCCTGCTCTTGGGGACGATCTCTCATCTCCAGTGAGACCTTGAGATCCCTAGAAGAGTTCGTTGCCGTCAGGGACGGAGCCCAAAGTTGACACGGCATTCGTACTCAGGTGGGACGAGCTGCCTTCGAGTTGGTGCAATAACTACGACCCGGCTAAGTAGTTCACTACATCACTGTTGATGTTTCATTCTCTCACTCCACCAAGTTTTTTAATCATTTGGGTCGTGTTGTCAGTTTTCCATCATTTATGCCTCATAATCAATCAGCGCAATCAAAAATGTCAACCTCCATGGCAATAAGAGACAATTATGAGGTGACAAATGGCTGAGTAAAAAATAAGATTTAAATTTAATGGTTCGTCAATCAATTTCAATAGCTATTCTCCTCCGCTCGCATTTCTAACGATTATTCATTTTATTCCTAAGAGACCATTGAGAGGCTAATCTCTTACAAATTCGCATTGAATAGTTAAGGGCAGAGTATTTTTGCTTGTATCAGTAATAAAGAATCCGGCACATTACTCGAGCTGTTTACAATATCAGCGTATGGGAAGAGTGATATATCTGTGAGGCATAAGTAGAAATAGCATTATGCATTGAGACTTATTTCAGTGGCCTAAGCATTCTTCTTCCCCATTCAGCACTTTCCACATTTAAACGCTCCCGAATCAACTGGTGCTATTTAGACACCTCATTCAGTTTCATTATTAGAAACATTGTTGGTACGTATAGGAAGAAGAATAGCGATTGTTACTGGCCAATTATAGTAAGCATTCCTTTAACTTTCTTGTGCACAACCTAGCACAGTAAGTTTTCCTCTCTTAGTATGAACCGAGACGAAGAAATTAAAAAAATCTGCAATTTTCTTATGGATATGATTATGTCTATTATATTATATATTATATTTAGTATTAAAATATATTCTTACTTTATATTAAATTAAGTTGCGACATTTGGCCACATATCATCGATACCGAAAAGTTAAAAATTATTTCTCACTTCAACTTAAGACCACGCGTAACTTCAAGGGGAAAAAAGCTCAAATTATGGGCTCTGAGGTCCAGAATACCCAAAAACATATGAAATCATGAGTTATAAGTGCCGTATTGCTCCACAATACTATGGCAGAATAGATTTTCACCATTTTATATTGAAATGTAAAGATCAATGCAGAGACAGCAAACAGTAATACCGAAATGCATAACCCGCCGCTGTACATTTCTTGTCCACGTACGAGAAATACGGGTGCCTACTTCCTACGCTGTTTCTGTACGTTTTTGTAGCTTGCATCTGCAAGCTGGGTAAAGAGTGTCTAGAAAGAAGAAAATGTCGTCAAGTACGAATAATTCAATGGATAAATAATCCTAAGAATATTAGAGATTTGAGTATACCTGCTTTTATTGGTATATTTTTCGCTTATTTAAAGTGCGGCAGTAAAATGCGAGGAGAAAAAGAAAGTTTTTTGCAAACCCATTTTTATGACACCTAATATTCAATTCAGATTTTTTTCCTTACCTCTGAAGTTGCCCGCCTAATATCAACTTCTGCTATTCAGCCTTAAGCTCAAACGTTAGTTATTGATATATGGATTTCCCAATTATGAATTAAGGATGAATTTACACATAAAGGTATTAATCTTGGAATACAACACAATTCTTGGAAAATATTGCAAGTTTGTATAGCGTTCTAACCTCTCTTCATAATTTTAATTTGTTTTCAAGATTTAACACTGTAGAAACACACGGAAACATGGCAGCCACTCCCGAATGACAATTTATTTCTTAGACGGACTTTGGCGTATCGGCTTACTTGTAAATTAAACTAATGTTAAGCCATTGGAGGAAGTACGAGGAAAAAGAAATAGTAAAACGACAAAAAATTCATGTACCTGAGTCAGGAAGCGATACCATTTTTAGCACGCAATATGAACTCCAACGTCAACGTTTTTCTGAACTCACACCCCTCAAGTAATCAGGTACCTTTTGATCGACACGAAAGAATATGTCGTGGATAAGTAGACAAACGCCATAAGTTATTTCTCTTATTTATCCTCAGATGACTCATTGCAGCTCTCTGTTAGGGAATCATTGACCTGTGTGCGAATGTTTCCAATTGTCTGTCGTTGAGCCCACATGGGCACACGGAATCACTTAAGGGGGCGCTTTCAAAATCAGATTGAAGCAAAAATTGAAGGGAGAATGAAAAAAAACTGAGCTTCGTCACGGGAATGGTAGTGAGTTGATGAATAAATGAATGGGTAATTTATCGCGAAAGTAAATCGCTGGCCCTAGGCGGAAAATGACTTTAAAGTTTAACTTTCTTAGTAACTTTAGCAAGCATCAATGAATCGACTCATTGAATCCATTTGAAGCAGAACGGCTTGAAGATTTTATCTTTAATGCACTGGAGCGAAAAACCTGGATTCGAAACCATTGCTCTTCTGTTTACGATTTTTGATGAGTCATAAAAGTTATTAATTTTCCTCACCTTGCTTTCTACTACTCAACTGTTATCACCACCCTAGATTTAAAGGGGCGAATGCTCTAGAATGTTACTCTTATCCTATGAGGATCATCCTCATAGTGAAATTGGAATTGAAACCTAAAAGAAGAGATTACTAAACAACTGTGTTGTTTTACAAACTTTATTTAAGAGAATTACCAACGTCAATCAGTTCCACAAATTGAGGCATGGCATCTTAAATCCCGTTGAATTTCTTACGCCATTGTGACAAAAAAAACTATGGTTCCAATCCTTATCCAGAATTTTCTGGCATACATTTTTATAAATGCAAAATTTGAAGAAAAATAATAGAAGAATTGTCTAAAGAACCAAAAATTTAAGAAATTTATGGAATAGGTTGCATTGAAGAATGGATAAATGAATAGGAAGGAAGTATAATACTCATTTTCTCCGAAAGAATTATTATTATGGCTCGTGGCGAAGCATGTCAATGCTATTCAAACGCAGAAGAGATATGTGCCATAAAAGAAGGGAAGCGGCAATCAAGATGAAGGGTATGGAGAGCAATGATGATTACAGTCTCTAATCGTCTTTTTAAAGGTAGAAGATAAGATGGAAAATGTGGATTTCAATTGAATTAAAAGATATCTCTCATAGCCATCCGAGGAAAATTCTTTTATCATTGTGATTAAAACAAAGCACACTCTCCTTGGAAGAATTTTGATGCATTTTTGTCTCTCACTTAAACTGTAACTGTTGACGATGGAAGTGTTATCCATCGTAACGTCAGCCAAAAAAATTGTTACTCGGCTAGAAGCCCGAGAATTATTTATTCACATACTTCGCCGAGAAAGGACAAGGTCGTACATGTAACTGTTGACTTTAAATACGGATACTTTACCTATCTATATAGGAGAATAAGATAAAGAGTAATCTAAATAATTTTAAAAAAATTATTCAGGGGACTCCACACTGGTAAAGTTTCAAGCAGAGGGCTCCAGAGTATCAAAGAATTCTCTGCGTCCTTAGTCGCAGGCAACTTGACCTTCGGGTGAGTTACCGCGTAATAATTCATTTAGCAGTTAATATGTAATTGACTGGAATCCTCAATATTTCCAACGATTGGATATTACCTGGAACTATTGCATTGAATACGGTGCCATATACTTTGGTAAAAAGTGAAATCTGATTACTGATATCCGATCAAATCTCTGGTGGTATTTGATTTTATAAACAATAAACTCTAATTTCAATATCAAATCGCATATCCCTGACTTATTGGCAGTTTATTGAGCAAGTTACTTATTAATTATGATCTGTTGTGTTTTTACGACAAGAAGTCAAAATACGATGGTTGAACTATCTCAGAGTTGTGCTTTATATCCTTAGATGACTCTTGTAAAAGTTAAAATCATCATAGGCGTTTTACTGTTGTAACTTGCAGTCATTTACTTACTTGAAATTTTTATAAAATCAAAATTATAAGAGTTTATATTGTGTTTACTTAATGTCATAACGAATACCCAGTCCATTTATGGCGTATTGTGACCGAACGGCAGTAATGTCTTCTGCGATAAAGATGTGAGCCTCCTAAGAGCGAGCTACTTCCCTACGAGGAATTTTTAATGAATTATGGAATATAAAATTACCTGAGACATTTCATTTTGCTAATCCATAATTTTCCATAGAGATTATTATCTTCAATGCTAAATTTATTAAATAAAATTACAAATCATTTTTAATGTCATCAACATCTTGCAGCTTCCAGCACTATCCAGCTTGACCTCAGCCCTTTCACGTACCACAATGAATGAGGAAGGCTATTCACGAGAAAGTGTTGGATTCAGGAGGGTTATGGTGAAAAATGAAGAAATAATGGATCGAGGGCGAGGCGACATACTTTTGAAAGTTACGATGCAAGGGTAGTATGCCGAGGGTGAGAGAAAAGTAAGGGAGAATGGAGTAGAATATTAGGATGGAATTTAGGCTAAGAGTAAGAATGACTGGAGATTTAGAGATGCTATGTAAGACAAAGAGAATTCAGTGCGAGATTATGTGCTCCTCACGCCATGCAACAATAGCTTTCTAGTTGGGACTGTCGAATCATAGATTCTGGCGATTTACTTAGCGAGAAAAATAATTTTCGCCAAAATTTAAGAGCTTATACCCTTTGGTATGGGCAATGAATGAAAAATAATTAGCTAATAGAACTTTAATAAGTAAAATAAATGACAATTAACCCTACTAGAACAACATTAGTACAATAAATCTTAGAATTTTCTTTGACTCACCTGATAATTCTGTGAACACAAAGTGGTAAAACCGTGCGATAGCATTTGTCGGCCTTTGTGACCCCATGGTGTCCACTTCGATCGCTCCTGAAAAAATAAGAAAGAGAGTAGTAATTAATTAATGATTTAAAATTGATCCTGTAGCACATAACTACATTTATCATTGCTTCATTTTTGTAATGCAGAGCCAGTTTTTCCATCAAACGTTTTCATAAATCAATTAGAAAATAATGGACTTGTTTGACTTTGTGGAAGCATTGTGATGTTTGTATGAGCTACCGAATGAGGAAGGTACAAAAAGCGACTATTGCATTCTGGAGATATTTGAAAAAATTTTCTGACATGCACATAATTTTTACATGCAGCCACCATTACATATCGATTAATCCAAATCAATTGGCTTTCAGCTTTTATTTGGTTTAGAAGGCCGGCCCTAGTGGAGGCGAGGTAAAGTTAGTCCCTGAGATAGGTCGGTCCTTGGAAAACCTGACGACAGGCTTAGCAGCCTATCGGGATTCCAGGGACATACGGGCCAACAGAATCGTCCGGCAAACAAAAATATTAACCAACAGGCAATTCAGAGCTTTGATAATATCAACAGAACATGACAATAGTTACCAAAGAGTTTCTCAATCATTCAAGGGCGTGTTCGCTAATGATATCGAGAAAACTTCGTATGAACATTTAATACAGTGTTTTATGTGTTTATGAATTCATTTTACTTCCATATTAGTTTAGAAAAAATCATCTGCATCTGACGGTAACATCTCCCGGGAAATTTATTTTGCTATGACAGAAATAAAATTATCAAATAGACAAATATATGCCATCTCACGATTTATTTTTCCCAAACACCAGTCATCATGATTTTTTAAATGAAATACACCGGATCCTACATCCATTTTATTAAGTTTCTACGCGGATATTTATTTACCTCTCGAACGGAAAGTGTTATCATGAAAAGCGGGAGTTAGATTATTATTAGCTTCATATTTTCAACCAGTCGTATGTGGTAGAAATATTTTGATTTAGAAACACGTTAGAGAGTGTTGATGCCATCGTCTAGGGTTCAATGACTTGCGACACTCAGTAATATTTTAGACTAGTCAACGTTTAGCAAAAACTTCATCTTACAATTTTTTGCATTCGTTAACGGTAGTAAATAAAGGAATCCGTCTAGGATATGATTAGGTATGAATAATGAAGAAAAAGCCCATGAAATATCTTCAAGTGCGATGCCACAAGAAGAGCGGCATTCAGATTTTAAGTTCAGTCGAGGTGAGCGTTCAAGAAACCTTTCAATACATGTCAGAACGCGGGTTTTGCGGCAATAACAGTACAACCTTTAAGTTACGAGAGGCACGTGACTGCGAGGTCAATTTCTTCATTCAGTAATATGTGGGTATTGAGGTCTTGGCGTAAATCATGATCTTGATATAATCTTGAGATAATCTTGAGGAGAGGAAAGTTGAAGGGATAGAATCGACGTCCGCGTTGGTTCACCACAGGCAGAATTCACTGAAGGGACGGCGAACTTCTCAATGGGCCAAGAAAGGGAATCGGATTAGTGTTCGGATCTCGGATATGGGGTAGATGTTTCAGTAAATCATTTTCTTTGATTCTATTTGGAGGGCGATTAAAGTGCAAGGCTCCATGCGTGGGAAGGGACACTAAGCTGTGATCCACTAACTTGGCGACGCCTTAAACCAAATAGGAAGCTAATGAAAAATCGGTTTGTCTCTCTATTATTCCCCTATTACCCAAATAATTCTTCACCTTATCTATCTAAATACCATTCCTAAATAGTTTCTATGGCCTCCATTGTTGTTTGTCTCTCCAAAAACTCATCGAGACACTTGCGCCTCAATAACATGAAGTGATTCTCCCCCGATAACCGCGGTAACATATTGACAAATTGGAAACCCCCATCTACCCGGTGTCGGGGAAGAATTTAGATAAATAGCTGAGTTGACTATAGCTCAAGCAAGGGCAAGGGCGATTAATGACTGTCTACCAAGAAGCATGTCCGCGTTTAATGGATTAATATGCATGAGAACTGGTATCTTACGCCATTGTCTCCAGTTAATATCCTGGGGCATTCCAATCAAAATGGATTAAATTATTCATTATCTCTGAGTTCTTATTTATCACCTCTTAAAATCCTCATTTATTAATATTTTATCCCATGCAGTTTTCAGTTATTGCCGATTTGCCTGTTTACATAGTCAATTCATATCGGTAGATACATAAATATATTTTGCCATTTTTGGATAATACATATAATACTATCGACACATTTGATACATACTGATACTATTATTGGTGAATTTTTCCGTAAAAATTTTTCTTTCTACCGCTAGCTCTGCTCCTCTTCAGCGAAATTGGAAACGAATCAGCCTGGCACTAAAAAGGTCGCAGGATTGAATCTTATCTCAGGCATGGACGCCGTATTAATCTAAGGGCTATGCTCTTTGATCAAGACTCAGAAGGCCGAGCACCATCAAACCCAAGTCTACAACTTACGGCACTGCCACTGGTATTCTGTTCCGCGGTGTGAGGTCGATCATAACGCCTTACCGAACTGCTTTTTCAAATTACACCGCTATTGCGGTTTTGCTGTCCGACAACACGCCGTTCAAAATACGTACGTACGTTCCACAAGCGGGAATGCGGGTGTTTTGCTTGTGCGTGCGCGGTACACTTTCGCGGTTGACCTCTCTCGCCGTCAAACATGCAATCGTTGAATCTGGAGTGCAGTCGACCTTCGGAGTTAAAAGTATGCTCTTATAGCGAGAGAGCCCCGCCATTACGGCTGCGGCGGTGGACCGGAAGGGGAAGCTGCACGAGAGCGATGGAAGGCCGAGCCGCGGCGTTTTAAAGGGGAAGGGACACCATTGAGTGCACCCACGCAGTGCGGAGCGGTGCAACGGCTAAGACGAAGGTTTCCCCCTTGGACAGGAGGCGGCCACCTGAATCGAGTCATGTGTTTAGCGTGTGTGTTTATGTTGGAGGGACAAGGAGGAGGAGTCGTAGATGACGCAGTTGGCGGGAAGAATAACTAAGAAGGGGGAACGTAGATTGGTCGAAAGCGCAATTTTCACCACTTTACATCTGTCTTGCGACGTTCAGACAACCATCGTACTGACCAACGTACGTACGATTTCAGTGCGAACAGGGAGCAGTGCTACTCTCTTCACCCTCATCAGGACATTGCGACGAACAAATGAAGAGCAAGGAAACGAAATAAGGAATACCATATTCCTGTGGTGATAAAAAATACTACTTGCCTACCCCGGAAGGGAACGGCGTGATTGGTATGTATGTATGTATGTATGTATAAAAATACCAAGAAAAGCTCCACGATTCATTAAAACTGCTACAAGCGAACATATTGTTTTTCACAGCTTTTAGAGGGATTAAGGTGGGAGACCCTAGAGACTCGAAGGCTACACGCTAGGCTTAGTTTGCTTGATAAATTCAACACTGGTGTATTTCAGAGCGACACGGAGAATATTACCATGACGCCTCACTACACCTCTAGGTCTGACAGAAGCGATAAAATAAGAGAGGTACATTGCCGAACAGTGAGGTAAAAAAATCGTTCTTTCCGCACACAATAAGTGACCACAATAAAAACTGAGCTCCATTAAACTAGACTTCCATAATACATGCCACCATTTCACCTCCTAAAACCTTATCCCTTACATCTTTACACGGCTGATGTCCTAACACCCCCAACCACAACCCCATGCGTCGGCTCGCAGGGCAGTATGTAGATGTAAATGTGGTGTTTTGTGTCTTTTGTAATTGTTTTTTATGCAAATACCGCATTTCTGGTCTTATTCATTAAAGGAACAAAACCGTCTTCACCTTAATGATTGTCTTTTTTTCATTTTCGTTAAACATCATTTCCACTTTTTACTCGTAATGCCAGCACTAAGAATTACTGATTACCATGATACGGAGGTGCATTCACATCACGAATTTAGCCTACTATCGTATGGACCATCGTGCGCACGATAGTAGTGTGAACGGAGCATCTTGTCATTGAATTATTCATCTTCAATTCTAATGGCTCGCAGTCTGTTCTTTCTTCGTTCGGGTCTACATATGCAGTGTGTAAAGTAACACTGGTGATGTGGTGATGGTTAACTGGTAGATTTATTAAATATGTATATGTTTACAATTTAAATGATATGGCTTCAAGCATGTGCAAATTTCTCTTCAATGGCAAAAGACTTCAAGGTATACTTTTAGTGGATTGTTTTTTCATTTTTGCGGATCCAGTTTCAACAAAAAGATGCTCTCTTCAGGAATTCATATCATTTCACTCATTTGCCTAATGCCATAATTCTTTAACCTGTTGCTCAGGGAAAACTTATTCGTCAAAGATTTTAATTAGTTATCAATAGGAACTAAGCTCAAATTAATGAGATGAGAAAAGAAACGGGAATGTTGTCCTTATTGACAGTTACATTGGTCAATACAAGCTCCTTTTAGCCAATGCTACTTAAATGATAAATTTTTTTTACATTATATTATTTTAATTAGGACAGTTTTAACCGTAGGTTGGATGTAGTGAAAATGACCTTTGCCATCGACGCACCCTAATTTAAAATACTATTACCACCAAAGAAACAGGATAAATTTCTGATTGGTTTGAACTTTCATTCCCAAAAGTCAAGTATTTGATAAGCTACCAGTAGCTCCGTAATAGTTAGTATCTAGTGAATAAGCATTCTTATTTTACGCAATTAATATATTTAAGTATCATCAACTTTGTTTCTCTGATAAGATTTTAAACGTCCACAAACAGATGCATGGTATTGCTCTCTATGTACAGAGAAACCTCACTCAACGACCACCACTCTTAACGACCATTTTTCAGCGGAACCATCGATGGTCGTTTAATTCACGTTTCAATATATGTGTACATAAAATTAATGCAAGTTAAAATTTCCCAGGAGCCACTTAATTTTGAGGAAATATACGCCATTTATATAGGTTTTCAAAAAAACCGTTGCTCAAAGAGTTTTCCATTTTTTTGCATATTAGCCGCCCGCTCATTTGAATAATAGGTACTCCTAGAAACTAAACCCCTGTCAAACGACCATCCCTCTTAACGACCATTTTTCAGCGGAACCGTCGGTGGTCACTAAATACAGGTTTCATTGTAATGAAAAATTTTAACGAGCTTTCATATTCATAGCCCAGAATTTACAGACCAACAGTTGCGTATTAAAAAATTGCAGATATTTTTTATTTAACTTTTGGCCGAGGGAAGCGTCAAGCCAATATTTCGAAGGTATCCCAAAATTCTTCTACCTACCTGATATTCTGTAAACGCTATTCGTTCTTCCCTATAATGAGCAATGACTCTCGCCTCCGTTAGTTAGGTCTGAGATGAAGCGCTTGGATGTTGTCATTGGACTGTGACGATCTCCAAGCCTGCTATTACCTCACTCCATTCTCAGTACTTTTCCACGACTGGATAATGTTTACATGCCTAGGAATTCTCATAGATCTTTTGTAAAGGCGAACCGAACTCAAACATGAAATAAACATAAGTTTATTATAAATAACTTGTTTTCGACGAGAGTCGTCAAATAAATGACTTGTAATGACTGAACTCAATTTACTCGTGGCGCGGATTTACGAGCAATTAAATTCACGTAATAACTTTCAATAAATTATGTTATAATATTCCAGAAAGATATATGCGCATTGTGGAAACAATCTGTAAGCAACGATTAGCTCTCAATAATGCGGAATAATACGAAGATATGAAGGTACAAATGTCTATAAAAGAGTCAAGTTATCCGGAAGGTCGTAAATAAATTTAATTTTTAGCACTGATATGAATTTTGTTTGGCGAGGAAACGTCTTTAACATCATCTGACGATGGACTACTAGGATGTAAACGGTGGTGGAACGTTTGGTGGATGTATCATTTGGAATCTTAACTCCGAGGCCAATTAAACGATTGTAATTTATGTGGTCTCGTTTGATCAGGAATGGAACGGCTATGCAGGCATGGCCTTCAGTGGGCTCTGTGCATGAGCAAAGCGGTAAAGGGGGCTCTGAGCACCTGGCATCTATTTTGGATCTGAGTAAAAAATTTCACCCAACACATTTCATGCCTCCATCAAGTAAGCTCACTGACCTTGGTACCTAACTAATAATATTGACTAGATCTGCCTAGCTAAACAAAATCAACGGACCTCGCACATGATTTGTTCGTGTAATTGAAAATTAAGTAATTCAATTTCAATTCAAATTTAAGATGTCACTTTTTACCCATCAATCCGGAAAGGGCCTCTGATTAACCCATTTTTCAACTGAATAGGTGAACTGGATTCGAGAATTTCAGATATATTGGCGCAACGCGTATCACAAATAAAGGCTCAAGAATTATCCCGTAAAGCAGATATGTATAGGTACATGTATTCAACGCCATTGCACCGGACATCTAAGTTCGAAACGAGACTAAGATCAAGAGTTAGCAGGAAATTAAGATTATTTGCAGACGATACAGTTATCTACCGTGAAATGAGCGAAGACGCTGACTTTGAAGCTCTGACATCGGACCTTGGCAACGTTCATTCGTCGTGCCAGGAGTGGTGGTCAGAATTAAATATCAGCAAATGCACCTCAGTTTACTTCCTGCGAAAGTCATCACACACATCACACAAATGCCATACCGATACTGTGAGTGGAGTAAACATAAAATCTTCAGACACAGTAAAATATCTTGGAATTATCTTAACTTCAGATATATCGTGGGGAACACACCTACAAAACATATGCGGCACAACATTAAAGAAACTTGGTTTTGTTAAACGTATAATAGGAAGGTTCTCCTATGAAAAAGTCAAAGAGAGATGGTACTTCACTCTGGTTACGCCACACCTCGAGTACGCCGCAAGCATTTGGAGGCTAGTGAAATAGATTTAACCAAAAAAATCAATAAAATACAAATAAAAGCAGCACGCTTCGTTAAAAACTGCTACGATTGAACATATAGTGTCTCAAAGCTTTTAGAAAGGTTAAGGCTACACACTAGGCTTAGGTTGCTTGAGCAATTCAGAACAAATATTTTTCAGAGCGACATAGAGAATATCATCATGACTCCTCACTACATCTCTAGGTCTGACAGATGCGATAAAATAAGAAAGATACACTGCAGAACAGATAGGTACAAAAACTCGTTCTTTTCGCGAAAAATTAGGGACCACAATAAAAATTGAGCTCCACTAAATACACTCCAATAATACATGTCACCATTTCATTTCCAAAAAAACTTACACCTTTACACGGCAGGTGACCCTAACACCCCCTGCCACACGCCCATGCGGCGGCTCGCAGGGTGTTGTGTGGATGTAGATGTAGACTTTGATAAGACCTTAGAAAGACACTTTTTCGTCTCGGACTCTGACAAATTTGAGAACTTTTTCTTATGCCAGGAAAGAGTTTTACCCTAAACGAATTATTTGACCTCGGCTTCGATATTCCAAGTTCAGAAACTGGGTATAATCGTGATGAATACTTGGTCGTTAAGGCCTTCAATCAGCCGTGTAACCGCTGGTCACCTCGAAGCTGAAATTCGGGAACTACTACGCCTATTTAAGACTTACGGTTACTTTGACTGCCGACAATGATCAAGCATTCCTGATTTATCAACTGGAACGCATTCTGCATGGCTTTTTACCGAAGGTTCTTCCAAATTTTTATAGCTTTTATAATACGAGTGGAAAACCTTGAGTGGCAGATTAAATGTCAGTTTCTCATGTGTCTCTCTCTGAATTGATCTCATTCCATCCTAAAATTGATCATAATAAACTCAAGAGCTAAGAGAGGGGGATAACAAAATTTTAAACTGATGTTTTTTGACTTTTAGAATCGTCGAAATATTTTTCTTTCCCAAATTATAACTAATGTACTCTCGTCTGATACATTTATTTTGAGTGGCATGATTGCCCAAATTCGCAATTCTAGACGTGATCCTTATACCATGTAATGATTGTTAAGAGAGGATCTCCAATAGCAGCATTCATCCTTCGGCCTTACTGTGACTCCATCCGACAGGTCTAATTTCATTTGCGGCTTAAGTGCTCCGACCACAGCTGATCACAGGAAACCACAAGTCAAGGCTGACTCATAAGTTCGATGTATTGACAAGGATGCTTATAGTATACCATATGCTTATGTCTCTAGATGCTTCAAAAATCAGTACTCTAATCAAATTACTCAAATCAAAACGGTACCAATGACGTGATATCACATATCACGCTCACAGTACCCTTGACGTGATATAACGTCATCAGCACCAGCGTAAAGATAACCATGACGTGATATCACGTCATGCCGCACTCAAAGGGTTAATCATCAAAGGTCCAGCTTTATAATGCCAAGTAAGAAAATGTTCTAGGCTGGAAAAACTAATGTGAAGAAGCTCTCACATCAATAATATTCCCAAAAATACTGACAACAGCCTTATGTTCTTCACAAAACCCAATGTATTACTTGACAAAGCTTTTAAGTATACACTACGTCGCGAGAGCTGACGATTATCGCTAACCAGACTGTAGTATGACTAAGCTCAAGGAATTCATATCAGCCCTCTTCGCTTATTTTGTACTTTGGTCTCACTTACTAAAAGCAAAAGTCTTAAGTATTTAATTTTTCAGATAAATATGTCATCCTCATCCATTCATGGCAAATGAAACACATCAAGTTTGCTCGATTATGAGCGGACCGAGAGCTGAGGTCATACTTTTTATTAAGGGCATAGTTGGCTGGTTGGGGATAGGTTGCGTACGGAAAAATGGAAAGGTGAAGATAAACCCTAAGTTGGCACTAGCTTACTCTTGCCGATACGCTATTAGAGGTCTGCACACTTTCGTCCCATCGAATGGACGGAAAAGTGCAGTCTTAGTGCCCTCGTCTGATCATCAAATTAAGAACCATGATCTCTGCGACAACATTTTCACTACATCCGGGATTACAATCTGACCCTTGGGGTGAGATGCTAATGGTATAACTCTCATATCTAACCAATTTTCTGGATGTCCATCCTTATTTACCCTCTTCCCCGCTTTTATAGCATTCACTCTTTTGTCACGACTTGTAAAACCTTACAAATACATTATTCTTATGACTAATATTATTCTTTCCACAGAGGTTTCAATCGCAATCACCTCATTTTGTCATAGAGCTGTTTTGACCTTGAACTTAACCAACATAATGAGGGTGATAGTTTCATATAAAGAGAGCAAGCCTATATTCCATTTCTCTTTAAAACTCGGATGCAAAGAGAAAACTTCCTAAACTTAGCCACAAACAAACAAGCATCGTAGTGATTCCATGAAGCTCTGTTGCTTTCTTTCTCGTCACAAAACTTGTTTATCGTGAAAATAAATAAAAATACATAAAATGTATAAAAATATTGAAGGCAAACTTCTTGAGCGGTTTATTTGCTGATCAACAGATCGCTTCCAAGTACGAGCCGACTCTTTTTTTATGCTCCCGCGCAAGAGTAGAGCTAGGAGGCTTTAGAAAACGATTACGAAACCAGAAATTTGATATGGCCCCCACGAGTACTCTCGAGGTTATGAAAGAGGGAAAGAAAGAAAGCTCTGTCCTTGCTGGAAAACTATTTTTTTGCTGTCTAAAAAGTCGAACCAAAGGACAAAGGGACGGTAAGCATTTGGGCGGCAAATATTGATCCTTCGATGATGCCATGGATTTCTCTTTGTTGCCCTATAATATTTAATTAGGTCCCCGCCCTTGGATCGCTCACGGACCACTTGGACGAAACCTCAACCAAATGGTATGAGAAACGGAAATTTTTAGTTTCTACCCCACGATGGTGGCGAATAAAAATTATACTTTCATTAATTACACCTCCAGCGAAAACCTTTGACACAAGATGATTTAGGGGAGAGAAGGGTTTATTTATAAAAAAGGCCACGATGGATAAGTTGGTTTTAAAGTTGCAGCAAATCGAGGTGGTAGTTGCGCATAAGGGCTCTTTTAGAGCAATAGTTTACTCCCTACAAACTGTCTCTGCACGGTGAAGTCCGGTAGCTTCTGCGCTTGACACCTATGGTTCCTAATGTCGCTATATGTCTTGGACAATTTCAAAATGGTCTAGCGGTCATTAAGTTAAGTTCCTAGCTCTATATGGAAATAGACTCTATTTTCTCCTCCGTTGGGTTGAGAAAATTCATTCAATGCGTTGCATTCCAAAAGAATGACCGCGTATTTTTCCCAGCTTTCACGAAATGCACTACTGACACCCACCAGCTTAATGTAGTTATATTGGCTATATCAACTAATATATGTTTCCATCTCCCCTCTGATTACTAGTCAACCCCCTCCAAACGATCTCTCCCCTCTTTAACATAATCCTACGCGTAAGTGACTGCCACCATGCTTCGCTTACGGTTTATAAATGCGTGTAATTGTTAAATTTTTTCCACCCTTCGTGAAATATGTCCACCAATCTGCATGTATGGTGAATCAGACTTACGGGCTATGAAAACGACTTTTTCAATCCCATTCTCACTTTCCTCTTCAACGCTTCTCGCATCCTGATACTCCTGTTATAAGGCCAAGTCCCTCCGCGACTCAGCATTCCGGTTATTCGTCCACATTAAGCTTTTGCAACGGCTCAACCAGAACTTGACGATGAGAAGTACCTGAGAATTCACTCTATGCATTCACAAAGACGACAAGCGCGCCAGTCTCCTAGTATATTTCTGTCCATTCCAGTGACTGCATCATAATACCTTGCCTGCCAAGGGTACTTCCTTATTTTGTGGCCGATTTAGAAATATTTGTCTTTCGACCAGCGCATATTTACCCAGGCGATCTCTTGTGATATTTATTCTTCACCAGGGTCACGGAATCGAGTCCGGGGGAATACACATAATGAGATGACGGGAAGCGGTTCATGAGTCATTCCTCACCTTAAACCAGGGTCAAAGCGATGGCTTTTTCATATTGTCATTCTTTTGGTCCTTGGGTAAACCATTAGCGAGTTAAACTGAAACACGAAAGATGGCATTAAGGCTCTTTAATTTGAGATAATCTATACTTATGAGAAAAACATGCAAGTGTTCCTCAAGGTATAATTTGTCTAGCGTGAGTCCTGATCATGAAAATTAGTCATAATTGTAATAAAAAAATGAGAAAAAGTATTTGCAGAGGATAGAGCTGATGTTAAGACTATTATTTGATGAAAAGCTCATTGTATGAAAGAGCCCAATACGGTCCGACGGCTACTTATTTGCAAATGGAAAGGGGCAATAACTCTTGTTCTTGGTTTTTATTTCCTTGAGGAAACTATTAAAAAAGAGTGAGACAGCACACTTCTCTACGATCCGGTTTCAATGCGTGAAAATCACCATTGGGTCATACATTGAAACTCGGGTCGTAATAAAGAATTCTTTTTCTGTGATTTGCAAAGTTTCCCTGGGTGACAAAATTTATTAATTGAACACCACAAATTTTCAAAGACTGTGTTTTATTTTTGTAGCAGAATCCAGAAAATGAACCCCATGATACATCTGTGAGTATATTGAGCTCCTTTTCAATGAAAACGTTGAAAACTTGAAGGACTTTCTCTATTTTTAGCCAGGTGAAACGCAATCCAATATATATTACTCAGTTCGAACGACTTCCACCGTATAGCTCGGTTCAAAATCACGCTCTTCTAATATATCCTGGTTTCTTACAAACTGATTTTGAAAATAAAAGTATCAAACGTAGACCCTTAATAATGGTGCTAACGTAAGAGAATGAATTGAGGCGGAGGCTTTTAAAAGTTGAATATTTCAGGCAACATTTCGCCAATGTCACTTTTTTCGTCCATATTCAGAGTCATCTTTATCTATCACATGACGCTGTACCTGCTTTATTGTTGTTTTAGATGTTGATAACTATCATTTGATGCTCAAAATATACTGCAGTCTTGATTTAAAATGGGCAAGAAACAACTATAGCTTTAATACTACTTTTCGACCTATTATTCTATGCCATGCTATTATCCGCAAATATCTAGTGATGCAAGTTCTGTTCATCATCGACTGTTTTATACAATCCAAATCACCAACTATAATTTTTTACTTCGAGGGATTATTTCCTAACTAGTAGCATCAAGAAGATTTGAAAAATGCATGTCATTTCCAAAAAAAGTAGCAATATTACCTCTTTAGAGATGACATTTTCTCAGGAAGTGCGTTAAGAGCCACAATTAATGCAGCTACAAATATCTCACAATGAAAATAAATCAAATAGTAAAATCAGAAAAATATAACGTTAAAAATCTAAAATTCTATGTCAAATGAGTTTTCTTCCAACTAGCTAACCTCTGATGAATGATTTAAAATAGCTTCCGATAAAAACAGACGTGAGTATTGGAGTTCTTCCAATTTTGCCTCACCTCCTACTTGCTGAGCCTGGCATCGAGAGTTACTTGACAAAACATTTGACTGAACTTGTTAATCGCTCGTCTTCAGCCGCATCCGTGTTTCGCGGTTACACCGCTACATCAGCCAAGATCCCGGGGGAAAATTGGAATTGATGGATTCTTCTTGAATGTCACATGAGTTATCAGATTCATCGAACGTTTCTGCACGCTCACAAATCTAACCAAGCACGTGAGTTCGTCGTCGATGATCGTCGTCTTCGAAGCGAGTGGCTCAAGTATTGCGGAAACACTTGAGGGCCATTGTGGTCGTTGTCGAGGAATCTCAGGTGATAACTTAACGAGTAGAGAGAGAGAGAGCGTCATTCAGTTGAGCTGTATCGTACGTTAAGCATCTCAGCGACGGAGGAAATTTTAGAGCCAGGATGGATTATGATAAGACGGAAGGTCGACCCAGCACCAACCAACACAACCAAGCATGAATGAAATCGCTCCTAGAATGATAAGTAATATATGAGCTTTGTTCGAGGTGTTGAAAATTTCTATGGTTATCTCTCGTTTGATATACTAATATCCTGTCCAGCAAATTAACGTGACGATGAAAATGATTTCCCTAAGGTATTACCCATTATTGTTACATTACATTTTCTTTTTCATTTTGACGTTGAGCTTCAACTTTGTACAAGATAGGCAGAAAAATAAGAAATGTGACTGCAGAATAATTGGGCAATGCTTTTGAATGCGAAAGGTTGGGTAAGTATGGGCAGCCACCTTGACAAAGAAGTGTAAAATGGTGAAGCAAGAACTACAAACTTGGGATGACTAATGGATTTTATCGTGCCATCATCATCCGCTATTTTTTTGTTGATAGACGTCAATGCGCAATTAACTTCACGTCATTATTAAGGTCTGTCACTATGGTTGTAATCAGTGTGCTGCGTACATAAATGGCTTAATTTTTTGTATCGACAAACAAGAGGTTTGGTCATGGACCACAACGGAGATCAATAACTGATTTCATTAACGATTTCCAAAAACTTAGGAAATTTGTATCACAAAAACACTTTTTCTAAGTGTACAGACAGTATTCTTGCTATCAAAGACATTTTTTCCAGATTCTTACCCATAGCTCCCTAAGTAAAACCATATCAAATACATTCATCCTGCAATGCCTTCCATAATTTTCCTCGATTAAATTCCAGCATACTATCCATATGATCGGCATTATTTCAAAATAACATAAATACATAGCAGACTACTACTCGGCATCGTTACTGTTGATATTTTTTCATGGATTGTAATTTTTTTTTCCATTCTGGAGAAACATGTGTATCTGTCTTCAGCATATATTAATATATTTTTGTGCTGGTCACAACTAATCAGGTATGTTTACATTTTTATTGGAGTTATCTGTTAGTGATGGAATTTAAATGATCACTTATAGTCAACTTGCAATAAAATATGGCATGATGGATCCATTGGAAGCATCAATACCAAAATTGGTCAGTTTGGTACTTATATTCCATTAATATTGTTTTGAAATTCCTAAAAATAATCTTTGATCAAACTTATAATATCTACAATGATTTGTATGAAGTCTGGTGTATTTATATCACTATACGTGAAAGTCAGATTCTTGGAATTGCATGATAAATGACATCCGAAATCACCTTAAATATTAAAGTGAGCTAAGACAAAACGCCAGGACTCCTTCGATGCAGTATTACGTCATCTTTTGTGGGACATATGGCTAACTATCTATCTCTCCCTTCGTGCTTCGTGAGTCCTCGTATTCGTGGAAAGGTTCGCACAAATACGAAAGAGACGAACAGACACTTTCGTTTTCCCTTCAAGAGGAGCGCCAATCCATGTAAGTCAGAGCTATTTAGTCCAGGAAGTCCCCTTGCCGAAGCGCCTCAGTCCTATGACCAAGGCGCTTGCTACTCTTGACCGCGCTCCCTTCTATCCCTCCCTCCACTCTCGGATTGCTCAGCCTCCCACCTTTTCTCCACGCTACTATATCTAGCATTCAATACCTTCCTTAGCCGATTCAAATATCATTTTTTGAGAAAATGCTTCGAAATACTCTACAAAATGATTGCGACGGATAATAGTGTTTGAACTCGCACGTACGGCACCGATTCAGAAAATTGAGCCGCATATGCTAAATGAAGATAGCTATTAGTGCGCAACGAGTAATTGAGTGCAAGATTTCAATGAAATTAGGCTCTGGGGAAGTAAATTGCTCAACCAAAGGGATAGGTAGCACGGTGATTGTCAGACATAGATTCAAAACGATGGTCTCATGCATTGTGTTCGATTGTTTAGTTGTTAAATGCCTGTTGTGTCTTATTATAATATTTGATTACCTGATGTTTGATGATGAATAGGTTTCAGATGAAAATTATATTTTGATGTTGATGGTGTCAGACCTGGAGTTTTGATAAACCAACTGCTGAGGCTATATATTACCCCATAACTAACCCCTCTCTCCTAAGACTCTAATGGCATTAGGCAGGATCGAACTCAGAATATTTTAGGTATCTTTTTGAGCTACTTATCGGGCATCCTTGGTCGAGATGAGTTGACCTTTAACCACGCCACACAGGCTAATTTTTCAGTGTAAGTAGTAATAGTGAATAATTATCATTATCATGAATGGAGCATTGGTAGTTACAACCAAAATATGTTATTGTAATTACAAGGTAAGAAAAAAGACAGAGCTGTAATAATTCTCATCTCATTCTTTAAACAGTTAATTAGTATCCGCGGGAATCCGTAAATTATCAGAAAATATGTAGATATGAGTGATGCTGTCATTTAAATCAATTAGCGAAGACGGATTAAGGGAAGGCCATCGTATTGTTTACCTCATCATCGCCAGGATATCTTCGCAGGTCATGCCGTTAATTTATTCACCATCTCTCCTTGAGAGCTCCCGCAGTGGTAGCTTTGCATTGCTGGGATTTTATCTCCGAGTTATCTGCAACGGTCTTTTCTTTCCTCCCCCACTGCCACGATCTCTGCTCCCTCATCTACATGCTCTCCCCAGAAGACGAGTAACCGCCGGATCGGCTTGTCAGCGCACCCGCCGCCGCTCCCCGAGGCCACTACTTGCGCGATCGCTACGTAGCGACCAGCAGTGTCGAAACCAGAAGGAGACGAGTGAGCCCTAAGCGTGCCGAGGGGGAGGGGAATGGGA
Organism: Ceriagrion tenellum; assembly: GCA_963169105.1. Taxonomy (NCBI): domain Eukaryota; kingdom Metazoa; phylum Arthropoda; class Insecta; order Odonata; family Coenagrionidae; genus Ceriagrion; species Ceriagrion tenellum. The sequence goes on along the minus strand of OY720632.1, from coordinate 126,511,718 downwards.
CGGGAATTGTTGAGAGGAGTCGTTTTTTCATCTCCGGTGCGACGGAGACTTTAACGCTGGTGGAGATTATAACGCACGTCGCATATTACCTTGGAGATCGTGACTTGTTTTGCGTTGGGGTATTTTCAGTGTAAGTCAAAATACTGAAATAAATACTGAAACTAAAACCGTACATCCATTGTCTGGAATCGTATTTAATGATCTATTCGATAATTGAATTCAAAACAAACTTCAGACTGCACTGGTCAAAATTCAACCGGAAATACGAGTCAGCATATGGTAAGTTGCTAGTTGAAAAATATGCCTTGTGGATCTTGAACTTTATAAATTTTTACATTGTACGTGACCGCGTATGTAGCTGTAAGTTATAACAGAAAATACAACAATTTTCCTGGATAAACTTTTCATTTCATTGAAAATTGAATCCAGATCGGCTGTTAGGTGATTTTGACAAATAATCCATCAGCCAATTTTCGAGGAAATCAATTAAGAAAAATAAAGATGCCTCGCAGGGCTTTGAGGCATTAGGATTTGAACTTTTGTCAAGACGAATGAATTTAATTGGTAACAATATTTAAACTATTCAACCTTGAATAATGCATAAAATCTTCAAACATCCGACTTCACACTTCTTTTAAAGATACCGATTCAGAGGGCCGATGTATTATTCCAAGCCAGTAAAAAAAATTTATTCATTTTGATTCTATTGTAACTCACATATGATCTATACTTAAAGAAAACAAGGATTTAAAGTTTAGTAAATTTAACAATGAAATGCTATGGTAAGTTAAAGTAAGCTCTGTCACTGGTAGTAGCAAATGGATTTCCTGCATGCTTCCGAGACGAAAAGTGTTACGGGCCGATTTATTCTGCCATACTTATGGTATTATTGCCTAAATGGCCATTTTCTCTGTTTTTGAGTTTCTATGTAAAATTAAAACTAGTAATTCTTTAAAAGATGTCAGTAAAATAAGGATAAAATGCTATATAGAGTATGCCATGATATGAATAGAGGTTATATTTTAAAATATTTCGTTACATTAAACCTTATGTAGGGGTTTTTCAAGATTTTTAACGCAATAAAATGGCACAAATGAAGTAAATATTAGCTTTTGGGACAATAAATTTATAGAAATATTTTCTTAAAACGTAGCAAATATATTTTTCTTGTTCATTGTCACTGCTTACAATCGATGGGTAGCGAATAAATACTGGAAGCAACCTATGTACTATTCAAACGAGCGTGACGTATTATCAGCGAGTAGGTTTTCATGATTTTCCGCAATATGATACACCTAACAACGGCAACAATGCCACAACTATTTTCCCCTCTATGAAATGGATGGAATGAGGGTACGGGGTGTTTATCCAAGCGTAAACAATGGCGTCAACGAGAGCACAAAATGAAAGCGTTCGCTCATTCTCCTAGACTGGGAGCAGAAAGGAGAGTTTGGTCCTGTAAAAGAGATCATCCAAGAGGCTGCAAGAAGCCTGCATTCTCAATGGCATTCGGAAAACTAATAACTAACTAATTTGACAGGGATAGGCTTCGTGCAAAGCACTTCTTTATTGCAGCAACTAACATTATTGGGGTTGGGTTACTAGGAAGAAAGTTTTAGGGCATTGTGTCAAAACGCCCTCCGTCTCCACATTTTCTCTTCTGTTAGACCGGCACCAAATATGTTGGGAAACATTCTGTGAGTTTTTGAACAGATAATGACAGGACAGAAATTGAATTCTCTTTTGGTCTCCGTGAGTTACTTGAATGGAGGCGAGAGCCAAGGATAAAAGTAATTCCTTTAAGTTGGAGGTAATACTATGGCGATATCGTAAGATATGACGAGATTATTCACTATCGATACGCATTTAGTACGAAAGACGAGGAGTAGGAAACGAATGAGGTTGTAGATTATTTTTAGCCAATGGCTTACACTATTTTCATAAATGAAATGTTTTAACTTATGGAATTTTGTTAATATATTTAAGATACATACCCCTTTTTGTACGAAAATTCAATGAAAAAATCTAAAAATAATTCACTTACCTATCAAATATTCATGTAGCCCATTCAAGCTATAAGTTCTTCTACACTTATCATTCCACATTGCCATTTCTCAATGCATATAGCAATTTTTGCATTAATTCTAGTGTTTTTCTCTGCCAGATGCAAACCAAATTCATTTGAGCATTGAAAATGTTCCGGTAGGCTCTCGCTACCTAATTAAATATCTCACGAGGACGAACTCGCATACAATTTTGAAACATTTGGACATATTATCAAGCAAAGGGAGCAAGAACCAATGGCATTCAGAGGGTCATTTTTGAACTAAACTAGCTCCTAAGTCAAACTGGGTGAGCCGATAATAATTATCAATAAATAGAGAGGAGATGGCCTCACATCTCAGCAATAATTAAACTTCATACTCATCACCTGAGGGTAGAAACAGAATTTTCTACTCGGTGTTATAAAAATAATATTAAAGATCTTCTACTCAAATTTTTCTCCGCTCTTATTAACAGTGTTTTGGCCGTATATAGGTTTCTTAACCGAGATCGATTGTTACGTATTCATCAGCACTCTTTTTTTAATGTGTACATATGAGTATTATCCATCTATAATCACACAACTTCTATGTTAAGGTGCTCTGATAATGCACATTAAATTCTCTACTACTTGTAGTCAGCAAAATCTGGTCATCTAATTGAATGCCGTTAATCGAGAACTTAATTATCTGAAATAAAATCAAATTATTCCATATTTATCGTGGCTCAAACAAAGTCACTGTAGTTTTAAAATCGTCAACAATCGATCATGCGGATTAAAAAACTTGCGCAAACATCTGATGGACAAGTGTTGTTCTTATTCAAGGACAGCGTGTATAGCCATTACTCAGCCAATGAGCTAGTTGTAAACACTCAATAAATCATAGAGAACCAATGATTCATTCACCGCAATGTGAAATTAGTTAGGAAAATAAAAGAGGTTTTTATTGACGCCAATCTCCGAGTAGCTCGGGTGATGTTCGTGGAAGCAATTGGTTTGGTCGCGTAAACTGTGAAAACGATGGAGATCCACGCTTTTATCTTGACCGTCAATAGACTCAGTCAATTTCATGGACATGGCCTAATCTATAATTTACATCTTTCCATCAAAAGAATGACTTATTTTTGTCGGACTTCATTCAATTACCTTTTATTTCATTGACATGCTTTAGCAAGGAGTTAATAGGTATCAATAAAACATTATGCATAAGATACATTCCAAGCTACGTACCACGACAGCAAAAACTGTTAACAGGCTGATAATTGTATATTATCTAGTGGTGTCAAAAATTAGGCGATATTGAAGCCTATATAACTTCATTTTGGCTCCTTATAGCTTGATTGAATAACTTTCCTTTCATCCGACAGAATGAAGTGCATCCAATAAACAAGACAAATGTGACAAAATTTTGATTCCTGTGTCGTATCAGTGGAAGGCGTTAAGATGATACTTAAAATCTGCCCTTTAAAAGTGTGATTAATAATAATTCCAGCTCTAAAATTCAAGAAGATATTATCTCTCATGTTGGTAAGTAATGCAAAAAACGGAAGTAATCAACATTTGGTCTTACTATACTAAAATATTTTGTTTCATGAAATTCTCACTTTCCAGGTAAACTAACAAGTCTCCGTGCGACGACAAGTTTTGCGGTCATTACGTATAGAGTCACTGGCGGTAAAGGTGGAGGCAGTTTGTACTAGCTCCTCTTCACTAGTAGAACCGTAAAATATAATAATAATTATAAGGCGTCTTTATTGGGGTGAGATTGAGATTAAGGCAGTCCCTTCTTCCATCTAACCCCTCGTCAGAAAAATACATGAAATAAGAGTCAAGAAAGATATGTATATTCGTGGGAAAAACGTAAGGAAGTAAGAAAGTAATATCCTTAACGAAAAAACCCACTGCATGAAAACACCCACACATGAAGGGGAGTGTGAAAAACCAGCGAAAACCTACAGACGGATTAAGCTAATGTAACACCAACAAAAAAACACTGCATGAAATACACATTAAATGATAATACTAATGAAAAGGGTGATTTATGCATAACTGCAACGTTAAAAATGTCTAAATAAGGGAATAGTAATAAATAAATAAGAAGATAGTAAAAATAAATAAAATAATAATAAATACATATAAATGAACAAAGAAAATAAAAATAAATAAATAAATAAAGCAAAGATAACTCAAGAAAATAAAATAAAGATTAATACGTAATATTAAATGAATCATAAACATCACGAGTCTTAATATGCAGAAACTAAGCGTTGAGATTTACGGTGATTGTTGAGTTCAAGCGCAGAAATCATGTTTATTCGACGCCGTACACTTTGCACCGATCAGTGGATCATAGAATTGGCTTTTAACGCTTTGGGCCCGGGGTTGACTCGTTCAGGTGGAGAATACTTGTCTCGGCAATACGATCCCTATTTGGGGTAAGTAAGCTAATCCGTCCTTTGAAAATCATTTCAGGCACTGGTTTCAATGGCGTCTTATTTTCAAGCAAGTCTGTGCTGAATCTGAGTTTCTCTCCTTCCTTCTGCCTTGCCTTTTCGAGCCTGCCTGCCCACTTCATATCTTTAATACTTTCATCTTTATTTCATGCCCAGAAGCGCTGATTCGGGTGAAACAGACTAGAGGTGTTTGGAGAATTTTTTATGCACAGATTTGCGCGGAACTTAGAAGTGTTCTTATCGGTGATATCTGGAGATGAAATTCCAAAAAAGGAATGTCGACCATCATTTTCGGCTAGTCAACGCCATTTAATCGCGTAGCCTTATGATGCATGGCATACTTCTTGGTAAGTCGGAAATATATCTAAATAAGCATAGATAATATATTAAAATTTTTCTCTAAATGCAAAATAATGCATTTTTGTCAAAATAAATGTTTCTCAGATACGTCAATGTTTTAGGACAACACTTTTCAATACAATTTCATCTAAAATTTGAATTTGAAAACCGTGCCGGAAACTGATCATCGCGTGCTCTGATTAAGGAAAAAAATTCAATATGGTTCTTGTATCATTTCCCTTGCTGGAGTATGGCAAGTTCCAGCACATAATCAGTTGCTCTTAATTAAAATGTGGTCTTGAATTTCTTATCGAGAATTTTTTAAATCTTTGACTTGAAAAATTATCAAACTGCGCACTTAATGACCCACCATTACCGCTCCAGCCACCTTAATTTTTATTTAATCACTGCAACCTGCGAAATAGTAATTTCCTATCGATGATGATTTGTAAATTACGCACGAACATATGACGGTAGGTGCACGCGCGATTATAATCCTATCAAGATGATTTTTCCTATAAAAGAGTGATATTTAGCTATGCGTACCGATTACTGGTATTTTCAATTTAGCTTATTCATAACCACAATAACGACACGAGCGATATCCATCCAAGAGGAAGTGACGGACTGCAGCACTTTTTACTCCCCATGTCATGGACCACGAACTAAGTTCAAGTGGTCAAGGTTAACCACTTCTGGACGCAGTTGGGGAGCCACTTTTTATTTAGGCATACAAGAGACCTTGGGACGCGAGAATGACCTATGCTTACGCAGGGCAGGTGCACGAGCCATAAGAACGTTATCCAATATGTTTTTCCTTATGAAAGAGTGATGGTTAGCTATGCGTACCAATTAAAGGTATTTTCAAATTATCTTCTTCATAAACATCTCTTAGGTTAGGCTCATTTACTAAATGCAACGTAACAAGGCTTAATATCTTGTTTAACTCGAAGCGTTGAGAGAAGTTTCCAACTGCTTTAGGGGAAGTTTGAAACCGTGTTGGTACTGATATTTCACGCATTTTGCTTGACCATCGGCTCTGATGTCTTACAATTTGGCGAATTTATCACAAATAACCGTTCTTTCAGGAGTGTAACTAGATGCTTCCTTTTCAAAGCAAAGATAATACCACCGAGAAATATTTTTAAATGTCAAAATTTTAAATGTATTTTAGAAAAAGTGGCAGTAGAAATATTGCTCCAAATGGCTCCTCCTGACACATCGACTAATGCAGTCTGTCACTGCACGAATATCAATAATTACTGCAGCCTAAAATAACCTTTAGAATTTTGAGAACTTTGAGCTGGCTTTAAATCCAAACTATTTTACGTCCAATCATGCCGAAGTTAAGCATTATTCGGATTCGGATTTCGGAAACTGTCGAGAACGCCGTTTGGAAATTGCATTTCACTTCAAGCCTTTTTCCTTTTTGTGACATAGTTCTTCTGAAACAACAGCTACACTTATACTTGCTCCTTCGTCTACATTTCCATATTACCCTACGAGCCACCAAATGGGCGTGTAGCAGTGGGTGTTAGGACACCAGACGTATAAAGGTGTAAATGGTAAGGTTTTAGGAAGTGTAAGGGTGAAGTATATTATGGATGTGTTTCAAATTGAGCTCATTTATTTTATAGGTCACTTTTTGTTCTTGAAAAAAACGAATTTATGTACCCATTTGTTCGACAATATACCTCTCTTATTTTTCCGCTTCTGTCGAATCTAGACATGTAGTGTGGTCTCAAATTGGTATTCTTCGCGTCGCCCTAAGACACACTTGTTCTTAATTTCTCAAGCAAATTTAGTGTAGCGCGCATCCTCCAAGTGTCTTGCAGCTCACAACTTATTCCCTCTAAGAGCTGTGGAACACTATATGTTTGCTTGTAGCAGTTTTTAATGATACGGGCAGCTTTCCTTTGTATTTCATTTATTTCTTTGGTTGTATCTTTCTGTCCAGTGTCCCAAATACTCGGTGTGTATACGAGGTATGGCCTAACCATAGCAAAGTAACGCCTCTCTTTTTTGAATTATTTAGAAAGGAGAAAAATTATTTCATAGGTAGAGGAATAGCGGGTCTCCTAGCATCAATTATTTTCATTTAAGAATTTTAAAAGTTAGTAATAATAACATTGCAGGAAAGGAAACTACATGTGAATGCACTTGTCATGTTGACATTTTCAATACGTACGCAGCTCTAACTATAACGACTTGTTATCGTGACATCTGAAGTAAAATAAGAATTTAAGGGAAATTTCTCAGCCATTATCCCTATAGAAATTAGACATCTTCTTTCTAAAATACAGCATATTGTGAAGTGAGCTTTATTTTCATAGTCCAAAACTACTTAGATATCCACCAGAAAAAATTGGTCTTTCCAAAATTCTACATTTCTTTACAGAAGAAATGGTAAAATTTTAATCCTAGCCGCAAGCAGTCTAACAATAACATGAATTTATATCTCTCTCAAGTTACTACTATGTGTGCAAAATAACATGTCTTATGAATGTTTAAGGCATAAATTAAACAAAAAACTTGACTTAAACCAGCGTAAAATGTTTAGGGTATTCTAAATCTATTCGTCGAGTGAATGAGAAGACATAACTTTTCGTTACAATTTTGTAATGCAATTATTTTAAAGTGTTAAGATGGATCCCATTTTCTGCTTCATGGCGTGCTGACCGTCATAACAAGGATCGATATTGATTGACTGAAGCATTCAGAAATAACATCCATGTATTTCAGGAGCGTTCATTTAAATTTTTATCTCATCAAGCCCATCCATACAGAAAACGCAATTTTCCGACGATAGCAAACAATACAAAATCAAGGAAAACAGCCAAATTTTGCATTTCTAAGTGATTGCGGATGTTTAGCGTTCCCAGGAGTGGCTAGCAGGGTTTTGTTTTGCGGTAGTACATACAATGGTACTTTTATACCAATTATGGAGGATATGTGATTGTAAATGTCTTGCATACACCTTGGTGTAAATTATTCGGGATTTTTTTGTTCAAGGTGGGCACTACGAGGAACTAATATCAGCCCTATAGGGTTCTTATAAGAACCTCATAATTGATCTTACAAGTTTTGGGAAATGAACATGAATGAACCTTTATATCTCATGCAATGAGGATAAAGTGAGACCAACCAGATTGGACCTGAGCCTGGAAAATGTATCCTATATACCTACTCAAAACATACGATTATCTGTCGTTGTCCAATCAGACTTCATAGACCTGTTACCGATCGGTGTCACAGGTATTTCACGTCATAGCATTGTTCTGTTTCGCACCGTTTGAAACTCACCATCACACATCTATATGTCTACGTAACGACGTGCTGGTGGGTTTGGAGTGAGGAGAGGAAGAGTGGAGAGGGCTGGGAGGGGGAGTGGAAGTGAGAGGGGAGCGGAAAGAGGAGGGGAGAGGAGCAAGTAGGCGGTCTGGTTCTAATTGCACACCGACAACGGCGTGGCGAGATTGCGACTCAGTCAGGCATTCCGGAGGCTTTCTTCGTGTCTTGAGGGGATAGGAAAAAACACTTAGGAGGGGAGGAGGGATCACTAGTGAAAGCCGGGTAAGAGTAGCGAGTGGATTCGGTCAGCTATACCGAATGATGGTTTGAAAACCGCCGGGATTCTCTTTATAGGGTGTGAAAATGTCGTCATATATGGGTCATGGTATTGGAAAATTGAAAATATGTGCCAAACAGCTCAACTCAACTTGGTTAATCTTAACATTGGCTAAAGAATATATCATAACTTATTGTATAACAGAAAAGTATTGAGTTTATGCTCTCAGCCTTCACTATTAATTAATTTTATGGGCCTTATGACTCAGTGCATGGGGAATTTCCTCTCCCGGAGGATAGTATCAGAGATTTATATACACTATTTACTTCAGTAAACTCCTATTTCTTGTCCTTTCACTTATCCGAACGCTTTCTCTTTTAGTTTACTCTTTTACTTTACAATCTAAGCATTAAAAAGTTTAAGCTAAGTTTAATCTAAGCATTTATCCGAACGCTTTCTCTTTTAGTTAAATTTTTCACTTTACAATCTAAGCTCTAACAAAGTTTCTTGGGTAATGTTATCAACTTTTATTCCGAGTTCACTTTTGGTAAAGACTCTACAACGTATTTAATAATAAAAAGGACTCTAGACTAAATTTTTGGTAAGTCGACGAAGTTATTTCGGGAAAAGGGCGAAAACGTCGAAGATTAAAGGACTAGTAAAAGTATCCAAAAACTTATATTTTTAAAATTACGTCTTGTAACTTCTCTGCATATGCATGTTATGATAATACTACCTCTTGAATACGCTACCTCTATCTCTAGAATATAATATTTGAGATAATATTGAGATTATTGTGACGACTAGAATACTATCTAATGTCGAGAAATTAGTCAGTCTGGATAATAAACAAGGTGATAAACAATTGATGAAAACTATTTTGGTGATCGACTTGTTTCAAATGTCTTATCAATAAAATAATTTTTGTTGTTTTTAATGATAATTTTCAAACAAATTTTCCACCTGATGACATTCAGGTGACTTCATTTCCATTTTAAGGAAAAAGAATGTAAAATTTTTAATACAGATTACGTATATGGATGTTTTCACTAACTTTATGATTAGAAAATTATTTAATTTACCTGTAGGGTCTTTTGCATCGTAGAATTAAGATCCTCATATCCCCAGCTTATTTACTTGATCCTAAAACGTATTTAAATAAAAACCGCCGGAAAAGCAGTTACATCAACGCGACGATAATGCTGGAGAGATATAACGCAACATGAATAGACAAGCGGCAAATACTCAGCGATTTCATATTTCTGAGCTATGTTATTATATGTAAAAAAACATGCAATAGCAATTAATTTACGAGAGAATACAACAGACGGTTGGGTGACGTAGAGGAACGCTTTGGGGGTATCGGGTTGGTGTGGTGGTTAGAGTACTCGCCTACCACACGGGCGGCCAGGGTTCAAATCCCTGCAGTGGCGGATGTTTTCAGAGGAACCCGATCCCTACTTGAGTGTCTTGTGGAGGGCACTTCAAGTAGAGTACTCCGTCTGTCGGATGATACGTTAAACCGTGGTCCCCTTGGCGCCTTTCGTTAAGAGCAGGCTAATGTCGACGCCGGGTTTCTATCCACCCTTCCTCTCTTGCCTATCCCCTATGGCGCAAATGACCTTAGCCGTCGGTCTCCTCCCCAAATATCCAATCCAATCCAGGAACGCTGTCTCACTTTAGCAGAATAAATTTAACATATCTTATAATTATGAATATCTTCACTCAAGAATAAAAGGCTCATCAATCGTCATTCTTCTACCAAGTCAATGGTAAGAAATGAAATGGAGTTTTAATGTGTATAACTTTTTCACCTTAACCTACATTTCCCGAGGGATGCAACACGGTAAATAATAAATATGTATGATATCTCTGTTCATACCGATAAGTAGCCCCACTTACTCTGACTTTGATATTCTCTAACCTTGGCTTATGTAAGTGGGAAGCAGAAAATAGTATTTCGTCCAGCGATAATTAAATAGCATCGTTTTGATCAGATCTAAGTACAGACCCAATAATCTTTGGTTTTTCTGTTCATAAGGTGGTGTTTATACTCAATGAAAGGATAGTCTTGTTTGTTTGGCAGAATGCCAGAAGGATCAGTGAGAGTGAATGGCCTTGGATTATTTTGAGGTTGTATGGAAGCAAATGAAATTTATCTGTCATTTCTAAAAGGTAAACCAACTGGAGGTCACGTCAGAAGGTTGAATTAATTACTTCCTATCTCGTCTATACTTAAAACTCTCGAAAAGAATTAACAGTTGGTAATAAGATAAATGAAATTGGTCAACGTAAAAGGAAGTGACAGTAAATTAAATTTTACCATAAAAACAATTAATTAAATTAAAGAGTAGGAGTTGTACTGTCCACTTACATTTAAGGTAAAAAGATACATTACACGTTTTTCAACGCATGTTAGGGCGTCATCATGGTCATCATCAGATATACCTGAAACCTTAACGTGCGTTAAAACACGTGCAATGTATCTTTATACATTAAATATATGTGGACAGTACTACTCCTGCTGTTTAATTTAATTATTGAATTGCTGTTCCACCACTTAACAGCAGATACGGTGGAATAAAAATGATTGTCATTCTCTAAAACATCTTTCCGTCTCTGGCTGAATGAATTAGTCTATTTATCTACAATTCATTTATTCCAATATTCCTTTTCCATTGTAAGCCGATGCTCTGTTTTCTTGCCTTGTTGCCCCAACATAACCAAAAATTGTCATAAAGGGGAGGTAAACCGTGGAATTAAGGACTAAATTAACAGTGGTGTCGATTATATGTTAATTTGAAACTCAGACTTCGAAAGGCTTAGATCAATTTTCCTCTTCGCCCGTTGGTACCGTGGTACTTTCCATAAACTCCTTCATTTGTGAGAACTTCCTAAGATGTGCAGAGAAAAATTATTTCCTTTTGACCTCCACCTAAGATGATAAAATTTTCTATCAACCCTAACCAAAGTCTTTGGAAAAATGCAGCAAATCCATTTTGCGTTGGTGAGGTTTTGCCCGGTTGTGGGCGATGGACGCGATGGAGCATGTGCTCCGCGCAGTAGGTCAATGGAACTATTATCGCGGTTACACAGCTGAGGCCTTTGCAAGGCCGACGGGTCGTCGCTATCTTTTCACTCGGCTGCCCTAGAGAAGGCCTCCCTCTCTCTGTCTGTCTATTTCCCTTTGTCTATCTCTCTCTTTCCTTCGTAGACCATAGTTTGATGCAACTTAGTCGCGCGGCGCCGGCAGGAAAAGGACGAGGGAACGACGATATTCTCTTTTGGAGAAATTTTATTGCAAGAGAGACACCTAATATTTACTGATAAATGAATGGCTGCCATTGATGCTTAAAAAGTCATTTGCGGGTAAGTTTCCCACAGACTTCTTTAAACAAATACCACAGGATACCACATGTTATATTAACAAGTCAAAAATTGCTGCTCACTACCCTAAATCTTCTGTTGATCTAAGAGGAGAAAATTTCTAGAAAATCATGAGTGTCACGAGGAATTAATTTTCCCAAGAGCATATGTGAATAGCTCTTTTCCTTTGCCTTAACCCTTTGGTGGCTATATAGTCTCTTATAAAACTCAAATGCAGTGTAAAAGAAAGAAGCACTCTTGTTAAGTTGCTGATGTTTGTCTGCAGCTAGTGTAGAAAATGAATAATGTTTCGCGATGAAATGCACAGGCCAATGACGTATTGGCACAAAAAACGCGAGAAAGAATGTTTTTCGATTTTTAAGCGAAGGATAATTCCAGACAAAGCTATTTCATCCAGCGCACTCTGTCTCTACATTGGGATTCCATGACAGCTACGTGAGGAGTAATTAAATGGATTCATTGAGCGTTAAGTAGGTTACACATATTACGTCAGCAAGCGTAATGGGAGACGGCAAGCGCATTATAATGACAACATATTTAATTGAAAAAATTCCACTTTTTATTACTTTCGCCACCATTGCGACGTTTTCCCTTCGAGTGCGTATATTGATTCGCAAAGATTCAGATGTGATAAAAATAATGGAATGAGCTAAAGATGCCGTTGTTCTGGGATCTATAAAGTCATTTTCGTGAGTTTGGCATAAACTGTGTAAGTAACATCAGACGTCACTTTGTGAAAATTTGAAATGTTCACGATAAACAATAATAATTTTACTATTTTCACACTTTTTTATTACTGACCGACCAAGTTTCAACACAGTGTGTCATTATCAAGGTCTGCATAAGTTTTAACTGTGTAGTCAAAAAAATATATGAGAACTCCAACTAGTTTTTCGTCTGCGTCTTGAAAAGGTGATTCATTCAGCGATCTCATCCCTCCAGCAATTTTAATTAAGGACAAGGGCGTATTGATGCAAATTTGTCTTCGACTTTATTTTAATTCAACCGACAAACTTTTACTCCCTTTGTATAATGAACATTGAGACCTATTCATCGACAGGTTAGCGTGAAAGCATAGCATTGTATTTGCGTAAATTGTAATAAATTGTGTTTCCTTAAAATTTCCCTGACGAGAAAAACGTGACCTACCAGAGTAATAAATTTGACAATACTTTATTCTTAAAGAATTGGAATATCTTATACAATTTACTATACACATTTGCGTACTTCTAAGACCAAATTACAATATTCACTGATTTTTTATATTTTTAATTAGTAACATTATTGAATCTACGCTAAAATCCACTGAGGTTACACTAGACAGGGTGCTGCCGGTCATCAACTAGGAAATTAGGATAGGGTAATGGAACCAGAATGGAAGATAGATTGGAATAAAATTGTATTTTATATATTTTAGTGGCAGCTGTGGATGGGAAATTGTCGGCAGTGAACACAATTTCTTGAAAATTCCTCGTGGTGAGATCCTGTGCGGACAGAATCAAGTGAAAGAAAATGAAGCAGCGAATCTTTCGTGAGCAATTACCAATCACCATCCATAAAAAAGCAAGTCCGATGTTAATCAAATAACTTAATTTTATTGGAAGTCTTAAAGGAGGCATTGAGTGTTAGAACTGTGCCAGCAGAGCCAAATACCTGACACGTGGCAATGATGTTGGGAAAACAGCCAGGAAAAGGTTATCAAAATTGATTCTCAGGCGTTTTAAGACATTCGACAGAGGGGAAGTGGTGCGTGACAATAAAATAGAAAATTTCTCGAGAAAATCATTAGCAGTTGGTATACTGGTGACATTTTATAGTTGAGCGTGCTGTTACGCCCATTTCGTATTTACTCTGTCAGTTGCAGACTAAGGCAGCAGCATATGGACGGATCACTTGAGAACTAGCATTGTGAACGCTAATGTTGCACAAAATGGACAGTCGTTTGCAATGCACCTGTAGTAGTCATTCCTGGCCAAGAGAAGTTCCAATGTCATAAATTCTGGGACATTCGGAGACTTTGGCCCGGGTGAAAGTTGTCTGTTTCACAGGAGATATTTGCGAACTGAACTAGAGGACTGCTTTAGCAATGAATAGCGATATAAGCAAACGAAGTACATTCGAGATATTTGGGTTTGGCGGAATTTTAAAGGTAGAAAATAAAAAAATACATCACATACCAATGCAGGGCGCGGGAAAAGGTGAGTATATGTTGAAGAGTTCGACAGAGAGGAGAAAGCTAAATGTTGACGGGGTGGAAAAGGAATAGTGTACGTAACTTGGACGACAAAATGAGTAGCAAAAAGTCTGACAGAACTTTTGATAGAAATAATTGAGGATTAGTAATTAGCTCTGTTCTGGGAAGTTGATAAGTGGCCTCAATACTAGGAATATAGTGAGACTGCGCCCACGAACCCAATAGTAATTTGACAACATACAGGGCGAAAAAGTTAATACACTTCAGGAATATACCGCGAGAATTTGGGACCCTGGAAAGAAAGATTTAACTAAAAAATAAATAAAATACAAAAGAAAGCTGCGCGCTAAATTTAAAATTGCTCCGAGAAAACATATAGAGTTCCTAAGCTTTTTGAGGGATTCGGTTGACAGCCGCTAGAGGCTCCGAGGCTTCACACTAGGCTAAGTTTGGTTGATAAATTCAGAACATGTGTGTTTCAAAGCGACAAAGAGAAAATCTTTTCTACGCAATATTTCATCCATAGGAGGATGACGGCAGAAGCAATTTGATAGGAGAGATATATTGCCGAACAGATAAGTACTTAAATTTGTTCTATCCATGCACCATAACTGACCAAAATACAAACTGAGCTCCAGTCAAAACTGGCCCATTAAACACTTCACTGTTTCTCTTTCCAAAATAATACCCTTTACATCTTTACACGGGTGGTGTCCTAGCACCCCATACTACGCACTCATGTGGCGGCACGTAGATGTCGATATAGATGTAGAAAATGCGAAAAACGTCTTTAGGCATTGTTCTTATGACAAACATCCGTTAGATATTGCTAGCGGAAGGGATGACTGAACTTGAAAGCGTTAACCCCGATGACGAGTTTCAACCGATAGTTTCAAGCTTCGGCATTGGCTTTCCTGGAAGATTGTACGGTATAAATTAGCCACGAAAAATAGAAGCTTCTCCCAGAGGCTGTCAGTTCTCGAAAATAAATCGATGCAAAATCAATACCTTTTCGACTAGCTCCTCTGGTTTCATACCTTGAGGAGTGTATGTGAGGAGTGAGCGAAGATGGCAAGTCATGCGACACTAGCATCTTCGAAATGGAGAAAAAAATACGAAAGCTCATCTTTCAAAATCTCATTTTTTATCGTAGCAGACAGGAAAGGCAGATGACGTGTTTTATTTTCCATCTGATGAATACAAACCTCGCTCCGCGACTTGAAACCCAAAGCCATTCCCGCAAGGTGCATTTCCGTTGCTGAGCGCTGCATTTCTTGATCTGGTTCGCCAAGATGCGAACCAGTTCCGATGTTGCGTCATTGATCTAGCGATGCGTAGCGGCATTGTTACGTAACTTATTTTATTCTGCCGTTTGTAAACGGAAAGTATGTGTTCATTGGATAAAAAAGAGGTAAATTCATTGAATCCATTGAATTGTATTTATTCGCTCTAATCTTTTTGTTCGTTAATCAGTACCGCTTGCCAAATCGTTCAGCTAATGTTGATAACATTCCACAATTTTATTTTCTCGACGTACAAGAAAAAAATTAACACTCATTCAATTTGGTCTTGCATTCCATTGCATACCATTTTCCTGAAAGGGAAACTCATAAAATTGATGCCAAATACGTCCAGAAAACGAGATAAATGTTCAAAAATTGGCATTTTTTAATTATAATTCCCGATAGCAATATTCCTCAACGTGACGTCAGTGGGAGTTTCGTAAGCGGACGCTGTGTCAATGCATTGTAACTCAAATGCCAATTAATTGAAAAACGACATCGTTTTACTTTTGGCTTCTACTTTTTGTAGGGCATTGGTATATATGTCCGTTGACATGTTAACTGCTGTGAAGACATAAATTACTTTTTGCCTCCTCTTAGATCCTTCCGGACTAGAATACAAAGAATTCAAGGAAATTTAATAATTATTACTTTTTTAAATACGCGCAGACGTTGCTCTATTGTGTTCGATGGTTATTTATACGTCTCCTGATGCTTAGCGTCTAAAACCTTAACAATGATTTGTTACAAATTTTAAAATTGTAGGAAACCTTATTTACTTCAAGCGTCTTGAGGGACTTCAAGCTGCTTTATATGCTATGAAAAGTTATTCCGAGCTTATTCAGCAGAAATTTCTGATGGTTATCAATTAGAAACAAGAAGAGCTGTGGCGAAAGTAAAAACTGTACCAAAATTCTATCACTACACGCAGAAGGCATATTTCATTTAGCTAATGACTATTTTTTTCTGTCAGTCAAACTATTGCACGTCACCAGAAGAGGCTAAGAACCCTTCTACGAGCCAAGTTCCTTTATCTTACATCTTTTCCAATTCGGATCTTCATAACCATTTCCATTCTGACCTTTGTTTTCTTCATTTTTACTATTTTGTATTTTTCTCAACACATGCGAACAAGTATTTTAAGCTGAAGATCTTTGAATTATTAACGCCGAGAACAGTTTCGAAAACATAAACGGAGAAAATGATTTCGTAAATCATTGAAATTATTTGGCAATACTTCACAAGAAAATGGTTATTTACGCAAATTGATACAGACATATTCTTTAATGTTAAAGTTTCTACCACCATAACATGCCATTATTCATTATTTATTAAATTATTACTTGCTGTGATTTGTTCTGTTATTAAAGTCATAGAGTCTATTTATTTCAATTTATGTTATATTGAGCACACCTCTGTGTGAATTACAGCGCTGATAACTACATTTATATGTTATTAAATAAATTTCTGCTGAACACAGCGTAACTAATTGATAGCAACCCCAATACAGGTTTTTCAGGGGTGCCTAATTTCACGAATAACTATCTACATTGCATATTGCATGTATAGGTGTGTGAATTAAAGTGTTATTATTATTCCAAATTATTCCAGCTTACCGATATTTTTGAACCCACGTCTTATATGTCAAACACAACCCCATTTAAAAGAAAATATAACTCGTGTTTTCTCAATTTTTCGACTCTCTCTCTCTCTCTCTCTCTCTCTCTCTCTCTCTCTCTCTCTCTCTCTCTCTCTCTCTCTCTCTCTCTCTCTCTCTCTCTCACACACACACACACACACACACACACACACTTTACTTAGAGGTGAACTCAATAATCAACCCAAAACTCAGATATACCGAGAAATTCTTGCAGTGGGCGTAGTGTTCCAACGTTCACCGAATCAGAAATAAGTTTCTCATTGGAACGATCGACCGGTTGCAGCAGCGAGAGACCTCAATCTCCGACCACCGTTCCAATGGACATGGGTGCCACGATCTGCGGCGAAACCGCGCACTGCCCCACTTCACCCACGGAGCGGGGCTGCGATGCTCGGTGCACTTTCGTCGCCACCTTCGACCGCAGTAGTCTCTATTCCGCAGTGCAATGGGAGCACCAGGGCTACGCACGCTGCTGAGCATACTCACGCTTAGACGCTTGCTCGCTCACCCTGAACTTGTGCGTTCGGAACATCAAAAGAATTTACGGCCTCGATTTTACTGATCAGGGAATAGCAAAAAGGTGCCAAAAAATGTACCATAGAAGTGTTATTTCAATACCATGAAGATGAAGCTCACATATACGAGTGGGAATGAATCGAAAAATTATGAGGCGGAAATGTCGGCGAAAATAAAGAGAACAGATTACGGTAATTATTGGCACATTATGACAAATAGTGAATTTTTACATACATATAATCAATAATTAAAAACGATCAATTATTGAAAAGAACGCTGACACTATTTGAATACACCTCTGAGGGATATTGACAATGAATAATATATGCAATCCTTCTCGCCACAATAAATACTATACTCCTGTTGATGTTAGAATAGGACTATTTATGGTCTATTTTTCCAACGTCAAGCACATTTCTCATCACTTATATGTCTGTTTTGACAGATTAATTAAATTCATGGTAGGTTTAATTACACAGATTGCATCATTATGTTAATTTGATGACACCCGAATGTGAAGAAACTAGTCGTTCATTTAATTAATCTGCCATAACGTACATACATAGTTTATTTATTCATGGACATATTTTCAAAAATTAGAACCAGATAAAAAAGATTTTATCTCTTTCATCACTCAAATCCTTTCTTCAATTTGGCACATTTTCCTTTTTCCGTCTGGCCTCTCCTTTTTCGCCCTATTCCTCTATATTTTATATTCTGCCTTAGGTAAAAATTGACTCTTCAGCATCCTCTAGTCCTTAAAGCCCATTAATCACTTGTTTAATTCACCTGTGCCACTCCAAAAGCTCTCCTCTAAGCAGCCTAATTTGCTACTCTTCAACCGAGTACTTTCCCATTTGTCAATGATTCCGTTCATTGAGACTGGTCCATCTTTCTCCGGCACATATATCGAAGCACCTGTCAAATATCCTCATCCATTTTTATGCATATAATATTAAAAGCTGTCAAAATAACCACAAGAAATGGACACTAGAAAACTATATTTAAATGAATTTTTAAATTTACTTATGTTCTAAGAATCGTAAATTAGCGATCGACGAGTGTATTTTTTAACATTCGTTTAAGCATCAAGATATTTGTATGTTCTAGTCCCAATGAATCATCTCATCGCGTATAGGATTTGAATCTTCAAATAATTATGCATCGAAGTTTTTGACAAGTTGATTGAAGTCAGCTTGTGTAGGATTGGTGGTCAATATAAGACATGATATGTAATTTTATTCCAGAATTGCCCGTCGCACATTCATCAAAACTCAAGCCGCACTCCAATACACGAACCGGTTACTGCACTTGAAAGGCGAGAATCATACCTCCTGTCGCTGTATGAAATAAGTACAAACTACAATTTATATACTATTGGCTCACGCATGCAAATTCAAACTCACCTGAAACGCTCTAAATAATAATATAATATGAAATCAAAGGTGGCTGACAACAAGATTTATTGTATAGAAATAACACGTGTAAAAGCCTAAAATGTGCGTATCGAGTTAATTACTGAGAAGTTCAGTCATGTAAAACAAGGAGTTTTTGACATTTTAATCTCTATATCTATTCCATTTCTCTCTCAAATGCTCTAAATTTAAATTAAAATACGATGTCTATAGTTACGCGAGAAAAATTCTTCCTCGTATTGATTCAGCATGGATTCGAGTGCCTCCAGTGTTTTTATGGGTAACGTCAGAACGAGGCAGCATTGACGTCCCGATTCAGTGGCTTTTACATGAAACTCAGAATTCCCACAATGTCTCATCCTTTGGTGCAGTGCTAGTGTTTGGTGCAGAGCAGGGAATATTATCATGACGCCTTACTACATCTCTAGGCCTGACAGGAGCGATAAATTAAGAGAGGTACATTACCGAACAGTTAGGTACAAAAACTCGTTCTTTCTGCGCACAATTAGCGACCACAATAAAAACTGACATCCAATTAATACGCTCTCATAACACACGTCACAATTTCACCTCCCAAAACCTAATTCCTTACATATTTACACGTCTGGTATCGTAAAATCCCTTGCCACACGCCCATGCGGCGGCTCGCAGGTAGTATGTAGATGTAGAGCTGAAGTGACGGATATACCTGCAGATAATTTGCGCACTTCTGCAAAGCTTCGAGGGAAGGGCGAAAGAACTCAAGTGCATCCAAATGTGTGGATTATAAAGGGGTCAAAGTGAGGGTCCATGCCCTCGATTTCCAGCTCCAGTGGGAAAAATAACTGTGATGCATGATTGGCCGTAAGAAGGAAAGTATTGAGAAAGACTCCCACCCTGGTAGGGAACAGGTTTTCATTTTTATAGGGCCGTAAGAGGATTAAGGTCTACACAGTACTACCGCGAATTCAACACTTCGACGAGCAAATTTATACGCTGTATGGCTGGACTTGGGCGAATAGACGCACTAGAAAAATTTACTTCAAATTTTCAAATTTTTAACTCCTTAACTTTCACATATTTGCGAGTATATCTGTGCTATATAGCCTCTAGATAAATATACTCGTTTTCGTTATTGCCATTCCAGACGAAAACCACTCTAGTGAGGTAAATGTTTAACTGCTACCTCCCCTACTAACTTACTCTATCAATTAAAACTAATGATTTAAAAGCGTTTGAAAATATCTGAAGAATGTCTATCAACTTTTTGCTCTCATGAGCCCAATTGAAAAATAACGAAAGCGGAAGCGCACTAATTATGCAGGAATGCGATTTCACTCTAATCCTTCAAAAAAGACACCTTCCGAGCGTTCTATCTCATCCAGGCATGGCCGCGGAATGATGCTGCAAGGTAACTTATACTTCAGAACGGCCCTTTATGATTTTGAGGTAATTTATGGACCAACCGCTATCAAACCCACGCTCTACCATCACTCCATCTTGGCTTGGATCAAGTTGTATTTAAGTGAGATTTTTATATGGAACGGAGCCAATGGTGAGATTTACTTATCTACCGATAAAAGGCTGAAAAATTCACTTTATTTCTTGAAAATCTTCCAACTTCCTTGGATTTCAGCGTTTGGCTTGAAATAGTTGTGTTTTCTTACCTGCAAATGCTAAGATCATGGTACTTTGCCATTTACTCACGGAAAATGAAAAGCTTACGCGACTAATCTATTAAAACACGAATGAAGGAAGGAATAAACTTGGAATGTACAGGAATGATTCGTAGGAATGCAGTCAATGCAGGATAATCATAAAAACTAGAATTATAGGATTCACCTCGGTATAGCGTTCAAAAAAGAAAGAATAAATGATTCCAGAAAATTACTCAATTTATTGAGCCATTATAACTACTCAAGTTCCAGGACGAGTCCCCTTAAAAGAATTTTCGCAACAAACCTGTGGGTCAAATTGGAGCTACTTCAGGTTGAAGTGGACTTACTAAACAATATTTTTTCGTATCTTAAATTATTAACGTCTTCGGAAAGATGTTCTCTAGTAGACTGATTCGCATGAAATTGAATCGCGAAAACTCGTGAGTGAAATTATTCTGTTATTGTGCATAATATTGATCAATACAAAGCCATATATGAATATAATTCCAAGAATAAAAAAAGGCCTTTTCAATCCAATTGTTAATAGTCTATTTTCATTCAATTTCTTGTCTATTTAGCAGTCACTCGTACCTAATTATTTACGGGTTCAATATGATGTATGACGTTGTAAGTTCCTTCTACGGTGAAGAACTATATTGTTATTTCCATTGATTTTGTCTAGGTCATTTCTCTAAACTAGTGATAAACCATCAGAGAGGAAGGCGTATGTACACGAGCATAGCAATTGTTAAACCGATTTCAAAATCGCGAATCAGAATTAATGAAAAATTTATTTTTTGAATTATTTACGGCTCTTGAGATGTTAGCGTACGAGGATTTATTTCTTCTTTCAGTATCCTTGGGTGTGTCGGTAAAAGTACATATTGAAAATTTTGCTTTGAAAGTCTATTATGTTTTCCTCCAAAACGTCGCACTTCCAGCTTATCTAAGAAGTATCTATCCTCTGCCATAAATATCTTTCATAGAGTTCTTAGCTCTTGTCCTTCATTATTTTCACGGCTTGCAGAGAAAAAATTACTCATGAACATCTGACACCTAAGCGAGTTATTGTTAGTATGTGATCTCGCGTTGATACACAGACGCGCCTGATTACAGTAGATTGGTTTTAAATCCCCGTCATGAAAGCAGATCACTCTTTCGTAGTGACCTTGTGCTTTACTTGACCTGGGGTGCGCCACTGTTATTCACTTGTAAAGCCTTATGAGGAAAGGTTTGAAAGAGATCTTTCTGAATGACATAGAACAGTTAACGAGGTCAATTATCCACGAGTCGCCGGGCTTCATAATGATTTTGAGTGATCTTGCTCTTCTATTTTCCTCCAATAAATTCCGTATTCCAAAGTATTCGAAAGCGCGCACAGTATTGATATTGCTAGTTTACCGCCAGTTACATGACTCAAAGTAAAGAATTAAGCCAAAATCCACATTTATGTATCGACGAGTTTGCAACCATCGATTTTTCAAAAGCTTTCCTTAATTTTTTTATTTTATCGGATAAATCTTGATTTCACGCTTCGCCGCGGTACAAATCTGTTCGTTTAGGTTGGTGGCCATGTATTGGGTCGGGAAAGAGCAGTTGTTCTGCACGATTGGGTCCAGCATAAATCATTAATACTGGATTAGTTTGTTGTGAAAATGCGGCAGCGCAATCAGCCCGCGTTGGCGCAAGAATCTTTTTCTTCGAATAAAAAAAAACTGCCAAACGCACGTCACGGCAATTTACACCTTTTTTACGTTCTCATTTCAACGCGTTGTTATTTTTTGAAAAGGGCTTAAATTCTACCTCCCACAAAAGTTGAGGGAAGTCCGTGCTGTGACGGGAAAAAAAATCAGTATTTCTTTTCTTGCATGAAGAGCTCGCTTCCCAAGCTTCTCTGAGAAAAAAAAATTGAGCTCTAACCAAGGTGGGTCTGTTCTCCGACTGTACTGTATTTGGACTGAAAAAGTGCTCAAGATTGTGCTGAAATTGAGAAAAAGTTCATTCTGTCGCTATACACACCAATTTTGCTGTACAGATATTGCAACAGCACACGTCTAGCCAAATAAACAACTTTTGGCTCTTAAACTATGGTAATTATGATTTGATAGAAATGTTTTGTGTTTTTGTGTATATTTATGTGCTTCTATTACATTTTAGGTTTTAAATCTGCTTTGCTTCTATATTTCATTAAAATCTGTTTTCTAAATAATATAATGGTATCTGTAACATTATATTTTTAAAATCTGCTTTGATTATTGTATGAATAGGTACCTGATTGGCAATCCGGTGGACAGCATAAAAAAGAACACGTGCTGACAAGTCGTAGGCTTAGCAGGACTTTAATCTGTTATATGCTTATTTATTCAATATTTATTTAAAAAAATTGTTCACATACAGCAATAGCGCCAATTTATAGTAAACATATAACAAAAAACAAGAAAGAGGACAAAAACACAATAACAGCATAAAAATAAGCAACGAGAGCCCGACATGGAAAGGGGAAATATTTAATTTGTTGACAGGTGGGATATCGCTTGGGTGGTGAAATAGTTACATGGTAAATAAAAAGGATCGATAGTGTGGGGGAGTGAATTTAGAAGGGATGGGAGCCGAAATAAAAGTGAGCGCTTGAAGAATTGTAGGAAGAACACGTATTGTATTAAATTTATGACAAATATTGTATTGAATTGTAACAAATTGAACACATATTGCAGTTTCAGTCCAGTATTAACCAGAGAACAGTTCCGGCACTGTGTTGCAGCATATTTTCAGTACAGTCCTCTCCGCAGTTCAGTCTCTACAGTTCACTTCCAGTGCAAATCATTCTGAACAATCCAACCGCAGAACTGTTCAGTTAAATTAGAAGGATTGCAACTGCACTAAATGCTGAGTTTCTCACAGTTTAAGCTTAAGTTTTGTACAACCACGGAAGAAATTTTTTCTCTGGGTAGTTAGATTGATGGAGAATTTGTAACATTTCCAACAATAAAAATCGTGACATTATAGCATCCATAAATCATGATGTACTCAATTGCCAATTATGATTTTTTCTTTATTGCAAACGCTTAAAAATTTCCTCTCGTTCCCAAAAGGAATGGCATGGTATATTTTCTGTTTTACTAAAATTTATCAGCTTCCTACCTCTATTATCCACTAATGAAGAAAGATAATTCATTAATCAAGCATGGCATATTAGGCAAGAAAATCAGCGTAATTTATTTAGAAGCGTTTTCTTATTTTTGGATCAGATGCATCTCTCTTGAAGTGCAAAACACGTAATTTCTTCCTGCAGCGTTAATTAACAAGCATGATATACGTTACCATCACAAAAAAAACTATTGCTGAGCATGTGAATTGTGACAAACTTTTTAATCCTTCGTGCACCATTGTTTTTATGGCTAATGTAAGGTTTTTTCATCTTCATAAATACAATACAAAGGTTGCAGAAGCAAAATCAAAACTTTTTAAATGTCCTTTAATTTGACATGATTTTTTAATTCAGCAAATACCATATATTAGGCATCGTTAATGAGTCGAGGAGATTGCAGAGGTATTTCATGAATTTGGTTGCGTTTAGAATTACCTACGCAGCACTAACCTGTGTTTTGTGTAGGTGAGGAAAAGTGAAATTAAATGAATGAACAGCAGATTAGCAAGGAATATCGAGTTCCGTGATTTCGGTGACAGAATTCCCGTGAGATTCCAAAACTGTTCCGCTCTCCCTCACGACGTAGCCTCGTCATTGGACTAAGAAAGAATAGCGGAAAAGGGTGGTGGGAGAGTCTCCTCCTCCCACTGGACGTCCCCTTGTTTATAAAAGCTGTCCTCGCAATCATTTTTCCCTCCTTACGCATGAGGAGTCGCGCCATTTTTCATTGCATCACCCAGCCGTGTAACGGGAAAAACAGTCGACAGACGAAAAATGCGCCACCTGTCGCCACGGATGAGGGCCAGTGGAGCAAGACCAACGCCGTGAGAACGGTCGGGAAAATGAGGAATTCTCCAGAAATCCCTATTACCATCGAATAGATGCCATTTAATGATTGAAAGAACATAGATCTATAATGAAGAGCAAAGATATTGTTACCACAGCCTGATTGTTACCAAACAAACACCCTAGAGGTGGCTTGCAGGGTATTATGTAGATTGTTGACACTGACATGACAAAAAATTCACCGCGCGTGCTCACTCTCATATGCTAATACCATGTCGCGCTGCGCTATTGTCGACAATGAAATTAAGTAAACAGTAAAGTTTGTCCATTGATATATATATACATATAAAACATCTTTTAGGTCTTGGAAGAATTGAAGAATGGTGCCAATTAAGAAGCCCACCACTTCCAATCTCCATGACAAATCTTTCATGCAATGCGCCATCATACTATTCAATCCGTACGCAGCTGGTTGTGTAGGAAGAGGCGATTCGTTGAAATGTAGAATAAAGGAGACCAAATTATGTAAATGGCTAGACGACGACCTAACTACGATATTTTAGGGCATGAAACACAAGCATATCCTCACATAAATACTACTAATACTAATACTAAACTAACTAAACATAAATACTATAGGAATAAAGAAAAATAGGACAAAAACAAGGTTTTTCTAATTTTCATGGTGGATAAAGTTAGAGAAAACATTGTTTGGTTCACCAAAATTTCATTTAGATCGATTGTTTTCGCAAAAAGCCGTCATCACCAGATCGTTACGATTCCAAATGACGTCGACTTTGCAGCAAAGCTGGTCGCTCTGAGAAAAAGTTTTGGGGATCTTAAAATTTTAAAATTTTTAAATATTGTTCTCCACTTGAAATACTTTCACTGGCAGTACTTAGTTTGTATTTTCTTTTATTTGAGAGAAAGAAATTTGGGGAAACACTTTAATATGAGCCCTTAAAGCACAAGTGGTGTAACTCCACTTTTTCTTATTTTTTAGTTAGGGTTAGGATCATGTTCAGGAAGCGGTATTCTGTCAACAGCACACATGGTGTAAGTCGTAACTCAATTAGCAACCAATGATGACAAATAATAATAAAATGTACTGCTGATTTTTTTATAACTACTCTAGTAAAACATTAAATATCTAAAAACCAGAATAATGAGAGTTACATCACTTGTGCTTTAAGGGGCTCATATATTGGGCTAGGAATATTTCCTAATAATGCGATTGTGGTGAGCCGATAAATACATACATTTTTTTTCTTATCCTTATTTGTCTACTCTGTCACCAGCGAGAAAGGTTGCCTAACCCTGAAACGGACATTTTCTAAAATTCTCTCAACCAAGCGTTGAAACTAGGTCGGTTTACGAAGGAGACCGCCAACTGAATGCGAATGTTCATTGAAAACGCGGCGCGCCTACTCCAGAAACATTGTTTTTTTTATTATGATTGTACTAGTAAAGGAAAAGTGCTGGTGGCTGAGAGAATAGGTGCTTCATGAAAGCGGCCGTATTATCATTTCCTTCTGCCATTTCATAGCTGGTGGAGGTTTCGAACCTGATTCCAATCGATGTGTTGTTACACATTGGTTCTACATGCATGTCTACCAAGAAAAGAAAAATTGCTACATGGAACTTGAAAGGATCATAAACTTTTATCTGAGAAAAATAAGCATCTCGGTTTTACTGCGAATGTGAAGCGTGAATAATACCAATCACTCTCTAGTTGAAGTTCTATGTATATTTCCTCTTTCACATATTTTCACGATGATGTAATGATTTTGAATCCGTAATGATTTTGAATCCAATTGAAGTGTAGCAACTATTTATCCGTTTCATTGTATACTTTTGATGAAACGTATGCCCAAGTTTTTACGCTCCTGGGAAAGCTTTTTCAGTAGGCTTCATGTGATTAACCCATTTCACCCTGTCCACTAGATCCTTTCGTGTCGTACACTGCGCCGTATACAATTTCTATGTAGGTATTCCTCAGCAGCGAGGCGCTTAAAGGATGAGAGACGTGGAAATTGAAATAAGAGACTAGATAATAGAGTAAAATTTGGAAAGATGAAATTGGTGATTGTTGAAGATCAATTGGGCAGGAAGAGAAAGATTGAGCACGTGTACGAATGAGTTAAAGAAGAGTGGAACATTAGAACCATACTTCCCTCACTTTCCATAATTCACACATGCAGCTAACAGTTCCCTTTATGGCCATTACCAAAAGAACAAAATTTTACGAGGCTCATCTCTGCGGGAATTGAGATACCTGTAAAAGTCACCATGAATAACTAATTCGTCTTTAAATACAAATTAGAACTCAGATCCCCGAAACACGAATTCGAGGGATCAATGCTGCAATCCCAGTCGAGGCGAATGATTATCTCCTTTTCGATATTGATATAAACTACTATGCATGCTAAGTTATAAATTGCTGTTTCATAGTGAAGAGGCTCTACTAAGTTACCTCTGAAATAATTCAGACTTCTTTTCCTAATATCCGAACAGCGAGTGAAATTGTAATATTTAACCGGCTCTGGAGATGAATACACAGGATATTTCCCCTTCTCATCCACTGCATTGTTCCGCATCGCAAGTGATCTTTCGTTCTTTGGTGGCTTATTGCTAATCCAGAGTGTTCGCGTCCCGGGAGGCAGGTTCTTCGCTGAAGCCCATCTCCTTGTCGTAGACGGGAGAAGATGGGTGAAGCAAAGGATGATGAGAGCGAGGTAAGGGAGGGGCATGTCGGTTTGCGGTCGACAGCGATAACATCCGTGGAGCGAAGACTCCACCGCCGCTGAAGAATCATGGAGCTCTCGAGGTGAGGAGAAAGAAGATGGGATCGGTGGACGGGAGTATAGAGCGCTTAATTTAAGTTGATAGTTAGGGCTCCTATGGAGATTCATGATGGATGGATGGATATTTGGTGAGGTAACCGACGGCTAAGGTCATTTGCGTCACAGGGGACAGGTGAGGAAGGAAGGGTGGGTAGAAACCCGGCGTCGGCATTAGCCTACTCTTAACGAAAGGCACCAAGAGGACCACGGCTCAACGTCTCATCCGACAGACGTTGTACTGTACTTGAAGTGCCCTCCACAACACACTCAAGTAGGGATCGGGTTTCCTCTGAAAAACATCCACCTCTGGAACATCCTCAGGGATTTTAATCCTGGCTGCCTGTGTGGTAGGCGAGTACTCTAGTCACCACACCAACCCGATACCCAAGGAGATTCGTATCCTGAGAAAATCTCCTTATGGCCGTCCAACCATCATTATCAGAATGACGATGGCTGGGCGGCTATAAAGAGATATGTAATATTTTAAGTTTTCCCGGCATCAGAATGACGATGGTTGGCAGTATTCAACAGCATCAACCATTTTGATATCTGAAAAATCCTTACACTAATAAATCATCGGGAAAACTATGAAGAATTTATTGTGCTAAGCTATATACAAACAGCAAATCTTGGAGACATCCAAAATGCGTATATTATTCCCTAAAATAACTGAAATATTACTAGCGCGATGCTAAAAATTCTTACCTTCGTAGCGTAGAGGTGAGCATCGGAGCAACAGGGGGACGAAGCAAAAGTTTAGCCACGTTAGTTTTATTAAAGCCCATATATCGTCAAGATAGGTGAAAAGCTCGGAAAAAAGGAGTACGAATGAAAGCATTGGCACCAGTCAGCCTCAGGGAGTGGACGACGTATCGTGCTTTAGTTTCGTATCACTCCACTGTCAAGAATATTAAAATTTTATTTGTACCTACACAAAAAAACGTTCATTGACGAGATGCTTAGCGTTTTACTGTAACTTTACCACTCACAAAGAGAAGTTGACGCCTGATTTGACATGGGTGTAATAATGGAACGCCTAATTTGTTTTGGTTGACTATATTACAGCTTAGGAGGCAAATGCGTTAATATTTATGATCGCGAGCTCTCCTTAGGATGTCCCACATGTCAACCTATCCAGATCTTCCGATATTTTGATGATAAACCCCGAATCAAAGTCTTGCGAAATGTCAGTAAGAACCTCTACGACACGGAGGTAATATTTTCCAGCATCGCGCTAAAAATATTTCAATGAATAAGGGAATAATGAGTGAATTTTTGAGGTCTCCAAGATTTTTTGCATACAGCTTAGCGCAATAAAATATTAAGTTTTCCGGGGAATTATTTGAGTGAGAATTTTTAGTCTAGGCATCGATGAACACGGAGATATTTGTCGTAATGGTAGCGATAAAGAGTTTTGCACGCACCTGACGGAAGTCAAGGACGGAAGATGGCACAGCTATCGGACGATGCATTGGCAGCGAATGAATGAATGATCTGATGGTAGAGTGTTGATGATCCTCTCACTAAAGCTACCAGAATTACTATTTTATTGATTTAGAATTTTACTCTACCATTATCTTCTGTTTTAAACATGGCCACCAGGCACGGATGCTTAAATATTTGAAGAATACAAAAGTCTGGCGCAAAATTTTATTTAAATAAATACTGCATTGGTTTTATTGATATAATACTGCATTTAAAGTAATATAGTCAAAACGTTGCGTCAATTGAATCTGCTCGACTGACTAATTAACTCATATATCTCCAAGAGTGTGAGGCTCAGTATGTAACGTGAAATAGGGATGCCACATGGACTAAAAAATATCGAGTAGTCGATTTTTATAAGTGTATTCACCACTCACTCAATTTCATCGAGTTATTTTACTACTCGATATCTCGGCCAAAAAACATCGAGTAGTCTGATACATCGATGTTAATATGGCATCCCTAATGTGACAGAAACCGTCACCGAGCGTATAAATAATGTTTTGCATGCTGCGTTATGTTACACCATGTTGTGAAATATCCATGCTTCTTTGAAGCTCTGAAGCGAGACCATATGTTTCAGCGTATCGATTAAAAAGGTAGCAACAATCTTGCTTAAACACATATATATTTGATCGCCTTTTTCCCAAGTCTGTCGCAAAATGAGGCTGAAACACAAGCCGCCGTTGCCTTGTTGTTATGTTTCTCTTGTAACTACCAACCACTCCTGTGCTGGGAATAATTTCAGTGGGAGAACGTGAGCTACAGACCTTCCCCTTTCCTCCTTTCCCCCTTGAGCTAATTTTTCAGCTTGCAATGCTGTCACCCAGGCACACCACTCGTTTTTAAGAAAGTATTTCAAGGAGAGCACGGTGTAATGAATGAAAATAGAAGTGAGATGTCTCTTTACGTTCAATCGCAATTCTTTTGCAAGAGAAGAGAATATTTTTCGATTTGGCCTTAATTTTGATGCAACTGCAACGGGTTCAACGGAAAAAGAGAACCTTGACTCAGGGTAAAGCTGATTATACTCAACTCGTCTCGGTACTATGGTATTGATTACATGTCTTTTCCAGACTATTAACTAATTAGCGATTAAGGTCACTATGCAGGGCATACCATAGCATTATTCTTTGCAAATGTGCTGTTAATAATCGATCAGTCGCAGAAAGAGCCATTCTTCTAGCACAGCTAAATATATGGAAGTGACTTTTTTTGCGCAGTCAAGCGGCCAATATAAATTAAGTTAGTGGATTCTGTTGTTGAAAATGACTAATTTTTAGATATTTTCTAATTGGTGGAAAGCGTTGTGATAAAACTCTTTTCGGCATAAAGCCTTTGACCATCCTGCCACGAAATTTATCGTAGGTGCAATCCTTTACAAATATGCTTTTACGAACTTATCACTGACGTTTTACTAAAGTGGCCGTTTGGTTTTTGGAAGAAATAAGAAATAATATTATTCAGTCATGATATAAAAAAATTATAAGAGCATTAAATTGAAAAATTGTCGGATAAAATTGAATTGATTGAGAACATTCCTGTAAATGCATTATCACTCGCGTTTCCATTTCTAATGTCTTGAGATTTATGCCCAAGTTAAACTCAAAAATCATCATTTAGAACCCTCTCATAAACTAAAAAGCTATCGTTCCCAGATGGCTCTGGTCTGTACGCATGGAATCTGATAGGTGACGATAAACACTTGCGCGTGTGAAGTTGGCTCTCGTGATAAGTGGCTACTATATTCCCACCTCCGTGAGATTCTTTTGAAGACTGTACTCAGGCGTCAAGAGGATTGCTTCCTGTTTCAAGGAGGAAAGATAATGCCAGCGCTATCCTTATTTCGCCCATGATTTCCAGTACAAACAGGAATCTCCTTTGAAGAGACATCGGGCCATCTTGCGTCATTTCCTTCAACGATTTTATCAAATAATTGAAGGAAAAAGTTTATAAATTAGACCTCAATGAACATACTTTCATGAAAAGCCAACAGAAAAGGTAAATAAAGAATTCATAAAGTGACAAAACATGGCCCAGGAAAGAAAGTTTGTAAGGTGCCGATTTTAAGCACAAAATGTTCCATTGGATCGGGAATTGAAGTTAAAATGGAAATAAAATTTGGTTTTATTAATTTTAAATTAGGCGTGAAATACTATGAAAACCTAGCCGTCCAACAGACATGATGAATATTGATATTGACGGACATTTCTGAACCCTAAATCCGAGATGGTTCCAAAAAACAGATGGTGCAAAGACATTGATTAACCGACCAAAGGGTTGGAAATAATGCACAGAAGAGAATAGAGGCGGGTATTTAATAACGGTTGTTAAGGTATAGAGAAAGCTTATAAACACGGCGTCAGCTATTTTCTCTAAGATCTTCACAAATTCATGGTAAAATTCTAGATAGTGGTCAAGAGAGATTTGAATTCGCACCTCTGATAAACGATTAGCCAATCTCACCAAAACCTTCATAACAGCATCATAGCCTTCCCAAAAATTCAATCTAAGATGATGTTGCACAGAAAGGTTTATAATCATGATGTTCCACTTTTATGTTTTGAATATTCGCCTAGTTACTGTCATGAAGGCTTCAATGCGCAATTATTTGGGCACAGTGGCTTCCAAAAAGCCACAGAATTAAAATTTTACTAGCTTATTTTGTTTCCAATTGAAACCGTCGTATTGTTTACAATCAGTCTATTCTACCTATTTGTTTATGCACCAAATGGGATCATTACTCCATAGCATCTTACGCCATTAATTAACATCAACACTTCTGAGTGACATCTAACCAACCACCAAGGTGCTTTTTACGACCTCCATCTATCTTCCACCAAACTATCACCTTCAAACTGAGAGGTTTTGACGGATTCAGAAATTATTTGTTAAGAGGGAATGGATTAATGGTCGCAGGAATATTTTCAAAGAACAAGGCGTTTTTGCTACTCAACACAGTGTATTTCAAAGGTGACTGGTGCAAAACGTTTTGCGCCACGCGTTTGCGTTTTTACGTAACCACTGGAGTCGGAAAATTTGTTATTTTCCTCACTAAAGTTACATATATCTGAATGTTTTTAGGAGATTTCATTGAAGACTTTCATTTATGACGTATGGGCTTAGAATTCTCTCAAGGAATCCTCTGCCTTAAGCCAATTGGCTTGTGCGTCATTAAACAAATTCTTATGAATCTCCGGCCGTGGGTATTATTTATCACTTTCTATCTTGCAACCTTTCATTTTATTGCAAAACATTTCGTCATGGTATTAAATCCATCAGAAAAAAATGTAATTATAGATAAATATGATACTTTCGTAATTGTCTCATAAAAGTCTTCAGGAAATCTTCTGCGTTTTCTATTCTATTGTGATTGTAGCCTTTGTCACTAAAACAGTTTGGATTTAAAGAGTTGAATCTTTCCTTTTTCTGTTAGAACTAGAGAAAGTTAAACTGTCTTTTATATAAAAATTGAAATGAAAATAATGTGTACAAATGAGTAGGCAAATTGGCATTGGGCTGTTTGAGGCTAGACTTGCAAACCTCGACAGCAAGTTTAAAGTAGGCTTATTGCAAAGCAAGAACTGAGTCTTAAAATGTCTACTTATTGTTTATTACAAAAAAATTTTCTCGTGCAGTAATTTTTGGAGATAAAGAGATTTTTGCTTGAAGCTTTTCAAAGGGATTGTTTCAGAGATGTTACGAACAATTTTAAGTTTTGCTGTGATTTAACTTTACGGTTTTTTTACTATTGGAGAAGAATTAAGATGTTTAGATGATAAAGTGTGATAGAATAAGATTTGTAGAATAACGTTGGACAGTTTGCTTTACCTGTGTCAAAAAACGACGGAATTTTCAGGCTGAAACCGTGCAAATGAAGCATGTTAATTCAAACTTGAGAGGGGCATTGGATTCGATGAGTGAATGAAGGAGATGTAGCCAACTACTCATTGTAGTAATTAAATTATCGTTTTCTTTTTGTAATAATTACAGTAATTAACTTCTCTCGAATTGTCAAAAAGGCGAACTTATCTGTCACCGGCGGCGAAGGAAAGCCTTACATCATACGAAAACTGAAAGGAAACTCAGCACGTGTTGAGCAGGAAATATCCAAAACAAGTTTCTCCAGGGCGATAGCAGGTCGTGTCCGATATTTGACCACGTGAGGTGAACCTTTTGCATTGAGATAACAATGCGAGTAAATAAACCTGGTGCAATATCTCGGCTCCAGTAATGAGCGCACGAAATGTAACCTTTAAAATCCGGGTCGTTCCGCACATAAGCACGGTGATAGTACACCGCCATGGTACCCCTTTATATACTCGAAAAAGCTGCTGGTCCAGTCTGGGAAAGTTTCTGGGGGTTCAACAATCTTTACTGATGGAGGAAAAACACGTCGCCACCATCTACCCTCATAGCCTGCTGGATCGCCCCATATGGCCCTCCTCCATGAATTTCTCCTAAAAAGGAGAATATCAAAAATAAATTCAAGTAAATCATTACGAATGCCACTCATAACCCGTAAATCATTACGAAAAATGTCTTATGTGATTTTTATCTCGATGGATTAATTATCATTAAATTCCGTGCATGTAAATTAAACTGTAAATTTAGCCAACATTTTCGTGTAAACGATACTGCTTGTTTAAGTTCTTTCCCCGTCCTTTTATTAATTTTTCACCGTAATAATTCGATTTACAGTTCTTTCCAGAATCAACTCCTTCACTTATAATATTATTTTTCATATAAGCTCGCAAAGTAAAGGGGGGTTATGGGTTTATACTTGGTTTTCGCTCAACTCCAATAAAACACTTCGAATGAAGTAAGAGCTTTATTTTTTGTACTGATTATGGTATCCCTTTAGATACGGTAAGTTGGAAACGCATAATTAAATGCATATTTGCTTGTGTAATAATAAAAAAATTTTTATTATTTCATTACCTGTTTATGAAAAAATGCTTCTGCTAACGTTTTATTGAAATACAGCGTTATATTTTGCAAGCACTTTTAATTGCTAATTATTATGAAAGTATTGATGCTCACATGTTTTCTCGATGGGTGCAATAATCGGGTGACCTCGGCATTCTATTGCGTACCGCAAGTGCGTTTTAATGAGCTAAGTTAAAAAATGTGAAATACGTGATTTCCCTCCGCAGATAAACAAATACTTTGCAAGACTGCAGTTTTATTCCTGAAAATAAAGAGCCCAACCGAGAAAGTAACCGTCTAAGGGTTTCTTTCTCAGTCGGAATCAGGTTCTACAGCAGTTGCAAGTACAAATAAATTGATAAACTTATATTTATACTTACAACCCAAGATATGAGACTAGTCCGGGTGTTACTAGCATGACTAGCCCATCATCTTCTCTCACTGAGCGGGCCTTTCTCACCTGGATTTATTTCCATACGCCGCGAGTATGTATAATCTATTTTTTAAGATTTAAAGACCATTTGCTAAAACAACCTTTAGAGTACACGCTAGTTTTTCTATTGTATTTTAAAAATAGAAATGTTCAGAATGCATATTGAGTAAGTTATAGAATTACTAAAGGGTGCACCAGTATCAGAGAAGAAAAATTTAGCCACACACGAAACCTAATTTCTAAAAGCCTTAGTTATTGAAAAATTCTACGTTTTCAGTTGCTTAAAGTTAATGAATTTAGTTATTGATTTAATTTGGTTTCAAGAAAGGTTTTTGAGTCCAGTCACTTGCTCAGAATACGACAACTGTCGGCTTTTTGAATGCTCGGCTCGGAGAAACAACACTGCGCAAAATCTTTCGCCTCATAGATGCGTAGTTGAATCAGTTAGTGCGGTAATCACCATTGCATAGTCTGCGGCGATAATGTATTTATTTCTCCAGCAATTTCCTTCACATGTCCTCATATCAATTACAATTTCTGACTTCTTTTGTGTCATTTCTTCCTTGTAGGCCCATCCAATAGTAGTTTGTATGAGTTATCGTAGCTTTGCCATTAAAAAGACCATAACAAAAATGCATACCTCAAAATTTGTAATATATTACCGAATTATAATGAACTGATTGATGATGATGACGAATTATGATGAACAGTTTGATATTAAGTGTAGATAAGATTTTTTTAGCACGAAGAATTAAAAAACACCTATATTGGTTGGAATTTAACTTGTTAATGCAATAATTTTGATGATAAAACTATCAACAGAAGCTGCATTTTGAACGGAAAGGAACATTTTGTGCTTTTCACAGCTGGATATCCATTGATTACTTATTAAAGCTGTATTATTTAATAATGTCAACATTGGATGCAATATTTTCCCTTGCAAATCATTCTAAGAATCCATACTCCTATTCCAAGAAAATGAATTTTGGTGCAAGAAGAAGTTATCATCGAGGTGAAAAACGAGCGCGGAAAAACCTTCAAGTAAGGTGAATAATGTCCATCTATCATTCCACCAGATGCTCTTTAATATTTATGCTTCACACATCTAATCATAGGAGGCAATATGTCAATCCTCTGAATCACTTGCTATTCCTTTAGACTATGCTTTTAAATTTAGTTGAAATCACGATTTATAGGGTTATGTTTCTAAAACCTGATTATTGACCGAAGGTCAACAATCAACTTGCTGTCAACTTTTGCCATACGATTACAAAATAAAAGAAAAGGCTGGGATCCCGTTGTAATTCTCAAGGGCTACCGTTTCAGTGCTCTACATTCAGCTCATCGAGTAGTTAACCCACATTTTATGGATCGTTTAAAGTCATTAGTCCTGTGATCGATCGCACAGTAGTACGTGCTACATAAGTAAACAAGCGCTCCAGTTTATGAGATATTTTTCCGATTCCCTTCGCTCTATCGCAATAAATCAAGGCTATCCTCTGATTTCTCCACCATTAGAGATCTCAAGCTAAAGAAATGAAGAGGGTGTCACCTGCTCATATTCATTGGTTCATTTATACTTGAGGAATCTCTGTCAACCAAAAAGTATATTAAATGTTTTTAAATATTTCACATCTAAGGAATATGAATATACACTCCGAAAAATAACCAATAGGAGGTTGAGTAAGTCGGTAGTGCTGTCTCAATAATGCTTAATGCATGTATATTTTATGATGTAAAAAACACTGCCAAATGGTGTAACCTAAGCAATTGCCGTACACCGTTGTTATTCTCGCTATTACTGAAGCTTACATACATTTATCTCCAAAACTTCTTTCGCCAATGATTTTCATTTCTATCAGCATTTACTAAGGTGGTTGGAGTGATTTACGGTTATGCGCAGATTTTCGTGAAACTTTTGATACGCTTACTTATTGGTAATATGTATAGACATGTGCAAAAAAATTGCATGTTACCGATTCGGTTTCTTGGCTAATTTAACACTTAGCCTCATGCATCTTAACACATACCTCGAAATAATAAGGTGTTGAATGTTCAGATCTTCCCATAAACACTACACATTACGTTTCGTATAATTACAATAGTTTTTAACTGATATGAAGGTAACATGCTGTGAAAAAACACGTATTTACACAAGTTTCATGCTTAAATTTCGAACTTTGTGACGTAAAACCAAGTCATTAAAGGACTTCAATTAAGATAAAACTTAAAAAATATAATTTTTGCATTTTTAAGTTTTACATAAGAATTTTTTTCCTTTCAAAATTTCATATATTTACATGTATGGTTTTTTTCCATCGTATAAACAGATGTGCCTAAGTGAATTGTGATCAAAGAAACTTTTTCGACTAACTTAAAAAATAATGAAAATGCACACTCAATGACTCAAGATTAGCACTCCAAGCACCTTAACGCACGACTAGTTTCAATGCATCGGAATCATCTGGTTCTTAACAGACAGCTACTAGACTCTATGACGGCTTGACGGAAGTTTCCCTGTGACCCTGAATCAAATGACCATTCCCATGGTTGCATGATGGGCAACGATTACGCCTTTCCCCTAAAGGACGCACCCAAACACTGAAGAGGCAATGAGCCTAAAAGAGGGGACATGTAGGTAAGTTGTTGCATTTTTACAATTTAGTTACTTTAAATTACTGATTCAACATGGCGATAAACCAATTTGACTTGACCACTTCCAGTTTTGCGGTCCTCCCTTTATTAACGGACTTATATTAGGTCCACGGGAACTCTTGTGAGACACAATGGGTTTGTGAAGAACATAATTGAAATTAAGTAGAGGGAAAAGTCCCCAGAGGAAGACCCAGGAATGAGTTCATGGACCAAATAAATAGGGAAGTACATAGGAAGATATACCAGCTGGTAAGGGAACTAGCATTAGATAGGGAAGGGTGGAGGGCTGCAGCCAACCTACCTTAGGATTGAACGACCAATGAGAGAAAGAAAGATGATAGGAGCATCTTGGAGGCAGCGGAAACATAAATTGACAAATAGACTAATAACATCAACAAAATCCTTGCTCGCCATTCTTCCTCGGATCGTGCACACGGCGTAATCAAATATTCAGGATACATTCTTTGATAATTTTCTTAAAATAGTTACTTCTCACTCAGCTCCCCCATAGGTTTCTTTGATTTGTACTATTTGAGTGAGTAGATTGACATTTAGATGGCTTAAGCTATATTCCCCCCCTGTGACCTTAATGCGAAAACAATATAAATAGTTATTGAATGCTTGAGTACATGAAGAATCAGCTTTTGCTCGGAGTGGATTGAAAATCAGCATTACAGATTTAAGCTATCGAAACGTCCCCGTAAATTTTACCAAAAAATCGGAAGTTATGCTATTTTGTGGACTAATAAAATCCGCTTCATAAAAAAACTTATCGTAGGTACTGTGTATTGCAGTAAATCAATTTTCTTCTACATGGGAAATGATTCCGTAAGTCTTCAGCTGTCACGGTATATAGGTAAGTTAATGAAATGAGCTTTTTAGCCTTGATTTAGAACACTTTGAACACTTGTCCTATGAATGTATTTACTTGGCTGTTATTTTTTAATCGGAATATATTTTGTTAATAAAAATATGAAATTAGATTTTGCCGGTTCAAAACCATACGAAATTCCCGAAGTGAACACTATTTCGCAAAGATACCTCGACAAAGAACTTCAAATTGTATTCTCCACGTCGCACGAAGTATATTTGTAAATGCATCTTCAAGATATTGCTCAAGCAATTACGTTCGACACAGCATTTAACGCTCCTAATAACCGGATTAACCAACTCTGATTCTTGAATCACACCGATGTATTGTTTTTTTAATGTAAGTGGATAACGAATAATAATGACTTAGAATTACTCACCATTATAGACTGTTAACAAAAACAGAGTGAGACACTGAGACTCCGTTAGTACGCACTTCACTTCCGTTGTTCCCTACTTCCAATTCCTTTCTTCCAAATCCCTCCCTCCTTCTTGACTGATGTCCTAACCCCTTCTGACACACGCCCTTTCAAAACAAAGTCAAAATATTATTTTTTAGAGCTTACAGGTCGCAAGCATTACTCGACTTAAAATATCACAGATAAATGGTATGATTAATTTTGCAGTATCCCGATTTAAATAATACCAAGCTGTCGCCACTGAGATCATTGGTTTATAACACGCCAGGATATGGTTTGTCCCAGAAGCAAGGTCTCAAAGCCACGAGTTTTTTAACAGCTTATTTAAGGAATGAGGTTTTAAGACAGTATAGCAGCTGGTGCATTTTAATAAATAAATCTACTTATCTATTTTTGTGAGGGATATTTGTAAATTCGTGGATCAAAGCACTTATACAACAAAAACTTCCGAGAAAAAGTTGTCTGAGTGAATTCATCCCATTAATGAATTACGTGATAATGAATGAAGTTTGGAAAAAATGTATATATTGGCAATACTTAAATCCCAGTTCAAGCTGTAGCGTATCCGCATGAAAATAACTACAGTGACTGAGATGTTTGCAAAATCATACGGAGATTGATTAGATAGATTACAGAGATGGCTTTGGGTATCGTTTAAAATGTATCCCAGTTACGTAAATTATCATAATTCGTAATAATGAAAATTCGCATAATCACAACGTATGAAAACAGTCAGAGTTAAAGAGATGAGTAGACCTTAAAACTTTTTATGTCTACCAAATTTTGAAGAACATTTTTACCGAACTTCTGTCTTCATATAATTCCTTTGAGAGCAAAAACAAAGAGAACACTGAACAAAAGAGAATATCTCCTCAATATTTTCTCTAAGTAACAATCTGGTTTTTGTCTCGTTCTGGATATATTCCAACTTCAACAGGGATTTTTCCAACGTTGTGACGCAAGACTTGATGCGATGCAGGTCGCAATTGAATGTGCGTTTTGAAGGAAGATATCGAAGGAGTGTCTATTACGCTACGTTACCGTCGTTAAATAGTCTGAAAATTTTCTGATAGAAAAAGATGATTGGACCTAATTACATGTCCTGAATAAATTTTAAAATGTATTTTTTGCATTACTATAAAGCATGCTTACCCTTATACCGCCGAACGTTAGATCAAACACCCTTCACGGTATCCTCGGTGCGTTATATCTATGCCCCGACTCAATTTGGGGTTCATCCAGCTTTTATGGTTCTCAACAGGTTTTTCACAGTATTATGACTAAAGATAAGACCCTGTGTTATGCTGATATTCTGATTGGATGTATGTGTTTACAAGAGGTGGGCTACCCTGTCCATCCAGATACACTTTCTGGCTAAAAATGTTTGCAAATTATCACAGTGAAAGGAATAATTGGGCATGCTAATTTGCTGAAATTTTCACTAATGAACGAAAGTAAATGTTTCCACATCAATTAGTAAATGTACAGCCTATTGCTTGGAACGAGATAGCCCAAGTAGTGCATCTCAGTACGTCATTCAGTTCCAATCGATAATGGACAGTGGTGGACGAAGGGGCAGGGGTGCAGAATTGAGTGGTCGCCCGCCCCTCCCTCCCGTGATACCGCAATTAAAATGGGAAAATGATGATCATAAGGTACTTCATACTCTCGGACTCCCAGAAAGTAGCTATCCCGCCTTCCATTCAGAACAACGGCCTCTGTCCTTGGATTGATGTCATCCAACTTACGCAATTCTATCGTAAAAATGTTTCCATATGACAAATGGATAAGGCTTAACTTGAAAGGAGCCTTTCGAATAGACAGTCAAGCTGACGGCTCGTGGTCATTTTTTCGAGGTTAATTCTATGGTTCCACTGGAAAAGTGTAAAATTTGTTGCAATAAAAGCGAACATACGACCTTAAATAAATTATTTAGATCAAATTTCAGATACAAGTATTTCCTGATAAACGAGCATACTTTCCCTTCTACATCCCAACAATAGGACAAAAATGTTTATCTATCCCATTAGTTGCTTGTCTTTTTAACCAGCATATCATTCTCCAGCATTTCTAATTTTTTACATTGTTCTTCTACTTTTTTATAAGTAGAAAATTGCTGGGATGAAGAGAATATTTTGTCTCAAAATTATTTTTACCCACGTAAAACCGGAGTTAAATTTCACTCTCAAATGCATATGCCATTTCTGTAATTACTCATCGAGAGAGAGAGGAAAAATATTTTCAGGATTCAATTTAGTTGTATTCCCAACATGTTTGGGAGATCATATGGCTTTTGGTATTCTACAGAAAATATTTCCAACCTTGTGACACATGGCAAAGGGGTAGTGAGGAATAGATATTTCGATTAGACAGTTGCGTTGACGGAATGCAGCATCCTGGATGCTGTATATACTTTTTCTTATAATACTGTCACTTTACCCTCTATGAGAAGCAAGCGCTAAGGCCGATGTAAGCTAACCATTATTGGGTGCATTCACATACATCACCTTGGGATCAGAGGCACGTGTAGGTCGACAAAATAATTTCGCTTGGTCTTTCCGCGGTTTTCTATTCACCTTCGGCCGGGTGAACTTGAGGTACGCGAGGGACGACAGCTATCGTTTCTCGCGCACGGTGTAGCAGAAGTGCCTCTCGTTTCTTCGTTGGATTATTTATTTTGATGTGCCTTCTGGTGCCGTTTCCAAGAGTGGACACTACGCTCCAAGGGCGACGGGTATTCCCTCAGTTCACACTGACTGGTGGTCACTGGTTAAAAACTGAAATGTTGAGGTTATGCTCGGCTGAAAGCGTCAAGGAGACATGAGAGGACAGGTGAAATTTACAGTATAGTCGAGACATAAACAAGACAGAAGCAAGCCTTCTTTTGTGGCCATCGGATGTTGAGAATTTACTCCACCCCGACCGCCCATTTTGTTAGGCATTTCCTAATCGTTGCTGACCTTCTACCGGGCAGCCAAATGCCTCGATGACTAACATTGTAGTTTTTTCAAAGTTCAACAAGTTTTACGCATGTGATCAACAGTCTAAAATGATAAAAGGACAGGTCCCGTTCATGTCCTTGAAAATCCCAAATTCCCTTGAAAATATCAAATAAGAGACTGATGACATACTGAGAAAAAAATTTCAATCTGAGGTTAAAAATCTGTGGCGGTCCTCAGTTTTGACGGGAGCAGATGAATTGACATCGACCGTGGAATAATTCGACAGGTAAAGAGTTCTTAGTAGAATAATAGAGACTTTTCCCATGATATATTTCGTGTTATTAACATGCATG
The DNA here is from genome assembly GCA_963169105.1 of Ceriagrion tenellum. Taxonomy (NCBI): domain Eukaryota; kingdom Metazoa; phylum Arthropoda; class Insecta; order Odonata; family Coenagrionidae; genus Ceriagrion; species Ceriagrion tenellum. The sequence continues at coordinate 126,470,359 of OY720632.1, read as the reverse complement.
ACGATGCAATCAATACTTCAGGTAAATGCGTGAAATGATACAAATCTGAGAAAAAACTTTTTTTGCGTGTCAATGTCAATTAATTTTTTAGTCTTTTTCGTCACTTTACGTTTTAGAGTTTTAAGTCAATGTAATGAACGAACGCACAGAATTACACACGGAGTTGGATCTGTCCATTATATTTGCTTGTGCTGTAATATGACAGGAGTCGACGGGCTTTGGCGCCGTCCAGTTTGGCAACGCGGCATCAATTGAAATAATAAACATCAACATATAATAAAATTTTTACATATTATGCATCACAGAAAAGTTACAAATAAATAAATAGGTTTTTCCTTGGCTTTAACTGTTTGATTCTGTGCAAATTGTAGGACTGGATAATGTTTAAACATTTTCATTCATTAACAAAAAAAGATGAATTTAAAAAATTTTCACTTGCCACTTTGTATACTTATCAACTCTCGCAACCCTTGGTGAGAAGTCAATGCTGTAGATTTCGCTGTTTTTCCTAGGCTGAGTTACAAATTTCATGAAGTTGACAAAACTGCTAAGTTTAGGTAGTGCGGTGTCGCTTATTGCAGTAACGTGTCTCCATTTTTTGTTATATTATATAATGAAAAATATGGATGAAATTAAAATAAAATTATCTTTAAATTGGTGTATAAAGTATTGCACTAGCATTTACACAGACCAAGAGGTTTATTCTCAAAGTACAGCGGCACATCATTTTAACGCCGACCCTCGTGGTGAACGAGGTCGAAGTCCAATCTTTGAAGTTAAATATCTCCGTCGTTTATGAACTTTCCACTACAAAATTTGTTTGTAAGGTAAAACAAAAGACTAACGTGTTAAACTAGAACAAAAATTAAAAATAAAAATGTCTTTATTTTTGTCATTAAACTTTAAACATTTAAAATTTAAAAAATTTCAATAAATTTTAGTTTATTTACAAAAATGATAACCCTCTGTTGCTGTACATTCTTTTGCAAACAAAAATGGATATCAACCGTTTCTCTAGCTATTTGCGTTTAGGAGTATAGCCAAAAGAAAAAATGTCTAAGCACAAAATGGTCGAAACTTTGATCGTCTCTAGATCTGCCAATAAACTTTTTTCCAAAAATGCTTCAACAATTCTTCATTTAACGCAAGATGGAACCCACTCAAAAGTTTTGGTTTGAATCGGAGTCATCAAGGGTCAACTCACTGCTGATCTGACGTGGAATGACCCCATTGAAAACAATATAAGAGTGGTGTCGTACTGTGAAAAAATAAAGAGGTTTACTATCTATGCCGGTCCTCGGTGTATTCATATTTCAGGACGGGAGAAGTCTAAATTTTCGGTCAGCAGCAAATGAAGAATTAAGATTTACGAAGTTCAACAAGTTTAACGTGTATGACCAACTGCCAATAAAGATCAAAGGACACGTCCCGTTTATTTCCTTGAAAATATAAGATCCGAAGTCTCCTTGAAAACATGAAATAAGAAACAGGGATGACATACTGTGAAAGAATAAGGTGGTTCAATTTCTGCAGTGGTCCTCGGTTTGTTCCTATTTCATGGCGGGAAGAAATCTTAATTTATGGTGATCAGCAAATGAATAATTAAGGCTTACAAAGTTCGACAGGTTTAACGTATGTGATCAACCAGCCATTAAAGAGAAAAGGACACGTCCCGTTTATCTCCTTGAAAATATAAAATCCGAAATCTCATTGAAAACAAAATATGAGTGGTGTCGTACTGTGAAAAATATCAATATCTGTTCAATATCTGTACCGATCCTCGGTGTATTCGTATTTCAGGTTTGGGAGAAGACTAAATTTACGGCCAGCAACAAATGAAGATTTACCGAGTTCAACAAGTTTTATGTGTATGACCAACTGCCAATAAAATTAAAAGGACACGTCCTGTTTATTTCCTTGAAAATATAAAATCTGATGTCTCCTTGAAAACATGAAATAAGATACATGGGTGACAAAATGTGAAAAAATAATGTGGTTCAATTTCTATAGTGGCCCTGCGGTTTGTTCTTATTTAAAAGCGGGAAATATCTTAAATTCTGGCTACTTGCAAATGAAGAATTAAGGTTTTCAAAGTTCGTCCAGTTTAACGAGTATGATCAATCATCCAATAAAGTGCAAAGGACATGTCGCGTTTATCTCCTTGAAAATATAAAATTCGAAGTCTCCTTGGAAACAAAACAAGATACAGTGGTGTCGAACTGTGAAAAAATAAGGAGCTTAAATATATGTGGCAGTCTTCGTTTTGTTCACATTTCGGGGTGAGAAAAGTCTAAATTTCCAGTCAGCAGCAAATGAAGAATTAAGGTTTATAAAATTCAACCAATTTCATGTATATGATCAACCAGTCAATAAATCAAAGGATACGTCCCGTTTATCTCCTCGCAAATATAAAATCCGAGGTATCCTTGAAAATAAAAAATAAGAAACAGTGGTGACAAACTGTGAAAAAATAAGGTGTTTCGATTTCTGTGGCGGCCGTCGGTTTGTTCTTATTTCAAGGAGGGCTAAATCTAAATTTCTGACCAGCAGTAGATGAAGTGTTTTAATTAAGAAGCATTAAAAACGGTAGATTTACCAAATTCAATTTATTCATCTCAATTAAAATATGACGTTTCATTGAAAATATAATAAAATAAGGTGTCGAAAATTCGTGAAAAAAATGAGGAGGCTCAATTTATGTGTCGTGTCAAAGTTTTTCATATTTTGAGGCGGAGAACGTCTAAATTTCTGGCTAGCAGCAAATGAAGGAAATGCCTTTGGTGGAAGTTTGCTCTATAGTGTGTAGTAGTCTACAGGGTGAAAAAACATGTGCCGATGAGTGAAGATATTTTTTCTACTACTATTTCAGCTTCTAAGAACCATTTCCGCATCATTTTCTGCCGAGAAATTTGATCAGGAATAGTTAAATTGACTCGTTAATAACATGAAAAAATCAATAATTTTATTAATCTTGCATTTATTTATTAATTTAAAATAATAAATATCATATTATTTTTAAAAAAGTCATTCTGTTGTCAGATAAATTATCTGGTGCATAACATCCATAGGCTTCTCAAATCCCACATCATTCAATGTGATAAACGTGGAAAAAATAACGCAGAAAATATATTTTATCAACGTATATTTATAAAAGACAAAAATTTAAAATAGTCATTGCAGAAAAATATGCCACTGGCTCACCGGCTTAAACCAAAACCTGACCTTCAATCCCTGGCTATCGAGCAGAGTGGTTTTCATATCCTCGGCAGGTAATTCCTCTACCGTCACTAAATTTGTCCCGCGTGTAAAGGCACTAAAAATACAGGCTTGAAACTCATGAGTCGTGGCGAATAGAATGAGACTTGTAAGCATGGCACCTTGAAAAACCACATCGTTCCTTCAACCTAGAGGGGAAGAGAACTTCTGGGTAGTATGGTTCTGATTTTTTTCCCCTCAGTTTCCCTAAACATTGTATTTAGCAATTTTCTGTATTATAGTCGCTGTCACGGCTGATTTAGAATTTCTTTAAATTAGCCAGAGGGCACTTAGTTATACGGACTAGACAATCACGATAAAATAGTAGTATTTTTCCGACGATTTGCGTTGACGGTTAATAATCTTTACAGACTTTTATCAGCACTTCATGGTAATTTATACGATTTTCATGGAGCGTAGCTTAGGAGAGGGATCTAAAATGAACTTTATCGGAAAACCTCAAGGGTATCCATATTGTAGGTTTATCATTCTGCCAGAACCTTTTCCCCTGTTTCTTTTGAATGCGTGTTACTGATTTTTTAGCCTATTAACTTCAGGTTAATACTAAAGATACGACGCGGCAGTAGACATTTCCAGCTATTATTTTCAATCATCATTGGTAGTAAATGCAATGAAGTTTTTTGCATACACCACTTCCTCATATCCATACCTACAGGTGTCTACGCACAATCAAATGTCGTTTAATACTAGAAATAATTGCAACAGTAGAGATGGATGGAGCACGATCCGTGCATTTGATTGCATTGTTCACTTACGTGGCATTTGCCGTCGAAATCTTTCCCAGCGCTAAATCGGGAGAAGAATAACACGGATGAATTACGTGACTTGACCCTTTGAAGTCAGTAACGTTAACTGCACCATTCATCTTTTCTTCATTAATGTCTATCCACAGATCACGATTATGATACTCAACCTGGAGTAAAGCTTCATAGAATTATCTCGGAATTTCTTATAAAATTTGCGATTTTTCATCTTTTCTTACCACTCCTGAGGCTACTCGTGAGCCCATGGTCGCTTGACCTTTTTCCATCGTGGTATCCGTGGCTCCTGTACACACCCACTGCTTACACAATACCCAGCATTCTCTTTCATCCTCCACGTTCTACGTTTATTTAATCCGCACCAATTACGCATTTCCTATATCGTGATGTAGCCGTCATTTTCTTCAGTATGGAAATACTTAAGCGTCTCGGAAAACGATAATTCGTGGTTGATTTATGCAGTCAGATGATTTTTTTTAGCATGGACTTGAACTTTTGTCATGGTGGTGATTTACTTATGGCAGAGAAACCGAAGGTCTTTTTTATTTCATATATATTAAGCGCCTCTCCGGATGCTGTGACATCAGGAGCGTCAGCAAATCGAGATGGAGTTATATATTGAGGGCTAATTTTGTACGAAATGCACAGAATTGGGAATACCTTTGCTAGGATTTATTATATTCACAATGAGTGAGATAATCATTCGCAATCGGTTTCCTTTTGCTATATAGGAGTGAGTTAACTTATCTTCTTTGAACTTGAACTCACGTCGGGAAAAGTCCACTAAAGTCTACTTTATGTGCCGACTAGTCGACTTTCAATGTCGGACAGTTTCAGTATCGAGTAAGTCGTCGTTTTTTGGAACGATTCCAATCCCTAGGTTATCCATGATATTTTATCATCCACGAATATTGGTGCAAAATTCATCGAACCAACGTGATATTTTTTTGTTATTCCGAGGAGAATGCCCTGGAGAAGGGGAAAAATATTATGTTCCACAAATTAGCCAACTCTCTCAAGATAACCATACCGGTATCTAGTTTGAGGTGTTAACTTCCTTTTTTGTTGAAGCACATAAGTAAAGCGTCCAGAAAAAGTTATCGCTGAATCCACGACAGCCGCTCGCTTAAACTGGGTTATTGGATAACGTTTATGTCAATCGTCAACATTTTCTGAGGTGCGACCTAATAAATAGGAGCTATCCAATAAAACCTTATCCAAACCTTAAAAAATCCAAAAATCCAAACCTTAAAAAATTCGAAACACACGTTAAATCAGGTTAAAAAATTTCTTCGCTGATGGCTATCCATGCCATTTTAGCAACTATGAATATTGGTGCAAAAGTCTTCGAATGTGAGAGTTTTTGTTTTTTCCCAGGAGAATACCCTGGAGAAGGGGAATATCATTCTTTTTCAAAACCTATACAACTCTCAAAAGATACCCATACGGGTATTACGTCTATTTTGTGATGTTATCGTCCTTTTTCGTGCAATACGCATAATAAAAAGGCCCAGAAAAATTAATCACTGAACCCGTAGCAGCCACTAGTTTATAATTAACCAAGGCGGGTAAGTTTAAAAAAATGAGTTTATTACGACATGCATTGTAACTAATACTTCTTTGTTATCGTCTCCGATGATCTGGATGAAAATCAAGTAATCAAATTCCAACTACACCCTTCGATCCTCACTAAGTTCAACCCTAGAATTACTTCATCAATCCCGCGAAATATAGATGTCACTCAAATGTTTACCCTTTTCCGTCATCCTATTTCCAGGAAGATTCACTTTACCGGTGACGGGTGGCGTGAGTGATTGAGAGGGCAAATAGGAAGAGGCTGTCTCAATTATAGGAAACACTTTGGTTTCCCGGTACAGTTTTGATGCTGCAACTTCCCAATCTTCGCGTGCTCAACATTAGACAAAACACCCGCGCAAATATTCGTGATAAATATCGTAAAAGATATGAAAAAGCCCTCGTGCCACAATCCTTGATCATGGATGCCTTCCGCGAAGGGAGCAATGGCCATTGAACCATAAAGCGAAAATATACTTATATTCCTTAATTAAATGTGAAATAAATTCCTCATTTCTCGGGGGATGTACTTCATATATCCCCTTGTCACATGTGGATTTTGATTCCTCAATATGTGAAGAACGTCAAGACAGTAGAAAAATTAAAAAAGTCTGTTATCGTTTTATCTCAATGAAATTTGATATTCATGGGAACATTCTGGATGAAACGAACGAATGAAGATATTCTGTTGATGTAACCACTTCCATGTAGAGAACTTATTTTTTACTTGGTGCAAGTTGTGAGCAGTTATTTCGAAAGTGAATTTCCCAAATGTGATTGATTGACAGATTGTTTACTTTGAATGTTCTTGATTTTTCCTGATCTGATCAGGTCTGTCTGAGTTGCGATTGCCATTGTATACTCATTCTCCAAAGGAAAGTATTCCTAGAGCAAAAATCTTTATTTTGCCTTGTCTTAATATTCAACGGGTGATAGAACATAAAAATTTTAGGAAATTCCTTGATTCATCTTTAAGTTGGGAGAAACGGGTGAATGGTAATTGCATTTTTATTCTGTAAGCGAGTACAGGCTTGGTGCAAAATCGTTTGCCACTTTGACACAAAAACCAACTTAAAGCTGCAACACAAACTACCGGAAAATACTCATTTGCTCCGTTCCATTTTCTTTGTCGTCTTGAAGATAACCACTGATACTGCAGTGAAAACTTGCACCTAAATGGAAGATAAGGAAACAAACACGTTCAAGACAACTCTTCAGCCACTTACCGCGTTGACCTATGACCTATGTCAACAGCAACATAAAAGTCGACTTATTATGTTAAAAATTTAAGTTTTAGATTTCTTCTCCTGCTTTTCTTTCCATGCCTTTAAACTGGTTCCCAGAAGATTACTAAACAAAGGCAAACATTTGGAGGATCAAGATGTCCCACAAAAGAGCGAAGGAATTATCTACAGGACATACTATGTGTCCATCCTGACGTATACTTCGGAATCATGGAAAATTAAGAGAAAGGATGTGAGTAGATTGCCGGCATGTGAAATGAAAAATCACTGGAGCAGGAAAACCAAAATGGACAGAATAAGGAATGAAAAATCAGGGAGATAGTCCAGAAGGAACTGCTTTCATAAAGTAAAAAGAGATATCTTGGCTGAAATGGTTTTTGGAAAATAAAGAGGATGGAAACTGACAGAATAACGAGTAAGATACACGAAATGGAAATTCAAGGGAAACGGCTTCCAGGAAGACCATGTTTGAAAGGCGTGGAAGAAAGCGTAAAGAAACGGTACGAGTTAAGTTTTAGATTTCTTCTCCTGATTTTCTTTCCATGCCTTTAAACTGGTTACCAGAAGATTAATAAACTAAGGCAAACATTTGGAGGATCAAGATGTCCCACAAAAGAGCGAAGGAATTATCTACAGGACATACTATGTGCCCATCCTGACGTATACTTCGGAAACATGAAAAATGAAGAGAAAGGATGTGAGTAGATTGCCGGCATGTGAAATGAAATTTCACAGAACTAGAGCAGGAAAAACCAAAATGAGGATAGAGAGACATCTTGGATGAAATGGTTTTTGGCAAATGAAGAGCATGGAAACTGACAGAATAACGGGGAAGATATACGAAATGGAAATTCAAGGGAAACGTCCTCCAGGAAGACCACGGGATAGATGCTTGAAAGGCGTGGAAGAAAGCGTAAAAAACAATACGAGGATTGGAAAGAAGTGAGATAAGAAAAATGGTGGGAGGATAGAAAAGATTGAAAAGGCTTGTATACGAAACAGACACGGTTAGTGGCTGAAAACTGTAATAGATGATGATGAAGAATTATGTGGCATGTTTACATGGTCAAATGACTGGATTACGAGACCATTTTTGCCACGCATTTACCCGCGATAAGTGAATTCTGAAGCAACATAATTATTTTAATTTGTGGGTATGTTTACATGAGCATACGAAAGTAAGTGTGTTTATTTTTTGCCCTTTATAGCATGGATCAAGTAATTCCTTTTTATGAGTTGGCAAGGAAACATGTTTGCTACTTCGCATCTTCTCCACTCAAGGACTTTTTTTATTCCCAATAGAATGCAATATGTGATATAAAAATTCGGGCGTGCGAGTATGAAGAGTTTCCTTTCAATATTAGCCTAAATGAAATCACACTTTATCATTGATTTCATTTTACAGAACCACCGGGCATCTCAATTTCCCTGAGTAGCTAATAAGGGATGCTTTTTCATGATAGAACAATTAATTGACAAAAAATTGAGAGACTTCCATTCTCGTCTCTCCTCATGAGATTTTTTGCATGAAATATTCGCAGTATTGGATTATTCAAGCACAAATTGAGGGAAAGTCTGAGAGACCCCAGGACATAGAACGCGATCGTTCCTTATCAAACCCTATTGAATTCGCAAGAGTCAGGCTCAGTATTGCGAAACTCCATATTCATTCGGAAAATAAGACTTTGTAAAATTTTTCGCTTTCAAATAAGACAACCGGTTTCATCCTACAGTCGAAATTATCCTTACTTGCTGACCTCTTGCTTCAATTTGAGTAGTACCACTCAAACCTTTCCAAGCCTCTTCCCCAATGAAATCCAGTTGATCATATTTCCCCTTATTTTGCTAACTATATATGGCGGGAGGTCAAAACTCGAAGAAAATAAATTCTTGGGACGTTTTTGTATTGTCTTTTCCAACATGAACAACCAGGGTATTTGCTGCAATTTTTCCCATCGGGGAGAAGAAGTCAAATGTAATATTCAAAGTAACTCCCGACTATTTTATCACCCCTCATCACAGAACGACCTCTTATCAAAGATATTTTCGTGTTGCTTGGGCAAGTTTATGGAACTGTATTCCAAAGACATAAAATAGTCCACCTCTCTGTGTATTTTTAAGAAAAAACTTTTACACTATCTTTATGTCCTAGAAAAGGAAAGATAAGAAATATTCACGAATAATTATGTGATAATGTATTGTTTCTCTATTTAATATGTTCCCTCTCTTTCAATATAATTAAATATGTAATACATGGGCTCCATTACTATATTTATTTATTGTATGTTCTTAGTGGACAATGAATGTTCAAGAACAATATATATTTCTTTACTTTACTTTACCCTCTCCCCTCCTCTCACTTTGACTCTACGTATATTTATACGTAGAGTCTACGTATACGTATACGAGTCTACTTTGACACTACGCATATCTAAACGTAGAGTCAAAGAAAAATTTCAAGCTAACTTGCTTCATATACCGTTGGTCATTCTTCCAGTCCCACGTGAATGACTTCTCAGCTATTTATACACTTAAAGGAATTTTCTTGAAGTATAATTCTATAATTTTCAATCGCCCTTATATACTAGACACCCTCATTGTGAAGAGTTTGAAGCGTTTCATGATCTCCTTTACTCATCTGACCACTCTCTTACCTATATTATATGCTTTTGCCTATATTATATGCTTTGCCTATATTATATGCTTTTTCCTTGTTAATTAGTTTGTCTAGAGTCTGTGTGGATTAATTCAAATGAGATCACGCTCGTATTTATGCTCCGCTTAAGAAAATACTGCACCCACTCTAATATTCCTTAGCAGTTGACAAGGTAAATCTATAAATACGCAAATTAGCTGACGCATATATGACTAATTATGAAATGAATGTTAATCTTAATGAATGCCTAATTAAGAAGAAATTTTTATGATTCACTTGTACCTGGATTATTTTGGTAGTGATTACCTTCCTTGAGATATTGCTTTCATATATGGCAGTAGGAAATTGTATTTTGTCAAAGTTATTCTGCTTGATAAATCAGAAAATTTTAGACTCCATTTTTCTTGAAAAAAATATTACTCTGAATCAAGAATTGTTCATCAAACAATTCTTCAAGTGCACTTTTATAATTTATTGTGCAAAATTTACTCCAATTATTAACACTTACGCGAATTAAAGAGCAGAGTAAGTCGACAGAAATGAGATATCGATGGCGCAAGCGTATAGATGCAAACATTTTTCTACAGGCACCATTGATACAGATGAATTATTTTAACGTTTCATAACTTTCATTTCCCACGACCCAAGCACAATATTACAAAGAGGTTCCGACTAAAACAGGCAGTGAGTAAGAAGTGCAAGTAAAAAAAAAATACCGCACGCAAATAGGAATTGCGACGCGGAATTTTTCCGAGTCAGCTCGAAGTGTTTTCCTCGCGGAATGCTTAAATTGCATTCTCTTGTGTGTGGGGAGGGGTTGACGACGTCGCGGAAGCCTTAGGACATCCGTTGGGGGGGATCCCCAGTCGTCTGACGAGGTGGATACCCAGCGGAGGCGCGTAACTGTGAAAGGTGTGTATCTCTTGGTTAAGTTTGCCGCCTTCTGCGAGTCGCACACTCGGTGAGATTTCTCATTCTGGTGGTTGGAGCGAGTATTTTTTTATGTTCAGATTTTGATGAAACGTAGCATTTCTGTTATCATTATCAATTTAAATTCATCAAAGGGAAAAAAAATTGCAATCGATCAATGTGGTTTTTTGGCAGTTCAGTGCTATTGTAATACGTAGTCTTAAGGTCATTGATATTTATTTTGCCAGATAACGGTCTCTCGTGTATTCCACGTTATCATAAGCTCCATATCTCCCGATGTTTTGGAGAACGACTTGTTCTCCATCCTCTGGGGTTATGAATGCCGTCTTCTTGTTTTACTATGCCCTCTTAATTTATTCAGCATACGACGAGACGGGAAAATCTAAAATCTTTCAATATTTACTTTGTAGCAATTCGATTAACTTCACCGATTTCTTCAAAATGGGAGATAATTATGACCTTACAACTTTAATGGTTGCAAGCACATATCAAAATGTTACGTAAGTCTAAGATTTGATCAATTGTATTAGAAATTAATATTCGCATAAAATAAATCACCAAAGTCAAACAAGCTATCATTAAGGCCAAAGTGTAATGCACGATTCCTTTATTATTGCAATTTCTCCATGCATAGTGGATTACTTAGTGTAAACAGATTTATTTAAATGAAATTAGCCCTGAAATTGTTTAATTGGAAAGTTATAAAAATCTGCACATCCACAATAACCGCTCCAGCCACCTTCAGGGAAATGAAATTCCATGAAAGTTTTTTTTTCTAGCTGACTAAAACGATAATGTGAGCGATGAATTTCTCCTTTTTTATTTCAAATCAAGCTAATTTATAATTTCTGCTTTTTATTTGCCCTATGGGTTACAAATAAGGAAGATCTAACCCCCAATTGTGGAAATTTACGGCAAAGAATCATTTGCGGTTTTGTTGAGTCGAATACCGAGATTCCATTTTACCGCTTAAGTGTATTAGTTAGTAACGTGAAGCTAGTAAGTAGGTATTCTATGTGCAACGAATTTCCGGGTGGATTAATGCAAGCTAAACGTTCTCAATTCCATATTATGTTTGCGAAGAAGGCTAAGTCGTGGTATTCGTAGTGAGCTACGATTGCGTGTGACATGTGGATGTGCTAGATTTTCTTTTGTTTCATTAACTCATTAAATGATGGGTACCTTTTGTTATTAAATCATTTAATATATATAAGCGTTACTAAATCTTCCCGAAACATTTCCATCCTGAAAAAATGTGAGAATCGTTGATGAAGTAAACATTTTTCTTGCTACTTATTGCTTTGGATTTAATACTTAGCCTAAGAATAACTGATCTAAAATTTTCAACTGATTAAGCCACAGATTATTAAAATTTTGGGTGATTTTCATCGACGCATGAGCCAAAAATTTTCACAAAATGACGCCATTTCATTCATTATCGCAGAGCGAAGATTAACGCATTTAGAACAAGTTTTCAGAGAAATTCCTGTGCTGTGGGAGAGGTGGTCGAACTCTGTGGGTCTCTGAAAACGATCGAGGACGAATGTTTTGATAACCTTGGGTATAATATGAGTGTCACCTCAGTGTAGTGAGGATGGTTGGGAGAGAGGGAGAGGATTAGGACGAATGCCTCCGTCGCCTTGAGTTCAGCCGGGGAATTAGTCACGTGGCACACCCAAGAGACCTTGTTTAATCGGGAGACAGCAGGATGATCGTGTGCGGGAAAAAGTATCCGCCGATGAAAGCGATAAATACGATAAGCATCGCAAACGTGTTTTACCGAGCGTCGTGAGTAATGTGAAAGTGGTCGCAAAACGATGAAAAGTCATCGTTTGTGCCCATAAAACGAGAGCAGAGGGATTTTCACGTAAGCATCATCATTACGACTAATATTTACGCTCGTTCAAATTTTAAATATTCAACCTTATGGCAAGATATGTTCCTCTCTCGGTTCAAATTAATTTGAAAGGAAAGAAAGAGGAACTTCAGTGTTGAAACCATTTTCTACTCTGTAGCTCATCAAGATTCGTCACAATAAGGTCACTTTGCGATCAATTTCTACCGATTACAGACATGAGTAGTATCTCCATGGGAAGATGCAAGATGCTAGGAAAACCGAAGATCTCAACTGTACTAGGCTTAGGTGGTCAAGCGGGAACCGGCATTCCTTTCGCGATGGAATGTGTATTTCCCACCCTGTCGTTATCAAGCATGAATTCGACAGCTCGTATTTACAAATTTACCATTCAAACGGTAGCTTGCCCATCACTTCAAATGCAAAAATATCCCGGGACCTTATCTCATTTATCTCCATCGCTATTATTGGACGAGCCATCTTTCCTATACCTAACGCATACCCACACTTCAAGAAATAATTTCTTAAATGTCCTAGTCATCAAATGTGAGGAATATTTTTTATCCAATGCGGCACACTCAATAATTTTCAACATAAAATCTAGTACAGTATCGAAGGATTCAGTTCCTCCTTTTGAGTGCTTCTAAAAAAATTAATGTTTACATTATTTGTTTGTAAAAATTCTAAATGACCCGAAATGGAATTTACCCTTAAATTAATCATATTCTTAAATCCTACGACTAATATCTCGTGGATGATTTATCCAGCTTATACAAATAACTTTTTTAACTTGGCATAACTAAGATTTTGAATTCTTTCGTCCATGGATTAGTCATGAATTAAATCCTACTTCGAGAAATAAGAAATGCGAATATGTGATCGTATGCTTTGCAGCCAGGGACTAACATTACTTCCGCTTATTTTCAATTTTATTTAAGTTGTTGTTGGATCAACGACATCAGACAATGTGGAAAAGGGTCTTTGGATAAAGAGGACGCAACTTCTGGATCCGCCTCCTTGGTTTCTCAGCTGAGGAGGGTGACGAGGAAGAAAAACTGCCTAAAAGTTTGGTTCTGGTCGGCTGACCGTAACGCTCCGTTATGTCCCGCCCAGGCTTTTAGTGTGAAAAGGAGATAGATGAGGTAATATTGATGGTAACACCTATATTTTTCCTGTTACTGGCCTGTGCTCGTGGAGGCGTCAATTTGGAAGCGTCTGCGGTTTTAGCGTTAGAGGAAACAAAGAAGTGTTTTTGGATTAATACGAAAGATTTAACAAGAGAGTTTAGTAACCGAAGGAAATTTTTCTGTAGTCTTCTTCTACAAGGTCAGTAATTTGGTTGCTCACGTCTTGATTGCTGCATCCACCATCATCTTCTGGGCAGAGGCAGTCATCAAAGCATGGGTCACAAGATAACTGACCTGGAGGAAGACCCGAGAAGATTGAACTAACAACATATGCTGGGAAAGAACAAAATCCTATTATAAGATTTGTCGGTCTGGTGGGTAGCAGGCCCTTATACTTGGTATTTTATGGGCGTCATATATTTCTGGGTAAACACAGTTGACATTAAAAAATGACATTGCCAGTCGCCAGTTTGATATCCTCAAGAGGTTAAGTATTAGTGGGTAACAACTATCCAAATCTATTAAAACGTCTCTCAGGTTGAAGACTGTGGCTAAGGGAGGTATTTATTCAACTTGATCTTTTTCGATAGAAAAATGCTTCAGAGAATGTTTCTGGTATTCTTGGTGCCTATTTTCATTAAATATGTCTATTAATTTTAAACATTTGAGATCACCGCCTCCGGATGGACCGTAAACGGACTCCGGAATATCATGCTTTTGCATCGTCATCACGTTCGTCTTCATCTGGGTTTGAACTTTGGTCCATGAAAGATTGTGATCATGAATTTTATGCTAATTTAGCAATCCAAAAGATAGGCTCTTTGCAGTCATCCATTCCGTCAAACTCTAGCTATTAACCTGAAACTAGTCTACCTTTTGTTACAACCAATATTGTTCCTTTCTTAGGTCACCATTGATACGATCCGTTGATGACCTGTCCTCTCTTTTGTCAGTTCTAAATTCGAAATCAGCATCCTCCATCGGTAAAAGTCCCTCGGAGCCCGGATATGACCCTCAGGAGGTCAACGCGACACGGTTCCTGACGAAATTCTAGGCGAAGTCTGCACCCCAGTCTGTTGGTCGGAACGTGCAAACGTGGGTTTCAGTCGGCCTCTGCATTCTTTCGCGGAATTCCTCGAACACGCTCGGGAGCACTTGTCTCCCTCTCTCTCCCGTAGAGCACAACCTTTCCCAACCAAGCGACGGCAGCTCCTTCTTTCCCTCACCCCTTTTACAAACGCCACCACTCGCCCGCCCTTAATCTCGCCCCGGTGAGTATCTCTCACTCACTCTCTCACCCCCGCCGCGGGTGAAAGTCGTAGGGAAACTATGCTCGCTAGCGATACCGCTCCTCAGCCGTCTACAAGCCGGGAGGGAAAGAAAGGGAGGGAGACATGTACACAAATACCTCGTGCCCTCCGTGCGTGTGTTCGACACCACCGGCAATTGGACCACAAGCACAAGACTCGCCTAACCACAATGAGTACGTCGGATAGGTTTAAAAATGTCAATACTGTTGCGAGTGATGAGGGAACCGTGGATGTCATCAACATTTTCGAATTTTATTGTACGTTTTTAGTTGGAAGTTTTAATTCCCGGTTGAAAAGAGAGTTGACCAAGGTACATAAAAATCGTAAACAGACAAACTAGATAGCTGGAAAAATAAATCTCGTAATCAGTAAATAAAATAAATTATCATATATAACTAGTTTTATGCCTTCATATGGCACCAATCCTCTCTTGAAACACATTAAGGTTTATAGGAAATTCATTGAATTCTTGAAAAGGCAAATTGTTCCTCTCAGAAATAGTCCTCACCATAAAGAAGTTTCTTGCTCTGTTGGAGGCGGAGAAGATTGCTCTCATCTTGTGCTGACAGTCATGAGGACCGTAATAATTCAGCTTCTCTAACCTTGGACCTTTTGTCGCCGAAAACAAACTGACGGGCCCATTAAATCTTTTACAACTCCTAATTAATTACTATTAGTACCAAAAGAATAACACGAGCAAATAAAAGTCTTCCTTTAGTAATTTTGTGATAATCCATAGTCAGCAAACGTACCAACAAGCTTGTTCAAACACCACGGAATAATGTGCGATACTAACTGGACTTCAGCAAATTATCGTCATCATCAGGAAGAGCATTGTGATGGATTATCGGATGATAACGATAATTGTTAAAACCCGTGTATTGTCACCTTTAATTCTGTTGTTTTTGTGCAAGCTGGCTAACAACTTTTACTATTCGAATGCATAAATGCAGTACGTTTTACAAGTTAGACAACGTACTATATTTAGTTAAACAAGGCCATTTAAATAAGTTCACGTCAACCTTGATCTTCCAATAATGCGAGTATGAGTCCTTGAGGTAAAACTTTGTCGCTATGTAGGGGTAGAGCGTCAGAACCAACAACCTGAGACTATAACAACTTTGAACAAGATTATCATCATGTTAAACCGTTCTGCACAGGTATTTCAAAACTTTTTAAACTGATATCGGTGATGAGATACTAAACTATAGGGACTTATTTATTAGAAGGTATTCATCTTCCTGGTAATATCACAGTACCTCAATGGTGACCTTGAAACTTGGATCGGTAACAAAAGTAGTGGTTAAATATGGGTGACATTTCTTTCTTTACTTATAAGATGCAAATATTCTATCAAGTGAAGCCAGAGACTGTTTAATTTCTTATCGTAGTAATTCATAAAACTTGATGAATATCTGAATCCTAAGCAAATGATGTTAATCAAATAATGCTAGCAAGGAAGTGTCGCGGTACAATAATGGACGATATTTCTACAGTAGCACCTCACGTTGAACATTTAAGGTGTGGTTTACACGGATACGCTAGAAATTTCAAAAAATATATCATCGACGCCAATCAGATTTCCGTGATATATATTCATCAAATCCTATCAAATTGATCTGTCCCTTACGAGAAGCAAGGAAATAATGACCGTCTCTTGAATAGCCAAATAGAGAAAATTTGCAGAAAAATAGCGCTACCTCTGCGTAAACACCTCGATGCGTACTCTATAAGACCCTGTGTTTTTCTTTTCTATCTCTTTTCATCTAACTCTACAGTGCAAGCGACTTACGGCTTGTATTCAGGGTTATACTTAGCCAATTGTGGACGCGGATAGATAAAAATAAAGGCTCCATATTCAAACTGCCGATCGAGTATTTTTGTAGCACTTGCAAAATAGTTAACGATTCACCAATAGTCAGAAGCGTTGCTTAAGTTTCGCTGAAGTGTACCTAATTCACTGACTGATTCTAACCCGTTTTTATCACCCTTTTCTCTCATTATACGACCAAACCACTTATTTTTGGGAATTGGGCCCTCCGTCAACATGGTCGTTAATATGAGGATTGAACTTCAGCAGTTGACGCTTTGACACTACTGACCGACCCAGCTCTTCCCATGTCGTGTTCCGGTCTTATCTTTCTTGCCTGAGTTTCGCTTTCGTCGCAGACAGGAAGGAAACGGTAGAGGGGATAAGGAGGCCCACTCCTACTTAATTTCCAACTTGAACCGCTTCCCCTCTGAGCGGTCATCGCTTGGACTGTGATTTTACACTCGAGCCTTGGACGGTTTAGAACGGAGTCCACTTCCACCCCGCTTTGTGTCTCGCTTAGCTAAGCAAATGGCCGTGTTTAGGGATGATCCGAAAAACCATTCCTTTACGCTCTTTCTCCGCAGGGCTAGTACCACTTCAATGTTGCTCCACGGTGGAGCAAGCGACTCCAACACGAAAAGAAGTCTACATCGAAATGTGCTGGGTACAACGGACTTCCGGTTATTGAGTTGTTTTAAACAATCCAATTTCAGCAACGATTTTCCTGTGATAGAACTATTTCAGAATCCATCCGTTGCCACGTTTCCCCCAAAACCTTCCCGGAGCTGCACTACAGTCTCACCGATACCTCAAAAACCTGGATACATCAACACGACTAAGCTGAACAATGAAACTTACCGAGTGAAAATTTGTTGAAATTTGTCCAATTCCTTGCGTGTTGTTAATTTTACGCAAGGACCAAGAGAATCGAAATGACAAATTTGATTTACTCCAGCCCAGAAATGGTGAACCGGCGCAGCGGTTTCTCTAGATCATTACTTATTAACTGTGGCTTGGTGGGTCTCTTTCTGAACTAGATGGTCTCCTCTATGAACTAAACGTCCGTAAGTGAAAGAGTTATCCACGCATCAAAGTCCACACCCAAAGGTGACGCCATTCTTTTGTTTGAAGTAAACATCGCAACAGGAACGATTTCTACAGTTATAAATGTACTCACTAGACGTTGATATATTGTCCAGAGCGAAACGTTCGCACGAGGACTCCAGAGTAGTCCTGGATCGGTCTGAACGCTCTCGTTGGTTTCCTGTCCTCTCCCACCTCCACCTCAGCGGCTGTCCCACACCAAACCCGGAGGATGTTACGGGCTGCTCCACTCGCCTCTCCTGGCGGCACTAAACGGCGTTCGCACTGTCCGCTCCTCTCGGGAAGTTTTAAGGGATCCTTTGTTAAGTGTCCCGGAGAGAGGAATCGGGTCGGGTTCTATCGACGGTCCCTCGCGCGCCGAGGGTGTCTCGTTCGCCGATGGCAAGAGGTGTCTCGCCCGCGGGACGCCTCCAGAAAACACCGTCCTCTTATACAAGTTTCGACGCTCGGGTCTCGCGGTCCGCAAGGGGCTCAGAGAGGCGACGGATAGGGACGTCCGCGGACGTGCGGCTGGGCGGGCGAGAGCGCGGCCGATTGAAGTTGTTGTGTGCGGTTGATGAAAGTAAAAGCGAACTGCGAGAAGGTTGCAAGGCGTGGGGGGGAGAGGGATAGTGGAGAGAGGAAAGAGTGGGGGAGGAATAAGAAGGAGGAGATGTGGGGAAGTCGGATGGTGGGGGAAGTTAGTAAGTACGAGGGAAGGAGAGATTTGAGTGGGGGGGGGGGGTTGGTGTCTCTGCTAAAGGCTCTCTGCTTAGGAGTGAGCCGACGGTGGCGGTGTGGGATGGCGCAAGGGTATCTGGTGAGGGAGGGAGTGAGGTGGAGAGAGTCATTGAGAGGGAGGAGTGTGGAGGGGAGTGGGGCGCGCGCCGGATGGATGGAGACGATAGGGAAACGGATTGTGGGGTAAGGAGAACGGGTCTGTAAAGGGGTTTTTAAGACGCTCGGTGGGGGAGTGCGGAGGACAGGTGAGAGGTGAATCAGTGAAGACGAGGAGGAGCGAGAAAGGAGATGGGACAATGCGATGACGCGATATATAGTTAACTATAGTTCAAAAGTATGTTATCATTCACCTTGTATCAATTTTTCTCTAGTGTTACCGAGATTGTGGTCATGTATGATACTATTAAACTGTATTCAACGTTACCTATGCATTTGCAGACGGCCACGGCCACTTACGTCCATGAAATTTTTATTTCATTTTATTTTTCTTCACTACCCCGAATACAGCCCATTTGGCCAATTTATACCGGGTGATTAACAATAGCAACAGACGAAACACAAACACCCATGCCCTGAGTGGTGATATTTCCACTCATGCGGGAATGGAACCCACCACCCTCGGTTTATCAGGCAAGGACTTTACCCTGTCTCCGCCGAGGCAAATGCTGCATGAACAAACGTTTATTGAGTAGAATTCAATTTTGTAAACCTTAGATTTGATACTAAGCGTAACGGTTAACTTTGAGTGGATTGAATTATTTTTTCGAAGTAAAATATGATCGGCCACCATTAAAATATTAATCTTTTAAACCTTAAAATTGGTATTTAAATGATTTTCAAACAGACGCTTGTTTGAAAATGTGGTTTTTTGCATAATTTTGTCAACATTTCAAAAATTAATTTCAACACAGATATTTGAAATGCTCAATGCACTCAGGATCCTGAATAACCGTGCGTCTATTATTCATAAAGCTCTCCATTTTTTAATGCAACACCTAGGAGCATTGCATTATACACAGAAGTGGTCTTATTCAAATAAAGTCACTTCATTTATTTACTGCATGATGTAAGTCCAAATCAACGCTCATGGCAATATTTAAATCCTAATATTGTTTTTATAAGACTTTACAGCCTCAATTAACTCAAAAGTAAACAACCTAGACAATGGTTTAATTGCAATAAAGGTTGGTCTTAAGTAAAAAGAAATTTAGTCTTTGTAATCAGCCGCTAAATTAATCTCCAGAATCGACCTCATTAAAACTATGATGGGTAATAGTAGGCAATATAAATATAGCTGTAGGCAGGTCAAAATATTTTATTTTTAGAATCAAAGAGTAACTTACCGCTAAAATGTGCACAAAACACATTTTTAGCTTATAATTATAATTGCAAAGAACAAATGTAATCATATTTTTTATATCTTTTCGATTTCATACACTTCAATGCGGATTGGAGGTGTATGGAAAAGTAAATGCTTTCAGAGATTATCGAAAAAGCTTGCTTGAGATAAATTTCTGATTTCAACTAGGTGGGTAAACTCTGATAGAGAGAAATTTTTAAGCTTATTTTTTTGGCCAAGGTCGGTGGATTTTCCTCTATCGTGGAAACGCAATGCGCCCAAGGTAGCAGTCAATCTCGTATTTGCAGCCTATGGTTTCACTGCATCTGTTCATTGAACCTCTTGGAGGAGTGCTCATTTTATTGCTTCGACTTTTATATTATCAGGAAGTGAGACGTAAGCAAAAAATCGTTAATTTTATACAACTAAAAACTGAAAAAACCTTGGCATGAGTACGAGATTTCTT
The DNA here is from genome assembly GCA_963169105.1 of Ceriagrion tenellum. Classification (NCBI taxonomy): domain Eukaryota; kingdom Metazoa; phylum Arthropoda; class Insecta; order Odonata; family Coenagrionidae; genus Ceriagrion; species Ceriagrion tenellum. The sequence goes on along the minus strand of OY720632.1, from coordinate 126,450,183 downwards.
TATCGGTAAAAGTTATCTACACATAAAAGACGAAATTCATCTCGCTCGAAACAAAACAATGTTTCTGACCCACAACCAACATAACCTTTCATTATACAACGCCGTGGTGTCCGTTGCCATAATTATAAACCTGAAATATCATTTATTAATCAAATGCAATTAATTATAATATCTATTCATCCCGCAATTATGAACCGGTCCCACGCAGCGGAGCAAAATTACATCAGTAGGAAGCGCAGACTCAGTGATGAATATGAGTTCATTCAATATTTATATAAAGGTCAATCATGCTTCTATTGAAGGCACGAATGGCCTTAATCTTGGAAATCAGCGTTAGAAAGGTTAGCAATAGCGAAGATTGTCTTGATTGACGGACGTGAAACTGGTGACGACGTCCTTTAGTTTACAAGGCTGGCACTACACCAAGGTAAACTAAGACTGTGTGCATATGCGCAGAGAACAGTTAAATGCACTGGTAATAGCAGGAAGTTTTACACATTGCCTTAAGGAAGTAACAGGTGAATATTGGTATTTTATTCCCATAAAGCCTACTAAAAACAAATATTGATTCTTATGTTGTATTTCTTGAAAATTCTCATAGTATCTTCTTATTTCCTTTCCTCCTTTCATGAGCTCTGTAATAAAATCCTATAATGCTGTCAAAAATCATGAATCTATTTACGCGGTAGCTGTCTGGTACGGTCAGTGCGGATATATTTAAGTTGCGATACAATCACTTTATAATCACAGGTGCCCTTACTGGAGTGAAAAAAGGGGGAGTAAGATTATGTACGCTAGACAAGTGTCCGATTCCAGCATTGAAGTGAGATTTGCAATGCATCGTAAAATACGAAAAACCTCAGTCTGCCCTTTTAAGACTGAGTGATTAATGGTGGGTCTGTGGAAACATTTGCACGTGCAATGAAGTGATAAATCTGAGACTAAGAATACATTCATTTGAATAGTTTTCTAAAAAAATGGCAGTGAGACCGTCCATATGTAATAAAAAGACGTGGGAATTAATGTGAGCGTAATTTTATTCTTCCTCTCAATTCACAAAATAAGTATGTGCTGAAAGTGTGAATAGTCATCGTTTGACCCGGAAATTCGAAAAAAAATACATGTAGATAAAATAAGAAATTCTTGAGATTATATTATTTGCATGAGAATCAACTGAAATATTTGCTCTGAGGAAAAAAATATACTCGATGAATATTACCAAGACTACTTCCAGAATATTATTTTGAATATGGAGTTCCATTCCGTCCGATGGATCGTCACGTTGCTTACCTCTAGGCGCCCTTCTCTTAGAGTAGGTTAATTCTGATATCGAGGCTCTCATTCCTAAAATAGTCTAAAATCCTTAAATTCCTAAAATAAGTCTAAGATAGTTTCTATTGGTGCAAAAAATCTCAGCTGTCGGCTCCCCTCTTTGAATTACTACCGTTATTATTGTTAATTTTTTGATTGAGAAGCATGAACGAGAGAAGGATCAAAGCAGTTTACATATAGCAGAACATACTCAAAAATTAATATGATAGCTCGTGAAAGACGAGCTTGATCTGCGATTGATTACGGCAAAATTATTGAAAAACATTTTAGGGTTTTATGAATTTTATTCATATTCTGAAGAAGGCTTATCTATAATGTTTAGAGTACACACTCAACCATTTGCGTCCTTTGCTGCCCGCTTCGCCAGGAACTATGTGCAGTATAGGTGGGTTATCCTTATATATTCATGTCCATCCAAGCAATCTGCTAGCCATTATGCTTTGTCGTCCCTCCCATTTTCATCTTTGATGACACGAAATGTTCAATCAAAATCTATAAAAATCTCAGAGAAGCAGAAAAATATCCTTAAGAATCATTGAAAAACTGTGAAGAGGTTCACAGACAAAGACATCACAATGCAATCAAAAGATTGATATTTTCCAAGCTATTTTTAATCAAATAGCCAGGAAGTATTTTCATTACCTGCAAATTTTATAATAATTGTAATGTGCCCAATACTTTATTAGTCGTTGCCGGAAATTTACGAATCCAAGAGGATGGGAATTTCATAAATATTTATACAAAACGGATAGCAGAACATGATTTTGAAGCCCAATATCCTTTCCCTGTGTAGTGGATCCTTAGTACAGACGCCAAACCGCGAAGGATAACCCAAACCTTTGCAATGAATTAAAAAATACCGACGGGGAATATTATTGGTGCAATTGCTAAAGATTGATAATTCCTCTCTTTTGATTACATAATTAATTATCTAATCACCTGATATAAACAAGCATCTTAATTATTATACATGTGAATGGTAATTGCTTAAGTCTTCGTTTAGTAGGCATAGAATTTAATGTCCTACAGTGTCCATCCATGTGGGCCTAGAGTAGCAGGGCATGTATAGGAGGAGTATACCCAGCAATCAATGTATCCGATAGATACGAACTAGTTTGAAATAGGGTAGGAAAAAAAATCAATAGCTCTGCAAATCCTTGGAAAGAGAAATGATGAGGAGAAATTTTTATCAAAGTCGCGTGTTTATTTTGACAGTCGATAAAATCATGCCCAACACTTTTCAGTTGGAGTCAGGAGAATTATTTATCAAATCTATGTATTATTTTCTTTAATTAATACATTCCCTACTTAAGTCTTTGACCTTTTTATCTCTATGTTCTATATATACGTCTCTATATTGGTGTTTCTGAAGAGTATACCCTTTTCTTACATGGAGTTATGGCTGGAGAGTAAGACATGCTTCCTTCTTAGAAAGAAAACATTCTTTTTGATGTTTGGTCAGTTTTTTTTACCAAGTGATTTTGAGTTCGGGGCTTAGTTTAAGGATAGCATAGGGGTGTGTCTCGACTTGGCCCTTCAATACGTGACAGCGCATATTCCAAGAAAAGTGAATAGTGATTACACTCGCGAAACATTTAACCACATTATGTTGAAGAAATATATATACCCTATAAAATTACCCTATTAAAAACTCCGGGATATAGGATGGAATGCAGAAAATTTACTTCATTGTCGATGAGAGATATATAGGTACCATGAAAATAACTGTTAATGAATACCCTTTGAATAATGTATAGTTATTATTTTAAGTCTGCGCTAATTTGTGCGTACATTCCCTGACTGCTTCACGAGGCATTTTAGTTAACATAGGGGAAACAAATGACCTTATCAGCAGCAAGTAAGCTTAAAAACTCAATCCTTTTAGAATTCGAATTCCAGAGCCTCTAATTCTGAAGAATTCATAAATGTCTGCTTCGTCAAGTTTACAGTAATAATAACATTCATACACCCATGCATTCATACTCCTTAGTCATACACTCCTACTTTGCATGGTTTCTTCGGTTAAAGTCTGTCCAAATGAAAAAATGGTCCGAGCCTTGAACTTGACCGAGCGAACCGAGCGAGTATGCATGCTGAGGAATACTCTCAAAGATATACTCGTAGAAAAATATATACTTCCAGACGAAATTATCGAATTCAAATTTAATTTAGAACTATTTAAAATCAGCCGCTATAATTTTTCCCATGAAAAATGTTTTTTCACGGAAAACACTTTTTCATATTCCTCTAATCTATGCTTTAAAATAATTTTTCTCATTAGAGATAAATTCAAGGGAAGAATTTAATCCCGCTGGCATATTTGAAAACTGTCAATGCGCAAAAGACTTAAGAGAGGGTTGATTTTTTTATGGAAACCTTATTACGATCAATAATCGGATACAAACTCTGTGCTTTCATTGCGTTCTTTCGCGGCATAATGGATGTGCTCGCGGGAAAAAGCGTTCTCATATTTTTTCGCAACATGACAATTGCTGAGTAACGCATTTATTCTTCATTCGCAACCAAATGACATTAAAAACCACGCAATGAAGTGATGAAAAAGCTTATTATGTTTGAAGCGCACTTAATGTTTATATGTTCGAATTCACTGAAACGAGTCATGTTGTAACAGTGGAGCAAGAAAAACTTTCTCGAATGATGTTTACATCAGAGTTGATTCTCGACATCAAGAGTAAATATATCATGGAATGAAACCACCTTCTTTGTAGCCCATTCAATTACCCAACAAACGGGCCATGTAATTGACTTGTAGATAAAATTATTTTTTTAAATAATCACCAATAATACTATTTTACACCGGTTCTGCACGAATGGTATATTCACCTAATAGCACAAATGAATTTCGAGGACTGGGTGTCATTCTTTTTCCCATTGCTTGGTCGACTTGATTCCATTTTTCATGATTTAATGATAAAGTTTAATTAAACTTAGCCATGCTTTCATCTACATTCAAAATAAGCAAATACTGCCCAGAAAACGAATGTGATAGGGTAGTGACTAACTAATACGTACACACTTGCGAGAAAACAATGAACTATGAAGAAGACTGTGTCCTTTGCAACATTCAACATTTTTTCACTTGGGTACCTTGTAAGCATGTATGCACCTCAATTAGTGGAACCGGGTAAAGATATAACAGTGAATTTGCAATTCTAATTTGGGATTATAATTTGTTTTGTCATCTAAGGAAATTAAAATATTCCATAAGAATCTCTAACGCGACTGAAATTATAGGAAGTGGATGAAAGTGAAAAAAAGTAGAAACATGATATGAAATCTTTTCAGGCTTTACTTGGTGGAAATGCTATATATCAGTGATAAAATATAACACAGCAACAGTAATATCCACACTTTAATATACTACTTCAACACCGACCATGGTTTCGACATACTATGTCATTTTCAAGGTCTTGAAAATGACATAGTATGTCGAAACCATGGTAGGTGTTAAAGTAGTATATTAAAGTGTGGATATTACTGTTGTTGTGTTATATTTTATCATGGATAGAAACATGATGTACTTCCTGTAGGAAATTTTTATGTAAAACTAATAAGGGAAGGGGACTGACACAATTGACGGAAAAGGAAGCTTTGAGAATTAGAAGTACGTCTGTAAGACCGATAATTTAACTCACGATCATCGAATCTCTGGGCACACCACAACGGCGAGCAAGATTCCTCACAACCTCAGCGGGTCGTTTATGAATTAACTGTTGAGCAATATTTCAGGCGATCAAGGATTGCTCTCGTTAAGGCACAGCCGTGCCATCAAGCAATCGCTAACATTGAGGATAAGCAAGCAAAATTTAATGGCAAGTTGGCGAGCAGTAACTCACTAGTTGAGTAGCCAACACAAGATTTTTTGGTTGCCTCCGTGGTGCTAAGCAAAATAATCGATAGAAATGCCCCAAGAAGAAAGGTTCTCTGGCGCGGAGATCGAAACAGGGGCCGTGGGTTTTTCTGTTCAAATCATAAAGCAGTTCCTTACCTACGATTTCGGATTCAAGAGGCAAAATTTTGTAGGCCCTAAGGTACTAGCTGCTCCTGCTTAAGCCTGAAAATAACTTTTGCCATATTCAGCAGCAAGTTTAAAACCTCAATCCTCTTAGAACCTTTTTATTTGCCTATTTTGTATAGCCATCTAGTTTGAATAGTCATTCACCTATTTTGAACCTGATATTACAAACCCTGCCTAAAAACTGGCAAAACCTCGATAATAAAAAACTGGCAAAACCTCGTAAAGTCGTATCATGCTGGAAAAACTGAATCAAGCACATTTGTTCATACCAAGTCAGTCTGGTCTAAAAAACAACCGATACGATTCATCCGCTTTGATTCTATACTGATCATCTTCTGCGAATCATACTATTACTGCTGCATGACTGCGATTGTGATGGATGAATTATAATTACTGCTAATTAATAGTTCACCGGATATATGAAGCAGTTCACAGACAGCGTACTCTGTAACGCAGCAAAGAAGGCGTAACACAATTAGAGCCCAGGCTGTATGCAAAGGATCAATTCTGCACAATCGTCAGTTATGACACACACTCGCGGCGAAAGGGAGTAGCTTCACTTTCACTAGGCGACGGTGAACGAACACGCCGGTCCAAAGCCGACCGGGCAATTGCCGTCTTTTCGCAATGTCATCTTAAAAGCGCCCAGGCCCACTCTTGCCATCTCACGGTCGGCGTCACTCAAGAGGGCCAAACTTCGAAACGGCGTCCTTATTTCGCGCATAACAGCTTCACATAATTCCAGCCATTGGGAAACGACCGTTACTTTTCCTTCATAACCAACTTACCCGCAAAGACGTCAATATACATTTAAGTTCGCCCTATAATTGATAGGCGTTAATCTCACAAGAGGGCCAAATTAACTTTATCTTATGAAAATCAAGATGAATAACATCCTTTTTTCAACTGTGCCATTAACCCTTTAATTGCACATTACTTTAATGGTGGAATGCCCATTGAAAAATGATTTAGTTTCAAATTTATTGTTTCTAATCAGCATTGAAAAATCCCCTTTCAACCTTTAATTCGGATAGTAATGGTTTAGGAAATCAAGTTCATGATTCTACAAGGTTATAAATTCGTTTTGTCTCAGCAAAAGTTGAATTTCAAAATGGGGTCATATTAGATCCATTTCAACATTTTTCGGATTTCATCCGATTTATCTGGGATAGTAATTATGTTCTGCTGATTCCATCTTTCTATGTACACATTTTGAAGTTGGACAGCAGAAAATGTTGCATAAACATTTGGGCATAGATGAAAATTATTCCGCAAATCATTGCATTAATAGACAAATTCTCTCTTCTTGGTACCAAATTCAATCCCGGCAATAATTTTTCAAAGTTATTTCGGTTTTGATCTGAACATTTCTTTAAGAATGTGGTAGAAATAATGTACAAATAAACATAGTAACAAATATACTGAAGGTAACAAATGTGAAAACTTTAGTTCAGTGACATTTACATCAATTCAACACCACAAAGTTTGACTTTCTTTTCTGATGAAAAATACATCTTTTAATTGTAATGGTAGCATTGGTACAAAACCATAAAACTAACTGTAGATATTATTCTAATGTCTTAACCTGTTTTTATATGGATTAATGCTTCATTATAAATTATTTGTACAAAGTTGGAATAATGAAGACAAAGTTTCTCATGAAATCTGTTTTCAAATTGGCACATCGTGCTATTTGAAAATATGAAAATGACAAGCTAAAGACGATTAAGGCTGCTTTTTTCGGGGGTTTCACGGCGTTGTTGTTTTTAATGACAACAGTTCGCACCAACTTCAAATGATAAAAGACATGACTTGGTCTTAGCGACTTATCACCACTGTATCGTAGTAGACATGTTGTACACTAAGCATGACAGCGAATTTTATGTTACATTTTAAAACCTCTCGCATTGGTATTTTATTTTTTTCCTACACTGCTTCGGCATATAAATGAGCTTGATAATTTTGCCAAGCGTTTTCCTTGAAAAATGCTCTCAAGGAAATACAATTGATCTCAGGAAAATTAGGGTTCATTTAATATTGCAAGTGGTTGTACGCAAGTAGTAATTAGCCCCAATTCCTTCGCGAATGTGATCGTATCCATATTCATTTTCCTTCCGAGACCACTTGAATAGTCGAAACTACGAATAAAATGACCGTGATTTAATATTCTGGCCCAAGGTCTATAAATATGTAGCTTGAAGATGAATGCCAGGCGTTTCAAAATCTTAACAATGAAGATGGGAAGTCGACAACCCAACTTTCGATTAGGTGTTGCCTTATTTAAAGATTTGCGTTTTTTATAGTACAAGTTATCCATGAATATGATACACCAATTTTTTATTCAAAATATCCCATGATACAGAGAGAAATTAGGATTAGTTTTAGTTGGTACTGAAATGAGACGGAAGCTTGTACAAGAGGATGATTAAGAGCTAGTGGGAGAGATAGAAAGAGCGGGAGTTTGGTAGGGATTGAGGAGGAGGGGCTGAGAAACTACTAGAGTGAAATATAGCGTAGCAAACCCAGTGAATGTCGGAAAAATCTAAAATTGTGTATGATTACACTGTTAATGAAGTTGTAAAAAATGGGAGATGGAAATAATGCTCGTAAAATAGAATACAAGGAGAATTTAATGACTTCAACGAACGATAGAAAAACTTTTTCATTTGAAATCGCGCTAATAAATGCAAAGGAGATACAAACCAAATTCATAAGAAATATTAACCTTGGCAGTCAGATTGCGACATATTTTATGGAAATAAAACATCTTTTATAGATCCAAAGGAGAAATAGATGATTTAACCATTGCGTAGTCCTGACTGCCCCGTTAGCTACACGGAAATAATTTGTAAACGGGATGAAGAACTAACTGGCTCCCTAATCCCCGTTCATTGAACTAATGCTGTGGGTGGGCCATATAGATCTCATCTCATGGAAATATGATGATTAAGTCTCTATATTAATTGGTTCAGAAGAAGAAAATTTAGATTAATTAAAGATTCCATTCATCAATTGAATTAGCTTCGAAGATGTAAAGCTCGGAAAAAGTCGGAAAACCGTCATTTTCGAGCTACCAGAAGCTCGCGGGGATATTTTCGGTAGTTTGCGATCGATAATGAATTTGTGCAATGAATTAATCAAACTACTTTCATTCTTTTCTCATGGATCGCTACAAATTAACTTGCAATTACAAAGTCAAACTTGGAGCATAGCTCTTGGGGTACGGCAGTTTTTTGACTGTTGTGCTTGGCAATCCGAACTTACATTCTGACAAGATATCCTCATTTCAGCCTGCAGCCAAACTAAATGATCATTATTTTTCATCTGTTCGGAATTAAATTTAACTTGAATGAACTAAAATGTATGGTACTCTCTCTTGTTATATACATTTTATCAGCATTGGAGATACATTTCATTCGTCAAGTGGCACTGTGTAATGAAATTGTAATAATTCACTGTGTTTGGAATTTTTCCGCTCGATGGCAGTCTCACTCACCCATCTATAATGCAGGAATCTGCAGCTCTCTCAGATAATGATAGGATTTTGATTAAAACTTGTATTTATTCCAAGTTATTCATGCACATGCATGCGTACATGTATAGTGTTACATTTCTTCATCCTTCCTTATTGTAAAAGTACAAGCACCAAGGTACTTAGCAAATGTGTGACTTGCTGTAAACTCGAAGGGAGCACACCTAAGGCGTTAAGGCTGTTCCTTACTCACTGTCATGGTATTCGAGTATAAGCTTGGATCATCACTTTGCCATGCCTTGTCTTAAGAACACCTGTAAGTTAGCTTAATTTCTTTGGAGGCTAATCCAAAGGAAACATGAAGACTCAATTACATTTTTCTCAAATTATTCATTTTAGGAGGCATTCCCCTAGGTATAACATTGTAAACTTTATAAAAATCATCGCCAAATCGAGTTAACTAGCTCTTGAGCCTATTTAGGCTAATACCTATGATTAGCGAACGGAGTTATGGTGGAATTATCGCCCCAAAGGAGACATTAGAGGAATTACGACCCGAATAAGGTTTCACACGTGTTTACTCCCCTCTCCAGATGACATCACCGTCGTCATTCATTTTTGATAACGTGGCTGCCTCACGTCGACAAGAGCCACAAGAGTATCACTAACTTTTTTATCCCCCAAACTTTCATGATGACTGAAATATTCTCGTGATCTCTCGCTTGGAATCTTTTGTCACGTCGTCCTACAAACGTAAGACAATGATACTCCCCGGGCGGTTAATTCTCAGTGTGCGAATTTTTTTCATTTCATGAGACGCAATGTTTGCATATCACATGTTGGTACAGTTTCTCGGGGCACCACATTGCAAACGCATACCGTATGATATCAAATATTGAATAGCTTCAAACTGGCCCGCTTATTTCACGAAATCGCATGAAATCACGCATCGTACGATTTTAAATGTATCATTTATTTCATAATGGAAAAATCGCACGATAGAGCACTCATCACATGGTAGAGCATCTAATACCATGCAAAATAGCACTGATGCACGTATCATTGCAGGCATTACATTGAATTGCATTAGTGTCGAAAACTACGGCATTGCACGGGCGAACAATATAGTAGGCAGTTCTTGACAAATAATAAACCCGTGTCTGTAACATTTGCGAGTTTAAAGATGAGTGTGGCATATTTATTCTCAAAAGACAAATGAAATCTTACTTCTATTGTTTGCTTAAAACTTTGTAATTCTTGTGATAATAGTCCCAAGCGAAACAAGCTTTTATCGAGAAAAAAAACTCTCTTGACTAAAAAAAATGTCTCAATACATAGCCGTAAAGAACTTGTGAAAAGCTTCGTATGGAGTATGCGCGCATGCAGTTTAGAAACTTGGACTTAAAGAGAAACAGAAAGGAGGAGATTGAATGTATTTGAAATGTGGTGTTGGAGAATAATGGCAAAGAATCCATGGACAGAGAGAGCTACAGCGTTCTAGAAAGAGTTGGGGAGGATCGAACACTTGTAGGATCAATCACAAAGAGGAGAGACGGACGGATTGAACACATGTCGCGGCATTCTAACTGAATGACAGACTTCATGGAAGAAATGGTGGAGGGACGTTCAGGAAGAGGAAGACCTAGACAGGAATTCCTGAATGGGATTGGAGAAGGGAGGCGATGTGCAGAAATAAAGATACTTGTTCTGGTACGAAATATTTGAATAACCACCAACCATGAGGTTGAGGAGAAGAAGAAGAAAGGATAATAATCACCATCTTGGTTGAAATATTGTCAAAATAATTGGTGAATAAAAACATACCACCTATCCCTAATTATTCACAACTTCTTATAGTAATGAAAAATATAAAATGAGACAGGTGTAGCATTTGCTAATACTAATTCAAGTCAAATCAGTGAAAACTTGACAGGTCACTCTTAATAAATAATGCATATTTCCCAGGTTTATTGTAACATGACTGGATTCAGAAATGTCTGAGTCGCCCATTTTACGTCACTGTAGTTTATCTAATTTATGGTGACGGCAAGACCATAAGGGTATTTTTTAACTGTTCAGAAATCGGAATGCTCATTTCTCTTTTTACGAATCCAATTATGAATCGAGAGAAATTACTGTAATTTGACGAAAATGAGTCTCGTCGCCCTTAAATTATTCAAACCTCAATCCTTCGAAGGCTAATGATTAGCATATACATTGATACGAACATTCTGATGGAAAACAGAACTCAAAAGGAGTCCCATCCGTATTCCTCACGCCAATCTTCCTGTATTCTCTTTCCTCATTAAAATTATTAATATAGCCGTTTGTCTCTAATACAGTCGTTTTCAGTTATGACTTTGATGCTGTCTATTTTTTCTTCCCCATGAACAAGTAACTGGTTAGAAGCACTCTTATATTTTCAACCATCCCATTCTTCGTGTTCTACGACATGATAACTCTACCATCTTGGCCTCTTTCCTTTTCTTGTCCATGCGTTTACATTCGTGTTTCTTGGTCCGATTCCCTCTCATTTGCTTCAATACCAATATAATTTTTAACAATTGATTCAATGATTGAACCCTCCGAAAATGATTTTTATGAATAATTTTTAGCCAAGTATAAGGCGAAATAGATGGAGTGTAATGCGCAGCTTTGAGGGAATTGGAGCGATTTTCGTTCATGTACTGATTTACGTTAAAATATATTTGAACCTATCAATAATTTTTATAGATGAAAGCGAAAAAAATTAAGTGTTAATGATTTAGTTTCATGGCAATTAAATGCTATTTTTATTCATTTACTCTTATTTTTAATATTTTATTTATTTAATTATTTTAGATGTGACTTGTATACAGATCTTATGTAGATCTGACTCGTGCACAGATTTTCTCCTAAAAACGAAAATATACGTTTCATATTATTATAATGGTTTTTAATAAATATCAAGGTATCTTGCCGTATGCGTATTCACGTACAATTTTTGCTAAAATTTCTAATTCCGCGCCGTAAACCAAAGCTTTGACCATGTTTAAAACTTGGCGTGCTAGGGACGTAATGGTACGTCTTTCTGTATTTTCTGAGAAGGACGATGGACGTACTAGAACCTCCATGGAATATCATTATTGAACGGCATCTGGACGTAATGGTATGACTGCAGTCTTTCTGGTAGACATACATACGACCACTGAGTGCCAAAATAAATTTTAATAGTAAATAAAAGTTCATTGACCTGTATTTAAGATAGTATCCTGTCACAATCCAGATAAGTGTGAAAAATCCTCAGTTTTTCTGAGAGGGCCTTAAATTTAATGCCTGGCCAGCATAATGTTAAGTACGACAAAACATTTTGAACTATGATTGTTTTCTCGTTTATATTGCAACACGTATGGTTATTTCCAACGTATAAATAGATTTACATAAGGGAAATGTGACTTTAGAATTTTTTCCGACTTACTTGAAAATGATTAAAATGAGCACTCAATGACTCACGATTAGCGCTCCAACCACCTTAAGCATGAATCATGAAATTGCTTTACCCCACAGCATTGACCTGGCATGGCTTCATGGCAATCAGGATTAAGAGCTGGGTTTCGTGAGACGATTTTGAATGCGGACTACGAATTACTGAACATTTCTGAAATATCTATAAAAGAAGAAATCTCATTGAAGCTGAATACGAGTTTTAAATTTCAATGTTTCTTGCCATCACTAAGCCATCCATCTAGAAATAGAGACAGCAAATTTGATTAGGGTGGTACACAGATGAATAAAAATGATGCATGAAGTGCAGGGGAAAGAAGAAGGAAGGAGAAAGAAGAAGGGTGCAGTAAGGTGGCCTGAAAGTATACGGAGATGTTACGCGTTATTGAGATATACTTTATTCATTTGATATTCATCATACTTCAATGTCATCACGTTTTCAACGCCCCCTTCTGCTGCAGTAATCAATAAAGTTTCATTGACATACAAGAGCGTTCTCCAAATATATGTTTACACTAACTGGAAGATGAATCTTATCTTGTTACTTGTGTTCGCAGCTGTGCATATGACTGAATACCCGATATTTTTTGCAGTGAATTAAGGGTCATTGTGGGATGGTACTGGTAGCAAAAGTTCGTTAAGAAAGAAAGTAGGACTCTAAATGATTTTTGAAGAACAAGTCTTGAGAGAGAAATTATTGGAAGCATCAAGATTCACCGATACGCATAATTATCAATAGATTGTAATAAAATTTTTATCAATTTACATGGAGACGGGTCTGAATTTAAGGGTGGGAGAACACAAAATAGAGCTTTTCCACCAGGTTACGTATCAGGGTAGTATTTTGGAAGAGACTGGGTTTAGTGGTAGGAACATAAGATGTAGAATTGCCATGACTGAAGAAAAGTTTTCAAAGAGGAGGAAATCAAGGAGGTCTGAGTAGACACATAACGAAAAGGCTGGTGGGCTCCCTAATATGTTGTGCGACGCCGTATGGGTCGTAGACTTGGTCCTTGCGGGCGGAGGATGTGCGTAGACTTGAGGCGTTTGACATGTGGGTGTGGAGAAGGATGGAGAGGGTGAGGTGGGTGGCGAAAAGGACTAACGAGAAAGTATTGGACATGGTTGGAGAGGAGAGGAAGTTAGTGGCGAAGGATCGGTGGAGGCTGAAGAGATGGATAGCTTGATAATATTGTTTACTTCGTGGATATAAGCAATGATCATTAATGATTTCCTTCCATGAAATTACTACGTTATCCCACGTGAAATAAGGATTTGAATACTCATAAATATGATAGAATGATTATTCCGCATAAGTTTATAGGTTTATATTCAACACTACGGTCGATATGACAATAAGACTGAGGTCTCTGGTGTCGATTGGGGGTCGACGTAAAAACTTTATTTAAAAATCACTGGCGTAATAAAGAGCTATATTTCATTTCCTTATACTGACGTGATAGATATCAATAAAAAGTATGTTTTAACTTATTTATATTTTTTCAATTAAATTTCAAATAAAAGTTCTTATACCAGCATACAAACTTCTTTCGGTTCATCATTTAGATTTAGGCGCAGATGATGGGGTGGATACAAAGCTGAGAAGTTCTCGAAGGGGCCGACAGTTAACAAGGTATTGAGAACCCCGACCTTTGCGTTTGAATGCGCAGTTCAATTCCGGTTATTTTACTTCGGCTTCGGTTTCGGTTGTGCTCTATGGTGCGTCGTTTAAATTAGTCTTGGCTCGTGAGTGCATCTTCCGAGCGAAAAAAATGTCAATGTCGTTCCTCTCCGCAATTATTTGCTCACTACTTTTCTTAATTGATGACAAGGGGCATTCTCGGAGTTCAGTCCGTGTTTTTTTTTCTTTGTTTAGATCAGATTTGACCTCGTCCTTAGAAAACAAGAGAATAACAGCCTTCGCCTTCCATCCTTCCGTCATTTTCTATGTATAAGTGTGAGTTCACCCTCATCTGGCTCGAGAATATTTAGACGGGAAACCCACAAAATGACTGCTAAAATTATCGGTCCTGTTAGCCAGTACATACTTCGTAGTTTAGGCAGGTTCCTGCCACCTTATGAAGCAATGTGACCTCTATCGCATGGAACTTACTTTGACTATTCGGAAGTTTTACGTTACATCGATATTCATGCTAAATATTTCCAGCTCAAAGAAAATTGTGCACATTTTAAATACTGAGGAGAATGTATATTTTTGAAGGCCTGTTTACGCGATGCGTATGCCGGCGCGCATTAATATGTGAATACTTGCGCAATTACGTTCAACATGATAACAAATCTGTATATGGTTAATAGTAAAAGGCCGCAGATGAATGTTAAATCCGCTTAAAGTTAATAATTCTGTGTTATAATATTTTTTTGCTCCGGCATTAGCCCTAAAGAGAACAATTATAAACCTCAATTACTAAAGGGTTCTTTAAGTGTTTAACACATGAAAATGAATGAAGCCGTATATATTTCCAAACGAGAGTTTTATATTGCCGTTGTGGTTGTTAACATTATCGTTTTAATTTCTTGCGGTTGTCATATTACTCTAATTACTTTTTTACATATTAAAATCTATTTATATTTACTTAGTAGCTGTTTTGTACTCATGTGCGTTATCGCATCGTACAGGAGGAGGTACGGAGGTACAAGGTTTCCATTTTCAGTGCCGGAGGCTCATAATTTCTGTTTATTTATCAATATTTATTCAATCCTTGCAAAATTCGTAGTAGATATGAAGTAAACAATATATTTTTCCTAAAAACTACTCCCTTTGGTAGAGTGTAAGGCGGAGAATAGCCCAAGTTAAAGGCGGAAAAAACAACTACTGGGGTCAAAGAAGTTAGAACTACAAACCAGGAAATGGTATGTGAAAACCTTCGAGTGGATCGTAACACTCTATGGATCGGAAGCATGGACCATTGGAAAAGCTGACCAGGACAGACTAGAAGCCTTCGAAACCTGGTGTTGGAGGAGGATGTTGAAGATAAAATGGACGGAAAAAATAAGGAATGATGAAGTTTAAAGAAGAGTAGAAGAGGATAGGACCATATGGAACACCATACAGAAAAGAAGAACGAGATGGGTTGGACATACCTTGAGACACAATGGGTTTGTGAAAAACATAATTGAAGGCAAAATAGAGGGAAAAGTCCCCAGAGGAAGGCCTAGGAATAAGTTGATGGGCCAAATGAAGAAGAAAGTACTTGGAAAGATATACCGGGAGGTAAGGGAACTAGCATTAGATAGGGAAAGGTTGTGGGCTGCAGTCAACCAATCTTAGGATTGAATGACCAATGAAAGAATAAGTAGAGCGTGCAGTAGCTTTGTGCACCATTGCTTTCTTTTGAATAGCCCGTATGCAACCCATCATATGGCAAGTCAAACTTTCGGAAGTTGACTTCTTCCATTGCAGACCTCGCCTCCACCTTAGTCACTTCTCATAATTCCTTCCGCCAAAGACCAATTCCCTGCCTGATGTGGGGTTCTTCGTATCCATCAGTCAAGAGCCATTGTGAGGGCTGCAAGTAGTTAATCACGTCAATAAATATTTGTATACCAATATTGATATATAACTTGATACCCTCCAATATTTCACATCTCCACATGTGATCTCAAGAATGATAATTGGTTAATTTACAGCCAACGAGTAGGTTTAGTGAAATAAGTGATACTTCTGCCTTTATTAGGATGTTTCTAATCATTTAACTGGGAATCACTGCCATTCATAAAAAACACTAGTAATCTGATGGTCGATAACCGTACGGACGTGAATTTCTCACACTGCGTCTCACCTGTAGTCAAAAGAACCATTAGGATGAGCAAACACAACTCAAAAATCGCTGGGAGAAAGGTATAAATTAGAGTGCCTCCCAAGAGGGATAGTAAGAATGCAAATATTTGCCTCGCAAACGAATATTTAGGTCCGCCATGCCCCAAACGGCGTAACCTAAATTATCAACCTTGACATTATATAAGAGACGATGTTTCTCCATTCTCCCTGGGTATTTGGCAACTTCTTCATTTCTGAGTTTTTCGAATGAATGTTCTCATTCATTTGCACCTAAGCCGTATTAAGATGGTGCAAGAATTGAAAATGATATGCTTTGGCGGCAGGCATAGGTTACAGGTATATACCGATTGAATGAAATTGAAATATATTAACGGCAAAATTTCCGCGATCGTATTATTTTGCTTATATAATTGTACAGACACGACTTAATCTGCCAGTTTTCAGACTTTTTTAGCCACGGAGACCTTTTCGAAACGAAACTTTTATGTGAAACCCCAAGGAATATTTAGTATTCGATTCGAGTTTTTAGCTAAACTGGCTTTAGCACTCGGCACCGGATTTAGCCTTAGCATAATTGGCTAAAGTAATCGGCCGGAAATCGAGGGATCCGGGATCGAATCCCGGTCAAGGCGGATGATTTTTCCTCAGTGGAATTCCACACAGTTGTGCATTGCGGGTGACTCCGTAAAGTGTACCTAATCCGTGGCTAGTCCCGGATGACTCAAAATCAGTTCTATGAGTTATATAGCACACTACACAATACGGAAGTATGCATAATAAGGTATGCATATTAAATGAGTGAACAACGGTTAAAGTCCTAGACTAGAAATGGAAGCAACCATTTAATTTTTGTGATTTTTGCCATCTTCATCTCTGCCACGGATGGAGCTCCTGAGAATCACGCGTAGCACAGTTTGGAAAAAGCTGATTTGACCCATCGAGGGTCGCGTTCATCTTTTTACTCAATGGTGTTCGTTGTCCAACACTGACTAGTAATCCTGGGTAATTATGCGGTAAATTCCTTTTATAAATTGAGTCAAGATCTTGGAAGTCAAAAATCATTACATCCTATCTTGAAGCTTATACTGAAATCTTAGTTGTAATATAATTTTTATGCCATAAGTATTTCCTCCATTCTTGAAATGAAAACATTCACTTTCACGACAGAGGGAAATATAACATAAGTGACTTCGGTAATATATTTTAATGTATTTACGAAAATAGTGTTGAATTCATCTAAATTAACTCAGTTTATTTACCCCATATTCGTCTTTCTCTTATGGTAAACGCTTTTTGGATTGCTTAGCGAAGTTCTAATAGCAACCAAACCTTGACCGTTGCTACGTCAAACTCTTCCGAATGAAGCTCAATGCATCCTAGTGCCTGTCAATCAATGTTTGCTGAATGGCGATCCTTAACTTTGCGATCTCTTCATCTGTCGGTTTAATCTAATGCTATTTCACCTCATCGGTTCTACCCTTCCAGTAATCCAAATCCATTGGTTGTTCAACCCTCAGATTGGTTGACTGCAGTCCTCCACCCTTCCCTAACTAATGCTAGTACCCTCCTGGTATCTCTTTCCATATACTTTCCTATTTATCTGGTCCATGAACTTATTCCTGGGTCTTCCTCTGGGGACTTTTCTCTCTATTTTACCTTCAATTATGATCTTCACATATCCATTGCGTCTCAGGGTGTGTCCAATCCACCTGGTTCTCCTTTTCACTATGGCGTCCCATAGAGAAAAAGCTGTTAATGCCATCTGCCTTGAAAATGCTAACCCATTACTAATGAGAGAAATAAACATTTCTCTCTGTGTTAGCTCTCCTAATGCCCGCAACTAATAGCCGCGAATTTTCTAAACAGCTTCAGGGGGATTAGTACAGCGGAGACCTAATGCGACTTAACATTTCCATAGGTTCATCTATATTGTGAAGAGATATGAAGTTGATTGAAGATATATTTCTCTTTCCCTGAAGGTATTTAAATTCTTTCAGGGCACTTTCATTTTTAGTAATGTCCTCATGTAATAAAATTTGTTAACAGTGAAATATAAAATCGTTAGCAATAGCTCCCATGGTTGACAGTCGGTTTGCCAAAATATTACACCCAAAATATCCTTATCAAAGCAAATAAATCTGTTGGAGCAATTTTTAAAATAAATTGTTCCTTCAGATATTTGTATAATTCCTTTCTGCTGTTTGCCATATATTTAAATTCCATGATAAAATTGTCGAGGATTTGGTCCAAAAATGCAACTCATAGTAAAGTTGGCAACCTTTCGATTATATTTTTGAACTTTTATCAGACTACATAGGAGAGTGGCAGGTATTTTAAGTGCAACTGTAATTTACTTTTTTGATTGATTTGATTGATGTGATTGATTCATTGATGAAGGTTCAAAAATGTAATCGTAACGTGGGAAATTTCGTTGTATTTTTGGAAAAAAATCCTCATTTATTTTCAATGAAAAATATTTCTTTATTGGTTTCTCAAGTCTACCCAAGTCACCCATGGTACAAGAATGTGTCTTTATTTACATGACTTTAGGCTTTTTGATGTCTTCTAAAACGATAAAGTTATTTTAACTGATTATTTGATGACCTCCAGTTTGGACACAATATGAATAGTTAATCATATGGATAAGGGTAAATAATTAAATTAGATTTAAGAAGAGATGGCCACGTTACGATGGAATAGGGGAATAAAGAAAACGTTCATTATTATCATTCATTATGAACCTCATTGAACGTATCAGTAGTGCAGGAAAGACTCAAAAATTATGCAGATGATGGTAGGAGAACCGACGCGGCACTGAGGTGATTTATCTAGAAATATGCTAAGAATTCTCAAAGAGTAAAAAACAGGTTACTTATGCTCACTAAGATGTCATAAACTCTTTTTTAACTAATGTGCCATATTATTGTGATTAGAAAATCGAATTCAAGACCAATCAATCGAATTTAATAGACAAGATGGCTTTGGCCGTCACTGAAATCTACCAAAAGCTATTAGCATCTCGGGATGCATGACGTATTACACCATCAAAATTTGAGAGCCGGAATGATACATGACGGTTCCTGACGTCGATGAGCATGCTGGTTAGGAATAATGGGAAAGTTAAGTGTCTCAGGAGGACACAAAACATATTTATATATTTAGTAAAATGTCCCTGGACAAGACGGCTACAGCCATGCTGCCCCAAAAAAGGGTTAGAAGAATGTATATTTCCTTTCGTTTGATTCTTGTTACCAAAATAAACCCTATTGTGAGATGAGCCAGTAAATAGCTTCCAAGAATACTTCAATTAGAACTTCAAAAGAGCGGAAGGGCGTAAGCCAATTACTTCTCCTTCGTCAAATATTTTCAATCTCCGGCTTTCACAAGTTACCAGCTCAACTCCAGCGTAGGTCAAAATTCATGCGTCGGAGAGCTAAAGGTGTTAATCTTCGAATTGTGAGCGGCTATTGCAAAGTTGGTGATCAAATATGATGGACACTCAAGGGACTGGGAACACCCATCCTTCCACAGGAAACGCAGATTATGTAAATCACAGCTCAAAGGACTCCATAATATCACGTTCCTGGATATGCCACTCACATCGGTCGTAAACTTTCAACGGACGGGTGTATGTTGCGGTGGTTGTCAGCATAGTAAACATAACCCAATATAAATACTTTCCCACACAATACAAAAGCAGTATTTTTTCGATGTCTCAGATGTCTTGAATGATTACGGGATGTGAAAAAAATATGCCTATTACTGGCCGGATTTCATGTAGGCATTAAATTTCATTAACATCTTATTCTGCGCATTGTGGCGATAAAAAAATAGCTATGTTTGTCACATATGTTACGAAACGGGCATTGTACTGGAAAAGGAGATGTTTAAAAAAACAAGTAAAATACGGAGTAATTGTTATATAATATCATTCCTTGATATCCATACGTCCTTAAAAAGGACATTCCAGTACATAGAACAATTAAATGAATATGCATCGTTATTATACGGCCAAATATTTCTTAAATATGAGTCAAAGACATCTTAGAAATCCTGTGGGTGTTTAAATTGTTTTATACTATTAGGGTTAGTCAACCTACATTATCAGACTGTATCGTACGATAATTATATCCATACAGGTCTGCTTTGGGCGCAAAGTAAGATCTCATGGAGAAATGAGATAACGCTATGTATTCACTCACTGATTGTTTCATATTTGACCGCGATGGTTTTTCACATCAAAATAATCATTGATTTTATTAATTTTTACCTGATAAGATAAGACCTTTTAATGTCTTAGATTCATAAAATTTTAAATTGTTTAAATTTCAAAATTTCTTTAGTGAAAAATGAAAAAGCGACATATTTAACTCTCCGTTAAAAAATTGTTGGGAGATAATTTTATTGAGTTTTAAAGATATAAATAAATTGACATTGATGCAATGTGAAGAGACAACTTCATATTAGTTTTCAATGCCAACCAACTTCATCATTTCACCTCGCCATTTCTCGAATTGGGTTTCAAATAACTTCACTCGCGTCTTTGCAAGTAGTAATTACTTGTACATACACGAATAATGGAAGGGTTATATTCTTCAGTTAATTCCGCATTCTCTGGCAATCTGTTATGTTTGCATGAATGAAAAGTACGTAGGTCCAATTCAGTGGTGATAAAAGTGCGAACTTATAAAATCTTCGATACCATCAGTACAACTTATTGTGGTACAAATTAAACTTCGCGTCTTCCACAGTTTATTATTATGAATACAACCGGTTACGGCAGTTACGCCATCATAAGGTACACTGAATAAACGTCGATCTGAATACATATATGTCTGAAGGGAGATGGTGTGGGTGGAATGGGTTGAGGGGGGAAAGGAAGAGAAGGGGAGAGAGTGGGCTATTGTGGAAACCCGGTGTGTCATCGTGGGTTGGGGGGTAAGGTGATCATAAGCAACGGGGAGGAATTAAGGATTGTCATTAAAATCAGAAAACCCGAATCTTTTAGAAGACCGATCGCTCTTAGTTCCTTTGAAAAACTGGTTGCACTCGTTACAATAAAACTGTGGAAGACACAAAGCTTGATTAAATACAATTTCGACCTTCCTCCAAGTGAAACCGTCAACTTTTAAATCTAGTACAGCTCAATCCAGTCCTCTCCGTGAATTAAACACCTATTGAAGATTGTCGTCAATATTTCTAATACTATTTCAGGAGAATTTTTTAGCAACTCTACTGGAATACCTCCCGGACCTGGGGATTTACCATTTTTCATTTTTTGAAGTGATTCTTTAACTTCTTGTATCTTTATTTCTGGTATTTCTACGTTTCCTAAAATTGTTTCAGTTCGCATATTCATAAATTCTGTTCTGTCCTCTAAGAACATATTTTGGTCATATTTTACCCATTCATCCATCTTAATCATATCAATGTTAATTTTTGTTTTATTTTCTTTTTTTACAGTACAACTGATATTTTTGTATTTATTCATCGCAATATTCCTAATTTATCCCACACTACCTGTGTTTATGAAGCACATATTTTACGGTGCAACTGGTAATGCTTCTTCCAAACCTCCGTTTCCACCATTAAAATTAAATACGGAGCAAAATATATCTATACAACTACATAAAAAGTGGAATTTTAACCAAATAGTGTAAAGCGAGAATAATTTTCATCTCATTTCAAATTTAAATATGAAAATTTCAACTGACACATGTGCTACAAACTAGGACTTTTCACTATAGTGTACATTACCTGTTCGAAGAACGTTGCTTATGTTTTCTTCCGGTGACGGCATGTCTTTGAGTAGGTCACTGTAACGCTGATAAAAGGCTCTGACCAAGATGCTCTCAGCATAGCACGACCTCCCTTCGATGTCGTCGGCTCCCATAATTTCCTGCGAAAACTCTATAAAGAGAAGAATGTCATTGAAGGCAATAGTTACCCCCAGGTCGGTCTCGTTACTCCAGTATCCTGGTGTAATTTTGAGACATCTCGTAATCATCTCCAAATGCATTAATAAATCAATCATTGTACAAAGTTATTTTACAAAAAACTGCCGATTCATTTCCACAGCCGGCTCTCTGGAAGTGAATGCAAATAACTGAGAGTGGACGGCAGATTTTTTTCACAGAAAATGGAATGTAAACAACCCCAGTGATGAAAGCTTGGGCTGCTCATATCAGGTGGAAGGTATGCCGACTAGCGTGCATTTGGCCTTCCATGAAGACCTCTTCTTTTCTGGCCTTCTAAGCTATTTCCAGCCAAGGTCAACTAGTTTTTGGGGAAAAAATTCCCTGAGGAAGAAGATCCATAGTAATCCATCGTAGATTGGAGAAGAGAATAGATTCTGATGAGAGAAAGCGTAATGGTATGGAAGAAAAAAATATTAAAATGAGCACTTAGTCGGGAGACTGATGGCCATTTTGCCGTCAGCCATTCAGTAAATGGTAAAAAATAGGTGAACTTAATATAATCATCATTGCGGATACATATTTTAGTTGAATAAAATACGGAAACCTAAAATAACCGTAATGAATTACGGGATAGAAACTTAAGCTAAAGCTACGTACACTAAGACAATATGGAATACGACAGAAATACTGACGCCAAGGATTATCACGGGTAACACACTCAAGGATAGAAAAAAATCAAGTTTAGGCATCAGATTAATGTAAATCTCCACCTTCCAAGATCAGAAACGATTTACAGTAAAATAAATAGGCAACTAATGAGTTCAAGAGGAAAAATAAACACTACTCATTAAACAAAATATTTTACTCCAGATCAAGCCATACTTTTGTCTCGATAGTCTTTTTGATGGATTATGTACCCCAAGAAATTCTCCACTGGATTCTCCGAGACGTAATGTATTCTCTTTTTAGACCCTCAGCAATCCTCCAGTATATAATCCACACTCGATTTTACTGAACCTTCCGATACGCTTCAACGAATCCGTGTTATATATCCCTTTCCACGAGGAACCGCAGTCACCGGCGACGGCTGAGTATGACCTGGGCCCAGGTATGTAGGTTAACTGAGCGCAACTGCAATGAAAATCCAGCGAAATCATCTTCGCGAGCTGTTCGATTTAACCGTTCCGGCGTCGCGGAAGGCACACTTGGCCTTCCATGTGAAGAGTCCTCAGTTGACGTGCCTCAGGGCATTTCCTGTAGGTCTTACGAGTGGAAAAAACAATAAGATCCTATTTGCTTGCCATCAATGGAACCGGAAAACAGTTTAGTTGCTAGTGAACGAAGCAATGTATTTCCATTAAGCCAAATAGTTTATCTTGATTATTTTTTTCTTAACTCTTTCACTGAGATAGCTTATTGGTTTTGACATAAGCTTTCTTTTAATTATTCGAGAAAGGTTTAAATTCTACGGTTTAATGATCAAGAGTACTAACATGTGGTTTCAAATCCATTTGGGAACCAATAGCGATAAAATGTGTGTGAAATTACTTCGTTGTTTCTCTGTCATTTTTCAAAATTGCAGCCAAAAAGTGGTTAACGTGGGCTCTTAAACTTTTATAAGAGACATAGCCCTCCAAGATCATTATTAATGCCATTCGCTCTTCCCCAGAGATATTTTAATACATTAACAGAGATACAGAAAAATCAATTATAAAGGAATCAGATGATTCATGGAGGGTCCTGTATATTTCCCCAGAACTCGGAACGTTTTCTCAACGTTTCTATCTTTAAACTATTTCTCGAAATTTAAAATGCCCTCTTAATTCTTCGTAGCTTTTGCTTTCCTTTACCCGCTACTAAAATTTTAGGGCCATGTCCAAAAGAAATTCCAAATCGTTGAAATGGGCAAAAATGAATAATATTTTAAAACAAGTTTTCCACTTCAAAGACTGTGATTTCTTCTGGTTTAGAACTTGACTATCACTCAGCTAGTTGAGTGTCGAATGAGGAGAATATGATATAAGAAAGAGTTGCACGATGATGCCCAAGCGAATCTCAATAAAAGCTTCATTGGACTAATATAATTGCAAGGCGTAGTATTCTTTCGTGATTTTTTAAACTATTTTAATGTCATTTTTCCAATTTTTTTATGTCTATCGTATGCAATGAAGAAGAAAAAAGTGCAAATGGTGCTTAGCTTATCAATGCTTCTGAACTCATTAATTTAGCCAATCATTCGTGTGTGAAATCATAGGAGAAATTTTTGGCACATTCAATGTCACTTTTCAACATCATTTTCCATACTTTAAAGGTCTCTATTACCGTGGCAATCTTGGATAAATAGACGGTGGAGTTACTAATCGATTTTTTACGGATTCATAATTAACAATCTATTTTCGACAGAAGTGTATTAATGCAATGAATTTTGATTATTCTACGGGAAGCCTCATGCAACGAGAATACATATAACAATTCTTCAAATAATTGAGCCATTAAAGAAATGAAATTCAGCCCAATAATTTTAAATTTATCATTGAACTTTCTAAAATATTTTGAGCAATGGCGAATTCGCAATCAGTAATGGCAGGAGTACGTCACCAGCATTTGAGTACTTTATTTGTAGCGCATCATGATGTACCTCTTCTCCCTGTACGACAATCTGGAAAGACATTTTTCTTAAAATCTCCTGCGCATTAAAAATACCAGTAAAAATATGGCATTGAAAAATGTTGTTGTGAAAGCTGTTTAACGTAAACCTGTCAAGGCTGAACATAAGGCACTCCAGTCCTTAATCTATCGGCTCCAATAACGTCATTTAACCAGGAAAACGTTAACTAAATCGAAAAATTGAGCCATTTTTCCTAGCTAATAGTTTTTTCACAGAAAACACTTCAATCATGTTGCTATGGATATAAGTGATCTAACATTTTCGCGATTTACTGGAAAGGATAGTAATATATAATTATTGACAGAAACAAGCCATTGAAAAATAACCGTGTTAAATTATTTTCAGTCAGATTTCAGAGTCAGATTAATTCAAACGAATTTCTTTTCCTCAAATAAAGTAAAGAATTTGGTAAAATGAGGGATTCTTTGTAAATATATCCTTTCTAAATCTAACTCTATGTGCAATAGAGTACAACTAGTGCTGCTCAGCCAATTTGACTAATTTCGACTTCTCAACAAGTGAAAGGACATACTGATTAAATGTTATTAATTTATTTGTACATCCATCTCTGCTTATCTTCAAGGAGACACTGTTTAATGCTGAATACATTACACATGAGCTGTAGCTGCGATAAAATTTATGCCTTTCAGGAATACATTCTCATATTTTGCTTGTCCATTGCATTGGATGATACTAGAGTGTTTTCAATGACCATCCACATTATGTGTAATTTGTATTGTCTCTCTTAATATCGGTATCACATGCTGCAGGGGATCAGGTTGGTGTTGTGGCTAGAGTGTTCGCCTACCACACGGGCGGCCAGGATTCAAATCCTTGCAGAGGCGGATGTTTTTCCGATCCCTACTTGAGTGCCTTGAGGAGGGCACTTCAAGTACAGTACTCCGTCTGTCGGATGAGAAGTTATACTGTGGTCCCCTTGGCGCCTTTCGTTAAGAACAGGCCAATGCCGACGCCGGGTTTTTCACCACCCTTCCTCCCTTACTTATCCCATATGGCGCAAATGACCTTAGCCGTCGGTCGCCTCCCCAAATATCCAATCCAATCCACATGCTGCTGATAAGTTTTCTTGGGGGTTCGTTTTCAGCGCATTGAAACGGGGGAAGGTGCAAGAAACTACCAAAGTATATCATACATCTGACATATTAAGTACACGATACATTACATTCAACGCTTAAAGTTACGTCTTGCCCTGGTAACTAGTCCTGTCTAGTCTTCCTCAGATTAGACTAGTACCCTCCCTCTCCACATAACTTCGCCATTTACGAACTACTTGATATATTTATATACAATTGGCTCGATTTGCTCCACAAATTCCGAATTATAATAACAGTAAACCACATGTTCAAAATATTCTTGGGTTTTCTCTTTGATACCGACGTAAATATTTATTGACTAAACTAAATTCAAAGGTTTTCAGCTCAACTTGCAGTTAGTTGTGCCTCGTTGAAGTACTCAAAACACTTCGTATTTCCACGCGGTATCATTGTAACTCGACCGCGACTCGCTGTAACGCTGAGCCTCATTATCAAGACTACAACGACAGGTATTTAAAAAAGACTCGTAATTTCTTGATAACAACACTATTGCGTTGAAGACGCAATAACACGTAGCGTGGCCATTCCGTTGCTGTCGGTTTATTTTACTGCGGAGTGGAAAGAAAAAGTGCTTCAATTGTTTCAACTCGCCCATACTATTTTTAAGCTAATATCTGTTACGTCTAACTGGTTACTTTTTTCACGGAAGAGACGAAATTCTCAGCCATTAAAAATTTTACAATCAGTGCTCTTGCTGCACTGCTTAAGGACTTATCTCGAATATGCTTTTGAGTAAGAATTAATGAACTTAGGTGTCAACAGTCCATGGAGACCTCATTTTATGTGTCGTCCCGTCGTTAATCACAATTTCCATCTCTTTACGACCGATCATAAATGAGTTCTGAAAACATTTTTAGCAATCGCTACTTCGCAATATGCAATACGTATGAGAACGTCACCAGCATTGAGTACTTTTTTTGTAGTGCATCATGATGTACCTCTTCTCCCTGCCGGCGTTCTCTCCTGTTCCTTCAGCGTCCGTACGACTTTCTCATTTTTTATTCACCCCACCACCGCAACGAGACCAAATGGCTCGACTTATCAAGTGCCCCATCACCGTGAATTTCATAACGAAATTTCACGCAGGGCAGAAGCAAACGAAGAGTCCACGCAATCCTCTGAGGAATTACATGACCACGCAAGAACGATGTGAAGGAGCGGCTATGCCCGTTTTTTTTTAATCGTTGACGGCGAGTGTTAAAACGAGTTGAACGAAGACAAATTTCCTCATGTGTAATCTTTATTATTAAGGAGAAAGGAATTTTTTTTTCAATTTTCCAACAGGTGCAATCTACCGTCTGAAAAAATGCGAGGAAGGGATTGAGTGGCCTCTTGGCATTGGCCTTTCGTTCCAAAGCGAGATCTATTCTCCAAGAAGTACTACATTCTTCCTTGAAACAGACACCGTTTTAGTTCACTGACTGTGAGTACGTTTTATTTCAAAGGCATGTCAGAAGTGCAGTTTACTCATCTATATTTATGAGTAGTTTTAATGTACAAGAATTAAGGGAAAACCATAGGATAAATCTTTGCTAAAAACATACTCATTTAATTATAAACTAAGAGCAGAAAAAATGATGATGTCCATTTTTAAATATCTTCTGTATCCTGTTAATTTTAAAATTATAATATATTTGAATACATTCAGTGGGTAAGTGTTTAGAATTAGTCATCATTAGATGGTAAATATCAGATATTTCTTCCTCTGAAACCTTTCCTAATGTCTGAAATGAGTTGCGGGATTACTTGGATCGCGTTACCTCCATCACACAATATATTTGCCAGAAGTTACCTCAGCGTCAACTCAACGTCCAATCTGATTCGTCATAAAATTATTCCTAGTTCCTGGTATATTTTGTATGTTCGCGTGTTGGCATAAATACATCTCGGTGGGAAAACGACAAACTCATCGCAAACAGTGTTTCTCTCTCTCACTTAAGTTAAATTTCTATGGTAATTTTTTATCGCTAAGCCCTTATTTTTGTTTCAACTGATTATGTTATTCTAACTGCGCATTCACCTGGTTGTTTTACGCCAAAATTGACTGCACATCGACGAGCAGCCATGATTTTTTGAGGCGTTGCACATGATTACTCAATCTTGCACTTGGATGTCTTTTGGGATTTCTACAGTAGGAGTTCTTGTAATTATATTCGCTTGATTGGGCCTGGCGTTTTTAATTTTTGCGGTGTTACAAAAGTTCATCTTCTTGTGTACGGGGTTACGAAAAAGGAACTCTCTTTATGAGTACGGGATATAATATATTGAAAATTAGATCAAAACTCCGAAGTCAGAAAAACCAAATCACAAAAAACATGTCTATACATTTGTTCTGATGGATTGGTCTTGGTTATTCATGAATTTAATCACCTGTTACCATCCATATCTTACATTATAGTACTCAGCCTGCTGTCGATATCAAGCCCTGGGGATGCAGGAAAAATCTGCGAAACGTTGGCGGAAAATGTGATTGAATTCATTTATGTAACCAAGATCGATCCTCCAGAACAAATGAATAAGTAAAAAGTGGTCACAATCTACTTACATTCTACATCTACATGCTATCCTGCGAGCCGCCGTATGGGCGTGTGGCAGGGAGCGTTCGGACACCAGCCGGGTAAGGATGTTAGGGATGTTTTGGGAGGAGAAATGGTGACACGTATTATGGGAGAGTATTTAGTTGAGTTCAGTTTTCATTGTGATCGCTTATTGTGCGCGAAAATAACGAGTTCTTGTACATTAAAGAAAAGCATGCGCCTTTTCTTTGAATGTTTCTTCAGCTTTTTCGTTATGCCACGGATACAATTTGGGGTGAGTGTCAAGAAATATCCTTGGTGTCAGCTGGTAATGCGTGTCATCAGAATTGTAATGGAAAGCGTACCACGCGCACTACCCTTGCATGTTACCTCTGTGTCTCTCTTATCCAAAATTCACGATCACGCATTATTGATCACCCATGAGGTTTCCACACGCATCAGAGTGACAGAGAGAAAAAACCTCAGCATCTTTGACGTAGTGAAGAATTTCGCTCCTACCTCAACCCTTTAGCTGGAAGCGACTTATGACGACATCCAGGCACTAGTCTCGCGACATTACCCCCTTCCCCCTTTTTATCCCTTTGTGGGTGGTATGAGAAATAGCAGGGGGTGGAGGGGTAAGTCGGCGGGTGGTGGGAGATGGCAACTCGTGCGCGCGCAAGAGGGGAGGGGGAATAGAACGAGGCGGAGGAGATGGGAAATGGGCGGAGGGGAGGAGGGAGAGAGGGGAAAGTCCCTCGGCAGCAGGACTTACACACTTTCACTCTCGGCACTGAGCATCTCTGCCGTACAAGGGATGCGTCGACGCAGTTTATGCGCAGCATTCGGGCGCCGTTGCACGCGTGCACTAGTAGTATTTAGCCGCGAACGGGTTTAACCCGTTTTGTAGCGTTCTACCGGAAAAGGGGATTTCATTATTATATCATCGACTGGGAGAGAGATAGAGAAAGGAATTTCTTTCTCCACGCGTGTCTCACCCTCGATTGACCCATATTCCACAAACACACACCGCATCGTAAATGTTTCTTTTTTTGTAGCCATTTCCTTAAAAGTACGTTTATGAGCTGTTGGGGGTTCGTTATTGGGAGGGGGAGTGGAGGAGAAACATTAACAGACCCTCAGACCTACAGAGAACTGTCGCATTATCGATCCCTACGAAAACTTCTTCCGAAATTTCCCCTCCTTCCGTGATATTACGCATTCGGATTTACCAGGGGCGTGCTTTCGAGAGGGCGGGGCAGCTCAGCTCCACTACCTTACGAAACATTCGATACATAATGATATTCACACCGCATATCATATCGTATGGTTTATTATTACTACTATAATCCTTGGCATGGGTCGAAAGAAGTGTCCTAGGTGCGGTAACGCCAACGAAATTCCACATCCTTGACTGCCAATTTACCAGTTTTTGAATAAAATAAAAATATAATAATTTCACGTGCCTAGTTCCAGAATGTTTTTGAGATTGCTGTGAGCAATATTTCCTTGATAATGGGTTAACAATTTTGTATGTGCATTACAAATGGGGTGAAAACTGATTTATCCACAGTGATTCCGTTTAAAATATTAATTATGCTAAATCTCAGAAGTCACCATATTTAGCATGTGCAATACCAATTGGGTGAAAGCTAATTTATCATTTGTGATTCCGGTAAAAATATTAATTATGCTAAATCTCAGAAGTCACTATATTTAGCTTTGGATAAATACAAATTTAATGTAGCCACCACAGATTAATAACGTAAAAAATAATGATAATATCGGGGTTTCTTCATGAGGGTCTCTGTAGTCCGTAGGTTACTCTCTCATTTTAGGAAAGTCGTTTCACTAAACTGAGCGTAAATAAGCTATACAATCTTATCACTTTACTTGAGATGATAAAAATAGAGTAAAATATTTTTGCCTTAATTGATTGGAGTAGTCTCCAATATTTCAGAAGCTAATGTTTTTCTACCTTCAATTATTTTACCACTTACTTTCCTTCCTGAGTAAAGTGTTCTATTTGTGGGTACGTCAACGAAATGCCACATCCTTGACTGCCAATTTCCCAGTTTATCACCTCAAAATAAAGTATGCACGACAAGAAATGAACCCAAAAAATGAGTAAATAGTAAAAGTTTACTCCTTTACTTGGATTCAATTAATATGATCGAGGAAAATGTACTCAAGAATGAAAATAAGTGGTAAAATAATTGAAGGTAGAAAAACACCAACTTCTGAAATATGGAAGATTACTGCAATCAATGCATGCAAAAATATTATACTCTATTTTTATCGCCTCAAGTCAAGTGTTTAGATTGTTTATCTGTTTTGTTACGCTTACTTTAGTGATCTCCCTAAATTGAGAACAGATCTTCCTAAAATGAGAGAGTACCTAAGCCTTCGACGACGGAAACCCTTGTAAGGAATCCCCAATATATTTTTTTAAATTTTTTACGTTATTTATCTGTGGTGACTACATTAGATTCGTATTTAATGGAAACTAAATACAGTGACTCATGAGATTTAGCATGTATTACATTTTTACCGTAATCACAATGGATAAATAACTTTTCACCCAATTTGTAATGCGCATGCAAATTGTTTACTCATTCTCAAGGAAATATTACTCACAGCAATCTCAAGACAGTTCTGGAAATAGGAACGTGAAATTCATATAACTTTCATTTTTAGTCCGCGTCTTCCGACAACTCGTGACGACATTATTTCGCTTCCACAGTGAAAAACAAAAACTGTCGAATGAAAACCAACCTCTCGATCGATGGCAAGAATATCTTAAATCAAACATCCGTCACTCATAACGTAAAATTTACAGGCATATATGTCTAATTGCTATGGTTACTAAAAACTTCTTGCGTCAAGAACTTCGGTTCGCTCATTCTTCGCATGTCCCGAGAAAGGTGTTATGCTTAATAAATAGGGATGTGTTCATATTCACTTTGACTATACTTAGGCTAATTTCACGTTAGACCATTCTTATATCTAGTTTTTCATTCGCATTACCCTCTATCTAAAGTAGTCTCGTTGCCGTTCGGCGAATCAAAGAGCTCATGTCTCTATTTATAATCATAGCAGTTTCGGAAATTACCAAAAGGCAAAAAAAATAATGGCAACATTTTTAACTTGAGTGGGTAATATGAACACTGAACAAAATATCCTTAATTAAATGCAGATTATGATACATTTTTCTTAGTGGTATACAAGCATTTCATTCCTACGTATCGATAAAAAGTAATTAGCTCTGAGCTCTTCATTTTCCATACTTCATGAAAATGCCAAGCCTTATTGCCTGAGAAACTTCTGAATCTTCTCTCTATTAGACTCCAATATTGTCCACTGGACTGTCTCACTTTTTAAGATGCATCGTCAGCACGCACGTGTCAGAGAAACGATTATATCTTTCTTACGAAGATCGGGACATATTACCTATTACTTTGAGTTTGAATGCGTATTCACTTCAGATCAAAAAATTAATGACGATAAGCGACGCGTCAAAGTGCTCATCCTTGATTTGTCTCCCGATTGGATTGAATTATTAGTGGAACTCAATTTACTGAACGGCGTACAGGAGTGGGGTGCAATGATCACCCTGTGATTCCCCGCACTTGACCTTGCGTCGAGATCAGAGTCACAGCTCCTATGACGATAACATTTTTTTTCTAGTTGGTGAGCTTTAAACTCCATAGTTAGCTTATTAAAGTATTGAGACAGAGGCATGCGTAAGACAAAGACACTTTCAGTAATATGCAACGGCTTTAAAATATAACATTCGAATAATTTTCAAGTGAATGTTAACATTACCAATGGTGAATCGTGAATTAAGAAATTTACGGCATTGACATTGAAAATTACTCACGCTTCCTTGTTAGGATGAAGCTGTTCGAATCGCTACTGCATTTAAGAGACGTGATTGGACAGTTATACTCGTAGATATGTGATACTAGATATTTTATATAATTTATCATGATGTAGACTTATCAATGCTTCATTATCAGAATTACTCGATCCTTCTTCCACCAAGAAATATTGTGAGCATATGTGCAAACACTTTTTTTACTGTACTTTCAGAATGCGATTCAAATTAAAATGTTTGTTTTAGTGCAAACCTTATTCTTGCATTGAGATATCACATCCTATTATGCTTTAATTTTTGTTGTAGCGTGTAGTTTTAGGGTGTCTTGTAGCTTCTTGCAATCGCTTTGATATCATTTTTGCCATATGATGGAGGGAAAGATTGTGGAACTTTTTTACACAACCATCTCTTGCAGCTTCATAGATGATAAAGATTCTGTATTTTTTGGTAAAAATTTCAAGATCATTTCTGTTAACACCCATCATTGATGATGTGTACGCACTTAATCCCGATTTTGTATTCAGCAATTCATTAGATTTTGCGGCAAAAGTTGTAAGAAATCTGATGAGGGGCCTATTACCTTTATGTGCTTCTGTGGGACTATTTTGGAATGAGAAAGCGAGTTAGTTACATTGGAATGCTTATCGATCTGTAGTAATACAAAATCATAGTCTTAATATTTAATAAAGGATACATTGGATCATC
Organism: Ceriagrion tenellum; assembly: GCA_963169105.1. Classification (NCBI taxonomy): domain Eukaryota; kingdom Metazoa; phylum Arthropoda; class Insecta; order Odonata; family Coenagrionidae; genus Ceriagrion; species Ceriagrion tenellum. The sequence continues at coordinate 126,417,259 of OY720632.1, read as the reverse complement.
TCTGCCTTTTTCTGTAAGGATTGTATAGGGTCATCGCAAAACCAAGTTTTGACAGATTGATCCATATTGAATTCTATGTAATGCACAGGTAATTTTCTGAATTCTTTTATTCACCAGAGCCAAATGGGTTTGCCAGTATTGTGTGCGTCATATTCACGGAAAAACTCGCCAAGTCGAGAAAATAGATGAACAATACAGGACATTAGTTTGAATGATACAGTGAAACCCTTGCTGATTAAAGCCACATAAAAGTACATTATCTACTTACGTTAAAGTACTACACTCCGAGCGTAATTAAAATATAATCTCGCTTTTCAACATGATTATTACACTACTGATAACCAGCTAATCATCCATGAACGCACAAGACTTATATGATTAATATTCACCTATAAGATTTCGTTTTATTTAAAGGACAATATTTGGCGAGGTCATAACTTCATCCGCTGCTTGGGTGGTAAGAAAGAAAAACGCCTGATTTTTGTTGGGCTATGTACCAATTAATGAGAAGAAACCAGTTGTTTTCAGTCACGTCAACGCTACAAAAACTCATTCTCTGCACGAAATAAATATTCATCTCACTCAACCATTTGGGTTCACAATGGGGAAAAAAGACGAAAAAAAATTGACCCTTTGACTTACACAGAATGTTTATTCACACGCGGAAGGTCATCCATTAGATCACTACTTTTATGGTACCTTCATTAGTTCCGGATTCGTGCAATCGGTCTTCACTATTTTTTTCCGATCACTTCCACACAGTGCAGCTTCCATTCCGGAGGAATTCGACGAATCACACCGCATTGATTGCTCAATTTCCCAGATATGCGTTCTCAAAAGGTAATCATTTACATTCGCGGAGTGCTAACGACTGTTTTTTAACCATCACTTTACCAATATATTCTTTGAAAGCTTCGTGCCTGTTGAAAATCGTAAACTTCTTTGCAAACTGAAGCATAAAATCTCCACGAAAAAAAAATCAGAATTGTGGAATATTATTTGCACATTTTATTTTTTCCGTTTTGCTTAGTGATTTCTAGGCTCACTCGATGGTGATTTCAAAATTAAGTGACATGGCGATAAATTTTATTTCTTTCGTTTTTATGTGCTAATAAAATTGAAAATGCGCAGGAAAATTGACTATTCAGCAGTATATAAGAGTCTAACACTTCTGCACTAATTCTGACTTGGGGAAGCCGACGACAGATATATAACTTGCGGAAAACGGAAATGGAGAATATATGTTTCCCCGATAGATCTCAGTCATAAGAAATAAACGTGGGCGTCATGCTCATAGCTGGCTCGTTTATGCAAAGCACTGCTTTAAGAGATTGAAATATGTAACCATAGAGAGTTTCCGGTAGACTAGAATATTTTTTAGATGAAGGTACTAAGTTTAATATTCCCGCCCTCTCACTAGGCGCTAATCTTAAGAAAAATGCATCATATATATGATCAAAAATAGATCTTAGTCCGTGGCCTTTGTCTCTGCAGTTCAATACACTATCGGCCTCCCTGTATCGTTAGCCATCCATTATTCATTTTTATATACATTTCGTAAGATAGTTGCTCCCTCCTGAAACGTGGCGACTTAATAATGATTACCTCTTAATTTTCGTGGTCCATCGATGCAATATGTCAAGCTTTCGAGTTTTCCGCCTCAATTTTGGTTAGCACCATATTCTTTATTTTTCCAACAAGAGACGTAGAGGGTTTGGAAATTAAGCACGTGAAAACCGCACAAACCAGACAGCCTCCAGAGTTGAGGAAGGAATGCAGAGATATTATCCGATATCCTTACGTGGAAAAATCAAAAACCTGAGAAATATCACTCTACTGGCATTTTGACGAGAAGTTGATTGTTTCTAGGGACAAAGGGTGATGGGATGGCTTTAATCTCCAGCGAGAAAAATACTCTGCCTCACGCCCGACGAAAAAGTAGTGTAGAGCATGGTTCTCTGTGGAACATGATTCCACAGAAAAATCTCCACCTCTGCCTGGATCTTAACCCAGATCCTCAGGACATGAAGCCACAACACAATACTGATCCACCTCAAACGGAACTTCGTGTTGAATACATAGGTAGGTATCCCACAGCTCGCTTCGAAGCCGACACGGCTAACGCACGCGCCCTTCCCAACTCAAACCCACACACCCGGCGCACGCTTAAACCCCCTCGCGTGTCTTTCGCACGCTTCTTCCCGCAGACCGTCAGAGGGCACAACTTCTCGGAGTTGGTTAGTGGTTTCGATCGCTCAAAGGCTTCTCTCTCATTTCCCTTCCCCCGCGGAGTGAGAGAGTCGACGCTGGATATGAGAGGGGAGGAAAAAAAATAACGAAAAAGAAAATACACCTCCGTTTTTCGATCGGACGCCAGGGTCCTTCAACTCGTTTCAACCCACCTTCCCCTCTTTCTCCCTCCATTAAGCTGCCAGCGACACCTTCCGAAATACACAACGTGGATTCATATTTACTACGCCAAGGGTGCACTACTACCACTGCCTTACGAACGGGTTCCACGTGTATATTCTTCCTGCATCATTATCAGGTGGGCACAAAGGAAGTTGTACCAAGAATTTGAATCTTTAACCGCTTCTCAAAATAAACTATCTACTTGAATACAATAGCTATTGCACTTGCAAGACTTTACCAATAGTGTGGTTCTTGTTAAGACTGCCTAAATTTATTTTACCAATGTAGAATAAAGACCCTTTTGAATATAAAAATACTATCATCATTGCTACAGTTGGCTGGAAGCAACTTGAGCAGCCACTTCTACTTCGTATGTATGAGCAGCTAGAACAGTTACTTCGTATGCATGTATTCTTGAGCGGCACTGTCACGAAGTTCTTAATTTCTGCTAGATTGCTGGATTTAATTCCAGATTTCAGGTTCAAATCCAGTCCCGTGTTGGAGGTTTAAAAAATGAAAGGATATGAAAGGAATGTTCTATAAGTAGAAAAATGTGAAAATACCATGGAATTCCCTAGTAATAGACAAGTATGAGATGAGAGTGCTCCCTCAGGTTCGATGAGATGAAGGATAGGCACAAAAATGAGTGACAAAGTCGATGGCTTTAGCGTACGAGTCAACGTTGTGCGACGTAGGGGTGAAGCGAGAAAGTTATTAGAAGTTGTTACGGAAGACTTATTCAAAAAAGAAATATCCTAAGTCTCAATAGCAAGGAATCGCATGTGAAGCGAGTCACTGATTGCCACAAAATCGTAAAACAGGTTTCCTTGGTAGAATATCACACTAAGTAGCAAAAAATCTATTTTTCCAGGTAAATGACTAAATCATGAGGATGGAGTTAAATATCTGTATCCTGAAAGCGCTGGCGCCTAGGATTAGTTCGTATTAACTCGAGGAAATGAAATGCAGTTCACTTCAAATATCTGTAACTGAGGCGGATTAGTTGAAGCATAGTGTAAAACTGTAGCTAGTATTCCAGAGCCATTGCTAATAGCAATGCATTTTTCAGTTAATCCTACCACAGAGGAAATTGGAGTTCACGGTATGCTCATGTTGACTCGAGAAAACTAGTCACCGTAGTAAACACGACACCTGCGTGTACTTCCACCAAGTCCAAATGCTTCTCGCAACCGCGCAGGCACGCTAATACCTCCCTCCACACACCATCCTCAATTCACCCTCTTTCCTCTTCTTCCTCCTCCTCTTCCAACCACTCCCTCCTTCCCTCCCCTTCTCTCACTCTTCCGCAGATGACACGGAGATCCCTCCCCTACCACCGAGCTCATCCTCCCAAAAGGGTTCCGACACCTCGATTGACCGACCAAAAAAAAAAAAATACCCCATCGGCGTCATTTTAAAAGGGCCCCCTCACCTGCCGGCGTGGGTCCTTCTCCAGTGCCACACGCGTAGACAGAGAGACAAACAAGGTTCGACTCCCGGGCAAGGCCGTCCTTTCCACTCGCGTCGGAGACACACGGCACCGAGGAGCGGATCACCTTCCTCCTCCGACTGCTCTCCGGCGTGGAATCAAAGCTCACCTGGCCGAAGCGGTTTAGGAGGAGGGCGGTTTAGTGGGGCGCAGGAGAAAGGGAAGTGGAGCGACAGGCAGGGTTGGTTTGTTGTAGGAGTGGATACGGCGCCTCTCTCTCTCTCTCATACTCGACTCTCCCTCCCTCTCGTCGCCTGAGACTGCATCCGTATCGGTTGCCCACGTCTCCCTCTGACGAGAAATCTCACCGAGAGCGGCACGGCGCACGGCTCCTCCTCACTCCACGTCTCCTCTCGACCCCTCTCCCCCCCCCGCTTTGTTCCACCCTCCTCCCCTTCCTCCTCTCCCATTGAACCCGCCTTCCCTCCCACACCCCCTCCTATATCTCTCTCTTCTCTATAAACTCAATCTTCTCACGATTCGTATCGTAGAACAGACAAGTTTTGTTGCGGCTATAGAACTGGATTTCTACGTCTAGAAACCGGGTTCATACACCGGGGATGGCAAAGATTTTTTTGAACCTTGTTTCGTTCGGGGCGCGATCTTTTTCGCACTCTGAAAAGAACTTTAGCCCAAATGTTTTCTGCGACTTATCGAGATTCGCGATTTCGCACGATGGTGAGAGCTCTGGATTGTCATAACCAAGGAGTAGGACCCATCTATTAACAGGGGGAGACGATGACAGAGACTTTTGAGTGGAATCAGGTGGAAGAGGATTATTCTGCTGGCTCGTATCCTAATTACTATTACCGGGGGCACAAAATTTTTTTGGGTGTCGTTCAAAAGAATCCTTCCCCTTAGTTTTATTTCTGAGGAAATATATCTTTAAACCCGGTAAGGTTAACGCATTTGGTGAAATATTTCTTTTCCTCCTCTATTTACTAATTAATACTATATTTATCGACACTTCCACCGGTTAAAAATGTCCTTTCTTGTTGTTAGCCTCCCCGATAACCAGTTCCTCGACCAGTAAATTGATCACGGTATTCTAACGGGTATTCAAAGTTACGGATTAGTTTGGTTTCGAACCTCAGGTGAGGCCAACATGCCCAGCTCTAAGAGACATAATATTAATGAAAACTATTGGTAAATTGTGTTAACTGACAGGAAGACACTCTCAGTTTGATACCATAAGACGCAGTTGTTTAGTGACGTAGCGGATGTTAAAAGTAGGTCGTTTGGTGACTGAAATACACAAATCCAGGCCAGGGTTACGGGTTCATTTGCATAGACATCGGTGTTTAACAGTAGCTTCGGTGATTATAAAACAGCATCACGAGGGATTTGATTGGAAGGGTTCATAGAAGATTCACTTTGATCGAGTGTATGGAATAGACGCCATTCGTAGGGGATACAGACCCTCAAAGTTTAGTCCTCTGTGCCACTTCGCCATAGATGTAAAGAATATTGCTGCTCTAAGGAGAGGCGACTAAAAGCTGAAAGTACTTTAACTGTTAATAATAGAACTTTTAATTCGGCGACGATTGGTGGGGTATCGCGGCAACGGAAGAAGGAAAAAGAAAAAAACCTTTTGTACACCTTTTTTTCTTTCTAATATAGGTGGTCATGGGGTCCATAATTTGGCGTTTAGCCAAAATTTGTACCGCAACATAAGTAATAGCCTGTCTCTATTTAAGGACGGGCTTAAACTACACTTTGAATTCACCCATCACTCTCAGGTTTTGAGCTTAGGGCAACGGAATTGGAAGCCAGTTCTCTAGCCACCACGCCAACTCAATCAAATCCATCTTCTACGCCCGAGTTGTAACTCTCCAGCCAGCCGTTGAACTGTTGAACGCCCTACAAATGTAACTCCATCGCCATATGTCATAAGAGTGATAACAGGATTGCCGGCTAACTTTATCACTAAATCCAGTAAGCCATCGGAATATCTGAAATTAATCACCCTTGTGGCTGCATCTCTGCCGTTCTATCACCTCATCCTCACGGTTCTCTCGAGCGTCGGATGAATGAATAAGGTGTTGAGCGTAGTTTCCACTTTAGGTCAGGTGGAAGACTGCTGTCGACAAGTCCTCCGTTTGAGGAGGGCGTGATCGAGTGGTTAAAGATGCACCATATGCACCACCTTGTCATTCCATGACTCCACACCCACCGCCGCGCACCGTCTGCCCGCCGCCGCGTGCAGCGAGACACTGCCGCACTCCGAACCAATTTCTCCTACGACCAAATCTCCCCACTCCTGCACCCCGGCGTATTTAGGACGTTATTTGCACGACGCAGGCGCTGTAAACCATTAACTCTTCGTCGGCACGTGCTCCCTCAGTGTGGATCGGCCGCACCCGGCGCCTGCGCGTGAGCCGCTCCCGGCTGCGAGCGGTCGATCACGACGAGAGTCGATCTAGTTGAGAGCGCGCGGAGGTCTGATTTGTGACCTTGACTGGCAGGTGGGATTAATTGGAAAGGCGACAAATGAGGTGATTTGAGACCATAAGGCCCCGACTTAACACTTTCCAAACAAGCGGGGCACGGTTTAAAAGAAAACATACCTACTCCTTCATATTACTATGGGTTATACTTACTACTGTTTCAAACATTAAAACAAAAAATCTCAGTCTTGAAAGAGTGATAATGCCTGGCTCACACTAACCGTAAGAAAACATAACCTTTCCAATAATGTTGTTTAGGGAGAGTTAAGGTTCTCGTCTGTCACATTAGATGGTTGGTTGACGTGGGATTACCGGTGGAAGAAATTATTTCCTTCGGTTTCCATGGGATATTAATATTTGATCAGGGATCAGAAAACCAGGTTAAGGGTATTTAAGCAGGCTGGCAAGGGAAAAGTTATTTGGGAAAAGAGGAAGATTGGAGAGAAACACGGAGTCCACATCAGTCTGTTCATAACCGAGGGCGACCAGTTTTGCGTCATATCCGACGAACGGAGTTGGAGTGGAGTATGGAGTGCCATACTTGATGTGCTCTCCGCATGAAACCAAAATAGGAATCGCGATTCCAATATAAAGAGACCGCCAATATCGGGATTCGAACACTGGTCCTCGTGTTGGAAATCCATGAATATAGCCACCACTCCTACCTGATCCTCCATCTCGCCTTGGCGTCTGCTTCGACTGTCACTGGTAAGAGACCCCATGAAACGACCCCAAAATAACAGGATTTCACGTCTTTACATCTGTACTGATGGAGCTCATAGAGAGGAGATGATGTACAGGGTTTGATTGTATAAGGAAGTATTCACGAAAAGATGAGAATAAACGCAGAGCACCCAACGGTAGTCTTATTTGGTCGCTAAGTGATAGCTGAAGAGATATAAGCTTCATTTAGAATATGATTTTAATAGCATGGTGTGATTAAAATTGTTGCTTATCAATGTTCCATATCATCACTTGGACCTCTCTTGATGATTTAAAAATCAAGTATATGCTTGAGAAAATGGTTATATTGATTTGGATTAGGAAAAATATTTCTTATCTGGCAAACATTTTCGTTTCCCGAAGATTACGTCTTTACTTTGACTGAAATATTCGAGTATGCTTAACCCAGCCCCATTGAGACAGCGAGTCTTTAGCAGATCCCTGCCAGGTTATGACTAAATATGCGAAATTGAGGAAGATACAGTTCCAAACTGACCGGTACACAATTTCCAACTTTCAAAACACCTTTCGCAGCCACAGGACACACGGCTGGAAACACTGACACTCACCTTCAACACACTTCACACCGCTTCCTTCATCCAATCAATCTTTACAATTACATCCCTCCTTCATAGCTGATGTCTTACAACCACTCTGTTTAATGGTTTGCGCGGTAGAATGATGATGTAGATCAGCAAACACTAACATTTTCTAACTTACTCACGCCTTACAATTAGTAGCGCATTTTGTACAAATACGCCCTTTACATAATAAAACGTTTCCCACTGTTTGATAGATATTAATTTAAGTCCACAAGCCCACGATTGTTAGCCTATTATTGCGTGTCCCTTAACCGTCACTTAGGTACTCCTTGGGCAGCGCACACTACTGACTGGGAAAAGACGATGAAAGTGAAATGGATGTAGAATGCGAGACAGCAGAACCAAAGTAGTACAAAAGGAATACCAGAGTAGAAGTAATTGGCATGGGGGAGAAATAAAGGAAGTTTGTATGCCATCGAGAGGAAGTGAACATATAGGGCGACTCTTAATGATAGTAGGAAAAATAATGATTGTATTGGATAGGAGCATGCTGACTGGGAATCATGGTGAGGAGGGAGAAGAAGAATGAACATTTTTGAGGACATTGTGGAGAAAAGGAGCAGCGAGTATGCGGTGACCGAAGAAAGAGATCGTCTTTCGAACTACTTCCGTGGGGCACACAGTTAAGCCTCATCCAGGGTGTGTGGCAGGCGGTGACTTCACAACAGGCATGCCATCCATAACGCAACAGATGCTGTTGTTGACCATTTTACTAAGAATACTTATAAGTGACGTACGTGGAATGAGATTTCACATGCAATTTGGCTTCTACAAATACGGAATGGGCATCGCATTTTATCATCACGGGGACCCTCGCGGCCCCAAAGCAAAGTTAAATGTTAGTCATGCTAACCCGCAAAAAATGATAACAATATGTGTTAATTTTATGACCGTGGGTAGGTATATTGACCGATGTCAATTTAAATGTTATCTCAAGACGGATTAGAAATGAAGGCTGCATTCAAACAAACTTAGGATTGGACAACTCATGACGAAGTAGGGTTTGTACCTTTCGTCAAAACCTATTCCAACCGGAGGTGAGCAATAACAAAAAATAATTACATCGGAGTCTCCTATTCTTCATTTTCATTCATAAAATGACACATTTCCCGCATTTATTCTTCCAATTCTTCCCCGAGTTGTAAAGAGATCGTTGCAATGAACAACACGGCATTAGTACGTGCAAAATTAATTTGGGGAAAAAACTTCAGTAGTTATTTCAGCTTCCACCAGCATTGATTCTCAACTGTGACTACCTACCGAAAATGTACGACTTATTGGGCTCCTCAAACCGTGACGAATATCATTGTCCGTGACTACAACGTCCTCATTTCGAAGCATTGCGACAAATTGATCGTTTCCTGGCTCTTTTCATTATTGAGTAGCCGTGAAAATGTAATATCCCAACGGGAAAGTCTTGAAATTGTCAAAAGTTTCATGGCCGGCGATTTTTCGAATTTGGAGAAAGGGAAAGTTAGTAAGGAGAGAAAAAAAGAAGAAAGTACACGAAAAAAAGTTGAAAGTCAAGGTGTCAAGTGAATGGGAATCGTAAGGAACGAGCACGCGGAAGTCCTGACGACGTAATTTCGGCTCGTGGCCATTATTGGGGAACGGAACAGGTTCCAAGAGAGTGTTTACATTTTTTTTTCTGGTGAAAAGGGGGTCTTGGTCCATACTACGAACTTGAACTTGAGTCTTTCATGTGGAGGCCAAGGGGAAAGGAGAGAGAGAGAGATGTTGTTTGGATTGAATAACGAAGAAAGTAGAAAGGTCTTGGTCGCTCCCCCGCAAGGTCCACTTTCTCCCGCTCGGCAGTTCCCGCCGTCGATTCCGCATTCGGCGATGGCGACCCCTCCCTCCGCGGCGCGCTTATGCGGAGGCGAGCGTGTTATATACACGCAACCGCATCCATCCGGTCTGCATATCCCTCCCACTCGGTTCTAGTGGAGCGCGCCGAGTTCTCGGTCAGCCATGAGTGCAGTCCATTGCTTCCGCATTGAAACATATACCCTCATAGCTTCTTTCTTCGTGTTTTTTAACAAATGATTCAAATATAAAACGAATGAATGTACTTTCCTATACGCCTCATCCCTTTTTGTGATATCATAGTATTATGACATGACAATACATTACTCTTCAAAAGACGTCGGCCACAAAGAACCAATGTAAAAAAGTTATCATTCCTCAACAGTACGATTGTAGATTAAATGTCTTCCTGCATAACTGTTTGAGCCCTTTCCTGGCAACATGAATGTTTTTAAGAATAGGTGGATAAAATTATTTTAGACGATTGATTCATTGTTAATTTTAATTTTTCCTATTGATGTCTGATTTTACGTTTCATGTTTGATGATTCGTTAAACGTCTGTTTTACATTATATTGCTGTCACCACCTGGCAAATAGTCAACTTGCAACTCTTTTAGTTAATTATAACTATAATAATCTAAACGAGTAAATGGGTGCTTGCAATTTGCAAGCAGGGGGGGGAGTGTTATATGATGAGACTTTTCAAGTAAGGAAAAAAAACAATGAAGCTCTCAAGTCTGCGTGCTACATGCAAGCAAAGAAAAGTATAATTCTCGAAAATGAAATACGCGCCCCATGAGGTATGGATACCAGACAGTTCTTGTACAAAATTTAATTGTATGTCATCCGGTTATTTACGACTTTCAAAATACTACAATCAGAACACCGAAACGAACGTGGAACCACTGGAAGATCATCATAACCTCATTCGAAGGCATATAAGACGCTCTTCTACGTTAGATATTTCATTTCTGTACAGCATACTTAATAAGAGCTCACATGAAGAATTTTACTATTTAAATTCGATAGGAATCGAGATTTTTTATATACTAATTTTCATATTCAATTTTTCTCTTCCAATCTTCTACATGGACTGCATGTTTTTTTAATGAAAACTACAATATCATGAAGCTTGGATGGCTCAAATTGGTCATCAAAGCTACGGTAGAAGCCAGGAAAAAGTTGAAGAAATTATACCCAGTACTTAGAAGTGCGAAAAATGGTATAAAGAAGACTAAATAACATGCACTTAGGATACCAAACTCACATATCTAAAGCTATCGATTGCAATATCTCGAAGCCTAATCGACTTTTTTATTTTTCCGATTTTACCCCTAAACGACACATAAATCTAACCCTCCCCTGAAACTGGCTCGCCTCGCTGAGTTCGAAACCTCGAATCGACACTCGGTCCGGCGACAATGGAGAAATATATCCATAGCAATGAAAGTGAAAAAATTTCTAACATCCCAAATAAAAGTTTAAAAATATCAGTTTTATGGTAGGTAGGAAAGAATCGATTGCAAGAATAAGATTTTTCAAACATTCAGCCTCATATTTGTGAAAGAATCAGTCTTGTAGCTCAATTATTTCATATTTTAATGAACGAAAGAAAAAAGGTCCACACTAAAATTTTTCATTTTTCCCAAATAATCCCATGTAAAGCTATCGGTTGCAATAAATCAAAGCCTAATCGACTTTTTCACTTTTTCGATTTTTTCCAACTCGACACATGATTCCAACTCCGCCCTGAAAATTTCACCCACCTAGCTCGTTTAGAAATGCCCAGGAGTTCTGATGAGTCAGCCAGTCAGTTCTTTAGCTTTATATATATTACCTAATGTTAAAAAAAAACAGTAGATGAGCCTAATCCCTTTGATGCTTTGCTCCCGGTATAGATGAATGTATCCCAGCCTTCAGGCTGAGAAGTGAAAAATAGGAAAATAATAATAAGTACGTAAGAATGATTAAGTGGTACATCTATGTGATATTTCATTTTTATAACGAGATTTAGATTATTCTGACAGGGTGGGTATATAACTATCCCTAAAATAAAAGAGTTCTAAAGGATGATGAGATGTTCAGTACCCTTTTTTGTTATGTCAATCTGACAGGGCGGATAAAATTTTTACCCATAAATCAAAAAATGCTCAATGATAATGACTGTTGACGTTAAAATAAGTAAAATATCCTTTTGACACTTGTACTGCAAACACATTTTATTAAAATGAGTTTTGGAAACTAGACATTTAATCCTTCAATCTAATAATATTTTAAGTTGTTGTAATTCACAATTTGAAATAACTGTCCATTTTCAAAAGCTACTACGTTTTTATAACGAAAAATTTTTTAACTACCTTCATCAATCCTTAATTATGACTACATTAGGTAAGCATTGACTGTAAGCGTTCTTAAGAGATCTCTTCAACTTGATCGAATATTTTTCTAAGTGCGTATTGTCGGATTTTGCTTCTGAAGATAACAACACTCTCAGTATGCACAAATCAAGTAATTCCAATAAAATAGGTTTTTTATTACATTCATCGGATATCTTTTCGGGCGGCAAAATATCGGCGTAAAATTAGCTCTGTGGTAATCAATTGTAAAATTTAGAGACAAATATCCACCAAAGATGACTATTATGATTGTGAACTGATTCAGAATCTTCACATGTATTTAGAATGTTGAGATTTTAGATTTACCTGTACAGCTAATGTCTATCCATGGAAAATAATGATGAACAAATTATAGTGACTTAATCTACCCAAAATTTTTATTTTGCATGGTTCATATATTCATCTTGATGAACAAATTATAGTGACTTAATCTACCCAAAATTTTTATTTTGCATGGTTCATATATTCATCTTGATTACAAAAATTTATCAATCATTGCTTACTCATTCATGCTTATTGTGCATTTTCTTATTCTGATTGGTTCAATGACGCCTGAGAAACTATAATAAAAGTTTGTTAATGATTACTTTGATTTATCATGACGATTGTCATAGGTCTTTGATTTATTTGCTCTTTATTTCAATTAAGCATGAGGGCTTTATCATATCATTGTGAAAATGTCTTATTTTATATAATTGCGGCATATTTTTTATTACTTCTATGCTCTTATGCTTTCATTTCAACACATTTGTTCTCACATTTATATGAATTTTCATGAATGGCATATCTAAGTACAACTGTCTCGCGGATCCAGGTAAACCTAAACAGTAATATGCGCATGCCATAACAGAGTATCATAATATTGTGCCATCAGCAATAAGATTTCTTTGCCGGAAAAACAGAACTGTAGTAGTCTTTATTGAAGGGAAAACTTAAACTGGCAATCAATTCAACAAAAGAAAGAGAATTTTCAGAGTGGCATGTGATTCCTGCGGGATACCTGAAATCAGAAGTTGTGAGCGTGATCGAGGAAAATATTCAAAGGAAATTATATTTTTCACGATGGAACTCTATTTGTCGTAATATGTAGAGGGTTTCAAAACTGCTAAAGTGATGCGAGACTATTGAGATTATCATGATAATGGCTCATCTGAGTGAGGAAATGGTGTGAGTGTAAAATGGTGTAATAGGCAAAAAAATACCTATCAGAATCACACTATATAGTTAATGAAGATTTGCCTTGTAATTCCATTTCTTCTTCAACAGGCAGAGGGCCTCTCAAGCACATGACAAGGTCACGTGATTTCAACCTTGCCGGAGGAGGAGTATTAGGGCCATTTGGCACAATGACATGGGTTAAAATGCATGAAAACCGTGACTAATTGCAAACCTTGATATGTATCTGTTATATAACTATCTATAAAACCTTATTATCATATATAAGGAATCCAAAAAGCCATTCAATGGCGAGAGTGAAATATGAAATATTAAAAGAGTAATTCAAGGAATTGAGCAGGGTGTAATGACCATGATTTGTGAATGAATTATGTGGGTAGACACTTAAGTATTCAAAAGTGACTTCTTAGTGCTGGAAGGCAATATTGGCAGATTGCTTGAAAGGTTTGACTGAAATCAGAAAAATAAGTGGTAATCGGCTTTTTATACCAGGGATTTTACGGTAAACTACTCCTAAATTTGCGAGCTGATGTGTAATAACCTTTAAATAATATGATATATATTAAAATAACACAACATCAATATTATGGACGATATTTTAGTGTAGTCTCTGATCAGTCACAAACGCTTTCACGCTTTTAAATTTCCTTTTAAAAACCTTAAAATTATGCTGAATATTCGAATGACACAGTACCGATAATTTGGACCATATTTTAGTATATTTTCTGCCCAATTACAAACGCTTTCACGCGTTTCAAATCCCACCTCTCGTTGCCCAGCGATTCTAGCCCAGTGCACACCACCATCCGAATGCGAGGTCAAAGACGACAGTTATGTTAAAGACACCGCGAGATGAGGCAACGAAGAGCCGAGCTAATGAACCCGTCGCCGTCGATCAGTTTTTTCTCTCTCCTTTGTCTATCTTCATCTGTCTCCCACCTTTCCGATTGTCTTGCCTCTCTTACGAAATTCACCGCGCCTCAGATATCGCATCACCACCTTGATCGCATCGCCTCCAACAACAGCGACTGCAGCCAGACCACGCCCATTCAATCGACACCCGGTGACTCCATCCCTCGACCGTCGATTTCAAGGCTCATCATTAAAATTGCCGAGGGTCGTGAATTTTTTCGTCGAGTTTTTCTCGCCCCCTTCGAAACTTAAGTCAGGCCAATGTCATATTTGGAATTGGTGTCTTGCTTCCTTCGTGTTTCAGGTGGCTGTAAGTTCACCTCCTTGAGTTGCTTACTCTACTCTCTTCTGCTCATGAAAATGCCGAAATTATTAATGATGTTTGATGATTTTACGATGTTTATTACTACCAAACAATCTATACAAAATACAGTCAAGAAGTTAGGGAGCTTTGAGTGACCTAGAAGAAGAACCTGTATTGAGGTTACCATCAAATAAATAAATGAATATACGACCATACATTGTTAGTTAACATCCTTCCGTCCCCTCACTCTCCTGCGTTTCCCATAATGTTGTCTATATCCTTCTTTGCCAATTATGTCCTAGTTTTTACATCGGTTTGACGACCACTCCCCTTAACATCCGCATGAATGGCCACCGCTCCAGTTGTAATGAACCACCGTCTATTTCTGTTTCCCTCCCTGTTGCCACCCATGTTTCTTCCCACAACTCCACCTTTAATAATATTTTTAAGGTTGGCATTCTCGCCTCCCTTCCCCCTTCCTCCTCCCCACTCCAAATCAAAGATCTTGAGTCCTCTTGCATTTACTTATTCCAGGCTTTCTCTCCGCCAGGACTCAATAAATCCCACTAACTTCTTCTTTCACCTCTGCCCATACTACTTCTTCCTTTCGAATTTCTTCCACTTCCCGCCTCCCGCCCCCACCTTTCCTCTCCCTCCCCCTCCTCCCCTTCCCCTGTCCCTCCCCTCCCTTCCTTCCTTCCGCCTCAGTCCTCCCTTCCTACCGCCTCAGTCCTCCCTTCCTTCTCAGTCTTCGCTCTTGCGACCAAGGTGCTAGTGGCACCGAAATATCAAGAAACTTTGTAAGTGTGTTCATCATTTTTTTGTTTTCTGTGTTTGTCGTCTGCCTTCCTCTGGCAAACTTTTATATATATATATATATATATATATATATATATATATATCAGAAAAAAATAATTCATTTAAAGGGTCCATGACAAAAAATAAGAGACAACAATGGAAATAGGAGTAGAATTGATCTTTCCGTCAGTGCGTGCGGAAACGTCATCTATTCTTAGTCTTCGATTCCATTCTTGACACAAGTATGTTTTGTGCAATGGAATTTCTCTCATTGGTTTCATTTTACTACGTGGCACATCTGATATTAGATGCTAGATGCTTGCGTAAATATGCTAAACCAATCAATATATTTACTTCGGGACTCATGACTGGCCTTTTACTTTTCTTGATCATTTTCCTCAGACTTCAAAGTGGCATCTACTCGTGGCTAGTGGTTAACACGGCGTCACTCACTCCCCGTTCATTGGTGTAATTACTCGCGTGGGTTATACCTTAATCTCCAAAGATAATTTGGAAAACTGGTTTTAAAAAACAGCAAACTATCAGAAATAGTGATTACTTACACTGAATCATGAGTGTATCCAGACAGAACTCGGATAGAAAACGGGTTATAAATGAAAAATTTTCAGCCAAACAAACAATGATAACATATTGAATTTTAGTTTCCAAAACGAATTTTATGGGTAAAAAGACAAAACAGTTCTGCCGTTTTATCATAAGCTGAGGTATGTGCAACATTCCGCGCAACTAGCGCCAGGCTAGGAGTGGAGACGGGGAGCTGTGACATTTGCGCGAGGAAAGTCAAGTGGATGGGATGGCAATGGGAAAGAAATAATTAGGAGTGTGGAAGAATGGCGGAGAAACCGCAAAAGTCATGGGGGTGTATGAAGAATGATACTTTTAAGGTGTATGGTACGCGAATTTTGAGTCGTTGAGGGCACATTTTAAAAACTTTATTCAGTGAGTCGGGAAAAAATTCTTGGGCCGTCCTTCACTTAAGTACGTCTGTTCATAAGTTGGAAATAATTTTACGTGTTGTTATACAAATGATGCAGCAATATTTTACAGTTTGGACTCAATCAAAGGATCGTTATTACTTGGGTTTACGGCGCAGAATTCAAAATATTAAGTAGAAATCGTGTGTTTACTCGTGTTCGGCATGATACCTTGATATTTATTATAAACTATAACAATAATATACAACGTATGTTTTCGTGCTTCGGTGAAAATGTGCACATATATCATCGAATTATTTTGAAATATGTGTCAAGTGCCATAAGGCGACGTCTAAAAATAGCACAAGTTGACAAGTAACCAAATCGGTAACATGCAATTTTTTTCACTTTAATCTGTATATATTTATTGAGAAGTTCATTTATCCAAAGTTTCACGCAAATATGTACATAAACGAAAATCACTCCAACCGCATTAAGAAATGAAATTTCAGGAGTCTTAAGAATAGAAGGGCGTGTATTAAGGTATGAATGAGAGTAACGGAAAAGGGTAAGACAGTATGAAAGATATTAATTATTTTAGCAGAGTCAAGTTTGGCAGACCTGACAGATGAAATGGAGGCCTCTACACTGTGCCTTCCCAGGGAGTAAATGGCATGATGGTCACGTATATTATGATGTATCTTCTCGATACATCAAAATATGACACGATACGCGATAGAAATCGAGACGGCCAAGGGAAGGTACATAATGTTAGTGGCAGTGCAACGAATTTGTACTTACTAAACACTTTTTTCAAACTGGGAAAGTATGAGAGGAATTGGGACGGATCATGTGCCATGTATATGGTTAAGACTTGAAGACGAAAATTCTTAACAACTTACAATTTTTTGACGTCGTCATAAAAAGGAGGATGGTCGGCAGGTGTGGGCATAAGATCACATGTCGTCACCAGCGTAAAATTAGTGCATCCACAAAAATTAGTGCCGCAGTGACATTTGGCGAGAGTTGCGCGAGGGGATGAATTTGATAGTGTTTTCATAATTCTTAGGGAGAGGGCGAATAAAAATAACTGAATTCGTAAAAATTTAAGCATGCAAGGAATTTTGAAACCTGTACATAATATGAAACATGTTCGAATGAACTTTACGCCATCAGGCGTCACTTAGTGGAAGTGTTGTATATTCGAATCCATATTGAAAATTACCCTTATACCAAATTTTCAAATATTTTAGTAAACGGTAAAGGCAAAGTTGATAAGTTATTGCGGTCAGTTATTTACAAAGTTAAATACAATAGTTGTGTTATAGCTTACATAGATCACACTGGGTTTTATTTCAAGACACGCATCAAAGAACACTCAGGAAGTTATTTTAATATGGATACCAACTCACAATTTGCCAAGCATCTGCTGGATAATAATCACTTAAGTGATTTTATCCCCGGAATTTTACATGTTCTACCAAAAGGTTTTAAAATGGATGCATTGGAGCAAATGGAAATGATCAGAGTCAAGCAACGTTTGCAACGAGTTTCTTTTTCCGCCCCCCTCCCCGCTCCTTTTCGAAAAAATTTCCCTTCTCGTAAGCCCCTAGCCTATGTTCCCCTACATTTCCACCTAAAAACTTGTTTGTTCTCCAAATCCCCTCTTCTTAGAGGTGGTTACTATTTTAAAAATCAGTAAATAAAATATATACAATCGTACCTGAAGATGCAGCAAGCTGCGAAACGCGTTATACGATTCAATAAATAAATGTAGAAAAGCACAAGGCTGATGTTCAATATAAATTTGTACATTTCAGTAAAATGTTTACATTTTTCTAAACAATTGGGTGAATGTGGACTGAAAAAAGATGTAGAGGATAGAATATTGGACTCTTGAAGAAACATTTGTTATCATCCTTAAAAACTCACTGATTTTTTACTTGGGAGTTACTTGGACACTATCTGTAAGTTTTCTTGAACTAAAAAAACAAAATGCAGGCAATTACCCATCCTTTCCTCTCCACTTAATTCTGCGCTAAACGAGAGATGCTTATCATGTTTCCTAAGACTTACCACTCATGTTCATTAAGGTTCGCAGAGTCCTCTCCGGCCACTCAGCGTTCTCCAACGTCTTCTGTTGTCGTAACCCTTTCCCACCTCCGAGTTCCCATCATGCCCCTGCCCTGTCCCCTCTCCACAGCCTCTCTCTTTATACACTCACTCACTCCACCTCCTTTATTACGGCCGATTTATCGCAATAGTTCAGAGCTCCTGCTCTCCCCCCTCCCCCTCCCCCCCAGATAGTCAAAGCTGCAGCCCCAGCCGCCCAGTGCCTGTCCCCCTCCCGGCGACCGCACCACTGTCTGCAACCCCCACCAGTGTACACCGTCTCCGTGCCTCACTCGATATATGTCCCGCAGGGCCCGCGGAGCGGGGCAGTGGGAATAATTCGCCGAGGCAGGTCCGATCGACCAGAGGAGGGTATAACACCGTTCCCAAGAGTCGAGGGAAGACCCGGAGGAACGAGTGCCGATGAGGTGCTGGTGTTCGACCCACGAGAGATATACATAAGGTACGCTCTTCCAGAAGTGACTTGAAGATCTCTTCACTGGGTACCCTTACACTGCTGTTCTCCTTTCTGTTAACAGAGGGGCACATGAGGTCCGCTCTTCATGAAGGTTTCAGCGAGTTACCTCCTCTCCTACGCTCCCCTTCTTTGCATTCAACTTTGCTTGGAGTCCACTCTATATTTCTCCACACTTCTCGTTTAGCAAGGAGAGATCCTCATTTTGTCCGTCGTAAGTGTTGTGCGCTCAAGGACCCGGATGCCCCCTTGCTGTGGCCTAAAACGCACAGGTTTAGTGAAGTGTAGTCAGGTTTACCTCGTCTCCAAGAAAGGTTTTTAGAACTCTCTCTTTCTCTCAACATCCCTCGGGAAGAAGAGCCTCGCAATGGAAGAGAAAATGCACTACAAATGCAATAGTGACGTTAAGGCTGCAAATATGTGAGTTATGGGAATTAATTCTGCGAGGAACCGTTCGTATATTCCCTGAATATTCCAGTAGAGTGAGTATCGCATTTTAAAATTCATTTGATAGGTCCCTATCTCAGCATTGTTGACCTTCGTTAGGCAATAAAATAACCATCAACTACTATTGACGGTTAACCTGTCATGATGCGTACTTATTTTTAAATCATTCTCAAAAATGTTGACCAGATACATTGCTGCGTGTGCTTACGATACTAGATGTTTATTCACAGAAAAGAAGAAGGAATTTGCACGATTTTAGGAACTTGGATGTAAAAATATGGTCAAATAACCTGAATGACTAGGGTGGAGTCGATAATGTAATCAAATAACATATTCTTTATTAATTCAATATTTTTGACCAAATTGATGGAGATACTCTCTCTTGCAAACAGTGGACATTTAGATTCTCACTTACGTGGGGGTGGCTATTTTCCATCAAACAAAATACTTTTATTAATTTTTATAGTTATTAATTTCATATACTTGTTACTACAGTCAGCACATTCCAGAGAAATGTTACGGGACACAACCTATCAACTGCAGGCGAAAGATAAATTTCATGATCTAAAGCTTAGCTGCAGAGAGAGCTAATTAGAAACAATAATATGAATACTGTTCGAGGATTAGAGATCCCCATCTCTAAATATTTTCGTAACGTTCCCGCTTTTTATAATGGACCATATTAACTCGGACCAGTAGAACTACATTTTTGAATCCCTTCGATTTTTTTGGACGAATCACCGAGAAACATAGATTCGTAATCAGAACTTAAAATAACTTCTACCCTTAAAATCCATCTCATCTTTCAGCTGCTTAGCTCTCAGTCCATCTAAAGATTTTCAGGAAAAAATATCTATTGGACATCGAGTTCTCCCCCTTTATTGACCCAGTTAATAGAATACTAATATTTCCGGATTCATTCTCACTCATTCGTGTCAATTGCACAAAAATGTTTGGAAGTATATAAAAATATATTGCACCTGCGGGACATTCCTGAGTTAGCTTTTCCACATTTGCATAAAAATTTGATCTACTTGATATGGTAAGCTTAGCAAAAAAATCCATTCGGACCCAATAAGGAAGAGATGGAGCGAACGGAGAATATTTTGTGCCATATCGACTCCTTCCGTGTCGCATTGGTCTACTTTCCATAAGGGAGATTGGTGACTCTGTGGAACTCAAGTTTCATGAGTTAAGAGGAATACGTGTTGAAAAGTGAGTTTGCCCGCAGGAGCTGGAGCCAGCTCTAATGGGCTGCCTCCTGGAGGGATGGGGATTCGGAAGCCATTCCTAGCGGAGCGAGTTGTAGTGCCATTCTCCAGCTCGCTACGGACTAGTCATATGGCTACCGATATCGAAAATCGTCGCATTCTACGAATCACTCTGACCAACAACACCATTCCATATCTCGGCGACAGGAAATCACTATATTTACTATTGCAAAGTTTCATTTCTTAGCCACGACACACGATCCGAACCCTATTTCTTGTTGTCAGGTTCGGGAATTTTAAATGTACCTCTTCGACCAAAGGCATGGATCGTAGACAGGCGGTTTCTGCTCCGGTTGTCGTAAAGAGTAGACTGGCGCAGGATTTTCCTCAACGCTTTTCTATTCCCACATAGTTATTCAGTGGACAACCTATGAAGACATTCCAATTAATGTGAAGTTCCTTACTTAGTCTTTCCGAATATCCCATCCAGCAAACTCACTTGCAGCCATCATCTTATTACTTTTTTTATCTCCATTCCTCGCTTCCTGGCGAAAGTTCAAGAAATGAAGTCGTTTTGCTGTTCCCATATCGTTTTCCCCCGTTTTTATGATCTCTGGTTCAATATTTCCTCAGTATTAGAACCGAAGTAAATACGTTTCTCCACCGATAACTCTCTCATGAACAATAGGCATTCTTATGTACCATACACTACCCAAACCCACAGATATTACTAAGTTTACGAATAGGCTTCGTCATTATTCACATGGCAAAGAATATTTCTTCAGCTTCTGTGTTTTCCTCAATTCTGATTCAACAATTTTGTCTCCTCTGCTGGCCTCATATTATTGGCGATACACCCTGCAGAGATTTCGAAGCTTTGAGTGTGAATATTGATAAATATCCTAAAATAAGTATCAGAAAAATATAAAGGGAGAAATATAACGAGCAATTTGCTGCAAACGTGAAATTTACTTCTGACCCGGGTTTCAAAATTAATACATCATCTTCACTGAGTCAATATGTACAAATTCCACTCAATTTTGCCAGAATCTTCGGATTTTACAGATAAATTTAATTTGTCATTTGAACTTGACATTATAAAACGGGCTTAAATATAGCTTACAGATATAAGACAATAGCTCCCGCGTTACTACGTGACTATGATCGATTATATTCTTCATAATGAAAGAGGTAACTATATCTAATTCCAACCAGTTTCGGCATATTATTATGATATTTTTAACCTCAAAAATATCATAATATGCCGAAACCCGGGTCGGTGATATAAATAACTTACGTAACCAATTGTGCGAAATTCCACCGAGAAAAAAATCATCCGCCTTGATCGGGATGATTTTGAGCGGATGATTTTTTCTCTGTGGAATTTCGCAAAATTGTGCATTGCGGGTGACTCCGTAAAAGTGGAACTCCGTGGCTAGTCTCGGATAGCTTAAAATCTGTGCATAACAAAACATAGTTACTTCTTAATATGCCGAAACTTGGGTCGGTTATAGAAATAAAGAGCGTAATCAGAAATAGTTTAAAATGTCATAATATGCCGAAACCCGGGTCATTTAAGAGAAATGAAGTGTGGAATCAGACACAGTTATATCATTTATGATGAATAACTTACAGATTAGGATTGTCTTTTTCTCAAGTCGTTACGAAATACCAAGAACCGATGGAACTAGTCACCATGTCTGAACGAGTTGCAAGACAGTCCCACTGGTGACCCTAAAAGTTACGCAAGAATAAAACTGGCGTCCACTCTTGGATGGTACTTCGTCCGAGGGAACGAAGACGTTGACGGAAGTGGGAAAAAGTGGATCACGGGATTCCATATGCTCTCCGGCGCTCCTCATTCAAAAAGTCGTCGGATTTTCATTGATGGAATGGCGCATGCGGGGGGGAAAACCCGGAGGTGCGGAGGCGCGATTGTATCACGCACTTTTAAAGAATTGCGAGTTTTGCGCGAGGAGAAATAACATTCCGGAATGACCGGTTTGCTCGCCTGGTTGCTCTCTCGCGGCGGCGGCATTGCTGCTCCTAAGTGTCCCACTTTCTTTCTTGCATCTCAGCTATCCGGCCAGCGTGCTTGCAACTGCTAGGCAACCGTATGGGAAATGACCGAAAGAAGGGTGGGAGTGGGGGCGGAGGTGGGGGGGGGGAATGGTAGGATCGCTTGGGATCCAGCTAGCCAGAGAGAGAGAGAGAGTGAGGGGGTTGGGAAGTTTTCCTTTTCATGCACACGCACCAGCAATGTGAGTGGATTTATTATATCTGACCGCTTCAGAAGCAAAACGGGAATAGTTCATTGCAATGAGGAAGTATTACCGAGTTGAGGCTGGTCAGCTTGGCCACGAAAATTTCGATTGGCACCAAACTTCTAATGTTGTAAATGATAAGGTTGACTTTATTATTCGGCATAAATGAATTCGAAGATGACCCAGGTTTCGGTGTCTCGGCGTTTCTCGCTACCACCTAATGATGACATGCCATCCGGGCCGTCTTTCAAATAATTAATGGGGAATATCTAAGTCAATCATAAGTATATCTAAGTCAAGTTCTATTGAAAAAAATATGTTGAATTTATGTAAAATTTATAACGCTTTAAAAACATTTTTGTGGAATAACTAAGTCGGTCATAAATCTAATCTGAGTGAATTATCATTCAATGTTTGGCAAATCCCACCAAGACATGCTTGAGAAAACTCAAAATTTTAATGTAAAGAGTTATTGTACATAAAATATTTGTTTTTATAAACTGTCTAGACAGTTTAAAACATTGGTAAATTAAAATATTGTTATTTCGGTTTTGGCCCAACGTTTTGTGACCCTTTTGCTAGTCAATTATTCATGAGAATCACACAAAAAGTCAAGTCCTATTGAAAAAATATGTGAAATTTATATGGCTTTAAAAATTTTTGTGGAATAACTAATGTCTTATGACATGTTTTTTTGTGGTTCGTAACGTTAATATTCGATCGATGTTCGCATTTCCTCAGTAAAGAAACGCCCTTGAGTTTAGCCAAACACTGCACATTATCTTAAAATGACTGACTCTGAGTGTTATGTTGAAATATTTGTTCTCTTATGCCTTAATTTTTAAGTTTGAAGAACTTAAAAAATGTATTCCTTTACTTTCAAGGGAGATAATAAAATAAGTTTCAGATTTATTGGCTATTGCTGTAACTTAGAAGTTAAAATTATTCCTTTAGGTAATCTATAGTGAGACAACTAAAGAGATTGATCATAATTTATCTCTTAATATGGTTGACTATGATGTGATTCATTTCTCAAAAATAGTGATTGCACCTCCATTTATTATTTCCATCTGGAATTCGTTATTTCAATTGTAGGCAATCTACGTAACTTCCGATTCGTAAGGAGGGTATCGCTTCAAATCTTATACTTATCATAGCCGTATGTCAGTCCACTACTTGGAGACTTTTTGATATATTCATTTTCCCCAAAATAGATTGGATTAAAAGGGTGTAAAATGGAATTTTTTCCATGCATTGTGTGTTTATTTAGCGCTGTATTTTTTAGATTTTTAATAATTGTTTTTATGGCACTTTTCTCACCAAAATATTACCACGTATAATCTTCACCGTAGATTGAAGAAGTGAATAAATGTGTTTATACGGAGGGGTGGGGTTGGTATTAAGGAATATTGTAGGCATTAAGATGCGAATTGGCTTTATTGAATGGATCAGTTGAGCAGCTAATTCGCTGATACTTTAGGTATTAGCAATGGTATTGTCGCGGTACCGTATTGATTTGTTTTAAGAATGTGCAGTGAAAGTTCTTTCCGGAAAAGCAATGAGTTGCTCTAAAAATTTGTTGACCAAATTCGATCGATAACCGCTTTGAATGGATCATTTTCTGCGAAATAACCGGCTTTACTTTCATGCTTCCTAATGCATCTTTAATGTTTGGTCATAGCATGCGTCACACCACCCTTGCTCTCGTACGTTGTGCCCGGATGCTCCTGCATTACTACATACACAGTGGGACGGCTCTGCATCGTGAGCCACGGAGCGGGAGGGCGCTTTCTCAGAAACCATGCACCAACGATACCGCTTGTTTACTCACAGGTCACTCCTGAAATCATGCAACCGGCATAACTCGCTCTCCTGTGCTCGAGCCGGCCGGGAGAAATTCCTTCGCTCATGTCTGTGTCCAAAAGTCACTCACGGGATGAGAAAAAAAATTAGACGAGTGGGTAGGCTACCATTACACGCGCAGCGGGGGCACACCCCGACACAGTGTGGATAGTTAAGGAACGTGGCCTCGATTCTGCGACACTCAGAGCCCTTACTTATGCAAGTGAAGATGGAGTTTTGTTTCCGAATTTCCCATCTCTCCAAATCTTAGAATTGGAGACTATGGTAAACCTTTCTTCTTTTAAGGTTGATCTGTACTCAGACAGGTTTCAATTGAATAACTCCCTCCATGCTCCTCTATGCCTCCCTCAGCTCTTCGTAACTCCTTGTATTCATTATATCTGTCAACATATTATTTCTTTGTCTTCTGCTCACTCTCTTTCACTCGATATTTCCTTCTAATATTCTTTTCAGTAGGCAACCTTCCCTCAGGACGTTTCCCATCCACTTTGCCTTCCTCTCTCTTACTGATCTTAAAATATTCCTTTTCTCAATCATCCTTGCCAGCACTTCCTCATAGCTCACTTCATCACTCCATTTTAATCGCTCCATTCTTCTTCATAGCCACATTTCAAAACTCTATAGATATTTCTCCCATTAACTTCTAACTGTCCATATTTTGGCTCCATAAAACACAACACATTTAGCAAATCTTTCCCCCAGGCCTATATTGATTGCTTTGGTTAAAAGTAGTTGACTGACCTTTATCACCAGTATAATACATTAAGGTACTACTTAAAAGTGGTTCATGAAACACGAATGGTCACGCAAAATGTGATAAATGTTTAGGAGGTTGATTCACGATTACACGAACAAACTATCAAGAACTCTCACATTTTACTACGACTCATAATAAATTCCTACTGGTGGCAAACGATGAACTGCCGACAGAAGAAACTACTTGAATTATTGAAGTTAAATCAGAAGTTTAATACATTTACTGATCTCACAAATTGAATTTTTGAGTTATTATCGATGTTTTATATTTTTCAAATTATATTACTGATCTTTCTGCAAACGTAGCTTCTATTCTTTTCTGGTCAGCTTTTCCAAAGGTCCATGCTTCTGATCCACTCCATCTGATACACTGATAAGAATGTTATCATATACTGTTGTCTGATTTGTAGTCCTGTTTTCTTTGAACACAGCAAGCTTTTCCCATAAACGCCTTCTTAGCTTGGGCTATTCTCCACTTGACGTCTATTGTACTTCTTCCGTCCCACGTGGTGGAACTTCCGAGATACGCGAAAGAATCCTTTTGATCTAATATCTCTCCTCTCAGGGTGACTTCTACATTCAGCTTGTCTCTTCCGCATACTGGGATTTTTGTATTGGTCTTATTTATTTTTCTGTTTTATTCTTAATGATACTAAAGGGTGGAAAACGCTGTGCTAGTCTGAATTACAGTCACTCATTAGCACTCGTGTATGCGGGTGCGAAAAAAGTTCAGGAGAAGGCCGAGGGTATATAACCTTATGGTGGGTGTTAAAGGACGTGGGATGCCTCATGAGATAGGTGCTGTAAAAGAACTATCAAGAGATTGGGAATAGCGGATGGCGTCAATCGCTCAAGATTCGAGGTCTAATGATGAGACTGCAATTCGCGGAGCCACTTGCATCGATCGCGGTCACGACTTTTTTACCATCTCCCTTCCGAAGAGCACGGAGGTCAGGAACGGAGAGCAAGAAGTAATTATTCCAAAGTTTGCTAGATTAGTGAAAGTCTCAAAATCTTCCGGCCGGAAATGCATTCATTGTTAAGGATGTTCTACTACTTACAGTTATATCGGATGATCTGTAGAAACTAATAATTGGCATTGAGTTTCTAGCACATCGATTTTCGCTGTTTCACTGTTCGGCTGGGCATACTTGCTGCCTCCTTTCATTGACATCTAGAGCACCTCTCCTTATAATCTCTCTTCTCTGCTTAGAGGGTTAGGTAGAGGATGAGAATAGGTTACAGACATTGAAGGTTGAATGGAGAAGGTCCAATGAATGAATGGAAAGGATGACAATGCAAGGACTGTTTGACACGGATGGTGATAGAAAAAACAGCTGCTGAAGACCAGGAAAACACTAAGAGAATGCTTAAATTTATACTAAAAGTAATGGGGTGTACAAAATTATTCAGAAAGTGTATTAAGCCGTGTTTACACGATTCACGTACACGATAAAGTAGATGCATAAACACATTCACCGTAAACTTGCATCGTGTAAGCACGCAAACTTGCGCAACTGCGTGAACGCGTGGCCATAAAATTGCCCCGTTCTAATTTGGAGCATTAGTTCACGCATCTGTCCTGTCACGTACCTGTGCGGGTGCATACATCGCGTAAACACGCCTTTAGAGGATGCGGAGATGATCGCGATCGAAGGTTAAATGCTAAGATAGTATCCGTTCTTAAAGATTACATTGAGTAAATAATAACAGAAATTTATTTTATTCACGAGGTATTTTTAAAAATATGTTATTTTGCAGTTAGGTAAGGGATGAAGCTATACCCGAAGAAGACGAAAGTTATGAGATTCTTTAGAAGCAAGAAGGCGAGTCTGAATATAAGGATGTGGGGACGCAAATTAGAGAAAGTCGAGCAGTTTACAGATCTGGGTAGCATTTTGAAGGAAAATGGATATAGTGGTAGACACATAAGTTGTAGAAATTTCCTGGATAAAGAACCTTATTAAAGTGGAGGGAATTGATGATGGTGGGCTTAGTAGAGACGTAAAGGAAAAGCTGGTGGAGACTCTAATAGAGGGAGTAGCGCTGTATGGGTCGGAGACTTGGTCAGTGCGAAGGCAGAATGTGCGCGGGCTTGAGACGTTTGAGATGTGGGCGAGAAGGATGAAGAGAGCAAGCTGGTTGGCAAGAAAGAAGTACGAGGAGGAATTGAATATCATTTGAGAGGAGAGGAAGTGGTGGAGGTTCGGAGGAGACGGATGAGATGGATGTAAAACTTTTTCAAAAACAAGGATATGCTGGAGAAGGAGACTGAGAGGAGAATACTAGGGAAACGGGGAAGAGGATGTGAACTCTAGACGAAATAGGAAGAGGAGACGTAATGAGGATTTTAAAAGAGATCTAGTAGCGGATCACGTATTGGAGGGAAAACAGAACGATATGCCAGAAATTATGACGTATGAATATGTACTGTTCAAAAATCTAACGATCAGCTGGTAGAATACCGAAATGAAACGGAAAATGAAGTGTTCCTTCACCAACCCCTTCTCCCCCAAAACGTTCGTACTTCCCTATGTCTCTCCACATATCCTCCTCCCCCTTCACGTCATGTGCCGCTGTCTGATCCCTTCCTTCCTAACCGTATCCTCTCCCGACCACCGCCCTCTGCATCCCCTATCCTTCTGGATTGGGTATATTTACATGTGCTGAAATGTTATACAATAATACTTGATGATGTCTTAAGTTGTAGAAATGCATTGTACCAATTACAGGGGCGGCTCCAGAGCAGAGGATCAGGGGGGGAGATCTAGTAGCTCGGAGGATGCGGAATACTCCCAGGAGAAGGCAGGGTTTCGTCGGGAAAATTCGTAATTATGTGAAAAATGGAGCATTTTAAGAGTTTTTGGAAGCAAAACTTGTCCTTTATTTACTGAAGACATCTTTTTTTAGATACCAGCAAGTTTAGCCCATTTTCAAAATTTCTTTTATTTACAATAGTAGAAAGTTAAGATAGAAACTCTAATTTAGCTAAATACATATGCCTACCTTCGTACTTCCCCACAACAGAACTATTTAGGTTTTTAGTTTTAGATCTATGAAAAAACATTAACTAGGCCGGGCTTTGGGGAGGGACTATTGTGTTTGTGGCTAAGAAAGAATTTGCGTAGTGTAGCAAAGAAAGTGGAGATAAAAGGAAGTTTGTATTGCTCGGGATGAACTTTTCTGAGCAGCAGAGAAAAATAAGGTACGAATAAGACATTTGAAGATGAAAAACAGAGTACAAATGCCCATCAAGCTCCGTAGTAAATCGTTATGCAATGAGCCTTTATCAGCTGGATGATGTTTTCCCAGTTCTAGGTGTGGTGTGGAGGGGGAAAGTTGTGAACCTCCGTACACTACGCGTGTATGTGCGTGTCTTTGCCGCCGGGGGCGCGGAAGGCGAGAGGATTGACGGGAGATGGCGACATATCGGTGTGGGTGCTCGTTACGTTAACACACCCCCATTAGTTCCTCCGCATCCTTCCAATCCCCTTATTTGCATTGGAATCCACAGAGTGCACACACGCTCTCACTGTCTAGTTTCATCTCTTCCTCTCTCTCTCTCTTTGTGGCGAACGCGTTGGAAGTCGAGTGAGAACAAAACTTTTCACCGGATGTGAGGTAAACTCTAGTAACGTCGGATGCTGGCCATTGAGAAACATTCGGATAGGAGCGAGCAAAAACGCACTCTCTAAGGCCTCTGTACGGTCAAGCGGATGTGGGTGCGGGCACGCTCCTCCGTCACGCCATCGTTCATATTGGAAAGAATCAGGTTAAATATAACCATTTGGCCTCATTATAATATATCATAGTTGGGTACATACATAAACTAGGGAACAACCAGGTCGCGGCTTTGGAATGCATCCACTTGAAAAAAATTAACCAGCCTACGAGTTAATGTGATCAATGGTATTTGTCAAAACATCAGCGAGCATTTCCGGGATCGTTAAACGAGAGCTACGTTTATTACCTAATACCTAATTTATTACTGATTTATCTAGGGCAATGGCTATGCTCGGCTTGGCCAATTTTTCTGTGCCAGCAAAACTAATCCCTTGCACCTCTCTTTCAGCATATTCCCATCTCGCCGATTTTATCCCACTCATTATAAACAAATGAATAGAGCAATTAGTGTCTGATTTTTTTTGGTCTTTGTGTAACATTCGACTATTTTAGCATCATGAAAATGGCTTCTGGAACACTTCTCCGTAAATATCTGAGCAAACTTTGTAGCTTCATGTTGTAATGCTGCTTGAAGTAGTAGTCTGGTAATTTTTATATTCAGGAGTCTAAAGTAGCTCCTCAATACTTCAGTTGAATATTTGCATAATGGTCTACAGCGGAGATTTTCTGCAGGGGGATGCCTATCCTTTCAAGGGTTCCATTTGGAGGGAACTGTGAGTGTGACACTCAGTGACACAGCGACAATGGGGCATTCGGAGTGATACCCCGGAGTCCCCAGGGTTAGGGGAGCCCCCAAGAGACAAAAGTCATAAAATTTCGGAAAATAAAACAGTTTTGCTTGGGCTGGAGCGTGTTTACGTGCATAGTAGTTTTTTAAAACTGTTTTTAGTGCTAATCAAAAATCTCAGATTCCACGAGGGGATAAGGAGGGGGCCTCACTTTGTTTTTCCGCCCCGTAGCCCACGATAGTCTAGTTACGCTGCCGGTCACACTTGGTCCGTCGGATGGAAGTTACGGATGGAAGTCGGAAGGAACTCTTGGAGCCTTTTTGTTACTTTCGACTATTTTATCAACATTAAAATGATTTCTGGAGCTCTTCTTCTTAAATATCTGAGCAAACTTCGTAGCTTCGTTGCTTTTCATTAGACATTAGGCTGCCTACACCAGGTTTCTCTCCACCCTTCATCCGCTCCTCTAATAAACATTTGTATTATGATAATAATTTTTGACAATTTTATCATCATTAAAATGATTTCTAGATTTCGTAAATATCAGACCAAACTTCGTTGCTTCATAAATTTTCAATAGACAGTATGTGAATGAATTCGCCGGGCTTCTCTCCACCCTTCATCCTCTCCACTAATAATCACACCCTTTCAATAGAATAATAACTTTCGCCTATTTTATCATTAAATGGTTTCCAGTACTCTTCTTCGTAAATACCTGAGCAAACTTCGTAGCTTCGTAGCTTTTCATTAGACAGTAGGCTGTCTACGCCGGGTGTCTCTCCACCCTTCACCCGCTCCTTTAATAATCACGCCCACCCTATCCTAACAGGCGAAAATGACCTTAGGTAATGGAAGCCTCCCTAAAAAAAACATCAAATTATTAACGGAATGTTCTCCATGGCCAGATGCAAATTTGAACTCGACGGAAATATAGGAACGGATTCTCAGTCACTCATTGCGATTCGCCGAATGCGTAAGAGGGTGCCCCAACCTCTCCTCTCCCTTTCCACTGGCTTGAGGTAACGTGGGATTGAAGTGCTCGGCAATAATAAGTGGCCCACGATTCCTCTGCGTTCACTTTTCCTGTTTCTCAACGCACAAGGGACAAACATACACACACTCACTCGCGGGTTTTCATCCGTGTAACTGCACTTGCGCTGCCGTGGCCATTGCCTCAGTCCCTCTCCCTCGCTCGCCGCGGTTTAAATATCCAATTATTCACGGACGACCTCTCCCCGCAGCAAAGCGTCAAATGAATCATTATAAATAAGGAACTTCAATTGGTACACATATTCCATTTCGAAAATGCTGGCGGGGTCGGATTCGCTCGTGGCAATGTGATGTAAACTTCTTTATCTCATCACTTGGCGCAGAGAAAGTTGATGGGAGAGATATTGAGACTATAACGGGTTTGTAGTCTATTTAGTGAAGTAAACATTTTAAGAGAGGGATGAAAAGAATAAATATTTTAGTCATTTATGGGTTTTTAGAGTGCATTATGATGATGAGCTATTAAGTGCGATGTTGACGTTCGTATGCAAAATGGAGAGTAATTAAGGGCCAAAATGTCTTCGATAATGATTTCTATAATGAAGGAGTGCCCAAGGCCCGCGTTGCTATGGTAAGAGATCACTGTGCGATTTCACGATTCGAGTTGAAACGGTATTGAACAAGTGGCATTAGGGTAGGTGCGAAGAGACGTAGAAGGCCATTACCACCAACCTTTTTTTGTTTAATTGTGTGTTTTAGTGTTAAATGATAATAATAAATTGAAAATTTATAGATATTACCAACTTATAACCGCACCCTCAAATTGGTTATTTCTTGACAATACCGTTTTCTTGACAGTTTCAATACTAGGTACCTCAAGCGATCCCCAAATGGCTTGAATCTCTTGGTCGGTGCATAGTTGACTTTAAAGGAATGCTTGGCTGATTTCGTGGTATATAACTCCTAATTATGAAATATTAACACATCGTTGACCAAATTATTGCTGTCTAACGGTGTATCTCTGTCTATAGCCAACGAACTCCGAAATTTTCGATTAGATCAGTTTCAGCGACCAATTCTTCCACTGCAAATCGTCAGAGATAGATTTTCGTTATGATGAGTTACCCCATAAGTGGGAGGCTCAAACCACAACTGCGTTCAAGCGATTCAACGTACTCCAGCTACCATCACTGTCCTCCTCGGGGTCCTCCTACCATCATTCTCCTCGGCGTGAAACGCGAAAGGTCTGCAGACACACAGCCGCTCCCCGAAAATGATCGCATTATATCCCCAGAGAATTATCTCCTTTCTGAAGCTCTCTGGACTTAGCTCCGCGATATTATTTAATTTAGATCATAGCGCTCTTTCTCGTGCTCACGTAAAGTCAAAGGTTCCACCTACTAGCAACCCCAATATCACCTACCACATCGTCCTTACGGATTAACTTCCCGAGTTTGATATTTTTCGTCCAGGGTTGGCCGGGGCGTGATCTCACATTGATTGCTAATCGCTTTACCCACGCCCTAGTTATATCTCACGTTCGACTAAAATGCCACTCGCCATAGCCTCGGTCTTATTTAAGTAACTCCTCAAAAGAGGGATCGTCAAGGAGTTATTTCACAATACTTTATGGCTGAGGAGTCGTAACTCACCGCAGAATGAGGAGGAACCACGCGGTCCGGAAGATCTTGAAATGTAACCATTGTAAATTCACAATTGGCTGAGTGCTGCAGACATGCCAGTAAGTTAATAAGTTGCAAACAGATGTATGAAAAGAAAAATCCCTGCAATAACCAATCACTTAGGTACTCTTGTAATAAGTAAAGAAAAAACCCACAAAAAACACAATGATAGATTTAAATGAACTTGCATTTCAAAAAATTTAAGTTTTTGTATTTGGCTACAAGTATCATGTCACATACTGTCATAGCTTTCCATAAAGTAAAATGGAGATGGAGCGCGAAAACAGGCAATATATTTATGCGGATTTGTGGGCGAATCTATAAAATTGCCTCCACAGTTTCCTGCCAGGGTAAACAAGGAATTTCGCAGAAACTATTTTTCATTAAATATAAAGTTACTTACTTTTAACACCGAGGCTAAGCATAAACACAGTTTTTGTCGCTCGGAGTGAAAGCGCGTTTTTTTTCATTTTTATAGAATTCACAAACTATGTAGTTCATTGAAGATATTTCCAAATCCTGCCGACAAGCACGTATTAATTCAAATCAGTTAAGGAAAACTTCATTTGGTTAGGCACAATTGTTATGGTGCCCATAAATCTTTCCCACCAACATCGCTGACATTGAGCTAACATTGGTTAGGGTAAATTTGGTTAGCACACCAAGATCGTTCCTTTTCAGTTCGAGGAGTCTCATTGGTGAACTGGGATGATTGTCTTCGAAGTCCACATAACTAGCACGAAAATAATTAGAAATGTGATGAATCTGTAGAAACTACTCTGTAGAAATCATCCATGGAAAGAGAGCTTACATAGATGGTGAAATGAAAGTCGACTACGATTTGGCGACCGGTTTCGTCAATTAACCAACATCATTAGGACACCTGAAAAGAAACGAGAGAGAAACTGGTCGTGCATGAAAGTAATAAGAGATAATATACGTACATGTTTTCATTCTTGACCACAAATGACTACGAAGTGTAGACCAAAACAACGGATTTCACCTATAATATAACCTCATCAGCTGGTGCAAATGTAACTGATGCTACCATTTCCTAGACGTGGATTCTCATTTTGTTGTGGCTTAACTATGCAACTTGACTCAAGTAAACTTAAAGGATACGAAATGCAAAATAGAGGGGTTATCACATAGTTGACCTGAGTAGTACGCGGGAAAAGAAAGGTTACCATAACACTCGAGAAGAATTAACGCACGACCCACGCGGCAGAGTATGACCACACGCACACTGAGCACGGCCCTTTTGATGTCGTCACTACACGTCAGAGAGCATTCGAAACGCCTTTTCCTATTCCACCGCTATGCAGCCGATCTCTTCTCATTCCTCAGTCTCTTCCTCGCGACTCCTTCCCTCCCTCACTTTCTCTCCATCCGCATTTCCCTCCGCCACCACTGCTCGCGATTCCTCCTCGCTGCCCGCATTCTCCCCTTTTTCACTCTCCAACCCACTGCCCCATCTTCCCTTCCTAAGTCCACTGCATCTCCGCGATCCGGTTTTTCCGCCCCTCGGCTAGCTGTGGGGGAAGTTGTTGGTCGTCGTGGGAGAGAGTAAGTAGAAAAGAAACAAGCATTGTGTGTGTGTGTGTGAGAGAGAGAGAGAGAGATGCGGGGAGAAAATTCGAGTTTTTTGAGGTAGGTCGGCGAGGAATGGCGAAGGAGGTTAAGATGAGTGCGCAGGTCGTCATCACCGGCAGAAAGGAGTCTCGGTTGGAGTGTGAGAGGAGGTTGCTCGGCAAATGCCTCGATCCCGGTGGGTAGGCAGCGGACGTTAGAGGTGTGGGACGGGAATTTCTTAGGTAATAGGTCAAAAAGGAGGAGGCTTGCGTTGGGAGTCCCCGCACAGGTGGATTGGGAGAGAGTTTTATGAATGCGGCAAATGTTGAGTGAGGTTGACGGAAATTAAATGGAGAGCGGAGAGTCAAATGCAGGATTAGGATACAAATTGGGACAATTGGAAGGACATTGCGAGGTTCGAGTGGAATAGGAAGTAGAGAGTAAAATCTATGGCGGGGATATGAACTGTTTCCTTAACAGCCGCAAGGACGACGTAGGCCCAATTCGCCGCGGTAATACACACCCGTGCACTTGTAACACCTAGCTCCTGACGCCACCCCGGCCCTTCATCGATTGGCGCCGGTGAGAGAAAACGAAAATATGAAGCAAGATATTGAAGAAGGGAACACTAAATGGAGAAGGGCATGAAGTGTAATGTTCAGGACAGAGTAATCTTGCTTTAACTTCCTAGGCAACACAGAATTACGGCTATGACGCCATTCTAGAGGGGATACGTGTAAGGTTGTTAACGTCGGTACCTCCATCTGTTGTGAAAACGGAGTAGTCACCCGGGAGTCTAATGGAGAGGGTTGGGAGTCAAATGTGGGCTGTGGAGGGGTGAAATGGAATAGTGGGGGTAGTGAAATAGGGTGGGTATGGATTTCAAATGGAATGGGTGGGTAGTCAAATGCGGAGTGGGTAGAGTGTCGGTTGCGGAGAGGGGGGGGAAAGAGGTGCTTGGGTGCGAGTCAAAAGGGGGCCGCAGACAGAAGAAAGGCGGAAGCGGCCCGATTCGAGCCCCGCGAACCGTGGACCTTAGGCGGCCGGTGCGCGGAGAGGGTGCGGCCCCGGCCGTCTCCGAGGGCGGTTGGGGTGTGAGTTAGGCTGCACTGCGGGGAGGGAATGGTTATGTGTCCATGCACGCGGGCACCGAGCAAGCTTTACTGTCGGGTGGAATGGGAAACTTGGCTACTGAAACTGGCCGAGTGGGATGGAGAGAGAAGTGGAAATGAGGTTCCTCCACCTCCTCCCGATTGGATTCGTTTAAGTACACTTTCCTAGAGCTGAGGACTGCTGCTTGAGGTCGTTTGTGGAGTCTTAAGGCCGATCTCTCCCGGTTTCCATACCGCTCTCCTCATACATAACTATTTGGCTGTGGTAATCTTCTGAAGCGATGGACCCAGTTATCACAGGATTCCAAGTGCTAAGGTCATATCAGCTCGTATAATTAAAGATCTTTTATCCTTGGAAGGATACCTCGGCATCCTCGGCATGAGATACTCTTGCATGATTTACTACCTTGTAGAGCCTTTTATCCGTCGCATTTATAATTAATAATACTAACCAGTACTTGTATCATGATTAGTGTACCTCATGGTTGCATATTTTTGTATGTATCACTCTCCTAGTTTCTAGTCTGCGCATTTTTGTCCTGACTGCCCTTGGATTTGCGCCCGGCATCCCGCGTAGGGCGCGATTCTGATTTAAACTGGGATGAGTGCTTAATGCCTGGTGTGGAATAACCCTGCGCCACACACCCTAGTGGTGGCTTGCACGGTATTTCGTAGATGTAGATATAGATGATACAACTTCCACACCAAGATGGGTTTGGTTCCAAGTCACTTGGCGGAAGCGTTGCCAATCAGGCATCTTCAAGCGGTAATATAGGTTCGAACAGTTTTCTAAGCGTTGATTTAAAGTTACTGACGGAAAAGGTGATGTTTAGTAAACTATGAACTACTCTATGAAACGAGATAGGCATTTTAAAAGCATGCCCAATCTGTTGTGGTACATATTTACCTGGCCGTCCTCCGCTTTTGCTGGAGTGAGCGAACCGCGTAAGGTACGAAAACGGCTACATTCATCTGCAGCAGTCTCAGAAAATCCGTGAGACAACTTATCAGCTGTTCCTTTTACCGAGACAAACCGCAGAGGAGGTATTCCATGAAATTCCTAAGCGTATGACCAATATTCTATAATTAACTTCAATCAAAACTTTCGCAGAGATTCCAGACAGCTTGTGAGACTTCCGTGATTACATTCGTAGTGATCAGTGCATAGTGAGTTCAATTACGTGGTGAGTTTAGCTGCGTGGTGAGCAGCGAGATCACGCTTCGTCCCGTGTTGCAGTAAGCGTCTTCAGAAGTGAAGTGCTCGATTCAACGCGAGGTGAGACGTTGATATTCTCAATTACCTCCACACTGGTAAACACTAGTTACCAGGTAGTTACCAGGAACTGTATGTTCGAGGAATGTAAAAAGAAATTAGGAAATTGAATTATATTGGGCCGAATGTGGGGATTGCGTCAATAATTTGCTATGAAAATTACCTTTCATTTACAGACTTGTCGCCTTTAAGGTTCGCCGAAAGTACTCAATGGATTTTATGTATCGCTGAGGGATATTGTAGCAAGTCTAAGTCCAAAACGCATTTAAGAATTCTGTCACACTTCCAATCATGGCATGTATGCATAAATATTGTACGAACTTGACTGTATAGTATAGACGTGAGACGCCAACAACGTAAACCACCATCGAAATTCCCATCGAAAGAAGATGACTTAGTAATGTAACTACAGTTGGGGTATCCGGGTTCGAACTCCGTTCAACTCAAACGAAAGAGGAACCTCGGCTCATTAAAGTCATATCGTTTAATAAAACATCTTTATTGTTCATGGCAGAATCGATTTTTTAGGTGCCACATGCGTATTGTCATACCAGTTATCCAAAAAATCTAAATCCTGAGTTACCACAAAGGTCACACTCGGTGGGACGTAAACCCGCAATATTTGGGACTAGGTGCGATATTTTCTGAACACAACGAATTTCCCAACATTCCAGATTTACTTAAGTACTTGCTAAATAAGTAGTAAAATATTAAGAGAATTTCAGTTAATGCATTAAATTAGTATCATATTGTCCATCTATTCCTGAACCGATTGGCATGCGGACACGTGCTGGATCATTTGACCAAAGGAGGGTGTAATTTTGTGGCACGCTTGCCACTCAAGCCATGCCGTCCATATGATTACACATATAGGCATTCAGCTTGTGGCTTTTTGCCTCAATAACGTGGAGACTATATGTGAAAGCCTGCGCCACTCCCGACGCATTTATTCAATAGCGTCATTGCTGTAGTTTTACGAGAGTTTCTCGGTTGATACCTCCGAGGTTTATCACTGAAAATTCACCCGAAGAAATGATTTAGTCACGGGTTTAAGTAAGAAAATTGATGTCTCAATCCTGTATCTTGCGCAATATGGTCAGTCAACATGGCCATCGCGCGTTCGTATGTCTGACAGCGTAACTTATGTCTCACATTTCCCTTTGGGCAATTTCAGATTGATTTATGCCGGAAAAATTTTTTTGTGTATCGCTCTTCTTTCATTTTTGACAAGTACCTCAGTTGATGACGCAATGACTGTATGACATTCCATCACAAAATGTGTTTGTGTATCCAAAATGTACGTTTATTTGCTTTGTCTATGGTATTTTTGTCTTCTACCGGGCCTACCTATGTTTTTCTTTAGCTTTAATCCATGGCTTTTAATTTATTGTTCAAGTTCATTTCGTCTGAACATTTCGTACCTGCAAGGTTTTCAAGAAAGCAAGGGAAATGAAACTTGGGTGTGGCAACGGTAAACATTGGCCAAGTGCAGCGGGTAAAGGGTACTTCGGAAATGTTTGCGGTAAGAGTAGGGATGGCATGTAAGGAGTTGGTGGACCTCGAAAGAATGCGAATTAGTCTTCCTGGAAAGAAACAAACATGGAAGGAGCGTTCTCCGTTTGTTTAGACGTAAATAGAGAAAGTATGTAAGTCGAATGACGAAACAGATAAGCAACAGAA
Source organism: Ceriagrion tenellum (assembly GCA_963169105.1). Taxonomy (NCBI): domain Eukaryota; kingdom Metazoa; phylum Arthropoda; class Insecta; order Odonata; family Coenagrionidae; genus Ceriagrion; species Ceriagrion tenellum. The sequence continues at coordinate 126,379,409 of OY720632.1, read as the reverse complement.
GAGTGAATTGGGCTAGAAAAGACTAGACAGGACATGGAATGTGTAAATTTTGCGAACCGTGTTACTGTGTGAGGGAAGTTTGAAGCCTTGAGTACGAGAATATTTTCTCGAGGCCCTAAAGGAATACCAAGTGAAAGAGTGAGAGAGTGCAAGTAAGCAGTGAGAGGTGAGGATTTGAGCCATGTGTATTATCATGCGTTGAACACCCACATGTTATGGTCTCTTGATGGTACCCAACTCAAAAGGGAATGATATCAAAGCTATGTATGCATACTAGCATGCTAACTGTCGTAGAATTTTGATATTTTTTCAGAAGGAATTTGTAACGTGTGGTGTAGAAGAACGGGAAATCATGAACGCTGTTCCTCCGATAAACTGGATACTGTATGTGCCAGCAAAAAGAAACTTTAAATCATAAGAAATGAAGGAAATCAATTACAAAACATTTGCTTCATATTTGAACATCTATAAGCCTGTTTAATTTGCTCATATTCAAGTATGCTCCATTTCTTCCTGGGTCAATTTGGAATCACACTAATTCTCACCAATTATCAATGGCTTAACACGTACAAAAAGTTGCAGAGTCCAAGTTAATTTTTTTATATTTATATTCAGCCTCTTCATCTCTGTAAATCAGGGAAATAAACTGAGTAAGTCAATTAGCGGTTATCGGCTACGGAGGGTTGGTTTGAGGGTAGCTTGTGAGGCTTGCCCACTGGCTTTTACCCCAAATTCCGTGATATTATGCGTTTATCTGTGAAATGCAAACATTAACATTTGAATGACAAGCGATAGATACCGGCTGTTCAATGGGAATTAGTTGAAATATCGACGTCTTCACCATGCATAATACAACTGTTTGTTCAAAATAAAAATGAAGTTCCATATCGGGTCAATTCCCATCAAACATCTGTAACAGTCTAGTTTCACCCAGAATCATATAATCAGCTAGTCTTTTACGTTAATAATCACTCAATTTTTCGATAATTTCCTTTGCCATTGGTTAATCACAAGATCAATTCGAGTGATCTACATACTCTACTGATGATCGAAAGGTTAACAATTGATGCAGGAGAGTCGAGCATTAAAGAGATTACGTGGATTTGATAGCCTTAAAACACCACTGTGTTTCAAATAAAAAATAAAACCTTTCCGATTTCCGAACTGCGCTTGGTCTTAATAGCCAGTTTTTTTATCTCGATCTTTGATTCAGTGAGAAAAAGTTTTCGTTTCACGACTCCATTAAAAGCGCAAACACAATCGCCAAATGAAACTGCCCAGCGTTCTAATTCAGCCTTTTTGTTCTCGACCAGCGTTCCACGCCTTGCTTGCGGTTGCGATGAACACTAGATAACAGTGAGCCTAAATTTTCTCTCGTCGACCAATTACAACACCTTTCATTATGGGGGAGATGGTTGCAGGGAGGGGAGGGGAAAATTGCATTTAGGCGCAATCTCAAATGCGACACATCTCCAAAATCATGGGCCGTTAAAAATCTTAAAATGGCCCTGAACGATAAAATTTCACTCAAGAACGCCCTTTAAGATCCAATCTTGACTGCAGTAATCGGGCGAACTATTTCTAAAAGGGCCACTTCATTTCGCTCAAATCTTGCAACAGCTGATTTTCTCAATTTTTCTTAACAGGCACGTTAAATAGAGTAGCCAAAAGGAAATTTTTGTCAGTTAAAACACAGTTTCATAATTGTTCAGTGACATTTGAACGGCAAGAGAAAAAAGTTAGCGATGATTGCCACTGAGGTTTCAGGGGAAGGCTTCCAAATTTTTTATCGCTAAATAACTCTCAGAAGATATTCTGTTGAAGACAAATTCTTAATTTGTGGACGGCAGTCTGTCATAAGAGGATATTCGCGTTTGAAATCTCGATAAAATGTATGTAGAGAGAAAATCGGAGATTCTTTTAATAATACGTTATTAGAGGAAATGTATCAATTAAAAGGCCGTAGGATTACCTAAACCTCGCGTCATAAAATATCATTGCTAATGAAGTTAGCCACCTGGATAAAGAGCACGACGAACACAGGGGAAATCAGAATAGAATTAATTTGGGCTCATGTTGGGCGTATCGGTCACTATTTATTTTCATAGCCTGCTAGACATTGAGGATTTCATTTTTGCCCCAAATCTATGGAAAAAGACGAAAGTAACAAAATGGGCAGCTGAACCGGAACCTTACCATCATACCAAACACCAACCATCGTACAAAAATGTAGCCAACGATGAGCTAGCTGCGTGAAAAACTGTGAACTCTGGAAATAACAATGCAAGCAGGGAAGCGTTAACAGTGAAAAAATGATAATCGCTCATTTTATTTTAATTATTTTACTGATAAGTTTTTAAATAAATGCATAGCTGATTAGAGTTTCGAAATGTCTTCGATGATACAGGAGGTACCCATTTCATTCTTCGTTTAGATATGGGTAAGTTGAAAAGCATGGACTTCCTTCCTTTGAGTGAAACATTTCGATTGCGTTATCGTTAATGTTCGATACGTCTCACTGCGGTTGTCTAAGAATTAACTTTTTGTGTCATAAGTCATTAATTAACCTTTTGTGCATCCACTGCTTGAATATTGACGTAACAGAGCAAATCCTCTTAGAAAGATGGAGAGTATTGAAAAGAAAACCTTTTACAGTCAAATTTCGTGAAGATGTATGCTCAGCTAAATCAGAATCGTTCAATTTCTCCATAAATTTAAAAAATAATGCCACATCTTACTGCCCATGCTATTTATAAGACTTTTATTGACTATTAGTAGCCTTACGCTCCCACAGTTAGTGAAGCAGTTAATTCAAAAAAGTGATACCATAGTAAGAGGACGGATATTTAATATTTGAAAATTAATGAAGTTTTATTTCTTAAAAGAATCATGACCAAAGGGGAAATCGACTTATCTCTCTGCTTCTATATCTTTTAATTTGCCTTCCCGCTGTTTGAATGTGGTAAAGTTCCATTTCATTAAAATGGATATTCTTCCTCTTCCACAAGGTTACGCCTGAAACCATCAAACTTTAGCATTGACCTTCTCAAATAGGTACGAGAAATCTGTTGGTGAAAGGTACTACTTGCGGAACATTTCATCATAAGTTCGACAGCTTGCTACTATCGTAGTCACCTATATTGAGAGAGGGGTCTTGTGGTCTGCTCGCATGAGGCTGTGACCTAGTGTGCCAGGAGAATGAGATTCCTTCTCCTGAGCCACTGCTCGGAATATAGTCCATTCTTTCCTCATAATTACCCTTTTGGCGTCTAAATGCTCGCTTCATAACGTCAAGACGGCTTATTGGTTCACGTTTAGCGCTCGCTCACTTATGGCAGACCCACATTATCTTGCTAGCATCTTTTTGAGGGTGTGAGGGATTCAGTTGAATGGCAAGTGATTGCTCTTGAACTTGCGTCAGGCAATGGATTAAGTCTTAGATGCAACCTTTGTTGTATCCGGATTACTATCCTCACTGCCCTACATTCTTCCTACCGCATGATCAATCATATCTTTTTTCCATGCATCTGTTTTCTCATCTCATGGCAGGTACTTTAACAGATCCCATCTGTTGAAGACATCGGGAAGTTTTATTCAACTGATTGAATTGAATGCCTGAATTTCTGTTATTTTACGCTATACATTGACTTTATTTTACTACCACATTTATGACTAATTTTTGATCTCCCAATTTTAGCGATTAAATTGGAATCTGGTCGACTTTTAAAAAAGGAGTGGCACATAATTTTAGCTCTGGTGCTTTATTATGTTTTGGCTGGTAAATTTTCACAATGGGAAAAATTATATCTCCTGTATTACTGAAGCTATATTTGGCGGTAGTAACATGATCCGTCTGCTATTAGCAATCAACAGGTGCTGCTTCATTTCAGCCAAAACTGTTAGGAGCTGGTAAAATATTACTTAACGTAAGTTATAATCTCCCAATTAGCTATTTTTTTCCTTAAAACTAATTCGTCCCGTCAGAAAGTCGAGAGTAAGTCTTCCTCCTAAATTAATGAAGGCGAACAAGCTTTCAATCGGGAGTCATTACTATATTTGAAGTCCCTCTGACCATTTTCAGTTGCCATAAATTTAGTTATCCCATGCATTTAACTTATTCAGAAAAAATCTTGTATTCAGTCATAAATTCCAAGGTGATCAGCGAGCAGGTACGCAGTCTTATTCTGAAAATAACAGGTAAATCGAGATATTTAACCTTGGCATGAAAAACCATCAGTGGAGATTTGAAAAGTTATAAGGTGCAACTGGTATTCCACAGCGCATTAAAAACGGAAGCGAACGATGAATATTTAAGATTATTGGGAAGGGAAGACAGTTTGATCTGAACGACTCAAAATAAGGATTTCAAGGGAAGGGAGGGTGTATTGAGAACGAATGGAATCCTGCAAGGGTCGAGCGCTTTGTATGCGTGGAAGAAGAATCAACCGTATTCATAAATGAATCCGGACGTTAAAAATATTTTGGGCAAAATTTCAATTAAGCTGCCTGAGTAGGAATATTTTAAGCTTGCCACCAAATTTCCAAGCCAATTCAAGAAATAGGGAAATTTAATATACTGCTAGAGGACAGGTAAGTTGATTCCCAATCAGTTTCATTTTGCATTTCAGCCCCTTGGGATGCAACACGTTTCAACACGAGACTTTTCGAAGGCAACACTAAATTCAGACTCTTAAGAAACTCTGTGCTTGCATGCTCCCGTCTTCGAAGACCGTAATATTTTTCTCCTTGAACGTATGTATTTTTTCCAATCCGCGTTCCATTAATCGGATTGTGGCGATTAGAGAGAGGGAGTGAGAGAGAGAGAGAGGGAGGGAGGGAGGGAGAAAGAAAGAGAGGATAAGTGCATTAGTGGTGTGAAGGGAGGATTGTCCCCTTCTCACACCTACGTGGAAACGCACTGTTTTCCCCACTCCCAGCCTCCCCCTCCCCACACCCTCAACGGTAATCTCACTTCCAAACAGAATACCAGAGGTGCAATGTGGGAAGGAAGGGGTTCGATCAAAGATTAAATAACAGATTTGATTATTGATTCATCTACATCTACATACTACCCCGCAAGCCGCCTCAAAAGGCGTGTGGCGGGGGGTGTTAGGACACCAGCCGTCAACAAAAAAAATCAAAGTTCCGCCTAGCATTTATTAAAGTCCTTAATTGTTTGGGGGAAAAACTAATTCCCATACCTATCCGTTCGGCAAAATATCTCTCTTAATTTATCGATTCAGTCGGACCTGGAGATATAATGTGGTTCTAATATGATGTTCTCCGTGTCGCTCTGAAAGAGCTCATGCAATCCTCAAGCAATCTAAGCCTAGCGCGTAGCCTCCGAGTCTCTAGCGGCTCCCACCCTAAATCGTTCAAAATCTGTGTAACGCTTTCTGTACGGCCGTAGCAGTTTTTCACGAATCGCGCAGCTTTCCTTTGTATTTTATTAAGTTCATGGACTAGGTCTTTCTCCGCCGGATCCCATATGCTCGCTGCATATTCAAGGTGTGGCCGGACGAGTGCGATATAGCACGTCTCTTTCACTTTATCATCCGAAAATCTTCCCACAACACGCTTGACAAATCCTAGCTTCTTCAGGGCTCTGCCATATATATGTCTTATATGTGTCCCCCACGATAGGTTCGAAGTTATCGTAACTCCCAGGTATTTCACTTCATCTGTCGCATTTATGCTAACGCCATCCACAACATATACATGGGGATAGTTGGACGACCTACGCAAGAAATGCACCGCCGTGCATTTGCTCAGATTAAGTTCTAGGCTCAATTATTGGATTATTGGCTCAATAAAGTAAGGTGAAATGTTTTGCAGGAATATACTCTCTCTACATCGCTGGTGCGTGAGCATCATCCAAAAAAAGAAACATAAAACGCAATGTTTTCGTGAAATATATTCGGCCTACGTGTGATTAGCTGAGTTATTACAGCATCGCAATCATAATTGAAAATTTAATTTGGTTTACGACGTATGAACAGCATAACAAATCCTGTAATGCATGTTCGATTACTCGTCCATTTCTCGGGTTTCCACCACGTAGGTAGTTTTTGAGACAACAGTTTCGGCAGTGTTACAACGGGCCTCCTCAGGCCGAAGTGCCGAGGCTACATTCTGGCCGCGTTAATACAGGTAATCTGTTTCCCTCCGTACCCATTGGCTCTTGTCTTCCCGCCAAATCCTCTTCCATGCACTGGATAGACGGTAGCCATCTTTTCTATTAATTTCATCCTTCACTTTAGTTTAACAATCACAACGGGCACTTCAACCTGAAGACAATCGTTGGAACTCGGGTGAAAATGTTGTCTCAAAAACAACCTAAGCAGTGGAAATCCGAGAATTGAAGAAGCATTCCTCTGAAAGCCGCAAAAACTTACGATGGAATAATGTTCGATTACTCATTTTAAAACCTTCACCTACCCCCTTCCGGTTATACACTTATCCATGCGTACCCTCCTGCGATCTGGGGGCATCGGGCGTTGTGGGGGCCGGAGTACTGGCTTCTCTTCCCGAAGGATCGATTCTGAATTCCGGTAGAGGTGGAGATTTTTCATTGGAAATTGAATCACCTCTTAGGTGCTATGCGGAGAGAACTTCAAGTGCATACTCTATCCGTCTACCATCTCTCCCCTTTCCCAAACGGGGGAGTCATGGGAGGCGAGATTCAGCAGCCACGGAGTCACTCGACGGTGACGAGACCCCAATTCCCCTCCCTCCCACCCTATGCCCCCCCACCACCATCCCCACTCACCTTTCTCCCTCCCATCCCCTCAACCGTCTCCCTCCCCTTCGCCCTAATATTCTCCACTCTGGCTATCTAGGCCAGGAAAATAACCCGAATTTTTAGTCAAAACTTGAAGAAATTCTTACCCACGATTTCATCGCCAAAAACTCAAGGGGGTCGTGATGGAAGAGTCCTCTCATCTCATAATTCAAAATAATCTTATAGATGTACGCTTTATTCAAACAATTAGAGGGTAAACTCAGTTTTTCCAATGTACTCGGAAAACTATACATCGTAGAGAAAAGTGATGTGAAGAAGAATCTAAGGAAATGAAATTATCTTCAAAATGAGATTTGATGAACTAAAATCGGTTTATAAACAAAAAAGATAATGCACAAAACACGAAAAATGCTATTTTTTAAAATTGTTTATAATTTAAACAATTTTTGTTGAAATCATATGAAACCTACCAAAAAGTAAGGGCATTGCCATACTTAAAAAGTATGCTATAGATGGGCCCTGTAGGTGCAATTGCTTTTGCACAATTCCATTTATTTATCCCGAAAATCTAAAATGTTATTAACTTAAACACTCTCTAGTGGTGTCAATTTCCAACGTAGGATGGATCAGAAACCTGCATTTTTATCTTGAATACTTAATTAAACAGTCTATTTTTTTAAATTGACCTTTTGAAAATAATTTGTCGCAAATATTACATGAGGCCGTACACCATAGACCATACACCTAGGCGTAATTACTCGGTGAAAATAAAAATCGAAAAACTAACGAATCGTAACCGTATAGTTATTTCCAATCCATTTTACTAACTATGGCTATGAGAAATTGTGAAATTAAATAATTAGGTTTACCAATTGGGTATCAAATCTATAGTATGTTGATATCATGAATCCTAATTATTTTTGTTTTAATCATCTCTAATGAATTTTTAAAGAGCGATAAATAACCATAACAAGCATGAGAGTGAAGTCAAACGCTCGCTACGACATCAGGCGTGAGATCTTGATTAATTTCGGGCCGTGTTGCCTAAACAAATCCCTCCAAATCCACCTTTTACCGGTTCAGGTTTCCGCATCAAGTTCCGTTTTTCCCTATTTCCCCCACATCCATCACGATGTCAGTTTGCATTATTGAATTTCGCTAGTTAATAATTGGCGCTTTGTATTTTATTTCCCATCGTTCTTTCCCAACTGTACCCGAGTTCAACATGCGCAAGTGCTCCTTCTATTAACCTACTTTATCCAGAGCCGAGTCCTCAACTGTGGGATTTCGAATTTTAAACTCCGCGGTTAGCTTGCTGTATCCGTCATTGTCATCTCTGGAGCGCAGCATGGGAGGTGTTAAAAAGTCCCCTGCGGCTTTCCGGGTTAAACCGTCGAGCCGAAGGCAAGGACGTGACCGCGAACCGTAATTGCTGTCGCCCGTGGGTCGTAACCACCACTCAACAGTTTCCCCACTCGAAAGTATACACCTAATGGGACGTGAACCCAAGCAAAAGTGTACGCGACACAATCGCGGTTAATACATTTGGCGAACGTTCGTCTTCCGCGAAGGATAAAAGTGATCGGCTCTAGGAAGAGAGAAAGGCATAAAACGTATAGAGTTTATGCATAGGAATGAGTGATTGATCTACTTAAGAACTGACACTTTATTTTAGTTCGCACTAAGATAAAGGTTCTTGGTATTTGTTCGTTGTGAAGGTTTTCATTTCCTCGTGTCAGTTGTAATTTCCACAAAGGTTTCAATGATGTGTATATTTTCCACCTGTGTCAGCTAGCATTGTCTTCGATTAATTTCTCGTATTACCTTTTCCTCTCCTTGTTTTGCCAAACCTTCGCAGAAATTATCTCGGAAAATTCCACTCCCCTCAAGGAACACTTTTGTACCATCTCGATGTGTAAAAGGGACAAAATACGGATAACGTTTATGAAGTGGCTGATTTGAATATTTCTCTTATTAAATTAATTGCTGGTCACCTTGGAAAATTGAGAACATCCTTGGGTATCTATTCTCCATTTTTGCAGAATAATTACCGGTGATATTTCATCTTTTGAATAATTTTCTGTAGCGAATGTGTTGCGTCATACCTTTGACTCATTATGCTATGGTATCGAGAGATTCTTCTGACTTCATTCAACCTTTCTTTTTTTGTTTTAATTCAGTGAGAATTTTCCTTAAGCTCTAATATACTCAAACTTTTTCGTCCCAGGAAATTGAAAAAAGGGGTCATCTTTGCGGCAGAAAACTCACAAATTGTTACTGGTGCGGTTAATTGTTATTTATATTTTTTCTGCGGGACAAAGCCTTTGAAATAGGCCCGGAGCGATGGAAGACCTCGTTAGAAAGTCGTTAGTGTGGCCCCTCCTAAAATCTTATCCCTCGGTTCCATGTGAGTACATAGGATACGACGGCGTCCGTAGGGGGCGACCGCAAACGAAAAAGCAATGGGATACTCTTGGTTATGACACATTTTTCGAGAGCGAAGAAAGAAAAAGTAAACTGCGTACTTTCTCATTTGTTGGGGAAAAAAGAGCATATTTGAGAACAATCCTTCAGGTGGGAAAAATTAATTAACATAATATAAAGAAAATCTCACTAAAGTAAGAAAGTTTTTCACGATTTAGTCGCTTCTTTCGCACGATAGGAAGAAAATTCCGCATCAGTAGAAACTATCGCCTCTTGACCTCTCGAGCCGGAGGTTTCTTCAGATTATAACCCCGGAATTTCCGCACTTAACCATTCATATACCCATAGGAGCAACTAAAGTCTCTATAATATAACTAAAATTATTTTTTTCTGCTCTTGAAAACTAAGCATTCCTATCTTAGACACCGGCTAGGGATGAATGTATGAAGTATAGTACTACAAGTTATGTCTCCATTCCAAATAGCAAATTCGCCAAGTATTAATTCTCCAGCGTTGGTGGCTGGATTGATTGGGCAACTAAAGATGCCTTTGATGCGGATGAAAAACGTTATTTTTTTCTGTAAATATTAACAGGGAACTATACCAAAACATGTATAATTCTTATAGAGGTGATAAATATATGGAAGTGCGCCGCAGACTCAACATTGAAGATGACATGGACTCCATCTTCGGCGACAATACTTAAAGCCTCGTGTAATAATTTTTCTCAAAGAAGTTGGCTCATTACACCGTGTATAATGAAAAAGTATCTGTGATAAGATGGTGGCCCTGTGAGGTGTTAATGATCCCGCTGTCAACGCACCCTTATAAAATACTACGACTCTAATACTTTTTATCTCCAGCCCTGGATTGTTGCTTTATCAATAAATATTATGACAAATAATCAGATTTTCTCATCATAACATAGTCTGAAAAAGCTCGAAGAACTAATTAAAATAAGAATAGGCATAAATTTTAAGCTTAGTTTAGAATGAACCATTGTTGTTAATGGGCTGAGGAGCACTTTAGTAGCAACTTCTCTTAACGTCCCGGAAATATTTTGCGCAATGCCAACAATGAATCACTCGTTATTCACAGTAAAATTACACGTTCCCGCATCATACTCCAGGATACAATCGATTCGCATCCTTGACGCGGATAGGTAAGGGTGAGTGTTTTTTTTATCTCTCGCGCGGTGGAGTCGGAGTGTGAGGATGCGCTTTGAAGCAACGAAATATGTGAGCCTCTGAGTGGGCGACAGAGTTTTCGTGATTATTACGAGATGGAAGGTCGTGAGCATTCGTTTTGCAATCTTCCCGGCGACTACCAATTGTGTGCTTCCAACTCTCTTTTATTTTTTTATGAATTTTGTAATGGATTGCGCTTCGCATTCAATTAGAATATAAGTTTCTTAGGCCTCAAGGTGACGCCTTTTTCTTCCCAACACGGACTGGACGATGTACCCATTGGGAAACTATTTGATACCTTCAGTGTCCTGAGCACCACAGTTTTTACCCATGCAGAGCTTATTTGCTATTTTTATTATGATTATTACCAGCTATTCTTCATTTTTCGCTTTCTTCTGTGTCCTGCCCAGTCATTTTTTTTCCTCCCGTGTCTTGGACACCACAGTCTTGAGTCGAGCAAATTGAATGATACCCGTAAATTTTTATGAAGCTCATTTGTTATTTTCCTATTACTTGATCCCGTCAGTGTCCAGTGTGAATATTTATTTTGTTATGATTCCTGAGTGATTTGAGCAAATCGAGTGGCATTCGTTGGGTAGTTGTATCATAGTTTGGAATTCATTTTCTATCGTGGCACCTGATTCGGAGCTGAAATTGAAACTACCGAGTTGTTTTTAAATGCATTTTCCCAATCGGGTCCTATACTAATTTAGATACCCCAGTTTGATGCCATTATTAGTTTTTATGCATGTTTTTAATAACCCCCTGGTGGTACGTATTTTAGATTTGGGTTTCGAGGGACTTTGTTCCCAGAGTAATAAATGGCGCCTCAATTTCCTTCAGTTGACGAAGTTTAGAGATGAAACATTCGCATAATCCGAGAGAGCTTAATCATTTGCTTCGGATTCCTATGCATAAATGGTCAATAGCTTTCTTTTAACGGTTATTTTTTATAGACGTACATTAAAATAGTACTCTTATGTTAATGATCAAACCAAACGTTTAGAAAGCAACATCTTTCATGGAAAAATGACATGGCCTCTTGATGATATGCAGTTTTTCCGAGGAATTTCTTCCGGCTAGATGTATCTGAGATTTGCATCTCAAAGTATGTCAACTCATTAGATGATGAGCGTGATGCCTTCAATCCTGAGAAATATGCACGCAAGCGATCCATAAATAAAAAAGAAACCTCCTCCCCAGTGCTTTGTTAAAAGTATATACTAATATATATTTCATCTAATTAATGTAATTTTTGTGGTACTTTTGCATAAACTGGAGTGTAAAGTCCTAAGTAACTTCTCCATTTTGAAGCGTATCCAAGAGTGATACCATCGTTAGTACAATGAATCCGTTTATTTGGCATGTGAGTTGTGCCTGTGATTATCAAAATGAATATATGATTACAGCTTTTTTCATTAATTAATGGCAATGCTACACAGAGCAGAGCGATGTTAAGGACCGTCATTTACCTTTATCAGCGATTTCTCAAACGATGATCGAACACGTTGTTCGGCCTGGAAGGTTTCCAATTGCTAGTTCCCATGTTTCTCGCAAAACATATTTCACTGAGCCGTTGCTTTCACCGGATTTGAAGAGTAAACATGTTTATCTTTGAGATACGTGAGAAAGAACTCAATTTTTACTCATTGGAAACAGAAATATTCGACTTCTATTCATTGGCAGCCGGCCGTTCATCATATCGACTGCCAGCAGCTATCCGCTATCCACCACGTTTCGTGGTAGTTCCTTCATGCCTTAAGACTCCATCTTACAACTTTCATATACATTTGGCATGTGCAATTTCCCCTTGATATTCCTCCAGTTATCTTCTCTACCGTAGGTAAGTGGTCACCACAAAGGGTCGAATCCATTAGCAGGGTCGAGGACTTCGATGAAAAATGCCAGAAAAATGTCTTATAATCAGAATTTTCTACTTAGCGGCCAACCGACTACAATTGAGTAGTCACTATATTCAGCAGTATACCTATAATATTGAATTACCACCCACCCTCTTTCTGGAGTTTTAGACCTTGTAGGTATGAAAGAGAGGTTAATTATTATTAAAAAATACTTGAACTGGAGGAAACTGTCTAGAGGAAATGTGGTTGACTAGGAATGCTCCAGGGAAAAGTCCCAGGGCGGGATATTACTTGTCTCATAAGCCATTTAGCTGCTTGACCAGCCTAGATCAAAATAAATGTTTTGAATTGGCCATCTAAAATGTATTAAAGCAATATTAGAATAACTTTCATGCACAAAATCCGATCTGAAATTAGCCGAGACTGCCGAGCATTCATTGTGCTCTTATCCAATATGATCTCATGCTTGAGTAAAAATCCGGGTCTATTTTTCATTGCCACAAGTAACCCTCGGTAGTAAATCAAATTTCGACATTGCTAGTAAAATTTTCCTGCAAAATGGGCTTTTTATAAACCATTTCTAATGCAGCCATCCACGATTTTAATATTTTCCCCGACAATATCCGACAGCCCACCCTCCACTCCACTGAGTTCCAATTGTATTTTTCGAAGCGAATGGACCCTATGGCTAAGCTTTCAGAAGATAAAGAGAATTTCTATAAGTAAAAACATTTTCTGTGGGATTACTTGCGAAAAAATTACACCATCTATGTATTTCATCTGCAGCAATTTCTCCCAAGAAAATCCTTGCCGTCTAACTCGCTCTGCAAGCATATAGAGGTTAATTTCTCCAGGAAATAATTTAGCCTTGCATTGAAATTGAGTGGCTTGAGATTTGACATAAAAGTAACAGTAAGGTATAAATTTTACACGAAACTAGCAATCGAAAAAAAATTGTTGATCTCATTATTATTTTTTCTGTATTCTCGCCCCATTAAATATTTTCCAGTACGTTCTCTCATACAGCGGTATTAGTGTTAAATATTTGAGATATTACATTTAACCTCACAATATATTTTAAGTTATTTAGTTTACTGTCCTCATTTTGTGCGCGCTAGAAAAGCACAACTAAAGGAGACACTTTTGTGGCATAGATAACTCCGTCTAGAGGAGAAAATTGCTCAAACACAGTTATGAAATTAATTTCGTTAGATCATCAGATTGGAATTCATTAAATACCCCTCTTAGGATTTTTCACGGCGCGTATTCTGCGGTTTGAACGTGTTATGCATTCTCTGAATCGGAGAAACATTTTTTTCACGGCTGAAACTACGCCGAACGCCTCGTGAAACGAAATCGACTCGGGGCGTGCACCGGAGCTTGAAAGACTTTAAGAACTTCCGCCTCTCGCTCGTTAAAAGCCCCGAGACACACCACTGCGCTGACTAGAATAGGCGAACAATCGATCTCCTTATGCAGCCTTCAGCGGAATGCGCGAAATAATGCCGCTCGATAAATCATTCAAGCAAGAAATAATGGACGAAACGATGTATTTATGACGTCTACATTTTCCACGCCTCAATATGCTATTATTTTTATTGAAGAAAAGAAGCATATGATGCTCGTTGTACAATGCCTCTAGGCGTGCTTTAGCTATTTGAATTTATCTGTGGACTCGTTTCCGTTTTAAAGCTTCTAAAGATAAGAAAATAATCAATATTAACACTGTGGTTATTGTCTTTGAGGAGTTTCGCCAGTTTAATTCCACTTGTAGTCCCAGCAAGCAGCGTATTGTGAGCGTGAAATGCGCATAAATAGCGAAATGAATGATTAATTTGAAAAACAAAGCATTTAATGCACGTTTTCTAAATCCTCTAGGCATTCTATGGCTTTATAAATTTATCTTGTGCATACTTATCCGTTTTAAAGCTTCAAAAGACAAGAGAATAAACAATATTCACCTGTGGTTATTGTCTTTGAGGTGTGCCACAAGTTCCATTCCACTTATAAACCCGAGCTAGCAGCGTATTGTGTACGTATAATGCGCATAAATACCGAAATGAATGGTTTAATATATCCCCTGAGGAAAACGTAGACGAAGAAACGCAGTCGAGAAAACCAATAATCAGAGTCGCAGAAATGATATTCTTTGACATCGAAAGGCACTTGTGTTCCGTCTAAGTAACTCCTTCGCCAGCTAAAAGCGTAAAGTCTCCGTTCCCTCAACCCCAAGGAAGTTGGATGATTGATAAATAACTTCCCGATCTTTCTGTGGGAATGGAAACGAGATTGCTAGATGGATCGGATTTGTAATTAAGCGTAGATGTTGGAATCGTTGCGCAGGGCGTGACAGGTTAGACTGACCGTGTGAGCTGTCTCGTTGTCCGATCGACGTCGCGTCGGAAACGCCGCCCGTTCCCGATACACGATAGCTTGTACATAACGTCGAGGTGGCAGTTAGATAATGCAATTTCACCTCGACAACCAGCATTGAATGACCTCTGATTCCGACGAGGTCTGAAGTGGAGTAAAGAGTAGATTTGTGGACTGTAATAAAGTTTCTGCTAACAAAAAATATTTCTGTTTCAAACCGGATGTATATTTCTTAAAACACTAATAAATGGTCTCACTCATTAAAGCTCACAGAAATGGATTAAGAACATTATATAAGGACCGCGCAAACCCGCGGTCTCCCGTAAAGACAAGAGAATAAACAATATTAACACCCTGGTTATTAGTTACAGTTTCAGGCTTAACTTTGTGGAAACGCGACACGTGAAATAATTTCTCACTTTGTACATTCCACACATTTTTATTATTTTTACCAACAATTCTTAATTATTCTTTCCGACAATAGTGGTTTTGACATCATATGTTGAAACCATAGCCGATAAAAATAATTAATGAGTGTGGAATGTACAAAGCGAGAAATTATTTCACCGTGGTTATTGTCGACATCGACACACGAAGAAACGCAGTTGAGAGGGAGGGCTGTTTCAGACTCCGGCCAGGGATCTCCTCGAGTGGAGGAGACCCTAGGTGCTGGTGGTCACTGATTGCAGAGAATCCCAACAAAAATTTAAAATATTTCACACAAGGGTTCCCATGTCAAAGTGTTCCACTTTGAGGGTCCTGTTGGGTGGCGACGCCTTCGCCGCATAGTTTCTTTTCGCCCAAACATAACATGTTAATAGAGAGTAAACAGAGAAAGTGAGAAAACCTTATAAATGTCTTTTTGGCACCGAGGCTGTTTTATTTCCACAGAGGATATTTCAGCGCTCTGTGTATCCGTATATCCAAAGCAACACACAACATTGCTTACCGATGTCAATTTTCGTGCCCTAAAAGGGAGCAGAGGACTGCTAAATAGATCGTGAGAGAAGTTCATAAAGAATGAGGGTAATGGCAATTTTCCACATAAAGTTTATTCGATCTAGGCTTCGATGTATTTCCTGAGGCCTGACGACAGGGGCGATCCCAGGAATTTATTTCGGGGGGGGGGGGAGTTTGCCATTAAATTATACATATTATACATAGCTAATGTGGCAATTTTCAGTCATCCTAAAAGGAATAATAAATAAGCCATGTGCATTATAAAGTACATTTCAAAGTATTGTATTTATTGAGGACAGAACACATTACGTTTACGCTACAAAATTATTGAAATCATATTCAAGATCAGTAATCGGGCATAGTACTCTTGAAAATGGTTACACGATAAAATCCAGTCGCCTTGCTTTGTTTTGTGATAGCTTAATTAGATCCTCTTCTGGATTTACAGGAACATCTCGGTGTACTGACAATGAAGCTAAGCCATTTAATTGGTCTTGAGCTGCGGAGCTTCTAATGTAGGATTTCACTCTTCTCAGAGTTGAGAATGAACGTTCACATGTCGCTGTTGTAACAAGAATCGTGGCACCAATTTTCAAAAATCTATGTAAAGGAAAAATATGCTTCTCACATTCATTCAAGCAAGGAATAAAATATTGTGGTTGCTTTGTCCCGCATGCTAGCCATTTTCTTCTCCACATGACCAAGTCTGCTTCCAAGCTTCCACTATAGCTTTCTGCATCATGAAACCAAAACTCAGTTAATTTAGCAGATATTTCTCGTATTTCATGTTCACCAAGGGAGCAACAGTGCTGAGGGAGAAGAACTTGAAGAGACTCTAGCAACTTTCGATGATTTAGGTACCGTACATCCATCTGTTGCAAAAAGTAATCCAAAAATGGAATGAAGACTGAAATACGATAGTACATTTCTGGTTCATCTGATGTGTAATTATCGCTGTGAATTTGTCTTGAAGTTTTCCTGGGCACTTCAATGCTGATTTCAGCGGCTTCACAAAGCCCAATCACATCTGTGAAGATTGAATGAAATTTAATTTCACTTTTCGCTCTCATGTCTGAAACTTCCCTGTTAAGATCGTCAGTGTGTTTAAGAAAGTACACAAGATCAATTGTTTTCTATAGCAACGAAGTTGACAAGTGGTGTGATAGACAAAATACTTTCCTCATTGTAGTCATGGCTGCGACAAAACTGCATTTTTCAATAGCAGATAACAAAGAATTAGCTTTGCTTGAAGTGTCAGCATCTGAGTCAGGAAGTTCTTGAATTTCTCTCAAAGCCTTACAGATAATTACAAACATGTCTTTGAACGGTTTGATTTCATCTAGGTGCTCTACCCATCTGGTCTCAAAAAATTTGATCTGTCCAGTTTTTTTGTCCCAGTAGTAGGATGTACTTCTTCAATAAGACGTTTGAACACAGCAGATCGTTTGGGTGAAATTCTGATGAAATTAATCACTTCTTCCATAGTCCCAAGACAGTTTTTTATAACAGGTATGTTACAAGAATGACAAAGAGCCAAAGTGCACTAAAGGAGCACATTCTTGGAACGCTCATGGATGTAGCCCCATCATAGCCTTGCCCTCGTAAACATTTTAGATTGATTCCCAATTGATTTAATGTTTGTATGAGGGTATTAGCTAACATCACTCCTTTAGTGTCGCTGACAGGGACGAACTTCAAAAAGTCTTCACGTAAAATATAACTATCATCACTAGCTTTACATGTGTACCAGGCACCCAAAGTAAACTGCTCTACTCCAGAAATGTCAACAGTTTCATCAGCCAAAACGCTAAAACATTCTGCTTCGTTGATTTTCTCAACTAGTTGAGCTTGGATAATGTCACCAGATGCTTCTATTATGTCATTTTGTATTTTGTAGCCTAAGTATGAAGCATTTAACCCACAAGTTGTGACATGTATCTTTAACGTTTCATCACCTCCATCTATGCGATAGCGCAGAGGGGCCCTAAAATTGCCATCATTCTCACTTGGCTCTTCTAAAGTCAATGGTCCTTTATCCCTATATCCTCTGAGTGAAAGTTCCTGTCGGCCACATAAAATCACTGTTTTAATTATAGGGATCAGGTTTTTTCGATTCTCAGTGATTTGTAGTTGTCTCCCAAAATCGATTTGAAATGCAACATCGGGCTTCTTTTTTCCATAAACAGCCATGAAATTTTGAGTCATAATTGAAAACTTTTTATGATAATCAGTCGATTCGTGAAACCGAAAATACTCCTTCGCTTTTTTCCACTGAACAAAGGATTGTCTTACAAGATACCCTAGTTTCATATGACTTAGCTTTCCTACTTCACTATTTTCATTTGAAAAAAATAGAACAGTATATGCAATAGGCTCCTTGATTGTATTCCGAATAGCCAGGAAAATTCAGAAAACCATTGCCTTTGGAATTTCAAGTTTCTTTGTCCAAGGGAAAATTTGTACAGCTCCGGGGGAATCCAGGCATTTTTTAGCAAAGCAAATTTGGCTTCATTTGACAAAAGTTTGTCATTTTGAAGGCCTATATCGAGAGTAATGCAGTTGCGCATATTGGACTCAATTCCCGCAGCTGGAACTAATATTCTAGAACTAGATGTACCTGCTTCGATGTCAGGGCGAGAACTTGATGTAGGCTGTGAAAGAGAGGTGTCACTGATTTCAGTACCATAGCCTTGGCCTGGGTCTAGTAGTCTGCACTGCTACAGCTCGGTATGAGAAGGGATTGTTTCCGTTTGAAAAAGTCTTGAATTGTTGATTGACATGATGGATGATTAACTTAGTTGAACTAATATGTAAACCAGCACTCACTCAATGTTATTGTTACGCGTTTGGAGGATTCGCAAGGATCGACGGGATTAGAAGTAAAACAGGTGCTCCTAAAATCACCTCAATCTAATTCTAATTCACTAAAATCAAAAACAATGTGCCTTTATTGGCTTTCTTGCACAAAAAAAACTTGTACTTTCTCCTCTTTGCGATCTCAGCATCTGCCCTCCGCGACGTCTGCCTCGAACTCCTCCGAGATCACAGCATCCGCTCTCCGCGACGTCTCTCGATCCTCGCCTGGTTGGTTTCTGCGGCTCCACTCCCGATCTCGACCTCACGGCGTTGTCGATCTCTCACCAGCCCAGCAAGACACTCATTCAGTCCCTCACGACCTCGCCGTCCCTTTTAATACCTCGAGGCACGTCTTTCTCGAACATTCTCCTTTCGGGGAGCCGCTTCTCGCAGCTTCCCCAAAGGCAGTAAAATGGGTCCGTCGCGGAACCCCACTCCTCGTCACAATATTTATAAAATCTATCTCTATCTATAGAAGTCTTCATCCGAAATCTTCCGTCGCCAGACTGTATCTCCCTCGCAGTGTAGGGGGTAGAGGTCTGTTGAGCCTGGAGTGTCTCCATAACAGAGTAGTCCTGGGCACAGCATGCCGAGTGCTCAAAAGCAGATACCCTCTGCTCAGTCTCGCAAGAGAACACGAAAGTGTCGGAGTAGGGCTTTCTCTTCCAGGCGGCCAAGAGGGCAGCGGACGAAACCGGTACGGATTTTGACCCGGCATCAGAAGGTAGTGACGACGGCAAGTCCATCTTGTTGTGAAGGCAGACGTCCTGTAGCTCGAAATTAAAAAGGCCGAGCAGGAAACCTTGCTCAAGGCGCAGACCGATAAGCCCATGCATTGGATGTTTCTATCGAAACAAGGAGAAGCATGGGCTTTCGAAGGAGCTGACGTTTGCCTTCCTCCGCTCTGCTGGTCTGAAGTCAGAGACCAAGGGTTTCGTCCTAGCATGCCAGGATGGTGTCATAAACACACTCGTGTACCGTCGCATTATATTCAAGACGGAGGTTGCGGACACGAGATGTAGGGCGTGCCGAGCGCAGCCGATGACTTTGAGCCACCTTTTCTCCAGTTGTAGATATTACGCCAAGTCAGCGTATATTGCTAGGCACAATGCGGCCCTGCAGGTGTTATATTTTCATCTATGACACCATTTTGGCATCGAAGATACTCCTGTGCTGCCGTATTCCCCTGGATATATTGAGTCCGTCGTGGAAAACGATAAATGCACCATCTGGTGGAATTACTCCTTTTCTACCACCAGGCGACCAAGCCTGATATCGCTCTCCTAGGCCATCTCTCACACTCCATGTTCGTGATAAGTTTTCGGCTCCGGCTGAAACGAACATGGACACAAAGGAGGCGGAGAAACGGGCGAAATATCAAGACCTGCTTTTTAAGCTTCGGCAAATGTACCCGGGACACTCTGTTAAACTGGTTGTCCTCATCATAGGTGTGCTCGGTGGAGTTAAGGGCTCGCTGCTGGAAGCATCAAGTGTATTCCGTCCTGCGTGGCACAGGCGGAGTCACTTGCAGCTCGCATGCAGAAGGCCGTATTACTAGGATCCCTCCGTCTACTCCGTATGCACGACCCAACTGCAGCGTAGCCACACATCCGATGGGCGTCGGACGTGGCTACGATAACTGTCCCACCCCTCTCGAGTCCTCCTCGGCCATTATGACGGCAATGAAACCCGATGCTTGCCGAGGACTCGGAGAGGAATGTTACCACAGTAACGATAATACTATTATACTTTTCAGATCCGTGATCGGAGTGTTTAATGTTGTATTTGATAACTACATCTAGTTGTTAAAATTGTTATGTAAAACCCAAAATTTTCGGGGGGGATGTATCCCCTTTATACCCCTCCTGGGTTCGCCCCTGCCTGACAATGATGTAGTGCATCGAAATGTTGGTCGAATAAAATTTATCTAAGTGGAAAATTTCCTTCACTCTCATTCTTTATGATGAATTCTTTCCACACATCAAGCCTGATACTTCTCTTTTTTAGAGAGAATTATATGAGTACTAGAGTGTGCTTTAGCAGGAAAGAGCTACGATAATGAAATTCCACATTTTCAGGTTAGGACGTCAACCATGGTTAGGATAGTGTCCATTATTTTTCGTAAAAAGTATTTCCTTATTCAAGCATAGAGTTTGAATGAATGTGTAAAAATTTTTCAGAATTTCAACTTGAGACTATTTTATGCCTACAAAATTGTATTTATCGGTAGATTATTAGAATCTTCAAAGTCATTCGCCTACGATTGGATCGGGACACGAACCCTGATCCCTTGATATCAGGCTAAGTGCTTCAGCCAAAAGCTACCAAAGCGTCTCATTTCCTTGTGGAGTATTGAGGGCTTAAAAGGTAAAAGTTAGCTTTGTACCCTGATGCGTCCCGAATTGTGCTTTCTTCAGCTCCATCAATGCGTCGCAGAACAATTCTTATAACGAATTTGATCTACGGTCAGAATTTCATTATAACCCGTCAACTTTTGATCAAATAGCCTATTTGATACTCGATATCTTTCCCAATTAATTAAAAAAAGGAAGCAAAACTAGCTGGGACACATATTAGAAGAGATTGATTGATGAAGAAGGTATTTGAAGGGATGGTGGAAGGAAAGGGTAAACGCGGAAGAAGTAAGAAAATGACGAATGATTTAAAAGAGGAGACATGCTACGCGAGGATGAAGAGGAAGGCACAAGACAGAATTATCTGGAGTAGAGGCTACTGAGGACCTGCTAAACAGCAGTCTACCAATGATGCTGATCTTTCCCCAATAGCTTCAGCTATCAAAGAAATGCATCAGAGAGAAAATACGCGGCGCCCTTGAGAAGTACAACAAAGTTTGCTCTTCGTGAAGCATGAGATTTCTTTGCATCAAAAAAATTTTCCATAAACGCAAAATAAAGTGAAATGAGTTTTGTGTTTTACGGGTATAAATTAGTGCGCAAAATTATGGATAACGAACTCAACTCCTTTGGACGCAAAAATGACTTATTCAATATGGTCGAATGTGGAGGTAAATGGCTTCATCAAGATTGTGGTAAATGCAGGTAGTCCATAATTAGTTCGGAAGTAGATAAAATATCGCACCTTATAATATATGCTATGAGAAATTGATTGATCCGTATCCATACAACAGCTATTTATATAGATCAGCAAATAATATGAGTTGTAGATCATTTGATAGTAATATATATTTTTATCAACTGTTCCAGAACGCAAATTTATCTTTTTCACCTCACATTAGCGCATATTTATCTGGTACCTCAGGTCTTGTAAAAATAAGAATTATTTGTCTTGCATTTCCATTCTAATTTGGATTCATATATTTCGAGAATATAGCATGAAAATGACACACCCAACGAAAGATGTGGACAGTTTCACACGGTGTGCCCATCCTCAACCACAGGTCACGATATTTCAAGGGTGAGGAATATTTTTCCTCAAAAATCGAAAATATCAAAACAAATATCTAACTTTCATTGTTTAACCTCCCCAAATAGTGGTGTTTGGGGTAGTTTTCTGGTGTTCAGTGTAGTCAAGGCCTCAGTAGACACCCTCGACTAACCCTAAGTTTTTTCATATTTTCAGGAGTACCGGGTTTCTTACTTAAACCGCAGGCGGTGAAGACAAAGAAACTGGCCACCCAATCCTAAATGTTTGAACTTCTACCGCCGCTGAATTCAACATTAGGTGAGCCCAATTTATTCCCACCATTTATTTATTCTAATAATCTGTGTTATTAGCCAGTTTGGAAGTCTTGTTTATAGCCATGGATCATCTATGGTGTTACATTGTAAATTAACTCCCTAGTTGTGAGAGAAAATTTACCCGTAGTCATGTGACCACAATTCCATATTTTCGAAACAACATTCACAGAGCGTATTACTACTAATAAAATGCGAGCATTCTTCAGATACCCAGCTATTGGTTTTTACCATTGAATGGCCATATTGATGTTTCTTGAAAATAAAAGGGAATGATTGAAGGAAATAAAATGAGTAACTTGGGATTGTCTACTTATTATTAAGTGCACTGGCAATTATATGCTTCTGCATACGGCTTTTCTAAATTTTCAAAGGTTCTGCTAGACCGACCTCGTAGAGTCATGCCTTGAATTTCAATTACTACCGAGAGAACTTCAATGATTACCGAAAGATACTAGCTGCAATAAACTTGCCAGCGTATATCCACCATTGGGAACGACAGTGGAACCGATGTCATGACGTTAGGTTGGTGAAAAGAAGGAGGTCCGATTACAAATAATTTCCTTTATAGTATCCATATTTTTGAATTTCCTCCTCAAAAGATAAACTCTCATAATTATATTTTGATACCATGGGTGGAAAACTAACATTCCATAGTAGAAGGTAGTATTAATGCCTTATAATCATTTTCACTGTCTAAAACATGTGCGCAATTCAACTACTCTTGTTTCTCATCAAAACTCTGTGTACGCAATGGTATGATATTTATAGTTTATAATAATACTTTAATCTTATCTCAACATTTCAACACTTCTTTCAATGACGACTTCGTTGTTTTCACTTTGTGCAATCAATGAACCTGGCAGAATTTCAAGACGTGTCCGCTGTTAAAACCTCGCAGCATGAGCAATGGAGAGGAATGGCACCTGATTAAGTGGTACGAAAGAAAATGGAAAATACAAATCGGTGGGATTAACGACTATGTGCTCTTGACGTCTTGAAGGTGTGGAGGGGAAAACAAGTCACTAACTCCCAACTATTCTTGAGCAACAGACTTAGGTGTTCCAAGGTTAAAGAGAAGATACTTGGCCAGATACCATGGGTGGAAAACTAACATTCCATAGTAGAAGGTAGTATTAATGCCTTATAATCATTTTCACTGTCTAAAACATGTGCGCAATTCAACTACTCTTGTTTCTCATCAAAACTCTGTGTACGCAACGGCATGAATCTTCTAACTTGTGGAAGTAAAAGCGAAACACCGGTAGATTCAAAATGATCGGAGTAAATTGTACATAAATTGTAAATTAAAATAAAATTGTAAATAAGTTTCGACTGATAAATAAGGGATACTTCAAAAATCAACCTAAGCTCGTCACCTCTAGCAATTCCTCTAGTTTTAGACAATCATAGGGGATAACTAGTAACTATTGATGCTGGGAGCCTATCTCCTGAGTTATAACATGAGCAGTGATAGTCCTCAGAGATTGGAAAAATTCTCAAAGAAATTAAGATCATAGAGTAAAAGGTGCAGTAGAATAACATTACTCAATCAAGGAAATATTTGAAGGAACTGCAGTATTTTTGATTATGTATGCCCATTTGTACTATTTTTCATAGACGTCAACCTTTAAATGATATGACCATATCCAAGATGCGATGTAAATTGGAAGTTCAAGTTCAGTATTTCACAACGTACTGTTGATTAGTTGACGCAATAGTTTTGCATTGGTGGGCATATTTATTCGTAAAAGAGTCATGAAAAATCTTATATGAATATGTCTGCGACGCATTGATGGAGCTGAAGAGAGCACAATTCGGAACGAATCAAGCTACACGAACGACGATGAAAGGAACGATGTACGCAGGCAAAATGTTCGGCAGTCTGCCGATAATGCCTGCCAATGGTGTTGCCTTTGCAAAGTCATCCAAAAGTGCACATTAGTTTGAAACTCCACTCAGAAAATATCGTCACCCTGGCCAGGGCGCTTTCAAAATTCGTCAAAAGAGCGCACACCTCACCGTGTTCCGTGTTTGGCTTTAACCTCGCGGACTGTGGTGCTACCCGCACGGTTTTAACTTCTTCAGTGACATAATATGCCTGTCAGTCCAAAAAACTCGTACCTTTTAAGACCTCAAAACGCCAAAAGGGATAGATACCCTTAGTTATCATTCCATTTATTATTTTCTGTGCAACCAAATTTTTATATGATTGATGTAGAAATATTTTTTAATGAAATGATCCAATCCTTCTCAATTTCATGGATAAATTGTCTGCTCTTCTGGGGCAACGGTACTACATGTCTTCATCATTTTTTGTCCGACCCAAAGTGAAGTCATCCGGGGATATGATGTTTTGATTTTCTCGTTTTGGCTTATATGGTTACTCCCTATACATATTTTTATTTTTATACATATATTCGTATTAGCTATTATCTGGCTAAATCACTCAGCGCGATAACAATGAATCCCGTTTCGAACATGGTATATAACTTGTCTTTTTAACTAGTGACTACTAAAGTCATTCGGGGATATCTATTTCTGACCACCTGGTCGTATCCTGAGAAATTTCATGAAATGGATACATCAGTATAGTGACAAATAATTGTAAGTAGCTTATCTGGCTAAGTCACTCAGCGAGATGACAGAGGATCCGGTTTCGTGTCCCAATCATAGGCGAGTGACTTTGGAGAATACACTCATTAGTGTATCCGTTTCATGAAATTAAAAATCGAGCTGTTGATCTACTACTGGTTTGTAGAAACAAACTTTTCGTAATTGTTTTGCAAAATATTCAAAAATTTTCATAATTAGAAGCCCGAAGTTATAACACCGTATAGCTGTAAGAGATATCGCAGGCAATATAGTTTTTTGCGCCTAAATCTCAAACCTGTTAATGTAATCAGCTGCCGATGTGTTGTCATTGGCACGACTTGAACCCCATCAAAGCTTTCAGAGATCCCAAAAGTGGCCACTATCACTCTCTCATTCATTAGAAAGCGAATGGAAAAGGAAGCACTCAACACCAAAGTCATATTTTAGTTTCCTCTAATTGAACAATGAAATGGGAACTTTTATTTTGCCATCAAATTTAAAGACAAGGGCGTCCAAAAGAGGTGATCCAAATTAAAACATCGATCCTTTGCGAAGAAATCCTTATCGCTCCCCTTAATCCACTCCGAGCCAACTAATAGGTTTTAATGGTAAAAGAAGGGGATTGAAGTAGAGCATGATAATAAAAATATTCTCGATGTGGATATATGTTTCGCATATGTCAGATCTATCTGTCAACTTTGATCTGCCAATCAACGGTCTGGGATCGAGCTCAAGTGGAAGCTTCTGGGCGTTATTCTCTCAATGATCAAGAGCATACTCTATACCATCATTTCCTGGTCGTAACCTGAGAGCGTGAGATCAAAGCATGTATGGAGTCTATCATAATCTGATATTCTACCAACTAAATGGTAGAATGTATTTTGTCCCTAGTCCAATTTATATTACATTTCCTGACACAGCTAGTCGCCAAAATTCAGGTCTATTGTAAAATTCTTTATAACTGAGTCACATTTTATACTGCCAAAAGTCATATAACATCTGTTATTTGCTTATGTATACTTATGCGTCTGAACATTTGCCAAGCTTTTGACATTAGCGCACGTGTCTTGTTACAGAAAAGCTACGAGTGAATGACTGAATAAATTCCCAAACCATAGAGTTGATTGTTTTAACATCGCCAAAGATGAAATACATCAATGCTACAATAGACATTATATTAAACATTGTATGATAAAGGTAATATGGATCTCCAAATCTAAATTACAAATGATAAAATAGATTTGATAAAAAAGCTGGTTCGGCAGGTACTTTTTTTCTGAAACAACTTCTACGACATAAAAATGTTAGATTCGTTATTCGAACGTAAATATATTTTTTTAGCTAAATATCAGCAAAAATGCTTCAGTTCCCTAAAATTGATAGGAAAACCAGTATCGTGTTGCATGTCTATTTTGAGAGGAATAGATAACGTGTTACAAGATTGGTACATTGATGTAATCCAACTTGGAATTACGCAGAGAGCTTCACCTCTGCTCGACGAACTGCTTTTGATCGTGTAAAATCCTCGATTTCATGGCAATATTCCAGGACCTTAGGCACTTAAAAGCAATCCGTAAGATATTTTTCTCGCAGATGGTGATATCCATATGAAGAGTGAAATAATATTTTTTGGAATAAAATACGCATATTGATTTTTTTAAATAAAGGCACCATCGGTGCATTTCTTGTTTTGCTGATTGAATGATTAAGCTTTCCGAAACGATTTATTATTACCTTGTTGAAGCTCGTTACGTTGGTCACTCATCGGAAAATGAAGTATAAATGGGTACTTGAGAAACAAACTGACTGGCAAAAAAGACGCTGAGAGTTGTGCGAGCTTATCGCGACTGATGTCAAATTTCGAGAATTTTTTTGGCTTTTATATGCAGGTCTTATCCGATCGACCCCTTTCTATAGTAGGAAGCCTCCCTACCATACTTATACATTTCTACCCTCCCCTCTTTGGCTCCGTATGGTGCGGGAACCTGATCGGGCATATGAAAACTTTACTTAATATTGCCCTTTTCTGGAAATAGAAAGAAACTCATCAAGGAAATTGGTTTTCGGCCTAAGAATAAGCAGACAGAAACGTTGCCTCACAGATGAACGCTTTTCAAAAAAGAAAGGAATCGGGGCTTAGTGAAAAACTGCGCAAATCATGACGACCCCAGTAGAACAAAAAGTCCAAAAACTCAAGACCATCCTCAAAGACTTATTCCCAATTTTAGATACAAACAGATCGACAGCCAATCTCCTACCCAAATGCCCCACAGTATGCTTCAGACGTCCACCTAACCTAACCAATCTTCTCCGCTCCAATTCTTCGCTGGAGGGTATATCGAATGACACTACCCGCCCCACCACACAGAGATGCTACAATCCACGGTGCAAAACATGCAACATGTTCCGCTCCCTATCCTCTTTTCAGAGTCCCAACACAGAGACGCCGTTCGACATCAAAGCCTCCGGCTCTTGCGACTCCCACAACTTGGTTTATGTTTTACAATGCAAACTACGTCCCTGTTTTTATGTGGGCGAATGCATTACGCCTCTTAATATTACAATCAATTATCATCGGTGCACCTGTAAAGACCCATCTTCCACTTTCCCCGTCCCTACTCATGTGCGGAAACATGGCTTGGTTTTTGACAAATGCTTCGAGGTGGCAATATTGCTCTCCCTTCCCCCGGACGCCCCGTTAATTGAAGTACGTCAGAAGGAGCAGGCATTAATCTGGTTGCTGAAATCGTACTGCGCGCCCGGATTTAATGAAATACATTGATTGGACGCTTCCCGTTCTTTTCCGTTTAACCCCCCGCCCTCACCCCCCCCCCCTTACTTCGGAATTCCACTTCGACCCTTTCCGCTCTCTCCTGCCCAGACACGAGCGGGTAAAAATTCCCTTTTCAAGAACCGTTCCTCAACCGCCTGGAAAAACCCCTTCCCCCCTCCCCTATCCTACCGCCTCTCCTACCCCTATCCTCACCAGCGCACACGACATTTGTGCCGTGATACGCCTCGAAGACGGACCAGGTCCGAAAGCTAGCAATGTAAGTGTGATCGTCTCTTTTTTGTGTATCTATCTCCTCCATCCTATCATCATCGTGTGTTCATCGCCGCATGGCTGACTCCAATCCTTTATATATGAGACAGAAATTTTCCAAAAAAGTTTGTACCTGATGATGGCGCATAAGCGTCGAAACGCGTCGTATCAATAAAAAATCCAGTGGGCATTGCCAAGTTTTAATCAGTTTATTCTCTTAAACATAAATAACATAAATGTCCCGAAACATCTCGCCGGACATCGTTGAGTTTACAGTGAAGAAATTTACTTTCTCCAACAAGCACCAAACTATCGGTATGCTACTATTCTACAGAAACTACTAAAATAATCTATAAATTCTCACATATGTTTCCCCATTACACCCACGAGCACCGATAAATCTTCACAATTATGAAAAAATGCCCTTAATGTGCATTATGAACCTTGAATCAGATCTGCCCCGACTTCACCCAAAGCCTACACCAGCGCCACTTCTCGCATGAAAGGGTGGGCCACCGCAGCCATTCGCAAAAATTTCAATCTGCGCCCAGTCCATATCTCCTCGGAAACTTCCTCTCCTTGCCCACTCCTCTAGAAACACTCGCGTTTGTTTGTCCCTCCGTTCAATGCAGCTTATTCGTCCTCTCCCAAACCCACGCCTAAATGTCTTCGCCCAGTCAATCACTTTCGTCAGTGCCCGGGCATCTGCACCGAGCAATGTTACGCCGCATTATATTCTTCAATGGTCACATCTCAACAGCCTCATATACAGCCTCTGGCATCAGTTTTCATGAGAGCCTCCTTTACTAACGCAATTTTTTATATTTTGTACCTCTATTCACAATTTTTACAATGTTACCTTCCAAGAAATGAAATATGTCTACCCTCCCTCTCCATTTCTTCAGTTAACCACTCTTTGTTGGCATGCATCGCACTTTGTGCTCCAAATACCACCAAAGATATTACTGTGGAAGTTGTTCGTATATCAGTCATTCTCGTGTTTTTTAATGAAAATGAATAATTGATATATATTTTTGTTGCGTCTAAATTTTAGAATGTCTTGCCATGTTTAATTTTGCAGTTATAAAATGTACGATGGTATGGTATTTTTCTGTACGCTGGAGGTCAAAATGGTATTTTGCGCTATTTTGAGGAAATTTCTTGCGATTGAGAAGAACTTAGCGTTTCTAACTGCAGAACATTTCTAACCGTAGGAAACTAAGAAGGTGACACACCTTAGAAATAATGAAAATGCAGTTAGAAATTTTCTGCAATGAGAAATGCACGTATTTCCTGGGTCCAATTATAGTGTAATTTAGAAAAGCTCATTTTCTTGGAAGACGAAATAGAATGAGAGAGTGTCCCAGAAGAAATACGAACTTTGAAGTATATTTAGGTAGTTCGAGCGAAATAGTTCCCTAGTCATAATGGGGGCCATATTCAAGTTACACATTTTAATTTTAGCAGCTGTAGGAAGCATAAATTAAATACTGCATTATTAATAGTGCAATAATATACTTTTATAGGAATGAAATTCTAGGTAATGAAATAAAAATATCCACATAAGTCTTTGATTTAACTTATTTTTCACGCTTTACGTTCAAAACTCCTTCATAACGGAAACATTTTTGCGATTCTGAAATAATTATTTCAGTGACAATATGAGTTATTTTCAAAATAGTGGAGAAAGCATACAAACTACACCTTGTTAGTTTTTGACGAGATCTCGGTATTCAAAACGCCTCATCTTTTAAAATAAGTTCTCTCTCTAGAGGGTAACCTACCATTTTCCATGTAATAGGGCTGGTATTATGTGTCAAAAATCTTGGGAAGTAGTTGGGTGAGGGGCTGATATTTTGGTATCTTTGGAAGAGTGAAATATTTTTCGTTAAAACAAGACCAAATTCATTGATTTCTCGGTGAAGTGATATTTCGCTTGAACTTCCTTAAGTGCTACACTATTCCTACTTATGTTGCTGGTGTTTACACAAAATTAATGATTAAAAACTGCCCGCAACCAGTAGAGTTAGAGGCGCGCACAGTGCAACCAAAACTATCCACAATCCTCTAATGGCACGAGTGACCTCAGCAATCATTTCGCCTCCCCCAGTTGCAATAACAACAACTCTCTCCCGTCCTTCTCCCCTCTCCCCCCGTCTCTCGAAATAAATTCTCCTCCCCAAGACTCCCAGCGACGGACAATCTCCGCCTCACTCCATTCATACACCAGACGACGTGCGACCTCCCACCAGACCCCGGTCGGAGGGGAACCCAGTAGCTCTGGTCCATCTGTTTTTCCTCCTACCTCCCTTCACCCTCTCCAAACCTCTCCGCAAAGGAATAGCATCCACCGCTGCATACCCCCGTCCCATTCCCCGCCCAGTGTCTCATACTCCACCGCTCGAGGGAAAAACCCTTCCGGGATGCTTGTCCCACTTTTCCCCGGTTACGTAAGCGCTGCTGGGCCACTGGGGCGGGCGATGGGGAAGGTGCCCGGCCGGCAGAGAGTGAGGTAACACTCGGGTCGAGGTATGTGCGATACTTGATTTACAGAGTTGGCTAGAGGTGTAAATAGCTAAACAAAACTCACGCCGTTGTTTATACAACTTGGCGATGTTTATCTAGCTGAGTATCGAGCAGTGCGAACTGACCACTATAAGAAGTACGATCGGTCCGTGTTTGCTTTTATTTCATCGACGCCTGCGTAAATGGTTTTAAGGTAAGTTTTTGAAGACACAGAATGACGCAACAGATGATACAAATTATTTGGCGCTGACAAAGGACATTGGTAACTCTTCAAAATTGCTTGAATATGGGAAAATATTTTTAAGGTTTAGGATATTAATCATGAAGAACGACAAAATGTTAACGAAATGAGCCTCCAGAGAGGTAGAAAGCGGCTCAACTTCAATCCTGATGACAAAGGACAAAATCCCCTATAGATTCGTCCATTCAGACAAAAAGGGAAAGAGGCACTGGCACTCAATAGTTTAATATAATCTTCCATTACAACGATTCATAAACAGCTCAGAGCTACGGAAAATCACCTACACTGTAAAATATTTTCCACCAAATTTGCTGAAATTCAGCAAGGTTTCCTTAACTAAAGTTGTACCAAATTTGAAGCAAATCTGGAAAGCTCAAAATTTCAAGCAAGAAAAACTTGCTGAAATTCTGCAAATATTCCTGAAAATTATGAATCTAAATTTCGGATATGGATTTGCTTACAATAAAAAGGATACAGTTTAACTTCCAACAATATTTATGGAAAAGTTAAAAATATATGCCATTCAGCTTTAATTATAACCTTCAAATAAAATGTAAAGGAGTGCTGGATCAATTACAAATCAAGACAAAAAAATGATTATCTTGTACCTAGATTTAAGAGAGGTTAAAATAATAATGACCAAGTACTCTTTTACTCAAAGACTTAATAATTTTTAAATATGAAGGAGTGAATAAACTGACGAAAATGATTATTAAATTAAGGAAACTGCGTTCAGCGAAACGTAGTGGAAGGGTATCATTATATCATTTCATTCAGATTTAAAAAAAAAAATGGTGTATAGGTTTGCTGATGTCTAACAATAACTCCAATTCAGGCATTTTGCTGAGTTTTAGCGTTTTTTACAGAAAAATTCTGGGAAGTGCAATTCCGAGAACTCGCTGAATTTAAGGCATTTTGCTGAATTTCAGCAAGTTTTGTAATAACTGAAAATTTCTTGGTTTAGCATACATTGAATGGCTACATGTGCATCAAATACTTATACTCACTCACAACAACTACAAAGTAGCTGGTACCCTAGTGCACTGAGCCACACTCCCATTTGGTAGACTCATGTGGTACAACGTACATGAAGATCCACAGGTGGACATCCACAGCAAAAAAAACTGTATACCCCAGCCACCTCATTCTATGTCCTACTTTGTGACTATTTTTTAAAATATCATCCTCAGCGTGATTTAGCTGTTAACATGCGTCGTCATGCCATTCGCAATGGGAAAATATTCGCTAGTCGTCGTTATATCGTCAGAGGGCATAGGTTTTGAGCAGATTTTTTGTTGCGCAGACTAATATTTCCCTTAATTTTGTCCAAGAGTTCATCTTTGATAAAGTATGCTACAGAAGACACGATCATAACTATGTTTTACTCATATTGGCGACTACTGCCAACTTTTCGTTCAGTTTAAAAATGCTACCATAAGCCATTTGCTTAATAGAGTCGTCACTCGATCGTTTGTTACGCGAGAACTGCCTTCGGTCTAATCGTTCTCCTCGAGGGATGGAGACATCGATGATCACTTTGTATATAAGAAAAAAATCATGATGAAAATGAATTCTGGAATGCGAACATATTGCTCTCATGGCACATTTATAATTTTAGTGGTAACTGAATGTAGATCCACCGTAATATGGATTAAATCCCATTTCAGTCAAATTCATGCTACCTGTAAAAAAAAGGAACTTTCTCTCTCTTATGAATAACAAAATCCTTTTCTGTCCTCGTTATTTTGATCGCAAGTTTAAATTAAAACTACATACTGCTAAATAGGAGAATGGGAGAAACGCTGAGAAATATAGTACTTTACATGTAATATAAATTCCATTTTTATGAAACAAAACTAGATAATAGAGGAAAACTACTGATATATAAAATAAACACATTGAGGTGTATAAAGCGGGCACTATGTAATCAAACTGAAGTCTGACAACCGAAATTATAGCTATATTGTTTAACCCTGATCTCTCCTTACTTTCCTATGGATAGCACGACGGAATGGACGAATTAGTGGATGTAGAGCAAGAACATCCACCTTCTGTTTGAAGTTGAAGGCCAGTAACTCTTGAAGCATAAATTGGCATCTTTGCAATATGGATTCTACTCAGTTCTGCAATAGTTTTCATCGGGAATGCGGTTGATTTTTAATATAAATAAACAAACAAAATACGTAAGGACAATCCACATTAAAGAAGTGAAGTACATGCTGATTTCTAGTACGTTATCGATGGAAAATACAGTAAAATTGCCAAATTAGTGCATTGGCCCGCGAGCTCAATAGGAAAATGAGGGTCAACGAAAATGGCGAACTGGCTTCGGCTTCTAGAATTAGCCAGCATAGCAAGAGCCTCTCCCTATACCTCAATGAATAAACATTAAATATAGAGATCCTTTTTTCAAGAGTTGTCTGCTAGTAGATGAAAATACTAATATGGAACTTGGCGCTGTATGGGTAGGATATATGGTCATTACGAACGGAGGATGTTCGTAAGCTTTAGGCATTTGAGATGTGAGTGCGAAGAAGGATGGGGAGGGTGAGCTGGGTGGCAAGAGGGACCAACGAGGAGATACTGGACATGGTTGGAGAGGTGAGGAAGCTGGTGGCGGAGGTTTGGAGGAGACAAAAATGGTGGATGGAGGACGTTTTGAAAAAAGAGTGGAGGTTTAAGAGTATAATAGTTTGAGGGGAGAACACTGGCGAGGCGTGGAAGAGATAAGAATTCTGGATGAAATAAGAGGCGGAAGTCGATTTGAAATGTTAAAGAGGGACGTAATGACGAATCACATATAGGTGGGAAAACTGAACGATATTCCATAAATCAGCCAAATTCCATAAGTTCTGTCCAAAAACCTTCCAAACAACTGGTAGAATAATAAAATTAATGCTAGCTAGTCACTGCGATATTAAAAGTTTAGAGATGATAGTTCCATTTAAATGGCGCCGAGGTTGATTCGTGTGGATGGAAAAAAATTCATTATAAATTCATTCTTAATCTGCATATTGAGTAAATAAAATTTCGTTTTCAACAATCAACGTATTTTGAAAGTAAAAGAGAGATGCTACTTTGCTCTGATTAGGTGACACCTCGAATATGCCGCGAGGATTTGGGACACTGGTCATAAAGATTTAACAACAAAAATTAACAAAATACAAAGAAAATCAGCACGCTTCGTTAAAAACTCATACGAGCGGACATATAGTGTCTCACAACTTTTAAAGGGATTAAAGTGGGATCCCCTAGAGACTCGGAGG
This sequence comes from Ceriagrion tenellum, assembly GCA_963169105.1. Lineage (NCBI taxonomy): Eukaryota > Metazoa > Arthropoda > Insecta > Odonata > Coenagrionidae > Ceriagrion > Ceriagrion tenellum. The sequence continues at coordinate 126,345,618 of OY720632.1, read as the reverse complement.
CTTCACGCTAGGCTGCTGCGCAATAATAATGATACAGTTTACAGGCGAAATAATTATTACAAAAAATTGATGATATCTCTCACAGTACAGAATACTCATGAGTTCAATATTTTACAAATAACAAAGTTGTACCATAACAGAGAAACCATAATAAAATGAAAAACAAATTTGACAAAAAAGGAAGTAAATTATGTTATTCCCGGGAAAGTAAGTAGTCATGGTATTTAATTTTCAATGTTTTAACAGATGTGCAGTTTTTAATTTGAGTAGCCATGTTGTTCCATCCGTGGCAAGCTGTTACAAGACATGACTCACAAAAATACTAGTGCGATGACCTGGGAAATACAATAGATTGCGATCAGACCTAGTGGACATTGTAGAAACTGAGGGACAACTGAGGAACAAATCATACAGGTACTTAGGTGATTTAATTTTAAACAGAACAAACAAAAAAGAGCCCAGAAAGTACTCTCTACGGGATTTGACATTGAGCCACCTTAGTTGTTTATAATACGGCGTAATGTGGACGTCTCTACGAAGGTCAAAAATGAACCCATGGCAGGAGTTTAAGGCTCGGTGGAATTTGAAATTATCTTCTTCGTTTAGGTCATTATAAACAAGACAGCAGTAATCTATCACAGAGAGAATAAGCGTTGAAATTAGGGTTTTTCTTGTATTGAAAGGAAGTAAGTTTCTGTGAACTTTTAACTGATAAAGTATGGAATGAATCTTGTTCGAAATATTATTTACATGATAAGCCCACGATAAGTTATCTGTCAACGCAATCCATAAATTATGCACTTTGTTGGAATATGGAATAGAGATACCATTAACCACAATACTGGGAGTTATAATGTAGCTAATGTTCCGTATCATCCTGGAACTACCGATGATAATAGCTTTGTATGAAGAGTTCTCGGGTTTCCAGCCGGGTAATGGTGTTAAACTGCACTGACATTTCAATGACGTAGTCTGCCATCGTCTTCAGGGTTCATTCACCCTGAAGACGATGGCAGACTACGTCATCGAAACGTCGGTGCAGTTTAACACCATTACCCGGCTGGAAACCCGAGAACTCTAACTAAGCATTCGGCGGGAAAGCCTCGGATCCTACAAAATAGCTTTGGTTTTGCTTGAGTTTAGGATGAAGTCATTTCGAGTGGCCCACTCAGTTATGTTAATTATGTCTTCATTAATTTTGAACACAGCCTCGTCAATTTCATACGGCGAACAACTGCGGTAAATTTGGAGGTCGTCCGCATACAGCATGTATCTTGTGTGCTTAAGAAAACTTGGCAGGTCGAGTATTTTCAAAGAGAATAGCAGTGGGCCAAGGACATACCCTTGGGGTACACCAGTGGTGACTGGGGCCCAAGTTGAAAGATTACCTTGACTATCTCTTACTGCTTGATAACGGTCAACTAGGTAAGAATAAAACCAATTTAGCACGGAGCATGAGAAGTTACCGTTTTTCAGTTTTCGAGTAGGATGGTATGATTAACACGATCGAAGGCCTTACTGAAATCAAATAATACCAGCACTGTAACCAGTTTTTTGTCTATAGCAGGATGAAAGTCGTCCGTTATTTTTATTAAAGCTGACTGAGTCGAGAAGCTATTACGAAATCCTGAAATGGGTCGAAAGTGTTGTTCTGTGAAAAAAATTCGACTACTTGCGAGTGAACAATACATTCTAGAGCTTTGGAAATGGTGCACAGTATAGTGATGGATCTGTAAAATGATGGGTTTGAAGGATTTTTGACCTTTTTTATCGGTGTTACCAAAGAGGACTTCCAGAGTGTAGGGAACTTAGATGATTGTAATGAGTGGTTGAAAAGGTCAAGAATAAATGGCATTGTGACCTTATAAGACTTATTTATCATGTTGTATGATATCTCATCAAAACCAGTTGAATTGGATTTGGACAGAAAAATAAATTTATTTAGCGTTTCCGGAGTTGTAGACTGGAAATAAAAATTTTTGTCAGAAAATGGTACAGTGGGATCAATTAAGTTAGGTAGATGAGAATAAAGGGAGCAGTTTCCTTGACCAGTGTTTACTAGTCTGGTAAAATGAACATTAAGCTCTTCCACTGTTAGATTAGAGGCCAAAGTATTTTGCCGGTTTCAGACTATTCCGAGTTTTCGTAGTTTCTTCCAGATTCATGCTGAATTAAAAACACTTGGTAATATCCCGCATTTGTATCTGAACAATTTTGTGTATACTGTCAAACGTGATGGCTTACAAATATCCTGTGGAGCAGGATCAACACAGCCGATTTTATGCACTTGTTTCGCATTCATTTCGAATGTTTGCCTTCTTTGTTTGTGAACAAATCAACTTGTTCGTATCGATTGGCGACGCTCTGTTCAAGAATAAAAAAAGTATATGTTAGGTACAACTCAAATAAAGCTATTGTCATGAGAAATAACACTTTAATCTCAAGTTTGGTGAGGTTTTGTTCGGCAGCATGCGGGCGATCACTCATAACCGAACTCAAACTTTTCTCAGATCCTTGATTTCATTAATTGGTGCGATCATGGTTTGGTATTCGCACCTCACAGAGCTAGGGATCTGTCCACCAATCAAGTTCACATATAAGCAAGAAAATTGATATTCGATTGTCAGCCCCTGAAAATGTCCATCCTCCGAGTTTGTTTCAGTTAAATGACCATGTAAATACTTTGAGAATGGCCTCAATCGTGTAAAACCTCGTCCTTCCAAATTACCGTTTGAAACGGTGATTCAACGCTTGCCAACATGAGAGATATCGCACGGGAGTGAGTATCGCGTGATGTGGGAAAAAGGTGTCAATTTCTAAAATTAGAAATGTTCACCCGGTTTAGGTAGGTTTTGATATACATCAAATTATCCATAATCGGAACCCAAATATTCTTTATTTCACTATCGCGGAAACTAGCCTCTAAACACGATTTTTTTTTCTCTTTCACGAAGCCTTAAGCAAAGCTTTCGTCCTTCCTCTCATCATCTCATCCATAGTTCCAATTCGATTTCTTCAAGGAAGTATGTTCCCTGCTTAGTATGTAAAAAACATTCGTTTAGAGAGTAGCACTCTATGGACCGGAAGCATGGACCATTGGAAAATCTGACCAGAACGAAGTAGAGGCCTTCGAAACTTGGTACTAGAGGACGATGCTGAAGATAAGATTGGACGGGTAAAATAAAAAGTGATGAAGTTTACAGAAGAGTAGAAGAGGAGAGGACCATATGGAACACTATACATAAAAGAAGAACCAGATGGATTGGATACACCCTGAGACACAATGGATTTGTGAAGAACATAATTGAAGGCAAAATAGAGGGATAAGTCCTCAGAGAATAAGTTCATGGACCAAATAAAGAGGAAAGTTCATAGGAAGGGATACCGGGAGATAAGGAAACTATCATTAGATAGGGAAGGGTGGAGGGTTGCAGTCAACCACTCTTATGATTGAACGACCAATGAATGAATGAATGTTCTCTGCTTACCCAAATTTCTCCTATACATCACGTTCCTCAGCCTTTCCTCACCCGGTCGAAAGGTCAGTGTTACGAGAGGGAGAGGATTCTGGAGTGCTTATTTTCCATCCCCGTTCCGCGGATGAAATACCGTGTATTGTTTGCTTGAAGTTTATTGTTTGTTGTTTCGCGGATGAAACCCGCTCGATTCGTCTTATCTACCTTCCACTAGTTTCTAACAAGTTTCCTGTCCTAACTGGCAATGCCAAGTATGTTATCGTTTCGTTCTCCTAACTGTCCATCGAACTTTTTCCAGTCATTTCCATGCCAAAACTTTATCACCTCTTGTCAAATCTCATCATCTTTCTTTCATTCTCAGGTATCTGCACAATATTGAGGCTCTAACGTTTATTAGCACGTAGCATTTATTTGAGCGATAGGATTCGTGAATATATGCGCCTTTAAAATTTGAACATGGGACCTCTGGAGCATTGCTAACCGTGCAGACGGTCTTATTCAAAGCACTCGTTTTACTTATCTTTTCAAGAATCTAGTCGCGTGAGCACGCACCACGTCTGAAAAGCATGAGTGAAATGTGAGGGATGGAAACAGCAGAGTAGTTGTAGGAACGTGCACGCTGAGCGTACTTTGAGGGAAGGACGCAGTGCTCTCAGCTTCTGCCGAAAAGGTCACGGTGATATTCATAAAATTGTAATTATCCTGCCCTTGGCGGCAATGATGGACTGTTCCCCATGAAGTTATCAAACGAGCTTCTTTTAGAATATTTGATTCCCACCTGAAAAATTGTATTTCAGGGGAAAGTTGCATGTTATGTTAGAGAAAGCTGGATATTTAGCTCGACTTAGAATTAAGGTCATAGGTTGCTTGTAGTGAAATAATCGGGCCAAAACCTACGGTACGTATGGACGATTCAACTTATAGAACTCCATTTTGTTAGCACGTTCCAGTGAAGACATATTGCGTTGCATAGCATAATAACCATTGACAGGTATGATTTATAAAATTGTTTGCACGCATTCAGGCAGAAATGCAACTGATTTGACATTTTTTCATCATTAAACTGTGAAAAGTTAAGGCCTAACATAGCATTCGTTGATTCCTAATTACTCCCATATCTCGTTTCTATATCTGTAAACTCTTTGAATGCATCAAGTGAGACGATTACCGCCAAGCGAGTGCGCGTGGAGGGAAGGAAAGTTAGGAATCCTTGCCTTAGTGTGGCTGTACATCAAGATAGTTTTTTTTAATAAGAGAGGATTGATTCACTTCGGGGCTATTTAAGTTCTTTACTTTGATTTTACTGAGACTAAGAAATATGAGTGTTACAGGTGATAAAATCCACCTACAGTTCGTGGTAATCACTGATAGCGCTTCGCAAAAGTCTATCATTACCCTCTTTGCATGAAATATGCAAGAATCTGTTTGTTGTTTCTGTTGTTCAAAAGGCAAATCCTTGTAGCTGGCATTGTATCCATTCGTCTCTCCATGCAGCCGTTATTTTCATCTCGTTATTGGAGCTGCACTCAATTATTTAGATGATGACATTACACTCTTAAGCAAGGACATTCTTGGTCGTTCTCATTTATTTTTATCTTATACCTTTCCCTTCAATTTGCCTCCAAGGAACTTCTTATGTCTGAGAATATGCCAAATGCAGCTATTTTTTTCCGAGGTGAATCAGGGGGGAAATCGTTCTCCTTGCACTAATTCCTTCCAAAACTTGGTAATTTTTCTCACGAACCAATTTGTTTTTGTCAATCTTCTCCAGAACTTCAATAAACCTCAACTTCTCTTTCAATTCGTTAAGTTTTCTTCCCAGAGTCTCCAAAATGTGGTTCGTGTCTTTTTCTCAGTGGGGAAGAATAACAATATCGCATTAGTCGCCAATCTATCAATACACTCCAAAATGGATGCCACTGGTGGACACAAGAACCTTTTTCAGAATTCTAGCATCATTTCTTAGTGATGCTGGTTTATGTAAGCTGCGCGCTTCGTTACAAACTGCTACGAGCGAACATTTTGAGTTTCTCAACTGTATAGGCCGCTTTACACGGAACATTTTTATGTACAAACGAATGTACAAACGAATGTACAAACGAATGTACAAACGAATGTACGAACTATTGCATGAGGAAAATTGTTCCGTGTAAAGCGGAAAATTGTATGATTGTCTGAATGACTTAACGGGAAATAGAACCTGCTCTATTTCCATTCAGTTCCCTGAACATTTTATGATACATTCGTTTGTACAATAAAATGTGCCCTGTAAAGCGGCCTTTAGAGGGATTAGGTTTGGAACCACTAGAGACTCGGAGGCTGCACTCTAGACTTAGTTTGCTTGAGAATAACAGAACAGGCGTGTATCAGAGCGGCACAGAGAATATTATTTTGACGTCACACTGCATCTCTAGGTCCGACAGATGCGATAAAATAAGAGAAATACATTGCCGAAGAGATAGGTACAAAAATTCGGTCTTTCCACGCAAGATTAGTGACCATAATAATACCGGAGCTCCACATAAAACATACCCTTTTTACAATTGACCATTAAAACTCTCAAAACCTCATCGTTTAAACCAGGGTCTTCAAACTTTTCAATCCAAGGGCCGCATTAACTATCAAACAGCAGTTTGGGGGCCGACTACACACTCGAGGTCCAAGTAAAAAATAATCAAAACATATATGTTGTTTTTAATTATTTATTTAATATTTATTTAATATTTTATTATATTATTTAATATTTATATTATTTTTTTAAATATTAAATATTATTTAATATTTAAAAAAATAATATAAATAATAATTATTTTACGCCGTTATTATTTAATAACACATTGATACACTACACATGAACACCTGTATTAGTGAGAATGGTGAAATTGCTTCCTGAATGCCAAAATAGCAGACATTTCTGGCTTTAGATTTGATGTCCCTAACATCAACAGTGACCTGAGATTATCATCAGACAAGTTTGTTCTCAAATTGTTCTTCCCGTATTTCATTCTTGAAAATGTTGGTTCACACAAGTATGTTGTTCCAAAGGTTGAAATGTACCTGGATGCAAAAGTTTTGACGTTAGGAAAGTCTTCCTTGGGCAAAAAATGGTAAAAACCCACCAGTCCTTCTTTGAACTTCTCCCTAAGGAGGTCATTTACTTGCAACTCAATGACCTCCAGCTGCAGTAAATCTGGGCAACTGAACACATCTGCTTCAAATGGGTTTTGAAACAGTCTCACTTCTTCTGCCTTTGAATCCAAGTCAGAAAACCGCTCCTGTAACTGCAGCTGGAGGTCTTTGATTATCTCGCATGCAAATGACGTGGGGAACTCTGCTGTTGCTTCAGCCATGAAGACCTTGCGCTTCTGAAAGTGTGTCAAGTTTTTGGCCTGTTCTTGTTTAAAAAACAAGACAAATTTAGATCTGAAGACCTTTAGTGGGTGTATAGATCAGAAGCTAGATATTTCTCTCCTGGTGGTTTTAGGTTCAGAAAATTTAAATGACTAGTTATGTCTGCAGCAAAGGCAAATTTCCATACCCACTCCTCGTCAGACAGTAATAACTGTGGCTTGCCTTTTCTTTCCAGAGAGTCACCTATTTCCTTTCTCAATTCAAATAAAATACTCTGCTCAGAACTTTCTCAAAACTTAGCCATCTTACTGCTGTGTAATATGGTAAATCTTGCGATTCTGTGTCTGTATCTTTCAACATGTCTCTGAACTGCCTATGGTTGAGCCCATGTGACCTTATTAAATTCACCATCTTCACCACAGGATTCAGTGCACTGCTAATGGCCACATATTTAGCACACAAATCGTGCTGGTGAATAATGCAGTGCAGGAACATTGGTTGTGGAATGTTTTTCTCATTACACATCTGCTTCACTTGTCCAACCAAGCCTTTCTATGTGTTCATTCCTCTCATGTTATTTCCTCCATCAACAGTCAGGCAACTGAGGTTTGTCCAGTCCAAGTTATAATCAGCAAATGTTTTTTTTCAATTCATTGAGTACATCCTCTCCGGTAACAGTGCCATACATGCTATGTAGGGAAGCCAGCTCTTATGTTATGTTCATGTCTTCATCCACACCTCTAATGAACACAAGCAGAACTAATTTCGTCGCAATTATAGCTGAAAATGACCCGAAACAATTTTTAAAAATTCTTATGATTTCTTAAGTTAAACTTACATGAATATAGTGTGTAAATATTTCCACTTATGGTAGAGAGATTATTGCTTTTAATGTTTCCTCTTCAGAATATTCTGAAAATTCTTGTAAAACTAACGACATTCCCAATACTTTATACTCACTGGTAACTAATTACGCGAAGAAAATCATCACAAAGTAAAAAAGAGTGCAACATGTTTCGCAATTAGACGCTAATTGACACCAACACCTCCTCATCGCAGCAGTCAACCGCAACTGGCAAACTGTGATCAAAATAATCAAGCCTTGAACAAGCAGCAAACCATTTTAAAACTCTGCCACTAGATGGCGTTATATCATCTCATCGACTGTGAGCAGAAGTAGAAAAAGTAAGCTGCGAATAAGGTTTTGGAATGTAGTGATCGGTTGGAAAACATAACGCACGACTGCGCGCCTCTGTTTTAATTCGGTAAAATCGTAACGTCCACGTAAGCAGCGGCTGATCTTGGCAGGATACACATAAGTTTCCGTAATTTTTTTCCTTAGATAAAAAGGTCTCCTCTGGCCGGATGAGAGGGCCTCGCGGGCCGCATCTGGCCCACGGGCCGTAGTTTGGAGACCCCTGGTTTAAACCTATACACGGCTGGTGTCCTAACGCCACCTGCCACTCGCCTTCGGGTCCGTCATTGTCAAGGTATTTAAAGTAAAAAAAAGTTTAATTTTCGATGATATTTCTGTCGAGCTAACTCTGCTTTCATTATCTCCTCCATACTGGCCTTGTCTTGCGCTTTTGCTTCTGCCACCTTCACACATTGCTCCATAGACGCCCTTCTGTTCTTAAGGCGGCTCTGGCCTCAAGGTCACTCATTCTAGATTTTCTGAGAACTATTGAACGTAGCATCTTTGGAGTGCGTTTTATAAACCGATATGAAAATATAGCAGGGTTTCCAGGCTAATCTACAATAATTCAGCCTTAACATTTGAAAATTTAACATAAACTCTTGTGGGGATTGCTCAGATTACAGCAACAGAGCGTCAATTTGAACGAGAAAGCATTTTCTAGGATTTAAGATAAGCTGTTTATAAGACGCAAAAAGTCCAGGAGAATTGAATAAAATAATATAGGCATCTTACGATCTATTCTTTTAAAAGTGTTTTAGCTAATTTCTGCCGTCGTTGAAATCAAAAAGCGGTAGTTCCATGCTATTGACGCTTCGGTCGTCTTCATTGGCCGAATGAATATGGCAATTGAAAATATATTCGTGGATTAATCTGCATATTTTTTATCTTAATTTTGGTTATCAATTGGTAACTCACTTCGCAAGTGACATCAGTATTTTTGTTACTGAATAATAAAAAATGTTTAACCTAGTATTTGTCTTGACTCAAATAGTCAAGCCAGAGGCACCTTAAAGGCCGGTTATCATTGTACATTGTATTGTTCAAAAGAATGTATCATAGAATGTACAAGAAAATGAAAGTAATTAGAGAAGGTTCTATTTCCCGTTCAGTCACTTATGGCCGGTTGCAAGAAAATTTAGTTGTGGAATTAATAGTTATGAGATCCATAAAGTTATAGAACTCATAAATATATTCGGGTTGCAGGAACACATCTATTAGTTACTTAACTTATTTACCAATAGTTACTAGCTTCGAATATTTGATCTAATCTTCCACCGCCGGATAAAAGTTACGAAAGTTTAGCCTATGAGTAATTGATAATGCACATTATAATTAGTCAGTAAGAGTAAACAAACTGGTCACTTGTCTGAAAACAACTCTTTTATCAAGTAATTAAGTCTCCAAGTAGTTCATTGTGCATCCGCCATCTTGTCTACTTATGGAATTCATAACTCCATGCCATAAGTTATGAGACCAAAGAATTTATTGAATGTTTGTGCAACACTTATTGAATGGTTGCCATGGTTTATGGGTCCTATAACTTTATGGAATACATATGTTACGTTCCTGCAACTGGCTATTAGACAATCATACAATTTACCGCTTAACACGGTACAGTTTTCATCAAGAAAGTGTTCATACATTCGTAGGCATAATAAACTGTACCGTGTTAAACGACCTTAAGACTTCCAATATTCCCTCTAGAGTATCTTCTACCTCATCCACCCATGAATTTCTCGGTGTTTCTCTTCCTTTCAAGCCATCCACTCCTCCAGCGCACTTCTTCTTAGTCCTTCGCTTCTCATCTATATTCCCTGCATGAACATACAAACATAGTTTTATTCGTGCTTAGATAAATACAATCATATTATGATCTTTGACCCGTATACAACACGCCGTACATTTCAGAACTGTTACTATCAGTGTTCAAAATATTTATCTGAAGTATTTACATTCACCGGACAGGAAATGTAAAGATTTCACGGTCTAGAAAAGGTAAAGTATACGAATAAAATTTTTTATAGTGATACATTTACTTATTCATTTAAAGGTCAACCTTTGTAATTACTTCCCAACATCTGCAAACATTTATTCGATTCATAAAGGAAAGATTGAAGCACATGGCATGAGAATACGCAAACTTAATCATGCTAGAAGGCTAACATAGTAGAATTTCTATAACTGTCAACAGCTGTCCTCAATAAACGCCAAGAGTCAGCAAGAGCAAGGATGGTCCGAAGAATCGACTGTTACATGAATCTGAAGGCATAGCGTAAAATCTATTGGAAATAGAAGAAAATGTGAGATAATAGCTGTGCTGATAGCTAAGGCATGAGCAGATGCAGAACTAGAGATAGAACAAGTTAAGGAAACTACTCCATAGGGAATCGCTGATGATTGACATGGATCTGTGGATATGCGGATCTGGGGTTCCTGAAGCCAGGATTTTTACGGAATTCAAGAAGATAATTGATTGGCGAGGAGTCACTCATCGTAGATTTCTCTTGACCTTATGTTTTACTAAGGCCATGCTATTATTAAAGCATTAGGAGCATGATATATGATCACTCTAAGGACAACTTAGCTAGACTCTAAAGTTTTAAATATGCTTGCCTTTACAAACCTACAATAATCATTAAAGCCATGGTATTTTATAATTAACTTTACCGGATAATATAGTTCCATTTCATTTTAGTATCTAACTGAAATGAAAAAATAGGCCAAATTTGCTTAAATGGTGGCACATCCCGTACGTCCATTTCACAACCTATCCCAAGAATAAAATGGATTTTTTTCATGTTCAGTCATTTTCATTGAATTATTTGCTTTATATCCCTTTGAGTGCCAACCGATTTTCTAGGTACCATGCTAAAATTGCCGTAGCATTTTTGTTTTAAGCTTCATAAGTAATCTGCATTTAGGTGCCATCTGTGAACAATCAGTGAAATGCCAGCATCTAAGAGTGACATTGCAGGAGGAGCGCTATCGCGGATTTCTCCCCGTTTCCCCGCGTGCGCTGTCTCCCCGGCACTCTAAGGGATATAAAAGCAAATAATTTTCTAACGGATGCATAAGTCATTTTTCATTATTACCCCATGGATTGCCCAAAACTGAGGCTTGAGACCGTTTCTTATGCTTCCTGGTGTCATTTTACTTTCGTCAAATGACAGCAAAAATCTCTGACTGGCCATAGTTTCTAAATATTCCTTTCTCATCGATAGAGAGAGCTCCGGCCTCCTGGAATAAATAGACTGTAAATTCTACCTTTGCGAGAGACTACTACGTGCCTTGAGTGTGCTTGACTCCAAAGACTGTCATTCATTCCGTGGATATTACTTACTGCGATAAAAATCGAAGGCGCCAAAACTATTTGCCTTTTAAAAGCCATTATGAAGTTATCTAATGGAATGTCTAGTTTGATAATTCATATTTTTTTCCGCCGGAGTAGGGAAGATCAGACAAATCCGTACCTTAAGTGATTGAAAGGCGTCATTTGCTTGAATTTCAAAAGTAGAAGATAACTATTCATAAAGAAGAGTGAGTAATATGAGTTGCAGCATAAAAATACCACATCCGAGCTCGATGGATATTTTTTAGACATTATGTTAGCAACGACCAAAGTTAATGAACTGAAAACTTTCATTGTCTCTCTCATCTCGGTCGATAGTTCCAGTCGCCTGTTATATCGTTTCTCCCCACACCACAGGAACACCAAACAATAACTCCAAGTCGTTTTTCAGCATTAATGGTTTCGAGTGAAATGAAGGATCATAGGATTTGTTCACCGCTCACGGGATAAGAGAGCTACGTTGACCCAAAGTGGGAAATGATGTCATCCACTCATTTTGAATCAAGTTAGCATTCAAAATCCAAATTTCACCTCTTCGCAAAGGACACAAATTTCACCTCACGCTGCAAGTTCAACCAAGGAGGTCATCACTGCTATACGTGATACTTTTCTATAAAATCTCAGAGCTGAAAAATATTTAAGCTTCCTCCATGGTTAGAATTAGGGATGAGGATGAAAGCGGGGAAAGGATGGGAGAAGAAAGGAGGAAATAATACCAGATTCATTCATGTACTATCTCAGGTCGTAAAGACTTAAAAAGTTGGATATGTCACCATGAATTGGATATGTGAGAGCAAATAAATTTTCTTGATCAAATTTGTGTATATTATGTTACCGGCCCATGAATCGAGGATACAAACTCAGTGGCCTAAATATGCTTCGAGTCTTTTAACCAGCCATGCGCAGGTGCCCTCTTCCGATCTAAATTCCAAAGAGACTTCAAAGAAGCTATGATTTTCTCACATATTACTGGAATATAATACCGGAAAGTACTGAAATTCGTCATAATGGCGATACAGTCCACACGAATAGAGCCACTGTTCAGACCGCTTTACACGTTACATTGTATCGCACAAACGAATTTATCATAGATTGCACAAGGAACTGAATGAAGGCTGGTTCAGTCATTCAGACAGTCATGCAATTTTCCGCTTTATACTGCACAATTTCCCTCATGAAATAGTTCATACATTCATTTGTACAATAAAATATACTGGGTAAAACGTCTTTTAAACTCATAGATATTTACATTGACGTAATCAGACCCGCAGGAAACAAACCGCGTCAGTAAGAATTTCTTTCAATACCTACGTAAATTACATTAACATAGCGTTCCTAGTCACTCGCGTAGAAGGTAAACTAAGTTGATAAATTGCTTCACGGTTTAAACTTACTTTGTTGTAATGCAGTAAAACTTATAAAGGGAAATTCTGACAATACGCAAGAGAATTGATAGGAGTATATTTTAGTTCAGATAAAAATTTACAGATGATGGTAATGAAACTAATTTTTGATAATAGCATCAGATCTAAAAGATCACAAGGAAGAAAGGAATATAACAAGCAACAAAATTTTTCTTATTTTCTGCTTGAAGAATTGAAAATAATTTTTCTAAAACTTTGAGTCTGTTTCAGGATTTAGTCCTGTGTTTCTTTCGAATTACCGAGAACAATTAAAACTTCTAGCGAACGAGGAATCTAAAAAGAGACAACAATTTCTCGTATTCGAGATTAAAGACAGTTGTATACCTCTTTATCTGATTCATGAGCTAGGTTAACTACGAAAAGTGAAAGTTGTAGGGCATCAAATTACTTTTATCGAACGAATGGCATTTCTCATGCCATGTTGTGCGTTTGTCAAGAGAAGATGGAAGGTGATAGAAGGGTAGTTAAAAATGGAATACTAGCATCCAAGAAATTATATATACATGCTCACATTTTCGAACTTGCAGGCTTCCTATATGCTCAGATACGAGAACGGTTTAGTTTTCTTGGTTTGAGACAGTAAAAGGCTAGCGCTACCTCGGATAATCTGAAATTTGGACAATTCTGTAGTACAATTATTTAATGACTCATAAAAATATATATATCTGCTCTTCCCTCGACTCGTGCTTATATTTTAGAAAGTATCGAGGATAATAAAACTGTCGCGCGTGTCACTTTTCCGATTAAGAAATGGCATCTCGACAATTCTAGGGAATAGAAAAAACCACGTGAATTTGTTGGCAAAACTTAACGGAAACAGCGATTCTGGTCTGGGATAAATTAGACTCGATGGGCTGTAAGAAGAGACTTTAACGCTCGAAAGGTCACGGCGCGGCGGGGCAGCACAGTAAGAATGTGGCATATCTTAATCATTCATTATGAGGCGAGAAGGCTTGAATTAATGACCGAAATAAATAATGAATGGGCGAAATTTACAGATCTGAATCATTAACACATTGAAAAGGAAACATTATGGCAAAAAGATAAACAATCGTGACATTGACAAATAGTATGTAGACAATATCCTCTAATGAGTACAGGAGACTGCTGCGGCAGGAGTCCAATTAAATGGAAATTATAAGTGGTAGTTGATTTCCTCGTTTTACGATAGCTGATTCTTATGATAGATTATCAGAGAAGTCACTTTTAGAATAGCATGAGATTATGCTGTGGTATAATGTACCATTCAAAATGAAAGAGTATTACTATATTGGATAGTATTACTTTTGCATTGTGACTGCTGCGCTCATAACCGGGTGTCACTCCCCCAATTTACCCAAAACTTTTTATCTTAACGGTTTAACCACATAATCAAAAGGAGGTATAATCTCTGTTGATATACCAATTACGAACTTATGCTAGGCATTTTATGAAAGGCGTTCTAGTAGGTTTCTTTACTCCCTCCTTCATGTAATAAATCAACCAAGCACGTAAAAGATAATTGCTTCGATCTTGCACGTGTTTCTGTTTGCTATTGCTAATGCAAAGCCTGTTAAATGGCAATAATGCGACTTGGAAGCGAGCTACGTTTCGTAAGAGACGTTCATAGATTGCAAGTCTCAAGAGATCGAGAAGATAATCGAGCCAGTGTCTTCCAGAATACAAATGGAAGGTTTTTTTATGTATGGAGTTGTATATTGTTGCGGTAGTGGTCTTAGTAGCGAGAGAGTTTCACTGACCGCTATGAAAGAATGACCACACAATACAAGAATCCACCAGAGGATAGGCCTGATAGGCACTGCTATACGTTTCAAAAGAATGAATGTCATTTCTCGGAAGGTAAGAACTGGTCTTCGTCTGGTAAACACGGTTCAAATGAATCATTTTGATCGCTCCGAGTCCCTTATCTGATGATGCGATTTTTAATCGCTGGCCGGTTCAGAGATCTCGTCTAAAATCCTCGTAATTACCTCTCCTTTAAGTGAGCGATGAATGCGATTCAGGATGTGAGTTCCTGATAGAAACCCGTGAGAAAAGCTAACATCGGCGCTTATAAAATCGCGCAGTTCATCGCCATCAATCACGCTCGCTGCGGGTGAAGCATTGAAATGGCTCGTGGATGAAAGTTCCCGCGCGGCATCTAGCGATATTTCTCCGCAACAAAGAACGAAATACGGAGGGAATACACATCACGGATTGATTTTTAATGTAAAAGGAACTTTTGTGACGGTGAAATTTTCATCACCGACTCATAAATCGAGTCTTTTGTGTGCATTTAATTGTTGTGCAAATTGAAGCTAGGCTAACTCCAGTTCAGTCCAGTCTATTTTCAGGCTCATCGCTTTTCTATCTTTCCTCTTTCAGCGTTTTAACATTTATGTTGTTTCTCAATCAGTGGCCTTCTCTACAGTGCACTTATGCACACTTACCGATGGAGGAATACTTTCCTTGCCGGTTGTTTAAAAATGTATGCAATATCTTTAAATTCACACAAGGGGATGGGAGTGAATTCAAGTGCAAGAGAATCGTACGTTAGCCTTTAAATTTTCTGCGAAGGTTATCAATTACCAACAAATTTTCCTGCGTATCTTAGGTCACACTCTCGTCGTTTACATGATGTATTATGAAAAATTATATCCACCCATCATTCCTCAGATTCAGATTATCATTCCACGTGATGTGAGGTGAGCATAACCCGTGATTCCAGATTTAATTCCTCATATATTTCATCATTGTGTCTAATAAAAGGTATTTACACTATCTCTAAAGGTTCTCATAGCAGGTATGATGATAGTATTAAAGGGAAGAGTACTGTAGTACAAATGATAAAAAATTTCCTTGCGTGTTTTATACTTTCACTATGCGAGTTCATTAAAAATAGATGAGCCCGGAAGGCCCACCTTGCTGTCAATATGTTACGTGCCTGTCCTATAGTCTTCTTGATTTCGTGAGTTAATGAGGCTTATCTCCACATTCATTTGCTCTTCAGGTTTCTCCGACCAACAACAGATGGCAGCTGCGCGAGGCGGCGTGGTGGTCGCCTTGCGGTCTGCTGTGGACTATGGCATTCGAATGGTCACCGAACCACCCAGGGGTAAGTGACTGGTCCTTTTTTCACTCCCTTTCTTAACGGAAAAGGTAGTCCTGTTAAATTAGTTGGGAATGTTTGCGGAACAATCGAGGATGAAAAGTGTGAAAGTGAGAAGAGAATCTCTCATATGAAAAATGAGAGAAGTTATTGAAGTACATACATATTCATAATGCTGACTGGATTCGTAATGTGGATAATGAGAATTATAATGACCTTGACTGGAGATCTCTCACCGTGGTAAAATTGTTCTTCTCTTAGAAAATTTAACACGGGTTATCGATCCTTGAACACTGATATGGAATAAAACTGATATGAATGAGGCGAAAAAGGAGTATTTATTGTTTCCTCAGAACTAAGTGGGGGAGGGTTCCGTCGGGCGAGTAGAGGTTTAGTGACTACCATTTTTTCTAAATTCTCCTAAATTCTTTAGATAATGATTCTTTTTAAAAATCCTTTTACTACTTTATTGGACTAAATTATTTCTATAAGTAATTAGTCAAATTTTTCCATAAAATCCAACTGCTTTATATAAGACAAATTTCAAGCTATCCGGGACTAGCCACGGAGTTCCACTTTTACGGACATCCGCCTTGACCGGGATCCCGGTCAGGGCGGATGATTTTTCTCTGTGGAAAATCGCACTTTATATAAGGTCACTAAGTCACTATCTGCGGAAAAATATATGGAAGATAAATGCGTAGAATGATACCAGTAGGAGGGCAAGATTTTGAAATGGTCGAGTTGAACAGCAAAGTGGAGACATGGGTGCCGAGAAGAATGGGGGAAGGTTGGAAGCCCGATAGGAGGACTTGCGAAGAACGACTTGTGGCCCCCTAGAAAAGAAAGGCAGCAGTATGAGGAGATAAGGATAAGAAAGTACATCAATTGAACAAGTGATCAGAAGTAAGGATGATATTCACGCCCGTTATTAATGGAAGAAATTCAAGAAAGCTTGGAGGATAGGATGGTAAGGATGTGAGTATTAAGCGTAGTGTTAAAGAATGGAGAGTTTTGAGTGAAGAGATAATAATATTGAATAACGCAGTTTTAGATTGCAAAGCATCTTCATCACTACTTATATTAACCAAAAAAGTTTATATTTAACATATAAAACATATTAAAACACGTTATATTTGTGCGGAAAATAATGGACGGGAAAATCCCGCGAAGAAGACCGGGGGAATTTCACGTAGCCCAGCCAAAACGTGCTATAAAACAGACGAGTAACTTGGGTATAAAAGAATTAACGAGAAATAGGGAAGAATTGAGGGCTGCAGTCATCCTTTCTTATGATTGTTTAACTGAAACTCGTGTCAAGGCTATGATTAAAATAATAATTTCATTTTTGTGGTGCATTTTTTTCTTTAGTAACATGGATCACGGAAATGGATAGAACAAAAAATATCACCGTCATTATAAATGAATCTTTTTCACTAGCTGACGAAAATAATAGTATTATGATTCCCTTTTAATGTCGCACACCCATCCAGTGCCACTGTAGAGGACTTATTGGAGCCACACATTGTGATCTCACTCAATGTAAAGCGTTCATTCATACATATTGCCAGAGCCTTTCCCTCAGCAAAACTATTGGCACAATCTGGCATGGCGAATACTGAGTGCTCGTATTAATCCAAGCGAGAACAATGGCATCGACAAAAACTCAAAGCAAAGCGTCTACCCGTGCGCAAAAGGCGGAAGTCAAAATATGAGTCGGGGCATGCATCAAGAGATCAGGCGAGACAAAGCAAACACCTGGAATCGATCATTGATTGCTCTCGTTTTAATTCCACTAATTGCCACCGAAATAACTTCAGGAAAAGCTGTCTTAGTCCCACAACTGCTGGCTCAATTTTATCTAGAGACCTTTCAGAAAGGTGTAATCTAGCCTTGTCTGTGTGAGGAGCAGTATCTATTGACGATGGTGAAATACTTCGACGCGGTCGAGAGAGCGCAAACATTGCAGGGAATAATCCTGGGCAAAAGTGTTCTCACCAAAGAGGTTACTTCCATCAAAAACGAGCTCTGTCGTTGAATAAAGTGATTAAAGGCTATGGTGGCGTCGTGTTGAACTATTGTGTAGCTTGCTCAACATTTGTGAATTAGAGCGGTGGTTTCCGGCTATATTTTTTTAGTTTCAGTCCCCGCTGCCAGCCCATGAGGTTTGATTGAGTCCCAAAGAGTAGAACCAGTCCCAGCGTTTAAATGAACCTCTTATTCTTCTGTTATGTTTGACCTTTTTCGCGAATCTTTTAAATTTCAAGGAAATAGTTGTTGTTTGTTACGCGTGCCTCGTGTCGTGAACCGATATATCTGACAAATGTGTGACGCATTCGGGTTATCGCCGGGTTCGGAACGGTGGGGTTTCCATGACGTATCGTGGCCTTTACCGGTCTTTATTTCAAGAGGATGGATGTCCCAATTGCTGATTTGTATGCCAATTACTTATCTTTTTTGTAAATGTGCATATGTAGGAGCCTTAAACTTATTCAACCTCCCAGAAAAAGTGACCAGCAACGGGGATGAAACGGTAAGCAAATCTTGCAGATTCTTGCGAAGCGATAAGCCGATCATGATTCATTTTATCTCCATTAGCCGCGATAGCTTCAACAAAGAAACATAAAGTATTCCATTTCATGCGTTGTTTCAGTTATACCTGTCTCCCAAAATAGAGGGCTTAAAGGTACTCCAATACCTAAGGTCACGTTGTATCTGATGTTAGACTATTTATAAGGGATACTTTACAACACCTATGTACAAGGCGATATTCAAGCTCTTGGCGTTTGTGTCGCCAGGGTATCGCATAACCAATCTGTGGGCCGCGGTCGGTTTTATAGATTTACAAGCATAGATACCCGTTGAATTTCCTCGGGGAATGAAAGAAAGACAGGGCGTATAGGTTGTAGGTTCGAGTCACTCATGAGGTGTATTTTTTTCTAGGCAAATCAAATATAATTTTAGTTAGGTACCCGTTGAAATTCCACGGGGGATGAAAGAAAGACAGGGAATATAGGTTTAAGGTTCGAGTCACTCATGAGGTGTATTTTTTTCTAAGCAAATCAAATATAATTTTAGTTTTATTTTTTTAATTCAGCAGACGAAAATTGCTAATATTATGCTGACCGAGTTTCGACATTCTTTTGCAGTAACATATTAGAAATTACAATATAGGCCATTTGCATTCCAGAGGCTAGTTGAATTAATATAACATACTGGCATTCTCCTATTTTACTCAGCTATAATTTTAGTTTGATTTTTTAATTCATCAGATGAAAAACACATTGCATTATCTTTACCGAGTTTCGACATTCTTTTGCAGTAACATATGAAAACTAAACTACAGGCCATTCGCATTTCAGAGGCTTTCCCCATTAATATAACATCTTGGCATTCTCCTGTTTTACATGGGTCCAACTTAAATTAGTCCACTTGAAATGAATCTTGCCAATTTTAGGCAAAAATATCCCTGAAAATATTGTAATCAGCAACATTTCAGTATACGGCCTATATATTCACTGTAATGCTAATGCTGATTCCACGGTTACCAAGGAAATATCCTATTGTTGACAGAAGTAAAATTCACAATTTTGACATTAAAACCGTGATTTTTAGAGAAATTTAATTCGTATAAGAAAATTAAATGAAAGATTAAGAAACTGCAATCTGTTATCCATCTAATGGCTAAAACTATAGCCTTCTACCTTTAGTAGAACTAATTAAAATATGCAAAAAGAGAAACCTCTGCACTTGAACCAAAATGTTTAGACTTGAGTTTTTCAAACTCATAAGACACCAGACGGCTCAATACGCTGCCCTTAGGGCCCAGAGGCCTTCGTTATAGTCCCGATTTCCTTTAGAAAGCTTTACTGATCCCATGTGTGAAAATTTCACTAATATCAGTTCACCCGTTCAATACTTATGAGGGTTTTAGGAAAGCATTCTTTTGGGACCTTGGGCCTTCTGCGGCCCCAGAGTGACTTACCCCATGACTGTTGCACATTCAGTATAGGTATATTTTACCTTTTTTGTAATACAGGCAAGAATTATCTTCCTGGGCCAATTTTGGCGATGAAAGGGCCCACTTGAGGGTCTACTAGGACCCCAAGGCCTTTGGTCTATAGCCTATGCGTGAACCAGATATATCAAGTATCTTCCTGCCACATTTTGTTTCAATCGATTAAGTGGCTTATGAGTGATTGAGTAACAGACAGACACCACTAGATTTTTATATATTAGGAAGATAAAATTACTATAGGACGTAATGGCAATCCTTCAATTCCTCCACGGATGTATTTACATTATTATTATATTTATTATTTGCTCACGAGCGTCGAATGATTGATTAAATTATCGTGACGGCCATTTAAATACGCTGCCGGTCTCCGCTGCACATTTCGCTTCCTTTTTCTACCAGTGCAATTTTCCACTCCTCTATTATACTTTCCCTGATTTCCCGCTCGGTGCATTTTCTAGACTTTTCTTTTCAAGTCCCACACTTACCAATGATATACTAATTGTGTGTTTAAAATAGTCGCTTGTCATGTCCCGTCTGTCCCTTCTCACGGCAGATTAGATCGCGCCAATAAAATTAGAGAGGTATATTGTAGAACCGATAGGTATAAAATGTCGTTTTTTCAGCGTACCATTCGGGACCACAACAGCTGTGATCGTCATCATGAATAGTGCAAATAGTGACATTAGCTAGACTGTAGATCTTTCTCTTTATATTCTCTTAAGTTCTTTTTTTTGCCTGATGTAAATATTGATGTTCTTATTTATGCATGATATTTTGAATCTGTAGTAGTAGTCTTTGATTTCCTTGCATGCTGGAACGATTGACGATGGAATGTTTCTTGGTTAGTAGATTTTAATGGGCGCGTTTCATGTGTGGTCCGCTGGTTTCAATGTAGTTTCAGTGTTCCGCCGAATAATTCATGCATGCCTGGTGTAGAAGCACCCCCTGCCACACACCCTTTGGGTGGCTTGCAGGGTATGACGTAGATGTAGATGTAGATTTAACCTTTTAGCGATGTATTACTTGCAAATCCTATTTCACAATGGCCAAATACATATCGTAGGTGGGTATAGGGGGGACCGAGGCCAGTTGGGTACACTTTTGTCTTTTGAAGTATATATTTTTAACTGTAACTATCTTAAATGATGCATCTGCGCCAAGCGTATCGAACCACTATTTTCCTGCAATAAATCTACTCTTAATTCTCTCCTAGAGCATCTAGCTGTGTAACCCAATCCACTCTCTTGATCAACCTATCTCCATACCCAACTGAACCGAGTGATAGCCTGAATTAGTGTGTTGATCGCATGACAATGCATTGCTCATTGCTATTTTTGCCGAAAATATTTGAGTTACCGTCTCGGCGGAGTTTTTTTCATATGAGGTTCACGCGCGAGGTTTTGATCTGGACTGGGATGAGTGCTTCACGCCGGGTGAGGAATCACACCGTGCCACACATCCCAGTGGAGGCTTGCATGGTATTTCGTAGTCGCATATGTAGTCTCCTGAACGACGGCAAATCTCGACCCGCGATATGCGGAAGCGATTCGCACCTTCTTGGGAGGCCAGTACGGAGGGAAGAGGAAGAACGATATGAAGAGCAAGGAGAGCACAGAATGCGCCGATAAGTTCGTCAAACTATTTGGTCTCCACCTCTCCTCTCCCTTTGTCTGTCTCCTCGTCACAATGGCACGCATGGCAGGAGTCGCCCACTGACCCAATTTCCTCGCCTCGTAACCGCGGGCCTCTCGAACGGGGGTGGTGGAGAGTGATCGTCGGCGGAGAGAGAGGGCTGGGAAAGGTAGGGAGGGGAAGTTGAAAGGGAAGGGATGGAATTGCGAGCACTCAATGACGGACCGTCCGTGGTGCGCGGCAAACCTCCCCTTTCACCATACTCGCACCCGCATTCAAAAATTTCAAGCTATACACACATTTTAAACTATATTTGATTTGCTGATGAATTACTCATCAATTTCATTTTTTTTCTCGTTTAGTGTCCTTTTTGCATATTATCATGTACTTGATTTTGAGTTATGTGACATAAAAATATGCGTCTGAAGCATCATAGGTAACTACATTTTTATGGTGCATTTTTACTTTATTAATGGCCAGTTACAAGAAAGACACATACAAGCTATACACAAATTTTAAACTATATTTGATTTGCTGATGAATTACTCATCAATTTCATTTTTTTTCTCGTTTAGTGTCCTTTTTGCATATTATCATGTACTTGATATTGAGTTATGTGACATAAAAATATGCGTCTGAAGCATCATCGGTAACTACATTTTTATGGTGCATTTTTTACTTTATTAATGGCCAGTTACAAGAAAGACACATATGTATTCCATATGGTTATGGGACTCATTAGCCATGGCAACCATTCAGTAAGCGTTCCAGAAATATCCGGTAAATTTATTGGATGAACAAATGGCTTCATAACTTATAGAATGAGAGTCATAAGGGACTGGTATTCAGTTCTGTATTCCTGGAACATTTAGATCCATGTCTCCAACGGTTGCGCTCCGTCTGAACGTCTCCCTCTCCACACACCCCACCCCCCGAAAATTTTTTCGTTGCATTAATAGAGCTAATTTTAAATGAAGTAACAGAATCTATGGTTGGAAAACACCAATCACTATTTCATTATGGAAAAAGTTTCTTCCGTCGTGAAAATAAATAAAATCGAGTTTAATTTTGCTTAAATTTCAATATCATTCACATGCAACGTATCCACGGCGTTTATTTCCACATTAAAACTATTTAGGTATACAAATCTAACTACTTTATCAATTTTTTTTCGACCGTTACTCATAAAAATTTCAACCTCACCCCGAAAGATAGACCGATTGTTTACCGCCCATGTATCGGCCACCCTCCGTTTAATAAGAATCTTCACACTGAGAGTGGAGTCTCACTTATTGCACCTGTGTTAAAGTTACTGTCGATTTAAAAGAAATTCCGAGCCTTGAGATGATGTAATGAGAGATCTTGGGGCAAGGATATGGGCGGGAATTACAAAGTGGAAAGAGGGGATGGTTGGGCCGCGCAGGTCGATCCCAATACAATTTTGGGTCAAACTTTCAGAAGGTAATCAAGATCCGGGTCGGATTGGAGCAGTGGTGTGAGAACTAGCTTTACGTGGAAGTCCTCGGTTCGAACCGTGGCGGAGACGGAAATGTTCCATTTTTTTGATCCGATTCCTGCTTGATTATCATGAGGAGTACGCAAGTACTGAAATTTTACCATCAAATGTATACCCCTTGCAGTCGTTCTTAAACAGTTGATACATACCGTCTGCGGCATTTTTTTCTCTCATCTTCCCTACCTTGCACATGAGTATTAATGCACTAATATTCTGTCTTCCTATTCCGAGACCTCGGCTTTAAATTCTGGCAGCGGCGTACATTTTTTAGGGAAGTCCAGGGAAGTGACTCGTGGAGTGCTCTTCAGATGCAATTTTTATTCAGGTGGATGGAGCGTCAAACTGTTGATCCTTTGGTCTTTGGTACTTTTATTAAGACCTGATGCCGGGTTTCTCTCCACCATCACGAGCAATCCTTTTCTAGGCTCTCATCCTCATTGGAGAATATTACCTCAGCTTTTGGTCGTCTTCATAACTACGTAATTTCTAGCGTCCCTAAAAGCCATCCTAATATGTGCCTGAAACTCCTAGGCTTCGGCGACTTTAGACTTTCGGCGACGATTCTAGAAGGACGCACTTGATATACTATGTCACAGAGATGCATTGAGGCGTGAAGGTAGGAATTTTCCATCCTCCCTCTCCAGCCGCTCTCCCTCCCCGCCTCTTCCCCCTCCATCTCCCTCCTCAGCATCCGAGGAACCGTTCTTCAACCCCCCCACCCTTTTCCCACTTCCAAAACGATGACTCGGCTGATTTCATCGAAAGACTCGTGTATCAAAATTGACTGCGATGCCGTTCGACGACTCGAAATTTTCACCAAGTAAACTGTTTATGCACCTACCCCGAGCGATAGCCATTAAAATAATGAACGCTTTTTTCATTTCATTAACAACCTTATCCGATGAAACGGTCATTAAATGGAGGCTGAAGTCCTCGACAGAGAGAAGGACGTAGGGAGTCGTACTTGGGGAAGGAGAATACAAGGTGTTAGGGGATCGGGTTGGTGTGGTGGCTAGAGTACTGACTAACCACGCGGACGGCCAGGGTTCAAATCCCTGCAGAGGCGGATGTTTTTCAGCGGAAACCCGATCCCTACTTGAGTGTCTTGTGGAGGACACTTCAAGTGCAACTGTCGGATGAGACGTTAAGTCTGCCGGATGAGACGTTAAGCTGTGGTCCCCTTGGCACCTTTCGTTCAGAGCAGGGTAATGCCGACGCCGGGTTTCTATCCACCCTTCCTCCTTTACCTGTCCCCTAAGGCGCAAATGACCTTAGCCGTCGGTCGCCTCCCCAAATATCCAATCCAATCCTATAAGGTGTTCTGGTTGAGATGTCTGGGGGGTAGTTAACATGTTGAGCCGGAAATGCATCCGTCATATAAAAGTAGGAATCATCGGAATGAAAATGAGATGAGCTCTTTGTGGTTTTTCCCTTTCCATTCAAAACCTACTGCAAACGATATACTGCTGCTTATAATAAGAATTACAAAATCATGACGTAGTAGTCTAGCGTGTACAACATTGAGCCGCTGAATCAGGTTTCCACTTGGCTACTTACAAAGCTCCGTGCTGTGGTAATCACTACCCTGGCAACCAAATTGACGTGAGTTCGAACCTCGCATATGTCATGGAAGCTGTGCTTTATAAGGATGAATGTCATATTTTAGACGGTACACCTTCCTAAAGTCTCGACTTTAATGATTTTGAAACTGTTGGGGTTTCTATTATCGCTTAAGTCCTAGCATCAAATTCCTAATCATTATTCAATTATAACTCTGAAGTCTGACTGAAGACAATATCAAACCTCCGAAGCTATTAGTCATTTTACCGCTTAGAACTTTTGGTCATATACGATTAGAGGGTAATAGCGTATTTCAAGCCATAAGAAGAATGACATTGTTTCTGATTAAGTGTATCATTGTGGCGTCTAAAGAAAAATGATAGACAACGATAATCTATTCAGTTGAATGATCCCTATGGTAGTGTATTTTTTACAAATTAAGGGATTACTTCTGTCGTAATCTTTCGTAACAATGAACTCTACACGTTCCCCTCTTGCCACATCCGTCTAAGTCGTGAGCAGAATCTGGACTGGCCACTGTTGAGTGGTTTTTTTTGGTGAAAGATTGAAAATTAGGCCAACAAAGATGCACGACAAAATCCCCCGCCAAAACTGTAGGGGATAAGTGGGAGTGTACACATTCGTCACGAGGTGGCTCGAGCGTGGATCGGCGAGACTGAGGGGAGGGGAATTGGAAGGGCCACTCAAGATGGCCGTCGTGCCCACGATGACGCAGCTGACCCAGGAGGGTCCTTAAATTGCATAGGGTAGAACCAAATAATCTGTCCGGTTATCCGCAACCCCTCCGGCCACTCAAATACTCCAACTCACCTTTCGCTTGGTCAATTACTGCCACGTGAGACGTGAGAACTCATTTCTTCCGACTCAGATGAGAAGAGGGGGCTTGATGCTGTCTTTCATAGAGTAGAATCACGCCTTTAATTAATAACTTTCCATCTCTGCTTGTTCTGGGTCGGTTTCATTTGAGTTAGGATAATAAAAACAAGAATATGCGATTGCTTTACAATCTCTGGCTCTTGAGAGCGCTCTAGTTACAACCGCACCCTCGATATTTGCCCTCTCTCCCACTTGATATTCCCCGAATTCAAGCTGAGCTTGACTAGATAGAATGGGATCTATTCTAATCCTATGTGATGCACTGCAAGCCTCCCTTAAGGTAGTTTGAGCGTGATAGTTCCCTAGTCATAAAAGAGACGATTAATAAATAAATTATAAATTTCAATTTCGCCAGCTGTAGGACGCATGAATTAAATATTGCATTATTAATGGAGCAATAAATTGGTTAAATATGACAGATATTGTAAATAATAAAATGAAAATATCTAAATAAGTATTTAACTAGACTCATTTGGAGTGACTAGTGGAGCACAGTTTTTATTGTGGTCGCTTATTGTGCGCGAAAAGAACAAGTTTTTGTACCTCTCTGTTCGGCAATGTATCTCTCTTATTTTATCGCTTCTGTCAGACCTAGATATGTAGTATGGCGTCATGATAATATTCTCTGTGTCGCTCTGAAACACACCAGTTCTGAATTTCTCAAGCAAGCTTAGCCAAGAGTTCAGTCTCCGAGTCTCTAGGGGCTCCCACCTTAATCCTTCGAAATGTCGTAAAACACTATATATTTGCTCGTGTCAATTTTCAACGTAAAGTGCATCTTTTCCTGGTAGTTTATTAATTTTTTGGTTAACTCTTTATGACCAGGGTCCCAAATGCTCGCGGCGTATTCGAGGTGTGACCTAACAAGACCGAAATGGCATCTCCCTTTTACTTTTTCATCCGAGGACCTTCCTATTACAAGCACAACAAAACCTAGTTTCTTTAATGCTTTGGGGGGGGGGGGGGAGGGATCCGTGAAGGGGAAGGAGGGACCCCACCCTATTCCTATAACCTCCCACCCGACACTTGTAGACTACCTCCCCCTCTCATTTTCGACTATTTATGTAATACGCTTAACTATGTCTGTACGTGATGATGTCGCGCAGCGATGAAACCCGGTTCGTAAGAACCTAATACATCTTTTGTGGAAAACTAAGTAGTTCATCATTTCATTATAATATAGAAGCATAAAAAAGGATTTAAGAACCTCACACACCAAGGAATTTTGATTTATTGCGGGGGCCAAAGTTCATACTGGTCTGCGGGGGCCAAAACTATATTTCTCAACACAGACAGCGGATTGGGGGAAAAAAGGAAGATTTGACGTAGGAGAGCGGGAGAAAAGGATAAAGAGGGGAGGAGGGGAGAGAGCGGTTCATGTGCTTTGCTAAGACCTGGTGGAAAATATCCCTGGCGTTTGAGTTTGAACATGTAGGTGGAGAAAAGGAAATTACTAGCCAAGATTGGATGACGACAGAAAAAGTGGACCAAATGGCAAAGAGGATGGATGACAATGGTGAGGAGGCTTAGTAATAATCGGAGGAATCCTGGGTACGAGCGAGAGTAAGGAAGAGAACAGGAATTTTGATGACATGGGGGAAGTCACTTGGTATGAAGAACTTGGGAAATATTTAAAATCAGGCTGGCAGATAGTGATGTATTTGTAAAGTTTAATATAATCGTGAAATATGGAACGTTAGGATGGCGGCTGTCCAAAAACCTGGCAATTAAACGATAGAATGGCTAATGTAACGATAGCAATGCAATGGGCAAACTGTGGAATACTAATGAAGCCTGAACACTGATGAAAAAGGGATATTACTTATCAACAGTAGCTTCCGTGATGTGAAGGAAACAAAGGAATAAAAACATTTGACTAAGGAAGTATAGTGGGGGAGCAAAATGAAGGAGAGTAAGCTCTTGGGGGAATTAAGAATGGTCAGTTGATTGTTGTTGGAAGGCTACCATTAACTGATTTTTTCACGCGAAATTATTATTATGTTGATAAGAGAGGGATTTACTCGAAAAACCTAGGTTGTGTGGAAGGAAACCCAGTGTAAGAATTAGCCCATTCTTGACGAATGGCGACAAGAGGACCACAGTTGAACTTCTCCCCCAACGGCCTCCTCCCGCTTGAACACCAGATGAAAGGAAGTATTGCACTCTAAGCACTCTCTGCAAAGGAACCAGATAGGGGTCGGGAATACCATGAATACTCACCACAACTGTCTGGATTGAAACTCAGGTCCACAGGGTGGGTAACTAGTACTCCAGTCACATCACGGACCTGATTAGAGCAGTGGTCGGCAAACTCATTAGTCAAGAGAGCCAAATACGTATCAACAGTACAACGATTGAAATTTCTTAGGAGTGCAAATGTTTTTAACTTAAAATATATAGGTGGGTGTATCTTTATTAACTTAATTAGGGTACTCCTAAGCTGACCTTTGCTGAAAACGTCCTCAATCTGATTGAGAAAACGTCCTTAATCTGATTGAGGTACGTTTTCTGAGGTCGGACCTTCCAATTATCCCAATCACACTCGTCTTGTATACTTGTTTCGTCGATCTCATTTTGCTCATCCTCTTTATATGTCCGAACAATCTCCACATACCTTCCTCAATCCACGACCGTACATTTTCTTTCACTACACAGCGCTCCCTAAAATTAACTTAATTAACTCCACTTAAAGTTTTATGCGTGGTATTTTGTGAAAGAGCCACACTCAAGGGACCAAAAAGCCGCATGTGGCTCGTGAGCCGCGGTTTTCCGACCACTGGATTAGAGTATGATGAAGGGAAAAAGATTGGTAAGCTGAGAACAGGAAAAAATTGGCATTTTAATCAGTATGCATCCTTTCAAAGCATTTTCCGGTAGGAAGTATGTTAATTGGATGATGATTATTTTAAGATCACTGGCGATTGCTCTTGAAGGGCAGTTCTTTAAGGTGTATTATTTGTAAGCCAATCAACATCCACCTTTATCCGGAAGAATGTTGTGAATAGCGAGCATACGGAAGTTTTGAAACTATTTCCAATCCGTAAGACTTCAGGAAAAGAGTGATTTACAGCAATCATTCGGAATCAGTATACGCTCTCTCATTTTCCTGGAATCGTGTACCTAGGGCTTATTAAGATAAAACCCAACCATGTCTATCACTTGTTCAATGGATCTCTTACTTGGACTGAATACCTCCCTGGTTGTGGATGGTGGCTGTCCGCTGAGGAGACTCAGAAAATAAGATATTGTAATTTCGAAAATTCAAGGAGGTCGGCAAGACGGAGGACGACAGGATGAACGTGAATGGGTGGCCTCTAATGCTGCCCTTCGGGGAAAAAATTTAAATAATATGGAATAAGACTTCAACGTTTAAAAGTGCTTGCATTCATTTTGAAAGCATCAATTGCAAAATGTTGATGGAAATAATGGCCTTATAAAGCTCATTCTAGTGGTATTTGATCTGCCAATGTCAAAGGAATGAATATCATTGGGATTCGTTGTCTGCACTGGCAAATTTACTTTCAATTAATTCAATTTATGTGAAGAAATATTTAAAGAATTTCAATATCAAAACCATTGAAGTCATTTATAACCTGTTTATATCCAAGACCAAGGTCTGTGGAGAAAGAGCATGTGAGGTCCAAATTCAAATTGTTTTTCGTATTTACTTACAGTACCATAGTAACAATAAAAAAATGTACAAGAATAAAATATCTTTTTTTAAGTAAAGTGGGTTCGACAGTAAAAGAAATAGGTATTAAGTGAATCTCTAACGGTTTCAGTGGCGTGGACAACGGACGGCAGAGGTGGGCGGCAGTTTGGGGGTAAATGATTTTTAAATGCCTTTGTAATGAAAAAAGTGTAAAATCATCGCACTTTCCGCACTGTCACAATTTCAATCTCAACGGTTGTGGCTGGCGAATGAGGTTTATTTCTTACCTACATTAGCTTTAATGTTGTGACAGACCCAAAGGAAGGGAAACATCACGACAATGGAAGTCTTAAGTCTTGTAAGTTCTTGGAGGGATTGAGAATGGTCAGTTTGTTGTTGTTGGAAGGCAACCGATGATTGAGATCATTTTCACGATAAAGAATCGATATTTTGATAAGGAAGGGATGTTTGAACAATGTGGAATGGGTGGAGGGAAACTTAGTGCAGACATTAACCCACTCTTGACGAAAGGCGCCACGATTACAAGAAACAAGAAACAGTAAAATAATCATTAGACTCAAAAGATGATTGATAAAATAGCTGAATCATCACAAAAATTTCCCCCAGAGCATACATTTTTATGTAGAATTCGGCATCAGGCCAATGATCGTGTTCAGATAAATTTCACCTTATGATCTCAGAATAAGTTTTCGAAAGTAATAAGTGACAAAATTTCATCTCTGAACTTTCTCAGTGTTGTTCTAGTCAAATTTCAGTACATTCATGAGAGCATAACCTTCATAGATGGCATGGAAGACCACGCAGGGCCTTCACCATTGACACTTTGCTTGTAAAATAATTACATTGAATATTTTAGTAGTAGTATTAGGTGTCTCAGGGTGGTTTGACGATGAAGGGCACACATAGGACATTATTTTAAGGTTAAAAGCTTAAATTAGCTGATAAAAACTGTAAAACAAATAAATATATCCATTTTTCTGTGCTCACGCATAGCTTCTCCTGAGAAGTTATATTTTTGTGAAAGGCCAGAAATCATTTCGTTTTCCTACTTTCCTCAAAACTTTTACTGGCACAATGGAAGCGAAAGGGCATACCTCGGATAGCGCTGAGTCAACTTAATTGGGGAAATTGCCATCCTTTGTCTCAGAGCACGTAGCGCGTTTCATTGAAGTGGCCCAACCTCTTGCCACCGTTTCCCCCTCTGGTGTTCAAAGTTACGCAACAGACAGCAGTCGCGGCCTTTCTTCAACCGCGGCGAGAATTCCAACCCTTTAACATTTTAAGCTCGTAATTTATTCAAAAAGCGGAATGTAACGTTTACTCTGCAAGCTTAAATTCACAACTTGACCATTTATCATTTTTATCACCGATTAAATTCGTAAGCTAAAAGGAGAAGTTAGACAAAATAGTGAATATATCGATGTAATACTAAAATCATGAGATACTGATGAATCAAGTGGGTTAAGTGAGGTGAAAGTTGTCCAGGAAAGCTATTTTTGTAATTGAGAATAGATGATCGGTTGAAAAAAGATAGTTTAGAAAAAGAAGAGAAACCCTGCGTCGGCATCTGCCTTCTCTTAACGGAAGGAGCCAAGGGGTCCACAATTTTACGTCCCATTCGACGGACTGAGCACTCATTTATGCTCTGCTTTCCAAATGACAACCAGGTAGGGATATCAATTCCACTGAAAAATGAGAGACTTTGAGAGACATCTGAGAGACTTTGAACCCAGGTTTTCCGGTGGATAGACAGTGCTCCCGAATATTGAATAAAAATGATCCTCTAACCTGATGGTAACCTATCATTGAAGGTAGTAATGATAGTCGCCTGTAGGCTGTCAAACTGCTAAGTTGTCTTATCACCTTCCAAAGAGAAAACAAACATCATTACTAGTGATGAAAATGGAAGCCGTATTATTTGAGCTACGAGGCCAGAAACTTAATGAGCTGGCCATTGCAAGGCAAAAATCCCACGGAGAAAAAAATTATTATCTCTGATCTAGACTCGATCCCGGGTCCCTCATAATTACACCATGTGCTTTAGGAAGTTTAAATGCCTTAGCGTCCTTCCATCCTGCAGATTTTGTCGGTTCTTCTGAGCCATCTAACTAGGCTATCGTTCGCATTTAGTCCAGAAATTGTAAGAATATAGCAGTAATTTCAGGGTAATTATTTATTTTTTGCAATGTAATATAAAAATTGGTATTTTACCTACCGCTATATTCCGCCACTATATTTACAGAGTATTAGCTGCGCAACTGGTCCATTCAAGATGGCCCATTGCGCATTCTAATTGCTTCAATACTCCCATTTGTGCTATCCTGCCGTTTGGCTCCATCTGTTCTTTCGTTTATCCCTGAGCTTCGTAGAAGCGGACGTTTTGATAACCGACTTCCGTGACTTCATTCGCAGCGGATCCCCGCGTGGAGGGATGGCCTCTTATGGACAGCCCGTGGACCACTGTCGCCGCAGTTGCCGCCTACCTCTATGTGATCCTCGTGCTGGGACCGCGCCTCATGGTCAACCAGAAGCCCTTCAAACTTCGCTCCGCCCTCATCGTATACAACGCCGCGCAGGTGCTCTTCAGCGTCTTCATGTTCTGGGAGGTGAGCTCTTCATGCATTTGCCATCGTTCCCCACAGAAATAGATAAATCAGGTATACTTTCCAGCTTCCTTCACATCCCTAATGATGTATTGTAGCGTCTTATCTAAGGCTATAAGACATTAATTAGATGTACCCAACGTCCTTGTCCAAGGTGGAGTGCGAAATCGCGACCTTCAAGTGGCAAGAGCGCTGTACTTCCGAACTGGCCACCGAGGTTGGCTTCTATGCGGCTGCCTCGTATAACTGGAATAATTTTAACCTCGCGTTAAATCACTAGAGTGAACAGAGACAAATTTGAGTAGGAAGAAAGGGTTTTAGCTTAACTGTTCGACTACATATCTTCTTTGTTCTGCCGCTCCTATCCGTATCAATAGAATGGGCAGAGGCGATAACATAAGTGAGATGTATAGCCAAACATACACGTACGAAATTCCCTTCTTTCCACGTGCTATAAAGGGCTACCACAATTGGTTGAAAATAAGAATAAACTTTGCCGGTTGAACAATTACGTGCATTATTTACGACCGGTTTTGTTTCATAATATACAGTATATTTCGGTACATTACAATTTAGTAGTATTATCACCTAGCCGATGATGCTTTGTATCGAAAACGGACGCAAGTAATAAAAAAAATTATGGTACCACAAAGTTTATCCTAGTTTTGAGTCATTACAAATGAGTTCCACCAAGTGACGACTCAAACCATGTGGTAAACACAAAAACAGGGAGACACTAGTCCTTAAAAATTCATGTCACTTTCCATGCTTTCCCTATCCAATTTCTTGTCCCTATTTCCTCCCTCCCTCTTCACACCTGGTGTCCAAACTGACAACCTCTTACGTCAGCTGCGAAGGAAATATGTAAATATATAAAGCGCATAATTCACGTACGCTGCATTTTTTCGCGATTTCCTGAATCAACATCTCCCCTTACCTTGGCATGCGAAGAAGCACTGTTTTTCTTCATTTCTCCTCGTCATTTTTTATGCACCCTCTTCAAGAAACCACATTGAAAAGGCTTCCAAAATATTCTCATCCTTTCTTGTCAGCGCCCATCTTTCCGTACTCTGACACTAAATGGCAAACTCTTTCTTCAACTATTTACAACATATTTTCTGTGATTTCCCGTAACTAGCTCCCTACTGTTTGCAAAGTTTTCTCCTGTCTGCATAGTAATAATTCTGTCGAATTAAAATGTGATATTTAGCTTTACTCGGCAGCATGACGGATTTAGTGAGATTTGCCGCGTCTACACTGACCATTTAAGGGCGCATTTAATTTCACCAGGTCCACTTAAGTGGGCATGGTGACCTCTAATTAAGTGGACTTGGGTGATAGTGTTCCTTCCAGGTGATTGAGGCATCGTCATCGATAGGTCGAGGAGTTTCGATAGCCATGCGCATTATACTCGTGTTTACATTATTTATATGAGGAGTTGAGTTTTTGTGCTCGAGTTATTCTTCTTATTCATTAGTTTTGTGCTCTTATGCTTGTTTAGAAATCACCAAAATAAGCTCAAACTCTCGCTCGATGCAAGGTTCTTTTCAAGAACACTAGCTCGGACTACGGCAGATTTAATATCTGCATGTAGACACTCGTCTCATTTAAGTGTTGCTTTTAAGTGAACCCTACTTATGTGCACATGCACTGTGGACGAGGAAACACAGTTGGAGGTGTGTGTCTCGAATAGGAAAGATCTCAATTGGGTTGCTCTGCTAAAAGGTGCTTCCCTCGTTACAGGGATAAGTTTCCAGCCTTTTCGGAAATAGAATTTGAAACGACTATTTTGGTCTGTCAGGTGATGTCGATAGATTTCAGACTTAAAAGTGGAAATCAAAATGATCACTGCTGCCGAAATCTATGAAATACGAGAAAATTGGCCCGATAAAAATTCCACCTGAGCTGGAAATAGAACCACGAGTTTTAAACCTGATGGAGCAGCACAAACCTAGACGCTTCCAGTCTTCCCGATTAAAGAGAAATCAATATCTCAATTTAAGGAAAATGAATGTTTTGTTTTA